>OX578143.1:39066100-40473600 GCA_951213105.1 Amaurobius ferox
CGATGTGAAGACATACAGATCTCAATGGCAGCAAATAATCCCCACGTTAGCAGATGCATCAATGGCACCACTGTTTAAGCCTACTCTATCATATTAGAACACAATTATAGCCACTACTGAACACTTATTTACTCGCACAACGCCAGATGCTGACTTTTTCATTACTAGTCCTCAGCACACCTTGCACGCTCACTGAACGAGGCAAGGCTCCATGTTCTTCATTAGAGGGTTGGGCAGCAGCCCGGCAACGAATAAAAAAGTTTTCAGCTTAACGTCATAACCATAGCTTTTCATCATTCGTGACGTCAAGAACGAGGGAGGACTTTTAGAGGTGTTGCAACACAGCAAGATTTTGCATTATTACAGATCAAAATTGTTTGTCAATTTCAAGGTGGCAATATTCAGACGTAAACACTATATTGTGCTATGCACGAGGGACCCAGTTGCTTCCAAGGAAATTTAGCTAAGTCGGTAGGGTTGGATGACAATCATAGTTAACATGTTCTGTCACTCTTGATAGCTCAGGAACAAAATGCACGCTTTGCTAACCCGCTGGACCGGGTAAAAATATGCAGCACCAGGTAAAACAAATTTGGATAATCATTTAAACTCAAATATATTGTATTTGGGTTGTTTCAGTATGTAGGTGCACAGAATTTAAGCAAAAATAAAATAGTTTTAGGACGGATACAGCACTCAATATAAATTAAAAAGAACTTAAAAAATCACGATTTTGAAACAAGATGGATGCCATATATCATTTTGAAGTGGATCATGTGATCTTTTCATATCATGGTCACGTGATCGTTTCATATAAGAGGTGTAATTATTATTTAAATTTTTATTTAAAAAACTTCTGAATATATTTCGCTGAATTTTTTTTATATATTTTATGGAACAATTTGAATATTACCTAAAATTTTCGAAGCAATTTGAGAATTTTAAATCCGCTTAAAAAATGTTTGAAAAATTAGGTCCTATAGGGCTCAATGTATTTCATTTTTTCAACCCGGGTTTAATCCAAAACTAGCTGGGTGATATTATACATTTATATTCCCATAGGTCCTACAGACCGTCTGAACAGCATACTAAAATTTCATTTTGATTAAGTCATTTTTACGGCAGTTATCGTGCTAACGGACAGACAAACAGACAGACAGAATGAACAAAGTCATAAACACTTTTCAACTTTGTTGTAAAGTGTTAATAAAAAAAAATTACGTGAATCATGTTCAGGGCGAGTTCCCCCTACCAAGGCTGATTTAATTGCAGACAGCGCCGGACACGATGCCATCCGAAAAGATTTTGCATATATTTGCTCAAAGCTTGCATAAAATACACTAGAAACCACTGCAAAATTTTATGAAGCATATGAAAGTAATTTATATACACTTGAAAATAGAGTTTCAGTAAAATACTAAATATGTCTAAAAGATAGGGATACTGTGTTTAGTAATTAACACTTTACAACAAAGTTGAAAAGTGTTTATGACTTTGTTTATTCTGTCTGACTGTCTGCCTGTCTGTCTGTCTGTCCGTTAGCACGATAACTGCCGTAAAAATGACTTAATTAAAATGGAATTTTAGTATGTTGTTCAGACGGTCTGTGGGACCTATGGGAATATAAATGAATAATATCACCCAATTAGTTTTGGATTGAACCCGGGTAGAAAAAATGAAATACATTGAGCCCTATGGAACCTAATTTTTCAAACATTTTTTAAGCGGATTTAAAATTCACAAATTGCTTCGAAAATTTTAGGTAATATGCAAATTGTTCCATAAAATATATAAAAAAAAATCAGCGAAGCATGTTCAGAAGTTTTTTAAATAAAAATTAAAATAATAATAACACCTCTTATATGAAGCGATCACGTGACCATGATATGAAACGATCACGTGACCCACTGCAAAATGATATATGGCATCCATCTTGTCTCAAAATCGTGATTCTTTTAATTAGTTCTTTTTAATTCGTATTGAGTGTTGTATCCGTCCTAAAACTACTTTATTTTTGCTTAAATTCTACGCATCTACATACTGAAACAACGCAATTACAATATATTGCAGTACAATAAATGATCATCCAAATTTGATTATTTCTACAAGGATGCCTATTTTTCACCTATGTAAAATGTAAACAGCCAAATATGTAGAATGAGTGGTATTAGAATTGTTGCTTGTCTTTAACACAAAATCATTTAGTTTAAGGAGTCCGCATAGATGATATGAATGAAATATTCACTGATTTTAAAAAGAGAAGGACGATTTTTTTCGATGAAGTTTTACGCATAGAGTTTAATTACTTGTAGCTTCATGGTCTTAAATTTTAAGTAAAATAAATTATTGTAGTATTGTGATGAATGACATAAATGGGAAATTATTTATGAATGAAATGTTGCTTTTATAGAGAGAGCCAGGAGTGTTATTTTTTCTATGACGTCATTTGAATGATTTTTAGTTGTTTTCGATGAAGTTTTCAAATATAATAAATTATCGTAGTATTATGATAATTCTAAAATTATTACCGAGGAATGTATCACATTTTAGAGATGTTTAAACCAGGCAATTTTTATTTCAATGCCGTCATTTGAATGTAGTTTTTTTTTTCGATGAAGGTTTAAGTTTTCAAATATAATAAATTAATGTAGTATTGTGATAAGTTTTAAAATATTACCGAGGAATGTATTGCATTTTAGACATGTTTAAATAAAATTGCATTGAAGTTGGAGAGTGTTTCATAATCAATGCTTTAAGCATGATTGATCTTTCTTGGTAACATTTTACAATAAAGTTGAAAAGTATTTATGACTTCGTTCATTCTGCCTGTCTGTCTTTCAGTTAGCACGATAACTACCGTATAAATGACTTTATCAAGATGAAATTTTAGTATGTTGTTCAGACGGTCTGTGGAACCTATGGGACTATAAATGAATAATATCACCCAATTAGTTTTGGATTGAACCCGGTATGAAAAAATGAAATACATTGAACCCTATGGGACCTAATTTTTCAAACATTTTTTAAGCGGAGTTAAAATTCACAAATTGCTTCGAAATTTTTAGGAAATATTCAAATTATCTCATAAAATATATAAAACAATTTTCAGCAAAATATATTCAGTAATTTTTTAAATAAAAATTAAAGTAATAGTTACAGCATTTATATGAAGCGATCACGTGACCATTATATGAAGAGATCATGTGACCCACTTCAAAATAAAATACGACATCCATTTTGTGTCAAAATCGTGATTTTTAAAGTTTTTTTAAATTCATATTTAGTGTTGTATCCGTTCTAAAACCGCTTTATTTTTACTTAAATTCTGTGCATCTACGTACTGAAACAATGAAATTACAATATATTTGAGTTTAAATGATCATCCAAATTTGATTATTTCTACAACGAAGCCTAGTTTTCACTTATGGAAAATGTAAACAGAAAATATATAGAATTAGTTGTATAAGAATTGCTTCATTTCTTTAACGCAAAATTATTTAGCTCATGGAGTCTGCAATATGGCTGATATGAATGAAATATTCATTGATTTTAGAGAAAGTAGAACGATGTTTTGGATGAAGGTTTAGGCATAGAATTTAATTACTTGTACCTCCATGGTCTTAAGTTTTTAAATAAAATAAATTATTATAATATTGTGATGAACGAAATGAATGGAAAAATGTTTGTGAATTAAATGCTGATTTTATAGAGAGAGCCAGGCGTGCTATATTTAGATGACGTCATTTGAATAAATTTCAGTTGTTTTCGTTGATTTTTTTCAAATATAATAAATTATTGTTGTGTTATGATAATTTAAAAAATATTACCGAGGAATGTATCGCATTTTAGTGATGTTTAAACCAAGCAATTTATATTTCAATGCCGTCGCTTGAATGAAGTTCATTTTTTTTATGAAATTTAAAGTTTTCAAATATAATAAATTAATGTGGTATTGTGATAATTTAAAAAATATTACCGAGGAATGTATTGCATTTTAGCGATGTTTAAATAGAATTGCATTGAAGTTGGAAAGTGTTTCATAATAAATGCCTTATGCATGATTGATCTTTCTTGTTATATGTTGGACTAGTATCAGATAAAGCGTCATATATATCGAAATAATAACGTAAAGTAAGAATTTCTTTTTAATTTATAAAATTTAATAATTGTGAAAAATTCCGTTACATAACCAAGCTAAGTACAAATATATTAACCTTATAAAAAATGTCATTTAAAAATGCAGGTATATCATGCTATATATATATATATATTTACATTATTTATCTACATAAATAATTCAATTAACTAATTTAATATTAAATTAAAGGACGGGATAAGAAATATAGATTTCAATAGTGAATCAGTACCACAAAGATTTTGTTTCAGAATGCTGATGTATGAAACACTTGATTTTCTCTAGCACTCCGGCTGATCGGTAACTAAGAATTTGCCAATCTGACTTGAGTAAATAAGGTCGCGATTCTTGTCTGTCCTAAAGAAATAATGTACTTTTTTAAGATTTTTTTCATTTAAGGTAAAAAACATGCACCATCTTGAAATCAGCACAAATCATCCTGCAATTAGAGTCAATTTCTTTTAAATAACAATAAAACATCTATAAAATGACTAATTTTGCAACAAATTTTACTAATTATTTTTCATAAATTATTTTGATGATTAAAAATTAAAAAAAAATTCCCTAGTCAGTACTTCTCGAACACAATTAGGATTCTGATTTTTATTGATTGTAAAAATATTCATATAAAATATCATGTCACTTGCTCTATTCGTTCGAGACATATAGCAAAAAGTTGTATTTTAAATATTTTGATTATAACTCTGAACCAATTAGAAACCTTTGTTTCTAATTAAAAATGCCTACAAAGAATGCCTACGTTTTATAAAAATGAGAGTATATAATTTTGTTTTTCCATATTAAATCTATCGAAATCGGAGAACTGAATATTTGTTCCTTTCAGAATAATTCCCCTTTACATGTATAACATAGATATAAAGAAAATAATTATTTCTATTATTATAGAGGACAGTTATTTTATCCGATGTTTTTTATAGTAAATTTATAAACCGTTTATGACTTTCACACTTTTCTTTTGTTCTTACTGTAAAAAAATAATTTCATTTTTTCAAAACTAGAAAACTATGACAAGTTGAGAGTGGGATATTTGACCCCATCACATTAATTTCTTTTTGCATATACTATATGCTGTACCAAAAAGTAATAATGAATGTGGGGAAAGTAATTATTTCTATTAACATAGTAATCAATCATTTCAATATAATGTTTTATTCTTTATAATATATCTATTAAGTGATTATGATATTCAAACTTTGTTTTTGCTTTTATTTAAAAAAAATATTTCACTTTTTCAAGAGGAGATAATCAATCAAAACTCGAAAACGGAATATTTAATCCCATCACATTCATTTCCTTTTACATATACTATACACTATACAGAAAGTTATAATGAATATGATGAAGGTAATTATTTTTATTAACATAGAGTCCAATCATCTCAATCTGATGTTTTCCTCTTTATAAATCCAAGATTCGCTTATAACATTGAAATTCTGTTGTTGCTCTTATCGCAAAATAAACAATCTGATGTGAGCAGCACATGACTTTCCCTGCAGACTTATATTAACGTTCTCTTTATTTCAATTAAATTTATTTCACTTTTAATTCAATTTTCGTTCTCATTCGATAACCGGACTTATTTTCAAAGGTGGCGTAGGGAAAGTACGAAAAACTGAAATATCTCGAGAACGGCTAGTCCTAGTGTAATGGGTTTGGTCTTATTCTTTTCGTCGTTAAAAATTACGTATTAAATCAGCATTTAATGGATATATTTGAGTATACCATATTTGAGTATATTTGAGTATTTGAGTATATTTGAGTATATTTTGAGTTTATTTTAGATTTTGGCAATTTTTGAGGACCATTTTGCAAAAAAGGCAGATAATTTTTTTTTTAAATCGTACCAAAATGTAATCAGCACCAGGATGACCTTTACGTGACTGATCTACCGAATTTTGTGAAATTCGGTCCATTAGTTTTTTAGCTACAGTGGATACAAGCTTTTGCGGGCCATTTCAGAAAAAAGGCGGGTTCTTTTATTCCGAATCGTACCCAAAACTAATCAGCACCAGCCCCGCCCACAAGTGACTTACCTACAAAATTTTGTAAAATTCGGTCCATTAGTTTTTTAGTTAGAGTGGATACAAAATCTGCATAGACAGACAGACACACAGACACACAGACACACACACAGACACACAGGCACACACACAGACGTCACGCTAAAAATGGTTTTTTCGTATTCTAGAGGTCTCGAAACGTGAAGATCCGTCGAAAACTCGCGTTGCGATTTTCGGCATGATTCCAATACTTTCCCTATACATTACCATGTATTGCAAGTAAAGTAAAAAAATCATTTTATTCTACAACACATTAAGAAATGTACATTTCTAGTTACAATTAAATAGTAATTTTTTACAGAAAAGAAAAAAATACAATGTAGAACCGTAAATAAGAAGAACTTTATATATTAAAGCTTCTCATAAATATTCAACAAACAAATTTAAATCACAATGACATTGATAAATGGATATTCGGTACGTAAAGTTTCATGTTGACTCAAGGTCAAAATAAGATGGATGTTTCATCTCTCTGCAGTCGCTAAATATTTTAATGTAAAAATCTATACAGAATTATACTAATGTGTAGCAATTTATCACTGGATATTATATATAAGGATTCGAACATGAAGGCATTACGAAATTACAAGTATTCTTGATTTAATTGCTTATGTGTAATACATCCATAATTAAATTATCTGTATCCTGCATGATACGTAAACAGAAGGAAAAATACACTAATTTGGGATGAATAGCACCCTAAATATAGAGAAATTATTTCTTAAATTCAATTTATTCAAAATTCCATTTGATGGGTAGAAATAAATATAGGCATAAGTGTTTGAGCAAATCAATAACAATGTATTTTGGATGAGTTTGTAAAGAATATTGCTACCCCCAACTGGGAATCAGACTGCGGATCTTCGTACTGGCAAGTCAACGTCCTACCGTTGAACTACTGCGGCGAAATTCCAATAGTATTCTAAATGATATTGTTATTCAAGACATTCTATCAAAAATGTAATTTAATTATCTAACGAGAAGGATAAGAATCTCTGTTCTCACTATACAAATTAATCTTCCCAAGCAGATCTGAAAATAAAATATCCAGATACCGTTTGTAAACAATTTTACAATAAATTTGAAATTTGATCAATATACGACAAAATGAATGCGCTGTGAAATTGGATCAATATATGTTAAACAAAATGCGTTAACATGGTATTAGGAGATATACACGTACAGTCCAATTTTTGTTACTAAACACAATATATGATTTTGAAAAACATTTACCAATATAAAACAGATGACTTCAAAAATTGAAAATATCAATTACTCCCGTGACCTTTCACCCCGAAATCCGCAATTGTTGCAATCTCGTCAAAAATGTAATTCCAATAAAATGTATGTTTATATTTATTAGATTTAATGAAAATCGTCTGCTGTATAATCTCATTGAATTTAATTCCGTTGCTTATCAACATGATATCATAGTCTTCAAATAAATTTGCGAAAAAATTATCGTCTGCGTAATGCTTCGTCTATGGAAGATTTACCAGTGTTTTTTATTAATATCTAGACAACCACTGGTTCTAGAAACTCGAAACATGGGCTAAATTTTAAGTTGGACTTGTCCAAGGCAACCCACAAAAGTCGCTGTCCTGTGATGATGTGACAGGCAGACAGATTTTCAATTTTATTTATATAGATTAACAACTGAGAGTACATATAAATGTACTTCTAAATACAAATTATTGAACTAATTGAATCATCATCTTGCAAATTTTGACATCATAAGTTACACTCCTTCTCTTTGCTCTACACCATTTCCTCGTAATGATGATTAACGTTCTTTAAATAAATGTCTTCGCCAGCTGTTGTTTTGGTACTCTTCTGCCCAGGACTACAACATTGTCTTAAATGCCACATTTAAACTACACACATTTGTAGTAATTCATATTTTATTTAATTATACATTATTTACGACACAAAAATGTTCTAGATGCTATTAACACTGTCTTTCTACTGAAACCCGATAAAAATCTCACTGTGAAAATTACGCAGTAATTTAATCCTACTTTACTGGCTTCAGTGGGATATACAATAGAAGCAAGAAAGTGTTAAGCATCTGACTTCATTCTTAAGACAGCTTTGAATAGCTTTTGTGATGACAGCTTTGTTAATGGATGAGATGAATGAGTTCGCAAGTTTTGCACCACTGAAGCTGAAAAGCTTTATAATTCATGGTGAAAAGTTTGATGTCTACATAAGAAATTCCTGAAAACTTATGTAAACGACATTACGAAAAGGGTAATGTTATCGGAACTTATTTGAACTTATGACGCACAGAATGTAGCAGAGATTAAACAATTATGAGTCAATAATTAGCATATGCGATGAAAACATTGAATGCTTTTAATGGTTTTATACTTCACTAGCAGCGATCACCCGGCGTTGCTTGGGATTTACGATGCAGAGCTTTGATAAAAATTACACCGGCACATATAGGGCCGTGAATCTTATACATTGTTTTTTCTCTGTGACAGAAGTAAATTCATTGCAATATGTGAGAAAAAAATGGATCTGATTGGTCATTCATTGGCCAATTAGATCCATTGGAACATACATACATACTTTTATTATGTATGTATGATTGTTTTATATATATATAGATAGATAGATAGATAGATAGATAGATAGATATTTTTATATTTATTTATTTATTATTCAAATTAATAAAATTTGTTAAGTAAGCCTGTGAAAAATGAACCATGCTGATAGAGTTTCCATTCAAATTTATATTTCAAACTTGCGATTTTAAAAGGTGACTAATACGTTCAATAAACTCCCACAAAACTCAGAGATGTAATTAACTTTCACGTTTTAAACCAACAATTTCCAATATCTTTCGTTGGGAATCTTGGAGTTAGAGAGTAGAACTCCTAGGAAAAAGTTTTGTTTTCCATTAATATCTCGACAACCCCTGGTCTTAGAAACTCAAAACGAAATGTGGTCTAAATTTATGAAGGCTATTTTAAAGCTATCCACAAAATGTCATTGAATTCGGTGCAGCTCCCATGATGATGAAACAAACGAAAGTTTCGTTTTCCATTAATATCGCGACAACCTCTGGTGTTAGAAACTTGAAACATGGACTAAATTTTAAGTGGGACTATTTCAAGACTACCCACCAAATTCCATCAAATTCGGTTAAGCCGTTCCCCCGTGATGCTGGATCATACATACATGCATACTTTTCTTCTTTATATATATATATATATATATATATATATATATATATATATATATTGTTAACTACCACTTATATAATAATAAACATCGCATTTAAATAAATATCTGCTATATTTTAATTTGAGAAGTTTCACAATCGTATACATTTGTGTTCGATATTTTCCCAAACTATTAAATTTAGAAATGAAAAAAAAGCAATCTTTGTCCCCATAAATTGAAATAGGAAGTAAATCTTTAAAATACTAAATATAAATTAATGTTATATGAAATAAAAGGAAAACATTTAGTTTGTAGTAAGGAAATAGTATTTATTAACATCAGGTATTAAGAATGATCAGTTCAGGATATTTGCATGCATCTAAATAAGAACACTGAAAACTTAAATTTAGAAGCATTCCGTTCTTAATAAAAATCAACACAGTTCAATGAAGACAATGATTCTGCCTTTTGGAAATTAGTATATCAATGTTCAGTTCAATTAATGATAATTTCATTCTCAACTTCCAATCTATGCCTCAACTTCAAAATCATAAACTCAAAAAGACGCTTTACACAAATAGTGGTAGGAAATAGAGATACGCTCTTTGAATTGTTTCTATTACTCTACTACGGCCATATTATCCTAATAGGAAGTATCTCAAGATACATCGTTTGTCTTTTTTAAGGCTGGGTAGCTCCATTTAAATGAGCTATTGGTGTGATATTTTTGTTGAAGTCGTATTTAATTAATAACGCATATTTGAGAATGTGGGTGACAATATTCACGTAATATTAGTTTATATGGAAAAACTTTAGCACATTTTATCTTAGAATGATTTTTCTCGAGAAACGCCATATTGCTCTCACAAGGTTGATCAATAACTAATATTACGAGAAACTTAATGGAAAATACATAGAATTGCGCATTAGATGATGACCCCGAGATAAATTTTACCACCATTTTATATACGCGTTCGTCATATAGAGTGAACGAAAGTGATCGCTTAGTCTATCAATTCAACGTGAGTCACATGTCAGCGGTATTTTAAACATTGAAGGCCCGTCTCCTTAATGATTATTTAAAGAAATGACGGCTGTGGATAAACATGGTTGTCACTACCTTTTAGTGTGTTTATCCTTTTTAGTAAACATGTATTGTATATTTTATTTATGCTTGTTAGTTGCCTTGATTGTTAGAATGTATCGTTAGCTATTTAAAAAGAAATAACAATCCATATTATTCACTAGATTAAGTCCTACCTATCTTTTCACAGTAAAGTTTCCCTGACTTTGGCTTATCCCCCCACATTTCTATTTTATTTTGTGCCTTACCATCCCCCAAATACTCTAATCGTAATACTCCAAATACTCTCAAAGACGGAAACATATTCAATAAGTCTATACTACTTTCATTATATGGAAGATTATTGTTTCTCCATAGAAATGAAGTTTAATAAAATCGAATATTTCGAAATAATAAGCAACCCAATAACTTTGTAAGAAAAGGTCCATTAGTGCACACGTTAAGTCTGTAGATAGTAAAGTGACCATGTCCGATTAATAAAAGTGATTGAAGACGCTTTAGTGGCGAATTTAAAAAGTTAGTAAAAGAACTCAGCAGCGAAGTATTATAGACAAATGAAGTGATTTCAAAAGTTAGTAAACGAACTTAGCACCAAAATAAAACGATTTAAAAACTTGCAGATATTGTCTAATTAATAGGTATTGACACTCAACTGTTATAGAAAGCATTTATGTGACATAATACCCTCACAGCAAAGATCGTCACATGTGTGACAGTGACGTTGTAGCCACGTGGCACCTAGGTCACAATGTGACATCATATTTGTGACTTTTATGCGACGTTATGTATTAGTAACTTTGTAACTTCATTGTGACTATATTCTGTGACGTTCCCACAATTTAATTAACACGTAACAATATGCCGACATTACAATGGCAATTACAATGTGACGTCACAAACAAGTTAATATGTGACGTCACAAACGACCATGAAAATTACCAAAATGACTTCGCTGTGACCTCAATATGACATTGCCGAGACGTACTGCGACGTCCTGTGACGTTCCAAAGTCATAGTGAGACGTAAATCTTACGTCACTGTGAAAAAAAATGCTGTTAGGGTATGATCACTGGCATATTGTTGTCCTATTTAGGAATTCAAAATCAAACAAATCTTACATTCACAGGAATTTAATGTACAGTCTATTCAAAATGCCCTCCGGAAACAACAATGTACATTCGAGAAAGCACGAACTCATACTTTGACATTGTAGGTTGTACTGTGCCTGCAATCTAGCAACCGATGAAGTATAACAGTTGTGACATTAAATTTTGAACTCTCAAACTTAGCAGGGGGACAAACTATGGCGACAGCCTGTCTGCAGAAATGACATTATAGAATTGCATTGAAAATTAATGTTATTACCAAATTTATTGCTCACACAAGGGCTGAACCCTCAATACACTTGCCAAGGGTTGACCTCGTGTATCTTATATGGAGCAAAAAGAGGTCAAAACGAAACCAGTACTTGGGGATTCCGAATAGACGGCCTAGCAAAATGAATAACCAGATATTGATAACCAAGGTGTGAGATCAACCCCCAAGATGGGCAGAAGAACATTTTCCGAACATTTGTTGAATATTTCTGATAATGTGGGATTGGAGATGTCTTCTCTTGGCCAAAACGTGTTCAAAAAGTTCCAATATAAATAGATGTAAGTTCGTCTGTTTAGTGGTTTCAAGAGACTTATCTTCAAATATTCACATAGTACAGAGATTGATAAAAAGTAATGGTGAGGGTACAAATTTTGACCTCTAGCTATTGATTATTTTCCAGTGTTCCCTATCTTTCCTCTCAGGACATTGCTGATAAAAATAATCAAAGCTAATTGATTTAGTAAAACTCTCTAGCAAAAATAACAATTTGAAAATGTCTATAATGGGTACATTTTCATATTATTTGAAAGCTTCTGTAATGACTGTACATATAATTATAAATACTTTAAATTTTACATGCAAATAAAGTTATGTATTTAAACCCGGAAACAATTGTTTCATACGTGCTTTGGACTTCAATACCTGCTTTATTAGGGGCGCGGTAGCCCATTGGTTAGCGCGCTGGAGTTGCACTCGGTAGGCCCGGGTTCGATTCCAGCCACTGCCAAAACTGCCGCCGTGTTCATGCGGAGTACGATCACGTTAAACATGTGGGTCCGAAAGTCCTTCCGAGAGGTTAGTGGTAGGGGTAGGAGGGTACGGTCCCTGTGGATGCCTCCCCCACTGGGTTCCGGTCTAAATTGGGTGGCACTTCCCGACCGTCCAAACAGTTACCTTACACCTTTCTGGTAGGTCGGACAGTCTGGGTTTCAACAACAACAACCTGCTTTATTAGAGTGTTAAAAGTGTTACCTTTCAGTGGCCTACAGGCAAGAGCAGTATCATAACCACAACAGTTATTTTCTACTTTCTGTATACGCGATTTGTTCGTTCCTGGTGTCCATTCCCGCTTATTAACACTTTACAACAAAGTTGAAAAGTGTTTATGACTTTGTTCATTCTGTCTGTCTGTCTGTCTGTCCGTTAGCACGATAACTGCCGTAAAAATAACTTAATCAAAATGCAATTTTAGTATGTTGTTCAGACGGTCTGTAGGACCTATGAAAATATAAATGAATAATATCACCCTATTAGTTTTGGATTGAACCCGGGTTGAAAAAATAAAATACATTGAGCCTTATGGGAACTAATTTTTCAAACATTTTTAAGCGGATTTAAAATTCACAAATTGGTTCGAAAATTTTAGGTAATATTCAAATTGTTCCATAAAATATATAAAAAAAAATTCAGCGAAATATATTCAGTAGTTTTTTAAATAAGAATTAAAATAATTATTACACCTCTTATATGAAACGATCACGTGACCATAATATGAAACGATCACATGACCCACATCAAAATGATATTTGGCATCCATCTTGTTTCAAAATCGCGATTTTTTTAAGTTCTTTTTAATTCATATTGAGTGTTGTATCCGTCCTAAAACTACTTTATTTTTGCTTAAATTCTGTGCATCTACATATTGAAACAACGCAATGACAATATATTTGAGTTTAAATGCTCATCTAAATTTGATTATTTCTACAACTAAGGCTATTTTTCACCTATGTAAAATGTAAACAGCAAAATATGTAGAATGAGTTGTATTAGAATTCCTGTATTTTTTTAACACAAAATAATTTAGTCCATGGAGTCTGCATGGCTGATATGAATGAAATATTAATTGATTTTATAAAGAGAAGGACGATTTTTTTCGATGAAGTTTTAAGCATAGAGTTTAATTATTTGTAGCTCCATGGTCTTAAATAAAATGTTTAAATAAAATAAATTATTATAGTATTGTGATGAATGAAATGAATGGGAGAAAGTTATGAATGAAATCCTGTTTTTATAGACAGATCCAGGCGTGTTATTTTTTCTATGACGTCATTTGAATTAATTTCAGTTGTTTTCGATGAAGTTTTCAAATATAATAAATTATCGTAGTATTATGATAATTCTAAAATTATTACCGAGGAATATATAACATATTAGAGATGTTTAAACCAGGCAATTTATATTTCAATGCCGTCATTTGAATGAAGTTCATTTTTTTCGATGAAGTTTTAAGTTTTCAAATATAATAAATTAATGCAGTATTGTGATAAGTTTCAAAATATTACCGAGGAATGTATTGCATTTTAGACTTGTTTAAATAAAATTGCGTTGAAGTTGGAAAGTGTTTCATAATCAATGCTTAAGCATGATTGATCTTTCTTGTTAGATAATGCACTACATTATCTATTAGATAATGCGCAGTTTCTGATCTATCATCCTTTGTTGCCGAGCTCGTTATTCTAACCTTTTAATTTAGAGGTATTGCAATCACTTTTATTCGATAAGGCACGAAAAGATATAATGGAAAGATATAATGGAAGGATATAATAAACTGAATTAATTTCAACTACAGTATTATCCTCTAACATGGAAGAAAAATATTATGATAAAGTAATATGAAGTCCGACAGAAGTATAATAATGGTACAATACAAATAAAAATAAAATAGTATAAAACCCATACAATATATAAACACGCGGATATATGTAGAAAATGTGTAACTAAAGGATGAAATCTATATATATAAAGAAGAAAAGTGTGTGGGTAGGATCCACCATAACTGGAGAACGGCTGAACCGAATTTCATGAAATTCGTCTTGGTAGTTCATGAAATTCGTCTTGGTAGTCTTGAAATCATCCCACAAAAAAACATAGGCCATGTTTCGAGTTTCTACGACCAGTGTTTCTCCCGACCACACTAGCAGCTACCATAAGCCTTAGTGTTGGTCGCGTGGTCAGGGTTTTCGGCCAGTGGTTCTCGAGATATTAGTGAAAAACGACACTTCTTCCTATGAGTTCTACTCTCTAACTCCATGATTCACAACGAAAAAGGTTGGACATTGTTGGTTTAAAACGTGAAAGTCAATTATATCTCTGAATTTTGTGGGAGTTTATTGACCGTATTAGACACTTTTGAAAATCGCAGGTTTGAGATATGAATTTAAAGAGAAACTAGCACCATGGTTTATTTTTCACAGGCTTACTCAACACTGAGATTTGTGGGAGTTTATTGAACGTATAAGACACTTTTAAAAATCCCAGGTTTGAGATATGAATTTAAATGGAAACTATCACCATGGTTTGTTTGTCACAGGCTTACTCAACAACGAAAAGCATTAAGAAACCACAAGAAAAATCAATTACGCATAAAGCATTGATTATGAAACACTTTCCAACTTTAATTTTATTTAAACATCTCTAAAATGCGATACATTCAGCGGTATTATATCACAATCGGTCCTATATGTTCCGGTGTAATTTTTATAACAGTTTTGCATGGTAAATCCCGAACAACGGCGGGTAATCGCTGTTAGTATAATATAATCATAAGAGTTTAAAATAAAACTCAGAACATGAAAAAGAAAGATAAGTAAAGCTCAAAATCATTATTTTTTAAAGCACACCCGTTCATTATTTGGATGTAATATAAATATTTGATAAAAGTTTAATATTTATCTTCGCTATTAGCATCACATGTTTATAATTTTCTCTTTTACTTATATATAGAAGCGAAGCCGAATATTGAACTCTTTTTAACTACCTCACATATCACAACAACGGTAATTCTTATCATTGTTATAAACAAACTATCACACAACTAAAATAGCTTGCAAGTCCAACTTAAAGGCTAAAATTCTATAGAGGGCGCAGGACAGGTTGCCATAATAGCTTTGAAATTCTAAACAATTTACATGTACAAAAGACAGCAACATATCAAAGTGAATGTCGCTGCGATTAGTGGAAATTGGTCAGTTAAGTCCTCAAAGATTTATAATGCGATAAACATATATACTCTTTGTAAAATTAAAATGTTCTAAAAATACAAGCTATTGTAAAAAACAGATAAAAGAGGATAATGAAATTATGAAATATGAAGTACAACAAAGACATCATACCACTGCCTAAATAAACTTATGGATACTAGCCAATTCATATAAGGTATTGAACCAAAATATGAAAGGAATTGCAATCACTGAAAATGACTTAATCCGGGATCCACTTAATCAGTGACTGCAGCAGTGTTTCTGTAGATAATATACTTTCAAACATAAAAGTGTTTTAACCTCGGATCCAACACTGCATAATAAAGCAGAAAAATAAAAAATGTAATCTTACCAAATAACGCCATACCAGATCAGATAAGCCAGAAGTGATGAGACAACACCGGAATGAATAGGAATTGTAAGACACGAGGAAAAGTTGCCAAATCTAACCTAAGGAATCAGAAGAGAATAATGAGAGCGCTGCGAATTGAGCACTGTGTGGAATTCTCGAGCTGGAATGGTAATGGAAAACAACCGAGGAGAATCGAACAAAAATAAGTAGAATTAATAATTTAAAAATGAATTGGAAGAAATTTAATGAACAAGAGAAATTAACGTAAGATAAATTTAAAATGATGTAATATCAGAAAATCAGAACCAAACATAAAGTAAATAAGAACATAAAAAATCAGGCTATTAAAAAAATAAGGATATTAAAAAGGAAGGATATTAAGTAAGGCTATTAAAAATATAACTTATTATTCCACATTTTCGTGTTTTATATATGCATTGAAATACCATTGGTGGAAAATAAATCCAAACTCCTAACTGATTAAGAGTAAATTCAAAAGAATAATTTTATGTAGGTTATATATTGTGTTTTATGTTTCAAAATATTATATTTCATATATACATTAATAAGTATTCCCGAAAATGTATTGTAGTTATCAACTGCCTTTGCTTGGTTATTTTAAATGAGTGCATAACGAAAATGGTGTTGTTAAATACACAATTAAGCAACACAGTAAATATTTCCATCGTGCAAGCAATAAATACGCTAGATATTTAAACATCAAATGCTAATAAAAATGTTTGAAGTATTTAAGCAACTTAAAAATGATCCAGATATTAACATTTTCTCAAATTATGTACCTGAACCAAGTGAACAATTTAAAATTATTCTATACTTCTTTGGTTTTTTAAAATAAAAAGTACATATTCAGCATATAAATTAAAATACGCAAAATCCAAATGATAAATATTAAAATATAAATGTATTATAAATCTACAATATCGTGTATGTTATTTGGTTTTATATTGTTATTCCAAAATTAATTTCTTTTTAAAAATACAAGCGGGGAATTAGCTGCAATACACTTAACTTGATAATCTAATATATAAAAGGCAAAATTGAAATAAATGCTTATAAAATAAATTTATCTTTTGTTCGCGATGAAATTAAACTAAATACTTTTTAGACAATGGGATTGAGTGCATGCAATATTATGATATAAGTTTTATTCCTCTATAGCAAAGTGCGGAATAACGGGAAATAAAAATATGTTTCTATCTGTTAAGGCCGGTTTTTACTTATGTACGTCTCAACGCATTTACATAATGTTTCGCTGATTTGTAAAGCTCAATAAGAGCAGATTAAATTTATTTCCAATTTTGTATCTCCATAATATATAAAAGTGTATATTCAAAATTCACTTTCAAAATTTGACTGTGCAATATATTCCTAACTATTTTTATAAGGCAACTATCTAGAGAGTAAATGATATGCATCTTGCCCTTCTACATTTTACCTTTCACATTCACCTTTAGTACTATCTTTAATTCGGCTTTTTTTTGTTTTCACGTCAGCTATATTGCAATTACTCTTTTTGACGTATTTTATATATTGTATAAATATCATGCAATTATATATATATTTTTCTCGCAATATGTTATTCAAATTTAAATTTAAATTTACAAATTTGATTTGTCCTCTTAATTTGCTCATTTATTGTGACATTTTCATATTATCCCTCCCTCTTGTCATATCAAAAAATATGTTTATAATGCTTCTACTAATCGCATTACTCTATTTGGTGAGTTTGAGCTACTTTGTAGGGTATACGTGATTTACGTATCAATATTAATTTCTGAGAACGATCTTATTTTTGGCATGGAGAATCCGTTGCTTGTTCCCATGTCATTGCTGATTCATGTTTTGATTATACGCATGTTCGTTTAGCCCATGTCGCAAAGATTTGAGGATACGTCATTCTAATAAACTTTGTATTTGGACCAACAGATCCCATTTCTTTAATGCTCCGTGTAATGTTTTTCAGTGCACACGTTTCCACAATTCTGAAGGTACTTTTATTTTTAATAATGCTTCCTTTTATGGTGTTCCTGGTTCATTTTGCCATCCCATTTCTAAATATTCTCGCCATGACCTTCTTGTCCTTAAACCTAGTCCATTTCTTAGTTTAAATCTCCTAAATCTTTCTCATTTATCAATTGCACTTCCTATGTTATTTCCCCTATTCAGCGTACTGCCCTTGAGCGAGGCCCTAAGTTTGCTTACCCCCCTGCTAACTTCATTTCTGTTAATTTGATTCCCTCCATGGAAGATGCTTTGATTCATGTGGCTCAAGCCCATAAGGAGAGAAATAGATTTGTTATGTATCGTTCAATTTTTAATTTTCATAATGATAATAAATTTAAAAATAAACTTAATTTGTCGTTTCGTGGTGAAATCGCCGAGTTTATTAAGCTTGAATCTTTCTCTGATTTAGCTATTTTATCTGCCGATAAAACTAAATAGCTTGTTCTCGCCAGTAGTGATGATTATGTCAAATGCATGCAGAAGTGTGTTGCCGGGATGGCTTGTATTTATGTTAAAATTTTCCTATTGCTACTCTTAACTCCAGTATTGCTAAACTTAAAAAATCTTCAGATCTTCCCCCACTACTAAATCTGCTGTCTACCGTACTTCTAATCAATTACCCCAAATTTTAGGGCAAATTAAACTTGATAAATGAGCCATCCTATGCTACCTATTGTGCCTAATGCATTTTACGCTTCCTAATGGTCCTACCTATTTTTGGGGAAAAGAATTAGCTAATTTTATTAAACCGTTTTTTAATAACCATGTTTATTCTATAAGCTCTATTGAAAATTTCAATAAATAATTCTTGAATTCTAATTTTCTTCCAAATTGCACTTTTCATAGTTTTGATGTTGTGTCCCTGTTTTCGAATGTTCCCGTCTCTACTGCTTTCAATATTATTGCCAAAATTTCCAAAATATACAATTCCCTCTGTTGACGCAATAACTTCTGCATTGAGCATTGTGGCAGAGACAAATTACCTTGGTTTTCGTGATAATATATTTTTGAAAACAACGGACGCCCCTATGGGTAACTCCCTCTCTGACATTTTTGTCGAGGTTGTGTTGCAGGAGCTCTGGAACGAAGTTTTGCCTTTTTTATCTCTTAAACCTATTCTTTGGTGCCGTTATGTGAATGCTGTTATTCTTTGGTGCCGTTATGTGAATGCATTATTATATGGAACCACAGTTTGAGCGACCTCCTTAACCTTTTGGATAATGATAATGATTTTTACCCATCTATTAATTTTATCGTTGAACATGAGTCTAATTTTGTTTTACCTTTTTTGGTTTTTTTTTTTGTTTCCCGTAAATCTCTCGGTTTTTATACTCCTTTTTTTGGTAAACTTACGTTCTCTAATTCTTGCATTCCCGCTAACTCCTCTCACCTGATGTCTACTAAGAAAATATCTTTATTGCTTATTTTAATCGTACTTTTAAAGTTTTATTCATCTATTTCGGCTTTAGTTACTGAAATTGACTTTATCTTTAACCTTAGCCATGAGGCCGCTAACTCTGTCGGGTTTATTTATAACAAAAATTCCACTAATCGCTATAATTTTATTTATCCTAGTACTAACCTTGTTCCTTTTTCTGATCTTATGCCGTATAAGCCTAGGCTTCCTTTTCATCCGGAGATTTGTCATCCTCTTAATCATTTTCGCCACGAATTTAAGTTTAATCCCTTTCATTCTACCGTTACTATGTTATTTAATCGTATTCGTTCAGATAAATTTAATAATAAAAATAACTTCATGTGTCAGGCTGGGTTGTACGTTGCCCCCCTCTTATCTCCCGAAAATAACTTTAAGTTCTACATTGGTATTACTAAGCGTACCGTTGCTATTCCTATATCTGAACTTGCTGGCGATGTTAAAAATGGTAATATGTCCAAGGCTCTAGACCAGCTTGTTATTAACGATAATTTTCATCCTATGTTTGATAAGACTTTACTTTTAATTAGCTGCAATAAGCCCCTTAATATTTTACTTTATTAATCCCTTTTCATTTATCTTTACCTTGATTCTGTTTGCATGTTTGATACCGTTCAGACACTTGTTATGCTTGGCATCTCGTTCTGGACTCACTATGTAATAAACCATTATATGATTTTCTGAATATTTATTAGATGCTTTATTTTGTTTTTGACGACATTTCTATGGTTTATCATTTAATTTATGAATATTTTCCCTTTTTCTGTATTTTATAATTAAAATATATTTTAGATGCATCGTATTTAAAAACGTAAAATGATTAATATGTAAATTCTGTCTATCTGTTACGGCCTGCATTTAAACTCATGTTCGTTATATATTTTCACTTTGCCACTGATGAAGGGCATAGCAATGCACGAAAGCAATATGACTGTCGAAAGCCCAGGCCAGCCGACTCATCCGAAGATATAGAGCAACCAGGAGGATGGCCGGAGCAATATGACTATGTAATTTTAATATGTCGTTAAAGGAGATTTTAATAAAGTACTTTTAATTATGGCCAATTTTTGGTTATCTTTACAATTTTTAAAGTATCAATATAATGAATTATTGAAAAAATTAAGGGAACATGAATATGAGTCTTCATTTCCTGCCGACATCCGATTTTTTTGTATCATTGGCTTTCCTGGTCATTTAGTTTCAAAACATTAAATTAGAATTCTTTCAAATATAATAACTTTAATTGGGTTGCTAAAGATATATTCTAGGAACAACACAAATAATTATTTTAATTTTTACTGAAGAAAAAATATATTTATGAACTGCAATAAAAGTTTATGAACTGCAAAATAATGCAGTTTTAAACCAGTCGGAAACCCAGACAGATCGTAAACCCAAACCAACGCATCGTAACATTACAATAAATCATGGCTGGAAGCATTCTATTGTTATCACTCGGTATGTCAAAGAGATATCATATCCACATACACACAGGCAGACATATTTGAAGAACGTGTGGATTTGCATTCAAGGATGCTCGAAACGTTAAATTCAGTAATATAGAAAAGTTGCATTTTCAATCCCATCATTCCACTTTTTCTGTACATATACTGTGTACAGGGTGTATCATATTGAATGGGACAAAAAGAAAGAATACCTGTGAACGCGTAATTACTTTATTTTGATAAATCAAATTTACAGTGAAACTATAGTTATCCAAGTTTCTATAGATGTTCTATGTGTGCCCCTCCGGTAACACGGCAAATATCTATGCGGTATTCCATTTCCTGCCACACCCGTGATAAAATATCCTTTGTTAATGATTCGAACAATTCAGTTATCCGTTGTTTCAGTTGCTGTTATGAGGCACATTGAATTCAGAACTCGCACGACGCGTTTATTTTGTGGGACTTTGTAAAAACGTTTCACGAATTTTTTCAACCACTTCGGTTTTGGCTCCTGGTCGTCCTGGGCTTGTTTTCTTACACAAGCAGCCCGTGTCCTCAAACTGCTTCACCCACCGTTCGATGTTGTGACGATGCGGTGGTTCTTTACCAAATTTCGTGCGAAAATGTCTTTGAACGACGATAAACGATGATGTTTTGGCGTATTCCAAAACACAGTACGCTTTCTCCTGCATGGATGATGCCATTTTGATTAACAGTGCCTCTAGCGGCGATTTCGTAACCGGAAGATTTTTCGCTGTTGCCAGATAACTTGTATAATTGTAGTTACAGAATTAATTTGTTTCGACTAAATAAATCAATTACAGAATTTGTACTATGCCATTCTTTTTGTCCCATTCAATATGATACACCCTGCTGTGTAGTAAAAGTTGAAATTAATACCGTGTACTACTTAACTTTTCTAAATAAATCACTGTTTATAAATCTCGAAAAAGCGCTTCCGATTTATTTTACACATTTATGTTTCGAATTTTGTGAATATATTTCTAGTAACATGCTTTGCTGGAAGGCATAATTCTTTTTTTCGAAAAAAGTATGGAAATTCAATTTAAAATATACATATTTATAGATATCTCATGATGCACTTCCAGAGATTTTTATTTGCCACAGGCAATCTACTGAAAAACTTACATAATTTTTTGTGTATCTGCATATATACTCAGAGGATATAATTTAAAAAAATATTTTTTCTGAAATGTCTCTTTTTACTCGAAAATTCTATCGATCTTCTTAAACAGTGGATTTGAATAAACAATAAATGACAATCGAGGTGTTAGGATAAAACAAAAATCATTGGGGAAATTAATTAAACTTACTTTAATCTATATAAATAAAATTGAAAACCTGTCTATATGTATGTGTGTGTTTGTCTTATTACGGGAGAACGACCGTACTGAATTTCATGAAATTTTGGGTACCTTGGGAATAGCCCCATTGAAAATTTTGTTCAAGTTTCTAGTTTCTAGGACAAAGGGTTATCAAGATATTAACCCTTAACGCTCGAAAGTTTCCGCTGCGGGTAAATGTATTAATGCTATAGAAATGACAAGTTTGAGTTTTCTGTTATCTCTTATATATCTTATATATATATATATATATATATATAAATATAACATTTATCTCATCTAAAACTAACAACTGAAAATATACCCAAAGGCGCCAAGCTGCTCAAACAAGTACATTTCTATACAACACAATAATTAGAAAAAGAAAAAAGAAGAATGACATTGCATCAAAATTTCGCCGGGGGGGATTGTGACCCCCACTTCCCGGTTTAGCCAGCTTTATGTCATGACGACACTCCCGGAAGCGGATCCAATGTCGCCAACTGTCGAATGGACAGCGGCTGCATTGTGGAGTTCATGGTTAACTGTCTGAGGGAAATCATTTTGTACAAAGTAAGAGTCTTTTGCTTTTCGGTGAGGTGTATGCTTGGCTTGTTTTTCTTGATATATTAGTATTGGATGTAAGTCATTTTTAAAGTATTTTGTGTTTCAGTTTGGATGTAGTAAAGCTCGTAGTTATTGTATAGGTGTAGGGACAATATAGGTTTTTCAACTTTTTTATTTTTTACATTTAAAGTTTTAGTATATGTACTTGGTTGGCGACATTGTATCCGCTTCCGGGAGTGTCGTCATGACATAAAGCTACCTAAACCGGGAAGTGGGGGTCACAATCCTCCCCGGCGAAATTTTGATGCAATGTCATTCATCTTTTTTCTTTTTCTAATTATTGTGTTATATATATATATATATATATATATATATATATATATATATATATATATATATATATATATATATAGATAGATAGATAGATAGATAGATAATTGAATCATTTTTATAATGTAAAATTAGTACGTACGTAAGTTTCCGACCCCAGCGATGAAAAAGCAATGACAAATAGAAAAGGTTTGTTTGTACAAATAAAAAGATACAACATTTATCGCAACTAAATAAACAATCTTTTGTCATAAAAATAGCATTTTACTATCTGTCTGGAAAGACAAGCCAATTGTAACATTACTCAGTACTAAAAACAAAGCAGAGATGCAAAATGACAGCAGAAAAATTCGCGATGGTGATACTCAACATGTTGATAAATCCAGCGTGGTTTTAGACTACACTACATATATTGGTGGCGTCGATCGAGCAGGTAGATCACTATGATGCTTCCTGTTGTTATTTGCGCAAAAGCCTTAAATGGTGGAGAAAATTGTTCTTATGAGCGTTGTAAGTTTGTGCAGTTAATAACCACACCCCTTCGATCTCCCGGTCGTCCAATTTGTTGCTCTAAGTCCTCTGGACGAGCCGGACGGCTTGGGGCTTTCACCCCTTCGATCTGTTGGTATATATCATAATTATTATAAATCTCGAGCTTTAAGTGTTAATAATAAACGCACAATTTTACCTTCCATAGAAATAGCATCATGCAGACGATACATTTTCCGCCAATTTACAAAAAGGAAAATGTATCATGTTGCTGGTTGATTGGGTAGTGGATTAGCGTTTTCTGACACAAGATCCAAAGAGGATACGCTGCGTCAGACATATAGTACAGAAATACATAAAATAGCAAGGAATAAAAACAAGTGTATAAATTAAAAGAGTGATTATGTGTGAATAAACAAGAAGGATCAATCACGCTTAAAGCATTGATTATGAAACACTTTCCAGCTTCAATGCAAATTCATTTAAACATCTCTAAAATGCAATACATTCCTAAGTAATATTTTAAAACTTATCACAATACTGCATTAATTTATTATATTTGAAAATTTAAATCTTCATCGAAAAAAAATAACTTCATTCAAATGACGGCATTGAAATATAAATTGCCTGGTTTAAACATCTCTAAAATGCGATACATTCCTCGGTAATATATTTAAAATGATCATAATAAAACAATAATTTATTGTATTTAAAAACTTAATTGAAAACAACTGACAGTCCTTGAAATGACTTCATAGAAAAAATAACACGCCTGGCTGTTATTTTGTGCAGATATACTGAAATTATTATTGAAGAAATAAAGATAACGTGAATATGAGTCTGCAGGGAAAGACATGTGCTGTCCACATCAGAATTTTTAACAACACTACAATAATGATTTATAGAAATGAATGGGGATTATTTGCTGGCCATTTCGAAAAAAAATGTAGGATCTATATTTAAAGATCCACCAAATTTTTGTAGAATAAATTGTTCTACAAATTTAAGCTGTGTACCAAATTTTAACTCTCTAGGACAGAGGAAAGTGCATTAAAAATGCCATCAAATAAATATATCAAGAAGAGTTATATAAAATTTAAAACCAAATTTATTTTAAAATGTGAAGCCTTTCTCATATACAAAATAATTAAACTCTTGGAAAGATATATATATCTCTTTTTTCCTTCTGGAGGATATCCCAAAAGTCAGAATTTAATTGAATTTGTTTTTCTCCCTATATTAAATAATTTTTAATTAAAAAACTACCCAACAAATTTTACTGAATTTTTTTTTATATATTTTATGGGACAATGTAAATATTTCCTAAAAATTTCGAAGCAATTTGTGAATTTTAAATTTACTTAAAAAATGTTTGAAAAATTAGGTCCCATAGGGTTCAATGTATTTCATTTCTTCAACCCGGGTTCAATAAAAAACTAATTGGGTGATATTATTTATTTATATTCCCAGAGATCCCAGAGACCATCTGAAAAACATACTAAAATTTCATTTTGATAAAGTCTTTTTTACGGCAGTTATCGTGCTAACGGACAGACAGACAGACAGAATGAACAAAATCATAAACACTTTTCAACTATGTTGTAAAGTGTTAAAAAAAGACAATGTAATATGTACAACAATGCAAACAAGATGAAAAATGGCTAAAAGGTTATAAAAGGTGACGTTAAAAATGATGGAAAAAAAAAATATTGATCAAAAATGGAAAAAGCCCCAAATGAGGATTTTTTCTAATCAAATCTGCCAAAGTTATAGTATAATTCGTGAACTGATTTAAACGAAACTGTTTATATTTAGTACAAGTAAATAAAATATGTTTGGCACTTCCTGAGGATTGACAACCATTGCAAAAGAGTTAAAATTCTGCTAAAAGTAAGTTTCTATGTGTAATATGAGTGTGACCAATGCGCAAACTAGTTAAAATTACCTCAAGTTTCTTAAATTGGAAACTAGTACCTTTTTGTACTATGGGCTTTATCTCGTGCAACTTATTATGAGATTATAGGTTTCAGGTATGCTGCCATTTGTCATAAATATTTTTAAAACGAATTGTTTGCTGTCAGTTAAAGAGATAGTCAAAGTTAGAGTTTGAGTAGCTGGTTTAGCAGCAATATCCGCCAACTCATTTCCTTTGATACCAACATGTCCTGGAACCCAACAAAATTCTCTATGGTATCCTTGAACGTTCAGACGATGCTCATACTTAAGGAAATCAGAGGCAATGGGGTAATTCATAGCCATCTTGGATGATAAGAGCTGTAGCGAACTCAATGAGTCAGTATAAATGATGTGCTCTTAGGAATTTTGATGAGATATAAATATAAGAGACTGGTATACTGCCATAATTTCAGTAGTAAAAATTGAGCAAAATGTATGCAGTTTAAAAGACATTATTATTAGATACATAGGCCAAACCCATGTAATCGCCTGCTTTGGAGCCATCTGTGAAAATAGGAGTACACTCCTTATGGAGATTTCTATGTTCAGTAAACAGTTGCATATAATTGTTGCTTAGCAGAGGAATTAAATCCAATACGTTAATACGACAGACGATTTTTATTATACTACAGATGATTTTTAAATAATAAAGAAATGTATATAAAAATAATTTTGTAGAAATTGTATTTTTGTCTGGTTTATATCAATTACGTTCTTCAGATGTAATTATTATGAGAATTATTAGTATTTTCAATTTCTTGCGTCATCTGTTTTATTTTTATTTTCCATAGAGTTTAGTCAATTGAGTTTAGTTAATAAAAATAGTTCTGGGATAACTTCTAACACCAATTTCGTACTTTCGTTTTGGCATATTATATTGATCAAATTTTAAAACACATGCATTTTGACATTGATCAAATTTCATAATTTTGTAAATGTGTTTACAAAATTTGATCAATATATTTTATTCTTCAGATCTGCATGTGGAGATAATTTTGCACAGCGAGAACGGAGATTCTTTTACTTATTTTAGGAGAATTAAATTAAATATTTTAATAAATTTGAGTAACAATCACATTTAGAATACTATAAGATTGTACACATAATTATGAATTTTAAGTTTCTTTATATTATATATTCCGTACAAAACATTTGTATACTGCTAGTATTATATATTTTAATGCACGTTAAAAATAAAAATTTTATTGTTTATTAGATAAATTATATTTTACTTTTACAATCATTTTAAGACATACAATTCATATAATTGTAATTGCAAATGTGTAAACAAAAATATATAATTAGAGTTTGAATTTAACATTTTCTACAATATACCGGATAGAATTTGTTTATTTAGCATGCCGACGGCAAAAACTATTCTAAAGACAGCTTTAAAATTTAGTAATCTTACTAAAGAAGCGATGCATAAATATTTTATGCAATTAAAAGTTAGTTCAAATACCAATCACCAATAGACGATTTCTGATACGAATTCAGGGAACCCTCAATAACCGGCGATACACCAGGGATGTTTCAGAGGTTTATTTAATCATTCCAGCTCTTTCGCAGCTTGCTACGAAGTCAGGGAACCCTCAACAGCTAGCACTACACTATGGATGTTTCAGAGGTTTAATTTATCATTCCATCTCTGTCAAACCCTGATACGAATTCAGGGAACCCTCAATAACCAGCGATACACCAGGGAAGTTTCAGAGGTTTAATTAATCATTCCAGCTCTTTCGCAGCTTGCTACGAAGTCAGGGAACCCTCAACAGCTAGCACTACACTATGGATGTTTTAGAGGTTTAATTTATCATTCCATCTCTGTCAAACCCTGATACGAATTCAGGGAACCCTCAATAACCGGCGATACTCCAGGGTTGTTTCAGAGGTTTAATTAATCATTCCAGCTCTTTCGCAGCTTGCTACGAAGTCAGGGAACCCTCAACAGCTAGCACTACACTATGGATGTTTCAGAGGTTTAATTTATCATTCCATCTCTGTCAAACCCTGATACGAATTCAGGGAACCCTCAATAACCAGCGATACACCAGGGAAGTTTCAGAGGTTTAATTAATCATTCCAGCTCTTTCGCAGCTTGCTACGAAGTCAGGGAACCCTCAACAGCTAGCACTACACTATGGATGTTTCAGAGGTTTAATTTATCATTCCATCTCTGTCAAACCCTGATACGAATTCAGGGAACCCTCAATAACCGGCGATACACCAGGGAAGTTTCAGAGGTTTAATTAATCATTCCAGCTCTTTCGCAGCTTGCTACGAAGTCAGGGAACCCTCAACAGCTAGCACTACACTGTGGATGTTTCAGAGGTTTAATTTATCATTCCATCTCTGTCAAACCCTGATACGAATTCAGGGAACCCTCAATAACCAGCGATACATCAGGGAAGTTTCAGAGGTTTAATTTATCATTCCAGCTCTTTCGCAGCTTGCTACGAAGTCAGGGAACCCTCAACAGCTAGCACTACACTATGGATGTTTCAGAGGTTTAATTTATCATTCCAGCTCTGTCAAACCCTGATACGAATTCAGGGAACCCTCAATAACCGGCGATACTCCAGGGTTGTTTCAGAGGTTTAATTAATCATTCCAGCTCTTTCGCAGCTTGCTACGAAGTCAGGGAACCCTCAACAGCTAGCACTACACTATGGAAGTTTCAGAAAGTTTAATTAATCATTCCTGCTCTGTCACACCCTGATACGAATTCAGGGAACCCTTAATAACTGGCGATACAACAGGTATGTTTCAGAGGTTTAATTAATCATGCCAGCTCTTTCACTGCTTAATAGAAATTCAGAGAAAACTCCAGCCAACAATACATTACAGAACTGAGACTAGCAATAGAGGTATTTCTGTTAATCACATAAAAAGAAAGTTAAGGCCAGTTTCAATCAGATGCAATAAAGATTATAACATGGCGTTTTTATTTAAAACGAACATACAGTATTACGCCGCTACCCCTATTAAAGAGGGTTAATTTCAACTCGCTCTTGTAAAGAACAGGATAATGTGGCAAAAAATATAATGTTAAAATGTGTTTTCATACTAGGGAATATGATCTTGTATTAATGTTTTGAACATCTCTGAACCAGAGTAAACCATTTTTACTTTCCTTATATACATAATGTATAAGGAAAGTATTGTAACGGGGTCTAAAATTCGAATTCGAGTTTTTGACGGGAGAGCACGTTTCAAGCATCCCTGATCACGAATCAAACATTTTTGAAGCGATGTCTGTGTGTGTGTGTGTGTGTGTGTGTGTGTGTGTGTGTGTGTGTGTGTGTGTGTGTGTGTGCGTGTGTGTGTGTGTGTGTGTGTGTTTGTGTGTGTCAGTGAGCCTGTGGAGACGATAACTGACGAACGAATGGACCGATTCGAAAAAAAAAAATTTACAAAAATCATAATCCGTAAACACGGGAAGTCTATTGTTTTTATATGCAATCGAATGTCCAGAACCACCCTAAATTTTCGAATGAAATTTTGAAAAAATCATTAAAAAATCAAAATCGCTAATAAAGTTATGCAAATAGACATTTCTTATGTAATTTTTAATTAGAAAACGATTGACATAAATTTTAGAACGCTAACATGAACCGTTCTCGAGATATTGTACATTTTTTAAAAAAATATCAAAAAATCATATAAAATTAAAAATATATATATATCCTATTGAGAAACATGTTCACCTTTCATATGTAATACCATGCGATAATTTGGGTGACATCATTCTCGTGGATCTAGATCGTTCCATTCATGAAAAAATATACTTTAAGTAATACTTTTGTATTTGAACGCCAATAGTCATTTATCTGCTGCAAGAATAACTTATTTCTTCGTCCATAACGCCAATTTAACAAAATGTTGCCAAATTAACAAAAATCTCGCCAAATGGATAAAAATGCCGCTATATCAATAAAAATGAAGACTAATTGTCGAAAATTCAATAACTTTGAAAGAATATTAGTATCTACTATAAGGAAAACCGATTTTTTTAATGTAAAAGTAGTAAATCCATTACATTATATAAGGAAAGTCATGCGTTGACCACATCAGATTTTTTTAAGATCCGTTCGTTTTGTGTCTGATTATTAATGTAATTTTCGAGTTTCTAAGCATATCAAAGATATGGAAACTAACACTATTAAAATATTGACTTACATTTTTTATGTTTTATTTTAATATTTAAGAAAAAAGGCCCTTGGCGTCGAAAATAGCCTTCATAACCAAAAATTAGATCAAATAGATTCTATATCGTTGTCGATACGACCAGTGTCGAAAACCCAGACTTTTCGACTCGTCCTAAGACTAGAGCAGCTGTTTGGACGTAAAGTTTCAGCCTTTTGGATAATCAGCGTGCTTTCGGAGAGTGTCCAGGAAATATTTTTCGTCTCCTCACTCCTATTTTTGCCTCCGGGAGAGAAATATAAAAGTTATAAGTGTATATCACCAGAGTATTTCTATAGCGTCTGAAAAAACTTTTGATAAACTCTGAGAAGACTCAAAAATTTGGCTCTGTTAGGTTCCATCTCAAGGTCAGTACCATAAGCGTGCAAAAATCCAGTCTTGTAGGTCACAGTGCAACTTCAGGGGATGTCTAGAATTACAAAACCCCATAAGTAAAAATTTATATACAAAAGTTGCGGATTACTTGAGCAACGAATTTAAACACAAATAGAATAATTATACATCGTATCGCTGCTTCGAAGATACGCTGGATCCCTTTAGTAGGAAGGGGATCCAGCATGTCCTCGAAACAGTAGTATGCTACAATATTATTTTATTTGTGCCTAAAGACGTTGCTAAATTTTTTTAGACAAAAACACTTTAGATAATTTTTATGTAGATAATTATTTTGTTATATCTGTATTCGCAAAATTCGTATTCTTTGTTGTAGAACTTAAGTTATGTAAATAAACCCTTGTGTTTAATTAATTACATGTGCACTTCTGATATCTTATACACAAACATGCTTGAAGTCAGCGAATACCTTTTTAATAACGTATATTGCCGAAGAGAATAAATTTTTTCGAAGACAAGCATGGAGATTTCTTTCATAAAGATACATATTTATGGATGTATCACAATACACTTCCGAACATTTTTATCTGCCTCCAGCCATTTACTGAAAAAGTTACAGCCTCTCTTATTATGTATTTGCGCAGGTGCCTAGTTAAAGGATGTAATTTAAAACACTACTTTTCCCCCCACCATATTTCTTTTTACGTCGTATTAGGTGTAGATTTATTTTTCTAAACACTGGGTGAAGGTATGATCTTTGAATAATGTTCGTAGAAATAATATTAAACAATGCCAATTAGAATCACCAAAAAAATTTAATTAAACGTAAGTTAACATCATATATTTTTTTTTCTAAATTGAACGTGGAAAAGAAAGGCGTTGCTTAATTATTCATTAAACAACTTGCCTTCTATTTTAAACAAATTTGTTTTGGGGAACAAATCAAATAAGTTGCATAATTTTAAATTAAAATCTTATAAGAAAAAACCCTAGAATTTAGCCCTGTCAAGGACAGGAAAAGTAACATTCTTAAAAATTAACACTTTTCTAATATCTTATTTTATTTAACAATGGATAACAATGGAATTTGGATGGATAACAATCCGTGTATGGCAATGTAATTTGGATTGATAGCAATGGATTTGAAATTTGATAACATTGGATCTTATTATATTTAACTATGTTTAAAAATAAATTATCTTAATCAGAAATTGGCTCAGTTAGGTACTATTCCGTGGCTTGTACTGTAAATGCCCAACGTTTTTGTTTTCTAGACCACCTCGAGGCTTTTAGAGTGCCTTAAAAATGTATTATATTTGTCCCTTTTGATCGTCGCTCTCGGGAAAAATCGAAAATCCTACTCTGTTAGGTTCTGTACCGTGATCAATAATATAAATGCGTAAAGATTAAACCTACTAAGTTATCAAGGTGGCTGATGAATGGTCTGAATATACTTTAAAATATTATTTTCTCCATCCTTGGGGGACAAAGCAAAAATACGACTCTGCGTTGGGACTGATACTATAAATGTGCAAAGATTAAATCTACGACACTTTGAGGCTTCATGAGGCTCTTGAAAGGAACAAACCGGTATATATATATATATATATATATATATATATATATATATATATATATATATATATATATATATATATATATCAGTTCACACTACTGCCTTAAATAACGTAAATATACTAAATTTACTTTGACTGGTGTAGCTGCAACGTGTTTTTCTTCTGTTGATACTTTTAATCAGCTTCCCTATACTCTTGTAACTAACAAATACTCACATTTTCATCTTTATAACAAAGAAAAGTATTTTAAGAAAGTTGATATCTTGAATATTTTGATTTTATTGCACGTTCTCTTATTTCTAGAACACTATTTTAGCGTGGCAAATGTACATGTGTGTTTGTTTGTTTCTAACTGTTCAATGAACAATAACTATCCCAAACAGGGTTTGGCTTAAATTGATTGCATAGCCCATTCTGAAGACTTACAAGGTATCTCAGTTCTCGTTAATTTTTATAAAATATAACAAACCTTTTTTAAATGATCAACAACAAAACGAAAACTAAAGATCAATAATTCGTAACTAAATAGCATATATGCTTGTTTTAATTTTTTCCAAAAGGGAGCAAGATGGGTAAATATTAATTTGGAGAATTATTTTCTGCTAGGAAAGGCAATTTAATTAAATGTATAATTATATATATATATCATTTGAGTCTGTAGGGCCTACAATTTAAGTAATTACAGCCCACATATTGTTTTCCGGAGTTGGAAAGAGTACAAATATTATACTCAATGCCGATTTATCGCAGGCAGAAAATTATTTATCCTTCTATTTGTTTCCTGAGAGAAGAATAAATCTATAAATCAACAGAGGTATTAAATGAAAAGAGAATGACTAATTAAAAATCAGTTGGAAATAATCTCGTGAAATTTGGAACGCAGACTTTAATGAACTAGGTAGCGCGCAAAATTTACAAAATGATAAGGGAAAATCCACAAAAATAGAAAGATTAAAAGATTGCTCAGTACACTTAAAACTTTTGAAATCACGGTATGAAAATTGTGTGCGAATTAATCGGTTCAATTTGCGTGGTCATCAATTAAATTATTTGTTTAGAGTTACACAAAAAATGACAAATTATTATAGTATAATGAATGGGTGGAGAATTTCAACACCATTACCCTGAAATGGTCATACTGTAAAAGATTTGACACGTTAGAAAATTTAATGGATGTCATCTTAATAATGCTTGATTAAAAAAAACTAGACAAACAAACTTAAAATATCTCCTCACAATGTCTTTAAGGGGATTCAACCTTAATTATCTTAGTCATAATCTTCCGATTAGTGCAAAGGAGCAAAATTTCCCAAACTACAAATCAAATGTCAGTGAAAAAATCAAATTCTATACAAAGTATATTTATTTTATTAATTATTGAAAACATTGAAATAGAAATATAGCTATACATTTCATATAACTTGTAAGTAGGGCTTTTGATACATACTTTTAATTTACACAATTAACAATATTTCAGCACGTGTATATCCGAGAAATTCATAAGGAAAATATTCGCGTACCTGTAAATATTTTATTGCATTCAAAAATAAGTTAACTTTAATCTTAATTTCATCATTTTCTTAGTTCAAAATAAACATCGTACTTAACCTCAAGTAATTGCCTTTACATTTCATTAATATTCGACCTACAAGTACAAGGAAATATTTTCTTTTAAAGAAACTATTTTTTTTCTTCTTTTCACTAAGAATATGAAGGTAATTACATCACTTTTTTTAAGAATGCAGAACGAGAATATGTAGTGAAAGAATGTTTAAAGGCTGCAAAAACTGAAAGCTTAAGTAATCAGTCGTTCTTTCAATCATATGCTGTAAGTAAAAGATAATTCTTGTTTATTTTTTTTTCTTTTAAGATCCCATCTCATTAGTAAAATGTGTGTTGAACGTATATTTCCAAGTTATTTTAATTATAAATCAAAATGATATTCATTTCTTTTATTAGTTTTATTGGAATGAATACCTGACGTTTCGCGGAATACAAGTTGCAAACATCTGATTAAAATTACACCGGAACTCACTGAAATTTTTTTAAAACCAAAGAACTCTTTAACAATACTCCCGCTTAGAACAAGAAATAACACTGATTCCGTTATAAGAATTCATAAGCATAGCAATTTTCTAATACTACCTTGAAGAGAGCAAATATTGTGACGTCATGATTTTAGAGGCATATTCCTCACTTTACCTTTTAGTACGGTGCTTAAGTTGGCAATACTGAGACTAGTGTTCATTTATGGAATACAATATGATACTTTCCCATCTTTATGTACAAATATTCCAAAATTATATTTAGATAGGGTCTGAAGATCATAACCGCCATTTTCAAAGTGACAGAAAATGTTGCAAAAACAAGTCAAAATGGCATATAAACTGAATTAATTCTTTCTAAACTGAATTAATTCTTTGAAAAATTACACAAACGTTGTATTATATACAGCTTAAAAGTTAAATATATGTATTATTACATATAAAATACAATTAATTAGTATTTAATTTGTTCTCAATACCACCAGGATCGACACCCCTACTTTCCAACACAAGTGTTTAGTTTAGATTGTTCAATTTCGTTGTCACAGTCAATGCACTTGCAGAGCATTGTATACTTCGGCAATGATCTTCTGTATTTTCAACGGTTGGTATTTTAGAGTTTGCAGGAACAACTGAGTAATTCCTTACATGCAGAGATGCTTCAGGAAAATTGTCAACGCTAATTCTCAGTTTACATTTTTATATTTCTCAACCCAAAACCCTAGATCAGGTAGGACAGATTGTTTGACCAAGCACTTTCCTCAGAGAAAGCTAGCTTGATAAGATACTATTCAGGACATGTTTAAATAAATCTGCTTCTGTTAGTGGTAGTAAATTGATGAAACGTCTATTTTTTTTGTAAAAAGTTCTTTCCTGCCTTCATTAACCGAGGTATGAAGTGATGACAAAATATATCAAAACGGCAAATGCTTTTATTCCTTCCATAAAAACCTGAACTTGCATAAGCTGCTGGGACTAAATCTTTAAAGTTTGCCTGAAATCTGGTTGGTTCCTTGGCTGATTTCTTACTATAGGCAGCAAATGTAAAAGACATGAATTCCTTTCAATGCATAGAAAAATGGAAATAGGCTGAGATTACTAAACAGAAGATGCATCGGGATGTATCCACAATAGTCTCGAATGTCAAATGAACAAGAAGTCTGCCTGTAATTACATTTTGCCCGTGACAACATCACACCATCCGCGTCTACTGTCCAATTAATGATTGACTTGTAACATGTTTTATTTGCTTCTTTTGAATGAAGTAACATCCTTGTGTCAGCTTCTCTTGACTGCACGTGTGGTGATCTTCATGGGTACACATAGCTGCATTGCATCAAAGCATTTCAACTTTTGTGGTCACTAACTCTTTACCGATTCGAGATTCGAATTTTTGTTGGAAATAGATCAAAGTTTTTTTTATACTCATCATTGCACAAAAATGTAATCCAGTTTCGAGGTACTGGTGTGTTGCTGCAAAATGTTCGTCTTATACCAGCACCTCTCATTTGAACATTTTGACATTTGCTCCCAAAATTTCAACATTGTAGTCATCCCAGGCAATGGCAACAAGCTTTATATCTTTCCATTCACGAAGAACTATGTTGAAAAATTTCTCTGCGTACTACTAAAATGTCTTAGCATCTCCATGAAATATCATATAAACTATGGCAGGGCCATCCTAAATATGGCCCGTGATGTTGAAGGTTTATCCCTGGAATAGTTGCACATACTTCTAAAACATTGCAGAAATAATTTCTACTTCGTTTTTGAAGGTACGGATAGTCTGATACAGAATGTGGAAACGTTTGATTTTCACAGCTGAAGAATTCATCCAGATCAGAACCTAGCTGTTTTCAATCGATGTATATAAAAGAAGCTGGCATTATTTAATAGCTTCTCAGCCCAATTGGTCTTTGTTTCTTACAGAGGTTTTTGCCTTCGACACATTTACTTGAATATATTTGAGTGGTGTCTTCGTCAAACTTTTTTGGGATTGTCCACTGTATGCGCTTTTCAACTGTATTCAAAGGAGCATCACATGCCATACCTGATATTTTTCCTCATTTATTGATCCCAATTACTCAGAGCAAAGTATACACATTTTTATAGTAATGGTATAAATAAGTATATTCTAACCAAATAAATTAAATAACTTTACTATTTCTTTATGTGAGACAATTTTTTGCAAATTTTACTTTCTCATATTGAGAAAGTGTTGTTTTCACGAAAATTTTTGACTTCGAGGTTTTGATGCCATTACATGTTTTAAGACCTCCTGAAAGCGTTTTGACTATTTGGAGTTATGTCTGTCTGGTTGTCTGTCTCTATGTACGAGTGTCTCGTATGTATGTATGTGGTCGATATTTGGTGTACAAGAAAGCAGCCACAAATATTAATGGATTTTCCGAAGCTTTATATCTGGCTTTGTTATCAAAATATCTAGAGCTAGATATAATTTTTTAAATTCGAGTTGTTGTTGTTGTTACCCAGACCGTCCGACCTACCAGAAAGGTGTAAGGTAACTGTTTGGACGGCCGGGAAGTGCCACCCAATTTAGACCGGAACCCAGTGGGGGAGGCATCCACAGGGACCGTACCCTCCTTCCCCTACCACCAACCTCTCGGAAGGACTTACGGACCCACATGTTTAACGTGATCGTACTCCGCGTGAAATCGGCGCCAGATTTGGCAGTGGCTGGAATCGAACCCGGGCCTACCGCTAACCAATGGGCTACCGCGCCCCTTTAAATTCGAGTGAAAACTTTGAATTTTATTCGAAATTTTATATTTTTTTAACGTAGCAGTTTTGGATAAAATTTGACATATCATGCTTAAAAGGGATTATTTGTCGTTCAATGATCACGACACTTTATAGTTTCAATCACTGTTGTGAAAAAAAGCCGCGATACAAATTTTTCTGTTCATGACGTCATTACCCCTTTTTTTGGGGGCGGGGGGAGAGAGTTCCCTTCGTAAATGTACATTTTCAAGTGTGGTATCAATCGATATATTTTTAAGTCCATTAAAGTGAAAGATAACACGTTTCAATGGTAATCATTTGAACGCACGAAGCCGATTTTTCAAAATTTTTCTTGTAAAATTTGAAAAAAAAACTGAATTCTAGTATAAGAAACTCGAATGGAGCCATATTCTAGTTAGTTTAATAAGAATTTTTAAGCGACTATGTAAAGAATAGAATTTATAAGCATTCTACATAAAATTAATTGTATCATGAAACTCTATTACACATTTTTTCGCGTAAACTCTCTTATAAGAAGATTTTTAAAATCCAAATGTTGCAAACCACCTGTTTAAAGCTGAGTTGCATAATTTATAGCAATGTTTACATTTTTTTTTCATTTCTTATTCCTGTGCTATTTCTGCATCGAAAGAGAGAGAGAGAGAGAAATTTTGATCATCTTGATGTTTGAAAGACACTTTATGCCGCGTCTTTTATTTGCATGAAAAATAACGCTAAAGGGAATAACCTGAATATGAGCTAGTTTATACTGTGAAAAGTACGAGGAATCAATTTGTAAAAGAGTTCACATTTATTCATACATTCTGATATCAGAAGAGTAAAAGGAATATTTTTCTTCCCTCAGGGTGTATGCAAGAAATAAAAGTGTTTTTACTTTCCTTATATACATAATGTATAAGAAAACTATTGTGACGAGGTAAAAAATTCGAATTAGAGTTTTCGACGGGAGAGCACGTTTCAAGTATCCCTGATCATGAATCAAACATTTTTGAAGTGATGTCTGTGTGTGTGTCAGTGAGTCTGTGGAGACGATATCTTACGAACGAATGGACCGATTCGAACGAAATTTGGTAGAAAAATCACAATCCGTAAACACCGGAAGGTTATTGTTTTTATATGCAATCGAATGTTGAGAACCCCCCTAAATTTTCGAGTGAAATTTTGAAAAAGTTGTCAAAAAATCAAAACCGTTAATAAAGTTTAGCAAATAGACATTTCTTATGTAATTTTTCATTAGAAAACGATTGACATAAATTTTAGAACGCTAACATGAACCGTTCTCGAGATATTAAATCCACGTTGTGGGTTCGAGTCCCACGTAAGACATGGATGTTGTGTGTTGTGGGCGCAGTGTGTTCCGCCCCCTCTGGTGCGCCTGGGGCAACGTCCTAGGACGGCAAAATGGTTCAAGATTTCGGCCGTACTTAGAGCAAACGACGTAAATCGAAGTAGAGTCTAGTGCTATAGTGATAGAGTCTAGTGCCTGGCCATTGGAAAAACAAATTCTCAAAATACGGGTCTATTTACAATTAACTTTTACTCGTATCACGTGAACACTTTCTAGTAGAACAATGACCGGCTTATAAAAATTGACATAATCATTTTGGCTTTCTTAAGAATTTATATAATTTAAACTCCTAATGGAGTTACTAGGTGATTTAAATAAATTATTTGATTTTAGGCATAATAATAGATAAACTAGCAAAAAGCCAGACTTTGAATGATCGCGTACGGGAGAAATATACGAGCTGCAAGAGATTTTAAATTAAAACCTTGTTTTAAATATAATTCTGGAAGTAGAAGTATAAAAAACTAATTTCAATATTCGGGAATCCTAATACACATGGGCATAAGTTTTCAGAATTAAGAATAATTAGATAATAGATAATTAGAAATAGTTAGATAAATTATTAGAATTTGAATATAAAGTTAAACAAATTAGAATACAGGAAAATAACGAAATCAACGTAACACATTTAAATCACAAAAACGTATTACCATAGATTTATGTTTTGTTATTGCACGTGCCATTGAGGTAAGAGGTAAGTCTATAACTCCATGATATGTATTTTGTTACATCACGTTCTTCTTGAAATCGTGTATAAAGAAAGGTTAATAAGCTTAATATGGGACTATTTTTAGCACTTTACAACATAGTTGAGAAGCGTTTGTGACTTTGTTCATTCTGTCCGTCTATCCGTCCGTTCGCACGATAACTGCCGTAAAAATTACTTTATCAAAATGAAAATTTAGTATATTGTTTAGACGGTTTGTGGGACATTCGGGAATGTAAATGAATGATATCACTCAATATGATATCAATAGTTTTGGATTGAACTCGTGTTAAAAAAATGAAATGTACTGAACTCTATGGGACCTAATTTTTCAAACATTTTTTAAGCTAAGCTAAAATTCACAAATTACTTCAAAAATTTTAAGAAATATTCAAATTGACCTATAAAATAAATAAACAAAATTTCAGATCAGTATGTTCAGTAGTTTAAATAAAAATTAAAAAAGTAATTACATGTGGTGTGGTAAAATAGTAATTAGGGTGGTCGTACCGGCCTATCGCCGTTGAAACACGCGTAGATGCGTCCACTGTGTAAAGGATTTGGAGAAGATGGACTGAAAAAGGGCATGTGAATCGTTGCAGTGGTACAGGTCCATCCAAACGTACGCCAGTTCGCTTTTATCGACGCATTCGAAGGCATGCGATGGCGGCTCCACAAACGAAGATTGTCGTCATTCTACAGAATTTGCAGGGTACATTGGATATTCCAGTATCAGCGGGAACAGTTTCTCGATGATTGGCCGAAAGCGGATTGCACTCCAACCGCCCGTTACGAAGACTGCCATTGACGAAAAGACACCGACGTGAGAGTTTGCAATGGTGTAGCGCCCGAGCCACTTGGACGAATGAACGGGACAGGGTAGAGTTCAGCGACGAGTCTCAGTTCTGTTTGTCGAGTGACAGTAGTCATGTGAGAGTCTGGAGCCGCCGTTTAAACAGATCCAATCCAGCTACGACTGTTGAGCGCCATTCTGCTCGACAACGCAGCATCATGGTTTGGAGTGTCATCTTCTTCGAAAGTCGGCCACCTTTAATTTGCAAAATGTTCTTTTCCAGAAACATAACACGCAACCGCACACGGTAACCATCAGCAGACAAACCTAGCAAGGTATCCAGGTGTTTCCTTGGCTTCCGCTGTCTCCAGATATCATGACTATTTTTATCTTGGAAACATGAAATATGGGCACATTAACACAGACAAACCATATTAAATAAAACAATCAGTGAAAATCGAACAATCAATGAAAATCAGTCCCATCGAACATGTATGGAACGTGAGTGGCAGTCGTTTGACATATGGCCAACCATCCCTTAGAAAACTATCCACATGCTCATTGCATCTGTACCTCGAAGCGTTTCTGCTTGTATCGCCGCAAAAGGTGGACCTAATTCCTAGTGATTACTCTGTCTATGTCATTACTGTAATGCATTATCCTTCTGGAATTAAAATCACTTATTTATATTTGTCATCTCTGGCTGTTTGTCCTTTTTTATCACACTCTATTCGCACTTTCATGTTGTCGCATTTTCTGTGTCCGGTAGTGTATATACACTCATGTCCAAAAGTTAAGCATAATTCGTAAAATGCGAACAATTCGGAGTTAATGTTGATACAATGGTTCACAATCAGTTATGGCGAATTGTAGGATGAAGGTAAATCATTGTGCATATGTAAAACAGTTCAGTCGACATTGACATACGAAAACACCGACGCACGTTGGAACGAGTATAAAACGTTCTCGAGCGGCATGGCCAGTTGAGACAGGATTTCGCAATTGCTATGGTACGGAACGTTGTTAACAATAAAAAAGGACGAAAGATGTCACAAAGATGCCAACTGGACATGTTTTTGAAGGGACGAATTATTGTAATGCTGGAATCCAGTCGATACCAAACCGTAGCATCTCGAATTCTGAATGTGCCTCAGTGTGTGATCACCACACTGTAGCAGGGGTTCGAAACCAGTGAAGCTGTTACCCGACGACCAGTATCAGGTCGGGCAAGGGTAACAACCGCTCGGCAAGACCGATATTTGGTGATAACTGCCAGTCATCAGAGGTACCGTCCTGCCAGACAACTGGGTTCAGGCCTGGCAGCCACTCCAAAAATCACTGTATCGAGACAAACTGTTTATTGGAGACTCAGACACGTTGGTCTCTATGCCTAACGATCATCAGTTTGCATCCCCTTAACGTCTGCACAGAAACGCAGCGTATACAGTGGAATTTGGAACATCGGCAGTGGAGTGGACAACATTGATGCAATGTCTTGTTCAGTGATCTGTCCAGGTTAGTCATGCAAACTGATTCTCGTCGTACCACGATCTGGAGAGAACTTTGAACGCGTTTTCATCCGGGAACATCATGGAAAGACATCGTTTTCCGTTTGGAAGAATCATAGTCTCGGCAGACATCGTGATGGACGGCCGCACAGACCTTCACATCCTTGACACGGGATCGGTTACTGGTCAAAAATACAGAGACGAAGTCCTTGATCCCACCGTTCGATTATTTCGATGTGCTGTTGATCCTGATTTCATATTCATGGATTATAACGCGTCTCTTCATCGTGCGGCCTTGGTTGACGACTTCCTTCAAACTGAAGTTATCCAGCACATGCTGTGGCCTACCAACTCTCCTGATCTAAATCCAATAAAACATGTGTGGGATATTCTCCGGAGACATCTTGTAGCCCTCCGCTACCTACCAAGCTCCTTTCCGTGATTGAAAACTGCTCTCCATGAGGCTTGGAACTCTTTGAGCACACAACTCATTCAAATCCTCATCGAAAGTACGGGAAATCGTTGTGCAGCATGCGTGGTTACCCGAGGTTCCCACACACCGTATTAAACTGCAGCATCCCATTGTTTTAATCATTCTGTTTCACTGAGGTTGACGCTCGTATTGTGACCCTTTTTCTTTCAACCCTTTTCTTTTGATAACAAAAGTCGTTATTATCCTTGTTTTGCATTGTTTTATTCTTCTATAATCCTATTACACCCGCATACCGCGTTTCCTTCCATTCCGATGTAGATCTTCTAATTCATGACAGAAAGCATATAAAAATATCAAAAAATGCCCTTAACATTTTGACACACCTTTAAAATCATATAATTTAAAAGGGTGAAAAAAATGCTATTTAAGTCACCTTAATTCTTCATAATATGACTGTAATAAATAAAGTTTCGCAACATCAAAAAGAAACGTGATTGCTACTGAATAGTGAAAAATGGCGTAAAACATTGCAATTAAGCGTTTTTTAATTGCCTTATTATTTCATTGTTATGCAACATCATAAGAGATAAGTTAGGAAGCATTTTTAACATCAGCAAAAAGTTCATTTTTTCTTTATTATCGTGATTGATGGCATCGTTAATGTAATTAAAAAACAATGTTTTGCATCTTTAGAACATAGACGAGAAATAAATATAAAACGTGACTTTGAGCACAGTCAATATAAAACGGAGCCCTAACTTAAAATTATCCGCAAATAAAATTTAGTAACCAACCGTACGTTTCGGAAATCCTTGTACTTCCTTATTAAGATTTTTTTTCGATTACGATATCTGGGTCTGTGATAATAAAATATAATTCAGTGATGTAACTAACATCAGTGATAATAAAATACAATTTTTAATTCTGTTTGTTTAATTTGTATCAGTAAAAATTAATATTATATATTGTTTTACAGTTATATTTCTAAATATATATCCATTACTTATATTTCTAAACAAATCTCTAAACAAATCCTTTACACAGAAATTCTTCAAATTTTGTAAATATCTTTCTAAATGGAAATCTTGCCAAAGGGAAGAAATTTTTTCGACAATAGGTAAGGAAATGTACTTTGTAAAAAAATGTATTTATGAATCATATCGTGATACACATTTAGAGATTTCTATTTGCCCCAGGATATTTACTGAAAAAAATTATAGCATCTTTTTAAGCATGTACACAGATGCTTAGTTAAATGATGTAATTCAAAATATTTATTCATTTTATCGCCAACAATGTTTCTTTGTTTCTTTTTATTTTGTAATAATATGCAGAATTGTTTTTCTAAAGAGGGCATAGTTCTATAAAATGGCGAGTGAAAGAATAAAGTCAAACAAAATCAATGAAAATCATCAGGAAATTTAATTAAACTTAGCTGAACAATCTATTTTTTTATTGTAACATGAAGTAAATGACGAAACTTAATTAGGTATTGGCAAATTGTTTTCGATTTTCAACAGTTTAAGATAAATAAAATAATTATCTCAAAAATATAAGTAGTTAAGGTGGCAAAAGTGTAAATAAATATTAGTATAATGAAAACAAAGATAGAAAGATGAAAATTTCATATTTATAAAGTTTGTAACGGTTATATTTCGAAAGCTAAAAGTACTAATATGTATAGTAAGCTGGTAATTTGTAGCCCTTTAAAAGCCCTAAAAAGGTATATAATTGAATTTCAGAGTAGGTTTTTTCGTTTCTTTTTCGAAATACAGAGGTTATACATTAGATATTTTAATATTTTAAGCTATTTTGAAATGGAGGTTCTGATTTTAATATTTTATCTAGCTATAAACAGTATATTTGTAGACTTTTGAAAGCCTTACAAGGTTATATTATTGGAGTTTCATTTTACATTACGTTTTCCCGCAAAATTTCTCGGTTCCAAAAATGTGAACTGGAACCATACACCGTTTTTAACACTTTCCATCATAGGTGAAAAGTGTTTAGGACGTCATTCTGTCTGCCTGTCCATCTGTCCGTTCGCACGATAACTGTCTTAAAATGGCTTTATCAAAATGACATTTTAGTGTGTTGTTGAGACGGTCTGTGGAACATATGGGAATGTAAATGAATAATATCACCCACTTAGTTTTGGATTGAACCCGAATTGAAAAATTGAAATACATTGAACCCTATAGGATCTAATTATTCAAACATTTTTAAGTGAAATTAAGATTCACAACTTACTTCGAATATTTTAGAAAATATTTAAATTGTATCATAAAAGATATAAAAACAATTCAGCAAAATATGTTTAGTAGCTTTTTAAATAAAATGTAAAATAGTAATTACGACCATATTATATGAAGAGATCACGTGACCCACTTCAAAATAAAATATGGCAGCTATCTGTTTTCCCAGTATAAATATCGTGATTTTTAAAGCTCTTTTAAATTTATATTTAGTGTTGTATTCGTCCTAAAACAGCTTTATTTTTGCTTATTTTCTGTGCATCTATATTCTGAGCCAACGCAATTACAATATTGAATTTGAATGACCATCAAACTTTGATTATTTCTACAACAAAGCCTAATTTTAATGGATGCAGAATGTAAACAAGTGATTATAAGATGAGTTGTATAAGAATCGCTGTTGTATAAGAAGCTCTGGAGTCTGGAATAAAAGTGATATGAATGAAATATTCAGAGCCAGACGATTTATATTTCGGTGACGTCATTTGAATAAAGTTCATTCTTTTCGATGAAGTTTTAAGTTTTCAAATATAATAAATAACAGTAGTAACGTGACAATTTAAAATATATCAGCGCTGAATGTATCGCATTTTAGAGATGTTTAATGAAAATTGCATTTCAGTTGGAATGTGTTTTATAATCAATGCTTTATGCATGATACACCTTTCTTGTTTTCTATTTACATAAAACCATTAGAATACGCATGTTAAGATCTGGTCTACAAATGCAAGTCTGAGATAAAATCGATATTGATATTATATTTCTATAGTTATCAGTAGTATTCTGTATCTTATATTTCATTAGATTTTATATGTAAATAATTCTAAAATGAAATATTACCTATCATTCATTTGCAAACTGCTACTTCATAAAGTTGTTAAATATAAGCAATTATTTAGCTACGTGTTATTTATTTTGTTAACTGAATTTTGAGAAAAACACTTAAATACATATTTGATCTCTCGGAGTGTAACACCAAATAGCACCTCATTTATCTCAATAACTAGAAAGTGGAATTAAAGGCGTTGAGTAAAGCATTATCTGCTCGAAATTGTTTGCCTGACTAATTTTGTGAGCTAACGACAAACTTTGGGAAATTGCAATTAGTTTAAAATAAGAGATTCGTTTATAAAACACATGTCTCCTTTGAAATAAAATGTCAATTTTATTTAGTAGATATCATTGAAATTTATTATGGAATGGAAAAATAGTCATTTGCTGGAGATTTTTGGAGATACGTTTGATTTCGAACTTATTAAATAAATGTACCCAGGTATACCAAGTATTACTGTACCCAAGATAATTGGAATTTTCAATTAAAAGTAAGTGTTCGGCATTTAAAACACTAGTTCGTGAAGAAATAAATAAAAAACTGAATACATATATAATTTGATTTATTAGAAGATACCAGTATATGTTAACTGGACCTTCTCGTTTGGCTCTTTTGTGAAATGCTTATAAATAACTAGGAACATTTGCATTTAGTTTATTTTGTAGAAAATTTTAGTGCATGTCAACTGGGCCTTTTTGTTTCGCTCTTTTATGAAATGTTTATAAATAACTAGGAAAATTAGCGTTAAGTTTATTTTGTAGAATATATTAGTCCATGTCAACTGGAGCTTTTTGATTGGCTCTTCTATAAAATGTCTATAAATAATTAGGAAATTTTGCATTCAGTTTGTTATTGTTGAAGATATTAGTGCATGGCGGCTACTGGACCTTTTCGTTTAGCTCTTTTATGAAATGTTTATAAATAACTAGGAAAATTTGCATTAAGTTTGCTTTTGTAGAAGATATTAAAGCATGTCAACTGGACCTTTTCGTTTGGCTCTTTCATGAAATGATTATAATAACTAGTAAAATTTGCATTTAGTTTGTTTTTGCAGAATATATTAATGCATATCAACTGGATCTTTTCGATTGGATCTTTTATGAAATGTCCATAATAATTAGGAAAATTTGCATTAAATATGTTATTGTATAAGATATTAGTGCAAGTCAACTGAGCCTTTTCGTTTTGCTCTTTTATGAAATCTTTATAAATATATAAGAAAATGTTTATTTAGTTTGTTTTTGTAAAAGGTATTAGTGCATGTCAACTGGCCCATTTCGTTTGGCTCTTTTATGAAATGTCTATAAATAATTAACAATATTTTCATTAAATTTGTTATTGTACAAGATATTAGTGTATATCAACTAGGCCTTTTCGTTTTTCTCTTTTATGAAATGTTTATAAATATCTAAGAAAATGTGCATTTAGTTTGTTTTTGTAGAAGATATTAGTACATGTTAACTGGGCCTTTTCCTTCGGCTCTTTTATGAAATGTTTATAAATAACTAGGAAAATTTGCATTTAGTTTATTTTTGTAGAAGATATTAGTGCATGCCAACTGGGCCTTTTCGTTTGGCTCTTTTATGAAATGTTTATAAATAACTAGGAAAATTTGCATTTCTTTTGGTTTTATAGAAGATATTAGTGCATGTCAACTAGGCCTTTTCGTTTGGTACTTTTATGAAATGTTTATAAATAACTAGGAAAATTTGCATTTCTTTTGTTTTTATAGAAGATATTAGTGCATGTCATCTGGACCTTTTCGCTTGGCTCTTTTATGAAATGTTTATAAATAACTAGGGAAATTTGCATTTAGTTTGATTTTGTGGAAGATATTAGTCCATGTCAATTGGACCTTTTCGTTTAACTCTTTTATGAAATATTTTTAAATAACAAGGAAAGTTTACATTTAGTGTGTTTTTGTAGTTCTACATGTTCTATATTAACTTTGAATATTTTCTAATAATTGAAACAAAAACAGAGCTGAGAAATGCAGAAGGACTTTACTCGTCCAGTGCCCGAATTCTACTCAGAGTGATATTTTGAAGTAGCTGAAAGCTCGAGACAGGACAATTTTACATTTAATTATTTAGATCCATATGTCAGCTATTTTGATCGAAAAATTCAACGTTACGTCAATCGTAACGCAAAACGCTTAAACCTATTTGATCGAAGATTGGTTACACAGTCGAGAGAAAAGCATTATTCTTTTATGTACTGATACAGAGCACTTTGCCCAGTCGTTTTATATGCATCAGAATGATTTGATTTCTGACCTATAATTGGGTCTGACGTCTGTGTACAGAGATAAGAGAAAGGCTAAACTGTGTATGATGCCAAACGACACCTACATGTTGCCTATCTGAAATTTAAACGAACGAATGTTATAAAGCACCAATTGTCAAACATTCTTTGGTACATATTCTTAAATCTAGTTGTTTAATGGTTTTCAGACTTATCATCAGTTTTTCTAAATAACTTTCAAAGCGAGACAACAGTTCGAGCTTATGATGAGAACAGATGATAAGTGCAGTTAATCCACTATGTTGCTTTTTACGGCTTGATTCTATATAGTATTAATGAAATAAATATTCCATGATATTACTTTTATTACTTACCATTTGTTTATTTCTTGCACTAACAACAGATTTTGAAACTTAACAGCTTTTTAATTAAATAAACTTCAGTGGCTTTTTCTGAAGACCACTTAGGCCTATTTTTCCCATATCTCCAAATCATTTAAAGATAATAGATTTATAAATTCTTCATGTGAGCTAATTGTAGTAATTTTCTTCTTCTGAATTTACCAAATTCCAACGTTGCCAGTAAAAGAATTTATAAGAATTTCGCAAATAATCCATTCCAGAAAACTGAAATATTTTCTACTACAGATTTGATCACGTATACTCCCTTGAAAAAACTTTCCAAGCTTCTAGAATTTTCAAAACGCCTGTTGGGAGCCCCATTGAGTTATATAATTCTTAGCAGCGGTGGCATGCTCTGTTTTTCTTTTACTTTCGCGAATACGGAATGATTTAATCCCCTTAAGTCTCTAAAGAGCAATTTTGATTAACTTAATATTTTGCACGCATTTGATGTCACGCATTTTCATTTCATTGGCAACTTACACTTAATAAAATATCCTGAAAAAGAACGAGTATATACCAAAAGTATGAAAATTCAATTTGCAAATGCTCGCGTTCATATCTCCAAGTATCTTTCGATAGAAGGAATATTTTGTTTCCCTTAGGCTGTTTACAGGAAAGAACAGCAGTTTTTATTATCACTGCACGGCTGTTAACTTGAAAAATGAACTGTTTTTCGACACCAATAATTTTTTTAAAGTTTAACTCATATTATGATTTATGTATCATAAAGATAATTGATTCTCATACGTTTCTTCATAACTAGTTGTAACAAGAATGTAACAAGATTAATCTTTACCTTACCGATTTTTAATTTAAGTTTTTGCGACTCGCTCGATAGATCTTTTGCATCGCAACTGTATATATATTTCGTTGAGGATTCTGGTGGAATTTGCTCTTGTTTTACCAGTACGGAGGTTAGTTAGATGTCGCATTGTCGCCTAAGTTAGATATGCAATTCTATCCGATTTTTAGTTTTCTAGGTTCCCAACAGATGTTTTAAACATGTATGGGTTCTTCCACAGACTGGGAATCTCAGATAATTTAATACTAATCTCAAACCAATGTTTTGTTGACTTTAAGCTCCCTTTGGGTAAATATTGAATTCCTGGCAGATGAGATGCTCTTACAGCTAAACTGTGCTATTAGAAAATAGTTTCGAAAAATTATTAACCTTGTTTACAAAATATTATAATAAACCTAGCATTAAAAATCTGATGTGAACAGCACATGACTTTCCCTGCAGACTTATATTCACGTTCTCTTTATTTAATTAAATTTAGTTCACTTTTAATTCAATTTTCGTTCTTATTTGGTAACTGGACTTATTTCAAAGGTGGCGTAGAGAAAATACGAAAAAACTAAAATATCTCGAGAACGGCTAATCCCTGTGTAATAGGGTTGGTCTTATAACTCGTTAAAAATTACGTATGAAACAAGCATTTAATGGATATATTTGAACATACGAAATTTTTAATTTAGATTTTGACGATTTTTGCCGGCCATTTCGCAAAAAAAGGCAGGTTATTTTTTTCCGAATCGTACTAAAATCTAATTACCTACCAATTAGGTCGATTAGTTTTTTAGTTAGAGTGGATACAAAATCTGACAGTCAAACAGACAGACACACAGACAGACAGATACACAGACACCCACACATACGTCACGCTAAAAATGTTTTTCTCTTATTCTAGGGGTCTTGAGACGTGTTGATCCGTCGAAAACTCGAGTTGCGATTTTCGGCATGATTCCAATACTTTCCCTATACATTACCATGTATTGCAGGGAAAGTAAAAATGAGATCTTTAAAATGAGATTAGAATTTCACGTTCATTCCACCTGTTCCGTCATTTGTACCTGTGACGCCTCCTGAAAAACAAATATTTGAAAACAGCAATTATATATGTTGGTCCTATCATATGATTGACGATCTTTGCATCAAATTTCAAATTTCCAGATCAATAAACTTATAATTTCATGTTTATTTGACAATTCGAGCATTTTTATCAGAATCAGCACTTCCAAAATTTTAAAATTTCATATTTTTGTAAACTATAAATTATCGGTAGAGTTTTGTCGAACTTGTATATTAAATTCGAAATCCCTACGGGATCTAATTTGTACATTTTAAACTTGAAAACAGCATTTAATATTCTGAAATACCCCCAGAACCTACCTCTCAACCTAGCAGACTATTTTAAGTCAATTTTAAATTTAAGTTATGTTGCACTTAACCTTTTAAATGCCTTATTTTTACTTTCCTTATATACATAATGAATAAGGAAAGTATTGTGACTGTGCCGAAAATTCGAAATCGAGTTTTTGACGGGAGAGCACGTTTCAAGCATCCCTGATCACGAATCAAACATTTTTGAAGTGATGTCTGTGTGTGTGTGTGTGTGTGTGTGTGAAAGTATACGTATGTGTGTGAAAGTATGTGCTTGTGTGTGTGTGTGTGTGAAAGTATGTGTGTGTGTGTATCAGTGAGTCAGTGGACACGATAACTGACAAACGAATGGACCGATTCAAATGAAATTTGGTACAAAAATCAAACTCCATAAACACTGGAAGCCTATTGTTTTTATATACAGTCGAATGTTCAGAACCTCCTAAATTTTCGAGTGAAATTTTGAAAAAATCGTCAAAAAATCAAAACCGCTAATAAAGTTACGCAAATAGACATTTCTTATGTAATTTTTCATAAGAAAGCGATTGACATAAATTTTAGTACGCTAACATGAACCGTTCTCGAGATGTTGCACATTTTTCAAAAAAATTATCAAAAAGTTATATAAAATAAAAAAAAATATTTTCTATTGAGAAACATGTTCACTTTTCATATGTAATACCATGCGTTAAATTTGGTGACATCATTCTCCTGGATCTAGCTCGTTCTATTCATGAACAAATATAATTTGAGTAATACTTTTGTATTTGAACGATAATTGGCATTTATCTGCTGTAAGAATAACTTATTTCTTCGTCCATAACCCTTGGCGAGATTTTGGTGACAATTTTAAATGTTGCCAAATTAACGAAAATCTCGCCAAATGGATAAAAATGACGCTAAATCAATGAAAATGACGACAAATTGGAGAAAATTAAATATCGTGGAAAGTATCTTGGAAAGTAGATAAAAGTATCTATTATAAGAATAACATTTTTACTTTCCTTATATACATAATGTATAAGGAAAGTATTATGACGGGGTCGAAAATTCGAATTCGAGTTTTCGACGGGAGAGCACGTTTCAAGCATCCCTGATCACGAATCAAACATTTTTGAAGTGATGTCTGTGTGTGTGTGTGTGTGTGTGTGTGTGTGAAAGTATGTGTGTGTGTGTGTGTGTGTGTGTGTGTGTGTCAGTGAGTCTGTGAGTCTGTGGAGACGATAACTGTCGAACGAATGGACCGATTCGAACCAAATTTGGTACAAAAATCACAATCCATAAGCACTGGAAGTCTATTGTTTTTATACGCAATCGAATGTTCAGAACACCCCTAAATTTTCGAATAAAATTTTGAAAAAATCGTCAAAAAATCAAAACCACTAATAAAGTTACGCAAATAGACATTTCTTATATAATTTTACATTGGAAAACGATTGGCATAAATTTTAGAACGCTAACACAAACCGTTCTCGAGATATTGCATATTTTTCAAAAAAATTATCAAAAAGTCATATAAAATAAAAAAAAATATATTTGCTATTGAGAAACATGTTCACTTTACATATGTAATACCATACGATAAATTGGGTGACATCATTCTCGTGGATCTAGCTCGTTCCATTCATGGAAAAAGATACTTTGAGTAATACATTTGTATTTGAACGCCAATAGTCATGTATCTGCTATAAGAATAACTTATTGCTCCGTCCATAACGTTTAGCGAGATTTTGGCGACGAATTCGGCGAAATATCGCCAACTTGGCGACTTTTTGAAATGTTGCCAAATTAGCGAAAATCTCGCCAAATGGATAAAAATGACGCTAAATCAATGAAAATGACGACTAATTGTCGAAAATTCAATATCTTGGAAAGAATATTAGTATCTACTATAAGAAAAACCTATTTTTTTACTGTAAAAGTAGTAAATTCATTACATTATATAAGGGAAGTCATGTGTTGCCCACATCAGATTTTTTACAATGGTGTATGGTCAAAATCATCATGATAACCGTCATGGATTCAAGTTGATAGTCTTCGTGGGTCATGAAGATTATCATATATAAGATAATGTTTAAAGGTACAAAAACTGAATAAAAAGGGATTCATTACTACGTATAAATTATATTCAAAATAAAAATGAATGAGTGATTTTCAATTTGTGGATTACTTGTACTTTGTATGTATGATTGACGTTTAATGAAACTTTCGTAGTCTGATGATCACTTTGAGCCAATCATTTGGAGATATTTTTTTAAGGCGATTCCAAACTTCAGGAAACGTAAATGTATTTTTCATCTATATATCTTTAACGTAAGTACCTATGAGCGAACATCGATTGCTACACTACTTACCCTGAAGACCCACATAAAACCAAACGGAATTATAGATGGTGTGCTAGTATTCACGTTAGATGGATTAACAATTTCAATCACACTTTAAGTACGTCAATAGCATACTTAAAAATATTAGTTTCGCTCTTATTAAAAGTTCATCAGCAGTCCTTTCTTTTTTAGGATGGTATTTAAGATTATAGTACAACATTTTGCATCCTATATAATGTATTTTAAAAGTAATTGCTGGACAATTCAACTTTTTCTTCGTATAATAAATCTATATAAATGAAATTGAAAATCTGTCCTATCTGTTTGTCCCATCATCACGGGAGAACAGCTGAACCGAATTTGAGCGTCCCCACTTAAATAGAAAACCGAATAGCCCCACTTAAAATTTAGTTCGTGTTTTGAGTTTCTACGATCAATGAATGGTTCACGAGATATTTGTAAAAAACAAAATTTTCGTTTGTCTCATCGTCACGGAAAAACGGCTGAACCGAATTCAGTGGATCAAATTTTGTGGATAGCCTTGAAATAGCCCCCCCATAAATTTATTCCAAGTTTCGAGTTTCTAAGACCAGGGGTTGTCGAGATATTAATGAAAAACGGAACTTTTTCCTAGGAGTACTACTCTCCAACTCCATGGTTTATCCAAACGGAAAGGATGAAAATCGTTTGTTTAAAATGTCAAAATGAAATAAACCTTTATTTCCGAGATTGGTGCAGGATTTTTGTATTAATTAGTCACTACCGGAAAACATGAATTTTTTAAAACATGAATTTAAATGGAAAAATCTACCTCCATGGGTTATCTTTCACAAGCTTTTACTCAACGATGAAAAGTATAAAGAAATCAAATTGGCTATTTAATTTCGCATTTTATGAGGAAGATTCTATCTCATATCATGTTGCTCGGCAGCGGAATGAAATTAAATGTGTTGTTAATATTTATTATTATTTTTTCTATTTGAATAATAAATAAATGGATGTAAAACTATATTTTATAAATGAACGGTTTGATTGTTCTTTTAATTATATAAATTGCGGACTGCGTACAATACTTTCATTTATTTTAGCAAAGAGGTTTCAAGCTCATATATTGTGTTTAGCTAATAAACTCTCATATTGTGTTTACCCAATAAATACATTTAGAGCCAATTGTTGAAGCAGAAAAATAGTAGAACGGGTGTATCTTATACAGTTTTAGTGTTGTCATTTAGTATATACAAACGGGATCAGGATATTTTATTCCTCAGCTCTGCAAATCCAGAGCTACGAATTCGGCGGAATATCGCTAACTTGGTAACTTTTCTTAAACTTTACTAAATTAGCGGAAATGTCTCCAAATTGATAAAAATGACGCAAATAAATGAAATTGAATTGCTTTTTTAGAATAGAGTACTGAAATGATGTTTTGGTAGCATTTGTCGGTCAGTCCATCCATCCTACTTGGTAACATACTTAACAATTTTTTCTTTAATATCACCAAATTGATAAAAATATTTGTAAATCCATAAAAATATCACAATTGTCGCAAAATGTGTCGTCAATTTGTCGCAAAATGGGACTATCAGTTCTACAGTCCCACTTGGCGATAAATGTGGCGATTTTTTAAGTTATCGCTAAATTGACGAAAATGTCGCCAAACCTTCCATGGAGATAGCATTATTCAGACGATATGATTTCCATTAATTCATTTGAGGCAAATGATATTATGTCGCTAAGCAACGGATCCAATGTGTTATGTGCCATACGATTTTTATTAAATCTCTTCCGATTTGAATAATAAAGATATGTATATAAAATAAATTTCATTGACATTGCATTTTTGACTGGATAATATCAATTTCTGTCTTCAGGTTTAAACATTATTATCATTGATATTTTCGGGGACTGTTGATTCAGGGATTATTGATATTTTCAAGTTATTATGCCATTGTTTATTTATGACAAAAATTGTTGAAACTCATATATAGTACGTGGTACGAGTAATCTTCTACAAATGCACACGGATATATCTTCTAATCTACGAGAATATAAGTAGTACAGGTATATTGGCAAATATTTTGATATATATTGGCATATATTGGAATCAATTACGACCTTCTAGTATAAAGATTACGGGGATTATTGATATTTTCAATTTATTACGTCATCTCTTTTATTTTGGCAAATATTTTTGAGACTCATATTGTAATACGGGTAATCTTCTACTAACACACTAGCATATTTTCTAATCTGCGACAATATAAGTAGTACGGGGTTGCATATATTGATTAAATTCCTTTTATTTTTGTTAATTTGCTTACAAAAGGGGCCAGGATGTTTTATTCTTCAGATCTGTCCATGAAGATAATTTTGCATAGTGAAAACAGATATTCTTAAACTTCTCTTTAGGAGCAATACATTTAATATTTTAACATAATTTGCACATGGATGCGAATTATAAGTTTCTTTATATTATATATTTCGTACGAAGAACGGGTATGCTACTAGTTTTAAATATATTCAATGCCTAATAACTCAATTGATATTCATAAGTAAATCATAAAGTGATATTTTGATTAATTTAGTAACAATTTAATTTCACAAAATACAAACTATTTTGCAATACATATGATAGGACAGATGGTATGTTTTAATTGGGTAGTAAAGTACCAAGAAATAAACGTCAAGTTAACACCTGGGCCCTAAAATATAAGCTCACTCTAACAATTGCTGACGCCAAACCTTGATGTTAAATTTTATATGGTTTATGACCAGGCCATAAGGAAGTCTTACAGCTATTTATGATGGAACAGAAAAGTCCCACACACTAAGAGGCGTAAAGTTTGAACAGCGGGTCGTGATGTAAAGTTACCGATGAAGAGTTTCGTAGACCGCGAGCTGTAAGCAATGCTGCTGGTCAATGAAAAACTCCCTCACACAAGCTTGACAACCAATGGGCATGCGAAGGCGGAGTGATAGCAGACGAACTGAGTTCAGTGACAATTCAGAGAAAGCAGATATAAGTAGGACTCAAATAAGACAGGAGTCAGTAAACTGACCAGACTGGTAGGAGTCCAGGGAACTTAATAAAAATGACGTTCGCTGCAGTATACAACAAAGCCTGCCGGTGACTGTAACCATTGAGCTAAAGATGCCCTTTACCGTCCCTGTAGAATGATGAATTTTTGATGATTGTCCTGGGGAATAATGAATTTTTAATTTGAATCAAAAGTCATTCAAAATTACCACCTGTCATCACACCAGTAACGTTATCTTTACAACTTTATTTGGAGGGGCAAAGTAAGAAGTGCTAAATATCGTTTGTAAATTGTAAATGGAAATTTAAATAATTATTTTAATAATACCTAATGATAATTTTTATAAAATTTTAAGTTTGCGAAAATATGTTTCATCCTTTCAGGGTATTGAAGAGCACAGCCTTTTATCAGATATTTATGTATCATAATTATATTACTTACGGGTTGAAGCCGTTCTACACACAACTGGCAGGTTTTTGCGAATACAGAGCACAAACAGTGTACAAAATATACTATACTATGCGAACGCATATAGAATATTATCTTTTTTAATCTAAATATTTAAATGAGAAGTAGTTAGTTTCAGACCCTTTAGAATAAATAAATTATCACAATACATTTGTACAATTTTATTAAATTTAAATAACATTTTATGAGATAAACCAAATGTACTTGTGAAAAAATCTATATATCTTATACAATTATAAGAATGTTTAAAAATTACAAAGATATTTTCTGCCGGGAATTTGTATAATTTGTATTATCTTTGCTAAATTTTATTTATATATAACTAAAACATTTTGAAGAAAACATTATTTTTTAGAAATATGCTTGTTGTTGTATAGAAAGGCAGAGGCATAAAATATAGCGCTTAAAAGCTTTGTAAATGCCCTTTTCTTTCACTATACAGATATCCATTATAAAACACAAATCTCTGATGCTCCCAAAACAACTCAGAAAAAGTTATTTTTATTAGATTGACTCATAGCCTCATTAAAGTACACGTAAAACAACATTACGCATTATTCAAATATTGACGAGTAAAAAACAAGTAAAAATACATATTTTAAGAATTTATTTTAAAAATTGGTTAACGTTATTAACAATACTGTCAAACTCAGTTTTCTTACTTAAAGTAAAGCTTATGCTTACTTAAAGTAAATCATATTTTTTGCTTCATTTGATAACTAATCCCTGTGTGTCATAGTAGTATATCATCAGCATAAAGATAGGTAAATTTTTCTCAGACTTATTATCTTAATCCCCATTAAGGTCTTCATAAACTAATAAAAGCGAATAAATTTTGTTTTAACTATCTAGTACTGGTAAATATACTTATCGTTGCTCGTATTTTAAAATATGTGTAAATTGTATTTTCAATCTAAATTTATTGTTTTTTAAAAAAATCCATAACAATATTTAATTTTTTTAAGAATCTGGCATTACGCCACAATAATCAGTTAAACCCAAAAAGAAATATGTGAATTTGAAAAACTGCTAGCAAAGGAAATGATATCATGTCGCTTAGCAATGGATTTAATCCTATGTGTGTGTGCGGCAAACGATTTTTATTAAATATTTTCCGATTTAAATAATAAAGAAATGTATATAAAATAAATTTTATGGAAATTGCATTTTTGAACCGATTATATCAATTACGGCCTTCAGGTTTAAAGATTACGATGATTATGGATATTTTCGATTTATTACATCATCTATTTTATTTTGGCAAAGATTTTTGAAACCCGTATTCTGTAGCACTGGTAATCTTCTACTAATACACTAGTATATCTTCCAATCTACGGAATCTGCGGGAATATAAGTAGTACTTTCCATACAATTTTAGCGCTTATATTGGAATCAATTACGACTTTTAGGTTTAAAGATTACGGGGAGGACTGCTATATTCAATTTATTACGTAAACTGTTTTATTTTGGCAAATATTTTTAAACTCGTATATTGTAATACGGGTAATCTTCTACTAAGACGCGGGCATATCTTCTAATCTACAATTAGGAATATCTTTTTAGATCAAGTGTGCTGCTAAATCTCAAACAAGATAAAAGTTATCAAATAAACTTCAAAAATAACATCAACAGTTCAAATTCTTCTGAATTAATATTGAAAGCGTGATAAAGCTACTGTTAACATGGTTTTAATCCTAAATATTTCTTCACATATAAAAAGTTTAACAACTTCTCTAAGAAGATGTATTGCTTTTGTATAGAAAGAAAATGGCACAAAAAATTGCAATTAAGTGTTTCATAATTGCCTTTTTATTTCACTATTATGCAATTTCATAAAAACACAATTAATTTAGCATTTTAATCGCTAAAAACGATTTCCTTTTAATAACTTGATAAATGAATTCATTAAAGCAATTAAACGCCAATTTTTTGCATTATTTTTAGCATCAACTTGAAATACTTAAATGTTACAAAAAATATTTTTACATTCAGTTTAAAGAATTGGTGATATATTATTAATTCCAGATTTTAAGTGAAGAACTATTTTTATTTTATAATTACATCACAATATAGTAAAACTGTATTGACAATTTTTGAAATCAAAATACTTCATTTGTTTCAGCATAAACCAGCTTACTAATAGCCTCAACAGGTTTTAAAGGGCCAAAGTTCTTCTTCAAAGTATAAAACAGCTTACTAATAGCCTCAACAGGTTTTAAAGGGCCAAAGTTTTTCTTCAAAGCGAGAAAAAGCCAACCGGAGGCTTTATCAAGGAGTTACACACGTGACACAAGAAAGAAAACTTTGCCAACCAGAACCAGAATAAATTAAAACTAAATATCTAGGAGGAATGTGAACTAACTTACGGATTCAAACGACCAAATTGGTAAGTGGTTTTTCTAACCAACTGTAAAAAGGGGTTTTGACCTTGAACATCCAAGGGTTTATCATTCTGCAGAACTGAAGATTACCATAAAGTGAATTCCTAACTTTTAAGTCATGGAGAAAGCAAATTTGGCTCAAAGAGGGAGTCGTAAAACATAATTTTGAGAATGGATTTCAAAATGCAATCCGTATAATATAATTTAACATAATTATAATATAATTTTAATATAAAATCCTGACGCTCAGCGAATTAAACTATGAATCCAAATAAATTATGATAAATAAAATAGCAAAACGACCAGAAGATACATGAGCAAAAACAAAAGCAACAAACTTAAAAAAAATCTTTTGTGGGCAGCACATGACTTTCCTTGTATAATGCAATGAATTTACCACTTTTACAGTAAAAGAAATAAGGTTTTTTATAGTAGATACTTATATTCCTTCCAAGATACTGAATTTTCGACAATTAGTCATCATTTTCATAGATTTAGTGTCATTATCCATTTGGCGAGATTTTTATTAATTTGGCACTATTTAAAAAGTCGCCAAGTTGCCGACATTCCACCAAATAAGTCGTCAAAATCTTGACAAGCGTAATGGTCGGAGAAATAAGTTATTCTTATAGCAGATAAATGATTATTGGCGTTCAAATACTAAAGTATTACTCAAAGTATATTTTCTCATGAATAGAATGAGCTAGATCCACGACAATGATGTCACCAAATTTATCGCATGATATTACATATGAAAAGTGAGCATGTTTCTCAACAGTTAATATTTTTTTTAATTTATGGGATTTTTTGATAAATTTATTTTAAAAATGTACAATATCTCGAGAACGGTTCATACTAGCGTTTTGAAGTTTATGTCAATCGTTTTCTAACGAAAAATTACAAAAGAAATGTTTATTGGCGCAACCTTATTAATGATTTTGATTTTTTGATGATTTTTTCAAAATTTTACTCGAAAATTCAGGGGAGTTCCAAACATTCCATTGTATTTTAAAACAATAAGCTTCCAGTGTCACGGATTGTGATTTTTGTATCAAATTCCATTCGAATCGAACCATTCTTTCGTGAGATATTGTTTCCAGAGATTCACTGACACACACACACACACACACACACACACACACACACACACACACACACACACACATACTTTCACACACACACACTCATTCTTTCACACACACACATACACACACACACACAGCCATCACTTCAAAAATGTTCCATTCGTGGTTAGAAACGCTTGCAACGTGCTCTCCCGTCGGAATTCGAATTTTCGACCGAGTCACAATACTTTCCTTATACATTATGTATATATAAGGAAAGTAATAAACATGGGTAAACTATTGTTAAAAATAGCCGATTTCCTTACCTTAAAAATACCTTATTCTATTGTAAAAATACTGTTTATACTTTCCTTATATACATAATATAAGGAAAGTATTGAGACGAGGTCGAAAATTCGAATTCGAGTTTTCGACGGGAGAGCAAGATTCAAGCATCCCTGATCACGAATCAAACATTTTTGAGGTGATGTCTGTGTCGGTGTATGTGTGCATGTGTGCATGTGTGAAAGCGTGTGTGTGTGTGTGTGTGTGTGTAGAGACGATATCTCACGAACGAATGGAACGATTTGAATGAAATTTTGTACAAAAATCACAATCCATGAATACTGCAAGCCTATTGTTTTTAAACGTAATTGGATGTTCAGAACCCTCTAAATTTTTGAATGAAATTTTGAAAGAATCATCAGAAAGTCAATAATTTTAATAAAGTTATGCAAGTAAACATTTCTTATTTAATTTTCCCTTAGAAGACGATTGACATAAATTTTAGAACGCTATTATGAACAGTTCTCGAGATATTGCACATTTTTAAAATAAATTTATCAAAAAGTCTCATAAATTAAAAAAAATATATTAACTGTTGAGAAACATGTTAACCTTTCATAATTAATATCGTGCGATAAATTTGGTGACATCATATTGTTGTGTATCTAGATCATTCCATTCATGAGAAAAGATACTTTGAATAATACTTCTGTATTTGAACGCCAATAGTCATTTATCTGCTATAAGAATAACTTATTTCTCCGTCCATAACACTTGACGAGATTTTGACGACGAATTTGGCGGAATTTTGCCAACTTGGCGACCTTTTTAAATGTTGCCAAAGTATTGAAAATCTCGCCAAATGGATAATAATGACGCTAAATCAATGAAAATGACGACTAATTGACGAAAATTCAATATCTTGGAAAGAATATAAGTATCTACTCTAAGAATAACCTATTTCTTTCGCTGTAAACGTAGTAAATTCATTACATTATATAAGGAAAATCATGTGCTGCCCACATCAGATTTTTTTTACTTTAGTTTCTTGATTAATAACTCCATAAAAAGAATTCATCTTGATCCATTCTCGAAATAAAGGACAATTTTCATTACCTATGCAAAGAGAGGTTTCAAATAATAAATTTTTATAAAATATGGCATGTTTATTTTATCGGGTAAAACTATAATAAACCTATATGTTTTCAATAACATTGATCCATAACAAATATTTTATTGTTTTCCAAAAAAATTTAAAATTAATATTTGTCAATTTTTAAACAAAGTTTTAATTTGGACGCATTTAATTATACAAGTATACGTGATTGTGGAAATATTAGGGATGAAGAACTTGTCAAAAAAAGAACACAGTCAAATTGAATGGACCGAACATTAAAATGACTATACATGATCATGCTTTTCTATACTTTAAAAGGAATTTCTTCCGTACGAATATTTTATCGTGCATTATAAGGGTATAAAAATACAACTTTACCTATTTTCATTAAATCAGTATTTATCCATTCAAATTAATTTTTATATGTTATATAATTTAATTTTTTTCTATATAAATTCCTGCGTTTAAATCCCAAGAGTACTTTCGATATACTTTACACAAAAGGTTTAAATTTCTGTCAATATCTTTCTAAAAGCGCCAGAGGGAAGAAATTTTTTTTGCGAAAGGTATGGAAATTCCCTTTATTAAAGATATATATTTATGGATACATCGAGATACAGTTCTAGAGATTTTTATATGCCTCGAGCTATTTACTAAAAACTTTCGTCATCTCTTTTTACGTACTTACGCAGCTGCTCAGTTAAAGAATTTAATTTAAAAATACATTCCTTCACGATCGTATTTTTACTTTCCTTATATACATAATGTATGAGGAAAGTCTTGTTGTTGTTGAGACCCAGACCGTCCGACCTACCAGAAAGATGCAAGATAACTGTTTCGACGGCCAGGAAGTGCCACCCAATTTTGACCGCAACCCAATGGGGGAGGCATCCACAGGAACCGTACCCTCCTTCCCCTACCACCAACCACTCGGAAGAACTTACGGACCCACATGTTTAACGTGATCGTACTCCGCATGAACACGGCGACAGTTGTGGCAACGTGCAAATCCACCGTGCAAACCACCGGACAACCGCGCCCGAAATATGCCAACAGCACGCAGTGTTCCCAGGTGGTCACCCACCCAAGTACTAACCGCACCCGATGCTGCCTAACTTCGGATATCTAACGAGAACCGGTGTTCTTGTGACGGGGTCGAAAATTCCAATTCGAATTTTCAACGGGAGAGCACGTTTCAAGCATCCCTGATCACGAAGCAAACATTTTTGAGGTGATGTCTATGTGTGTATGTGTGTGTGTGTGTTTGTGTGTCAGTGAGTCTGTATAGACGATATCTGACGAACAAATGGAGCGATTCAAATGAAATTTGGTACAAAAATCATAATCCGTGAATACTGGAAGCCTATTGTTTTTTAATCTAATCGAATGTTCAGAACTCCTCAAAATTTTCGAGTGAAATTTTGAAAAATCATCAAAAAATTAAAACCTTCAATACCGTTACGCAAATAGTCATTTCGTATGTAATTTTTCATTAGAAAACGATTGACACAAATTTTAGAACGCTAGCATGAATCGTTCTCGAGATATTGCACATTTTTCAAATAAATTTATCAAAAAATCCCATAAATTGAAAAAAGATATTAACTGTTAAGAAACATGTTCACTTTTCATATGTAATATCATGCGATAAATTTGGCGACATCGTTCTCGTGAATCTAACTCGTTCCATTCACGGGAAAAGGTACTTCGAGTAATACTTTTGTATTTGAACGCCAATAGTTATTTGTGTGCTGTAAGAAAAACTTATTTCTCCGTCCATAACGCCGGGCGAAATTTTGACAAAGAATTTGGCGGAATTTCGTCAACTTGGCGACATTTTTAAATGTTGCCAAATTAACGAAAATCTCGCTAAATGGATAAAAATGAAGCCAAATCAATGAAAATAACGACTAATTAAAGAAAATTCAGTATCTCGGAAAGAATATAAGTATCTACTATAAGAATAACATTTTTTAACTGTAAAAGTAGTAAATTCATTGCATTATATAAGGAACGTCATGTGCTGCCCACATTAGATTTTTTTATGTTATATTAATTTTTATGTTATATTGTTAATTTTTATGTTATACTGTCTTCACGGTCATGTGTTCTTGTGTTATAATAAAAACAAACACGAAATTAATATTAGTAGGCTGTGGATTGAACGCTAAATGATGATATTGAAAAGACAATCAGTCAAAATCTTTGAAAATCATCAGGAAATTTAATTAAAAACTGTGCAATAATTAGAAGTTTTTGTAATTGTTTTTGTAAAAACGATGAAAGTTAATTAGTGATTACACAAATAACTTTGATATTAAACAAATATACTTTCACGAGATATTAATTGATACTAATAATTAAAATGGTAATAATATAAACTAAAATTGTAGTAATGTGATTCAACTGTCAAAAATTTACATTCGAATTCTCAATATATTTCTACATTTTCAAAACAATTTTTCCATAGTATCTATATGCGTCTATGCAATGTATATATATATATATATATATATATATATATATATATATATATATATATATATATAGCCTATTTATTCTATGTTTAAGAAATTAGGTATTCTAGAGACAAATGTATTACCCTAATACTGATTAAATTTTGATGCATATACACTTTATCAGAACCATATATGAATAATTTTTATAGTGTAGCATTAGTGTGATTGTATGCCTATGCAATTTATATGCTCAATATAGTTGAAGAATTATATATCCTATTGTCACGAAATTCGATATTCTATTGCTTTATGATAGGACTGATTAAAAATTAACAGAAATTAAAAAAAAAAAAATATTCCACTGAATTTAAAACAAAAATGAAATGAATTTATAATTATTTGTACCTGCATAACATAAATGATTGTTTTACATTTCTTGTATGATAACAAGATTAATAAAATTTCTAACATTTCTACATTTTAGTCTCTATCCCTACTAAATAATATGCCAAGTAGTCAAATTGAAAGGAATATTTAAAAGCTTCATGTTAGATACGTGAAATTCATTTTCCAATACGCAACCAGTTCCTGAGTATTTTGTATAATTAATAAGAAAATAAAGAGAACAAAAAAATTTTAAAAGGTACTTAGCTTACATGAGATCTAACGCGTTCATTTACATTTCTTTCTCATTTTGAGACGTAGTGTATTTTTTAATGACGGGAAATGGCAGATAGTCTAAAAATAAAAATAAATTTATCGACAATAGTCAATCTTAGAGAAATGGGTGAATAATAAAAGTATTTTTATTTAATTCTGTATCCAAACACTTATTCATGTAATTTAGAATATTTTTCTTTTATGTGTATTTACGTATTTTGGCTGGTGTCAGATTGCTAACGTTGCCGTTAACATTTAAGAATTTTAGAATTCCATTTATTTGTCTAAATTACTTCAGGAGGTATATCTACTTCTTAATGAATATAGTATGCTCTTCAGGCTGTTATTTATATATTTTTGATTTATTTAAGTTTCAATATTCTTCAGTTCCAAAAGTGCTCTATTCCATAGCTATTGCAGTTCAAATGGCAAAAGTTCGTTCCCTTTTGAGGCTTAGTAATTTACATTTATTTAAACTACCTGATTTGTAATTTATTTTATCTCCCTTTTAATTCCCTTTCATTAAATGTTGAATTTGTTATTTTCGGTTAAAAATTAATTAATTTATAAAATTTTCTCATCTAACACTATTTTTAGTTTTTTGAATACTCCTAAGTATATTTTAATAAATAATAAATAAGTAATAATTAATAAATAAGTATATTTTCTAATAGTATATTTTAAAAATCATCTCATATTTATATATTTAATGTCATATATTTTAATTTGGTCGTCCTCTTCTTTAAAAATTAAAGTTTGTGTTTAACTGACCGTATTTATAAAATCGTTTGCCATGAATTCTTTCATCGTTAATCCATAGTTTATATACGATATCTGGCAACGACTGTTGACCCTACAAAGTGGGCTGTTCTCGCCCTTTTTCCATGATTAGATCTAAAATTGCGAACTTAACAAGACGCCTTTGAGCCTCTACTATCACAACTACATATATAAAAGACAATTAATTCCTATAATTCAGGATACTTTTATTTTATTTGCATTTATTTATTTTCGCTGGTTATTTAAAAGATCATATTTTCTCCATTTCGCACAAAAATATAATCTCCTGACATTCTTGACCACCAAAACTGATTAAATTTCCACGTATTAGTTTAGAGATAGAATTAACACAAACAAAGTGAGAAAGTAAGAGAGGGAGAGATAGAGCGATAGATATAGAGAAAAAGACATAAGCAAATATATATATATATATAAGAATGTGTGTGTATGTGTGTGTTTATATATACTGCCCGTGTGTGTATTTGTTTGTGTGTGTGTGGCATTACATATTTGAACCGTTTTCTAGGGTATCCAAAACATGTAAAACCTGTGATACTTCAAATTCCAATTATATGCCCCTTTTTAATGAAGTGCATCACAAATTTCTTTCACATACTCGATCACATTATTGCGTTTGAAATGCTTTCACACTTCACACTTAAATTTGTAATTTTTGTACGGAGAAAACATAGCATTTTACTTTACGTAATTGCCTTTATGTTTCATTAATATTCGACTTTAAAAGCATGGAACATTACTGGAATTAAAAGCATGGAACATTACATAAGCATGGAACATAGACTTTAAAAGCATGGAACATTTTTTTCGAACTTTTCACGAAGGATTAAAGAGAAATTGCAACACATTTTCTAAGAACACGGAAAATATGAATATATAAAAGAATGTTAAAAATGTTACTTACAGCTTAAGTGCTCAATCCCGCTATCAATTATATGGTGTAAGTAAAAGAAAATTGCTATTTAAAAATAAATTCTTCTTTTATGAAATAATCCAATTAGTACAAATATAGGGTATGTGTATATTTTTAAATTATTTTCTTTATAAATTAATAGGTTTATAGTAATTATAATATTTATAGAATTTTTTTTTTCATATCCTGAATGCCTAAAGTTGTTGATCTGGGAAACACATGTACTGCAATTACAATTTTCCCATCTTAAATAATAAAAGGCAATGTCTGTGTGTGTGTGTGTCTGTCTGTCTGTCTGTCTTATACACTATACGTTTCGCGACCGCGCGTCGGAGAGCTACGAAATTTGGCAATCGGAGACCCGGGGGGGAGGGAAGGGGACACATGAAAACCGATTTTTAAAATTTTAATTATTTTTTTATTTATTTAATGTTTTATGCGATTTCGACCGTTTTTTGCCCTTTTTGCCCTTTTTTCTCCACGATCCAGACATCGTAGAAAAAAATAAATGACACCATCGGAAAGAGCAGAGCATTTCGAGTAAAAATATATCAATTTCAAATCTGAATTTCGATTTCTAATATTTTTTAAAGATTTTAAAACAAAAGTCACTTTTTGCTCAAGAAAACGATTTTTGGTTTTTAAATTCTCGCATCGTGAAAAGTACTCATAATTTCGACTAATAATTTACATTTTCAGAAAGGTCAAACATCTGGCATTCTTACAAGTCCAATCTGGTCCAGAAATAATGAAAATTGCCTTCAGGATGGCAATTTTAAAGACGCCATGATTTTAAATTTGTCGGCTACCGGCTCAGTTTCTCAACGGCATTTTTCCCCCATCCGCATTAGTTTCTTCCCCGTCTCCATGGAGACCGCGCTTTCGGTTTTAACTGAATTACGAGCATAAGTGTTGTATACATCGGGCGAAATTATTATATTTATATGATATTTTAAATGGATATTTTTAAATGGATATTGTAAATAATTTAAATGATTGAATTATGGTGGTTTGAATTGTGGTGATGTATTTGAAATTATTATATTTATGGATTGGTGGAACGATATGGTTGATTTTTTTATTTTAAATGGATATTTTAATTTATGGATATTTTAATTTATAGATATTTTAAATGGATATTTTAATTTTATGGCTATTTTAAATGATGGAACGATGGAACGAGGATGGTGGAATTAAGAGCCTAGCATATGGTCGTTATAAATTTAAATTAGCGCGCGAGAATTGCACTCGGTAGGCCTGGGTTCGATTCCCGCCACTGATGCGGAGTACGATCACCTTAAACATATGGGTCGATAATTCCTTCCGAGAGGTTGGTGGCAGGGAAAGGAGGGTACGGTCTCTGTGGATGCCTCCCCCACTGGGTCCTGGTCCAAATTGGGTGAATAAAAAGAAAGTTATGGAGATTGTCGCGGAGGGCGCGGTAGCCCAGTGGTTAGCGTGCGGGAATTTCACTCGGTAGGCCCGGGTTCGATTCCCTCCACTGACAAAACTGCTGCCGTGTTCACGCGGAGTACGATCACGTTAAACATGTGGGTCCGTAAGTCCTTCCGAGAGGTTGGTGGTAGAGGAAGGAGGGTACGCACCCTGTGGATGACTTTCCCACTGGGTTCCGGTCTAAATTGGGTGAATAAAAAGAAGGTTATGGAGATTGTCGCGGAGGGCGCGGTAGCCCAGTGGTTGGCGCGCGGGAATTGCACTCGGTAGGCTAGGGTTCGATTGCCGCCACTGCCAAAACTGCTGCCATTTTCACGCGGAGTACGATCACGTTAAACATGTGGATCCGTAAGTCCTTCCGAGAGGTTGTTGGTAGAGGAAGGAGGGTACGGACCCTGTGGATGCCTCCCCTACTGGGTTCCGGTCTAAATTGGGTGAATAAAAAGAAGGTTATGGAGATTGTCGCGGAGGGCGCGGTAGCCCAGTGGTTAGCGCGCGGGATTTGCACTAGGTAGGTCCGGGTTCGATTCCCGCCACTGCCAAAACTGCCGCCGTGTTCAGGCGGAGTACGATCACGTTAAACATGCGGGACCGTAAGTCCTTCCGAGAGGTTGGTGGTAGGGGAAGGAGGGTACGGTCCCTGTGGATGCCTCCCCTACTGAGTTCCTGTCTAAATTGGGTGGCACTTCCTGGTAGGTCGTTCCTTCTGGTAGGTCGCGCCAGCGAGTGTGCCACGGTTAGAATTTGCCACGGTCAGAATTTTCAAGGGTAGCGAACAGGCTGGTCGCCAAAGGCGGCTAGTTTCAAATAAAAAGTAAATATTTATGACTCACTAAAAAATGTGTCCGGCGTTGCCCGGAATTTAAAGCAGAGATTAATTGAATTCATTTTTCCAATTTTCCAAAAGGCATAGTCGCAAGTGCGTTTAGCAAGTGTAATATGCCTCAAAAAGGGCCTACATACGAATTAAGACACTGGATATTACGCATAATACGCCTTGGATCCTACACCGCACACATCGAACGATATGCTTTAATAAGACTGCATATTATGCTCTGTGTACGCCATTCGCCTTCTGTACGAGTGTAATATACCCTGAATAAACTTTTAAACTCCTTAAATAAGCTATTTTGATACGTCCTAATAAAACGCGAGGAACGCATTCCAATAAGGAATTGTTATACTTATAATAAACAGAACGTTTTCTAAATGAAAATACTTGTATGACTATAGTATAATATTATATTATCTACATATATTATATTATCTGTATATAATAAAAGGCAATGCCTGTTTGTGTGTCTGTCTTATACACTATAGGCTCAGCGACCGCGCGTCGCAGAGCTGCTAAATTTGGCAATAGGAGACCAAGGGGGGTTAGAAGGTGAAACGTAAAAACCGATTTTTAAAATTTGAATTAATTTTTTTATTATTTAATGTTTTATGCGATTTCGAAAGTTTTCCCCATTTTCTCCACCATTCATACGTCGTAGAAAAAAACAAATCACACGACCGGAAAGAGCAGACAATTGCGAGTAAAAATATATCAATTTCAAATCTCAGGGACAAATTCTAATATTTTTTAAAGATTTAGAACAAACGTCACTTTCGGCTCAAAAAAACGAACTTTCGTTTTTAAATCCTCGCGGCGGGAAAAGTACCAACAATTTCGAGTAATAATTTACATTTTTAGAAAGCTCAAAGATCAGGCTTTCTTACAAGCCCAATCTGATCGATAAATAAGAAAAAGTAGGCCCACGATCCGGATTTTAAGGAAGTAATGATTTTCAATTTCTCGGCCAAACAGCGAAAGAAGGGATCGATTTTTCACCCACATGCGCGCGCAGATGCACGGTGTTTCTATATAATAAAAGGCAATGTCTGTCTGTGTGTCTTTTACACTATAGGCTCAGCGACCGCGCGCCGCGACCCGGGGGGGGGGGAGATGACACGTAAAAACCGATTTTTAAAATAAGTAAGGAAGGAAGGAAGGGTAAATAATTAAAGGGTAAATAATTAACAGGTAAAGAATTAAAGCGCGTTTCAATTTTTTTAGACACCCTGTATACATGCAGAGTTATAAAGGAAAATATGATTTGCATCAATACAACTTGAACATCTTGTAGCACAGATGTCTAACTGTTATTCACAAATCGAAAAAGAAAATAAAAGCAAAGAAAATGAAAAAAAATATATTTTTTCCTCCAAAAAGCAATGTAAATATAAACATTGTCAGTTACAATGTTTGTTATTTACTGATGTCAAATGATAAAATTATTAATTTTGACTAACATTGCGATTAATATCGGAAAATGAGTCTTGAATGGGTTATCGGTTACTTAACCTTATAACAGAAAATATAATCAATTTATAAATTAAGTTAATGAATTTTGTCAAACTGCTCATTAAATATATTACACAAAGTGTTTTCTACATTAGTTTATATTTTTAACACTGTCCGACATAGTTGAAAAGTAATTATGACTTTGTTCAATCTGTCTGTCTGTCTGTCTGTCCGTTCGTACGATAATTGCCGTAAAATTGACTTTATCAAAATGAAATATTAGTATGCTGTTGAGACGGTTGTGGAACATATGGAAATATAAATGAATAATATCACCTAATTACTTTTGGATTTAACCCAAGTTGAAAAAATGAAATGCATTGAACCCCATGGGACATAATTTTCCAAACATATTTTAAGGGGAGATAAAATTTATAAAATTCTTCGAAAATTTTAGAAGGAATTCAAATTATCACAAAAAATCGGCAAAAATATATTTAGTAGTTTTTAAATAAAAATTGAAACAATAATTACATCCATATTATATGAAGATATCACATGACACATTTCAAAATAAAATATGGCATCCATTTTTTTCCACTGTGTCAAGATCGTGATGTTTAAAGATCGTTTAAATTTATATTTCGTGTTGCATCCGGCATAAAATAGTTTTATTTTTGCGTGTTATCTGAGTATATAAATTCTGTGCCAACGCAAATACAATATTTTTTATTTACAATGATCACTAAACTTTGTTTATTCTTATGTTTATTCCTGCAACCAAGTCTAATTTGATAGCTAATTTACAACATACAGAATGTAAACAAATCAAAGTGAAAAATGAGTGTTACAAGAAATGCTGAATATACTTTCAAGCAAAATTTAGCCCTGGAGTCTGAAATATAATTGATATGAATGAAATATTCATTGACTTTAAATTCAGAGGCAGACGATTTATATTTCGATGACGACAGTTGAATAACATTCATTTTGAGTCATTAAAATTGCCTTTTTCGATGAAGTTTTAAGTTTTCATGTAGTAGTAGTGTGATAATTTAAAATATGTTAGCGCTGAATGCATCACATTTTAAAAATGTTTAAAAAAATTGTTTTCAGTTATAAAGTGTTTCATAATCAATGCTTTACGCATGATTGATCTTTCTTGTTATATTTATTTCTTTGAAGGATAAAATATCTTTCGAACTGATATAACCTGAACGAAAATAATCTATTGATATAAAAATTAACTATGTTCACAAACCATTCATTCCATTTCCCTCCATTTATTTTTACGGAACAGGTTGTTTATCGACTTTATGATACAAAATTGAATGCAATTTACTCTTATTATCTGATCTTTTACCGCTGTTCTAAATGGCGTGCAAATATTTTACTATACAGAGAGCCAGTTCATTATATGCAGTTTATTCAACAGATGTAAAGGACTTGTGAAACATTTATTTACTTACTTTTCTGAAATTAAACATTCAGAGATGAAATAATTTAGTTATTACCATTTTTTGACATTATCTAAAAGTAGATTACTTTGGCTTTTGAACCGAAATGGAATGTTTAACAAGTAAATAGAATCAAATTTTTGTTTGAAGAATGCATATTTAGCAATATTCTTTATTTAGTGATTTTTTGTAGTTTACTGAATTTCCTTATAAACATCAATATATTAAAGATTACACAGCACAACATATTTGTACTTTTTTTTCTGCCCTTTTGATGAAATGGTGTGATTTGGACTAATTTTAGAGTGCTGATTTCAAATCCGAAATAAGAAATGCGCTATTACCCACAGTTTTCATTGAACAATATACGCAATTTTTCATTTTTACTGTTTAATTGATATACAAGGTGCGACAAAAAACATTGACTTCGACTTTTATTCCTCAAATATTGATCTTAGACATATATAATAAATTGCAAAGTTGCGTACAAAAAGGTACATAATTTCATGAAATCAATTAAAATTTTCTAGGGAATTAAATTTTAAGAAATACAAAATTCAAATTTTTATACGGCCCCGCGTACAAAAAGCATTTCCAATGAGTGAAATGTACTCCCTACACTAATAAGGTGATGTACAAAATTTCAGCATTTTATCATAAAAAGTCCCAGAGATATGTTTAAACAAAGTTGGTGAGGGATTAATAACATATTGGAATGTACATGTTTACAGCAAGAGTGCAAATGACGTAACACAGAAATGAATCATAGGCAAATGATATCTGCCTCTTATCTTTAATGGATCTTTGGCATGGATGGAAAACATTTTGAACAAGCTTTGTAATCTTTGTGTAAAATTATTATTTCTAAACGGCGTAGATACTTTTGTAACAATAAATAGCAAAATTATTATTTATTTATGTAATCATTGTTTTCTTTCGAAATTTGTGTATGACCCCTGAAACGCGATCTGCCGACATGATTTTTTCCCTCTAAGAACCCATGTCGATGCATCGAGAAGTGGTTTAAGTCAGCATTTTTGTCTTTTCATATCTCTGGGACTTTTTATGATAAATTTCGGATTTAATGTCAAATTTCGGTGCCGATGAGTCTGGCCCAATCTCACCACTCGATGCCTACCTTAGTTTTTATTTATTTTCTTTCATTTGGGATATATCTGGTCTCTTTTTTGTCTCATAATTCGTTCCTGCTGTTTTATACGATAAAGGAAAATATGGAAAAATGTATTAAAATATTAATAGAAATTCATTTCTTCAGAGACAAAGGATAATTCATTTTAAGTATTTTACCGCAAAATAAAAGGTAAAATTTGAAATATAGTATTTTTTTTTATTTTATTCACACATATCTTTATATCTACAGAAATATTTTAGACTTTAATAAATATACAAAAATGAGCTACAGACATGCCCATAATTGTTTTCCACACTTATAAATTAATGTAAAATTGATTTTTCGCTCTCTAGTAAAATACCACATTATAAATTACAAATCAGTATTTCTGGTGCCGTATTCGTTTTCTTTCCATAGGAAATTTCAAGCGTTTTCACGTCACTGGTGTCAGATTTATTTAACAGTAAAAACTAAATCATTCTAAACAAAAATTTACAATTTAAATGGCAGTGAAAAGTGTTAGAAAGATTGTGTTTCAGATTTCAGATCGATATGTGAAACTACTAGCAAAACAAAATATTATTTATAACGATATTACATTTCTGCTCAGATTTATGATTAAAAAAGTCATTTTTCGTACAAAATGACCTTTCTGGTTTTAGATGCCCAGAGGGGCATTATATTTACTTTTTCACATAATTTATTTTTTTACGTATAAATGGAGTTACATAACATTATTAAGAAACTATTTTTTTAGGTGAATTCTTGATGATGTATGTAGAAGAAAAGATATAAAACGTTGGACTTAAACGATTTTTAATTGCCCTTTTCTGTCAGTATCATAAAAATTCATAAAATATCACAAAGCTCAGAAGCTGCAAGAACAACATAGAAAAGGTTTTCTGTTTATTACTTTAACGAATGACTTTAATAAAACCCTCATAAAACAATGTTTTAAATTACTGTAGAACATGGGGAAATAAGAACATAAAATTAAAAATCTGAAGACAGCTTTTAAGACTCAACCAGGATAATTAGCGATATTATCAAAATCGGATTTTAAATAAAGCATATTTTCACTATATTTAATAACTATGGTGCAGGTTTCTCTCCCCCGCCCCCAAACATATTTTTAATAAAGTGTAGTTCTATTTCTGTGCCTAAAGAGAAAAAGACTTAAATGTAATCATGTAATCTGTACATGCATTTGCTTTAACACATTCCACTACCGATTAAAAAAAGTGAAAATTAAATCTCGGTAATATTTATATTGCAATAAAAAGGGAAATAAAATTCTAGTTTTCCTCTCAAAAGACGAAAAGTTTCATTCCCATTTATGCAAAAACGTTTATCATATAGCTTTCGGCAGACAATTTCCTGTTTCAGTCTCTGAGTCATGGAGTTGGAAGAAAAGAACGAAGAAGTAGTTGCTTCGAAGTGAGCAATCGTGAGGCAATGTTTGGATTTGAATATATACCGGTGAACAAGATTGAGTTTGTGCTGCATGTGCGTTTAAAAGAAATGTACGGGGTTCAGTTAATTAGATGGAGATCATCTGAGAACGCGGATGTTTGATTGAAGATGAGTACTGGACTTGCAATATCTTCTGAAGGAGCTTGGACTCTGTCAAGGAATAACGAATTCGTTAATGTTTGCAATTGTTTCTGAATTTTCAGTTACTGAAAGAAATCTTGACGAAAATTTAAAAATGGAAATTTTCGCACTTTTGCACTTTTGTTTTGTTCTCTTCTTTACATTGGATTGAGCTCTTGGGTTTGACTATTGGTCGCATAATCCTTAAAATTTCGATTGTTCTACGTCTTCTTAACTATCTATTCTCTCAAAAGATGGAAAATCTTGATGGGGTGATTGTGCAAGCTAGAAAGATTCCATTTCTGTGTGATATTTCGTATCTGTTACGTTTTCGGAATGCAGTATTTTATTGAGGACATTTCAACCCAGAATTTGACAACCCAGAATTTGCAATTGGAAAAAAACTTTTTTTCATTCGAAGTGCAGAATTGTTGTTGAGTAGAATTTTTAACTCAGGATCAGTAGGATCAGTTGCTTGAGCTGAGGCAAAATCTTCGATATTTAAAATCGAAGCTGAAATGTTGTCAATTTCAATACGTGAAAGTGCATCTGCTACTATGTTATCAGTACCTTTTGTGTGACAAATGTTTGTCGAGAATTGAGAAATATAGTCTAGATGACGCAGTTGTCGAGGCGAGCATTTATCTGGCTTCTGTTTGAAGGCATAAATTAGGGGTTTTTGGTCAGTGTAAATAACAAAATTCCGACCTTCTAGCATGTGTCTAAATCGTTTGACTGATGTGTATATTGCCAATAGTTCACGATCATATGTGGACCAATTTTTTTGACTTTTTGAAAGTTGCATGCCATAGATTCAAAAGATCTGGTTTCACACGGTGCTTTTCTCCTCCTAAAGATTTTGTTGATAAATTGATGTAATTTTAATTATAACAATAATTGAGTTGTGAATAAATGATAATTTATTTTTAAGTTAAAAATGTGGATTTTAATGTGTAGTGTTTTGATTTAATTATTATATTAAGAAATTCGTGCGAAGAGGTAAAGGTGAGTTATGCGGGGGGTTTTCCTGGGTTATTCCTAATTATGCGCGTAATATGTTCTATTACTACAATCATATCCATTGTTGTAAATAAATTAAAAATGAGTCCAATGTCCGATTTTGTTTTCAGTATGTGATGTCATATGCAGCATATCATGCGATGTCATATGCAACATAAAGCTCCAGAATTATCCATTGTTGTAAATAAGTTAAAAATGAGTCCAATATCTAGCTTCGTTTTCAGTATCTAATGTCGCTCAACGTACCACACCAGAATACTGCGCTTTGTGAATTGTCGTGTCGGTATTTTATAACTCCTCAATTTTAGTGAATTTAAATGTATTTTATACTGTATATAATATATTCTGTTTCAAGTGTTTTTCTGGGTGAGAGAGAAAACGCAAGATGCCTGATCTTTCATTTTCAGGCATTACTTCCGAGTTTTGAGAAGACCGTTAAATTCATGTAGTCGTAGCACTTTTGCTGTTTGACTCTATTTCAGTGTGTGGGAAAGTGAAGTTTTGGAAAGTTTTGAGGCTCGTGATGTGGTGCTACCCCTAGCGGTTATTAAGTGGTACGTGTCGTCGCCTTTGAGAGCGTAATTTTTGAAAGTCAAGATATTTTTGCTGACGCCACGACGGTAGCGGTGTGTGTGAGACGCTTTTTCTTTCGGGGCAGATGGAGAAAAGAAAGTTTTCGAAATGGACCAACGGGAGGTCCGGTCCAAATTTTATAAAAATTATAAATTCAAAGATCAAAATTTAATTGATACGTTCTGACTCACCTCTGCCTATAATTTTTTGAAGACCAAAATCACCTAGTTCGAGTATTATTGTAAGTAAAGTTTATATTTTTCTGAGAAATGAATAAAATAGGAACTTGGCTATGATGCCGTAACCTGATACTAGCCAGACCAGAGAAAATGAAGTTCGTTGGAAACTTCTTAAGATGCTGGCAATCAATTTATTAAGAAACGAGAATTGAAAGTTGTTCTGAATATTTAAAACAGGGTCAAAAGTTTGAAATAATGACTGATACATCAGACTGTTAAAGCATAACAAATTTGATTCTTTATGAAATAATTAAGACTTGGAATACTATACATAATTTTCTTGTAATTGAGGAGGATGATCGAGAATAAGATGGAATTATATATTTTATAGTGTGTAATTATTTCAGAAGTTGTAATTGTGGTTTAAGTATCATATAAATATCATAAAAATTTAATTAAAGAATTTAAATCCATAATTTGACGTATTCCTTTTAGACACATTGTGTACATGTCTCCTTTCCTGCCATATTACTTTCCTTATATACTTAATGTATAAGGAAAGTATTGTGACGAGGTCTAACATTCGAATTCAAATTTTTGACGGGAGAGCACGTTTCAAGCATCCCTGATCACGAACCGAACATTTTTGAAGTTATGTGTGTGTGTGTGTCAGTGAGTCTGTGGAGACTATAATTGACGAACGAATGGACCGATTCGAATAAAATTTAGTACAAAAATTGCAATCTGTAAACACTGGAAGCTTATTCTTTGTATACGCAACCGAATGTTCAGAACCCCCCTAAATTTCCGAGTGAAATTTTGAAAAAATCGTCAAAAAATCCAAACCTCTAATAAAGTTACGCAAATAGACATTTCTTATGTAATTTTTCATTCGAAAACGATTGACATAAATTTTAAAACGCTAACATGAACCGTTCTCGAGATATAGCACATTTTTAAAAAAATTATCAAAAAGTCATATAAAATAAAATAAAAAATATTTCCTATCGAGAAACATGTTCATTTTTCATATGTAATACCATGCGATAAATTTGGTGACATCATTCTCGTGAATCTAGCTTGATCCATTCATGAAAAAAGATACTCTGAGTAATACTTCTATATTTGAACGCCAATAGTCATTTATCTGTTGTAAGAATAACTTATTTCTCCGTCCATAACGCTTGGCGAGATTGGCGAGACTATTGGCGTCCATAACGCTTGACGAGACTTATTTCTCCGTCCATAACGCTTTGGCGACGGATTTGGTGGAATGTCGCCAACTTGGCGACTTTTTAAATGTTACTAAATTAACGAAAAACTCGCCAAATGGATAAAAGTGACGCTAAATCAATGAGAATAACGACTAATTGACGAAAATTCAATATCTTGGAAAGAATATAAATATCTAAAAGTAATTTTTTTTTTTTACTGTAAAAGTATTAAATTCATTATATTATATAAGAAAAGTCATGTGCTGCCCACATTAGATTTTTTAAATATTCCTGCCATTGATGGGACCTTGCGCCCATCAGCAGGAAACATGAGCTTCGGGTTTGTGTTGTTTATATGTTTGCATTTGTGCTACCACCTCATATTGATGTAATGCGTTATTCTGATTATATTATTTAGATTTCGAGTTTACCCTCCCGTTTGAAATGCTCAATTTGATACAGTTTGGCACTCTTGAGTTATTTACAATGTATTTAATATAGTTTTCATGTAGATATATGTTTCACGATTATATGTGGATATCAGTATCCAGTTATATATTTTGGTACCGCATTCACATTTAGGTACCGTCCTTACACTATAGATAAGTAATATGTCTGGTAAACCATATTTTTTCACCACTGCATTTCTGAGAAAGTTTACTATGCAAAAAGCATTAAATGTAGTCTAAAATTAAAATTGCAATTTTGACATTCTTTTGAATTTGTATAACGTGGGGAAAATCACTATTTAAAAGGTCAAATTTCTAAATATTTCTTCCGGTTTAGGAAATTCAGCAACATAACTGAAAAACGCAATTGCGGCTGTACAGAAAAAAACGGTATTAAATGCAATTAAATATTTCATAATTTCCTTTTCATTTCATTGCTATAAATAAATATATAAAAAATAAGTAAATTAGCTTTTTAAATATGATTTTTTTTTGTCCTTTTCATTAAAAACTTCATTAACGAAATTAGAGGACAATATTTTGCATTTCAAGAACATGGAATGTCAAAGTATTAAAAAATTCTTAATTCCAGTTTAAGCAATTAATAAGATTTCAACAGTTATCAAATGAAGTAATATTTTTTGTTCATTAATCTCAATTGCATAACATAGGATATATATAATTATTAACAACATTTTGTGGATTTATTTATAAACAACATATTTAATTTGTCTCAAATTATGTTTCCATATTTATATTTCCGTACATGTCAACTAAATACTGATTATTTGGTATTACTTACATTAATGTATAGCTTACAACAATTAAATTGAGCATAATGGTGAAAATGTTAGAAGCACACTTAACATATATATGATATATATATATATATATATATATATATATATATATATATATATATATATATATATATATATATATATGTGTATATATATATATATATATATATATATAAATATATATATATATATATATATAAATATATATATATATATATATATATATATATATATATATATATATATATATATATATATATATATATATATATATATATATATATATATATATATATATATATATATATATATATATATATATATATATGTGTATATATATATATATATATATATATAAATATATATATATATATATATATATATATATATAAATATATATATATATATATATCAAAACAAAATACTAAAATAAATGAATATTGTACCTTGAATTTCACTAATTCTGTATTAAATAATCTGAAGATAAATAATTTTTTAAAATCGGTTTCCAATTACTTTCCAGTCAAACATGTAAATCCTAAAATTGCATATAAATATGATAAACCGCTAGGACGTTATATTTTCAACTATAATCAAATTGCCAAATCAGTAGATATTAATCAAAACTATGAATTGGATAAAGAGTCATATTGCCACTGTCATTTAGAAAAATACAAAGACTTCGTAGATAAACACCATGGGCATGTTATAACGGGAAATCTAAATATTATTAATTATGATGCACTAAGATCACTGATGTTACTGGGTACTAAGTACCGTATACCTACTAAATTTAAACATAAATTAATATGTAAAGGTTTATTTCTTGACTTAAATAAATTTATTTATAAAATCAGTTATAAATATCAAATCCCTGTAGAAGCCTTTAAACCTTGGAGAGTCTTAATAGAGCAATACTTAAATCATTATATATATAATCAGAAAATTAATAATTCATATAAATTTAATTCAATTAAAAATGATATTAAAGAAATACAAAATGATTTTGTCATTACATATGTCGATAAGGCAAGTGAAAACAACTCAATTATATGTAAATATTATTATAAAAATACCCTTCAGTCACACTTACTTAATAATCATATCTATAATTTACATAAAACTAACCTTAAAATCTTATACAATAGAATATCAGCCAAATATAATCAAATCCATCTAAAAAATAGTTGTAATAACATTCCATATATTGTTTTAGTACCCAAGTTTCATAAATCCCCTGTTGCTTTCCGAACCATTACCAGTGGGCATAATTCTTACATTACTAATGCTGGAAAATTATTATTAAAGATATTACATGAAGTATCCTCGTCAGATGAAATCTCAAATAATTGTCATATTGTAAAAAACAGTTTTGAAGTAGTTAAGAAATTGAAAACTCTTACTAATATTCGTAGTATTTATACCTTTGATTTCAAAGATTTGTTTAATAATATTAATATAGATGATCTGTATAGAATTATTTTAGGAATTTTTGAAAAATATAATATCAACCTAAAATATTCAAATTTTCTTTTTAAAAAATTACTTAACTTCACTCTTTATGAGAATTATATTCAACATGGTGGTACTATTTTTAAACAACAGGTTGGTATCCCACAAGGGGGGTGTGCCTCATCTTTGTTAGCTAATCTGTATTTATTCTTCTATGAAAAAAACATTAATCCAAGCTTGCATAATATGCACATGTTTAGATATATAGATGACATTTTATGTGTATCCCCAAATAATAATATCCCTATAGTATTAAACTTTTATCCAAATAATTTACAATTAAATGCAAGTAATAATGACACAAATGTTGCAAACTTTTTGGATTTAAATTTAAATTTACAAAATTGTAATATGGTTATAAACTTGCATGATAAAAGACAGGATTTTAAATTTAATACATCAAAAATTCAACATTTTGACTCTTGTCTGCATATATCTGTATTTAGAAATATTATAATAAACCAGGCTCTTAGAATCAATAAAATTTGTGATGAATATTATAAATTAGCGCACTTTAAGGAATTATTGAGTACAGCGACTAATAATGCATATCCCCCCAATTTTGTTATTAAAATTATCAACTCAGTGTATCAAATTTCACTCGATAACATCTTAGAAAACATTCCCATTTATAGTGACTAACATACAGGAGAGAGAGAGAGAGAGAGAGAGAGAGAGTGGGAAAAAAAAAAAAAAAAAAAAAAAAAATATATATATATATATATATATATATATGTATATATATGTTTGTATGTTATATATAATTATTTATTAATTATATAAATAAATAAAAATGAAAAATAATAAACAAAGTCAAAAACATTAGAAAAATCAAAAAATCGGAAAATTAGATGCATTAACATTAATGTTTTGAATTTTATTTTCGCAAAAAAATGTAACTTTTGTCAGTATTGAAACTACGTTTTGTGCGCCCTTATAATGGTGTATAGTGGCATTCTCGATTATCCAGTTTTCCTATGAATTCTTGTTTAGTAGAAATTTTCATCTTTGATTCATATTCATATTCAGTTCTGCATGTTTGGGAAGTTGTATTCTGAATTGCTTGTCCAGTCTTCAGCTTAGACTCACTGGACGGGTTTGGGAGTATTTCCGTGAACGTTCGTACTACCTCCCTGGTAGAATTTCGACTTGTTCATTCCGGTGCTTCTAGATTAAGTTGTTGAGGTTGATCGTGTATACACGTGGTCGAAGAGGAATGATTCATGCAGCATGGTAATACAATTTTCTTAATGTATCCTTTTTTCATTTTTTCATTTTTTGATGCCTGTAGTCTGAGTTTAAGCATTTATAGTAATGTACTATTGCTTAATCTGAAACAGGCATTTGTTTGGGTTAATTAGAGTTAAATACTCAGACCTGAAGAGGAATTTAATTCTGATTAATCATCGAATTTGGGAAGGTTCTGTTCTTTTCTCTTATCGGCATTATGGCTGTGAATTTGCTTCTATGGTGATGTTAATATTACTTGAATTGTATTTTTATTTTTTTATTTTTACATAATTCTTATTATTACATTTCAAATATATATATATATATATATATATATATATATATATATATATATATATATATATATATATATATATATGTATGTATATATATATATTACTTAACACAAACTTAAAAGCGCCATTCTGGTTGTTATTTTCTGTTTGAAGGCGAAACCACGTGAACAAATTTCCTCTGGAGAAGAACCCTTATGAAAATTTTCGTAATACCGAATGTACGGCCTTATGAGTTTGCAGCAGTTACTCGCAGCTCTAACTTTTGAAACGATGGAGAAATTTACAAATAGGGGAAAAGCCGATATGCATTTCATCTAGGGAACTGCAAATGGGAATGGCAGAGAGGCACAATGAATGTACGGTGCACATTTCCCCCATAGGCGGTTGCCCAATCGTGACGCTTGCATCGACAGCTCTGTGAATCGGGATCCTTTCTCGTTACCAGGTCTGATGCAGGTTATGCAAGTAGTGCTAAAACGTCAAGTGTGGAACAGACGATTCTGGACACAGCATTTCGGACAAGCACAAGAGCTATGGGGCATACTCTTGGTGTGTCACAATCCACACGGTGGGTTCTGCATGAATAACAGTTACACCCATACCATCTCCAGCGACTTTAAGCAATGACTGCTTCGGATTATTCTCGTCGCGTGAAATTTCTGAGATAGAGTGCTGCACAGCAAGATTTTCCGGCGACTGGGCTTTTCACGGATGAAGCCTCCTTCGCATGTGATTTCACATTTAACATCCACAATGAACATGTGTGGGCGAGTATAAACCCACATGCAACATATCCACATGCGCATCAGCGACGGTTATCCGTCAATGTGTGGGTAGGAATCATCGGAAACTGCCTAATAGGGCCGTATCTTATGCCAGAACGACTTGAGAATATACCGTATTTTCCTGCAGGAGGCTTTGCCGGAATTGTGGAAGAATATTCCAGTACACATCCGGCAGCGTATATGGTTCCAGTACAATGGAACCCTAGCCAATTTTGGGCGAAAGGTAAGGAACTATCTGGACGTCACTTTTCCTGGTCGATGGATTGAGCTAGGTGGTCCCATACCTTGGCCCCCACCGATCGCCCGATCTGTCGTGTCTTGACTTCTTTTCGAGGGGATATCGCACGAGTCTCGTCGATGAGACTTTCCTTGAATCTGAAGTAAAACTCGTTCCCAGAATTTCGGTCGCTGCTGTTGAAGTTCGCTAAATGCCTGGTTTGTTTGAGAGACTTCACTAAGTCCTCCATCGCCGCTAAGAAACGTGCATTCAGGTTGGCGGTCGTTGTTTTGAGCCCCTTCTGTAATTATTGTTTATTATATGTCATATTACAATTTCTAGGTGATTGTGTTTTCGCCTCGCCTCATAGGTTTCACCATTAAGCGCCCACTGGAGCCTTTACGTTTCATTTCCGATCCGGTAAACTATGACAAAAAAGTGATTGGTTTGTTGTGTACTATCTCTTCGTAAAGTTTGGCATATTTTTTAATTATATATATATATATATGTGTGTGTGTGTGTGTGTGTGAATTACTTAAAAGAAAAATAGAAAATATTTCTCAAACAACAAAACAGTTATGATATAAAAAATCTGATGTGGGCAGCACATGACTTTCCCTGCAGACTTATATTAACGTTCTCTTTATTTTAACTAAATTTATTTCACTTTTAATTCAATTTTCGTTCTCCTTCGGTAACCGGGCTTATTTTCAAAGGTGTCGTAGGGAAAGTACGAAAAACTAAAACATCTCGAGAACGGCTAGTCTTAGTGTAATGGGGTTGGTCTTATTCTTTTCGTCGTTAAAAATTACGTATTAAATCAGCATTTAATGGATATATTTGAATATACCCAGTTCTTTAGTTTAGATTTGGACGATTTTTGCGGGCCATTTTGCAAAAAAACGCAGGTCATTTTTTTCCGAATCGTACCAAAATCTAATCAGCACCAAGGTAACCCACAAGTGACTCATCTACCGAATTTTGTGAAATTCGGTCCATCAGTTTTTCAGTTAGAGTGGATACAAGCTTTTGCGGGCCATTTCGCAAAAAAAGGCGGGTTCTTTTATTCCGAATCGTACCCAAAACTAATCAGCACCAGACTCACTCACAAGTAACTTACCTACCAAATTTTGTGAAATTCGGTCCATTAGTTTTTTAGTTAGAGTGGATATATAAAATCTGCACAGACAGACACACAGACACACAGACAGACACACAGACACACACACAGACGTCACGCTAAAAATAGTTTTTTCGTATTCTAGAGGTCTCGAAACGTGTAGATCCGTCGAAAACTCGAGTTGTGATTTTCGGCATGATTCCAATTCTTTCCCTATACATTACCATGTATTGCAGGGAAAGTAAAAAATACCAAATCAATTAAAAAGTTATCAAAAAACTATCTAAGCTATCAAAACAACTAAAATGTTATGATATAAAAAATACCGCATGGTAGAACAGCATTAAGACAGAAAAAGAAATTAAGAAATTACATACCCAAATTGCTAAAGACAAATATATTATTTATACATCTTAATGAGGTGTGATTTATGATTATATGGACAAATCTAATAAAATATTATCTCATGCATACTTTACAGTTATCTGGAAAAGCCCTTTATTATTAATTTCCTGTTATACGTGATGTTATCTCATTCTGAAGGAGATCCGGAAATTAAGCCACCTAAATATGCTGACGCGATGAGCAAAAGTATTTGCTAGCTACGGAAAAATAAAACTAGAAGGGGTAAACTATATATAGTAAACTATAGTAAACTATATTTATTTTAGTATTTTATAAACTATATTATAAGTATTTTATAAACTATATGATAAGTATTTATAGTAAACTATATGTATTTATAGTTTATTGAATGTGTGCTTTCCTACGAGCTCATTATTTAAAATTCCGAAGAAATTGTTAATGATTCGTACAATAAAATATATCGTTTCTCGTATAGATAAGATAAAACATATTTTTTTCACAACTTGCACTTAAATATGGCTAAATAAAATATATTATTGCAATTTTGCAGCATTAACTGTCTTCCATACTGATTGCGAAATACATCGTTTAATATTGCCTCAAATAAACGCCTAACTACATCTCAGTCCTTTGCAAATGTAAGTAATACGCCTTGAACCCGGGGCTAGGCACATCGACAACTACACCCTAAAAGGACTGTGTAGTAGCCCTAAATACGACTTTCGACCTCTTTGCGGGCGTAATACGCTCTAAATAAGCTCTAATGATAAACTCTAAATAAGCATTTTTGATACGCCATGAATAAGCACTTCCGGTATGCCTTTGTGCGCCTTTTGCTTTCTGTACGGCAGTATTGGGCCCTAAAACTAATTTCCTTTAATACGACTTAAATAAGTTTATTTGAAAGAAATTAAATAAATTCCCTTGGTACACCTTGAACACGATTTCAGCTCTTATGCGCGCACACAATACGGTCTAAATAAGCTTGATAAGCCCTAAATAAAACCCTTTGATACGTACAAAATACACTTTTCGCCCTCTTCGCGGGCATAATATGCCCTAAATAAGTGCGAGATGCATGCAAATGAGGAATGGCTAAAATTAACAGCACGCTTTATTAAAGCAATCAATGGTATATTTTTAAAATGAAAATACTTCAATCAAAAAAAAAATCCTCTGCTCTTAATATTAAAATCTTATAGCACAAACTGACCCATTGCTGCCATGTTCAATCATAGTGAAAACGCCTTAGCGAAAAGGAGTAAGAGCCAGCACCATCTACATTTAAAATCTACATACTGACCTCAGTGGAACGCACTTGTTTGGGCGCACTTATCACCAATAGCGGCCATAAAACGATCTTTTTACATTCATCTCTGTTACAATTTATCAATTATTTTCTTATTTCTTGTTCTTTTTGGAATGTAAATATTCGTATCAGTGGTGCACAAAAATAGACGTAACTTAAAGTTACATTTTTGAAATATATTTAATTAATCTTACACATGGCCGTAATTATCGTACATCGTAAAACATTATTGCACATTGCGTTGTGTGCCGCTGATAACCCTCCAATTTATCTTTAGTTCGAGTTCTGCAAAAAATGTTTATTTACAAAATACTACTCCATTAATTGCATCATTGTTAACTTTACAAATAAAATAATTTATTAACAACATAAAATACTTATTAATTACACAATTATTCATATTAATTGCGACGGAGAGAGCAAGTATGAGGCCAGTTTCTCAATAATTCCTAAATGCATTACCGACATTCTACAATTATTAATGAGCACATACATTCATTTTCTGCTGAGTCATTGACCACAATTCTTGCACCTGCGTATCGTACTGGCCTTAACTCTACGTATTGGGTTCCTTACTCATTGTATTCTCGAATATTTCTAGAACCTATAATCGGGACATTATCGTTTCACATTTGCCTCTGGATTCCGTAGCAGTCGTCATGACTTCTCGTCTGTATTGTCTCCGTACTATCATAGAAAATCTCACTCTTACTTCTGACTTTACTAAATATTTCATCACTTGTTTCATAACTCTTGACTGATTATTCTCGTAGCAGTTGTTTAATATCATCTCTTGATTGCCGCCCTCCTATTGCCTGAGGTCTGACACGCCTATTTGACTCTGATTGGCCGACATTAGGGCTATCCGCCCAGACATCTTGCCATTGGTAAACATCTTTAACCATTCTCTTGGCTTCACCTCTTCGCCTTAGATTTAGGGCCTAAATGACCTCTCGGGTCCAAGTGTTGTTGTTGAGACCCAGACCGTCCGACCTACCAGAAAGGTGTAAGGTAACTGTTTGGACGGCCGGGAAGTGCCACCCAATTTAGAGCGGAACCCAGTGGGGGAGGCATCCACAGGGACCGTACCCTCCTTCCCCTACCACCAACCTCTCGGAAGGACTTACGGACCCACATGTTTAACGTGATCGTACTCCGCATGAACACGGCGGCAGTTCTGGCAGCGGCGAGAATCGCGCGCTAACCACTGGGCTGCCGCGCCCGAAAAGAGCCAACAACACGCGGTGTTCCCAGGTGGTCACCCACCCAAGTACTAACCGCGCCCGATGCTGCCTGACTTCGGTGATCTAACGAGAACCGGTGTTTTCAGCACGGTAGGGCCGTTGGCTCCGGGTCCAAGTGTTGTAAAAACTGCCGTCGTTTCGTCTGAAGCATTGTAGACTATTGCAACCAACCATAAATATTGAACATAAAACTGTTTCACCTAAATCTGGTGTGAACTCAATTCCTGGTCTCACAGTATCCCTTTTCGAGAATAGTTATAACATTTTACGACCGAGCATCCACTCATTTTATTGCAAATTCGCACCACCATGCACGAATAATGCCGAGCCGTCACTGCACAATAGTACATCAATGTGCAAGAATGATTCAAAATGACGGATCCGTCATCTTTCTATATAGAAAACTTTAAAATAATGACTTCACGTCACATCTCAATACCAGACTTTTTCCAAATGCACATGCTTAATCAGTTTTTCCATTTTGGCAACTTAAGGTATTTTAAAATGATTGCACAGAAAAAGCACATTCTTCCCAAAGAAAAATATCAGATGTGGGCAGCATATTACTTTCCCGTCAGACTCAAATTCATTTTTTCTTTATTTCTTTAATAATTCAATAAATTGAGTTTAATTGCACAAAATAACACTAAATTTGCACTTTTAAATCATTTTTTGTTTTTATTTGGTAATTGGAGATTTTTCAAAAGGCTGCGAATAAGAAAAATCTCAAATATCTTGAGAACGGTTAGTCTTAAAGTAATGGAGTTGGTCTTATCATTTTCCTTGTTAAAATTTACGCATAACATAAACATTTAATTGATACATTTGAACATACGTAGTATCTTACTTTAGATTTTGGAAATGTTTACGGTTCATTTAGTAAAAGAAAGCAGGTTGTTCTTTTGCGGATCCTACCACAGTCTAATCAGCACCAGAGTAATTCACAAGTGACATACCTACTAAATTTTGTGACATTTGGTGAATTAGATTTTCAGTTAGAGTGGATACAAACAATTTTTACGGGTCATTCCTCAAAAAAACGCATGTTCTTTTATCCCGATTTAAACCAAAATCTCATCAGCATGAGGGTGACCCACAAGGGACTTACCTACCAAATTTTATGAAATTTGGTCCACAGACTGACAGACACGCACAGACGTCACGCTAAAAATAGTTTTTTCGTGATATAGAGGTCCTAAAACTTGTAGATCCACCGAAAACTCGAGTTGCGAATTTCGGCATGATTTCAATGCTTTCTCTATACATTACCATGTATTACAGGGAAAGTAAAAATCTGATGTGGGCAGCACATGACTTTCCCTGCAGACTCATATTTACTTTATCATTATTTCTTCAATAATTCATTAAATTGAGTTTAATTGCATAAAATGACACACATAATTGTTTTAAATTACACTGAATTTGCACTTTTAATTCAGTTTTCGTTTTCGTTTGGTAACTGGACTTATTTTCACAGGTCACGAAGCGAAATGCTAAAAAACAAAAATGTCTCGAGAATGGTTAGTCTTACTGTAAAGAGGTTGGTCTTATTATTTTCATCGTCAAAAATTACGTATTAAACAAGCATTTAATTAATATGTCTGGGATTACGCAGACTTTTATTTTAGATTTTGACGATTTCTGTGAACCATTTAGCAAAAAAGGCAGATTATTTTTTTTCAAATCGTACCAAAATCTAATCAGCATCAGAATAACCCACAAGGGACTTATTTACGAAATTTTGTAAAATTTGACCTATTAGTTTTTCATCTAAAGTGGATACCCGCAATTTTTGCGGCTCATTTCCCAAGAAAAGACGGGCTCTTTTATCCTGAATCGTACTAAAATCTAATCAGCACCAGAGTCACCCACAAGGGACTTCCTACCAAATTTTATGAAATTCGGTCAATTAGTTTTTTAGTTAGAGTGGATACATACATTGCACAGACAGACAGACAGACACACAGAGACACACACAGATGTCACAAATAATAATGTAATATGTCATAAATAATATGTCACAAATAATAATCACGATAAAAATGTTTTTTTTGTATTCTAGAAGTGTCAAAACGTGTAGATCCGTCGAAAACTCGAGTTGCGATTTTTGGCATAATTCCAATACATTCCCTGTACATTACCATGAATTGCAGGGAGAATAAAAGGTAAAAGAAGGCAAAATATCTTAAGAACAGTTAGTGCATCTTAGAGCTGTTCTTGAATCTATCCCAAACTAAGTCCCTAGCAGATCACCGGCGTAAACCCTTAAGTCGTTCTAGCCAGTGGAAATTAATCTATCCAGAATCAGGCGAAATGTACGTTACTGCCAAGAAACCCTTACTAACGAAAGCCCATGTCCATGGGTGTATGCAGGATATTTTCCAGAGGGGGGGGGATGCTAAAATCGATTACATTCAAAATATTTGGAGATTACTATAACCTTTCAAAAGTTTGGAAGTTACAAATAGGAACACAGTTTACAGGTTCCTGTATTAGTCTGTAATCTCTCTCTCATATTATAAATCTAACCTATTCCTTTATCAACCTTGAAAATTGGCATGCAAGTATAGCTTTAGAGGCCTAATAACAACAAACTGATAAAAATTCGTCGTATGTAAATTTCGGGGGAGGCGTGACTAAAAATCTGTCAAAATTGAAACACATACAAACATGTACAATAGTAGGATATAAAGGAAAAGGTCATATGAAAACACTGAGAAAAATACCAAATTTACTTATAATAAAAGATTGGTCGGTATCTTATAGGTTTCTACGACAATGTTTTATGAATAATAACAAAGCACTTGCCATTTATTCTAATTCTTTGCTAAAACTGCGATTAAAATTGTACTGGGGATTAAACCTTCGTCTTCAAAAATGATTTATTTCTTTTTATATCGGAGGCAAAACGATTCTTCTACAGGTAGGTGCTTTGGCATCCCCCTCTCCTGATCCTCCACTCCTCTAAATACGCCCATGCCCATGTCGCAAACGAAATCTTCTGCAAAACTTTATTTTGATCTTTATCATGCCCAATGGCTTTGTTCTGTTAGTACTATAACACTTTTACCATTAAATGTAATAGAGAATCATCTAAAAATTACTAGATTAAATTTAAAGGTTCCATTTATGTCAAAAATATTTATTACTCATACACGAAATTAATTCTGTTAGTACTATAACACTTTTACCATTAAATGTAATAGAGAATCATCTAAAAATTACTAAATTAAATTTAAAGGTTCCATTTATGGTAAAAAATATTTATTACTCATACACGAAATTAATTCTCATTCAGAAATAATAATTTCGGTTAATTAGATATTAACCTAGCAGGATAAGCTACACGAAAAAATAAATCCCTACAAGTTAAAATTGCAACATTTTAATTAGTCATATTAATTCGACACACACAGTGACGCAGTGCTATTATTTCTACAAACTACCAAAAAGTTTTCGTCCGCTCGACGTAACAATCAACAATAATGCTTCATTGATAAAATATGTTCCTCGAATCTACTTGAGCATGAAGGACAACATCCATCAAGTTTCTGATGGATCGATCGCAGGACAAAAATTTAGGAACCACAAATCTTGGCTCGCTCTTTTTTATGACATGATCAGTTATTAATGAGTTCAGCAAGAAATAAATTGAAAATAATAGTAAATATGTACAATACCTTTGAAAGAATACTTCATAAGTACTTTACTGGTAAGAGCAAAACCTTTTGCGGAATATTTGTCAAACGATTTTCTCTCAAGAAAATAATTTTAAAGTATTTAAAATTATATTTTAAAGGTTATATCACATGAATTTCGGGGTTAATAAATTACATATAATTCCGAAATTGATGTGATATGACTTTATAATATAATTTAACATGCCTTAAAATTGTTGTGCCTAACTTAACATTATATTCCACGGTGAAATATATTTAAATTATATTCTATAAATTGTCAACTATTTGCATAATTAACTGCAATTAATCAGAGTTTTTTCAAAAATGTACGTTACACCATATGGTATAAAATTTTAGTTTCTTTAACAATATAAATGTGCTGCATTGTTATGTACACAACTTAAACCAGTGTAAAAATATTTTATGGAAAATACTAATCAGCCTATCATATAATAAATGGCCTTGAAACTGCAATCGGTTTGTAAAATAATTTTTTCAGGTCACACCACAGCAATTTAACACATTAAAAAAATAGTAATATTTTATGATAATAAACGTATTATATATCCCTGTGGTTATAAAAAATACGATATTGTGGGACACTGTAGAATTTTTCATGATAATATATGTCAAGATGGGTAAAATGCAGAGTTGGAGACCATAAAGTCGAAATTACCGCAAATAGTGTGGCCAGACATTAGGATTCCAATTGTGACATAAAAACTAACTAATATTATCGTAGCACATAAATATTAGTTAGTCTAATAACAAACTTGAAGTCCTCGGTGTCTGGCCACATTGATGGCTGTAATTTAGACTTTATTGCCTACAACTCCGACTTTTAAATGTCCTGACATAAAATATCATGAAGAGTCCTGCAGCATATACCAAAATCGCCCATTTTTAAACTGGTTCAATTAGGTTGGTTTCTTTGATTGTTTATTTGGGTGAAATCCTAAAATCAGTTTTTGACCCACTTGCACCGAGCCAATTTCCTAGAAAATTTATACACATACGTATTTTCAACGTATATATATATATATATATATATATATATATATATATATATATATATATATATATATATGTATATATATATATATATATATATATGTTTGATATATATATGTATATATATATGTATATATATATAGATATATGTATATATATATATATATATGCATATATATATATATTATATATATATATATGTATATATATATGTATATATATATATATATATATATATATATGCATATATATATATATATTATATATATATATATATATATATATATATATATATATATATATATATATATATATATATATATATATATACATATAAAAATAAGTATATCACGAACGGAACTCCTATTTAAGTAAAGGAGAAAACAGAAACCTTACAGAGGATGTGGCGCTTAGCAGCTCTGCATCCAGAGTGGCATATAAGGATATAAACAAGAAGAAAAAATAAGCGAGAACAGGAGTGACCATATGATTTGCATAAAATGGCAGGGGTGGATTGCGACACCCCTTTCCCGCTTAAAGCAGCTTTTACGACCCGGGCAACGCTCACGGCACCAATGTAACTCAATGGTCAATCTCCCACATGTGCAAAGACAGAAGCACCCGAACGGACACAAAAGCAAAGATGGAACGAAACATGGAAGAGATACACCCTACAATCCAGCTTGAAAACACAACATTTTATAAGGGAAAGTCGCACATGCGCGATAAGACTTCATGATGATAGGATCGCAGATATGAAAATATATATGATTAAGAATACTCATTTAGAATCAAACAATGCACAATTTCTTTCTTTGAAAAAGGAATAGTAATAATGTTGTAAAAAATATCTAGGGTAATTTCTTTTTAATGCATCATTTATTATTTTATTACATTCATAAATGCAGTCTTTTTTAAAAGTACTGTAGTTTCTGTTTCTTCTGAAGTACCCGACAATAATATTTCTGAATATATTTTTAGTGAGGTTTGAATTCCAATCAATAATATTATTAATTTTGATATTGTATGAATTTCTCTTGTCGTGTATGGTTGTATAAATTCCATACTGTTGGTGTTTTCTTATTGACAAGTCCAGGAAGTCTGTCGATCCATCCTCATTGATCGGGTTTTCAATTAAGTCTAATTCCCTTGGGTAGAATGCAAAATCTATGTCAGGGGTGTTTTCATAACCCCCTAATATCACATCGTCAACATAACGGAAATAAGGTATTTCCGATAATATATGGGTTCCTCTTTCATATTTGGATAGATAAATATCCGCCAATATTGATGAGCATGCACCACCCATGGGTATGCCTTTGACCTGTTTGTAGTAATGCGTACCGTCATATAGTATGTTTTCATTCAATACCAACTCAATCAAATCCAAATATCTTCTGAGAGTTATATATGGTTTTAAATTATATTCCTCGTGTAATTCTTTCAAGATCATTTGTAGGTTTGTTAAATCGATGTTATTAAACAGATCCCGGAAATCGTAGCTTCTGAAGTTCAAATCTTTATGGCAAAATTTCAGTCGGTCTATCAATTCCTGTCCGTTTTTTAACATTATGGAGTTTTGCTTCTTAATATCAGTTATAACATATTGGAGTAATTTCAGAAGTTTTTTATTTGCTTGTTCCAGGTACGATCCGCATCCCACTGTTACAGTACGGAACTTGACTGGTTTTTTGTGTAACTTGGGAATAAGGATCAAGTATGGAAATTTTACTGATTTAATATCCATACCAATTCTTTTATACAGTGCTTTTATTCTATTAGTGATGATTGATTCGTTGCTAGGAATTAAGGTATACATGGCACTATCCTTATAGCATTGTGTTAAAGTATCGACATAGAATTTTTTACACGTGAATGCAAAATTCGATACGATTTTGTCGGTGTATGTCATTACGAATTCTTCATTAAAATGTTTGATTGAAGACGGAAATCGAGAACCTCCTGAATCCTTGTTTCTTCTCGGGTAGAATTGGCAAAAAGCACTGTAAAAGGCATATTTCCATGCGTTAAAAGTTTGTACAGGTATACTGTGTTTGACTGCCATCTTGTATATGAACGTTTCCAGATCGTAATTAAATTCATTATAAATATTATTAAATTCTTGTATTCGGTACCAAGTTGTAATAAGTTTTTGAGTTTATTATCTTTTATAAAATCTAAGTTTCCAGTAATTATATGCTTGTGGTAGGGATCACAATGTATATTTTTATGACATTGACAGGATTCAATATTAAATGAAGACACAGTTTTACATAATTTATTGTAGTTGAATAATCTTCTTCCGTTGGTTCTTACAAAGCGATAGGATATCTTAATATTTAAATTAGGCAAAGGAAGACGTTCTTCTATATTATGTAATATATGGTTGAATGGAATATTTTCGAACATTTTATTCTTAAATGTTGTGATAAAAAATTCTTTTGATTTGTTAATTTGATATTTTGGTTCAAGTGCTACATTATATTTTGCGGCTCTGAGTTTAATTAAATCCAGAATGATGTCTATATTAGTGTTTTTATCTTCTGTATTGCAGTTATTTTCACTTAAATTGAAATTTATAATAAAATTCCATATACGTTGTAAGTATTTGATCTTTATACTGTTGGCTATATTCTTGATCCATCCGAATTTCACCGTAATTTCTGTTTTTATGAAGTCTGAGATTTTTTCTTCTGTTTTGATGTAATTAAATTGTTGCTTTTTATTTCCTCTTTGGTGTCTATAAGTTTTCTTAGGTATTGAATTTTCAAAGAGAGAGTATGTTTGACTATTCCTGCATCTTTCTTTATTGCAATTTTCCTTGAATAATAAAGTATTCAGACCATATGGATATGCAGAATTATATTGCTTTATATAAAGCATATAAAGCAATATAATTCTGCATATCCATATGGTCTGAATACTTTATTATTCAAGGAAAATTGCAATAAAGAAAGATGCAGGAATAGTCAAACATACTCTCTCTTTGAAAATTCAATACCTAAGAAAACTTATAGACACCAAAGAGGAAATAAAAAGCAACAATTTAATTACATCAAAACAGAAGAAAAAATCTCAGACTTCATAAAAACAGAAATTACGGTGAAATTCGGATGGATCAAGAATATAGCCAACAGTATAAAGATCAAATACTTACAACGTATATGGAATTTTATTATAAATTTCAATTTAAGTGAAAATAACTGCAATACAGAAGATAAAAACACTAATATAGACATCATTCTGGATTTAATTAAACTCAGAGCCGCAAAATATAATGTAGCACTTGAACCAAAATATCAAATTAACAAATCAAAAGAATTTTTTATCACAACATTTAAGAATAAAATGTTCGAAAATATTCCATTCAACCATATATTACATAATATAGAAGAACGTCTTCCTTTGCCTAATTTAAATATTAAGATATCCTATCGCTTTGTAAGAACCAACGGAAGAAGATTATTCAACTACAATAAATTATGTAAAACTGTGTCTTCATTTAATATTGAATCCTGTCAATGTCATAAAAATATACATTGTGATCCCTACCACAAGCATATAATTACTGGAAACTTAGCTTTTATAAAAGATAATAAACTCAAAAACTTATTACAACTTGGTACTAAGTACCGAATACAAGAATTTAATAATATTTATAATGAATTTAATTACGATCTGGAAACCTTCATATACAAGATGGCAGTCAAACACAGTATACCTGTACAAACTTTTAACGCATGGAAATATGCCTTTTACAGTGCTTTTTGCCAATTCTACCCGAGAAGAAACAAGGATTCAGGAGGTTCTCGATTTCCGTCTTCAATCAAACATTTTAATGAAGAATTCGTAATGACATACACCGACAAAATCGTATCGAATTTTGCATTCACGTGTAAAAAATTCTATGTCGATACTTTAACACAATGCTATAAGGATAGTGCCATGTATACCTTAATTCCTAGCAACGAATCAATCATCACTAATAGAATAAAAGCACTGTATAAAAGAATTGGTATGGATATTAAATCAGTAAAATTTCCATACTTGATCCTTATTCCCAAGTTACACAAAAAACCAGTCAAGTTCCGTACTGTAACAGTGGGATGCGGATCGTACCTGGAACAAGCAAATAAAAAACTTCTGAAATTACTCCAATATGTTATAACTGATATTAAGAAGCAAAACTCCATAATGTTAAAAAACGGACAGGAATTGATAGACCGACTGAAATTTTGCCATAAAGATTTGAACTTCAGAAGCTACGATTTCCGGGATCTGTTTAATAACATCGATTTAACAAACCTACAAATGATCTTGAAAGAATTACACGAGGAATATAATTTAAAACCATATATAACTCTCAGAAGATATTTGGATTTGATTGAGTTGGTATTGAATGAAAACATACTATATGACGGTACGCATTACTACAAACAGGTCAAAGGCATACCCATGGGTGGTGCATGCTCATCAATATTGGCGGATATTTATCTATCCAAATATGAAAGAGGAACCCATATATTATCGGAAATACCTTATTTCCGTTATGTTGACGATGTGATATTAGGGGGTTATGAAAACACCCCTGACATAGATTTTGCATTCTACCCAAGGGAATTAGACTTAATTGAAAACCCGATCAATGAGGATGGATCGACAGACTTCCTGGACTTGTCAATAAGAAAACACCAACAGTATGGAATTTATACAACCATACACGACAAGAGAAATTCATACAATATCAAAATTAATAATATTATTGATTGGAATTCAAACCTCACTAAAAATATATTCAGAAATATTATTGTCGGGTACTTCAGAAGAAACAGAAACTACAGTACTTTTAAAAAAGACTGCATTTATGAATGTAATAAAATAATAAATGATGCATTAAAAAGAAATTACCCTAGATATTTTTTACAACATTATTACTATTCCTTTTTCAAAGAAAGAAATTGTGCATTGTTTGATTCTAAATGAGTATTCTTAATCATATATATTTTCATATCTGCGATCCTATCATCATGAAGTCTTATCGCGCATGTGCGACTTTCCCTTATAAAATGTTGTGTTTTCAAGCTGGATTGTAGGGTGTATCTCTTCCATGTTTGGTTCCATCTTTGCTTTTGTGTCCGTTCGGGTGCTTCTGTCTTTGCACATGTGGGAGATTGACCATTGAGTTACATTGGTGCCGTGAGCGTTGCCCGGGTCGTAAAAGCTGCTTTAAGCGGGAAAGGGGTGTCGCAATCCACCCCTGCCATTTTATGCAAATCATATTGTCACTCCTGTTCTCGCTTATTTTTTCTTCTTGTTTATATCCTTATATGCCACTCTGGATGCAGAGCTGCTAAGCGCCACATCCTCTGTAAGGTTTCTGTTTTCTCTTTTACTTAAATAGGAGTTCCGTTCGTGATATACTTATTTTTATATGTATTTATCAATATGTCTACATCCAGCTGCATTGCGCGGACATAGTGCATATTTTACCACATCCAATTCAGCTTTCTACGTAAAGGCCACTTCTCGGACCACACTGGCGAAGTGTAGGTCTTCCGTGTGTCGTGGGATGGGAGTCATCCGGTGGATATTGGAGCGGTGTAATCAAGACGGTAAGAGTCATTTTACGAATGTTTTGATATTAGTTCTGTACCTTGTGAGAAAATGTATGGTGGTATATTATAGTGTGGTATGCATTTGTGTAATCACTGTACTTTAGTCATTTATTTTTTAATTATGTGTTTTTAAGTGTTTTTATCGCTTCTATTGAATCTGGTATTTTTCAATACCTATTTTAGAACGAATTCTATGAATGAATCAAAATAACTACAAAAAAAGTATAAAATAGTGCTTTAAGTATTTTTATCGCTTTTATTGAATCTGGTATTTTTCAATACCTATTTTAGAACGAATTCTATGAATGAATCAAAATAACTACAAAAAAAGTATAAAATAGTGCTTAAATTTGTCATACAGCATAAAATAGGCAAGAGTGAAGGTAGTATACCTGAATGTTCTATGAGGCTTTTACTGTATTTGAAAGTGCACATGAAAAAACATTTCGTTTGTTTTTACTTTAAAGTTCTTACTCCTCAACATGAGTTAAAAAACTGTTGATATATAATATGTATGAAGGCTATATATAAATTTAGCGACTGGCAAATTTATTCCATGTTGAATATATGCCCGGTGACACATTATCAGGGTATATGTGTTATCGAAATACAGTTACCCTAATCTTTATATTGAAGCAAGTGATGAGCAGTGTTTATAAGCCTTGTACAATTGTCCTTGATAATGCTGTGACAAACATAAAAAATGTAAATTCTTTCGTAATGAATGACACGATCTATAACCGATCATCTTTTTTTAACGACTTTTATCAACACTACCACCATATGAAGAACTTCAAATTCAAGAAATGCAATTCTAAGCGATGTAAGCTTTGTCCCGTAGCCAATCCACACCAAATTTCTACAAAAAAGGACAATATAAAAATCTTTTGCAAGACTTTTAATGTGGTATATTGCATATCATGCCTTGCTTGTCAGGCGAAATATATAGGACAGACGCAGAATTCCCTGAATATCCGTATAAATTTGCACCGAAGTCAAGTGGGCAAAATCCAACAGCTATCCACCAATAATAACTTAGAAATACGGCATTTTCAAGTACACCCCTTCAGCAATATTATGGTAACTATTATTGATTTAATACCAGAACTTTCCGAACGCTTGTGGTGGGAAAACACCCATATAAAGCAATATAATTCTGCATATCCATATGGTCTGAATACTTTATTATTCAAGGAAAATTGCAATAAAGAAAGATGCAGGAATAGTCAAACATACTCTCTCTTTGAAAATTCAATACCTAAGAAAACTTATAGACACCAAAGAGGAAATAAAAAGCAACAATTTAATTACATCAAAACAGAAGAAAAAATCTCAGACTTCATAAAAACAGAAATTACGGTGAAATTCGGATGGATCAAGAATATAGCCAACAGTATAAAGATCAAATACTTACAACGTATATGGAATTTTATTATAAATTTCAATTTAAGTGAAAATAACTGCAATACAGAAGATAAAAACACTAATATAGACATCATTCTGGATTTAATTAAACTCAGAGCCGCAAAATATAATGTAGCACTTGAACCAAAATATCAAATTAACAAATCAAAAGAATTTTTTATCACAACATTTAAGAATAAAATGTTCGAAAATATTCCATTCAACCATATATTACATAATATAGAAGAACGTCTTCCTTTGCCTAATTTAAATATTAAGATATCCTATCGCTTTGTAAGAACCAACGGAAGAAGATTATTCAACTACAATAAATTATGTAAAACTGTGTCTTCATTTAATATTGAATCCTGTCAATGTCATAAAAATATACATTGTGATCCCTACCACAAGCATATAATTACTGGAAACTTAGCTTTTATAAAAGATAATAAACTCAAAAACTTATTACAACTTGGTACTAAGTACCGAATACAAGAATTTAATAATATTTATAATGAATTTAATTACGATCTGGAAACCTTCATATACAAGATGGCAGTCAAACACAGTATACCTGTACAAACTTTTAACGCATGGAAATATGCCTTTTACAGTGCTTTTTGCCAATTCTACCCGAGAAGAAACAAGGATTCAGGAGGTTCTCGATTTCCGTCTTCAATCAAACATTTTAATGAAGAATTCGTAATGACATACACCGACAAAATCGTATCGAATTTTGCATTCACGTGTAAAAAATTCTATGTCGATACTTTAACACAATGCTATAAGGATAGTGCCATGTATACCTTAATTCCTAGCAACGAATCAATCATCACTAATAGAATAAAAGCACTGTATAAAAGAATTGGTATGGATATTAAATCAGTAAAATTTCCATACTTGATCCTTATTCCCAAGTTACACAAAAAACCAGTCAAGTTCCGTACTGTAACAGTGGGATGCGGATCGTACCTGGAACAAGCAAATAAAAAACTTCTGAAATTACTCCAATATGTTATAACTGATATTAAGAAGCAAAACTCCATAATGTTAAAAAACGGACAGGAATTGATAGACCGACTGAAATTTTGCCATAAAGATTTGAACTTCAGAAGCTACGATTTCCGGGATCTGTTTAATAACATCGATTTAACAAACCTACAAATGATCTTGAAAGAATTACACGAGGAATATAATTTAAAACCATATATAACTCTCAGAAGATATTTGGATTTGATTGAGTTGGTATTGAATGAAAACATACTATATGACGGTACGCATTACTACAAACAGGTCAAAGGCATACCCATGGGTGGTGCATGCTCATCAATATTGGCGGATATTTATCTATCCAAATATGAAAGAGGAACCCATATATTATCGGAAATACCTTATTTCCGTTATGTTGACGATGTGATATTAGGGGGTTATGAAAACACCCCTGACATAGATTTTGCATTCTACCCAAGGGAATTAGACTTAATTGAAAACCCGATCAATGAGGATGGATCGACAGACTTCCTGGACTTGTCAATAAGAAAACACCAACAGTATGGAATTTATACAACCATACACGACAAGAGAAATTCATACAATATCAAAATTAATAATATTATTGATTGGAATTCAAACCTCACTAAAAATATATTCAGAAATATTATTGTCGGGTACTTCAGAAGAAACAGAAACTACAGTACTTTTAAAAAAGACTGCATTTATGAATGTAATAAAATAATAAATGATGCATTAAAAAGAAATTACCCTAGATATTTTTTACAACATTATTACTATTCCTTTTTCAAAGAAAGAAATTGTGCATTGTTTGATTCTAAATGAGTATTCTTAATCATATATATTTTCATATCTGCGATCCTATCATCATGAAGTCTTATCGCGCATGTGCGACTTTCCCTTATAAAATGTTGTGTTTTCAAGCTGGATTGTAGGGTGTATCTCTTCCATGTTTGGTTCCATCTTTGCTTTTGTGTCCGTTCGGGTGCTTCTGTCTTTGCACATGTGGGAGATTGACCATTGAGTTACATTGGTGCCGTGAGCGTTGCCCGGGTCGTAAAAGCTGCTTTAAGCGGGAAAGGGGTGTCGCAATCCACCCCTGCCATTTTATGCAAATCATATGGTCACTCCTGTTCTCGCTTATTTTTTCTTCTTGTTTATATCCTTATATGCCACTCTGGATGCAGAGCTGCTAAGCGCCACATCCTCTGTAAGGTTTCTGTTTTCTCTTTTACTTAAATAGGAGTTCCGTTCGTGATATACTTATTTTTATATGTATTTATCAATATGTCTACATCCAGCTGCATTGCGCGGACATAGTGCATATTTTACCACATCCAATTCAGCTTTCTACGTAAAGGCCACTTCTCGGACCACACTGGCGAAGTGTAGGTCTTCCGTGTGTCGTGGGATGGGAGTCATCCGGTGGATATTGGAGCGGTGTAATCAAGACGGTAAGAGTCATTTTACGAATGTTTTGATATTAGTTCTGTACCTTGTGAGAAAATGTATGGTGGTATATTATAGTGTGGTATGCATTTGTGTAATCACTGTACTTTAGTCATTTATTTTTTAATTATGTGTTTTTAAGTGTTTTTATCGCTTCTATTGAATCTGGTATTTTTCAATACCTATTTTAGAACGAATTCTATGAATGAATCAAAATAACTACAAAAAAAGTATAAAATAGTGCTTTAAGTATTTTTATCGCTTTTATTGAATCTGGTATTTTTCAATACCTATTTTAGAACGAATTCTATGAATGAATCAAAATAACTACAAAAAAAGTATAAAATAGTGCTTAAATTTGTCATACAGCATAAAATAGGCAAGAGTGAAGGTAGTATACCTGAATGTTCTATGAGGCTTTTACTGTATTTGAAAGTGCACATGAAAAAACATTTCGTTTGTTTTTACTTTAAAGTTCTTACTCCTCAACATGAGTTAAAAAACTGTTGATATATAATATGTATGAAGGCTATATATAAATTTAGCGACTGGCAAATTTATTCCATGTTGAATATATGCCCGGTGACACATTATCAGGGTATATGTGTTATCGAAATACAGTTACCCTAATCTTTATATTGAAGCAAGTGATGAGCAGTGTTTATAAGCCTTGTACAATTGTCCTTGATAATGCTGTGACAAACATAAAAAATGTAAATTCTTTCGTAATGAATGACACGATCTATAACCGATCATCTTTTTTAACGACTTTTATCAACACTACCACCATATGAAGAACTTCAAATTCAAGAAATGCAATTCTAAGCGATGTAAGCTTTGTCCCGTAGCCAATCCACACCAAATTTCTACAAAAAAGGACAATAAAAATCTTTTGCAAGACTTTTAATGTGGTATATTGCATATCATGCCTTGCTTGTCAGGCGAAATATATAGGACAGACGCAGAATTCCCTGAATATCCGTATAAATTTGCACCGAAGTCAAGTGGGCAAAATCCAACAGCTATCCACCAATAATAACTTAGAAATACGGCATTTTCAAGTACACCCCTTCAGCAATATTATGGTAACTATTATTGATTTAATACCAGAACTTTCCGAACGCTTGTGGTGGGAAAACACCCATATAAAGCAATATAATTCTGCATATCCATATGGTCTGAATACTTTATTATTCAAGGAAAATTGCAATAAAGAAAGATGCAGGAATAGTCAAACATACTCTCTCTTTGAAAATTCAATACCTAAGAAAACTTATAGACACCAAAGAGGAAATAAAAAGCAACAATTTAATTACATCAAAACAGAAGAAAAAATCTCAGACTTCATAAAAACAGAAATTACGGTGAAATTCGGATGGATCAAGAATATAGCCAACAGTATAAAGATCAAATACTTACAACGTATATGGAATTTTATTATAAATTTCAATTTAAGTGAAAATAACTGCAATACAGAAGATAAAAACACTAATATAGACATCATTCTGGATTTAATTAAACTCAGAGCCGCAAAATATAATGTAGCACTTGAACCAAAATATCAAATTAACAAATCAAAAGAATTTTTTATCACAACATTTAAGAATAAAATGTTCGAAAATATTCCATTCAACCATATATTACATAATATAGAAGAACGTCTTCCTTTGCCTAATTTAAATATTAAGATATCCTATCGCTTTGTAAGAACCAACGGAAGAAGATTATTCAACTACAATAAATTATGTAAAACTGTGTCTTCATTTAATATTGAATCCTGTCAATGTCATAAAAATATACATTGTGATCCCTACCACAAGCATATAATTACTGGAAACTTAGCTTTTATAAAAGATAATAAACTCAAAAACTTATTACAACTTGGTACTAAGTACCGAATACAAGAATTTAATAATATTTATAATGAATTTAATTACGATCTGGAAACCTTCATATACAAGATGGCAGTCAAACACAGTATACCTGTACAAACTTTTAACGCATGGAAATATGCCTTTTACAGTGCTTTTTGCCAATTCTACCCGAGAAGAAACAAGGATTCAGGAGGTTCTCGATTTCCGTCTTCAATCAAACATTTTAATGAAGAATTCGTAATGACATACACCGACAAAATCGTATCGAATTTTGCATTCACGTGTAAAAAATTCTATGTCGATACTTTAACACAATGCTATAAGGATAGTGCCATGTATACCTTAATTCCTAGCAACGAATCAATCATCACTAATAGAATAAAAGCACTGTATAAAAGAATTGGTATGGATATTAAATCAGTAAAATTTCCATACTTGATCCTTATTCCCAAGTTACACAAAAAACCAGTCAAGTTCCGTACTGTAACAGTGGGATGCGGATCGTACCTGGAACAAGCAAATAAAAAACTTCTGAAATTACTCCAATATGTTATAACTGATATTAAGAAGCAAAACTCCATAATGTTAAAAAACGGACAGGAATTGATAGACCGACTGAAATTTTGCCATAAAGATTTGAACTTCAGAAGCTACGATTTCCGGGATCTGTTTAATAACATCGATTTAACAAACCTACAAATGATCTTGAAAGAATTACACGAGGAATATAATTTAAAACCATATATAACTCTCAGAAGATATTTGGATTTGATTGAGTTGGTATTGAATGAAAACATACTATATGACGGTACGCATTACTACAAACAGGTCAAAGGCATACCCATGGGTGGTGCATGCTCATCAATATTGGCGGATATTTATCTATCCAAATATGAAAGAGGAACCCATATATTATCGGAAATACCTTATTTCCGTTATGTTGACGATGTGATATTAGGGGGTTATGAAAACACCCCTGACATAGATTTTGCATTCTACCCAAGGGAATTAGACTTAATTGAAAACCCGATCAATGAGGATGGATCGACAGACTTCCTGGACTTGTCAATAAGAAAACACCAACAGTATGGAATTTATACAACCATACACGACAAGAGAAATTCATACAATATCAAAATTAATAATATTATTGATTGGAATTCAAACCTCACTAAAAATATATTCAGAAATATTATTGTCGGGTACTTCAGAAGAAACAGAAACTACAGTACTTTTAAAAAAGACTGCATTTATGAATGTAATAAAATAATAAATGATGCATTAAAAAGAAATTACCCTAGATATTTTTTACAACATTATTACTATTCCTTTTTCAAAGAAAGAAATTGTGCATTGTTTGATTCTAAATGAGTATTCTTAATCATATATATTTTCATATCTGCGATCCTATCATCATGAAGTCTTATCGCGCATGTGCGACTTTCCCTTATAAAATGTTGTGTTTTCAAGCTGGATTGTAGGGTGTATCTCTTCCATGTTTGGTTCCATCTTTGCTTTTGTGTCCATTCGGGTGCTTCTGTCTTTGCACATGTGGGAGATTGACCATTGAGTTACATTGGTGCCGTGAGCGTTGCCCGGGTCGTAAAAGCTGCTTTAAGCGGGAAAGGGGTGTCGCAATCCACCCCTGCCATTTTATGCAAATCATATGGTCACTCCTGTTCTCGCTTATTTTTTCTTCTTGTTTATATCCTTATATGCCACTCTGGATGCAGAGCTGCTAAGCGCCACATCCTCTGTAAGGTTTCTGTTTTCTCTTTTACTTAAATAGGAGTTCCGTTCGTGATATACTTATTTTTATATGTATTTATCAATATGTCTACATCCAGCTGCATTGCGCGGACATAGTGCATATTTTACCACATCCAATTCAGCTTTCTACGTAAAGGCCACTTCTCGGACCACACTGGCGAAGTGTAGGTCTTCCGTGTGTCGTGGGATGGGAGTCATCCGGTGGATATTGGAGCGGTGTAATCAAGACGGTAAGAGTCATTTTACGAATGTTTTGATATTAGTTCTGTACCTTGTGAGAAAATGTATGGTGGTATATTATAGTGTGGTATGCATTTGTGTAATCACTGTACTTTAGTCATTTATTTTTTAATTATGTGTTTTTAAGTGTTTTTATCGCTTCTATTGAATCTGGTATTTTTCAATACCTATTTTAGAACGAATTCTATGAATGAATCAAAATAACTACAAAAAAAGTATAAAATAGTGCTTTAAGTATTTTTATCGCTTTTATTGAATCTGGTATTTTTCAATACCTATTTTAGAACGAATTCTATGAATGAATCAAAATAACTACAAAAAAAGTATAAAATAGTGCTTAAATTTGTCATACAGCATAAAATAGGCAAGAGTGAAGGTAGTATACCTGAATGTTCTATGAGGCTTTTACTGTATTTGAAAGTGCACATGAAAAAACATTTCGTTTGTTTTTACTTTAAAGTTCTTACTCCTCAACATGAGTTAAAAAACTGTTGATATATAATATGTATGAAGGCTATATATAAATTTAGCGACTGGCAAATTTATTCCATGTTGAATATATGCCCGGTGACACATTATCAGGGTATATGTGTTATCGAAATACAGTTACCCTAATCTTTATATTGAAGCAAGTGATGAGCAGTGTTTATAAGCCTTGTACAATTGTCCTTGATAATGCTGTGACAAACATAAAAAATGTAAATTCTTTCGTAATGAATGACACGATCTATAACCGATCATCTTTTTTAACGACTTTTATCAACACTACCACCATATGAAGAACTTCAAATTCAAGAAATGCAATTCTAAGCGATGTAAGCTTTGTCCCGTAGCCAATCCACACCAAATTTCTACAAAAAAGGACAATATAAAAATCTTTTGCAAGACTTTTAATGTGGTATATTGCATATCATGCCTTGCTTGTCAGGCGAAATATATAGGACAGACGCAGAATTCCCTGAATATCCGTATAAATTTGCACCGAAGTCAAGTGGGCAAAATCCAACAGCTATCCACCAATAATAACTTAGAAATACGGCATTTTCAAGTACACCCCTTCAGCAATATTATGGTAACTATTATTGATTTAATACCAGAACTTTCCGAACGCTTGTGGTGGGAAAACACCCATATAAAGCAATATAATTCTGCATATCCATATGGTCTGAATACTTTATTATTCAAGGAAAATTGCAATAAAGAAAGATGCAGGAATAGTCAAACATACTCTCTCTTTGAAAATTCAATACCTAAGAAAACTTATAGACACCAAAGAGGAAATAAAAAGCAACAATTTAATTACATCAAAACAGAAGAAAAAATCTCAGACTTCATAAAAACAGAAATTACGGTGAAATTCGGATGGATCAAGAATATAGCCAACAGTATAAAGATCAAATACTTACAACGTATATGGAATTTTATTATAAATTTCAATTTAAGTGAAAATAACTGCAATACAGAAGATAAAAACACTAATATAGACATCATTCTGGATTTAATTAAACTCAGAGCCGCAAAATATAATGTAGCACTTGAACCAAAATATCAAATTAACAAATCAAAAGAATTTTTTATCACAACATTTAAGAATAAAATGTTCGAAAATATTCCATTCAACCATATATTACATAATATAGAAGAACGTCTTCCTTTGCCTAATTTAAATATTAAGATATCCTATCGCTTTGTAAGAACCAACGGAAGAAGATTATTCAACTACAATAAATTATGTAAAACTGTGTCTTCATTTAATATTGAATCCTGTCAATGTCATAAAAATATACATTGTGATCCCTACCACAAGCATATAATTACTGGAAACTTAGCTTTTATAAAAGATAATAAACTCAAAAACTTATTACAACTTGGTACTAAGTACCGAATACAAGAATTTAATAATATTTATAATGAATTTAATTACGATCTGGAAACCTTCATATACAAGATGGCAGTCAAACACAGTATACCTGTACAAACTTTTAACGCATGGAAATATGCCTTTTACAGTGCTTTTTGCCAATTCTACCCGAGAAGAAACAAGGATTCAGGAGGTTCTCGATTTCCGTCTTCAATCAAACATTTTAATGAAGAATTCGTAATGACATACACCGACAAAATCGTATCGAATTTTGCATTCACGTGTAAAAAATTCTATGTCGATACTTTAACACAATGCTATAAGGATAGTGCCATGTATACCTTAATTCCTAGCAACGAATCAATCATCACTAATAGAATAAAAGCACTGTATAAAAGAATTGGTATGGATATTAAATCAGTAAAATTTCCATACTTGATCCTTATTCCCAAGTTACACAAAAAACCAGTCAAGTTCCGTACTGTAACAGTGGGATGCGGATCGTACCTGGAACAAGCAAATAAAAAACTTCTGAAATTACTCCAATATGTTATAACTGATATTAAGAAGCAAAACTCCATAATGTTAAAAAACGGACAGGAATTGATAGACCGACTGAAATTTTGCCATAAAGATTTGAACTTCAGAAGCTACGATTTCCGGGATCTGTTTAATAACATCGATTTAACAAACCTACAAATGATCTTGAAAGAATTACACGAGGAATATAATTTAAAACCATATATAACTCTCAGAAGATATTTGGATTTGATTGAGTTGGTATTGAATGAAAACATACTATATGACGGTACGCATTACTACAAACAGGTCAAAGGCATACCCATGGGTGGTGCATGCTCATCAATATTGGCGGATATTTATCTATCCAAATATGAAAGAGGAACCCATATATTATCGGAAATACCTTATTTCCGTTATGTTGACGATGTGATATTAGGGGGTTATGAAAACACCCCTGACATAGATTTTGCATTCTACCCAAGGGAATTAGACTTAATTGAAAACCCGATCAATGAGGATGGATCGACAGACTTCCTGGACTTGTCAATAAGAAAACACCAACAGTATGGAATTTATACAACCATACACGACAAGAGAAATTCATACAATATCAAAATTAATAATATTATTGATTGGAATTCAAACCTCACTAAAAATATATTCAGAAATATTATTGTCGGGTACTTCAGAAGAAACAGAAACTACAGTACTTTTAAAAAAGACTGCATTTATGAATGTAATAAAATAATAAATGATGCATTAAAAAGAAATTACCCTAGATATTTTTTACAACATTATTACTATTCCTTTTTCAAAGAAAGAAATTGTGCATTGTTTGATTCTAAATGAGTATTCTTAATCATATATATTTTCATATCTGCGATCCTATCATCATGAAGTCTTATCGCGCATGTGCGACTTTCCCTTATAAAATGTTGTGTTTTCAAGCTGGATTGTAGGGTGTATCTCTTCCATGTTTGGTTCCATCTTTGCTTTTGTGTCCGTTCGGGTGCTTCTGTCTTTGCACATGTGGGAGATTGACCATTGAGTTACATTGGTGCCGTGAGCGTTGCCCGGGTCGTAAAAGCTGCTTTAAGCGGGAAAGGGGTGTCGCAATCCACCCCTGCCATTTTATGCAAATCATATGGTCACTCCTGTTCTCGCTTATTTTTTCTTCTTGTTTATATCCTTATATGCCACTCTGGATGCAGAGCTGCTAAGCGCCACATCCTCTGTAAGGTTTCTGTTTTCTCTTTTACTTAAATAGGAGTTCCGTTCGTGATATACTTATTTTTATATGTATTTATCAATATGTCTACATCCAGCTGCATTGCGCGGACATAGTGCATATTTTACCACATCCAATTCAGCTTTCTACGTAAAGGCCACTTCTCGGACCACACTGGCGAAGTGTAGGTCTTCCGTGTGTCGTGGGATGGGAGTCATCCGGTGGATATTGGAGCGGTGTAATCAAGACGGTAAGAGTCATTTTACGAATGTTTTGATATTAGTTCTGTACCTTGTGAGAAAATGTATGGTGGTATATTATAGTGTGGTATGCATTTGTGTAATCACTGTACTTTAGTCATTTATTTTTTAATTATGTGTTTTTAAGTGTTTTTATCGCTTCTATTGAATCTGGTATTTTTCAATACCTATTTTAGAACGAATTCTATGAATGAATCAAAATAACTACAAAAAAAGTATAAAATAGTGCTTTAAGTATTTTTATCGCTTTTATTGAATCTGGTATTTTTCAATACCTATTTTAGAACGAATTCTATGAATGAATCAAAATAACTACAAAAAAAGTATAAAATAGTGCTTAAATTTGTCATACAGCATAAAATAGGCAAGAGTGAAGGTAGTATACCTGAATGTTCTATGAGGCTTTTACTGTATTTGAAAGTGCACATGAAAAAACATTTCGTTTGTTTTTACTTTAAAGTTCTTACTCCTCAACATGAGTTAAAAAACTGTTGATATATAATATGTATGAAGGCTATATATAAATTTAGCGACTGGCAAATTTATTCCATGTTGAATATATGCCCGGTGACACATTATCAGGGTATATGTGTTATCGAAATACAGTTACCCTAATCTTTATATTGAAGCAAGTGATGAGCAGTGTTTATAAGCCTTGTACAATTGTCCTTGATAATGCTGTGACAAACATAAAAAATGTAAATTCTTTCGTAATGAATGACACGATCTATAACCGATCATCTTTTTTTAACGACTTTTATCAACACTACCACCATATGAAGAACTTCAAATTCAAGAAATGCAATTCTAAGCGATGTAAGCTTTGTCCCGTAGCCAATCCACACCAAATTTCTACAAAAAAGGACAATATAAAAATCTTTTGCAAGACTTTTAATGTGGTATATTGCATATCATGCCTTGCTTGTCAGGCGAAATATATAGGACAGACGCAGAATTCCCTGAATATCCGTATAAATTTGCACCGAAGTCAAGTGGGCAAAATCCAACAGCTATCCACCAATAATAACTTAGAAATACGGCATTTTCAAGTACACCCCTTCAGCAATATTATGGTAACTATTATTGATTTAATACCAGAACTTTCCGAACGCTTGTGGTGGGAAAACACCCATATAAAGCAATATAATTCTGCATATCCATATGGTCTGAATACTTTATTATTCAAGGAAAATTGCAATAAAGAAAGATGCAGGAATAGTCAAACATACTCTCTCTTTGAAAATTCAATACCTAAGAAAACTTATAGACACCAAAGAGGAAATAAAAAGCAACAATTTAATTACATCAAAACAGAAGAAAAAATCTCAGACTTCATAAAAACAGAAATTACGGTGAAATTCGGATGGATCAAGAATATAGCCAACAGTATAAAGATCAAATACTTACAACGTATATGGAATTTTATTATAAATTTCAATTTAAGTGAAAATAACTGCAATACAGAAGATAAAAACACTAATATAGACATCATTCTGGATTTAATTAAACTCAGAGCCGCAAAATATAATGTAGCACTTGAACCAAAATATCAAATTAACAAATCAAAAGAATTTTTTATCACAACATTTAAGAATAAAATGTTCGAAAATATTCCATTCAACCATATATTACATAATATAGAAGAACGTCTTCCTTTGCCTAATTTAAATATTAAGATATCCTATCGCTTTGTAAGAACCAACGGAAGAAGATTATTCAACTACAATAAATTATGTAAAACTGTGTCTTCATTTAATATTGAATCCTGTCAATGTCATAAAAATATACATTGTGATCCCTACCACAAGCATATAATTACTGGAAACTTAGCTTTTATAAAAGATAATAAACTCAAAAACTTATTACAACTTGGTACTAAGTACCGAATACAAGAATTTAATAATATTTATAATGAATTTAATTACGATCTGGAAACCTTCATATACAAGATGGCAGTCAAACACAGTATACCTGTACAAACTTTTAACGCATGGAAATATGCCTTTTACAGTGCTTTTTGCCAATTCTACCCGAGAAGAAACAAGGATTCAGGAGGTTCTCGATTTCCGTCTTCAATCAAACATTTTAATGAAGAATTCGTAATGACATACACCGACAAAATCGTATCGAATTTTGCATTCACGTGTAAAAAATTCTATGTCGATACTTTAACACAATGCTATAAGGATAGTGCCATGTATACCTTAATTCCTAGCAACGAATCAATCATCACTAATAGAATAAAAGCACTGTATAAAAGAATTGGTATGGATATTAAATCAGTAAAATTTCCATACTTGATCCTTATTCCCAAGTTACACAAAAAACCAGTCAAGTTCCGTACTGTAACAGTGGGATGCGGATCGTACCTGGAACAAGCAAATAAAAAACTTCTGAAATTACTCCAATATGTTATAACTGATATTAAGAAGCAAAACTCCATAATGTTAAAAAACGGACAGGAATTGATAGACCGACTGAAATTTTGCCATAAAGATTTGAACTTCAGAAGCTACGATTTCCGGGATCTGTTTAATAACATCGATTTAACAAACCTACAAATGATCTTGAAAGAATTACACGAGGAATATAATTTAAAACCATATATAACTCTCAGAAGATATTTGGATTTGATTGAGTTGGTATTGAATGAAAACATACTATATGACGGTACGCATTACTACAAACAGGTCAAAGGCATACCCATGGGTGGTGCATGCTCATCAATATTGGCGGATATTTATCTATCCAAATATGAAAGAGGAACCCATATATTATCGGAAATACCTTATTTCCGTTATGTTGACGATGTGATATTAGGGGGTTATGAAAACACCCCTGACATAGATTTTGCATTCTACCCAAGGGAATTAGACTTAATTGAAAACCCGATCAATGAGGATGGATCGACAGACTTCCTGGACTTGTCAATAAGAAAACACCAACAGTATGGAATTTATACAACCATACACGACAAGAGAAATTCATACAATATCAAAATTAATAATATTATTGATTGGAATTCAAACCTCACTAAAAATATATTCAGAAATATTATTGTCGGGTACTTCAGAAGAAACAGAAACTACAGTACTTTTAAAAAAGACTGCATTTATGAATGTAATAAAATAATAAATGATGCATTAAAAAGAAATTACCCTAGATATTTTTTACAACATTATTACTATTCCTTTTTCAAAGAAAGAAATTGTGCATTGTTTGATTCTAAATGAGTATTCTTAATCATATATATTTTCATATCTGCGATCCTATCATCATGAAGTCTTATCGCGCATGTGCGACTTTCCCTTATAAAATGTTGTGTTTTCAAGCTGGATTGTAGGGTGTATCTCTTCCATGTTTGGTTCCATCTTTGCTTTTGTGTCCGTTCGGGTGCTTCTGTCTTTGCACATGTGGGAGATTGACCATTGAGTTACATTGGTGCCGTGAGCGTTGCCCGGGTCGTAAAAGCTGCTTTAAGCGGGAAAGGGGTGTCGCAATCCACCCCTGCCATTTTATGCAAATCATATGGTCACTCCTGTTCTCGCTTATTTTTTCTTCTTGTTTATATCCTTATATGCCACTCTGGATGCAGAGCTGCTAAGCGCCACATCCTCTGTAAGGTTTCTGTTTTCTCTTTTACTTAAATAGGAGTTCCGTTCGTGATATACTTATTTTTATATGTATTTATCAATATGTCTACATCCAGCTGCATTGCGCGGACATAGTGCATATTTTACCACATCCAATTCAGCTTTCTACGTAAAGGCCACTTCTCGGACCACACTGGCGAAGTGTAGGTCTTCCGTGTGTCGTGGGATGGGAGTCATCCGGTGGATATTGGAGCGGTGTAATCAAGACGGTAAGAGTCATTTTACGAATGTTTTGATATTAGTTCTGTACCTTGTGAGAAAATGTATGGTGGTATATTATAGTGTGGTATGCATTTGTGTAATCACTGTACTTTAGTCATTTATTTTTTAATTATGTGTTTTTAAGTGTTTTTATCGCTTCTATTGAATCTGGTATTTTTCAATACCTATTTTAGAACGAATTCTATGAATGAATCAAAATAACTACAAAAAAAGTATAAAATAGTGCTTTAAGTATTTTTATCGCTTTTATTGAATCTGGTATTTTTCAATACCTATTTTAGAACGAATTCTATGAATGAATCAAAATAACTACAAAAAAAGTATAAAATAGTGCTTAAATTTGTCATACAGCATAAAATAGGCAAGAGTGAAGGTAGTATACCTGAATGTTCTATGAGGCTTTTACTGTATTTGAAAGTGCACATGAAAAAACATTTCGTTTGTTTTTACTTTAAAGTTCTTACTCCTCAACATGAGTTAAAAAACTGTTGATATATAATATGTATGAAGGCTATATATAAATTTAGCGACTGGCAAATTTATTCCATGTTGAATATATGCCCGGTGACACATTATCAGGGTATATGTGTTATCGAAATACAGTTACCCTAATCTTTATATTGAAGCAAGTGATGAGCAGTGTTTATAAGCCTTGTACAATTGTCCTTGATAATGCTGTGACAAACATAAAAAATGTAAATTCTTTCGTAATGAATGACACGATCTATAACCGATCATCTTTTTTAACGACTTTTATCAACACTACCACCATATGAAGAACTTCAAATTCAAGAAATGCAATTCTAAGCGATGTAAGCTTTGTCCCGTAGCCAATCCACACCAAATTTCTACAAAAAAGGACAATATAAAAATCTTTTGCAAGACTTTTAATGTGGTATATTGCATATCATGCCTTGCTTGTCAGGCGAAATATATAGGACAGACGCAGAATTCCCTGAATATCCGTATAAATTTGCACCGAAGTCAAGTGGGCAAAATCCAACAGCTATCCACCAATAATAACTTAGAAATACGGCATTTTCAAGTACACCCCTTCAGCAATATTATGGTAACTATTATTGATTTAATACCAGAACTTTCCGAACGCTTGTGGTGGGAAAACACCCATATAAAGCAATATAATTCTGCATATCCATATGGTCTGAATACTTTATTATTCAAGGAAAATTGCAATAAAGAAAGATGCAGGAATAGTCAAACATACTCTCTCTTTGAAAATTCAATACCTAAGAAAACTTATAGACACCAAAGAGGAAATAAAAAGCAACAATTTAATTACATCAAAACAGAAGAAAAAATCTCAGACTTCATAAAAACAGAAATTACGGTGAAATTCGGATGGATCAAGAATATAGCCAACAGTATAAAGATCAAATACTTACAACGTATATGGAATTTTATTATAAATTTCAATTTAAGTGAAAATAACTGCAATACAGAAGATAAAAACACTAATATAGACATCATTCTGGATTTAATTAAACTCAGAGCCGCAAAATATAATGTAGCACTTGAACCAAAATATCAAATTAACAAATCAAAAGAATTTTTTATCACAACATTTAAGAATAAAATGTTCGAAAATATTCCATTCAACCATATATTACATAATATAGAAGAACGTCTTCCTTTGCCTAATTTAAATATTAAGATATCCTATCGCTTTGTAAGAACCAACGGAAGAAGATTATTCAACTACAATAAATTATGTAAAACTGTGTCTTCATTTAATATTGAATCCTGTCAATGTCATAAAAATATACATTGTGATCCCTACCACAAGCATATAATTACTGGAAACTTAGATTTTATAAAAGATAATAAACTCAAAAACTTATTACAACTTGGTACCGAATACAAGAATTTAATAATATTTATAATGAATTTAATTACGATCTGGAAACCTTCATATACAAGATGGCAGTCAAACACAGTATACCTGTACAAACTTTTAACGCATGGAAATATGCCTTTTACAGTGCTTTTTGCCAATTCTACCCGAGAAGAAACAAGGATTCAGGAGGTTCTCGATTTCCGTCTTCAATCAAACATTTTAATGAAGAATTCGTAATGACATACACCGACAAAATCGTATCGAATTTTGCATTCACGTGTAAAAAATTCTATGTCGATACTTTAACACAATGCTATAAGGATAGTGCCATGTATACCTTAATTCCTAGCAACGAATCAATCATCACTAATAGAATAAAAGCACTGTATAAAAGAATTGGTATGGATATTAAATCAGTAAAATTTCCATACTTGATCCTTATTCCCAAGTTACACAAAAAACCAGTCAAGTTCCGTACTGTAACAGTGGGATGCGGATCGTACCTGGAACAAGCAAATAAAAAACTTCTGAAATTACTCCAATATGTTATAACTGATATTAAGAAGCAAAACTCCATAATGTTAAAAAACGGACAGGAATTGATAGACCGACTGAAATTTTGCCATAAAGATTTGAACTTCAGAAGCTACGATTTCCGGGATCTGTTTAATAACATCGATTTAACAAACCTACAAATGATCTTGAAAGAATTACACGAGGAATATAATTTAAAACCATATATAACTCTCAGAAGATATTTGGATTTGATTGAGTTGGTATTGAATGAAAACATACTATATGACGGTACGCATTACTTCAAACAGGTCAAAGGCATACCCATGGGTGGTGCATGCTCATCAATATTGGCGGATATTTATCTATCCAAATATGAAAGAGGAACCCATATATTATCGGAAATACCTTATTTCCGTTATGTTGACGATGTGATATTAGGGGGTTATGAAAACACCCCTGACATAGATTTTGCATTCTACCCAAGGGAATTAGACTTAATTGAAAACCCGATCAATGAGGATGGATCGACAGACTTCCTGGACTTGTCAATAAGAAAACACCAACAGTATGGAATTTATACAACCATACACGACAAGAGAAATTCATACAATATCAAAATTAATAATATTATTGATTGGAATTCAAACCTCACTAAAAATATATTCAGAAATATTATTGTCGGGTACTTCAGAAGAAACAGAAACTACAGTACTTTTAAAAAAGACTGCATTTATGAATGTAATAAAATAATAAATGATGCATTAAAAAGAAATTACCCTAGATATTTTTTACAACATTATTACTATTCCTTTTTCAAAGAAAGAAATTGTGCATTGTTTGATTCTAAATGAGTATTCTTAATCATATATATTTTCATATCTGCGATCCTATCATCATGAAGTCTTATCGCGCATGTGCGACTTTCCCTTATAAAATGTTGTGTTTTCAAGCTGGATTGTAGGGTGTATCTCTTCCATGTTTGGTTCCATCTTTGCTTTTGTGTCCGTTCGGGTGCTTCTGTCTTTGCACATGTGGGAGATTGACCATTGAGTTACATTGGTGCCGTGAGCGTTGCCCGGGTCGTAAAAGCTGCTTTAAGCGGGAAAGGGGTGTCGCAATCCACCCCTGCCATTTTATGCAAATCATATGGTCACTCCTGTTCTCGCTTATTTTTTCTTCTTGTTTATATCCTTATATATATATATATATATATATATATATATATATATATATATATATATATATATATATATATATATATATATATATATATATATATATATATATATATATATATATATATATATATATATATATATATATATATATAATACAAAGGAGAATAAAAAAAGAACGACAATGTATCCAAATTTCGCCGGGATTTTGATACATTGTCGTTCTTTTTTCATTCTCCTTTGTATTATATAAATGTACTTGGTTGAGCAGCATATCGCCTATAGGAATATTTTCAGTTGGTTGATTTCGATGTGGTTGATAGATGTATTTATTTGTATATATATATATATATATATATATATATATATATATATATATTTATTTATTTATTTAAGAGTATATGAGCATAGTGTCCGTCAAAATGTTAATATGTAGATAACAATTTAAAATTATTGTTTCTATACAACTATGCTATTGTCAATATATTTGATAAAAAAAATTTCTATAACTTAAATCATTAGACTGCTATCATATCGTTCTTGTAATTCTATCCAGTTGTTTAGACACATCATTTTAAACCAGCTCTTTCGAATACTTGAACTCTGATCCTAAGTGTCATTATTTCCATATTAATAATCTTAAGCGCAATTGTAAGAAATACAACTATCCTTAGTACTTTTAGATATGGCAAAGCACGTCTAAATATTTCATTTTGAGTTTATTTATATCCTTCTATTAGCCAATAGACTGACCAATGGGGTTTATAGTGATACACTATCACCATTGTTAGAAACAGGGTATTATTCCGGTTTTAATTTAATATAAACTTACAGTCCTGACGACAAGTTCAGTACTAAATTGGCCTAGTTTGTTTTGCACTGTATTCTTCCATTTTCTTTCGGTATTTTTACCATGTACTCGTAGAGGTTCCAACCGTTTATTACTCTGTGTTTTGATGTATTTTATCAGGCAGATATTGTTATTGCGTTTTCAATTTTGACGCTTCTATTTTAATTACTGATCAGCTTGTGTGATATTTGGCTTGGCTCTTTTTGCTTTGCTCGCATTTTTTACAAGTTTTTAAACTTTCCTTTTACTCACCCTTTGTTGTTGTTGTTGTTACTGATGACCTTCTATTTCGGCGAAGCCGATTCAGGACCAGTGACGAAGGAAGCAGGAAAGAACGAAGAAAGACACAAGAGGAGAGAACACAGTTGTTATTACAAGAACGCATCACTGACGAAGGTGGGAGGGGGTACAACTTCACATTTAGACGTGGACGCAGAAGGCGGAAGACTGACTTTATCCTGGAGAAACATTCATGCCTTATTCGGAATTCGAACCCGAGCCCACAAGGCAGCACCCACAAGACAGCAGTAAAGACGCTATTCACTTCACCTCCTGGGCGGCTCTCACCCTTTGTTGGTCAGTATGTTAGCTTACTTCCTTCGCCTCTTCTGTTCTTCATAGCTTTATATACAATATATATATTGAATATTTTTATACAAATGTCTTTATTAATAGCATAGTTTTTATTCTATTGTTAAATAATCCACTACACGTTTTCCCCTTTTATGTAGTTACGTTAACTGTTAATATTTTCCATATTGTATTTAAATATAGTTACCTAGATAAAAACTTTAACATCTGTGCTAGAGTTGGATTGTTAGTCAGTTAATCATTGTAGTTGTTAATGCATAGTTATTGATTTTAAATACACACACACACACACACACACACATATATATATATATATATATATATAAGGCTAAATTAAATTAAAATTTGAAGAGATATAGTGATGCATCCATAACAAACAGTAGAATTATATTACTATCGAGAAAAAACTCAGGAGAATATCAGCCATATCAGTAAACCACAAATAATATAAAATATCAATAAAAGCCTGGTATGTTAAGAATTGAATGAGGCTGATTATATATATATATATATATATATATATGTATATATATATATATATATATATATACATATATATATATATAAGCAAGTCCCCATATTGGACTCTTTTTAACCATTTTGCAACAAAAAGATTATATAAATCAAAGGAGACTTTTCGAGATTCATTTCACAAATGAATGCCAGCGGTGTTTTTCGGGGATAAGTTTCAATAAATTAAAATATTCCACTGGACTAAGATGTGTACCAAGTTTTAGATCTTAGGGAAGTATAGAAGCATGTTACAATGCCACCTAAGGCATTGAAGCAGAAAACTAGACAGACAAAAATCGGTCATAACAAATTCAATAATATATTTAAAAATATACTTATTAAATATCGGATGAAAAATTGATTACAAAGTTGCAAAAGTGTAAAATGTATAAAAGAATATTATAACAAATCTTTTTTAAGTTACACTGTTTGAATAACACGCACTAAAATGTAAAAAATAATTTTAACTATCCCTTTATTCTTGGTCATATGCGATTAAAAATAATACCGTGGAGCAGCCATAAAAAAATTGTACTTTGACATTAAGAGAATTTTAATGAACAATGGAAGTGATAACAAAGAAATGACGTATATAAAATGATGGATTGTTAAATCAAAATTGTCAGAGAAAATTTTGAATGAGTTGAGTGTAATCACTCTTTTATGTGTAATTTCTATATTATCACTTACATTGTTCCTTAAAATTCAGTTAATGTCCAAATACAATTATTTTATAGGCGCCTCATGGTTTTACTTTTAATCGCGTATGACTAATAATGCAGTGATATCTAAAAATTGTTTTCTTTTTGTTTGTTTTTAGTGCATTTTACTGAAACAGTTTAACTGAAAATTAATAGTTATATTATTTTATTAACCTCACAATTTCTAAACAATATTGTAGTCATAACATTGTACTGTCAAAATGTCATAAAATCACCGCGTAATAGAATAGCTTTTACACAATAGTAACGAAATAAAATGTTCACACTTTTTGTAATTTTGAATGATATTATACACCCTTTCTTTATAAAAACATTTTTGTTCTATTTCTTATTTCAGGTAACTCTGAGTAACTAACCGACATTATAACCTTTAACCAGCTACTAACTCAATGTTGTCTTCTTACGTCTATTGCGACTACAGTGACTAAATAATTTCTATCATTACCGATCATTTTGCATATTAATTTAGAATATTATTATTCAAATATTAAACACAATTAAAATAATTTTGAAGTATAATTACAGTAATTTGTTTATTTAAGCTGAAACCATCCGTTTAATGCAGCAAAATTTTATATTTTAATTATTAATAGTGGATAACATATGGATTATATTGCATTGTAGAGGCTTATAGTTTTTCCTATACCTTCTACAGCCATATTTGCTTTGACGTAAGTATATATGTGCGTTATAGCTAGCTTGATAGTACCAAAGCCATTGGAAACTACTGTAAGCCTCCACTGAAATACATAACCTAAATATTAAATGCTATTAATAATTAAATACTGAAATAGTTATTTATAAACCAATGCTTTTAATTCCAATTAATCAATTTCTAAAATAAATATTTCAAATTCTCTTATTTTATCCTATTACCACGAAAGAAACTATTCTAAAGTGATAATGAAGATGAATTTCGTTCATATGGAAACTGTAGAGTCAATGTGCTTATAAATGTGCATATAAAAGCGAAACTGGGTAAATAAGCAGCCATAGTTTCACAGTAATGTCAAGACAGCTTTACTGCAAGTATAGATATAACTAAGTGGTGTCACGTTAAATGCATTTCGCTTCGTATTGATCTGGTGACTTTCGGTAATTAAAAATAATTTTTGTCCACATTGAATTCTTTTAAATAATATAAACGTTATATTCTCAGTATGGCAACATTTGCTGAATTTGTATAAATCCCGTCTAAACATTAACAATTAAGGACAAAAGTTGTAAACATTTGTAAACATTAAAAAAAAACTCTCATAGAATGGAAATCTTTTACACACACCCAACAATTTGACGCCAAAATTTTGACGAGCAATTTATATTTGTCTGTATGAAACGATATTTCAGATACACCATGAAAAGTTTATAATGGAAATAATAAGTAAGTAATATTCACCAGAAAAATTTGAGGCATGAATAACATACTGAATGGTAAATTTATGTAGGGGCTTTTATGTGGTAATAAATTGTGTGAACATTTTATTTTTTATGCACTTTTAAGCATTTTTTACTCTCTTTTAATACATTTTTCTATATAAATTTTCGGAAAACCGGACGTCGATAACCGAAAATCTCAAGTAAATTTCCTCTCACCCCCTCTGAAATTTGATTCTGAATATATATGTAATCATCTAAGTTTTCTCTATAACCAATTCTGAGAAATATATGTTTCAACAAAATTATTTGAACCAGAAGTAAACACAATTTGGAAGTGGAAATATTTAGTGAACTTTCCAACCTCCTCCAGAATTTAATGATGTATCTTAATTATATCAGTAAATCGAAACTCTATGTATAACCCATCTTGAGAAATAGAAGTTCCAAACTTTTTGGAAAGGAAGTGGTAAAAGAATTAAAAGTTAAAATCCTTAACAAACACACATATCCCTCCAGAATTTGATGATATATATATATATATATACATATACAGGGTGTCCCAAAAAGATTTAAACGCGCTTTAATTCTTTACTTGTTGGAAATAAGTGGGCAATGTAAATTTCAAACATGTTGAGAGTAAGGTAGGAAATAAGACTATGTTAAGAAAATAGTCCTTCCATGAATTTTCAAAATGTTTCACTTTATAAATTTTTATACGACCCCCTTACACAAATTTCATCAATCAAAATTTTTTTTTTATTTTTAATTCAACAGGATCAATAAAAAACCCTCATATCTGTATCTTTAAAACTGAGCGAGTTATATTTACTTGAAAATTGAACATTGTGAATGGGGACCCTATATGAAATTAGAAATGTAAATTAGTGACATATGACTAAAAAGGTAAAACTAGATGATAATACATGGGCGACATTTTTGGGAATTCCGATGTAGGCTCACGATGCAGTCACGGATTCTTAAGTACTTTTCAATAACTAAGTACTTTTTCAATAGTTAAGCACTTTTAAGTACATTTTTTATCTAAACAATTTCCATCGTCAATTTGTTTATGATCCCAATTTTCACTGATGATTCAGCCTTTCACATATTGCGGAAAAGTGGCATAGGTCAGATTTTTTACTTCATCATAATTCAGTTGATTTTAAAGATACAGATATGCGATTTTTTAATGATCTTGTTGCATTAAAAATAAAAATTTTTGGATTGATCAAATTTATCTAAGGGGAACGTATAAAAATTAAAAAGTGCAACTTTTTGAAAATTAATCGGAGGACTATTTCATTAACGTAGTCTTATTTCCTACCTTACTTTCAACATTTTTGCAATTTGCATTGCCCACTTATATATATATATACATATATATATATATATATATATATATATATATATATATATGTCACTTTTGTCAGTATTGAAACTACGTTTTGAGCGCCCTTATAATGGTGTATAGTGGCATTCTCGATTATCCAGTTTTCCTATGAATTACTTGTTTAGTAGGAATTTTCATCTTTGATTCATATTCATATTCAGTTCTGCATGTTTGGGAAGTTGTATTCTGAATTGCTTGTCCAGTCTCCAGCTTAGACTCACTGGACGGGTTTGGGAGTATTTCCGTGAACGTTCGTGCTGCCTCCCTGGTAGAATTTCGACTTGTTCATTCCGGTGCTTCTAGATTAAGCTGTTGAGGTTGATCGTGTATACACGTGGTGAGGAAGAGGGATTCATGCCGCATGGTAATACAATTTTCTTAATGTATCCTTTTATCATTTTTTCATTTTTTGATGTCTGTAGTCTGAGTTTAAGCATTTATAGTAATGCACTATTGCTTAATCTGAAACAGGCATTTGTTTGGGTTAATTAGAATTAAATACTCAGACCTGAAGAGGAATTTTATTCTGATTAATCATCGAATTTGGGAAGGTTCTGTTCTTTTCTCTTATCGGCATTATGGCTGTGGATTTGCTTCTGTGGTGGTGTTGATATTACTTGAATCGTATTTTTTTTTTTTTACATAATTCTTATTATTACATTTCAAATATATATATATATATATATATATATATGTGTGTGTGTGTGTGTGTGTGTGTGTGTGTTGTTGTTGTTGTTGTTGTTGTTGAGACCCAGACCGTCCGACCTACCAGAAAGGTTTAATGTAACAGTTTGGACGGCCGGGAAGTGCCACCCAATTTAGACCGGAACCCAGTGGGGGAAGCATCCACAGGGACCGTACCCTCCTTCCCCTACCACCAATCTCTCGGAAAGACTTACGAACCCACATGTTTAACGTGATCGTACTGAACATGAACACGACGGCAGTTGTGGCAGCGTGCAAATGCGTGTGTGTGAGTGTATTATCATAACTATCAGGAACCTTATTTCCCATTACGAACAGTTGATTTCGCTGATACTTTCAGTAACATGTTTGCAAATGTTTTACAGTGTACTGATGAGCACGAAACCGGTCCGTAGATGCTGATATTCTAAATGTGAACGTTTTCCAAGTTTTTTACACACTACATATGGACTGGTTCTGTTATTAAAAACATATTAGAAATGTTACTTATACGGAATATTTGTTCATTTGTTCGGATTATTTGTTCATTACTGAACAATATAGCTTCAATAATAAAATATATTTTACGAATCTACTTGAGCGTGAAGACGTGAATAAAATAATCGATCAACTTTCTGACAGCTTATACACCGGACGAAAATTTTCCAACCGCAAATATTTGATTTTTTGCGGCATAAGCAGTAATCAATTCTTTTCGTACAAAAATAACTTGAAATAATAGCAAGTGTTTCTATTATGGTTTATAGATACATAAGCTTATACTAGTAACCTATAACTATGTATATACTATTAAAACTATTTTCAGTTAGTATACAACAAAGATTTAATATCTGCTATTCAATGAACTTTTTTTAAATGCAAGTACATAAGCAACCCTTGAAATTTGCATGCACAGAAATTTAACTTCAATAAAATTGGAAATTTTAAATTTAACTTTAACTAACTTGAATATCCAGCTTTATTCAGAGATATTGCAAAATGCAACTTGCATGCAACAACGGGATATAAACACATTTTAACTTCATAGATATCAATTTCAACTTTTTCAAATTTGTCCCACTTCTTATGGTGTAATGTTAGTGCTCAGCATGATTCTTTTCAAACTTCACAGTATACAATATTTCGAATTTCTGGATCTTTATGTTATAATTTTTGCATTTTGAAAAGTTCAGTACACCACAGGTTTTCCTCACCAATCAAAATTATCTGTCTTATCGCGTGATCTTGTTTTCAAAACATAAATGACAACTTTTCCCCCGGACCACTACAGATGATCAAAATATGATTCCATTGTTTCTATCATTTATGAATACAATAAATCTCGCTTCAAATATTATAATCTCGTAAGTGAACAAAATATTTCACTCACTAACTTATAAATACAAAAAAATAAATGAATATGCCAATCATAAGACGGAATAAAGTTGCAAAATTATCTCAGTTCCGCTATTCATAAGGTTGAAAAAGATTGCAATCCCTCCTCTCCTTCCTTACACCCGTCTCCTTCAATATTATTATTTGTTCAAGTCTCAAAAGAACCCTGATTTCATGACAGATCTAGGAACCATTTCTGGGAGGGGCAAGACGTGGCCTATGACATTGAAAGTGGGAGCTAAAATGAGAATACGGATCCAAGTGGCTAGTTGAACTATGTGTGTGGCTAGTTGAACTATGTTCTAAATGTGTGTTAAGTTTTTCTTGGCATGGTCAGACAAAGGCACTTGAATGGGCTGCTGCGGTTTTAAGTGGTTGAGCTGGACAATGTCTGATGGAAGAGTCATGTATTAAAATTAAGTAGCTCATCTGACATAAAGGGAGTATTTACTAATTTCATTTGGACGTAATAAGACATCGTTTTTACTTTCCGTGCAATGCATGGCAATCTATAGAAACGAAAAGAAAAGTATAACCAGGAATGTCATTAATAGCAGAGAGCGACTGTAAAAAACAGACAACAAAACTGTAATGTATGATTTAAAGTAACGTCTCTCTCTCTCTCTCTCTCTCTGTGTGTGTGTATGTCTGTGCGCGCGCTCACAAATTGAAAATCTGTTTATTTGTGTGTTTATTTATGTATTTGTCTCATCATGTTCGCCTTTGTTATATTAATGACCAAGGTGAAGTGTGACCCCACCCCCTTTACATCCCCTATGGGACTTCCTATTTTAAAAAATGATTGTAAAAGTTAATCTAATTTAGAAATAAAAAGCCATTTAAAATGTTAAATATTGTATTCACCTTACATAGGTAACACTTTAAAGTCTCGTGCATTTCATCCACTCTCTGAATTTTTATTTAAAAATATTTTATTTTATTCATCAATGAATAAAACTTATGAAAATGCGAATTCCAATATAAATTTCACTTGTAATACAAAATGTTTCCAAATTTTCAACCTCCTCAGTCAAAAATCTCACGCTACTCTACTGGTAACTTGTCGAGAAAAACTAGTTCCCGAATGAAAAGAGTGGATACTCCATTTTTTCATCTGTATCTACTTAATGTAGTTAACATAAATTTAAGTACAAATCACACCCTACTTTAAAGAGAGACACCCATCTCGGACAGATGCATAATTCATAGCCTCTAATTAGATGTGACAGGAGATCCCTGCTGCGAGGAGACCAGCCAATTCCTGCTGTTAGTTTAAAATGCTACAGATAGCGAGCGTATCCTATGAATGACCAAAGGTGCTAGGTTTCCCAGTCAGGTCGAAAACAGTATCTCAGCCGAAATGTCCAGAATTATGTTATATCTCCTAAACTAATCGTTATTTCGTGAAGTTTCTGGAACATTCCGGATGTCGCCAAATGTAGCCAAATTGGCGACAAATCACCAAATCTAGAAACACTTCTTATTTGAAATTCTAGCAACTATGGAGTGACGTCAGGGAAAGAATGCTCATATCGCTGTCTTCTGGAGAAAACACTCAGATGCAAAGTTTGATCCGCCATAAACACGAAAGACAAGACGGGGGACGCCAGTGAGAGAATATTACACAATCACAACACTCTTTCCCGGCCACACATCTTGCTACCATAAACCCTTGGGTTGGTCGTGTGGTCTGGGTCTTCAACATTCACAACACTATCTATAAACAAATTTTGCGTTCATTGCATTGTTTAAAACATGAAAAGAACTGTTGCATAGTGTCCATTGAGGCTAAAAAGCTGAACCTCCCCTGCTCAAAATCTAACTTAAAGAATTACTTAAACATACTTCTATTTATTATAATTTTTTATATAACTTACGAATATAAATTTATCTAAACATTTTCCATCGTCAATTTGCTTATGATCCCTATTTTCACTGATGAAACAGCCTTTCACATGGTACGGAAAAGTGGCATAGGGCAGATTTTTTTTTCCTTTATCATGATTCGGTTCATTTTGAAGATACAGATATGCTGCTTTTTTAATGATCTTGTTGCATTAAAAATAAAAAATTTCTGATTGATAAATTTTGTCTAAGAGGGTCGTATAAAAATTTAAAAAGTGTAGCTTTTTGAAAATGAATGGGAGGACTATTTCATTAACGTAGTCTTATTTTCTACCTTACTTTCAACATTTTTGTAATTTATATTGCTCACTTATCTCCAACAGGTATAGAATTAAAGCGCGTTTCAATCTTTTTGGGACACCCTTCCATACTATTGTTTAATACCATTGTTGACTACAGTGACTGTCAACTAAGCTTGTGTTTCAGATTCTTCACAAATTTTCAGTCCTTTTTTTCCTACATTGGTGTCCGTAGCATGTTTTCCGGGGGGAGGTGGGGGAGCTCAAGAATAAAATGCACATCATCATCTAGCTTGATGCTCGCCTTTGTTATCTTGAATATCCAAGAAGCAGAGTGTCATCGTCAGTGAGCAACCGTGACTTCATATATAAGAAAATGTTTGAGAGCCAGACAGTCCAACCTACCAGAAAGATGTAAGGTAACTGCTTGGACGGTCGATATAATAAAATGGTTGTAAAAGAGTTCAACTGATTTAGAAATAAAGAAACAATAAAATGTTATACTTTCTATGTATCTGTCTGACATATGAAATATATTTTAAAATATTGTATATTTCATTCACTCCTAGCATTTTTATGTTAAATTATTTTATTTCACTCACCAAGGAAATAAAACTTATTGAAAGTGCGAATTCCAATATAAATTCACTTATAATACAAAAACTTTTTCCAAGTCAAAATGCCAATCACTCAGCCTCCCCAGTCAAAAATATCAAGCTACGCTACTGGAAAGGAGGAATCAGGTTTTTCTAACTGCATAGTTTACATATGCACATTCTGAATTTTTAAATTGGGATTACCTCCCAATTAACTTTCCTATTCAGCTGAATCATGAACGTAAATAAATGATCCCAACTCTACCTTTATGAGTTGAATACAGTTTTCCTTTTCAGAAATTAAAACCTCATGACCATGGAATTGCATCATGGACAACGCCTTCGTTCTTGAGATATAAACGCTTTATCTCACCTTTATGTGCTACGTAGATTCCCAGCGATTGAAAATTGTATTTTATTATGTAAGATATATATCAATAATTACCTGTAATAATTCAGGATAATTTTAGATGAAGAAACTTTTACACATACAACCGTATGGCAACTTTCATATCAAGATTCGTACCTTTCATTTAAGACAAATTTCTGCTTTCTACACTCAGAATTTGAGTTTTGAATCAAAGTTACAAAAACAGTAAACTTGATGCAATAACAGTTGTAAAGTTTATATGTCTCTTTATCCTCTTTAGATGCCTTTGTAAGGGATTTTTACTTAATGTGTCAAAAGTGATTTAACTCAAGCTTAGAGAACTTGATATTTCGACTTTTAAGTCGAAGGGCAATAACACAGGACGGCATTGTTTAGCTATAACTCAGTTTAGCTGAGACTTCATAGGAATTACAGCAGCTTTCTGTTTAAAACAAGAGGCAGAATATATACTAGTTGTTATTTCACACGCCCAGAATGGATGACAATTATACAAAATACTACAATATACTACGCTGGCGATAATGTTTACATGGTTACGCATTTACAAAGCTTATATGCTTACCCCGGTGTTCTGTTATTTCGTCCCATATTGCGGCCATACCCCGAATACTAGACTCTTCCTAGTCATCGTTGTATCGAATGAGGTTTCTTTCCATTCACTACTCGAATCCTTCATCGTCTAATCAAGAACCCTTCTTTCATTCGAAGAACTCTGAAAACCTCACGATCCGAAACTTATTCCTGTTCTACCGTAGGAACTCAGAAAATGTCAATGATTCGCCCAACAACCGAACCGGTTAGAATGGTTGGTTTAAAGTAACCCCACACAGTAACCTTGCATAATTTTCATTTAAAATTTGATATCCCTCAATGAAAATAGGGATATGCAGATATCCTGCATTTTTCTACCTCAAAAATTTGAATATTAAATCCTCAAAAATTCACCCATTTTGCAACCCATCCTAACATCCTGACACACACACATGGTGGGACATTTTAATAGTGTAAATATATATTTTGGAAATGCACATTAAAAGCGTAATAGAGAGATTTATAGACACTTGTAAGTTAGTAATGATATCATGCAGATAATATTGGACTGATGAAAAAAAATCAATTCCCCAGCATGTTAGCATCTATGCTATTCCAGCTTGTAATTGAGTTCTCTAAAACGTGTAAAAATATATAATGTATGTACAAGTTAATATAATACAGTAAGCATTGATTGTATATGTTGGTAAATTAACATTGCTGTAAAGGAACAAAATGTTTGCCACCGATTATTATACTGTATAACCATTCATTATATATGACTTCTATATTAAATGTAATAAAATTAATTAGCACGATATAATTTTCTAAATATTAAATTTAATTTATCGAATTATTAAGGTTAATTGTATTGTTTATTTGCGCTGAGTCTAGATACTTTCAAATGAAATGAGAATATATAATGAAGAATATTAATGATCTTATTCAACAGAATAAAATTTTAATGCTAAGCTTTTCTCGTATTACCTATTTACCATATATATTAAAAAGCTAAGATATAAAGCTGTTGATACTTATATTATTTATTATCTGAATGATATTCAGCAAAAATTAAAGAATCACATGGATTAATATATGTCTTACAATCAAATATTTATGAGCTGATGCAATACAATATTTAAAACAACCCCTCTTACAATTTTCCTCCCAACAAAATGTTTATTAAAACAAATAAGCAAATGGTGAATGGAAATATTTCCAAACTATTTAACACGATAGTCAATAACAACTTTATTGTATAGGATTTAATTCAAAGTACTACAAGGTGTTAATAAATTTATATTTTAATCCATATTCCGAGAAAATTGCAATTTGTTGAATTTTCTTTATATATTATTTTTCATTTGCATGCAGATTATTAATCAAGATAACATTTATTTGAACGCCAATTTTTAAATGATGTTTGAGAATTTATGAATATAGTTTTCATATTTAAATCTCCCTAACTATTTATATTTTTTAATCGATCTATACATAGAAAAGACAAAGCCCTCAGAGACCAATTTACTTTCAGTTTCTTAACTATAGTTCCAATTATTATAGGTCCGTAAAATTCCGTCCAACCGTCCACTCAAATGCGACAGAAAATCGCGGAGTATGAAGAGGAGGGTCGGGTTTTAACTCTTAAATCAATTTATGATTACCTTATGTGCATTATTAAAAAATAAAATAACAATATTTTTATCCAAAAATTTATTTTATTCAACGACGATTATTATTTTTTAATTTTTTTACGATATTTAGGGGTGTAGGACTTTATCATGGAATTTTCCAAATTTCATATAAACAAAAAGTAGGGGGGGGGAGGGGCTTTTTCCCGGCAAGGGCGGAATTCCAAGTTATTGTTACGAACACATAACATTCTCTCACTGGCGCTTTTCTTTGATCTCTTCTTATTCGCCTTTCATTTCACTATGTATAGTATTTATTTCTTCTTTCATCTTGGATATAATTTCTTCCTTCATTTCCGTTTGCCTTACTTTCATCTCTTCTCTGATTTCCTCTTTCACGGAATGAATCTCTTCTTGGACGGATGTAATGTTTTTTCAAAGCGTCATGGCCGGCTTCCATAAATTCCATAATCTCATATAACTGCCATCTATCGTTTTTCTAGTTGGGGGAGCCATCAAGTTTCCATAAATCCCACTTCTGGCACCAATTGTACCAACGTATCCTCTGAAATCGTGGATGCTAACGCAGGGTACAAAAATGAGTTCTAATTTCTGGATAACTAAACACATTTATTCACAAGCATGAAGTAAACAGGAATACTATACAATCAAACAGCACTTAAATGTTCCACTAATTGCACAAAATAAGCGATATTATTCTCAAAATACTGACGAAAATAATTTCAGAAAATATCAGCTACTGTGAGACCAGGAATAGATATGTGAAACCAGGAATATGTGAGACGGTTTTATGTTCAATATTTATTAGGCCTGTAATGTTTGAAAATGGCATTAGACTTAAGAAAGCCAGTTTTATGGCACCCTGACCCGAGAGGTCAAATAGGCCATAAACCTAAGAGGCCAAAGTGAAGCCACGATATTGGTTAAAAATGTTAACCAACATAGAAGCTGTCTGGTCGCATAGCCCTGAGGTCCATCAATAATAGCCATAGAGGCGTCTTAGATCACAGGCGAAAAGAGGCGGCAACTAAAAAAGGTTTTAGGTATTCCATATACACTTCGACGGAGGCGAAAACGATATGCCTGATATTGACTGGAACGTGAGTCTCCCATAGAGTATTCCATAGAAATGTCCTGATATACAGAACTTCAACGGCAGATGCCAGATCGACAACAGTATGAGTACTACACCGTGAGTTAGTACCAGTACGATACACACTGATGTTAGAGTGCCAGAACCAAAAGTGGCGGTGTGTCAACGTCTAAGGTAGCCAGAAGGTATGTGCTAGTCAAGTATTATAGAAGGTCATAAATTCAATTTAGGCATTTTTAACTTACCTGGTCTCACATGTCCTATCTCCTCCGTAAATAATATGATAATTGTTGCAATTAATTTAATAATTAACCAAATGTTTTTAATAAATAATGTTGTTTTTAAAGTTAAAAAATGCTGCATTTAATTGAGTAGCATTATGTTAATAAATATTCTATTGCAGGACTCGCACTAAAGATAAATATCGTGGGTTTTAATAGCGGCACAACGCAATGTGTTTCACGAAGTACGATATTACGGTCATGTTAATTAGGAATAATGTAATAAGTATAAAAGCCAACACAAAGTTTCCTTTTTCCAACACCACAGCGACTAATTCTCAAAACGTTGACAAAAGTTACAGTTCACTGTAACTCGTATCTTGTCAACTCGTCAATGGAGTGGTGAGTCCTTTTTATAGTCTCTCTACATGAACTTCTGGAAATCTCTCCATATCTCCCAGTCTAATCATTTTTTCATACAGTTTCTCAAATATTTCAGAAGTCTCCAGATGTCGCCAAATTGGCGATAAATCGCCAAATCTGGAAACCGTTCTTCGAACTGGGGAAATTATGGCAACCATTTGCTCACGTCATGCTTACGTCATACTCACATCATGGACTGTGTATCAATGTCAGGTATTCGAGACCCGAAAAAGAAAAGGCGCCAGTGAGAGAATATTGCGCGTTCCGCAACAATATGTGTCTCAAGGTAACCAATAAGAAGAAGTATTAAGTTATTTATAAGAAGGAGCACTAGACCATATATAACAGTAATAAACCTGCTATTTGGTGTTTATCTGTCTAAAGCAAATAAGTGATACCTAAGACCTGAACTAACTAGCTCTCACCCAAAGATATGATGGGGAGATGGATTGATTCTATAGCGGTGCAGTGGTATACCACACGATAGTCTGTTTTATTTCCCGTGAAAAAGTTTTAGACCACATAATACTCACACTGATCTTCAGAAGCAGTACCTCAATATTATATTAGTAGGCGACTAATAATGAGTACCACGACTAATAAGGATTATACTCTAAATTGTCTAGGAACCCCCTACTAAACGGGTTGAGAAGAAGTAAATAACCAACCCCTACGACTACTATATTTTTATTTCACAAAATCTAGACTTTGAAACACAGACAACAATAGAACTGCATCTCTCTGTTGGTATATAGGGTTTTCTATAATGGCCATGTTCCCCCTACATATATCTAGTTTCAATTCACTTCTGTATTGAAGAAGCATACGTCATGATCACGGTTTGGCGAGAAACAGTAAGCTGTTTATCGCAAATACTTTGACCAGTGAATGCATGCATAAAAGGTATTATATTTCATACCGCTAAATATCCAAACACTAACATTCTGAAATGAAAACTTAGACAGTACTTTGATTTTGATTACTAGGGTGCTCCACCCCTGCTCGCTCCGCTTCGCCAACCCTCGTAACTTGCTGATACTCGCTGATATCGCTTCGCGAGCACTTTTGTGCCATCTGCTACGTAGACGCAATACGTCCGTTAGGGATCATCCTTGTTAACTCACATTCACAAGCTTTAGAGCTCACTTAGCTAACTCTTTCGATCTCAATGACGCACACGATAGCCTAACTGACCCATGCTCGGTGACGCTTGCAGAACGTAGGGGCTCCGCCAAGCATTGACTGCCGCTCATTAACCCCCGTAACTCGATTCACGAGTTAGGAGTCTTCGCCTCCTACTATCTGACACTCGCTGAACTTGCTTTGCTAGCACTTTAGAGCCTCCTGCTACGCAGGTGACACTACACCCTTTGGGGACCGTCCCTTGTTAACTGACATTCACCTGCCCTAGATCTCGCTTCGCCATCTCTTTCAATTCGGACGGTGCAAAACCCCAGAATTCTGCCCTCCGTTGGCTGTCACTCATTAATCGGAGCTCGCCAAAGGCGTAAGGCACCATTTGGGGCTTCGTCTCATTATTAGCTGGAGCTCACCAACTCTCTTAACTTCGCGAAAAATCTCACCAAGCTTAGCTCCAGCTCGCTACGCTCGCCAACTCCGAATCTTGGTTCGTGAGTTAGGATAATTGGTCTTTAAATTCCTGGCACTCGCTGAGCCTGCATCGTTAATCCTTTCGCACAGCCTGATATTAAGAATTATTACTTACTGACTATAAAGTTGTAGTCTCACTAACTAACATTGTAGTCAAGTTTAGAAATAAATATATATACTAACGTTTTTAATGCTTCAATAACCCAGTCAACAACCATATTGTAACGTTTCTGTCAGAAATCAATCAGATAGAAGCTAGCAATCGTCTTGACTAATTAAATCTTCACCCGTAAAGTAGAAAATTTTTCACTTCAGCAGTGCATAAAAAATTGATTAACTCATTAATTACATCGAAATTAAAAAAAATGGCTCCATCTCGCAAAAATTCAACTATGCAGGTATATGTCAACAAAAATTGCAGCTCTTGCTGTTATTAGTCTGTCCAGTACGCGAACTCGCAGCTCAAATACTCTTCTTTCAACTTTGACATTACATATAATCTAAACTAAAATTTAAATCGAAAAACGGTTTATTTCAGTGTATTTCCCTCATAATTCTTTACAAATGTACCATATTTCATAATTTTGTATGTTATAGATTTTGAGGTATGTGACAGAGAAACTCAAGGAATGCGAAAATTTTCAAACAGCGGCGGCGGTGGCTGCGGCAGCGGCGACGGCAGCTACTATTTTTAATATATAAAAAAACAAAATATAAATTTAAGTGACTGAACTTTGAAAACATCTTAAACAAAGATATATATGTTTTATTTCAGATGACTATTATCAATATCATAGTCTTTAAGAATAGAAGAGGGTTATTACATGATATCAAATTTTATAATAAAGGCAATTGAATAAATTTTGGACTGTCCTAATAATGTGAGCGACTTCTGAGTATTCATACGAAGAAGCGATTTACGATAGGAAAATGCAACATGCAGTATTCAAACAGCAATATTTAAGATTGCGCATGCGCAAGCATTTGTCCATAGCTACCACTAGCGTATTCTCTCACTGTAGAAACTGACAAGATAGTGCGTGGTATAGAATGGAGATTGCTTATTACGTTATGGAGTTTCATAGCACAAAATTTGTTATTACCATACATCAAACATTTAGAAAAAAGTACAAGAAATGATCCCCCTGCAAGGAATTTAATTAATTAGTGGTGCAACACACTTCATGAGACCGACCGCATCTCTAAAGGGAACAATCCCGGCCGCAGCATGTGAGTATATCCACATTGAACTTTCTGAAATAAGGTACAAAAACAATTTTAGTTCCTATTCCAAATAGTATAAATTTCGTATTGTTGTGTTCAATAGTTTTTATTCAATTATTGGTTTTAAACGCTCACGTCTTTTCGACCAACTTTGTATGATGTATAATTGATATTAATACACAACAATAACTCCGACACAGGCAAAATCCGTCAGACAGTTTTCGAACCAGAGTGAATACACTTTTGCAAACAGATACAAATATGAACAGATGTACTAAAAATAAGTGTTTGTTGCGTAATGATACGTAAAGCGTGTAAATTTATCAACAAGTCGAATCCAAATTCTTGAAACCATTACTCTAATTTCTTTCCCTGCACATATTATGTAGAGAAAGAAGAAACCAGACCATGGTCCTACAAAATAGCAAATATTTAAGTTTGTAGCGAAAAACTAAGTAGATATTTTTGTTCACTGCAAAAATCCATGTTCAAATATATTTCAATTTATATTCAAATAGCAAACATTTGGGCCACATTTCTTAAATCCTAATAAATTATAAGTAAAAGATGCAAAAATACTGATTTTCGATATTTTTAAATTGTATTGGTTGGAAAAATAAAAAAATCACCATTTAAATATAATTTCCTCTTAAGCTATAATTCACAGATTAAAAAATATTCCACCTTAACAGGTACTAGAAATATTGATATGACTTTCCTTCTGAAGGAAGAAAAATCAAAGCTTATCCTAAATTTTGTTCATAACTTTTCTTTAATTGAGCATAGAAAAGGAGCATTCTGAAATTCTAATTGACAGTTTTCCATTTAATTCTGACAGATCCGACACATACAAGGTTTTCAAATGCTATTTTAATTATATTATTCTCTATAATACAAGGAACTAGCTGATGTACCCAATGGTGTTCCAGTACATATGCATAACAGATTAGTATTTTAGTTCACAACGTTCTTCAATAAATTTCGTTAAAATATTTTATTCTCCTATAAAAAATTAAAAAGTATAAGAATATCGGCTCTCACTATACACAATTATTTTCACAGGTAAACGTAAATAATAACAAATCTTATTTTGATTTGATAAAATATTTACAAATATAAGAGATTTAATCAACATATGCTAAACTAAAGAAGCTGAAATACACAGAGTATCCAAAAAGTCGCGGTGTAGATTGAAAAATGCAAGTACCAAGGAGGGAAGGAGTGATGATGCATTTTCGAAATTTTGCATATTTTTGCGGGCAATATAACTTTTGTGAATAAATTGTTATTAAGAGTTGACATTAACGCACAATTGCTAAACACTGTCCAAAATAGCATGTACATGGTTAGTTGATGTGCCGCAGTAACCCACCAATTTTCCAAGTGCAAGTCCATTTGCCATAACTACAAATAAATGCATTACTCAATTAAATAAACAATTTTTAACTTTAAAAATTAATATTTATTATAATACAATTTATGAGCATTATTTAAATTATATAAAAAGCTTCCAAAAATATTTACTACATAAGTGCTTAAGGAGGGGAGGAAATCATAGTACTTAGTTTTTTTTGTAGATTTTGGCGATTTTGGCGGGCCATTTCGTTAAAAAAGGTAGGTTGTTTTTTCCTAATCGTAATAAAATCTAATCAGCACCAGAGAATCCCACAATTAACTTATGAGCCAAATTTTGTGAAATTTGGTCAATTAGTATTTTAGCTAGAGTTGTATACATGAAATTTTTACTGACCATTTCGTAAAAAAAGTCGCTTTATTCTTTATCGAATCGTACAAAAAACTAGTCAGCACCAGGGTCACATCCAAGTGACTTACCTACCGAATTTTATGAAATTCGGTCCATTAGTTTTTTGAGTTAGAGTGGATACATACATTGCACAGACACACAGACAGAGAGGCACACACACAGACAGACGCACTGACACACAGACAGACACACACACACCCAGACATCACGCTAAAAATAGTTTTATCGTATTCTAGAAGTCTCGAAACGTGTAGATCCGTCGAAAACTCAAGTAGTTTTCGACATGATTCCAATACTTTCCCTATACGAAACCATGTACTGCAGGGAAAGTAATAAAAAAAACAGCTTCGAAGATGCTTTGGATTTAAGCTTAGAATAAATAATTAACTAAAGAACTGGGGAAAACACAAGCGTTTTCAGCGAAAGATTTCTAATTCGGTCTTGCAAGCATGATGAATGGAATATGCTGCTATAATTTCTTTTTTCTAGTTATAATATATTTCGTATAATGTTATTAAATATAGACAATTTACATCGATACTGATTTATCAAACAAATAACACTTCTCCAGTAGAAAAGTATGCAACGACATATAGCAAATTAAATAAAAAAACAGTGTAAGGTTGTTTCGAAGATGCGTTGGATTTCTTTCGTCGGTGATAAAAATAGAAACATATGCAAAGTTAAATAACGGAGTGAACTTATATAACTTCTTATTTGCCTCATTTATCTTTTTAACTTACACGATAGGGATCGAACGTATTCTTGAAATATTTTTGCACTGCGATTAAATTTACAATACATGAAATAAATGAATATCTTTGAGTAAGAGCTATCACGAACCTTTCTCGATTTATACTAGAATATTTATTTTTCAATATGTGAGACCAGGATACATGTAGGCGTATCTGGACCTCAGGCAAAAACGATGTGGTAACAGGCAGAAATTTCAGCCGACAAGAGTCACTATTGAGATAGAAAAGATGCATTTTGCATTAAGTTACACATTTTTTCAATGAGCAGTCGATTTTAAGAACCGGTGTCAAGAGTCACATTTGGAGTCTTCAAAAAATAGAGAAGAAGATATGCGTGACAAGAGTGTGTTTTAGCAATCAATATGCAGAGATATAAGTGTGATGTAGTAGCCAATATAGTCAGCCTATAGTAAATATTGAAATGTGGTGCAACAACCAATGATCCACATACGTCTAAAGACAACAAAGGACGTATGTATATTTCAGCTGTTGTAAAAGGTCATAAGGATATTTGGTTAAAATATCTGGTCTCACACACCTAGTCTCCTCCTTAAATATATGTGATAATTATTGCAATGTAATCACAATTGTAATGTGTTTAATAAATAATGTTTATTTTAAAGTTAAAATATGTGAAGTTGATTGTGTGGTATAAATAATAATTTTATTCCAGGACCTCGCACAAAGAATTAAAGGTGGGTTTAATGCGGCAACAATGCAATGTACAGCTGCTTTATGATTTACGGACAGGTTTAGCTATGCTTAATTTAAATATGCGCTTTGCATATTTTCATTCTTTCATCACATAATATTTAGAACACATCGAATAATATTTGCCACTATGATTGTAATCAATAAATGTAAGAGGTTTGCAGGTTTTTAACAGTTTTGACACAGGGTAAAATTTATTAATTTGGAATGGTATTTTTTTTTTTAGAAAATAAAAAGTTATGCAGAAAGTCACTTTATATGCATTTTTCATAAGCCGTACTCGAGATGTTACATATTATCTGTAATCGAAACAGATTACCATTTTCATTTTATGATTACGTTAATCAAATGTGGCCACTTTCATGCACTGGTGTGGTATGAAAGATGGCCATACAATACATTGCACATTTTTAAGTATTTTAAATTGTATATTTAGATTAAGAACAAAACAGCAGGAAATAAAAGGAGGGATATTTTACTTTCTGTGCGATACATGGTAATGTATACGAAAAGTATTGTAATTATTCCGAAACTCACAACTCGACTTTTCGACGAATCTACACGTTTTGAGAAATCTAGAATACGAAAAAATTATTTTTAGCGTGACGCGTGTATGTGTATGTGTGTGTGTGTGTGTCTGTCTGTGACATGAATGTATCCACTCTAACTAAAGCCATGGTAGCCCTTGTGGATGACCCTGGTGCTGATTAAATTTTAGTACGATTCGGGATAAAAGAACCAGCCTCCTTTTGTGAAATGGTGCTCAAAAATTGTCTGAATCCATTCTATCTGAAAAACTAATAGACCAAATTTTGCAAAATTTGCTAGTTAATTCACTTGTAGGTTACTCTTGTGCTGATTAGATTTTGGTACGATTCGGGAAAAAATAAGCTACATTATTTTTTCAAAATGGCCCCACAAAAATCGTCAAAATCTAAGCTAGAAGAATACATGTGCTCAAATATATCAAATAAATACGTGTGTTATACGTAATTTTTGACGTTGAAAAGACGATGAAGACCAAACCCATTGCACTAGGACTAGTCGTTCTCTAGATATTTTAGTTTTTTTCCATTTTTGTTTCGTCACCTTTGAAAATATGTCCAGTTACCAAATGAAAGCGAAAATTGAATTAAAAGTGCAAATTCAGTTTAATTTAAAATAATCATGGCTATAATTTTGCGCAATTAAACTCGATTTAATGAATTATTGAAGACATAAAGAGAACTTGAATATGGGTCTGCAGGGAATGGCACGTGCTGTCCACAGCAATTATATACATGTGATTCAGTGTAGTTTGTAACTTATAATTGAGTTCAGAGTAAGCAAATCTTATTTTGTACTGTGATAGATCTGTAACTCAATTACACATTTTCATGTAAGACGTGTGTGTGACATGGATTATTGAAAGTTTATAAAATAAAGGCGAGTAAATAATATTATAACAAGAATTAATTTTAATATTTTATTATACATAAAAAGAGGCCTCGTGAAAACTCAGGTCATTACGGTAAAAACTTTAGAGTATTTATAAAGCATGGTATAGCACAATGTTGCCAATACTTGGATAAACTTCATGACTTGAATTATACTCAAAATATGGTTGATTTCATGGATGGATAACTGTTATAAGAAGTTGGAAACTCAATATTCCAAATAAATATTTCAAATATAGTAATATATATAATAGTAATAAATATTCCAAAAAATGGCTAAATCTTGCCATAAAAAGATTAAACTGGCATCACTGCTGCCGAAGTATCTTCTTTTTTTTAATTCAGTTATCGGTGCGTTCAAATAAAAGTCCATATAGAAAATTTGCAGTATAGCACTATTAATAAGATGAATAACAGTCAGATAATATTATAACTGCAATTTCCTCAACATCTATTTATTATTAACGTCTGTATAAGTACTGCTAATTAACAATGTAAAAATCGAGTGCCCACAATTCTGAAAAATAAATCCAATCAGAAATGTGACTTTACTATTAAAATCTGCATTTAATATAGAATTGGACGCGACTTTATAGCGTGAGGTATGAAAGTGAATGAAAATCATCAATCCACGTACTTTACTAGTAACACAAATACAATATGGATTTCCTTCTAAAAGAGCATCGTAACTTTTCTTAACTTTTGTTCCTTTAAACTAGGCTTAGTTCAATTGACCAGAAAAATGGAAAAGAGTTTCTGACGTCTGATCGAAAGTTTTCTGATTACATCTGGCAGGTATGATGGATCAAGTATTCCTTTCCAAAGTCAATCTATTCTTACAGAATATATATATATATATATATATATATATATATATATATATATATATATATATATATATATATATATATATATATATATATATATATATATATATATATATATATATATATATATATATATATATATATATGTATATATATATATATATGTATATATATATATATATATATATATATATATATATATGTATATATATATATATATATATATATATATATATATATATATATATATATATATATATATATATATATATATATATATATATATGTGTATATATATATATATATATGTATATATATATATATATATATATATATATATATATATATGTGTATATATATATATATATGTATATATATATATATATATATATATATATATATATATATATGTATATATATATATATATATGTATATATATATATATATATGTATATATATATATATATATATATATATATATATATATTATATGTATATATACATATATGTGTGTGTGTGTGTGTTTATATATATATATATATATATATATATATATATATACAGCGTAGGATCAAAAAGTTCGGAGACTGTGCTGATATCTCTAACCCTGATTGGAGGAGAGGGGAACTATTTTACCGTGGAGTAAAGGCACATGTGACGGACGCGAGATGTGGAAAGGAAGAAACAGGTTCGCAGTGCAGGGTTTTTCCAGACAATGCGTTTCAGTGAAAGATTTCTAATTCGGTCTTGCAAGCATGATGAATGGAATATGCTGCTATAATTTCTTTTTTCTAGTTATAATCTATTTCGTATAATGTTATTAAATATAGACAATTTACATCGATACTGATTTATCAAACAAATAACACTTCTCCAGTGGAAAAGTATGCAACGACATATAGCAAATTAAATAAAAAAAACAGTGTAAGGCTGTTTCGAAGATGCGTTGGATTTCTTTCGTCGGTGATAAAAATAGCAACATATGCAAAGTTAAATAACGGAGTGAACTTATATAACTTCGTATTTGCCTCATTTATCTTTTTAACTTACACGATAGGGATCGAACGTATTCTTGAAATATTTTTACACTGCGATTAAATTTCGTCGTTCGCGTGAATCGAAAACGGACATGGCTTTGAAGAACGACGTGCGAATATCAAAGCCATCGTTTGAGGAAATCGTAGACAGAATCATTGCACCTGCTGCAGCAGGTGCAATGTTAGATGTAAAAACTGGGATGATATAGAAACCGAGATGTAAAAACCGATTTAGATGTAAAAACCGAATATCTGAAAATCCAACAAGCTAAATTAAGAACATCACAGCTAAATTAGAACCCTTGTCGTGCATCTGTCCGCAGAGTGCATTTTTTTCGTTTACCATTTACATCGATATTTTATATATTTCCACTACTTTACAATATACGAGTATTTCGAGTGAAAGTTAAAACAATAAAAAAGACACATTTTTTTTCTTAGTTTTGAAAAAGTACTGAAATAAAGTTACGAAAACATTTATTGAAATTATATCATCCCAACCCTAAAAAGAGAAAAATAACGCGTACGCTTTAAGTTGATTAGAAAAAATGAGCAAAGGGTTATAAAATGTGAAGGTGACAATGTGTAGGGTCGTATTGAAAAAAAAACTACGTTGCCACATAATGGAAATAACATTATAAAAGATATATTGAAATTCAATTACACTCACGGACAATGAAAGTTGCACAACAAGAAGAAAACACGGTACAACCACGAAATGGTGTAAATAGCTAGAGGGCGGGCTGGAATAAAAATTATCCCAGTCTGATGCGATTTCGCATGATCGTACATCCGTGAGTGGGCCAACGGCCCTACCGTGCTGAAAACACCGGTTCTCGTTAGATCACCGAAGTCAAGCTGCATCGGGCGCGGTTAGTACTTGGGTGGGCGACCACCTGAGAACACCGCGTGCTGTTGGCACATTTCGGGCGCAGTAGCCCGGTGGTTTGCGCGCTGGACTTGCACGCTGCCACAACTGTCGCTGTGTTCATACGGAGTACGATCACGTTAAACATGTGGGTCCGTAAGTCCTTCCGAGAGGTTGATGGTAGGGGAAGGAGAGTACGGTCCCTGTGGATGCCTCCCCCACTGGGTTCCGGTCTAAATTTGGTGGAACTTCCCGGCCGTCCAAACAGTTACCTTACACCTTTCTGGTAGGTCGGACGGTCTGGGTCTCAACAACATCCGTGAGTGGCGCTGCAAGCATGAGCCAGCGTCACTGGGGTGTAGTCTTTTCCCCCATCAATGCGAGAAGCTTTGGCCGATGCAAGCACGAGTGCGGAGTAAAAAGAATGGTAGGTAGATGCCAGAAACGTCAATATACGCAACTGACGACTTCGAGAGGGGCTTGATCATTGGATTGAAAACCACAGGGTGGTCAGCGCGTCAGACAGCCCCTCACGTGGATCTATTGGACTATAACGTCCGACGGTGTTGGGAGCACTGGTCACGGGACGCCACTCGTACACGGAGGAACGGCTCTCCAGGCATGCCACTAGTAGAGAGGATTGAATGATCGTGCGGCAGGCGCGTATAGAACCCAAGGCAACCCGATTCGCGATACAGGCACACGTAGCGGCTCCTGTGTACCAACGAACCATATCTAGAAATCTGAAGGAAGCGAATCTGCGATTTAAGCGTCCCTTACGTCTGCTGTCGTTAACACAGGAACATAGGCGGCTTCGGTTGCAGTGGTGCCGGGCCAGAGCAACGTGGAACGCCACATATTGGAGATGTGTGGGGTTTAGCGATGAGTGCCGCTTCGTTTTGGGGACCGATGGCCAGCTTATCCGTGTGTGGAGGTCCCCTTCACAACGCCACAATCCCAACCCCGTTATCGAGCGCCACACCAGCCCCTCTGCAAGCATTATAGGCTGGGGAGCCATAGCCTATGACAGCCGATTCGCTCTAGTAGTGGCAGCTGGAACATTGAGGGACCAGCGGTACGTGTATGAGATTCCACAGCCCCATGTGCTCCCATTCGTTGCTGGGATTCCAGCTGCGCAATTCCAGCAGGATAATGGCCGTCCGCACACAGTTCGGGTTTCCCAGGCCTTCCTAAGTCATGGCCAGACACTTCCATAGCCTTCCCGCTCCCCAGACCTGTTCCCTATCGAGCATGAGTGGGACCAGTTGAAACTCCAGCTGCCTCGATTCCGCAATCTTCGGGATTTGGAACGTAACGTCCAGCAGGTGTGGACTCGTCTGCCGCAGGGCAACATCAGACGTCTGTCCGATACCATGCCGAACCATATTGCTGCTTGTATCGCAGCACGAGGCGGTGCGACGCGCTATTAAGGATGGTCGGACTATGTACCACAGCTCCCTCTGTACATGTTCTGCTGCGATGTTTTTAAGATCATGTATATCATTTATCTGTTTCCCTACTATCAATAAAATTTCAGGTCCCTCCTATGCTTCCTTTTTGTTGCGCCACTTTCTTTGTCCGTGATTGTATTTCACCGTGAATCCTAAAATAAAGCCATACTAAACTCAGTGGTTTTAATACATATATGTCCTTCAATAATGACCAATTTTGTACATAGCCTCATAAGCGGCGTATCGTCCTTAACAATAATAGTAAATAATAAGCTTCACCAAAAATTTAACTTGATCCTTTATTTAAATACTTATAAACTGCATATTGCGTGACATGTACCAGAACACTGAATGGCAGTATGGATTTATTAAAATTTTTGACTCAATAAGAAGCAATGAAATAATGTATAAAATTGCTTCAATTTTTCAATTAATTTTTCTTTTAATTTTATTTTGACTTGACAAGTATGTCTTTAGAAGATATATACTAAAATTTGGTAAAAATTACCTCAGTGGTTTTTGCTGCGTTACAAATGGTAGACGGATAGTTAGATACGCATAGGCAGACTTAAAATCCGATGTCGATAGCTGCGTTAACGCAACTTGCACAACTTCTGTGCGTTTTTAATACAAAATAAATTTCATAAATAAACGTACTTGCGTGAATTTTATATGGTAAATACGAAGCTTGATAAATAAACATATAGTAAGATGAGTTAGGTCGCAAACAATGTCCAAATGGTGGCATTATATGCTTGCGGTCATATGTAGAGAAGGATTAGGAGTGGATATCTAATGGACTCCACATTTAGTCAGGGCGATAAACATATCCTCAATAAATGAAGATTTGTAGCCTTATCTAGGATATAGGACTAAATAACTTAAGACAAATACTGGTTTATGGTATATAAGTAATAGAAGTGTTTTCATCTCTAGTTGTATCATCTCATTGAAATAGTATACATTATCTATTATTTAAATAGGACATTGTATACATTATACATCTGTATAAATTAGTTATTATCCAAATAATGAAAGTATGTTCAATTTAGAAGGATTACGTTTAAATTTATTATTTGATAAGTCTAGAAAGTTACAGGTGACACTTTAAGAAAAATTTTTACGTAATGAAATTAATCTAGAACAAAAATATTTTATGAATAAAAATAATATTTATTCCAAATATGTGGCAAACGTCTATAAACGTTACTACCATTCTAAAATTTAAATATATTTATTGAAGAATTTTCAAACAGAGTACGAACTGTACGAATGTACACACTGAATGTACTAGCAATTTCGTGCTTCACACTTCCGTTATGAGGCCAACGGCCGTACCGTGCTGAAAACACCGGTTCTCGTTAGATCACCGAAGTCAAGCAGCATTGGGCGCGGTTAGTACTTGGTGGGTGACCACCTCGGAACACCGCGTGCTGTTGGCCATCTCGGGTGCGGTATCCCCGTGGTTTGCGCGCTAGATTTGCACGCTACCACAAATGCCGCCGTGTTCATCCGGAGTACGATCACGTTAAACATGTGGGTCCGTAAGTCCTTCCGAGAGGTTGGTGGTAGGGGAAGGAGGGTACGGTCCCTGTGGATGCCTCCCCCACTGGGTTCCGGTCTAAATTGGGTGGCACTTCCCGGCCGTCCATACAGTTACCTTACACCTTTCTGGTAGATCGGACGGTCTGGGTCTCAACAACAACAACACTTCCGTTATATCATACGTAGCAATTGATTTACATTCATCATTCAAACATGTATCTCTATACTTATAACGAAAAGGCAATAACACCAACTTAATAGTTGTTGTTGAGACCCAGATCGTCCGACCTACCAGAAAGGTGTAAGGAAACTGTTTGGATGGCCGGGAAATGTCAGAGGGACCGTACCCTCCTTCCCCTACCATCAACCTCTCGGAAGGACTTACGGACCCACATGTTTAACGTGACCAACTTAATAGTGTGGGGTTTGATCACGGGTCCAAAGTGTGGTAGGCTAGCATCATAGCGTTGAGCTAAAGATGTTTCAGCTCAAGATATGTTTGGTCCTACCTTATGAGTGTTCGCTGCAGTACCCTCCCAGTGAGCTGTCGATTGCTGAATAAAGTTGATGTTAGATTGCAGATGATGCCTGCAAGAAATAAGTTGAAGAGAAGAGCTATCATGCGGCTGTGATGAGTCAAATTTGCGATGAATAATATTGCCAATTACGTGGTCAATTATGACAAGTTAGATTAATCATTCATAAAGCATTGATTATGAAACACTTTCCAACTTCAATGCAATTTTATTTAAACATCTCTAAAGTGCGATACATTCCTCGGTAATATTTTTAAAATTATCACAATACGACATTAATTTATTATACTTGAAAACTTAAAACTTCATCGAAAAAAATGAACTTCATTCAAATGACGGCATTGAAATATAAATTGCCTGGTTTAAGCACCTCTAAAATGCGATACATTCCTCGGAAATATTTTTACAATTATCATAATTCTACAATAATTTATTATATTTGAAAACGTCATCGAAAACAGATGAAATTTATTCAAGTGACGTCATCGAAATATAACACACCTGGCTCTCTCTATAAAAGCAGCATTTCATTCATAAAAATTTTTCCATTCATTTCATTCATCACAATACTATAATAATTTATTTTATTTAAAAATTTAACATCATGGGGGTACAAGTAATTAAACTCTATGCTTAAAACTTCACTGCAAAAATCGTCCTTCTCTATATAAAATCAATGAATATTTCATTCATATCAGCTATATTGCAGACTCCATAACCTAAATAATTTTGCTTTAAAGAAATGCAGCAATTCTTATAAACTCATTCTACATCTTTTGGTATTTACCATCTCCATAAGTGATAATTAGGCTTCGTTGTAGAAATATGATGATCATTTAAAATCAAATATATTGTAATTGCGTTATTTCAGTATGTGGATGCACAGAATTTAATTAAAAATAAAGCGGTTTTAGGACGGATACAACACTAAATATAAATTAAAAAGAACTTTAAAAATCACAATTTTGACACAAGATTGATTCCATATTTTATTTTGATGTGGGTCACGTGATCTCTTCATGCAATGGTCACATGATCGCTTCATATAAAAAATGTACTTATTATTTTAATTTTTATTTAAAAACTACTGAATACGTTTTGAATTTTTTTTTATATATTTTATGGGATAATTTAAATATTTCCTAAAACTTTCGAAACAATTTGTGAATTTTAAATCCGCTTAAAAATGTATGGAAAATTAGGTCCCATAGTGTTTAATGTATTTCACTTTTCAACCCGGGTTCAATCCAAAACTAATTGGGGGGTATTATTCATTTATATTCCCATAGGTCCTACAACCCGTCTGAACAACATACTAAAATGTCATTTTGATAAAGTCATTTTTACGGCAGTTATCGTGCTACCGGGCAGACAGACAGAATGAACAAAGTCATAAACACTTTTCAACTTTGTTGTAAAGTGTTAAAAATGCGGCAGAGTTTCAAACGTTTGGTCAACTGCCTCTTGGTGCCATCTCATGGAAAATATAGAAAGTATATTTTTACAATGCTATTAAAATTGCCAGAAAGCTTAATCATTTGAAATAATAGGGCGAAGGATAATTCGTGCTCTCCCAAGTGCACCAATGTAGGGAAAAAACAAAAGCATCAACTGTGCAATGCAGAATTTGATTCCAGTTCCAAAGCGTGGTAGGCCAGCATTATATTGTTGAGCTAAAGATATCTCCAGTTCAAGGTATTTATTACTGCCCTATAAGCGTTTGCTATATAGTAAATTTATCCTAATATATAAACAAAAATGCTATTCAAAATATTATATTGGTATATAAACAATTATTCTAAACCATGTAGACAGCACATGAATTTTCTTACAGCACAAAATTGTTTTGACACATACTAATATGACACAATTCCAAAATATAAAAATATCTTGCAAAAGGTTTATGTTAACGTAGTGGGGCTGCATAATTTCATTGTATTCCTTATTAAAATGTATACTTACAATATAAAAACTGGTCTTCCCTTTGCATGTCTGTAACACTTGCTAAGACATCAATTTAAAGACAATGTGTTGACTTCGACGATATATGCCATATATCTAACATATGCCATATATCTATCTAGTGCCATATATCTAACGACGACTTTTAGAAAATGATTCATACTCTGCGGTATCTAAAGAGTCGAAAACCCGAAAACTGTCGAAAATTCGAATTTAAAATTTCAATATTTTATCTTTGCATATACTATTCATTGCACAGAAAATAATAATCAAAATTTCACGGTTAAAATATAATGTATGACAAACGGCCAGCTGATATTTGAGTTTAAATTGAAAGCAAAGTTTCCGAAACTTTTCCGAACGAAGTTAATTAATGAATCAAAACTTCCCAGTTCGGCCATTCTTTAGTTGCAAATAAAAATCTATTTCTATTTAAATATTTCAATTTTCTCAAACTTTGTTAAAATAAGATAAATTGAAGTAAGATTTAAGTTATTCTATCCCACTTTGCATTTTACAGTAACTTAAGCTAAACCTTTCATAATAGAGGCAGAAAATTCCGGAATGAATGGTGTGGTATAACGTAAATTGATATAAAATTAATTATAGTATTATAGTGTATCTTTTGTATCACTACAGTGTCTGCATTACCTAAGTAAAGTATTATTTGCATTATCTAAATTTCATTAAAATTATTTAACTATTTAGAATATTAAAAAATATCCAATTACCTGATATGGCTTAATCTAAATGCTAAAATGTGTGTTTCCTCCTGCGTTTTATTTTCAACTAGTAGAAATACCCACCGTTGACCTGGATAATCTATTAAAATATTTAACATGGTTATGTCTTTATAGTCCTTCAGAAACCCTCCGGTGATCAGAAGACTGAATATATACTTGCCAAATTTTTGTATCAATCATAGGGCAGATTTTCGATTTCAGCTTCTAAGAACAGACAAAATCGGATTTTTTCAAAAGTGCCCTCCAGAAGTCCCTCGGTGACGTATAACCATGAATCTCATAGTATCGTCTAAGGATCAGAACCTAACAGATCCGGACTTTAAATCCCTCTTGTGGGGGGTAGAAAATTGGAGTTTTGAAAATGTCTATCCTGACCATCGATAGGTTCCTGCTCCCCTCCCCCCCCCCTGCCCCTCAAAGACTTAGAAGACTAACTCTATGCATACTTATAGTATCGACCACAGAATGGATTCTACAGAAATACAATTTTCAATTTAACCTCCAATGCGTATAAAATGGAAGTAGAGTAGAGAAACTGTCTTTCTAGACCCTCTAAAAGCCCCCCGGTGATCCAAAATTTTGAAATTTTGTATCGACTACAGGCAGTATGCAACTTTGTCAATGTTCAATTAAAATGATCGCTTTCGACACTAAGCGTTTTAAATTATTAAATAAAATAAAATTTATTAAAAAAATCGCAACCTAATTTTTTAAGAGTTTTAATTCAGCGTGTTTGACAGACTTAAATACTGATACAGAAAAAAAATTAACGCAATAATTAGCGATGGTTGATATAAATCACATAAAGATTCTACGTCACCAGGGGGCTTGTTGTTGTTGAGACCCAGATCATCCAACCTACCAGAGAGGTGTAAGGTAACTGTTTGGACGACCGGGAAGAACCAGGGGACTTGTGGAGAGTCTGAAAATGTTCTATAAATAATCAATTTCTCGGACTCAGGGGAGAGAGGCGAAATCAAAAATTTAGCTGCATGTTAGACATTTATATATTAGTGATTCACTGAAAGTAAATTCCAATAATTGCTAATATTGCAATTTGAAACAGTAATCATAAACTGAATTTCGCAAGCCAATTTTGCAACACATCCAATATATTTCATATTAAAACAATAAATATAAATATATGGATCAGTACGGGTTCCTTTACCAGCCTAATAAGTCAATCTCAGATTTATTTCTTTTTGTAACGAATTCAATTTGTAAGAAAATGAAATATCATTTGGGTGGAAGCAATCCCCAGCCTGAAGCGATAAATGCTGCCAGATGCCTATCGAGGTGCTTTAGAAAATCTACGTTAAATGTCGTAATACAGAATCTGTTTAATGAAATACTTTATTTGCTTTGGCTAAATATCGAATTGCAAGATATATTTGATCAAAGTTTCTTTTTTTTTAAACCATTTATTAGTCTATTTGCGATTGCACGATAATCAAACAAATTATTTTCTCAATTAAATGGGATACTTGTTCACTACTCATGTTTCATTAAAAGTTATTCTTTTAACCAATTTTTTTTGCTAGTGACGTAACTGATAAATTCAGATGATAAATTATTTTGTACATAATATATTCCATATTATGGGGCCAACTGATATTTTATCCTTTATCGCCCAAATTAATTTTCACAGGGTTTTGATAAAAATATCAGGTTTTGTTCATTATAGATATTTCCAAAGTAATTTATCGTTTTAACAAAACAGTCTTTTCTTTTTATAGAACGCAGAACAAACAGATCAAGTTTAAAATATTTTTCTGCAAATGTCAGGAATAAGTTTAATACTTTTAAATAAATAAAAACTATAGATTATGGTACAAGCTTAATAATCCAACATTCGATAATCCGGCATCCTCCGTAATTTAACATTTTTATGCTTTCAGCATTTTCTGAGCAGCAATGTATAATGCGACATTTTAATTTTGTCTTTTCCACTTTTCTCATTCCCATATAGCCTGCAACCAATGTAACTAGTAATCCGATATCAGGCTGGTTTTCATAACGTTGGATTATCAACCTTGTAATGCTGTTGGGAATATAAATATTTCGAATTTTATTGCCAATTACATAAAAACACAGAAGTTTACACAATGAAAATAACAATAAAATGATGAAAATAAATAAATAGTATGGTAAATACGTCAGCCAATAAACTCTAAAATCAAAGACAACCAGATAATTGGTTAAGAAATCATTTATTAAAATTGCCTTATTATGACGTACACAATCACATAGCCAAAACGCTATCTGACATTATCATGCCCTTCAGCACTGGCAAAGTAAAATACAGTGCGAACAAGTGCCTAAATGTAGGCCATACCCGCCAGGCAAAATTTACATATATCAACGACATACAAAATTACACACATCACTTTATATATTATTAATCTTTTAAAAAACAAAGAGATAAAATAAATAATCGTAAAAATGCATGTCACAATAAGAAATTGAGTTTAATAACCAGCATGAATGTCGACAAAATTGAAAAGCAACTGCTATTGAATTTTTAGAAAATCATGTAAAGGCTTGACCCGCAATAAGAACGAGTCGCCAAGCATAACTAAAGGGTCAGAACGAGGTCAAAATTACAAATAAAATTAAAGTAAATATAAATAAACAGGTATTCATAAAGTAAAATATTGCTGTGGTTATTGCAGCTAATTAAAAGTAAAGGAAAAGAAAAAGTTAAAGATAAAGAAAAGTTTTATCAAACATATATAAATGTTTGATAAAACTTTTCTTTCAACCAATTCAACATTATGCCTTCTGCTCCATATTCCATCTTCCTGAAAACCACCAAAAATACTATGTAAAATTTTTCTTTCGAACATTCAAAAAGCTTTTTAATCATCCTTTGCAAATAAAAAAGAAAAAGAAAAAAGAACATTATGAATGTATAGAAAGCTCTACTGTTATGTATTTTAAATCGTACGACTTTTAATTAACACTTTACAACAAAGTTGAAAAGTGTTTATGACTTTGTTCATTCCGTCTGTCTGTCTGTCTGTCTGTCTGTCCGTTAGCACGATAACTGCCGTAAAAAGGAGTTAATCAAAATGAAATTTTAGTATGTTGTTCAGATGGTCTGTAGAATCTGTGGGAATATAAATGAATAATATTACCCAATTAGTTTTGGATTGAACCCGGGTCGAAAAACTGAAATACATTGAGCCCTATGGGACCTAATTTTTCAAACATTTTTTAAGCGGATTTAAAATTCACAAATTGCTTTGAAAATTTTAGGTAATATTCAAATTGTTCCACAAAATATATAAAGGAAAATTCAGCGAAATATATTCAGTAGTTTTTTAAATAAAAATTAAAATAATAATTACACCTCATAAAGAGAATTACAATTCATAAAGAGAAGGACGATTTTTTTCGATGAAGTTTCAAGCATTGAGTTTAATTTTTTGTAGATTCATGGTCTTAAACAAAATGTTTAAATAAAATAAATTATTATAGTATTGTGACGAATGAAATGAATGGGAGAAAGTTATGAATGAAATCCTGTTTTTATAGAGAGATCCAGGCTAGTTATTTTGTCTATGACGTCATTTGAATTAATTTCAGTTGTTTTCGATGAAGTTTTCAAATATAATAAATTATCGTAGTATTATGATAATTCTAAAACTATTACCGAGGAATGTATAACATTTTAAAGATGTTTAAACCAGGCAATTTATATTTCAATGCCGTCATTTGAATGAAGTTCATTTTTTTCGATGAAGGTTTAAGTTTTCAAATATAATAAATTAATGCAGTATTGTGATAAGTTTCAAAATATTACCGAGGAATGTATTGCATTTTAGACTTGTTTAAATAAAATTGCATTGAAGTTGGAAAGTGTTTCATAATCAATGCTTTAAGCATGATTGATCTTTCTTGTTATGATAACTTTATCTCTTTTGAACAGATAAGATTTAATTTTTTCTACAGTATTAATTTTCGTGCTAATTTTTCCATCTCATTTCATAAATATTTTTGCTTTCTTAAACGTAGTATTGAGAAAGAAATGTTATCAAGAAAATTTTTGATTTCGAGATTTTGATGCAATATATGCTTTAAGGCTTCCTGAACACGTTTCTACTATTTTTGGAGTGATGCCCGTCTGTCTGTAAGTCTGTGATCGATTTTTTTTGTGTACACTATAGCAGCCACATATATTAATGCATTTTCATGAAACTTTATATCCGGCTTTGTTATCAAAAAATCTAGAACTAGATTGGATTTTTTCTTATTCGAGTGAAAATTTCGAAATTTATTTGAAATTTTATATATTTTAACATGGCAGCATAGGACAAAATTTGACATAATCATGAATAAAAGGATTTATTTATGGCTCAATGGTCACAAGATTTAATAGTTTCAATCATTGTTGTGAAATATAGCTGCGAGCCCGTTAACGTGAAGGCTAACGCGCTAGAATTGTACTGATTTGGACCCGAGATACCGATTTTTCTAAATTATTCTTGTAAAATAAAAAAATAAAAAAATAAACATGAATTCTGGTATAAGTGTGGTGCACCAAACAATAAATCTTTAAAGTAACCTTTAAGAAACATAATTAATTACTCTCAGAACATGGCCGTAAATTATCGTATTCGTGAAACTCATTAAATCATGCGTCGCGCCGCTGATAACCCTCCAATTTTTATCTTTAACGCGAGTTTTGTAAAGGAATATTACTTAACATAATACTACTCCATTAATTGCACCATTTTAACTTTAATAATAAATCATTTATTAAAATAATAGATCCCTTAATTACAACAATTATTCCTCTTGTTCGCGCCGGAGAGAGACAATGTGAGACCATTAGTTAAAAATTACTCTAGTTAATTTTATTACAAATTGAAAAATATCGACTGAATATATTCCAGGATGAACCGGATTTAAAATATTTAACTTTCTCGAAATTTTGGCAACTAGGCTTTACAATACTCAAATTTGCCAAATGAAAATAGAATTACTTTAAAATTTTAAATACGATTATATTTTAAATTAATACATTTTAATTTGTAATTTTGTGCAATAAAAGTCAGATTAATATGTTATGAAAGAAATAATAAAACATAATATCGAGACCAGGGGAAAAATCATGTGGCACCCTCATTACATATTTTATTGCTTAATCGTCGAAATGTAAAAAAAAAGATCATCTGTCAAATTTTCTTCGTTTCAAATAGTCTGTATTATTAGATTATCATTTCCATCTGTATCTCAGCATTTATTATATCCATCCGATTGCCACAACAAAAGTGTTCATTTGATTATCTTACAAATTCTACATTTCCTTCATTTCTACGATATATTCAGGAAAAGAAATACATAAAATACATCTAGAAGAGATTTTTAGATTAAATAGTAAAAATAAAGTCTTTCACATAAATGTACTTTTTCACGGAACAAATCATAATGTCCTTTTGTGTTTTTTATTTATTTATTTATTTTTTCAACATTAAATATCCGCTGAAGTTTGCTATTTTTGATATAATTTAGAATAACGCAGTTTTATGTCTGTACTGATTCAGCAGGAAATATATTGCTCGATTCCATCATTAAATTAAGGAGGAGAAAATTTTGCTGTAAATGGTTGTAGCGTGTTAGAGTCAATTTGTGGAAAAATTAATTCGAAGTAAACAGAATTTCTACAAAAAATATATGGAAGGAATTTCCTTAATATAATACACAAATGGTTGTTACTAACAAGTAGTTCTTATTGAGAAATAAGTGTGAATAATTGTATAAATTCGCCTAAACATTTAAATAAATTGTGTATATATATATATATATATATATATATATATATATATATATATATATATATATATATATATATATATATATATATATATATATATATATATATATATATATTTATATATATATATGTATAATACAAATTTGTTTCAGATAATAAAATTTTACAAAAAAATTGTTTGATAATATTAGCAATGTAATATATACGTTAATTGTTCAAAACTATTCTAACTCTTTCTCAGTTAAATTTAATGATACAACTAATTATTTAATAAACTTTTACAATTAAAAAATTAGTAAGACGAAATTAATTACCCGACGAAATTAATTAATTACCTGATCAACAATTAATAAGCTGATGAGAAATCTATAAACTGATCTATACAATTGAAGCGTGGTAATTCATCTACATATATATGTATCTTTGAAAGTCAAACATTTTTTCCCACCTAACACGTTCTCCTTAAAATCTTGGTTTCTATCGAATCAAAACTTTTTCTGTCAACCTCTTATCAAATCAAATAATTTTCTAAGACACGCGGAGACATCTTATTGCGCTTTTACAACATACATCGTTATTACATATGACCAACTTTAATTTCGTGTATAATAAAATAATCAATTTCATTCTGCAGCATTGTCTAGATCAACTGTTTTCTCAGGAGGAGTATATATGCTCTAGTGTGTATATTGTACGCTGACTATAACCTATTTATTAACACTTTCCAAAATACTTGAAAAGTGTTTATGACTTTGTTCATTCTGTCTGTCTGTCTGTCTGTCCGTTTGCACGATAACTGCAGTAAAAATGACTTTATTAAAATAAAATTTCAACAAGTTGTTGAGACGGTCTGTGGGAGATATGGGAATGTAAATGAATAACATCACACAATTACTTTTGGACTGAACCCAGTTTGAAAAATTAAAATAAATTGAACCCTTCGGAGACATAATTTTTCAAACATTTTTTAAGCGAATTTAAAATTCTCAAATCAAAATGAAATTTTAGTATATTGTTCAGACGATCTGTAGGACCTATGGGAATATAAATGAATAATATCACCCAATTAGTTTTGGATTAAACAAGGATTTAAAAATTGAAATACATTGAACCCTATGGGGCCTAATTTTTCAAACATTTTTTAAATGATGAGTTAAAATTCACAAATTCCTTCTAAAATTTTAGGAAATATTCGAATTACCCCATAAAATATATATATAAAAATAATTCAGAAAATTCTTATTACTTTCTGTCCATCTATATTATGTACCAACGCAATTACAATATTTTTTAGTTTAAAAGATCATCAAACTTTGGTTATTTCAGCAATGAAGCCTAATTTTAGGAGATGCATAATGTAAGCAAGTGATTGTAAGATGAGTTGTATAAGAATTGCTACAAGGCTGGCACCCGAACAGGTAAAGATATCTCTACAATGCTGGTTTCCAGGGTTCATTTCCATATTTTGCTGAGGAACAAAAATACGTAATACTAATTTTGCAACACTCTAAAACCTTACAATCGACTTTTTTCCACAATCTCAAACACGAAGCGAAATAGCCCTCATTAAACCCCCTTAAAAAAGGGATCATCCTCTTAAAGTTGTCCAATCATGCAGTGCCGAAGGGGTTTCATATTCACCTGCTTAAAAAATCTGATGTGGACAGCACATGACTTTCCTTATATAATGCAATGAATTTACTACTTATACAGTTAAAGAAAATAGGTTATTCTTACAGTGGATATTTATATTCTTTCCAAGATATTGACATTTCGTCAATTAGTCGTCATTTTTACCCATTTGGCGAGATTTTCGTTAATTTGGCATCCATTAAAAAGTCGCCAAGTTCGCGACATTCTGCCAAACTCGTCGCCAAAATCTCGCCAAGCGTTATGGACGGAGAAATAAGTTATTCTTATAGTAGATTGCCGTTCAAATAAAAAAGTATTACTCAAAGTATCTTTTACCGTGAATGGAATGAGCTAGATCCACGAAAATAATGTCACCAAATTTATCGCATGATATTACATATGAAAAGCGAACATGTTTATCGACAGTTAATATTTTTTTAATTAATGGGATTTTTTTATAAATTTATTTTAAAAATGTGCAGTATCTCGAGATCGATTTATGCTAGCGTTCTAGAGTTTATGTGAATCGTTTTCTAAGGAAAAATTACATAAGAAATGCCTATTTCCATAACTTTATTAAAGGTTTTAATGTTTTGATGAGTTTTTCAAAATTTCACTCGAAAATTTAAGGGGGTTCTGAACATTCAATTGTGTTTAAAAGCAATAGGCTCCAGTATTCACTGATTGTAATTTTTGTACCAAATTTCATTCGAATCGCTACATTTGTTCGTGAGATATCGTCTCCACTGACACATACACACAGAGACATGACCTCAAAAATGTTCGATTCGTGATCAGGGATGCTTGAAACGTGCTCTCCCGTCGAAAACTCGAATTCGAATTTTCGACCCCTTCACAATACTTTCCTTATGTATTATATGTATATAAGGGAAATAAAAAATATACGATAACTCTAATACTTCTCCGAGTTATTGGCCTGTTTCGTGACTTTTCCATAACACCCTTATATATATCTGTATCATACTTTAAAGCCTTTAAACTTATTGTAATCTCCCTAATTATAATTTAAAATGATTCTTTAAAAAATCACTTTACAGAAATCTATTATAGAATTGTTCTTTGTACTTCTATAGTTCTTCTAAAGTATAATGGCACTTTCGACTGCGATTTGAAGATCATTAAAATGAACCCAGCATTGTTTATATTTAAAACAAATTTCAGCCAATTCAAAAATTCACAGATATGTTTACGCCCCAAAATATAACTGATTGTATATGGCTACCAGGTCGTCAGCCTTTTGTATGTATACGGCTTGTTAAAAACGTAATAACTACCTTAATTATTCATCTAATAGTCGGAAATTTCCTGTAACAAAAACGAAGTTTGTTGTCAGACGGTGTCATTTTAAAATCAACAAGAAAAATCATTCGTACATAAGCATGAATTATGAAATACATTCCAACTAAAATGCAATTTTATTTAAACATCTCTAAAATATAATACATTCAACGGTGTTATAATTTAAATTATCACAGTGCTACAGTAGTTAATTATACTTAAAACTTCATCGAAATATAAATCATTTGCTTCTCTATGCAATTTCGATGAATATTTCATCCATATCACTTATATTCCCAACAATTCTTATACAACTCACCTTATAATCGCTTGATTTTTTTACATTCCGCATAAGTTAAAATCAGGCTTCGTTATAGAAATAATCGTAGTTTAGTGATCATTTAAAATAATAAATATTGTAATTGCGTAATCATGGAATTTAGATACACAAATATTACGCATATATAAAGCGGTTTTTTGATGGATGGAACACTAAATATAAATGTAAAGGATCCTGAAATATTACGATCTTTATACACGGAAAAAAAATGGATGCCATATTTTATTTTGCGTGTCACGTGATCTCTTCATATATCATGGGTTATTGTTGTTGAGACCCAGACCGTCCGACCTACCAGAAAGGTGTAAGGTAACTGTTTGGACGGCTGGGAAGAGCCACCCCAATTTGCCCGGAACCCAGTGCAAGAGGTCCATCCACAGTGACCGTACCCTTCTTCCCCTACCACCAACCTCTCAAAAGGACTTACGGACCCACTCATATATCATGGGTTGTTGAGACCCAGACCGTCCGACCTACCAGAATTCATATATCATGGGTGTAATTATTTCAATTTTTATTTTAAAAATTACTTTACATATTTTGATAAAATTTCTTTTACACATTTTACGTGATAATTTAAATATTTTCTAAAATTTTCGAAGCAATTTGGGAATTTTTACTTTGCTTAGAAAATATTTGAAAAATTAGGTCCCATAGAGTTCAATATATTTCATTACTTCAACACGGATTAAATCGAAATCAAATTGGGCGATATTGTTCATTTTTATTCCCATATGTCCTACAGTCCGTCTCAACAACATACTAAACTTATTTTCGTCATCTTTACGGCCGTCATCGAGGGAACAGACAGATAGACAAAATGACAAAATAACCGTTGTCTGAAACACTTTTCAACTATGAAATGTGTTAAACTATATTTTATACAAATCACCAATATCACATTAGGAAAGAAACTAAAAATACTTATAGTACTGGATTTGGGGTAAAAGAGAGAAACAAAAATCTGATAAAACAAAAGTTACAGGAATGAATAGGAATAACGTCAATGTGATGTCTTGAATCAATTAAAGCTCTTATTACCGACATGTTCGTGCTATTTTTATCTTGTTCCTTGCGACACACTGTGTTTTATTTCTCGTCCACGTCTTTTCATTTGTAGCGAATAGTAGGACATTATTTTAAGTGAGTAATTGCATGTTGCTGTCTAAAAGTAGGTTTTCTGTTAAAATGGGCCATTTCCATTTAAACATCTAAAAGTTCGTTTTTACCTATTGAGTTAATTCTCTTAGAATTTGAGAAAAGTTTAATGCATTGTTTACTTTGGAGCACAACTTATAATTATATGTATTTATTAAATATTAATTTTCCACAAATATTTTAAATCCAAATTTAAGTTAAATACCCGTTATATATATATATATATATATATATATATATATATATATATATATATATATATATATATGTGTGTGTGTGTGTGTAATTTTAAATCCATGTGTCTGTTTGTCTACTTGTCTCATTATCGTGGAAGAACCCCTGTACCGAATATCATTAAATTTTAATAGGTGGCCTTGGTTATACTTAAAATTCAGGCATCCGTCTATCCTTCTGTCTATTTTTATGTCCTTCTAACTGTGTCCTCACATTAAGCAGGACTAAATTGTTAGACTCCAAACAAGGGGAACCCAGTTTTTATTTGAGTCTCCAAACTATCGAAACCTAAATGTTTTTTAGCCTCTCGACAATAAAAACAATTCAAAATTCGATAACATGATCTAGTTCTTATTTGTGCCTCTATATCTAATTTTATGTAAGCTTTATAAATTAACATAATAAAAAATATACCTTTTAATATTAAAAACCATAAATAAAAGAGCTCTACTTTAGCCCCAAATAAGAAAAACAGACACATACTCTACGAAAAGGTTATAATTTAATTGTGAAATTGTTATTTATCACTTCTCTAAAAGTGCAGCGTCAGTATGTCAGAGTAAGTGCAACCCCGAGAGCTGGAAAAACTCATGTATACTAATTTGGCAATGTTGAATTCAAATCTGAAATCCTTTATTCAAATGAATCCTTGGATCTAGAAAAATCTGATTTTCAAATTAACTCTTGAATCTGAAGAAATAGCCTCTCCAAGTTTGGCCCTTTTTTTCTATTTTTATGTTTATAATCTCAGGCCGAAGGCATTGCTACAACATAATGCTTTTGCATGGTCATGTGTCTTTAATGCCTGAAGAAATGAAGGAAAAACTGTATTGTTCATGGAGATAGAGACCACCACCATGATTCCAATGAATGGGAAAGTCAATATTGAGAGGGCGTATCAATTTAAAAATTCAGAATATGAATATTTGAACCATGGAGTTAGAGAGGCGTGCTTCCTACTTTATCTTCAAATTAAAGCTTTAAACAATGCAGTCAATGCAAACTTTATTTACAGATACGTCTGTTGGAGTTAAATTGTATGATCTGTAATGACAGACGTAGGGTACTATGGTAGCATGAAATAAAATCGAGACTGAAATATAATCGTCAAATCGAGACTTGAAGCCATAAAGGCCTAGCTCATTCTACCAATTGCCGACGCCAAGATTTGACGCTAAATTCTATGTGGTTTATGACAAGGCCATAGAAAAATCCGACAGCAGTTTATGATCCAACTTAAAAGTTCCCCACACTAAGAGGGGTCACGTGTTGTTTTGTACCGAGGGGCCGTGAAGTAGGACGGCCAACGCACAGTTTTCTAGACCTCGGGCTGTTGAGCAATGTGACCAATGGGAAAGTTCTTAACACATGCTCGCCAGCCAATGGGCAGATGAAGGCGGAGATATAACAGGCGAACGGAGTTCAGTGAAAAATAAAATTTCAAAGAGCGCAGACAGAGTCCAATCTGAGGAATGAGATGCAGTAAGAGAGTGCAAAAGGTACTTTAGTCAGACACGAGTCTGAGACAGAATAGAGCGACAATGTACCCAGTGTGACAGTCTGTTTGAGTCCAGGGGACTTATATAAAAATGATGACCGCTGAAGTGTCCAATAACGCCTGCAGATGACTGTGACCATTGAACCAAAAGTACCCACTTTTAGCATTCATGAACCAAAAGTACCCACCATTAGCATTCATTTAGCATTCACAGTTGAGTCAATAATGACTCTGACTCTGAAGTCAATCTAAATCTTCATAACAGTCTAAGGATCACACCAGTATCGCCAGCTTACAAACTTTATTGTGGACAACGTAAGAATTGCTAAATACGAGATGTCAATTATTAATGCATATTTAAATAATTATTTTAATGATTATAAATAGTAATTTTTAATCAATAATTAAAAATAAATCTATCTATCTCGTCATTTCAAAGGCTGCAATTTACTGTTTATCTTTTATAAAGTATGTTATTTACATGTGGAAGCCGGACTACACATAATTGGTGTGTTGTTACGAAAACAAGCAATGTACAACATATAGTATAATATAGTACAGTATATAGTATACTATACTATACTATATTATACTATACTATACGAGGGCATATAAAATTTTATCTCTTTAAACTGAATAATTTAAATAAGAAGCAGTTAATTCAAAATGCCCCTTTTAATGTGAAGATAAAAATTTATCGCCACATGACCCACAAAGTTAAAGGTAACGTTATCCCATTTTCTTCTATGATATGACCAGAAATTGAAAACTTGATAAAAAAAATGTTTGAGGTATAAAATTTGATAAATTGGTTAGGTATAGGGTCTATGGGAGCTTAAATTAATTCCGTTATGTTAGGAGTTGGTAAAGTATGTATGTTTTGATAAAGAGTCGTATACGAAATAGTAATTCAGAATGGGAGGAGTGTGTGGCTTGCATGCGTCTGTGGATATTAGAAGCGGATGGGAGTATTTAAGGGAGTTGATGGCCGCCGGTTCCTGTTTCCTCTATATGGTCGTGGTATACTTGTATTAAAGAAGCGCATAGGTTTGATGGTATAAATAAAATTATGAAATGTGATTTTATCTGTCTGTTTGTTATCTCACCATAGGAGAACTCAGACCATTCGTATGTGTGAAAATTATTATAAAATGTTAAAACTCCAAATATTAAACGTTTATAACTAATTGTGCATTTTAACTACGAAGAACGTGTATACAGCTAGCTGTAAATTCAATATAAACCATATGAAAACGATCTTAAAGTCGTCTAAATGCATTATTTAGAAAGATTGACATCTATGTGTTCAAGTCCCAGACAACTCGACTGACCCTGGGGTTTACAGCTGCAGTTTGAGTGGCAAAGAGATGACAACTATGTGTGTACAAATAAGACAAGTTTAGACCATATAAACATATGTGTGGTGAAAATATGATAGAACTAATAATGAATTTGGTATCGTAATAGTGTGTAAAAAACCATGCGTCCAACGTATAATCCACATATTTCGGCAGTCTGAAATCCACTTGTATCAAAACATGAGTCCAAAAAAACCATTAATTAACATCTACTTATGAAGACACCTTTGTTTTTCTTTACTTAATTATTTATTTAAACAAACATACATTTTTCACTAACATCCTTAATTAGTAATTTTACAATTCGTACTCATTTTCAATGTAACTACAGAGAAGTGTGATGACGAAATATAATTTACAATAAATTGATTCTTAAGAAACGCGAATTCCTCATGAGAGCAGAAGGAGTACCTGTTGCGCATGGAAGAGTACTACAGGTTCATTTGAGAGAATAATTTTGACGGGGTCATTTTTAGGACGACAGCTTTCTTCTTGATGTCTATATCGACTTTTATTTTAAAACTTCTCTTCGACGAATATGATCAACTTTTTACTCAGGGACAACCACTTCTTCGATTAGCCAATTTTCCATCAAACCCTTCTCAATTCTCTGTTAGTCCTTGTATGAAATGGAACTTGCTCTGCTAGCACCTCCTTCACTTCTCTCCCTTGAGCCCATTGGCTGGTGAGAGGAAATTGTCACTGGCTGAAGATACACCAGGCGTAACTGCTTAAAGACCTATGGACCACGTGACCTTTCGATGTGTGTGGGAATTCTTTATTGCTCCTACATAAATTTATTTGAAGTAAATAGCAACCAATGGCGATAATCTGACTAAGTCCATTATTTGAAACTTATAAAGTTTATTGCCATCTTCTGCGACTTGTTATTCGGCGCCATAAATTCGTTATTGGCTGCATTCATTCAAAATGCAAAAACAAAGCGAACTTCGTCATCATAATATGAACGTATCACCATGAAACATATTGTTTATGACATATGGTATATCTTATAATAATCAATTCACTTTAGCATTTTGTGATTTTTTTTTTACTATTAAAGCTATATTAATTCAAAATTAACGAACTTAATGACATTACAACTGCATATGAAATAATTATTCAAATATGATAAGAAAATTCATGTATATGTAAAAATGTCGGTTTAGATTTCGTTATGGGAGACATTAATGACTTTACTAACTCTTTAACATCTTGTGAAAATATACTTTAAAACGGCTTTAATGGTGGATTACTTATTAACCATATGTGTAATGAAGATGTTGTATTTACCATTCTATTAATTAGACGGAAAAGCACTATATTTCACTGTCTAGAACTGATAGTAAATAGACTGTAGTAAATAGACTGGCTATTAGAGAATTTAAAAGCAATCAATATATGAAAAACGGACATTGTCATTTTAATTCTAATAATTATAATTCTTATACTCTGAATAATTATTTTCTAATAATTCTTAAATTATGCGGTAAAAGTGTTATATTTCTCTGTGTAGAACTGATTAATGTGTAGAGTAAATACAATGGATATTAAAAAGTTGCAAAACAATCGATATATGGAAAATGAAACATGCTAATTATAATAATGGACGAGCGAGGCGAAATCCATAATCCATTCCTAACGAAGCGAAATCAACATTTGCCTGAATTATGTTATCTAAGGTGAAATTTTGCCTACATACGTGAAATTGCACGCAGAAGGCAAATGACGACAAAATATGCACAACACATCAAAATAAATGCAAAAAACAACATACATTATATTCATCAGCAAATTTATATTTTGGTTCAGTATAATACTTCGGATATAATTTAAGATTTTTATTTTATATGAAATGTATGTCACATACGAAACAATACAAAAACACGTTTAGTATTATACTTGCTTCCCGTTCAAAGCGAATGAAAGGACCAACTATAAAAAGATCTGGGAAAGATTAAGACCAACGCTATTGTTTGCTGAATCTGTTGAAGTTCTTATTACTGGCATCTTTAAGGAATTTCTGTTTATTTCTCGTTTAGAGCATTGTATGTTTTGTTTCTCCTGCCTTTTATTTCTAGTTAATGCTGCTAGATTACTTTGAGTAAGTAATGGCATGTTACAATTCAAAGACAAGTTTTTCTAATCCAAAGTGTATTACAAAGCCTTTCCAAATATAATATTATTATGTTTTTTTTTATATAAAACATTGCATATTAAATGTGTATTAAGTTTACATATAACATATTATATATTACTTTTACATATAACATTATATCAATTATACGTATTATACGGAGAAATGCAACAACACGTTTAGTAATACTTGATTTCCGTTCAAAGAGAATGAAAAGACCAACTATAAAAATAAATATATTGAAGACTTAAGACCGTTGTTATCGTTTGTTAGATTAATTGAAACTGTTATTATTGACATCTTTGAGTAATTTCTGTTTATTTGTTGTTTAGAGGGCATTGTATGTTTTATTTCTCCTGTCTTCCATTTCTAGTTAATGCTGGAAGATTACACTGACTAATAACAAGCCATAAGGAAAAGAATAAGGAAAGCTTGAGCGACGTATTTAAGCACAGATAGAAGAATTATGTAGCATACAGCTGTGATGTGTAGCATACAGCTGTGATGTGTAGCATACAGCAGGATCCCCATCATCAGTGCTGAAAAACTACCAATCACGATGTCAAGATGGCTAAATGGACACAAATTGAAGAAATTGGATGATTTATATAATCACGGATAAATAGTCTATCTGAGCGAGTCAATCAGAAATCAAAATGGAGAAATGCTAGCCAAGTCGAAACCAGATGCAAGACAAAAGAATGGAGTGGACCAAAACACAAGACAATTTTTTCAGTTATTTCATATTTGTTTCATATCTTAGTTTTTTGGGACTCATGTGCGTCATTTTGACTTATTTTTCGTTTTGTTGGACTCATTTAATGTCTTGTTGGGCCATTTGTGTTGCGGTTTAGTAGACTTCAATCTTCTTTGTTAATTATTGTTTCGGATTTGCTAAACTGTTATTCATTCTCCTTGACTCTCTCAAGAGGGCTTTTTGATCCATAACTTGGTTATATATACGCCTCTGTTTCTTCTATTTGTGAATATGTTCCCGATTTTAAAATTATGGGCATTTTTCTGACTGTTTCTCGTTCCCGAACAGATGTTTGAAGTGCGCAGAAAAGCATCTCACAAGGGATTGCAAGCTGCCAAAGAAATCTCCTGCGGCAAAGTGAAATTGCTTAGGGCCGCACCTGGTGAACCCAAAAGACAGACACCTTAAGACCTAATCTAAAACCCCTGAAACAAACACTGCTCCTCGTCCCTAACTACGAAACAGAACTTTCACTACCAAACCCCCACTAAGGATATTTTCTTTGTAAATGCCTTCAGAGATGCGCAAATTGAATCTCATCCGGCACATTGCGTGTCCCCCTAATGATTCCGGATCGGTCTTTTTCAACTTTGTCCAAGCCTTCCAAATGTATAGAAACCTTTTGGCCGATATTATCCTCTCCAAATTCGCTAAATTTGTGATGATCATCAAAGACCAACTCCCTCATGCAATTGAAGCACTTAATAAGATTTTGTGGTAGTGGTTGATGCCATTCAGCTGATAATATGTTGAGTATCCCCGATCGGCTTTGATCCCCCTAACCTTCCCTGTTTGATACCAATTTGGTATGAATGTCTTGTCCTTCTGTGTCGACCTTTCTTTCATTTTTCTCTGATTCGTGTCTTCTTCTGAATTTTCTGGCCTCTATTGGGCTTCCCCTTTCTTTTCGCCGCCTTGACGATTTTTTTATATATTTTTATTTTATTTATTGATCTCTTTCTAGCACCCAGTGCTTTAGGAGTGCAATCCTGTTCAATTCCAATGCGGTAAATTTTTCTTATCTTCTGAAGTGACGATATATAACCACATTGCCACAGAAGCTCCGTATATACGCATATTAGCTCTTGGTCTCAAGATCTCAAGGACGGAATTTTGCGAAATACCCAGGAGGGGAAACAATCCCCCCTTTAACTTCGAGCGAAAAGGAAAAGATGTACGAAACAGAGATTAACATATACTACAGAATTTACATCTAAGGTCTTCTTGGAGGGGGGGGGGGGGGGAGAAGACAGAAGTCGGACCTTTCTCCAAGTCTTACAGAAAAAAGAGAAAGAACTATGGACCAAGTAGGAACCTAGTGAGAAGATAAAGGTAAGGGGTAGAGGAGCGCTCCTAGGGGCGCAGGGCCTTGAGCTTGAGAACAGGGGTGAGGAGTACAATATAAAAATTTAAATTAAAAAGGTTCGTCGTAAAGTCGCGAATTCCCAAATGTCAGGGAGGGGCACTGAGTTAACTAGAGTTCATAGTAAAAGGGAGTAGAGCAGATATAAAACAATGCTATATAGGACGACTCCGTTTTGCGCGGAAGAACGTGTCCTTTGGGCGGCGGCGCACACTGGTGCCATGGCGGAAAAACCCCAAAACCCGAAAATAATATTTTTCAAAACCAACTACTATTTTTTGATAGGCAATGAACCCCGAAGTATCTTGCCATGTAAATAAATGTATTTTATTCAGTATAACTAGAAGGAAAAACTGATCTTAAACAAGACTTCCACATTCTAATTGAAATCTTGTTTATTCTAACTAAAATGTCAATATTTTTTCCAAAAATTTTGTGGATATTTATAATTATATGTCTCACATATTTTCAATATATGTAACCTCAGCTTATTTCTGATATAAATACATTTCGTAAAAACATAGCCAAAATCATACTATAAAGCTTAAAATATAGATATATAATTTTCTATGTTTTCCTTCATTTCTTTAAGCCTATAAAAAAAGCTACACGTTCCTACACGCTCTGGATGAGTTATTTCGAAAGCAGATACTATTATGCAACTGTTCTGTGAAAATCCGCTGCAACTTTTTGCAACCTTCGCTGTTTCGGCATGCATATAAAATCTTACTTTTAACTTATTTACATGCGCAAAAAGTACGCAAAACTATTAAGAAATGCATAAGTTGTGAGGTTTTTTCCGCAAATTACTCATTTGGCACCACTGTGCAGCGTCCCGTCAACTTGGTTTGGCTTGGCTTGATATTTCATATTTTTTGTTTCGTGTTTCTTGACTCTAAATTTTTCTAACTGACGAAGAGGATAAAGCGTATCCTCGAAACAGCTGTATGTTGCCTTATTATTCTCTTTGTGCTTAAATAAGTTCCTAAAATACCCCGTGTCCTTTGCACAAAGTGTGTCTTACTTATTAAACATGTTACAAATCAAAGAAAGGTTTTTATTCTAAAGTATTTTACAAATCCTTTGGAAATGTAACCTTAAATGTGCATTATTTATATAACACTATGTATTAAATGTGCATTCATTTTACATGTAATATGTTACGCTACTTTTATATATAATATTATATGAAATGTATGACACATACTAAACGACAAAAATTTACAATTAGTATTACTTGTTTATCGTCCAAATAGAGTGAAAAAACTAACTAAAGAAAACAAAAGATCCATGTAAGATTAGGCCCGATGTTATTGTTTTCTGGATCAGGTGAAGTTCTTATTTCTGGCATCTACAAGTAATTTCTGTTTATATGTTGTTAAGGTCATTGTATGTTTTGTTTTCCCTGTCTTCCATTTCTGGTTAATACTGAGAGATTATTTTGAGTGGGTAATAGTATGTTACAATTCAAAGAATGTTTATTTATCCGAATTATATTATAATTTTTTCTAAATATAACACTAAATGTGTTTTCTTTTTATATATAACATTGTATATTAAACGTTTATTTTTGTTATTTTAATATATTATACGGTATTTTATATATAACATTATGTGAATTAAATGTCATATACGAAACAATGCAACAACACGTTTGGAAACACTTGTTTACCGCTCAAAGGGAATGATAAAACCAACTATAAAAGAAAAGATTTGGGAAAGATTAAATTATTGTGTACTGGATGATTTGAAGCTTATACAGCAGGCATATTTAAGGAATTTCTACTTGTTTGTTGTTCAGAGCATCGTGTGTTTTGTTTCTCCTGTCCTCCATTTCTAGTTAACGTTGAGAGATTACTTTGAGTGAATAATAGCATGTTACAATTCAAAGAAAGTTTTCTTTAATCCAAATTGTATTAGAAAACATTTCTAAATGTAACCTTAAATGTGTTTTTTATATACTAGGGGGCTTTTCCCCTTACTCGCTACGCGCACCAACCCCCTTAACTCGCCTCACGAGTCCAGAGGCTATGCTTCCTACTCTCTACTTCTCGCTAAGAAAACAGGCATATATATGATCAAAGGACAATTTTGTTGAGGGCGTTTTAAGCTTCTTTCTGGTCAAAAGATCAGATAAAACAGCATGAGCCCTTAACAACCACTAAGAACGATCTGCCTGGCAGTTCGTTCTTAGTCGAAAAAGGGATCTTTGACCTGAAAAAAAGGCCTTATATCGCTCTTGAAACAATTGTCCCTTACTGACATCTGCCTGCTTTCTTCAAGGAACTTATGTAATTTTTTATTTTTAACTAGAGAATGGTTTCGTAATTTATTATTTATTTATTTTTAGTTATACTATTTTGATAGTACAGTAGAATGTAGTTTATTTCGTCCGAATTGGACCACAAAACGTCGAAGTTATTGAAGATGAAAGGTTTGGATGAAACGGTTTGAAGTCTTTCCACTTTTCGAGCGTGCAGTTGGAGCAAGAGCTTTGAGCATATTGACGTATAACGTAAATGTCGATACATAGATGTCGCAGATTTAAAATTTATTTCTTTTTAAACTTTTATACCAGAATTATCACATCATAAAAATATGTATAGTCATAAAATAAATTACATATGAAAATTCCGTTTAGAGTTCAGCAGTGCAAGTATAGTGACATCCCCGTCATATTTCTTTCATGATTTACTCAAACACTAACATATCCACAATACACTTTTACTCGTATCACGTCAACAGCTCAACAGAACGATGGTTAGCTCACATAAAACTGAGCATACCCTCTGGGGAAAAGTCTGGAAAATACACGTAAATCAAGTTCTTCACTCGTTAAGTTCTTAGCCAACCTACAAAATTCGAGAAGTTTCCAGAAATTGCCAAAACTCGCTCTTCCAAATTCGTCGACAAGATAACCTAATTTGTCGCGAAGACCATAGCACCCAGACCATCACATTATAATAATGAATGGTACTTCCGTAATATAGGTACAATGGCACTTCCGTAGCAATATGATGGCACTTCCGTAACATACTTACTTTTCATCTCCATCACATTTCTTTGATCATTAACTCCATACCTCGCGCTATAACATGTTCTGCAATTAAAGCAAAGCAGCTGCAAAGGCAAAACAAAAGTTGCACCAGCAAAGGCAAAACAAAAGTTGCACCAGCAAAGGCAAAACAAAAGTTGCACCAGCAAAGGCAAGACAAAAGTTGCACCTGTAAAGGCAAAAGTTTCACAGTCAAAGGCACAACTTTTTGTCTCTATTGCAAACCAGAATTCAACAAATTCCATAGCAGCCTCTTAATTATATCAGCCAATTCTTAAGCAGAATGACCTTTCTCCTTTAAGATAACATGAAATATCTGAAAGCAGAAAGCTGTCTGCCATGTATTTCCCATACCTAGATGCATATACATCAGTAACTTTCAGAGTCACGCTTCCTTGTCTGTATGGGTGTCTGTTTTTTGAAATAAATAAATCCTATTTATTCGAATATAGGAGAAAATACCTTTTCTATGTGTATGTGCCACTCTTAAAGACACATTTGGTGACAATTTGGAGACATTGGAGACAAAACTGCCACATTAACACTAACTTCGCGACTTTTAGTAAGTATCGTCAAATTATCAAAATTTCAATTTAGTTACTTTGAAAATCCCAGTACACTCCGTCATATGATATATAGGTAATTCATTAGATCCAATACATTAGATATCTAATTCATTAAATATGTAATTCATTATATATTTCCAAATTATTTGATGATAAGCGGTTTGTGTGTTAGGCATATGGTAAATAGATTTTGATGCATATCGAGTTATTTAAAAAGGCGCAATTCGAAACATTTCCGAAACAGATTTTAAAAATTTCAAAAATAACCGTAAAAAGCTAAAAAGTGGAGTACAAAATAATCTTATTCAGATCAAGCAAAATAATTTTTATCCAATTTTAGATGTAAAAAACAATGCATTTAAATATGAAAAAAAATTAATTTAGATATGAAAAGAAACGATTTACAGTAAAATAAAAAGGTATACTTGACGTTTTATCAATTAGGGCTAAACCATCATCAATTTTACAAATTTACAGTGAATTACACATCATGTCGAAGGCACATTATATATTGTTATGACGTATCCTCTAAAATAGTGGGTGTACGGTCAGGATACAAAAATGAGTTCAAATTTCTTGATAACTAACAGGTTTTTTCACAAACACAGCGTAAACAGCAACAATACACAGTAAAACAGCACTTAGTTGCTCCACTAACTGCACAAAATAACTGATACTATTCTCAAAACATTGACGAAAATCACAGTTCAATGTAGCAAATATCTCGTCAACTGCTTTCGACTAAGTGATGATTCCTTTCATAGAATCTCCATAGAAACTTCTGGAAATTTCTCATATCATGTAGAATATTAGTTATTTCGATGTGTTTCTTTAACCAAGGAGTGGCCATATGTCGCCAAATTGGCGACATTGACAAAAGTCCTTTCACAAAACAGCGGCTATTTTTCTCAAAACATTGACGAAAGTCACAGTTCAATGTAGCTCGTATCTCGTCAACTGATTCCCGACTGAATGATGATTCCTTTTATAATCTCTCCATAGAAACTTCTAGAAATCTCTCATATCACGAAGAATATTAGTTATTTCGCGGTGTTTCTTGAACCTTCGAAAATTCGCCAAATGTCGTCAAATTGGTGATTAATCGTCAAATCTAGCAACCCTCCTCCGGACTTTAGCATCTGGAAACCCTAGATGCATGTCATGAGAAAGCTTGTGTGTTTCTGTCGTCTAGTTCGAAAAAGATAAGTCTCCAGTGAGGGAATATTATCAGTTTGCAACTATATACACATTATATTTATAAGCATAATTACACACGATTAAAAGATATGTCGCGTTCAATTAAATGTAAATGAATTAGAAATTGTCAGTAAGGAATGCCAAACGTTGCTGACACAATATTTTACTATTATTATTATTATTATTTAATCTCTCTCATGACAGTTTCCTTTAAATTTGACTCAAACATTCATTACAGACACTATTTATTCCATTTACAATAAAATATATTTGCATTTGAATGCAAGTGGATATAACTAAATTACCAAAGGGAATTTATCATTTTTCTTTAGATGGAACGAAATGTGCTATACATTGAAATATTTTTCAAGAGATGAATGTTGAAGAATAAATTTCAAGGGATATTTATTTTATCGCTTATAAAATCTGTCATGCATATTTTAAAACAGCCGTCAATCGTAATGGGAAGATAAAAATGATGGTATGAAAGAGATTTTATCATTTTATTGGTTATTCAGTCTCAAAAGTTAATGGTTCTAAACCAATTACTTGAATACCATAAAACTTGAATATGAAGATAAGAAAATAAAATGTATTTCTATTAAACATTGGCCGTTTAGTTTATATAATTTATATTTGCAATATATGCAATTGCTGTTTCTTTTATATTTTTTTTGCTATATATTTATTTGCAATTGAAATGTATTAGCTATATTTGCAATATATGTATATACACGGTTTCACAATGGACTCCCTAACTTTGAAATGAAACACCTTGGAAATGGTGATCGATAGAAGACTGAAACAAGTGATATGTTTATTGGGAAAGCCGTAAAATTCTGATACAAAAGTTTCAAAATTAGTTACAAATGTTTCTGGCAGATGGCGTTGTACGCTGTAGTCGCAGTACGCATGCCTATAAAGAGTGCTCTGAAGCACAGAGAGATCAAATTTTGAACGGTTCGGCTGCTGAAACGTGAAAGGAGATTACCGTACTGGAGGAAGTGGATGAAGTCATGTATTCCGTGGAGCAACGTGTTTTTCTGGCACTCAAGTATCACCCGTTATTTGGCAGTCCTACAGCAACAAGACACAGTTTTCAATCCCGATTAAAAGTTTCCAAAGATTCTGATGTGAAAACAATTCGCCAACTGTTCGACAAATTTCAACGGACAGGCAGCTTGGTGGATGAGTTAGTGGGACATGTTGTCCCAGACAATCTGCAGTTACACTTGAAAATGCCGCGTCCGTTCAAGATCCAATGTCACCAAGCCATAACAGTTTCAGCTGTGCGACAAAGAGAAGAGTTCGCGAACGATATGCTCGCCATGATTGATGATGATGGATTTGATGTTGGCTGTATATGGTTCACAGATGACGCCCATTTCCACCTGGATGACATCGTGAAAAGACAAAACTGGAGTTTTGGGGGTACCGAAAACCCGCATTTGTGTCAAGCACGACCACTACTTTCCCCAAAAGTTGCCGTTTGGGCTGCAGCATCGAGCAAGGGCATCATTGGCCATTTTTTCTTGCGAGAAATGATTACTACTGAACGGTACATTGCGGTTTAGGAAAAATTTGTCACTACACTATAAGCGTTGGAGGATCGCCCAGGCACTTCGTGGTTCATGCACGACCAAACCGTACCCACGCTGTTTTTGCCTTTCTTGAAGAATACTTCGGTAATAGAGGTATTGCTTTGAACTATTCCACATTTACTGGAACAGGCATGGATTGGCCTCCATATTCACTCGATCTTACAGCCTGCAACTACTTTCTGTGGTGTACATTGAAGGACACTGTTTCCCGCAACAATCCTGTAACACTGGATAAGCTTGAAGAGTTGATCTGTCAGGCATGTGCGTGCATTTCTTTTGATACACTACAGAAGGTGGCTGTCAATTTCATTCGTCGTTTGCACTATCTCTGTGCGGAGCAAGGTGCACATTATCAATCGATTTTGTTGTGATTGCAACGAGTTATCTTACCAAGGACAGTCTCACCACTATTTGCAGCCTATTTCTCGGACTCCGTACTGCGTCTACAGAGTATAGCGCCATCTGTCAGCAATATTTGTAACTAATTTGAAACTTTTGTATCAGATTTTTACGGCTTTCACAATAAACATATCACTTGTTTCAGTCTTCTATCGATCACCGTTTCCGAGTTTTATTTCAAAGTCAGGGAGTCTTGTGTTGAAGACCCAGACCGTCCGACTCGTCCAAAGGACTAAGAGCAACTATTTGGACGGCCGAGGGAGTCTTGTGTTGTTGTTGAAACCCAGACCGTCCGACCTACCAGAAAGGTGTAAGGTAACTGTTTGGACGGTCGGGAAGTGCCACCCAATTTAGACCGGAACCCAGAGGGGGAGGCATCCACAGGGACCGTACCCTCCTTCCCCTACCACCAACCTCTCGGAAGGACTTTCGGACCCACATGTTTAACGTGATCGTACTCCGCATGAACACGGCGGCAGTTTTGGCAGTGGCTGGAATCGAACCCGGGCCTACCGAGTGCAACTCCAGCGCGCTAACCAATGGGCTACCGCGCCCGAGGGAGTCTTGTGTGAAACAACCTATAGTTTTGTGATTTCTTTACTGTATTTGCAATATATATATATAGTTTTGCAATATATTAATTTTACATCTAAAAATTTGCTGTTGTATTAATCCTATCTCAAATTATAATAATTATATCTATCAGAATCCTATCTCATGGGATATAGAATAGCAATGGTTGAATTATCTATAATCTACTATATGAATACAAATTAGAAAATCTGATGTGGGCAGCACATGACTTTCCTTATATAATGCAATGAATTTACCACATTTACAGTAAAAAAGATAGATTATGTTTATAGTATATATTTATATTCTTTCCAAGATATTGAATTTTCGTCAATGAGTCGTCATTTTCATTGATTTAGCGTTATTTTTATCCATTTAGCGAGATTTTCGTTAATTTAGCAACATTTAAAAAAGTCGCCAAGTTGACGACATTCCACGAATATCGTCGTCAAAATCTCGCCAAGCGTTATGGACGAAGAAATAAGTTATTCTTACAGCAGATAAATGACTATTGACTTTCAAATACAAAAGTATTACTCAAAGTATCTCTTTTCATAAATGGAACGAGTTAGATCCACGAGAATGATGTCACCAAATTTAACGCATGGTTTAACATATGAAAAGTGAACATGTTTCTCAATAGGAAATATTTTTTTTAATTTATATGACTTTTTGATATTTTTTTTGAAAAATGTGCAATATCTCGAGAACGGTTCTTGTTTGCGTTCTAAAATTTATGTCCATCGTTTTCTAATGAAAAATTTCATAAGAAATGTCTATTTACGTAACTTTATTAGAGGTTTGATTTTTTGACGATTTTTTCAAAATTTCACTCGAAAATTTAGGGGGGGTTCTGAACATTCGATTGCGTATAAAAACAATAGGCTTCCAGTATTCACGGATTGTGATTTTTGGACCAAATGTCATTCGAATCGCTGTATATAAATCGCTATATAGAATATATATATATATATATATATATATATATATATATATATATATATATATATATATATATATATATATATATATATATATATATATATATATATATATATATATATATTAATATATATAAATATATATATATATATATATATTATATATATATATATATATTAATATATATATATATATATTAATATATATAAATATATATATATAATATATATATATATATATATATATTATATATATATATATATATATATATATGTATATATATATTAATATTATTATTATTATTATAAACACGCCTCAACGTTCAGGTATATTAAAAAGATCTTAAATATCTATGTTTAATTTGTTAAACAAATACATTAAAAAGTATAATTCAAAAAAATTACGTAATACATTTTGAAAAGCGTTAACCTCTAAAATGAACATTATTTTGAAATAGTTTTTAAATAATCTATGCAATTAATAAAAGTGATTTTATTCTTCACTTTAAATAAACACACTTTTTGAAAAAATACTTTTCTATAAATGAAACACCAGTATAATGACTTTGTTTTCCTGTTCCAAAACAATACAGTTTTATTACGTTTATAAGTCAACAATGTAAGAAAACAAATCATATAAAACTTAGGAAAACAGAATATTTTCATTTCCTAAAACGCTACAACTAAAACAAATTATTGGAAAACGCAAAACTCCTCATATTGGAAACCCTAATAGAAATCCTATTAATTATGTGAGAAAAACATAATTCAAAATATTCGTTGAAGAGATCGGATTTTATAAAAGTGGTTTATAGCAGAAAAGTAGTTTTTTCTTTACAAAAGCAAATAACTGGAATAACAGCGTTATCTTAATTCTCTCAATCGGCTTTGGGGCATTTATTGCTACACCAGAAAACGATATTTATTTTTAACTTTTTTCTCAAGTTTCAATGAATTAGATTTTCGAAAAACACATGCATTTCCAAACGTTCCAATTGAAATAATAACTTTTGGTAAAATATCATTCAGAAAAATTTTATTATTCAGAAAGTAAAATAATTTTTCCTTTGGCATTTGAAACAAATTTGGTACAGTATAAATTAGTTTACTCTTGTTTGAAAGTTATGTAGCAAAATTAATTAAAAGGAACTTACATTTGTTTAACTTAATCTAACTTTGCCATCTACATTTAGTTATTAATTTATAAAATAATTACATTTCATTTGAATATATTAGATACTGTTCAATTTGTCCATTGAATAATGACGTAATAAAAACAACGTGCTTGTGGAGAATTTAGCATTGCTTCACAGATTTTTTAGAATATTTAAACAATAAAATCTGAAACGCGGAAATTTTAATTTAGTTCTAGACGCCTTCGGTGTCTAGACCGATTACTTTTATAAAAACTCTTAACTTGCATAACTCTTAGATGTCTACAATAACAATGACACTATGATGAGAATTTTATAAAGCTGTGTGCACATTGCTGATTCCATATTCTACATCTCTGGTGCCTACCCGCTACTTGAGAAGATCATGGCTAACGATATACACCGAAGTTGCTTAAATAGGACTGATAGTACAAAAAAATAGAAAAATATATAACCAGGATTATCCGCCTGGTGTAACAAGCTACGTGAAAAATGAAAGTGAAAATTTAATATCTCCTTTCATCGGTAGTTTACAAATTAATGAAACAAATCTGGTGTGGAAAGCACATGAATTTCCCTACAGACTCAAATTATTTTTCTTTTTTAACACTTTACAACATAGTTGAAAAGTGTTTATGACTTTGTTCATTCTGACTGTCTGTCTATCTGTCCGTTCGCACGATAACTTCCGTAAAAATGACTTCATCAAAATCAAATTTTAGTATGTTGTTGAGACCGTCTATGGGAGATATGGGAATGTAAATGAATAATATCAACCAATTACTTTTGGACTGAACCCAGTTTGAAAAATTAAAATACATTGAACCCTTCGGAGACATAATTTTTCAAACATTTTTTAAGCAAATTTAAAATTCTCAAATTGCTTCGAAAATATCAGGAAATATTCAGATTATCCCATAAAGTATATAAAAAAAATTCAGCAAAAAATGTCCGGTATTCTTTTACATAAAAACTAAAATATTAACTACACTCGTGTTATATGAAAACATCACGTGATCCACATCAAAATAAAATATGCATCCATATTGTGTCAAAATCGTGATTTTTAAAGTTCGTTTTAATTTATATTTGGTGTTGCATCCGTCCTAAAACCCCTTTATTTTTTTTCTGTGCATCTATATACTGCGCCAACGCAATTACAATATCTTGGAGTTTAAATGAGCATCAAACTTTGAACATTTCTATAACGAAGCCTAACTTTCACGTATGGAGAATGTAAACACATTAAGCTGTAAGATTAGGGTTATAAGAATTGCTGAATTTCTTTAACGCAAAATTATTTAGCGCTGGAGTCTGCAATATAGTTGATAAGAATGAAACATTCATTGATTTTACATAGAGAAGCAGACGATTCTATAATATTGCTTTTCGAGGAAGTTTTATGCATGGAGTTAGAAAGTAATTTTACCTCCATGGTTTTACGTTTTAAAGTAAAATAAATTATTGTAGTATTGTGATAATTTTAAAAATATCGCCGCTAAATGTATCGCATTTTAGAGATGTTTAAATAAAATTGTATTTCAGTTGGAAAGTGTTTCATAATCAATGCCTTATGCATGATTGATCTGTCTTGTTTTTTTCATTTCATGATGCCTTAAATTGGGTTTAATTGCAGAAAATAACACAGATCATATCTTGATATTATGTCCAATTTACATTTTTTTAATGCATCTTTGTTACATTTGGCAACTTAATGCAGTTTAAATTTTTCAGCTCCTCAAAATTACAAAAAGACTAAAATATCACTAGAACGGTACTCCATAGAATCATGTGGTCTTACTTGCTTTGATGTCAGAAAATTGCATGAAAAACAAATATTTAATTAATATATTTCAGCAATTTTAGTCATTAAAGACTTTCCTGATCTCTGCGGGCTATTTCGCAAAAATAAAGTGTCGTTTATATTTTTTCCAATCATGTCAATCTCTAATCAGTATTAGGATGAACCTCAAGTCACGTGACTACTACATTTTAGAAACTTTTTTTAAACAGTTTTAACTACAGTACGTCTTCCAATGCTCAAAATAAGAAAAATTTAAGTATCTCGAGAATGTAGCATCTTAGAGTAATGGGGTTGGTCTTATTATTTTCGTCGTCTAAATTACGTATAAAACAAGCATTTAATTGATACAATTGAAATATTTTTTTTTTTTTTAGAACTTGACAAATTTTGCGAGCCACTTCGCAAAAAAATAGGCCGATTAATATTTTTAATCGCACCAAAATCTAACCAACGCCAAGGTAACCCACACGTGACTTATGTACAAAATTTCATGACATTTGGCCAATTAGTTTCTCAAATCGAGTGGATACATACAGTTTCCTTTTTTTTTTTACCATTTTGCAAAAGCAAGACAAATTCTTTTCCCCGATAAGTGCATAAATTTAATCAGCACCAAGATAACCTACAAGTATGACTTACCCTCCAAATTTTACGAAATTTGGTCAATTAGTTTTATATTTAGAGTGAATACACTCATTGCACACACAGACGTCACGCTAAAAATAGTTATTTTGTGTTATAGGGTACTCAAAACGTGTAGATCCCTTGAAATCTCGAGTTACGAATTTCGTCAGCATTTCAAAACTTTCCCTACACATTATCGTATATTGGTGGGAAAGTAAAAATCTGATGTGGGCAACACGTGACTTTCCCTGCAGACTTATATCCACGTTCTCTTTATTTTATTTAAATTTAATTCACATTTAATTCAATTTTCGTTCTCATTTGGTAACTGAACTTATTTTCAAAGCTGGAGTAGAGAAAATACGAAAAAATTAAAATATCTCGAAAACGGCTAGTCCTAGTGTAATGAAGCTGGTCTTATTCTTTTTTTCGTTACAAATTACGTATAAAACAAGTGTTTAATGGATATATTTGAGCATACGTAGTTTTTTTATTTTAGGTTTTGGCGATTTTTTCTGGCCATTTCGTAAAAAAAGGCAGGTTGTTCATTTCCGAATGGTACCAAAATCTAATCAACACCAGATAATCCTACAAGTAACTTATCTACCAAATTTTGTGAAATTTGGTCAATTAGTATTTTAGATAGAGTGGATACATGAAATTTTTAGGGGCCATTTCTCAAAAAAGGCAGGTTCTGTTTTTACGAATCCTACAAAAAACTAATCAGCGCCAGGGTCTCACACAAGTAACTTACATACCAATTTTTTTGAAATTCGGTCTGTCAGTTTTTGAGTTAGAGTGGATACATACATTGCACAGACACACAGGCACAGGGACAGACAGACACACATACACACACACAGACGCCACGCTAAAAATAGTTTTTTTGTATTCTAGAGATCTCGAAATGTGTAGTTCCGTCGAAAACTCGAGTTGAGATATTCGGCATGATTCCAATAATTTCACTATACGTTACCATGTATTGCAGGGAAAGTAAAAATCTGATGTGGGCAGCACATGACTTTCTCTGCAGACTTATATTCACGTTCTTTTTATTAACACTTTACAAAAAAGTTGAAAAGTGTTTATTAACACTTTACAACAAAGTTGAAAAGTGTTTATGACTTTGTTCTTTCTTTCTGTCTGTCTGTCTGTCTGTCTGTCCGTTAGCACGATAATTGCCGTAAAAATGACTTAATCAAAATGAAATTTTAGTATGTTGTTCAGACGGTCTGTAGGACCTATGGGAATATAAATGAATAATATCACCCAATTAGTTTTGGATTGAACCCGGGTTGAAAAAATGAAATACATTGAGCCCTATGGGACCTAATTTTTCAAACATTTTTAAGCGGATTTAAAATTCACAAATTGCTTCGAAAATTTTAGGCAATATTCAAATTGTTCCATAAAATATATAAAAAAAATTCAACGAAATATATTCAGTAGTTTTTTAAATAAAAATTAAAATAATAATAACACCTCTTATATGAAGCGGTCACGTGACCATGATATGAAACGATCTCGTGACATACTTCAAAATGATATATGGCATCCATCTTGCCTCAAAATCATGATTTTTAAAGTTCTTTTTAATTCATATTGAGTGTTGTATCCGTCCTAAAACTACTTTATTTTTGCCTAAATTCTGTGCATCTACATGCTGAAACAACGCAATGACAATATATTTGTGTTTAAATGCTCATCCCAAATTTGATTATTTCTACAACTAAGCCTATTTTTCACCTATGTAAAATGTAAACAGCAAAATATGTAGAATGAGTTGTATTACAATTGCTGTAATTCTTTAACACAAAATCATTTAGTCCATGGAGTCTGCTTAGCTGATATGAATGAAATATTCATTGATTTTAGAAAAAGAAGGACGATATTTTTCGATGAAGTTTTACGCATATAGTTTAATTACTTGTAGCTCCATGGTCTTAAGTTTTAAATAAAATAAATTAATATAGTATTGTGATTAAATTATTACCGAGGAATGTATCACATTTTAGAGATGTTTAAACCAGGCAATTTATATTTTAATGCCGTCATTTGAATGAAGTTAATTTTTTTTTATGAAGGTTTAAGGTTTCAAATATAATAAATTAATGCAGTATTGTGATAAGTTTTAAAATATTACCGAGGAATGTATTGCATTTTAGACATGTTTAAATAAAATTGCATTGAAGTTGGAAAGTGTTTCATAATCAATGCTTTAAGCATGATTGATCTTTCTTGTTTTAATTACATTTAATTCACTTTTAATTCAATTTTCGTTCTCATTTGATAACTGGAATTATTTTCAAAGGTGGCGTAGAGAAAATACGATAAAACTAAAATATCTCGAGAACGGCTAGTCCTAGTGTAATGGGGTTGGTCTTATTCTTTTGTTTTTTAAAAATTATGTATTAAACAAGCATTTAATGGATTTATTTGAACATATGTAGTTTTTATTTTATATTTTTGCGGGCCATTTTGCAAAAAAAGGCAGGTTATTTTTTTTTCGAATCATACCAACATCTAATCAGCACCTGGATGCCTCACAAGTGATTTACCTACCAAATTTTGTGGAATTTGGTCCATTAGTTTTTCAGCTATAGTGGATACAAGCTTTTGAGGGCCATTTCGCAAAAAAAGGCGGGTTCTTTTATTCCGAATCGTACCCAAAACTAATCAGCACCAGATTCGCCCACAAGTGACTTACCTACCGAATTTTATGAAATTCGGTCAATTACTTTTTTAGTTAGAGTGGATACAAAATTTGCACAGATAGACACACAGACACACAGACTCACAGACACACACACAGACGTCACGCTAAAAATAGTTTTTTCGTATTCTAAAGGCTGGAAACGTGTAGATCCGTCGAAAACTCGAGTTGCGATTTTCGGCATGATTCCAATACTTTCCTTATACATTACCATGTATTGCAGGGAAAGTAAAAACGATTAATTCAGAATTAATTACTTAACAGTTTAATGTGCATATGTCAGTGCATAAGTATTTATGTATGGGGATAAACGTATGAGCATCGATCTGTCAGACCTGAAGGAGAATGATTAAATAACACCCTTACAACACATTATTAGTCTTAATATTTCACAAGCTTAAGTGATCCAAAATATTTTTATATCAGTTACTCTAAACACTTGGATTGTTGGAAACACGGTAGAAGAGCGGGAATTTGAAAATGGCATGTTATATAAATTGTTGTTGCAATTTCTAATCCCACTTGTCTGGAACCAGATTAAAATAATCTCACAAGTCTGGAACCAAACTAAAATAAGTCCATAAGACCAAAGTCCATGTTAACAGGAGAGCGATTGTCATTTCTGTTGGTTTTAAATCCCAGGCGCTGCATGGTTGAAGTCAGACTTTTGCCAAATATCACGCAATTTAGACCGGAATCCAGTTGGAGTTGCAGCCACTAGGACCCTACACTCTTTACTTTGACTCCTTCCCTCTCAGAATTCTTATGGACCTACAAGTTTATTGTTGATTGATTGAGACCCAGACCGTCCGAAATACCAGAAAGGTGTAAGGTAACTGTTTGGACGGCTGGAAAGAGCTACGCAATTTAGACCGGAACCCAGTGGGGAGGCATCCACAGGGACCGTACCCTCTTTCTCCTACCACCAACCTCTCGGAAGGACATACGGACCCATATTTTTAACGTGATCGTACTCCGCGTGAACACGGCAGCAGTTTCGGCAGCGGAGGGAATCGAACCCGGGCCTACCGAGTGCAACTCCCGTGTGCTAACTACTATGCTACCGCGCCCTTTACAAGTTTATTGTGACAGTACTCCGTGTAGATACGGAGATAGTTTTGGATAGCTTCGATGATCGATCTTGGGACGACCGCGTGCGATCTTCTCACCTTAACCACTGGACTATCCCGGCCCAATGGTATACATAGCACATAAAATATATCATTTCATCCTCTCGCCTTACAGTGCATATTACATTTATAGGGAAAATATTGTAATAAGGTCAAAAATAAGATATTGAATTTTCGTTGTATTGAAACATATTAGAACACGAAATTATTATTTTTAAACATAAGTACTGTGGTATGTGTTTGCCTTGTTGTGAAAATATCTATTTACTATCCTTCAAAAACTAGATTTCAGATTTTGCTGAAATTTAGCTACATGATATCTCATATGTTAGCCTATTATAGATTATCTTGTGGCACAAACCTAAAGAGATAGACTTAGCAATATTTTACAGAAATTCCAAGCAATATTTTACAAGATAATCAAGCAAAAAGTTAGCAGTATTTTACAGATAATCAAGATTTATAATAAAAAGCATAAAACGGAAAATAAATGTTTCTTCGATTTCTAAGAAGAATTGGTATTACTTGCCCGTTCCATTTTACATTTCGAAAATCCAAACTGTGTTATGTTTTATTCATATACAAGTGAAACACAAATCCCCCTCTCTAGTATTATCAACATGCGCGGTTTGTTTTCATGCACATTCTTCTAAAATGGAATTGAAAAAAATAAAACAGAAAAATAATATCTACCAGTATTTTAAGAACCATTTGATGTTTGGAACGTGTATTAAAGTTTCATAAATATTCACCAAATAACCTGACTATTATGTGTTTGAAAACTAACGCATAAGAAACATATGTCAAATATTCTATTTTAACGTACAGAATTTCGTTTATAAGGAATATCATATGAATTGAGGATAGAGTTTCATATTTTGATATGAAAATGAATATTTTATATAAGTTTTACTGGCGCTCTCTCTGCTCAAAGTAAACATATAATAAAATATTGAAAATATGTGTTCAAACACTTTTCTGAGAAATACAAATTCATGAATTTTAGAAGCGATTGCTTTATTTAAGGATGTTTTTACAGTGTGGAACATTAGAAAATTATATAAGAATGACAGTCAGTCCAATTAGTGAATAAAATCATAAAAATATAATATTTATGATACATTTTTGTATAAAAAATCATTATGTAAAGTACATTTATAGTGCTGTTAACGTTAAAAGATATACATCTATATATGGATGGACCAATTGAATCATTCATAAATTGGTAGAAACTATTGAATCGTTGCATAAATGATGGTAAATCTCATTTTTTTATCTTACTAATTTTAAATATGTATTTATGTATTTTATTAATCTTCTGTGTCAGTTTGTAATTTAAGATTGGGTACTATTGTATTTTTTAAATTGTTTCGTGTCTAATAACTTTCCACTATCTTAAAGGAAAAGGATAATAGGGTTTTTATTTTTGCATGACTTTAAATTTATCCCTTATTTTGCGGAAACAATACCAATGTTGTTAACAAGTGGATAAATGCGTTGATTGCCAAAATGTCGTATTTCAGATGTCATTAAATATGAGAAAAATGATTAATGTCCTCCAATCTCTGTATGTCCTCCAGTCTCTGCATGTCTTTCAGTCTCTACATGTCCTCCAGTCTCTGCTCGTCCTCCATTTTCTGCACGTCTTCTAGTCTCTGCACTTCTTCCAGTCTCTACACGTCCTCCAGTCTCTGCACGTAATCCAGTCTCTGCATGTCCTTCAGTTTATGCATGTTCTCTAGTCTATCTCCTCCAATCTCTGCATGTTCTCCAGTCTCTGCATGTCCTCCAGTCTCTGTATGTCCTCCAATCTCTGCATGTCTTCTAGTCTCTGCATGTCCTCCAGTCTCTGCATGTTCTCCAGTCTCTGCATGTCCTCCAGTCTGTGTATATCCTCCAGTCTCTGCATATCTTCAAGTCTTTGCATGTCCTCCACTCTCTGCATGTCCTCCAGTCTCTGCATGTCTTCCAGGCTCTACATCATTTTTAATATTTCATCAATTACATTTTATAATATCATCAAATATGATGAATAAAGGGAGAAGGTTCTTCAGATTCTGGATACGTTCAAGATTCTAAACCAGATGAACTATAAGACTTTGCCATAAGCAGAGTAACCAAGAGGAGGTCACAATCTCTTCATTTGCGTAACCAACCGATTGATAAATGATATCTACGACGATCAACCTCCATTCGATTTTTCAGTCCAGTATCTGTGCAAGACATATCTATGTCTATATTCTTTTATAGCCTATATTCTCTATAACCTACATTCGATGTTATATTCCAGTATATATATTTCAGCTTATATATCAACATTTATTTTAGCTTATTGAACAGATCCAATTTCCACCTATATTTCAGCCTACATTTCTCAATATGTTTCATTACAGATTCTAGCCGAAATTCCAGTCTACATTCCGTCTTACATTTAAGCCAACACTACCTTACATCTATAGACAGTTCAATTTCTTAGAACTTGAGCCATTTTCTTATTAAAGTATACCATGAAATAAAGCAGCAGCACACTCACCTTCTTTGTAAAACTGAAAACAAAATATCGATTCAAAATACAATAAACAATATTATCTCTATCTTTGAAAAAGGTTATGTAGCAGTTTCAAAGGTAGAAAACAACCTGTTTTGTTCAGAACAGACAAAAAGCACAACCTCACTTATTCAGTTGCTGTACTTAAATAAGAGATGTTCTTCTTCTTGTTTGTCATGAGGTAAAATGTTGTTACATGCATTCAAAACAGGCTGATCAGTATACATTTGTATTCATACTGTATTTACGATGTTTTTGTATTATTGGGTCACTAGTTTATATTTAGATAAATAATCATTAAATTCATCGGTATATATTTAGATAAACAACCTTTATGTGAGTCACCGGTATATATTTAAATGTACAATTTTCATAATAAATTGAGTTATAATTTTTAATTGCTGTTTCTCATGACATACTACTAATACCTTAAGTATGTTATTCAGTCAAAATGTTTTTTTTACGTCGATATCTTACCTTGACATCGCTGACAAACTTTTTTATTAACTCAATTGACGTCTTCTCGCAATTTAGCATTACTTCAATTTATTTATTTCCATTTCTTATTTATTACTTTCCCTGCAATATATGGTAATGTATAGCGAAAATATTGGAATCATGCCGAAAATCGCAACTCGAGTTTTCGACGGATCTACACGTTTCGAGACCTCTAGAATACGAAAAAACTATTTTTAGCGTGACGTCTGTGTGTGTGTCTGTGTCTGTGTGTCTGTTTGTCTGTCTGTGCAGATTTTGTATCCAGTCTAACTCAAAACCTAACGGACCGAATTTCATAACATTTGGTAGGTAAGTCACATGAGGGCACATCTGGTGCTGATTAGTTTTAGGTACGTTTCGGGATAAAAAAAAAAACCTGCCTTTTTTTGTGAAATGGCCCACAAAAGCTTTCATTCACTCTAGCTGGAAAACTAATTAACCGAATTTCACAAAATTCGGTAGATAAGTTACTTGTGGGACAACCTGGTGCCGATTAGATTTTGGTATGATTCGGAAAAAGATAACCTGCCCTTTTTTGCAAAATAGCTTGCAAAAATCGCTAAAATCTAAAATAAAGAACTACGTATACACAAATATATCCATTAAATGCTTGTTTAATACGTAATGTTTAACGAAGAAAAGAATAAGACCAACCCAATTACACTAGGACTAGCCGTTCTCGAGATATTTTAGTTTTTTCGTATTTTTTCTACGCCATCTTTGAAAATAAGTCCAGTTAACAAATGAGAACGAAAATTGAATCAAAAGCGAATTAAATTTAATTAAAATAAAGAGAGCGTGAATATAAGTCTGCAGGGAAAGTCATGTGCTGTCCACATCAGATTTTTTTATTTATATTTATTTTTCGTGCAGTTTTCACACATTTTATTTTCATATAATTATTTATTATATACATGATTTCCGTAACACTCCAGTACATTGTAATATATCAAAATAACTGCTTTTATAAGCACTCAATAACCTATCATTTATTTATTTACTTAAATGTTTACACACTTTTTATTTATTTATCTTTTATTCATTTAAACAAAATTTTAACTGAATTTAATTTAGTTATCCTATCACTTTCAAAATTTATTTACCTGAAATATTTATTTACTTTATAGCAATTTAAATGTTTATTTTACATTACAACATTCCCTCACGACATATCGTGTCCTCGATTGCTCTAGTTCAACGGGCTATTTCACAGCTAGCTATACCTAACTCGTTCTATACCTATATTTTTTTAATCAAAATTGATTTAAAACTTTCAATTATTTATACAATTTACTTATTTTTATATGACTTGAAATATATAACCTTATTAATTAATCCTTATTATTATCACTTTCAGCTCAGATATATCTCTTTTCACCTCACTTAATCATGTTTAACAATTTTTAAGCCTCAAGATTAATTAACAACAAAACAGAATCTCAGCTGATTCTTCCCCTTCGCATTTGATACCGATGGTACGGAAGCCACATTGGAACTCATTACAGAACATGGACATTTTGGACACTCAACACAGAACATGGACGTTTTGGACAATCAACACAGAACATGGACATTTTGGATACTCAACACAGAACATGGACATTTTGGATACTCAACACAGAACATGGACATTTTGGACACTCAACACAGAACATGGACATTTTGGACACTCAACACAGAACATGGACATTTTGGTCACTCAACACAAAACATGAACACTCAACATTTGCAAAATATTTCAACTTGATATTATTATTAGGTAAATATATTTGACTCTACCTTTCATTTATCTGTAGATCGTTTTTACACTATATACTTCTAATATTCTTACTAGACTATGTAAATATTTTGCAATCATAAATGTATTTATATACAAATATCATTATATTTTTGCAAATATTTCTTGTATTATAACTTTTCATTTATGAAATTCTTTCTTTAATGTATTATCCTTTTGAAAATCTTTGATTTATTTACATACACCTCATTTTACATTTCTTTAATACCATTCTTCCCGTACATTGGAATTAACAAATACTCTTAGAAAATATCTTGGACCATGATGGTCATTTTGATTTTGTTCATCAGTGTTATCAATTATATCAATTTCATTTTCAATATTTTACTTTAATTCTTTAATTTCATTTGAATTACTCTCATTTTCGTTTCTTAAACTCTTCTTTTGCTTTCTACAATGCACTTATTGATGTGTATCTTTATAACTTTTGGGGGGCACAATTGCCTTTTTCTATCAATATATTATTATTCTTTATTTTCTTTAATACCCTATACGGTTCTGTGAACTTGTCACTAAACACAAGTGGTTTGATCAGTTTCTTTAAAAAGACTGTATTACCCTCTTCTGTGTCCATCATACGGATAACCGTATATTTTTAGCAGCAATTCTGTTTAAACCTGTGGTCTTCTTCATAATCTCTGTGAAATATTTAGAATTTTGTTTCATATACTCTCTATAATATATTTGATTTTCTTAATCTAAACTCATTTTGTTAATGCCAATATTTTCATTTTTATTTTGAATATCTTCAGTAATATTATTTTCATTTGTATTTTAAATATTTCCAAAATCATTATTTCCACTCTCATTTTGAATATTTTCACTATCATTAATTTCAATATCCTTACCTTCTTTCCTATTTTGCATCTTTTCGATATCATTATCACCATTTCGTTGTTCGCGGTACTACTACCTAAAAAATCTGATGTGGGCAACACATGACTTTCCTTATATAATGTAATGAATTTACTACTTTTACAGTAAAAAAATAGGTTTTTCTTATAGTAGATACGAATATTCTTTCCAAGACATTGAATTTTCGACAATTAGTCGTCATTTTCTTTGATTTAGCGTCATTTTTATCCATTTGGCGAGATTTTCGTTATTTTGGCAACATTTCAAAAAGTCGCCAAGTTGGCGACATTCCGCCAAATTCGTCGCCAAAATCTCGCCAAGCGTTATGCAATAAGAAATAAGTTATTCTTACAGCCGATAAATGACTATTGGCGTCCAAATACAAAAGTGTTACTCAGAGTATCTTTTTTCATGAATGGAACGAGCTAGATCCCCGAGAATGATGTCACCCAATTTATCGCATGGTATTACATATGAAAAGTGAACATGTTTATCACTAGGATTTTTTTTTTTAATTTTATATGACTTTTTGATATTTTTTTTTTAAATGTACAATATCTCAAAAACGGCTCGTGTTAGCGTTCTAAAATTTATGTCAATCGTTTTCTAATGAAAAATTACATAAGAAATGTCTATTTGCGTAACTTTATTAGTGGTTTTGGTTTTTTGACGATTTTTTCAAAATTTTATTCGAAAATTTAGGGGGGTTCTGAACATTCGATTGCGTATAAAAACAATAGGATTCCAGTGTTTACGGATTGTGATTTTTGTACCAAATTTGGTTCAAATCGGTCCATTCGTTCGTCAGTTATCGTCTCCACAGACCCACTGACACACACACACACACACACACACACACACACACACACACACACACATACACACACATATACTTTCACACACACACACACACACACACACAGACATCACTTCAAAAATGTTTGATTCGTGATCAGGGATGCTTGAAACGTGCTCTCCCGTCGAAAACTCGAATTCGAATTTTCGACCCCGTCACAATACTTTCCTTATACATTATGTATATAAGGAAAGTAAAAATCATTTGCCGTATTTTCAATATGAAGCGCAAACTCTGATACTGCCTTTCCTGGCTTTATTTTTTATGTTATTTAAATTCGTCTGCTTTTGCAGCACAATAAGGTTATTCTTGAATTTGGCTATCAATAAATGTTTGATTTCTTCGAAATCCGTAGCGGTTTGCAGCTCATTTTTCTGCATAAGGAACTCGAAGGCCATTTCTTGAAATCTTGTTTTTAAAATGATCGCTTTATTTTCTTCCGACCATTGAGCAATTTTCGACACGCTTCCAAACTGCGCTAAAAAAATCGACGTTCTCGTCTTTATGCCATCTAAAAATTGGCAATAGATTTATTAATTGAAAATCAGTATCCATTTAAGTTTTGATTTTCTACATTGCATAATTGCGTCCTTTGTGGTGACTTTTGCCGTTTCTTACTATTTCTAGGTGGCGTTTATTACAACACAATTACCCCTTCAAAAATATATAATAATCAAATAACAGTACATAAATCACACTTAAAATTTTAATACTGTTACAAGTGTATCCTCAGAATCGTGAGTTAATACGCAGGATACAAGAACTTGTCCAAGTTTCTGAATAACTTACTTTTATTCATGAGCACAAAGTAAACAAGAATAACACACAATCAAACAGCACTTAAATGCTCCTAATTACACAAAATAAGCAATAATATTCTCAAAATACCGGCGAAAATAACACAAAATATCCGCTACTATTCTCAAAACATTGATAAAAGTTGAAAAAAATGTTCTCAAAACATTGAAAAAATACACTTCACTGTAGCTCGTATCTTGTCAACTCATCAGCTGAACGCTCCGATCCAGTGATGATTCCTATTTATAGTCTCTCCATAGAAACTTCTGGAAATCCCTATATCTCAAAAGAATAATTGTTCCATCGAGAAGTTTCTGGAACATACCAGAAGTCGCCAAATGTCGCCAAATTGGTGGTAAACCGTCAAATCTGGCAACACTGGCCTCACGTCATACTGATGTCATGGACTGTGTTTTCTTCACCTGACCCTCGAGATAGACGAAAGAGGAGGCACCAAAGGAAATATTGCGCGTTTGCAACAACACTAAATTATGCCACCTTTGACTACTGGGAAAAGAACTTGGTGAAATGTAAATACTTAAGCTTATAAATCATTATATAATATAATTTTTTTAACTGTATCACATGCCGCTTTTTCTCGTTTAAAATTATTCTCACAAATTTTGCCCTGGCAAATTTGTGCCATGAAAAACAGGGATTCGTATAACCCAGATTCCATTGTATTTGCATTGGATATTAAGGCTACTATATACACAGTTCATCTACCAGTGACCAATAATCAAACCAATAATTGATGGATAATTAGGCATAGGTACAAAAAAATAATTGTTACTCGAAACGGCCACACTTATAATCACTACCTGCCACATCTACCAGTAATCAAGGAAGCAAGTGCAACAACCAAAATCCGGAAAGTGTTTGCTTACCGATCAGAGGACGAACAGAGGTGAGGACCTAGAGGACGAACTGTGGTGAAGACCTTTGCAGAGGACGAACTGTGGTGAGGACCTGGAGACCAAAGCGCACCAAAATGGCGCCCGTGGTTAAAGGACGCCATTGGAAGTCTGTATAACGTCAAGTTTCTATAAAATCAATGGAAAACTAATGTGTTTTAAAATAGAATTTTAGTAAGGCAAACTCCGCGATGTGATTGCGTATATACATTGTTTTTTCATATCCAACTGAAACTTAATCTTCCCTATCATGTGTGAGACATTTAATTTATTTTATAAGTTTAATAAGTTTGATATCAGATTTCATTTCAATTTGTAAACGCCTCGAGTGTTACATTGGAAATCGTACACAATGAAAATATCTGATGTGGGCAGCACATGACTTTCTCTACGTAATGTAATGAATTTACATCTTTTACAGTGAAAAACTAATGTATAAGATCGAAAGTACTGTATTTTTATCGTTGAATAGCACGTTGGGGCGCTTTTCTGGATGACAATATGCTAAACTATCCAATTAACTTATATCCAACTATAACAAGTACCCACTTAACTGATATTTACTCTACATTGATAATTTTCAATATGGTGATTATCTGAAATAAAAATATAGTCCGTATATTAAAATATTTTAATAATCAATTCATCAATTTGACGTCATTTTCGTTAACTCGGCTTCATTTTTGCAATATTAACGATATTTTCGTTAATCCGGGGGGAAATATTATCAAGTTGGCGATATTTTGCTAAATGATTCGAGAAGATATGTGTAAATATCTCGCCACTCGTTTCAGACAATTGGAGAAAAGAGCATTTCTTATATTTAAATGATTGTTGGCGAATTGTTAGGCGTCAAAATACAAAACTATTTCACAAAGATTCTTCTCACTTGAATAGAACGAACTAGATCGACAAGAATGTTACCAAATTAATGGCATAATATTATATATGAACAAGAAAGATCAATCAAGCATAGAGCAATGATTATGAAACACTTTCCAACTTCAATGCAATTTCATATAAACATCTCTAAAATGTGATACATTCCTCGGTAATATTTTTAAAATTACCACAATACTACATTAATTTATTATATTTGAAAACTTAAAATTTAATCGAAAAAAAATGAACTTCATTCAAATGACGACATTGAAATATAAATTGCCTAGTTTAAACATCTCTAAAATGCGATACATTCCTCGGAAATATTTTTCAAACTATCATAATACTGCAATAATTTTTATATTTGAAAACTTTATCGAAAATAAATGAACTTCATTCAAATGACGTCATCGAAATATAAATCGCCTGACTTTCTCTATAAAAATAGCATTTCATTCATAAACGTTTTTCCATTCCTTTCATTCATCACAATACAATAATAATTTATTTTATTTAAAAACTTAAAACCATGGAGGTACAAGTAATTTAACTTTATACTTAAAACTTCATCGAAAAAGTTGTCTGGTTTCTGTATAAAATCAATGAATGCTTCAGCTATATTGCAGACTCCATGAGATAAAAAATTTTGCCTTAAAGAAATGCTGCAATTCTTATACAACTCATTCCACATTTTTTGGTGTTTATGTCCTCCATAAGTGAAAATTAGGCTTCGTTGCAGAAATAATCAAAGTTTGATGATCATTCAAACTCATATATATTGTAATTGCGTTGTTTCAGTATGGAGATGTACAAAATTTAAGCAAAAATAAAGCGGTTTTTGGACGGATATAACACTAAATATTAATTAAAAAGAACTTTAAAAATCACAAGTTTGACACAAGATGGATGCCATATTGTTTTTTTAAGTGGGTCACGTGATCTCTTCATATAATGTAATTATTATTTTTATTTTTATTTAAAAAATACCGATTATATTTTGCTGAAATTTTTTTTATATATTTTATGGGATAATTTGAATATTTCCTAGAACGTTCGAAGCAATTTGTGAATTTTAAATTCGCTTAAAAAATGTTTGAAGAATTAGGTCCCATGCGGTTTGTATTTCATTTTTTCAACTCGGGTTCAATCCAAAACTAATTTGATATTATTCATTTATATTTCCTTAGGTCCCACAGACGGTCTGAACAACATACTAAAATTTTATTTTGGCAAAGTCATTTTTACGGCAGTTATCGTGCTAACAGACAGACAGACAGACAGAGAAAATGAACAAAGTCATAACCACTTTTCAACTATGTTGTAAAATGTTAAAAATGAAAATATTTTACAATAGTTAATACATTTTTTAATTTTATATGATTTTTTTTATAAATTTATAGGAAAAAATTTCAATATCTCACAAATGATTCTCGCTAGCGTTCTAAAATTTATATCAATTGTTTTATATGAATCGCACATAAGAAATGTTTATTTGCGTAATATAGTTGAAAACTCTGATTTTTGACAAATTTTTCAAAATTTCATTCAAAATTTAGCGGGGGTGGGAGTCTTTTGAACATCCGATTGCATTTAAAATCAATAGGCTTCCAGTATTCAATAATTGTGATTTTTGTACCAAATATAATTCGAAAAACTCTATTCATTCGTTCATGGGATTTCATCTCCAAAGAGTCAAGGACACACACACACATGCACACACATACATACACACACACAACATATGCATACATGCATGTATGCATACACACACACACACACACACACAGACATCAAGGGATAAACAATCCATTCTCCATTCATATGCAGAGATGCTTGAAACTTATTCTTCCATCGAAAGCTCAAATTCAATGTTTTCACCCCGTCACAATATTTCGTAAAGAGCCTTGCTGTCCCAACGAGAATCGAACCCAGGATCTCTGAATTGGCCAGCCGACGCTTTACCGTAGAGCTACTGGGAAGAATTTGAAAGCTCCTATTGTTGAAGCGGACTCTACATTCCCCACCCTTTAATGTCAGATTGTCGGACAAATAACAATCTGACTGACCTCCTCCGGCTATTTTTACCTCAGGTTAGCTTCCTGCTATTACTATTTTTACCCAAGTTAGTATCCTACGAGGTCGTTATCCTCTCACTTTGAAATCGGCGCTCATTTTTCCAGAGTCCACTGAATCCATGCTAATCGTACTAGGGTCACTTTAAGACATCTAACATCTTTGCACTAACCTGCAGGGTTGATTTGTTTGGACGTCATTGTAAAGAGTCTTGCTGTCCCAACCTGGAATCGAACCCTGGATCTCCGAACTGGCCAGCCGATGCTTTACCGTTGAGCTACTGGGACGAAATTGCAAGCTCTTATTATTGTAGTGGACTCTGCATTCTCCACCCTCTAATGTTAGATTGGCGTGCAACTAACAATCTGACTGACCACCTCCTGCTGTTTTTACCTCAGGTTAGCCTCCTGCTACTACTATTTTTACCCAGGTTAGTATCCTACATGGTCGTTATCACTTCAATTTGAAATCGGCGAGACCACTGAATCCATGCTAATCGTATTAGGGTCATTTTCAGACATCCCACATCTTTGCACTAACTACAGGGTTGATTTATTCGAGTCTTGCTGCCCAAATCTAGAAATCTTTTAGACGGAAATGTATGCAAATTTCTTAAGTAAAAATATTGATAAAATTAAGTTATTTTTCATGTATATCAGTTAAATTTTCTAAAAATAAATATGTATAAATTTACTTTATAAATTTTAAACCCATATGATCTTGGAAAGAAGTATAAGGACAACTGTTTTTTCATCTAAAATTATAGTAAAATTTGCATATTTGAAAGCAGAAAATGACCATTTCAAATATAAAGAGTGGGTTTCTAAACTAAATTCACACGTGTCTCATTTCTTCACGATTTTTGTACGATGCCAGAAGGAACTCATCTGTCTGACCTTGAAAAAGGAGAAATTCTTGCTTTTAAGGAATGTGGATTGAGTAGGCATGCAATTTCGAAAAAAATTAAAAGATCTAAAACTGTAGTTTATAATTTTCTAAAAGAACCTGGAATCTATGGAATGAAAAAACGAACTGGAAGACCAGAAATTCTAACTCATCGACAGAAAAAAATGGTTGTAAGAAGAGCTTTCGAGAAAAAAGAAACTGCAAATGGAGTTAGAAGAAATTTGGACTTACCATGTCCTACACGAACAGGTCAAAATGTTTTAAATAAACATCCGAATATTTGGTATGGAAAGTTAATGTCACGTCCGCTTCTTAAAAATGAACATAAGGAACGAAGACAGGAATTTAAAAAAAAATACATTTCTCTCGGTCCAAAATGGATTGATGTAATCATTTCGGACGAAAATATATAGTTAGTTAAGTTCAATATTGATGGACCAAATGGTTTTCGCTTTTTTTGGTATAATCTGCGTAAAACCAAAGAAGTTTTTTTCCAAACGTCAATACGGTAGGAGCACTGTAATGATTTGGGGCGTTTTGCAGCAAACGGAACCATGCCTATAGTCTTTATCAACTACAAAATGAACTCTGATAAATATGTTGATCTATTAGGCGAACATTTGTTACCTGAGGCCTCACTAATTAGTTCAGTGGACTATATTTTCCAACAGGATAACGCTTCCATACACGTTTCTAAGAGTGCAAAACTCTGGTTTGAAGCTAATTCAGTAAATTTACTTTATTGGTCGGCGAGGAGTGCCGATCTCAATCCAATAGAAAATTTATGGGACCTTCTAGCCCGAGAAGTTTATAAAAATGGCACACAATATCAGTGTAAACAGGATCTTGTGTTAGCCATCAAACAAGTTGGGAATAGCATTTCAATAGACATTTTAAAATAACTTTCAACATCGATGACCTCACGGCTTATTCAAGTAATTGAAAGAAAAGATAGTTTTCTTGATTATTAAGAGAAATGTTAAATAATTTAAAACATGTCCTTATAATTTTTTCTATATTTTTAGGGATAATCTTCACAAGGTCAACTTTGTAAGGTTCATACTTGTTGTTTTATGTGTTGTAAATTTTATTGTATAATTGCTTATTAGAGGTCAGAAATATAAAAAATTTATTTTGATAAAGTGAAAATACAGTATATTTTCATTTAATTATATGTTGTCCTTATACTTTTTTCGCGCACTGTAGAATGACAAATACTATTTCGGCAAAGTATGAAAAAGGCTTTTATTAAAAAGATGCATGTGAATATGTAAGAAGTACAATATGTAAGATACGGGATTTTTCTACAGAAAAAGAAAAAGACCAGTGCTGAACTACTTGTTGCTACAAGGTAGACTGAAATTGGAACAGATGTAGTATAATCCATTTTAGATTTTTGGCGATTTTATGTAAGATTCTGGTAATCCCTCCTCTGATTTGGAGAACATTCCATTCTGGCAACTCCTTAAACGTCTTTTGTCTTCAAGGTGAAAATCGCAATATTCCTTTCTGGCAATGTTTTCCGCATTTTTGTTGATCTTCTGTCGTCCTTTTGTCATCCTTTTGTCGTCCTTTGTGCAATAGTTGATCTGTAGCAATTCAAACATGAACCTACACTCAGAATCCGGCACCGCTGGCTATCGGAGGTTGCACGCAGCAATTGCTGTTTGTGCAACAAGTGTTCTGTGACTCATAGAGCACAGCATGAAAATCAGAGAATTTTCTGATTTTTACCTTACAGAATGATAAAAGACTAGAAAAGAGCGACGAAAGACTTGGAAAACGTTGACAAATTGGAATGTCGCGATTTTTACCTTGGTGACAAAAAGAGCGGTTAAAGACGACAAAAGGGCGACGAAAGACGCTAGAAGGATTTCCAGGATGGAATGTTCTCCAAATTATAGCAGGGAGTGTCATAATCTCACCTAAAATTCCCAAGAATGAAAATCCCTAGGTATGCTATGCCTAAGGAAAATATGTAAAATATTAAAATAAATCAGACATTTCATATTTTGCCTAGAAACGTAACGCATTCTCTAGAATGCCTAGGAATTTCTATACAATGCCTGCTTTTCATACGTTGCCGGTAACAAATATCTACATTTGACAGTTAGACGCACAGATGTCAAGCTAGAAATAGCTTTTTTCGTGTTCTGTGGTACTCAAAACATGTAGATCCACTGAAAACTGAAGTTGCTATTTTCGACACAATTCCAATACTTTCCCTATATATTATCACGTATTTATCGTAGAGAAAAATGTTTTATCTTCTAAAAACCCTTTTATGTTTGAAAATATAAAGTTCCATGATTTTGCAAAGGGTATTTTATTCCGAAGTTTGAACCATGTTTCGTTTGTTTCTAGTTTGAGACACACTTAAAGAAATATTGAAAAATATCCTGTTAATAAAATATAAAAAAAAAATAATTTATTCGTGAAAATATAAGCAAACTTTCATTTTTTGTGCGACAAAATCTACACGAGCCGCATTTTATGTTTAATTCATATGCTCGGCACAATATATCTCATCCTTTTCGATCTTCAATATAAACGCTTTATTTTGCCTGACAGGCACCTGAAATAATAGAATTTGAAAATAGTCGCAAAAAATCAAGTCCCTGACAAGATCCATTTTGTGTTTGAAAATTGTATTAAAGTTTAGGTTTTTGTTTCAAGGGATATTTTCATTATAATACATTTGAATGGTTTCACAATGACATGAAAAAGTCATTCCGAATATTTTATTCTAGCTTGCACAATTTTCATATTTAAACGAAATTAGCTGAAACTGATCTCAAAATAATTTCGTAAAATAATAGTTTGTTTGCATTCAATTAGCGTTGTTCAGAATATTAGTGTATTTATTTGTTTATAGGACATAAATAACCGTTATATCCTATAACAGTTAGTTATATCCTATAACCGTTATATCCTTTAACGGTTCATATATTTTGGTTTATGTAGTATCACACACAATCCAACTATTTATAAGATGAAAAGACATGATTTTAAAGTGCTAATAATCAGGATATAATCTACGACAATAAGCAGTAAAAATTATCTGAAATGGACAGCATAGAACTTTCTCTACACACTCAAATTCATTTTCGCTTTATTTCATTGAGTTTAATTATCCAAAATAACACGCATATATAATAACACGCATTGAAATATGAAAATGATAAAAAATTAAGAAGATAACCGATTTCAGAAGGCACTCGTACATGAAATAACTTCATTAAATAAATTAAAGTAATGTACGATCAAACACCAACGAAGAATCCAAGAAGTATGAATTGCAGAATTAAAAAGAATTCAACTCGAAAATAAAGGAAGCGTTCGATATAGGAAGTAAAAGAGCAAACTTCACGAACTAAATTTAAATAGCAATCATTAAAAAAAAATGTCTGTGGATAAAGACTACTGAAATAAGAATGTAACTCGAAAATAAAGGAAGAGATCAATATCGGAAGTAAAAGAGCTAACTTCACGAACTAAATTTAAATAGCAATCATTTAAAACAAAATGCCTGTGGATAAAGACTACTGAAATAAGAATGAAACTCAAAAATAAAGGAAGAGATCAATATCGGAAGTAAAAGAGCTAACTTCACGAACTAAATTTAAATAGCAATCATTTAAAAAAATGCCTGTAGATAAAGACAACTGAAATAAGAATGTAACTCAAAAATAAAGGAAGAGATCAATATCGGAAGTAAAACAGCTAACTTCACTAACTAAATTTAAATAGCAATCATTTAAAAAAATGCCTGTGGATAAAGACTACTGAAATAAGAATGTAACTCAAAAATAAAGGAAGAGATCAATATCGGAAGTAAAACAGCTAACTTCACTAACTAAATTTAAATAGCAATCATTTAAAAAAATGCCTGTGGAAAAAGACTACTGAAATAAGAATGTAACTCAAAAATAAAGGAAGAGATCAATATCGGAAGTAAAACAGCTAACTTCACGAACTAAATTTAAATAGCAATCATTTAAAAAAAATGCCTGTGGATAAAGACTACTGAAATAAGAATGTAACTCAAAAATAAAGAAAGAGATCAATATCGGAAGTAAAACAGCTAACTTCACGAACTAAATTTAAATAGCAATCATTTAAAAAAAATGCCTGTGGATAAAGACTACTGAAATAAGAATGTAACTCAAAAATAAAGGAAGAGATCAATATCGGAAGTAAAACAGCTAACTTCACTAACTAAATTTAAATAGCAATCATTTAAAAAAATGCCTGTGGATAAAGACTACTGAAATAAGAATGTAACTCAAAAATAAAGGAAGAGATCAATATCGGAAGTAAAACAGCTAACTTCACTAACTAAATTTAAATAGCAATCATTTAAAAAAATGCCTGTGGATAAAGACTACTGAAATAAGAATGTAACTCAAAAATAAAGGAAGAGATCAATATCGGAAGTAAAACAGCTAACTTCACTAACTAAATTTAAATAGCAATCATTTAAAAAAAATGCCTGTGTATAAAGACTACTGAAATAAGAATGTAACTCAAAAATAAAGAAAGAGATCAATATCGGAAGAAAAAGAGCTAACTTCACGAACTAAATTTAAATAGCAATCATTTAAAAAAAATGCCTGTGTATAAAGACTACTGAAATAAGAATGTAACTCAAAAATAAAGAAAGAGATCAATATCGGAAGTAAAACAGCTAACTTCACGAACTAAATTTAAATAGCAATCATTTAAAAAAAATGCCTGTGGATAAAGACTACTGAAATAAGAATGTAACTCAAAAATAAAGGAAGAGATCAATATCGGAAGTAAAACAGCTAACTTCACTAACTAAATTTAAATAGCAATCATTTAAAAAAATGCCTGTGGATAAAGACTACTGAAATAAGAATGTAACTCAAAAATAAAGGAAGAGATCAATATCGGAAGTAAAACAGCTAACTTCACTAACTAAATTTAAATAGCAATCATTTAAAAAAATGCCTGTGGATAAAGACTACTGAAATAAGAATGTAACTCAAAAATAAAGGAAGAGATCAATATCGGAAGTAAAACAGCTAATTTCACTAACTAAATTTAAATAGCAATCATTTAAAAAAATGCCTGTGGATAAAGACTACTGAAATAAGAATGTAACTCAAAAATAAAGGAAGAGATCTATATCGGAAGTAAAACAGCTAACTTCACTAACTAAATTTAAATAGCAATCATTTAAAAAAATGCCTGTGGATAAAGACTACTGAAATAAGAATGTAACTCAAAAATAAAGGAAGAGATCAATATCGGAAGTAAAACAGCTAACTTCACTAACTAAATTTAAATAGCAATCATTTAAAAAAATGCCTGTGGATAAAGACTACTGAAATAAGAATGTAACTCAAAAATAAAGGAAGAGATCAATATCGGAAGTAAAACAGCTAACTTCACTAACTAAATTTATATAGCAATCATTTAAAAAAATGCCTGTGGATAAAGACTACTGAAATAAGAATGTAACTCAAAAATAAAGGAAGAGATCAATATCGGAAGTAAAACAGCTAACTTCACTAACTAAATTTAAATAGCAATCATTTAAAAAAATGCCTGTGGATAAAGACTACTGAAATAAGAATGTAACTCAAAAATAAAGAAAGAGATCAATATCGGAAGTAAAACAGCTAACTTCACTAACTAAATTTAAATAGCAATCATTTAAAAAAAATGCCTGTGGATAAAGACTACTGAAATAAGAATGTAACTCAAAAATAAAGGAAGAGATCAATATCGGAAGTAAAACAGCTAACTTCACTAACTAAATTTAAATAGCAATCATTTAAAAAAATGCCTGTGGATAAAGACTACTGAAATAAGAATGTAACTCAAAAATAAAGGAAGAGATCAATATCGGAAGTAAAACAGCTAACTTCACTAACTAAATTTAAATAGCAATCATTTAAAAAAATGCCTGTGGATAAAGACTACTGAAATAAGAATGTAACTCAAAAATAAAGAAAGAGATCAATATCGGAAGCAAAACAGCTAACTTCACTAACTAAATTTAAATAGCAATCATTTAAAAAAAATGCCTGTGGATAAAGACTACTGAAATAAGAATGTAACTCAAAAATAAAGGAAGAGATCAATATCGGAAGTAAAACAGCTAACTTCACGAACTAAATTTAAATAGCAATCATTTAAAAAAAATGCCTGTGGATAAAGACTACTGAAATAAGAATGTAACTCAAAAATAAAGGAAGAGATCAATATCGGAAGTAAAACAGCTAACTTCACTAACTAAATTTAAATAGCAATCATTTAAAAAAATGCCTGTGGATAAAGACTACTGAAATAAGAATGTAACTCAAAAATAAAGGAAGAGATCAATATCGGAAGTAAAACAGCTAACTTCACTAACTAAATTTAAATAGCAATCATTTAAAAAAATGCCTGTGGATAAAGACTACTGAAATAAGAATGTAACTCAAAAATAAAGGAAGAGATCAATATCGGAAGTAAAACAGCTAACTTCACTAACTAAATTTAAATAGCAATCATTTAAAAAAATGCCTGTGGATAAAGACTACTGAAATAAGAATGTAACTCAAAAATAAAGGAAGAGATCAATATCGGAAGTAAAACAGCTAACTTCACTAACTAAATTTAAATAGCAATCATTTAAAAAAAATGCCTGTGTATAAAGACTACTGAAATAAGAATGTAACTCAAAAATAAAGAAAGAGATCAATATCGGAAGAAAAAGAGCTAACTTCACGAACTAAATTTAAATAGCAATCATTTAAAAAAAATGCCTGTGGATAAAGACTACTGAAATAAGAATGTAACTCAAAAATAAAGAAAGAGATCAATATCGGAAGTAAAACAGCTAACTTCACGAACTAAATTTAAATAGCAATCATTTAAAAAAAATGCCTGTGGATAAAGACTACTGAAATAAGAATGTAACTCAAAAATAAAGGAAGAGATCAATATCGGAAGTAAAACAGCTAACTTCACTAACTAAATTTAAATAGCAATCATTTAAAAAAATGCCTGTGGATAAAGACTACTGAAATAAGAATGTAACTCAAAAATAAAGGAAGAGATCAATATCGGAAGTAAAACAGCTAACTTCACTAACTAAATTTAAATAGCAATCATTTAAAAAAATGCCTGTGGATAAAGACTACTGAAATAAGAATGTAACTCAAAAATAAAGGAAGAGATCAATATCGGAAGTAAAACAGCTAACTTCACTAACTAAATTTAAATAGCAATCATTTAAAAAAATGCCTGTGGATAAAGACTACTGAAATAAGAATGTAACTCAAAAATAAAGGAAGAGATCAATATCGGAAGTAAAACAGCTAACTTCACTAACTAAATTTAAATAACAATCATTTAAAAAAATGCCTGTGGATAAAGACTACTGAAATAAGAATGTAACTCAAAAATAAAGGAAGAGATCAATATCGGAAGTAAAACAGCTAACTTCACTAACTAAATTTAAATAGCAATCATTTAAAAAAATGCCTGTGGATAAAGACTACTGAAATAAGAATGTAACTCAAAAATAAAGGAAGAGATCAATATCGGAAGTAAAACAGCTAACTTCACTAACTAAATTTAAATAGCAATCATTTAAAAAAATGCCTGTGGAAAAAGACTACTGAAATAAGAATGTAACTCAAAAATAAAGGAAGAGATCAATATCGGAAGTAAAACAGCTAACTTCACTAACTAAATTTAAATAGCAATCATTTAAAAAAATGCCTTTGGATAAAGACTACTGAAATAAGAATGTAACTCAAATATAAAGGAAGAGATCAATATCGGAAGTAAAACAGCTAACTTCACTAACTAAATTTAAATAGCAATCATTTAAAAAAATGCCTGTGGATAAAGACTACTGAAATAAGAATGTAACTCAAAAATAAAGAAAGAGATCAATATCGGAAGTAAAACAGCTAACTTCACGAACTAAATTTAAATAGCAATCATTTAAAAAAAATGCCTGTGGATAAAGACTACTGAAATAAGAATGTAACTCAAAAATAAAGGAAGAGATCAATATCGGAAGTAAAACAGCTAACTTCACTAACTAAATTTAAATAGCAATCATTTAAAAAAATGCCTGTGGATAAAGACTACTGAAATAAGAATGTAACTCAAAAATAAAGGAAGAGATCAATATCGGAAGTAAAACAGCTAACTTCACTAACTAAATTTAAATAGCAATCATTTAAAAAAATGCCTGTGGATAAAGACTACTGAAATAAGAATGTAACTCAAAAACAAAGGAAGAGATCAATATCCGAAGTAAAAGAGCTAACTTTACGAACTAAATTTAAATAGCAATCATTCAAACAAATGCCTGTGAATAAAGATGGCTGAAATAAGAATGCAGCACAAAAATTAAGAAAAGAGCCAATTTTAGAAACTACGTGAGCTAACTTCATGACATAAATTAAAGCAACGAATTCAAAGGTTGTAAAATTAAAAGGAAATTGATACAAAATACAAAAAGAGTGATCAGATTTTGGAAGCAATATGTTGTTGTTCACAAGAAACAAACTGTTTATATGAAATAATTATTTATAAAATAATTTTATTAACATTGATACCGATACATTCAAAATATGAGAAGAAACATTAATTACAAATAGGATATAATAAAAGAAATTAAAATTAACAATAAAGATCAATCATGCATAAAGCATTGATTATGAAACACTTTCTAACTAAAATGCAATTTGGTTTAAACATCTCTAAATAGCGATACATTCAGCGCTGATATATCATAAATAATCACAGTAATACAATAATTTATCATATTTGAAAAATTAACGTCATCAAAAAAATGAACTTTATTAAAATGACGTCATCGAAATATAAATCGTCTGACTATGTAAAAGCGATGAATGTTTCATTCATATCACTTTTATTCCAAACACCAGAGCTAAATAATTTTGTGTAAATTCAGCAATTCAGACTCAGCAATTCTGTGTACAGCTCATCTTATAATCAATCACTTGTTTACATTCTGCATCCATTAAAATTAGACTTCGTTATAAAAATAATCAATGTTTGAGATCATTAGATGCACAGAAAATACGCAAAAATGAAATGGTTTTTGGACGGGGGCAACACTAAATATTAATTTAAAGGAACTTTAAAAATCAGGATTTTTACATTTGGAAAGAAAAGATGGATGCCATATTTTATTTTGAGGTGGGTCACATGATCTTTTCCTATAATATGGGTGTAAAGAATATTTTAATTCTTATTTAAAAAACTGTCGAACGTATTCTGCTGATTTTTTTTTTTATATATTTTACGAGATAATTGAATATTTCCAAATTTTTGAAGCAATTTGTAAATTTTAAATTCCCTGAAGAAATGTTTGAAAATTAGATCGCATAGGGTTCAATGTATTTCACTCTTTCAACCCGGGTTCAAACCAAAACTAAATGGGTGATGTTATTCATCTGCATTCCCATATGTCCGACAGACCGTTTCAACAACATACTAAAATATAATTCATTTCGATAAAGATTCATGCAACATACTAAAATATAATTCATTTCGATAAAGATTCATGCAACATACTAAAATATAATTCATTTCAACAACATACTAAAATATAATTCATTTCAACAACATACTAAAATATAATTCATTTCAACAACATACTAAAATATAATTCATTTCGATCACAAAAAGAATGAACAAAGTCATAAACACTTTTCAACTATGTTGAAAAGTGTTAAAATGTAGTGAAAAATGAAATAATAAAAAATAATGATAAAGTAAACATTGCATTAAAGTTAAGATGCTCTACAAACAAAATACATCTTGTCCTAAGTGTGCATTAGTAGCTTTCCAGGCAAAAAATGTGTAAGTAAAATAAGAACTTCATGATACAAATACCATGGAAGATGAGATATAGCCTATGTAAATTGCATTATGAGTCTCTTTTTCATAGCACAAAAATAAAATATTCCCTCTGTGTAGTATTCCGTCAAGCTATTATATTTCTTGATTCCCTAGTGAAATATGAAAGCATATAATATTAAATGCATGAAAGATGCCTGAATAGGTTCTGCTAATCTATAAAAAAGTAGTTCTATTAGGTGCTTATATGTCACATACTTAATTCCCGTTGTTGATATCGAATATTTTTCACACATTTATGTCATTTTTAACATTTTATTCCGTAACATTAACTGTGGTATCGTTTGTTATTTTACTCTCGCGAATTAAAAAAATCTGATGTGGGCAACACATGATTTTCCTTATATAATGCAATAAATTTACTACTTTTACAGTTAAAAATATGGTATTCTTATAGTAGATACTTATATTCTTTACAAGATATTGAATTTTCTTCAATTAGTCGTCATTTTCATTGATTTGGCGTCATTTTTATCAATTTGGCGAGATTTTTGTTAATTTGGCAACAATTAAAAATGTCGCCAAGTTGGCGACATTCCGCCAAATTCGTCGCCAAAATCTCGCCAAGCGTTATGATATAAATTATTCTTACAGGAGATAAATGACTATTGACATTCAAATACAAAAGTATTACTCAAAGTATCTTTTTTCATGAATGGAACGAGCTAGATCCACGAAAATGATGTCACCCAGTTTATCGCATGGTATTACATATGAAAAGTGAACATGCTTCACAATAGGAAATATTTTTTTTTATTTTATATAACTTTTCGATAATTTTTTTGAAAAATGTGCAATATCTCGAGAACGGTTCATGTTAGCGTTCCGAAAATTAATGCAATCGTTTTCTAATGAAAATTTACATAAGAAATGTCTATTTGCGTAACTTTGTTAACGGTTTTGATTTTTTGACGATGTTTTCAAAATTTCATTCGAAAATTTAGGGGAGTTCTGAACATTCGATTGCGTATAAAAACAATAGGCTTCCAGTGTTTACGGATTGTGATTTTTGTAAAAAATTTCTTTCGAATCGGTCTATTCATTCGTCAGTTATCGTCTCCACAGGCTCCCTGACACACACACACACACACACACACACACACACACACACACACACACACAATACACACACATACTTTCACACACACACGCACTGACATCACTTCAAAAATGTTGGATTCGTGATCAGGGATGCTTGAAACGTGCTCTCCCGTCGAAAACACCGAATTCGAATTTTCGACCCCGTCACAATACTTTCCTTATACGTTATGTATATAAGGAAAGTAATAACTCGATTTTCCAGAACATTTTGCACTTTGGACGATACAGGGTGTTTCTAAAGTCGCGCAACCCACATTTCGGTTGATATCTCTCATAAATATAAAGACAGACGTTTGAATTTCGAGCTATTTATACATCATATAATGCACAATAGATGGCGTTGTTAGTACAGAGTCAGTTCACAGAGTTCTAAAATGGCGCTCAGTTTACCGGAGCGTGTATTTATTGTGGAGCATTATTTGAAGACGAATTCTTAGAAAACTGTTAGTTCAGCGTTTTGCAAACATTTTGTATTTCTGATTATAGAGATAATGCCAGTGATTTTAGCCCCTGTGATATAATTTAAAAATTCTTAATCATTTTATTATTTAATGAAGTGTTCTGCCTATTTGGTGATGCTAGCGCAAATTTAGAGTGACTAATGTATCTTATTTAAATCTTTAATATCCCAACAGTTTATTTTAATATCCTGAAAGAGTACATAATTTTTAAAAAAGCTTGCCCAGACTGCTGAAAAAATCCGGAAAACAAATACGTTGTTAGTGTACAGTATAAAGAGTTTGGAAGAGAAATTATTCTGTTTCAAAGTCAAAATAAATAACAGAGCAGCAGTACTAGAGAGAGCCAGGGTACACGTTTGTCAGAAAATTGTTGTATCACGTGAACCACTAAAGCAATTGTTTCCAAAAAATTTAAAAAAAAAATGAAAAAAACAGCCAAAGAGGAGGATGAAGATCATTAGAAGGATTCAAAACACTTCACTTCTAGTGAACAAATTTATGAACTAAAGGTTCTATGATAGAAATTAACGGGACAAAATATTTCAGAATAAACATGAGTAATAATATCGACTAACATAAAAAAACTAAGTGCAAAATTTACAGATTATAGAGGATATTATAGCAAAATTTACAGATATAGCAAATATATAATAGCAAAATTAATAAATGTAGATCATAGCAAAAACAGAATATAGCAAAATCATATACTTGGGAAAAAGAAACAAACGGTTTCTAAAATTAAATAAGCTAACTTTATAAACATAACGAAATACTGTCTGAGATACTGAAGCCTATAAATGTCAATAATTTACCTATTTTAAAATATTCTTAGAACCCAAATGTATGTATAACTTTTAGTATGTCTAAAAAGTAGCTGATTTATAAAAAAAATTCAAATTTAAGTCACATTTCAAGCATTTCCTGCACATTAAAAATGTATTCTCGCCAGAATAAATATACACTTAAAGCAACGAAATAACATATGTATCCAAAACAGTAATAATTATCAACCTAAGAGAAAACAAAGAGATTATATGCATACCTTAAAATCAATTACTATAAACATTAAATTAGAACTTAAACTAAAAGTACTTTAATTAAACGTTTCGCGAGCTTCAATAACTCTGAAATTTTACTCCACTGCAACATTACGTAAGTGTGCTAATCAAACTAATTGAGTTAGTCTAATCTGATTTCCAAACTGAAAAATATCATGTTTTTGATGTGAAACACAGAATTTTAAGAGGCATAAAGTTGAAAATATAGTTTCTTTATTTAGAAGGATGAATTGCAATAGAAATTAAATCATCCTTATAAATTTAGATATAATAATATTTTATCTTTAATGTAAAATATGTGTTATTATATATTCGCAAATGTCTGATAGTATCAGGAGTTTAAATAGAAAAAATCTGATGTGGGCAACACATGACTTTCCTTATATAATTAATGAATTTACTACTTTTACAGTAAACAAGAAAGATCAATCATGCTTAAAGCATTGATTATGAAACACTTTCCAACTTCAATGCAATTTTATTTAAAAAAGTTGAAAATGCAATACATTCCTCGGTAATATTTTAAAACTTATCACGATACTACATTGATTTATTATATTTGAAAACTTAAACCTTCATTTAAAAAAATGAACTTCATTCAAAAGACGGCATTGAAATATAAATTGCGTGGTTTAAATATCTCTAAAATGCAATACATTCCACGGTAATATTTTTAAATCTATCATAATACTACGATAATTTATTATATTTGAAAACTTCATCGAAAACAACTGAAATTAATTCAAATGACGTCATAGAAAAAATAACACGCCTGGATCTCTCTATAAAAGCAGGATTTCATTCATAACTTTCTCCATTTCATTCATCACAATACTATAATAATTTATTTTAATTAAAAACAAGAAAGATCAATCATGCTTAAAGCATTGATTATGAAACACTTTCCAACTTCAATGCAAGTTTATTTAAACATGTCTAAAATGCAATACATTCCTCGGTAATATTTTAAAACTTATCACAATACTACATTAATTTATTATATTTGAAACCTTAAACCTTCATCGAAAAAAATTAACTTCATTCAAATAGCGGCATTAAAATATAAATTGCCTGGTTTAAACATCTCTAAAATGTGATACATTCCTCGGTAATAATTTTAGAATTATCATAATACTACGATATTTTATTATATTTGAAAACTTCATCGAAAACAACTGAAATCCATTCAAATGACTTCATAGAAAAAATAACACGCCTGGCTCTCTCTATAAAAGCAACATTTCATTCATAAATAATTCCCCCATTCATGTCATTCATCACAATACTATAATAATTTATATTATTTAAAAATTAAGACCATGGAGCTACAAGTAAGTAAAACTCTATGCGTAAAACTTCATCGAAAATTATCGTCCTTCTCTTTCTAAAATCAATGAATATTTCATTCATATCAGCCATGCAGACCCCATGGACTAAATGATTTTGTGTTAAAGAATTACAGCGATTCTAATACAACTCATTCTACATATTTTGCTGTTTACATTTTACATAGGTGAAAAATAGGCTTAATAGTAGAAATAATCAAATTTGTATGAGCATTTAAACTGAAATATATTGTCATTGCGTTGTTAAAATATGTAGATGCACAGAATTTAGGCCAAAATAAAGTAGTTTTAGGATGGATACAACACTCAATATGAATTAGAAAGAACTTTAAAAATCACGATTTTGAGACAAGATGGATGCCATATATCATTTTGAAGTGGGTCATGTGATCGTTTCATATCATGGTCACGTGATCGCTTCATATAAGAGGTGTTATTATTATTTTAATTTTTATTTAAAAAACTACTGAATATATTTCGCTGAATTTTTTTTTATATATTTTATGGAACAATTTGAATATTGCCTAAAATTTTCGAAGCAATTTGTGAATTTTAAATCCGCTTAAAAAATACTTGAAAAATTAGGTCCCATAGGGCTCAATGTATTCCATTTTTTCAACCCGGGTTCAATGCAAAACTAATTGGGTGATATTATTCATTTATATTCCCATAGGTCCTATAGACCGTCTGAATAACATACTAAAATTTCATTTTGATTAAGTCATTTTTACGGCAGTTATCGTGCTAACGGACAGACAGACAGACAGACAGACAGACAGACAGAATGAACAAAGTCATAAACACTTTTCAACTTTGTTGTAAAGTGTTAATTAAGACCATGGAGCTACAATTCATAAACTTTATGCTTAAAACTTCATCGAAAAATATCGTCCTTCTGTTTATAAAATCAATTAATATTTCATTCATATCAGCCATGCAGACTCCATGGACTGAATTATTTTGTGTTAAAGAAATACAGTAATTCTAATACAACTCATTCTACATATTTTGCTGTTTACATTTTACATAGGTGAAAAATAGGCTTAATTGTAGAAATAATCAAATTTGAATGAGAATTTAAACTCAAATATATTGTCATTGTGTTGTTTTAGTATGTAGATTCACAGAATTTAAGCAGAAATAAAGTAGTTTTAGGATGGATACAACACTCAATATGAATTAAAAAGAACTTTAAAAAATCACGAATTTGAAACAAGATGGATGCCATATCTCATTTTGAAGTGGGTCATGTGATCGTTTCATATCATGGTCACGTGATCGTTTCATATAAGATGTGTAATTATTATTTTAATTTTTATTTAAAAAACTACTGAATATATTTAGCTGAATTTTTTTTTATATATTTTATGGAACAGTTTGACTATTACCTAAAATTTTCGAAGCAATTTGTGAATTTTAAATCCGCTTAAAAAATGTTAGAAAAATTAGGTCCCATAGGGCTCAATGTATTTCATTTTTTCAACCCGGGATCAATCCAAAACTAATTGTGTGATATTATTCATTTATATTCCCATAGGTCCTATAGACCGTCTGAACAACATACTAAAATTTCATTTTGATTAAGTCATTTTTACGGCAGTTATCGTGCTAACGGACAGACAGACAGACAGACAGACAGAATGAACAAAGTCATAAACACTTTTCAACTTTGTTGTAAAGTGTTAAAAAATAGGTTTTTCTTACAGTATATACTAATATTCTTTCCATGATATTGAATTTTCGACAATTAGTCGTCATTTTCATTGATTTAGCGTCATTTTTATCCATTTGGCGAGATTTTCATTAATTTGGCAACACTTCAAAAAGTCGCTAAGTTGGCGACTTTCCGCCAAATTCGTCGCCAAAATCTCGCCAAGCGTTATGCACTAAGAAATAAGTTATTCTTATAGCAAATAAATGACTATTGGCGTTCAAAGTATTACTCAAAGTATCTTTTTTCATGAATGGAACGAGCTAGATCCACGAGAATGATGTCACCCAATTTATCGCATGGTATTACATATGAAAAGTGAACATGTTTCTCAATAGGAAATATTTTTTTTAATTTTATATGACTTTTTTAAATTTTTTTTAAAAAATGCCCAATATCTCGAGAACGGTCCATCTTAGCGTTCTAAAATTTATGTCAATCGTTTTCTAATGAATAATTACATAAGAAATGTCTATTTGCGTAACTTTATTAGTGGTTTTGATTTTTTGTCGATTTTTTCAAAATTTCATTTGAAAATTTAGGGGGTTCTGAACATTCGATTGCGTATAAAAACAATAGGCTTCCAGTGTATACGGATTGTGATTTTTGCACCAAATTTGGTTCGAATCGGTCCATTCGTTCGTCAGTTATCGTCTCCACAGACTCACTGACACACACACACACACACATACTTTCACTCACACACACACAGACACCACTTCAAAAATGTTTGATTCGTGATCAGGGATGCTTGAAACGTGCTCTCCTGTCGAAAACTCGAATTCGATTTTTCGACCCCGTCACAATACTTTCCTTATACATTATGTATATAAGGAAAGTAAAAATCATATGAACAAAAGTTTTTAAATCCAATGCCCTGTACCACAGCGACGTATTGAAAATCAATTTTAATCACACACGACATTAAACCAAATTGAGGATATAGGCAGATGAAATAGTTTTAAAAATTTAGAGCATTATCAATTTTGGATTACAATATGATTTATATATATATATATATTTAATATAATCTGCCTAAACCTTTAATTTGGTTCGAATTCACGATAATTCACATTTATTTTCTACTTTTCCGTGCACCACTGCTGTGTATGGAAAGACATCGAAAAACTTGTTTATTAACATAATTTATATTTTGCTTTGTAGTTTTCATTTCAAGTTTATTGTTTTCCTCCCATATCGACTCTCTTATACCTTTAGGGATAATTGACGTACAAATTTACGCAGATGACAGCATTTCATCTGAAGACAATAAACCATAATTCGCAAAGAAAATGAACGAAAAGGCAAAACACAAACATGACGTACACAAATAACGTAATGACGTAACGTAATGATGTGAAAATTTTACAGATAAAAATGTTTCCCAAGGTAAAGCTGTTTGTGATTTTCAGCTCTCTATGTGCTCTGAAAACAAAAAACCGAAAACGAACCCATTTAAGATGTTGAATGAAAATAAGAACATGAAGAGGTAATGTCAAATTAATTAGAATTGCTGTAGACAGAAATGTTAGATGACAGTTTATACTTTATAGAGTAGTTCTATATATAGTTTCGATTCTAGTGAGATTTTTCATCTGAGAATTTTTATCTTGTTTCCTAGCTGCCTATTCAGTATCTGGCATTCCGTGCTAAAAGGATAATAAAGAAACGAAATAATGGCCAGCGAATGCTAGTCGTTGATATGGGAACTTGCTAAATCGTGCATTCAACATCTTGAGTACATTTAAGTCAAGATTATCATATTTTTCTTTCCACTAACTCATCATTTTTTCTGATATAAATGAAGCATCAACTCTCGTAAAATCCTTTAAAAATGTCAATGAAAACCGACAAGGAATATTATGATAAAATAATCTTCCTATCATAGATCTAGTAAAAAATTTTCAAATTCTGGACCTATTACGTCAGAAAACTTTCAAGATTAGATAAATGAGGATGAGCATTAAAAGATGACCAATAGAAAAGTTATAAATATAGTGAGGCAAGACGAAGAAGTGAAGAGAAGAATGATGTACGCCTAGTAGGAGGCTCAAGAATTTCATAAATGTATAAATATACTGATGCAAAACAAGGAAGTGAAGAGGAGGAGGATATATGTCCAGTAGGAGGCTCAAGAATTTCCAAAAATTATAAATACAGTAAGACAAAACAAAGGAATGATATATGTCCAGTACCCTAACAGCATTTTTTTTCACAATGTCGTAAGATTTGCGTCACACTATGACTTTGGGACGTCACAGGACATCGCAGTACTTCTCGGCAATGTCATATTGAGATCACAGCGAAGTCATTTTGGTCATTTTCATGATCGTTTGTGACGTCACATATTAACTTGTTTGTGATGTCACATTGTAATTGCCATTGTAATGTCGTCACATTGTTACGTGTTAATTAAATTGTGGAAACGTCACAGAATAGAGTCACAATGACGTTACAAAGTTACTAATACGTAACGTCGCATAGAAGTCACAAATACGATGCCACATTGTGACCCAGGTGTCACGTGACTACAACGTCACTGTCACACATGTAACGATATGTGCTGTGAGGGTAGGAAGCTCAAGAATTTCCTAAAATTACAAATATAGTGAGGCAAAGAAAGGGAGTGAAGAGAAGGATGATATATATACAGTAGAAAGCTCAAGAATTTCCTGTGCGGAACACTTAAATGCGATTCCACCCTGCGATACATCGAACACCAAATTAAAGCATACTGAAAATATACAGTATGTAAAGCCAATAAACAATCAATTTCATATGTATGTGCTGTATATATTATTTTTCCCACAGCCCGCATTTCCTTAATGGCAGAAACAGGAGATATCCTGGAAGGAAAAAGGAACATTGTCGACAAACGTTGGCGCTAAATTGTATAGTGCTGTATACGAAGCTATTTTCCATATTAACCGAGTTTGACCATTTCCGATCCACATTAGCTGAGATAATCGAGACTCTACTACACCTTAATGCATCCCTGTGGATGCCTCCCCCACTGGGTTCCGGTCTAAATTGGGTGGCACTTCCCGACCGTCCAAACGGTTACCTTACACCTTTCTGGTAGGTCGGACGGTCTGGGGCTCAACAACAACACCTTAATGCATAAGATATATTAATCATTATTAGATATATCTTAAGCCCACATTGAATATAGAGTCGTGCCCACATACTCAGGTCACGGATAATCGAATACACGAATAAAATCTTCTGAACCAGTCTTAAATTTTCCGGCTTTAAAAAATAATTTTCACTAACCATCCCTGGATAATTGAATAAAGACTGAACAATCTTACCATAAAAATGAGGACTTAAACAAAAAAAATTGTTCGCCCAGGAAATTTTGTCTTTACAAACGTCCTCCTTCCCCAGAATTGGACAATTGTTCAGCAAGATCCGTGGCAAAACAATCAACTTTGAGAATTTTATTTCCTCATAAATAATGCAGCAAGTAATGTATATGCTAGTCTAAATTTTTCTTTCATTAAAAATGTAATATATCATTATTCTTTTTAATATTTCATATTTATAATGGGTGCTGTCAATATACAAGGAATTTAAGCAGCTATATTACATACATGTTTCCACGGATAGCCAAATTCCTTACTTAATCGAATGATATTTGCTGAAGCAGTCAATAATTATTTAACCGGGGCAAACAGCAACAACATTTGTGGATCGATTTCGAGAATATTATGATTTCATCAATGTGCAACAGCCGATGGCTGCAACAGCTGTAAAAAAACTGGCTAATTTAGAAACTCTAAATTTGAAGTCATTTACTTGGTATAACTGAATATCTCTCTGCTCCAGAAGAGTTTCGCAAAATTATGACATTCTAAATTTTAAAGCGGGTCACATACTAGAGATGGATTTGGAGATCCAATCGAGGTTCTAGAAATTGTGGAATATTTATAGCAAGTTTTTTTTCTGACATTAAAACATCGGCTATCCCATATTAATGAACGCATAATAAGTAAGAAACTGGCTGCTGTTATTTGCAACGGAAGCTCAATCCTAACTTTAGTAACGCCCCATAAAAGCGGATTCTGTGTATATTATTAAATATATTAATGTTCAAATTGATCTCCAAATTCTATTACCGAAGTTTTAAAATTCAAACATTGCGTTCAAATTTTAGAAATCGTATAATGAAATAATAAATTATTTTAGGTAAAAATATATACACTGCTCAAATATTCCATATTGAAATATCAAAGTTTGCGGCAAATGATTTACATAGTCTCACAATAATATATTGAAATGAAATATATTTTATATTTATTCAAATCTTATTTACTCAAATCCCTTGCAGAGTAATATTTTTATTATTTAATGCTGTTGAATTTGAACAGAATTTGTGATTTAATTTGCAACTATTTTTTTTTCAAACTATTGTGAATAAATTATTCTCTTCAATTCAAATTCTAAAGCAATGCAAAATTATTTAAATTTATAAACTTTTTTGAAGTGACTTTGAACATACACTGGCCGAAAATAAAATCCCAACACAAAGAAGAAATTAGTTTAGAGGAATGAAATTTGGGTAAAACAATCGTGTAGGTAATATTTATTTTATTAAAGTTTCAAGGTCACAGGTTAAAGTATGCGCGAGAAGAACCATTTCAAATGTGAAATGGTAGTACATTAATAACGGCTGTAATAGCCACGATTTTGAATACAAGCATGCAAACGTGCATGCATTGTGTCGTACAGGTACCCTATGTCATTTTGTGGGATGGAGTTTCATGCCTGTTGCACTTGGTCAGTCAAATCAGCAATGGTTGATGCTGGTTGTGGATGACGCTGGATCTGTCTTCCAATAATGTTCCATACGTGCTCGATGGGAGAAAGATCTGATGATCTCGCAGGCCAAGGCAACATGTCGACACTCTGTAGAGTATGTTGAGTGACAGTAGCGGTATGAAGACGAGCGTTATCCTGTTAGAAAACACTCTCTTGAATACTGCTCATGAATGGCAGCACAACCGGTTCAATCACCAGTCTGATGTACAAATTTGCTGTTAAGGTGCTTGGAATAACGACGAGAGTGCTCCTGCTGTCATAAGAGATGGCTCCCCAGACCATAACGCCTGGTGTAGGTCCAGTGTGTCTACGCCGTAGACAGCTTGGTTTCAAACGCTCACCTGGCCTTCTTCTTACCAACATGCGATCATCACTGGCACCAAGACAGAAACGACTCTCATCTGAGAATACAACAGATCTCCACTACGCCCTCCAATGAGCTTTAGCTTGATACCACTGACGTCGCAGATAGTAGTGATTCGGAGTAAGTGATATGAACACTACAGGCCGTCTGGCTCGGAGCTGTCCCTCAAGTAATCGATTTCTTGCAGTTCGCTGTGTCACTCTGTGGCCAATAGAATCTCTAATTGTTGCTGCAGATGCAATGCGATCCGCCACAGCCATGCGGTGAATACGGCGGTCTTCCCTCTCAGTAGTGGCCCATGTGCGGCCGGACTCTGCTCTTCTTGAGACAGTGTCTTCCCGTGACCACTGCTGCCAACAATCATGCACGGTGGATACATCCCTGCCAAGTCTTTCTGTAATATCCCGGAAAGAAAATCCACCTTCTCATAGCCCTATTATACGGCCTCGTTCAAACACACTAAGCTGCTGATACTGCCTTCTTCGTCTCTTTAAAGGCATTCTTGATTCAAACCTAGCTCACCAAGTCCAATCCGGACGATAAATAACGCTAACGAAGTTTGCATCGCGCATTTAAGGCAAACTGATTTGCATGATCATAGTGGCACTACTAGCGCCACTCTTATTTGTCTAGCATGAAATTTGAATAGACGTCATCTTTCATATGTGCAAAAACGCGCCTCCCAAAGTTTGTTTATCTAGCACAACTCCTCCTTGGTGATGGTATTTTATTTTCCGCCAGTATATATAGCTGACAATCAATATAGATCGATATTAATTCTTTAATATCTGTGAACTACCGGTTTTTCTACGGCCGCATTCTTTTCAGGTTCCAGTCACTGAAAGGTTAAATCATGGTGGGAAAGTCGACGCCACAAGAGTGATTATCTTGTGATATCACTTTTCATGTCATGATGGAGAAATGGTTTAGCTCTTATTTCTACTTCTCAGCAAAGGAAAAGCGGTGACTTAATCTCCGAGCAGTACTGCTTACTTTATACTTTTCAAAAATGGCTAACCCCTCCCCCCCCCTCAAACAAAAATCACCAAAATTTCACCAGATTCTTAGGGCGCGTTCGTTCTTCTATTCCTATCATTTTGTGGTTATATTGTAGTGAGAGACGTTATGTTACGTGGTGAAAATTAATGCTTTTCATTAGAGAATCACTCTTGAGACGTCTATTATCTCACCACGATTTAACCATAAAGTTACACCCCCCTCCCCCGAAAAGAAAACACACCAAAAATTCACCAGATTCTTAGAACGTGTTCGTTCTTCTATTCCCATCATTTTGTGGTTATATTGTAGTGAGAAACGTCATGTTACATGGTCAAAATACGTGCTTTTCATTAGAGAATCCCTCTTGGAACGTCACTTTTCTCACCATGATCTAACTATAAAATGACTGGGAACATGAAAAGAACCAACTGTTATTGAGAATATATGTGCGAAACATCGCACCACGAACATGAAACATCGACATCGAACTGAAAAACATCGAAACAAACAACAACATCAACCACGAAAACACATTACACTTGCATATATATATATATATATATATATATATATATATATATATATATATATATTATATTCGAAATGAAATGTATAATTACATTTCATATAAATTTCAAGAGATTGGAAAACGTGTAGGATGAGAAATTAAACCTGAAATTTTGTTATTAAATACCGCGTGATCAATAACCGAACGAAAATCTAAACTAAGCATATGAGGAATATAAAAGAAACTAGGCTATTATCTCTTTGTGGTTATGGAGACGGGGTAAATGTGACAATCAGAAAGTAAGAAAGAAACAATCAATAGGAAAATGGACCTTCTAAATACGGCTATCCACTAAACAACACTTTTTATATTAAAAAACATAATTCTATTCTTACAGCTCCATTTCCAATAACCAGTCTTTTCATCCTGGAGTTAATAAAACGTTCTAGTCGCCTCTAAAAGTTTGCACAGATCGTTGACATTGGGTCCTTTTGGAGAGAAGCCCGAGCGCTTATTGATATAACAATGCAGCAAGGATGCAAAACAATATGGAAAGATTGTGATATATGAACCTAAATATAGTTAAATGGACGTTATTTTGCACGAGTTGACTTACGTTTCATATATTCTCGGAACAGGAAGATTATACCCACGTCTGTAAACTGAGAAAACTCTTTCCAAGAAAGATCACAAAATCTCCAGATTTATCATCAGATAAAAAATGATATTTCTAAGATTGAGATCAAGGGGTGCTTGTCTCGGGGCACGACTGACTTAATTATTTTTACCTGACTCTGAGTATGTGACGACATGGGAATTAAGAACACGCGCATTTTGTTCTCGGGCTCTTAAAAGAGACCGAATTTGTTAACTGCGACTACCATCTTACTCCAATGACGTCACTAAATTTTCTTATATATCACTGGATCTGTGTGAACAGGTCAATTTAGAATTTGTGCGCAAGTTGTTTATTCCTGGATACTGCCACTTCAAAATTAATAAACCATTTTTAACTGTAATAATGCGCGTGTTTTGGCAACTCCTCTCAAAGTTCACTCTGAACCGTAACATCACGATTGACGAATCTTAATTCCCATGGCATCAAGCTGACAACTTTTACATTGGTTGCCGGACTAAGTGCCCAGCCATATATTAAAGTACCTTGATTGAGACGTATCGCTGGAATGATATTGTTTGTCGTTAGACGAATATCAAAATCTACAAATCAGACGAAAAAAACCGCTGAATTAGTACTTCTATTACCAAAAACAAATTACCTTAAAACAAAGATTTTAGAATTTTTCTGGCAGAAATTTTGAAATATTCATTTCGAAACAGAAAATTCTGGAATCCTTTCTTTAAAGAATTTTGTGCTATCTAATAATTTAATCGTTTTCCCTGCCTTGATGAACGGCAATGGCTGTGAAACCACAGCCATATTTGAAATACATCTTGGATTAGATAGTCCTATACAAGATATATTTTGATCCAATGTCTTAATCTTGGACTTGTAGCCTCTAGACCGTTGCACACGTATTGACACCATCCAAAAATATTATTTTTATAGAACCAAAAGAAAATTTTTAAAATGGCTTGATGCTAGAAAACGACTGAAAATACTAATTTAATAGGACAAAAAAACTGCATAGTTACAAACAGAAAGCTTTAAAGCACACTCTACCCTTAGATATCGTCAAAAAGTATCTTATGCTACAATGAATAGAATTTCAGATATCCATATACTTTTAAAAATGGGTTCTTTTATTGAATAGAACTTTCTTTACAAAATCAGATACGTTATTGTGAGGAAAATACCGAAATTTGCAGTTGAATAAACTTCAATGTGAAGAAAAAGGAGTTTATCTCAAAATAACACAAAAACGGTAGCATGCCATGTTGTATTTCTTTTTCATTATCAAACTTGCTTTCAATTTCACAGACCCCTGAAATACCATATTAGATAAACTATGACAGGTTTTAAAACAGCTCCTGGTCCTTGAAGTTATTGCGTATATTTGTTTTACGAGGATCCAACACTTAAGAATGCAATAGTACTACATAACTATTTTAAAATGATTTTAGAAACGTGTTTTTAATTATGTCCATTTTCTGGTTTTCAGAATATTCGGAATTTATTTTTCCTCATTTATAAATTTGAATTTGTCATCCAACTTTCCTTACACTACTTAGTATATAATAAATGAAACTTATTGGGGCCACAAATCGTAAATCCGCTTCTCAGGTTTTCTCCGAACATGATCCAACCGATTTTGAATCTATGAATCTGCAAGCATGATACCTCTACAGAGTGATTCAAAAAAGATTGGCCAAACTTAACGAGGTGGTAGTACACAGCAAACCAATCATTTTTCGTCATATTTTACTGGGTCGGCAATGAAAAGTAAAGGTGCCAGTGGGCGCTTAATGGTGTAAATGATGAGGTGAAGCGAAAACACAAGAATGACGTAGTAGTTATAAAATGCATTTAATAAACAACAATTACAGTAATGGCTCAAAAGAGCTACCGCCAACCTGAATGCACGTCTCACAGCGGCGATGGAAGAATTGGCGAACTCTCTCGAACAAACCACGCATGTCACGAACTTCGGCAGCAGCAGCCGAAATTCTGGCGACGGGGTGCTATTCAAATTCAAGGGGAGTATCATAGACAAGACTTTTGAGATATTCCCACAAAAATAATTCAAGACAGAACAAATTGGGCGATCGTGGAGGCCAAGCTATGGGACCACGTCGTCCAATCCATAACCCTGAAACGCCTTTACGTTTCATTTCCGACCCGGTAAACTCTGACGAAAGATACTTGGTTTGGTGTGTACAACCACCTCGTAAAGTTTGGCCCATATTTTTTTAATTACTCTGTTTAAGAAATTGGCCAATTTAAAAAGAAGAAAGATTAATCATGCTTAAAGCACTGATTATGAAACATTTTCCAACAGAAATGAAATTTTTGTAAACATCTCTAAAATGCGATACATTCAGCGGTGATACTTTTTAAATTATCACATAAAATTACCAGAATAATTTATTTAACTTGGAAACTTAAATCTTCATCAAAAAAGGCAATGCTATAAAATCGTCTGCTTCTCTATGTATAATCAATGACTATTTCGTTCATATCACTTACATTCCATACTCCAGAGCTAAATAACGTTGTGTTTAAAAAAGTTCAGCAATTCCTATACAATTCATCTTACGACTTAATTTGTTTACATTCTGCATACATTAAAATTAGGTTTTGTTGTAGAAATAATCAAAGTTTAGTGATCATTTAAAATAAAAGTATTGCAATTGCGTTGGCACATAATTTAGATACACAGATATTTTGCAAAAGTAAATTGATTTTGGGACGGATGCAACACTACATAGAAATATAAGCATTCCTTAAAAATAAGGATTTTCACTAAGCGAAAAATAAAATGGATGCCATATTTTATTTTATAATGAATCACATGGTCACTTCATATAATATGGGTTTAATCAGTTTTTCAAATTTTATTTAAAAAGTTACTTAACATATTTTGATGAAATTTTTTTACACATTTTACGGGATACTTTGAATATTTCCTAAAATTTTCAAATCAATTTATGAATTATAACTCCGCTTAAAAATGTTTGAAAAATTAGGTCCCATAGGGTTAAATGTATTTCATTTTTTCAACCCAGGTTCAATCCAAAACTAATTGAGCGATATTATTCTTTTACATTCCCATATGTCTCACAGACTGTCTCAACAACATACTAATATTTCATTTTGATAAAGTCGTTTTTACAAGAGTTATCGTGCAGATAGACAGACAGAAAGAATGAACAAAGTCATAAACACTTTACAACTAAGTTGGAAAATGTTAAAAGGGCAAATGTTTATTTTATTTAGTAAACATACGAGTTACTGATTTTCAAGAAAATAGAAACAGCAACAGATCAGTGGCGAAGCACTAGGAAGGACAAGGTAAACAGAAGGTACACAAATAATTTACGACCGAGTAATTTTTGTTTTAATTATATATTATTTTAAATAAATGTATAAACTATTTTGTACAGGAGATGTAGATAGAGTTTTGATTTGATTGGCGCGCTGGCGTATTGTTCAGCGAAGACAAATTAGATATGTCTTACCAAGTCAGGATGATTTGCATTGGAAATGGAGCTTAAAGAGAATGCGCGCACACTGTTTATCGTTTAAATGCTGTAGATCTAGAAGACGTGTCTACACTCTGAGATTTCTGAGTTTAAAAGTTAATAGTAAATTTTATTTATAGAAGTTTTGACATTTTTTATTGGTTTGGAATCTGAATCATGTTGATTTTATATACCAGTTAAAAGACAATTTCCCGTGTATTGCGTTTTTCCGCATATAACGTTTTGCAATTGGTTCCACAGGGAAATGTGGGGTTCACTGTAATAAAATTGTAAAATGTCATTAATTTATTGCATTTTATTACTTTCCTTATATACAATAATGTATAAAGAAAATATTGTGATGGGGGTCGAAAATTCGAATTCGAGTTTTCGACGGGAGAGCACGTTTCAAGTATCCCTGATCCCGAATCGAACATTTTTGAGGTGATGTCAGTGTGTGTGTGTCAGTGAGTTTGTGGAGACGATAACTGACGAACGAATGGACCAATTCGAACGAAATTTGGTACAAAAATTACAATCCGTGACGACTGGAAGTCTATTGTTTTATACACAATCGAATGTTCAGAACACCCTTAAATTTTCGAGTAAAATTTTGAAAAAATCATCGCTGCACATTGTGCAACATAGCAGGTGTTACGTAAGCACAAGCATCAGTAATGCGTCGTCGAAGATCCTGCAATGTTGGCGGAGGGATCGCTTATACCTGCCATTGTATGTGTCCCCATAAGAAGAAGTCCAATGGGGTCAAGTCAGGTGAGCGCGGGGGCCAGTCGACGGAACCACCATACCTGATGACTTGATTCTGGAATGTCTCTGTTAGGTACTGCTGAACGTTTGAAATCATATGCGGAGGTGCGCTGTCATGTTGGAACCATACATTTTGGAGTTAGTGCAACGGTAGATTCTCAACAAAGTCGGTTATTACATCGTGCAGAAGCTGCAAGTACCGTTGTCCCGTTAACGTGCCCTCGTAAAATACTGGTCCAATCAGCCTGTCATTAATAATTCCGCACCAAACATTAATCGACCAGCGTTGTTGATGTCGAACTTCGACGGCATATCTTGGATTTTCCAGCTACCAGGTATGAACTTTCTGTCAAGCATTCCGTTCCTCGAAAAACATACCTCATCCGTCCATATTATGTCTGCCAGGAATGTTGGATGGACCTCTAAGTTATTCATCACAAAGTTTCACCACGTATAACGTCTCTCAGCATCTCTTGGCAGCAATCCCTGCACAGGTGTGAATTGGTATGGATGAGCACCTGATTCATTCAGGATTTTCCAGCCGTGGCTTTTTGAGAGGCCACAATGTTCACTGATCATTCTTGTGCTGCTCTGAGGATGGGCGTGAGCGTATGCTAGCGCATCTTCAGGTTGCACTTTCCGTCCTACATTACGAGGTGTACGAATTCGAGGTCGGCTGGTCACGCAACCCGTCTCCCTTAAACGTTTTACAACTTTTAAGATGGTCTGCCGTGTAGGATGCTGGCCTTGAGGGAAACGTTCACGATACAGCCTTGCAGCTGATTTTGCCTTACGCCCACATTCACCGAAAATTAACAACATCTCGCAATACTCGTTACTGCCAAATTTTGCCATAACTCTTCTCTTTAATGTATAACCCAGCAGAAACATCCTTTTTATAGTAGTATTCTCTGGTGAACAGGTATGACGTTCCATCCTCATTTGTATAATACATGAGATCCATGTGATTTTTATACCAGACATGGTTGAGTTGAGCTGTGTGTTTGGAGAGACGATTTTGCAAGATCAGCAGAAAGTTTTCATGGTTTGTAAAGACATTCAGTAAAACACGTGACCGGTGGGGACAGAACCATGGTCCTCATGAATGCGAATCAGGTGTGTTTCCCCTGCGCCACAATACAGGCTCGTATTTAGTCCGTAAGGTGGTCTTTTCTCGTTTTGCTTCACAATCAAACAAATGTTCATTTTTTGCCTACTGTTTTGAGTATTAATATACGCAACGTATCTTTTCGTACTAAATCGAGAGTGCTCTACGACTTTCTAATTGACTTTTTTCACGTATCTTTCACCGTTTACGAGATAGGACCGCTAATTCCAAAATTTGCCGATAGATGGCGTTGTAAGTTGCCACATCGAGTAGCGCATAGCGTTTTTACTATACCTAGACACCAACTTTATGGCCTAAGCTGTCACCGTTTAGAAGTTAAGGGGGATGTAACGGATATAAGTGGGCACCCTGTATATTATATGAATGTTTGTATAGCAAAAAATATCACTTTAAATCAATGTTGCCAAATATTCTATTAGATCGGAAAGGCATTAAGTTCTCAATAACTGCTGATTCCATTCCCAAAATTTGTGCTGGCAGCTATCTTAAAATTGCCACATACCAGCTTCCTAATTTTAAAGAAAGCCATAGGTCAGGGCAATAACACGAGAAGTATTTGATTTATCGTATATTTTTATGCAAGTGTATAGGAAACCTAAATGAACTACATGATAAGACAACTTGAGAGAGCTGCCCTCTTTTTAGTGGGATACTGGGGGGAGGGCGAACTATTCGCTTCCTGTTAGAGATAGGGGAAGATGTCAATTTCAAAATTATAGAGCGTCTAAAAATTATTGTAAATGATTTTACCCCAAGCAAGAAATGGAAAGGCTCCTTGAAAAGGAGTATATACAATGTAACTCCTCTTTTCCAAAAACTTGAACATTGACAATGTTCGATTTTAAGGATGTAAAATTGACTTTCTTATACACGAAATACAGAAAGTTCACCTTCAGCAACGACGCATGCTTACAAGTGGGTAATAACGTGTCTCTCAGCGTCGTTTTCCGGTATCTCTACGTTATTCTCTATGTTTTATTTCATCAAAATTTTGCATCGTGATTTAGATCTACTGATTTATTAACTATTTTACAAATTGTAAAAACAAAATAAAAAAAATCAATTTTACTATTATGAAAATTCGAATCTGGAGCGGTAACTATGTATTAAAACGCTTACGGCTTTACAAAATATGTCTTGCATCAAAGCATAATGGAATTTTCGTAATAATATAAGTTCAAGATGAACTGAATAGAAGCAATTCTACTTAATATATATATTGCCCTACATATTGAAATTATATACCCGTATATAACAAACGAATCACATCAATAGTTTCCAATGAAATTATTTAGAGAAAATCGTTGCAAATATTCATATACCAATAATATTTTGACGAAAATGAAATTTCAATCGCCATTTTTGTTTTGCAATCAGAACATTCGAAATGATATGTTTTTCACGTAATCAATATCCTTGTTTCACGTTCGAAAATGAGCCTTATCATATTCTGACAAAGAAGTATATTTATGGGAATTTGAGGAAAATGGCAAGGGAATATTATTGGAAAAATGTCAAGCAGTTTGTTTTTCAGACAGATGTTTAAGAAAACATACATTTTAGAATGATATATTACAGTTGCTCGTCAAATAATTATTCATATTATTTTTCAAGTCCAGAAAACAAACAAGATGTTTAATTTTTTATTTAAATATAACTCAGAAAAATGCTTTCAATTTCAGTTATTTGAGTTCATTTTTAATATATATTGTTCCGTTAGAAAAGCATTACAAAATAATTAAATTGCGAGACTTCAATTGACATTTCCTAACCTACGTTTTCCACGTAGTGTAAATCCAATTACATGATAATCATAATAATAATACAAAAGCAAGTATCCTTCTTATAAGTAAAATGTCAATAGTAATTCTGTAGTGCTTAAAATACAATGATATACTGTCAATGGAAATAAAACAGAAAGGGATTAATATATATATATATATATATATATACATATATATATATATATAAGAAAATCAAAAAAGATCGAGAGGTGATATAAGTGCCAACAGGGAAATAACAAATGGCCAAGGGGGATTGTGACCCCTTGTTCCCGTTTATAGCCAGCTATTACTCCTGAGGAAACACTCTAGGAACCGTTACGTGCCTGTGGCCATATTTCCCCCTTGGCCATTTGTTATTTCCCTGTTGGCACTTATATCACCTCTCGATCTTTCTTGATTTTCTTATATACAAGACATTAATAGAGCAGCATTGCGCCTATATGACTTGGCAATTTCTATTAGTTTACAATCGGGTACGTTTAGTACTTTGTTATTTACAATATATATATATATATATATATATATATATATATATATATATATATATATATATATATATATATATATATATATATATATATATCTTTGAAAGTGTAAAGTTAACATTAAGATTTATTAATCCATTGCTCTATATTATGGCTTGACATACCAATTTTAGTGCTGCATACAAAATACTTACTTTGCTGTAAATTTAATTTAGTTAAGAGTAAGTTCATGAAATGTTCATTTGGTAATTCCTATGCTGATATCTTTAGGTAACTTCTCTACACTTTTTGGATGAGCAGGGCGGCTTAGGCAATAAATTAATAAAATTTCTTAATTTCAATTATTTGTTAGTAAACATTATTAGTATTTACATCATGTATTTATATCAATATAAGGGGAGATCAGGATCCCTAAATTTCCACAATCGTAATATGATGGCCAGATTAACTCTACTAAATTTATGTAATTTACTAGGAGTTTAACCTTCAAAATTAATAATACTGAAATGGGTACCAGTTAGTAATCAGATTGTTGGTCACCGGCTCTCGTTCCTTCACTTGTGATTTGAGTATACAGGGCATTGATTGTATACTCAGTTAGTGCGGCGTTTGATTACATTTTCTGGTCGAAACAGTTGCTGCAACATCCGGTTAAAAAGGGTAATCTAAGATAGTCGTTAAACGAGGCTTTTTGCTTACCAAATTAATTAAAAGAGTGTTAGAGTGTCTTTGAAGTAAATTTTTCAGGCAACACATCTCAGTCTTCGTTTGAAGGAGGGCTAGTGACACTTTGCATCCAACTCTGTACCGACCACTGAGTTACGTGCCTTACCGCAGATTATGTCAGACTATCCCGAAGGATAAACGTGTCAATATTCTAGTTGATAACAGCTCTGCAACGCTAATTCTTGGGATGAATTTGACATTTTTATATTAGTATATACTATTTTAATAATGTTTTCTTCCATAGATAGTTTAAACTATTATTTTCCTGCATGAACTATATCATCATTGAAGACAATGTCGCGCTTAAAATACCAGCATTAAAAATTCTTACATTTTGAATTATTTGTGCAAGTTACAACAAATTCTATACAATTCTACTTTTCACATCGTTCAATTTTTTTGCATATGCCATGTAAATCATAAATATGTGACCCGGATGTGCGGCAATTGTAAAAGTATATTCACACGTAAAATTTCATAGATACATAAATTCGTTCTTGAGGCATTTAGTCTACTCTTTACACATACACACAAACTAACAACAGGGTGATTATTTTACCAAATGGTTCAAAACGGGTTCAGGTATCTTGAAATGTACTTAACGAGAATTTAAAAAATTTCAAGAAAACAATACTTTCTGTGCACAATATTATGAGAAATTAAGAGTATCCAAGCAATGCGATTATGGTAATAAAAATACTGTCAATGCTCTAAATATGTTTCTATTTAATATATTTATTAGTCGAAACAGAATTACGTTCTGAATAGAATTATTAATTCAATTCCTTGTCATTTGCAGAAGGATTGTGTGTAGATACAGCTGAAGATTCCAGATTTTTAATTGCCCAATTAAATGTCTTATAATAAGAACATAATTTTTAGATCCGACATACTTGCATAAGTATAAAACATTTTTTTTCCTATTGAATAAGCTGATTAGAGCGAGCATTAAAATGCATAGACCACTATATCGGTCCATCAGAAAAATGTGCTCCGTATGTTTGGCAATGTTTGCTGCTTTTGCATCCTCGTATATTCGTTCATTGCTTTGTCACCTAGCATTTCGTTGGATTTTTATAACTTTAGTTTTGCAACATTATTATTTCTTATATGTCATGTGTATATTTTTGCATATTCTTTTGAAACAGATAGGGGGAAAGTTTTATATTTGAGAAAAAAAGTGTGTAAATCTACATTGCCCTCAGTATACAGCTGCACTAGTATACTATGGAAAAAAATTAGTTAAAAATGACCTTAATAAATAAGTTATTTATAGTCTCTTCTTAAAATTGTGGCATTGTCTAAGACATCGTATATATACAACATTAAATTTCAAGGTGTAATAAGGAAGAGTCAATTCTAGGTAATAGTTTAATTGTTTATGTAAAAATAACTAATTTATATTAAACGTCCAATGCTTTTCTATTTTATAGTTTATTTAAATAAGATGATTTTAAATATAATTTATGGCTTATTTTTAATTAAACAAGTCATTTACTTATTTCGATACGCTAACGATTTCAAGTAACATTACCAAATATATTAACATATAACATACTTTCTTTTAAGATATTTAAACTGATACATATTCTATTAAGTAAATAAAGGAAACAAGAAATGCAAAATGCGCTCTATAAAGGTTGTTTACAAATGTGGTTTATTGTCAAGTGGTCCTTTTTTATTCCCCAAGTAACAATTTTAGGACGACAGCGTTATCGGGGGCATAGGACCTTTAAACCTTCAAAAAATCAATTTTTCAATTTTATTTTATTCTGAATGTTTGAACATTTCTGAACACTGTGCAAAAAACCGCATTCTAAAATTCGCATTATTTCTAAAGTTATGAGCTTTTATGCAACATACACTTTTGAAAATTTTCTCATGTCAGCCATCGCCGCCATTTTTAAAGGGACGTCACTATTTGTTTACGTTTGCAGTTTGCTGTTTTGTCATGTCAATCTAATACTTTTTCCACCACCATGTCTTAATTATTTATTTAATTATTTCTGCAGCAGCAGGAAGGCAACTACTCACCTCTACTAAACTGCTCAGCCCAGTTTGTTTATATTCTAGAGCCGTTAACTTGTTTATAACGTGGAGAATTTCTTCTGAGTTTTGCAATTTCTTTTCATTATATTTTCTTACTTTTTACGATTGATTTGTGGCATTTATGTTGTTTAAGCATAAAAACTTTGAACTAAAATACAGTTAATCTATTTTATAATTATGCATTACAAACTTCTTCACGTTTGCATATTTATTTGTGTAAACTTCAACGTACAAGACTGTTTGGTGCAATTTTTTAATATAAACTTTTTGCTTTTTGCTTTCTAATAATGGATACACCGGCAACTAAATCTCGTTCTGGGAAAAGAAGACGTTTTCAATGAAATATGTATGTAATTAAAAACAAAAACAATCCGAAAGTGTTCGAATGAAAAATGTTGATTCTACGCCTAAGCTAAGTGCTTCAAGTAAAAAAACTGTTCAGCTCAAAAGATGAACTTTCACTTGATAAGTCACATATTTCATCTGAAGAACATTAATATAGAATAGTTCATATATCAGTACTTTTCAAGGAGCTTGCAGATGTTTTGTGCTGCAAAATATGTCATGGAACAATAAATATACGTGAAAAATCTTCAATGGGTTTAGCATCAACATTTCTTGTATATTGTGATAGCTGTGATGAACTAAAGTCTGTGAAAAATTCAAAACTGCTTGGTGTTAAGAAAAATATTCCAGAAATAAACAGAAGAGCTATATTTTCTATGCGATGTATAAGGCAGGGCTTATCGGCTTTATCTCCTTTTTGTTGTACGATGGGTCTTCCAGCGCCTGTTTCTCAGAAATCATATAATAAAATTAATCGCAAGACTTTAAATGCCACATCTGTTGTAGCTAAATTTTTAATGAAAAGTGCTGTCCAGGACGAAAGAGAATTATCAAATGGATCGAAAGATATTACTGTAAGTGGAGATGGTAGTTGGAAAAATAGGGGGTATTCGCCACGTGTAGGTGTGTGTACACTAATCTGAGCAGAAAGCGGGAAGGTTATTGAAACCGAAGTAATGTCTTCTTCTTGTAAAGGCTGCAACAGCTACAGAAGTAAGAAAAGTGGCCCTCGGTATGAAAAGTGGAAAAATAATCATAAAATAGTGTGTTCGAAAAACCATTCGGGTAGTGCGGGAAAAATGGAATGTGATGGAATTTCGAGTCTCTAGCACTACATATGAAGTTTGAAAAGCTCGTAAAAGGCAGAAAACATTTGATTTTCAAAGACAAGAGGAAGAGGAAGGAATTACTTATGCATCAGGTGCATTTTGATGCTAAATTAGATATAAAATAACACAGGATGTATAATAAACTACAGCCAAACATTAATTAGCCGAACTGCGATAACTCAAAATTTTCCATGTGCGAAAGTCATATTTGTTATATATTTTTGTAATTTTAAACAATTTCAATACGTCAAATTTTCTGTAACTCATTCTTTTCTTGTCACTAGAGTTTCAGTTTATCAAAGTACCACTGCAGCTGTTTTTCTCAGGTAGGTGATTTTACAACTTGCGCACAGCATATTTTAAAATATATTGTACCAATCACTTTCAAGTTTTTGCTCTTACTTGTTTCATCTATATATACAATTTATACAAAAGAGATTCCTCCTAAATAAGTAAAAATTTAGTAAATGTTTTTCATCTGACTGACAAGAAACTTCTTCACGAAGCTGATGTTCGAGCTTCCGATGCAACATATAGAGCTCAAATACTTCTTAAAAGGCAGAAAAATTTTGATTTTTCAAACATAACAGAATTAGGAAGGTGCTATTTATGCACTGGAAGCATTTTAAGGTCAAAATACTATAATAAATAACACTGAATATATTTTTAAACTTAAAAGCGGGTATCTCAGATATGTGATTTTAGCCCTTGTGCGCAATATATTTTAAAATATATGTAGCCAATCACTTTCAAATTTTTTGCTCTTACTTGTTTCATTTATATACATAATCTATAGATAAAAATTCCTCATAAATACGTAAAAATTTAGTAAACGTTCTTCATCTGACTAACAAGAAACGACTGTGCGAAACGTCTGTTCGAGTTTCCGAAGCAACATATAGAGCTCAAATACCCCTTAAACGCAGAAAAATTTTGATTTTTCAAACATAACAGAATTAGGAAGGTGCTATTTATGCACTGGAAGCATTCTAAGGTCAAAATACTATAATAAGTAACACTGAATATATTTTTAAACTTAAAAGCGGGTATCTCAGATATGTGATTTTAGCTCTTGTGCGCAATATATTTTAAAATATATGTAGCCAATCACTTTCAAATTTTTTGCTCTTACTTGTTTCATCTATATACATAATTTATAGATAAAAATTCCTCATAAATAAGTAAAAATTTAGTAAACGTTCTTCATCTGACTAACAAGAAACGACTGCGCGAAACGTCTGTTCGAGTTTCCGAAGCAACATATAGAGCTCAAATAGCTCCTAAAAGGAAGAAAAGTTTTGATTTTTCTTACATAACAGACATAGGAAGGTGCTAATTATGAACTAAAGGCATTTTAAGGTACAAAATAAGATAATAAGTAACATTGAAGCATTTTTAAATTATAAAGCTGTTTTTCTCAGATATGTGATTTTAACACTTGCGCGCAATATATTTTAAAATATATGTAACCAATCACTTTCAAATTTTTTGCTCTTACTTGTTTCATCTATATACATAATTTATAGATAAAAATTCCTCATAAATAAGTAAAAATTTAGTAAACGTTCTTCATCTGACTAACAAGAAACGACTGTGTGAAACGTCTGTTTGAGTTTCCGAAGCAACATATAGAGCTCAAGTAGCCCCTAAAAGGCAGAAATTTTTTTATTTTTCTTACATAACAGACATAGGAAGGAGCTAATTATGAACTAAAGGTATTTTAAGGTACAAAATAAGATTATAAGTAACATTGAAGCATTTTTAAATTTTAAAGCTGTTTTTCTCAGATATGTGATTTTAACACTTGCGCGCAATATATTTTAAAATATATGTAACCAATCACTTTCAAATTTTTTGCTCTTACTTGTTTCATCTATATACATAATTTATAGATAAAAATTCCTCATAAATAAGTAAAAATTTAGTAAACGTGCTTCATCTGACTAACAAGAAACTACTGCGCGAAACGTCTGTTCGAGTTTCCGAAGCAACATATAGAGCTCAAGTAGCCCCTAAAAGGCAGAAAATTTTTGATTCTTCTTACATAACAGACATAGGAAGGTGCTATTTATGAACTAAAGGCATTTTAAGGTGTAAAATAAGATAATAAGTAACACTGAATGTATTTTTAAACTTTAAAGCTGTTTTTCTCAGATATGTGATTTTAGCCCTTGCGCGCAACATATCTTAAAATATATTTAACCAATCACTTTCAAATTTTTTGGGCTTACTTGTTTCATCCATATATATAATTTGTACTTCAAAAATTCACCATAAATAGTAAAAAAAGAATTGTGAAGAGGTTTATTTCATGTTTTTTAACACTGAAAATGAAAATTTCATTTTGTTTAGATTTTAAAAATATTAAATTTATTTCAAAATTTTAAAAAGTGTGTACAAATTAAAGATGTAATAGTTATAAATATATTATTATCAAATTGAAGTCCATAAGTATAATATTATTTGAAATATCCTGCGCGCGGCTGCTACATACACCATTATGTCTGTCAAAATTGTATAAATTTTAAAAAACAATATAAAATGTACATATAATTATATGACTTCAGTAAAATTTGTGTAGTAAGAAAGGTTTTCTATATGTTTAGAGAAAAAAATTTGAACATCTGGGATACACCTGGTTAAAATTAAAAAATTGTAAAGATAGCTCTATTTTCAATGAATTTCGACTGTTTAAAGGTCCTATGCCCCCTTAATTGCGTGAGCTTTCTTTGGGGGAAGACAGCCATATGAGAAAGTACAATTTGTTTCTTCACTACTTAGCAAGTTTTAATAAATTCGCTTTTCAAATAACGTTAAAAGTAGAACTTCCTTATTATAATAGTAGTTTTATTTATTTATTTCTGGTCTTATTAATCTGTGAAATAAAACATATTTTTCTTTCTCTTTATTGTATGCAACAGAAATTAAAATATCTTAATTACGAAATAGCTTTAATGAGAAAACAAACTCTCAATTTTCTGAGACAGTTTAATAAAGAATAATATAATTTAATTTTGAATTAAAGTATATATATATATACGAGTATATATATATATATATCGTATATATATATATATATATATATATATATATATTTTATATATATATATATATATATATATTAATATATATATACATATATATATATACACATATACATATATATATACCGGGTGGTCAGAATTAAAACACCCCTACTCTGAGTTCCCTATACATCGAACTACTCAGTGTGAAGGCCCCAAAATTGTTGAACCTACTATTCGAGACATGGGGAAAGGGATTACGCAAAAAAAAAATAGTTCCAGAAACACCGATAGGTGACGTTGTGCAACAGAAAATATGCTGAAAAGACACAAAATAATCACAAAAAAACAAGCACATGCGATATAGAATTTTTTCTTTTTAATCTCTTTTACTGATATGAAATAAAAGAAGATAAAAAAGTGAAGAAACTTAAACTGCCATTGTAACTGCGATTTCGCACTGTAAGCACAAAAATTTGCATAAACCCTTGGTTTGCAGCTACTATGTTCTGGGCATAAAATGGAATAAAACTGGGAAATTTTCATTCTTATCAGCGATGGCTGTCACACTGCCAGAACGCGCTTTGCTTGTGAAGCTGTTTTATGAAAACAAACGATATGCTGCAGCTGCACTTCGAGAGTTCCGTCGACTTAAGAATTTGCGCAAAGGACCATTACTTCTACAAGCTCTCAGAAGAATGATCGCTCGATTCGAGAAAACTGGACATCTTGGAGTTCAGCCGGGTCGAGGACGCAAATCGACTCGTTCAGATGTCGTTGACGATGTTGCCACCGCTATTGTTGAGCAATCAATGGATAACATTATAGGTTGTAGTAGTGCACGTGGAGTGTCACGACACTTGAGTGTTCCCTACAGCACAGTGCGGAACGTACTGAGGAACATAGTGCATTTTTTCCCGTACAAAATTAGTCACAATCACCACTTGCTGACCATCGACAGGAGGAAGCGACTGACCTTTGTATTGACATTTCTGGCCAGAGTTGAAGTGGATGCATCGTGGCCATATCAGATTCTATGGAGCGATGAAGCGCATTTCCATCTAAGTGGAACAGTCAACACCCATAACTGTTGCATTTGGGACACGGAAAACCCTTGTACCTTCCAAGAGATTCCACTTCACTCAACGAAAGTTACAGTCTGGTGTGGATTAACAGCCACATTCATTCTTGTACCTTTTTTATTCGCAGAGGCTACTCCCAATTTCCCTGTGACATGCACCGTGACGGCCAGGAGGTACAAAAACATGCTCGAAAATTTTATTGTACCCCAACTGCAACAACACCAATTTCTTGATTCAATTATCTTTATTCAAGATGGAGCGCCTCCACACATTGGACTCTTGTGTACAGCAGTTTCTTCGGCAACATTTTACCAATGGTAGAGCAATTAGTCGTGCGTTTCCGACAACCTGGTTATCTCTTTCTCCAGATCTTAATCCCTGTGATTTTTAGCCGTGTGGATACCTAAAAATTCTTGTTTATCGAGGACGTCTGGTAACCTTGGCAGATTTGAAAGACAGTATCACTCTGCATGTGAGAAGCACCTCAATCGACCAATTACGATCCGCAGTTGAACAAGCTGTCCACAGATTGCAGATTTTACATCTTGAAGAAGGGAACCATATTGAGCAGCATTCCCTGCATCGATAAGGTCCTTGTGATATGAATGTTTGGTACGTTCGTATAAAATGTGTTACAAATGTGTATTTTGTGTCTTTTCAGCATATTTTCTGTTGTAATGCGCCACCTATCGGTGTTTCTAAAACTATTTTTTTCGGGTAATCCCTTTCCCCATGTCTTGAATAAAAGGTTCAACAAATTTGGAGCCTTTACACTGACTAGTTCGATGTATAGAGAGCTCAGAGTAGGAGTGTTTTAATTCTGACCACCCGGTATATATATATATATATATATATATATATATATATATATATATATATATATATATATATATATATATATATATATATATATATATATATATATATATATATATATATATATATATATATATATATATATATATATATATATATACATACATACATATATATATATATATATACATATACATATATATACATATACATATAAAACTTCTAATAATTATGCCATCATATGTAAAAAATATTATGTTTGTCTGTTACAGAATTACTTAAAACGTAATCACATTTTTAAACCCATTAATAATCAGTCTATCAAAATCAAAACTAAAATGCAAAAATTATATGCACAATGAAATATTAATTGTAAGTTTTTAAATTTCCTTATGTCACTTTGGTTCCTAAATTCCATAAATCACCTCTCAGTTTTGGAACAGTCACTTGTGGACATAATACCTTTACCACTACAGCTAGTAAGTATTTGCTTAACTGTTTAAATAGAATTAATGAATCTCTTAAATTTAGGAATTCAGGATATTTCATTTTAAACAATAGTTTTGATTTAGTAAATCACCTTAGCAAGCTTCCACACATTCTTGGTTTCCATACCTTTGATTTTAAAGACCTATTTAATAATATTGTCATTAAAGATTTGTATAAAGTTATTATCTCTCTTTATCATGACTATCTATGTTCCAATAATGTTGCATTTAATGTCAAAAACTTTCCTATGCTCTTGCACTTTGTGTTATACAAGAATTATATTATCCAAGGTGATAACATTTATTTACAAACATCTGGTGTACCACAAGGTGGCTGTAGTAGTAGTATACTCGCTAACTTATATCTTTATTATTATGAATCTCATTTTAACTCAAATTCATATTTTATATATAGATATGTTGACGACTTAATTTGTATTATCATTGATGATTCCGAACCAATTAATATTGATTTTTACCCATCTAACCTAGAATTAATTCCTAATGAGCCTAGCGTTAGTCAAACTGTGAACTTTTTAGACCTAAATATAGATTCCCTTCATAATCATGTAATCACCAATCTATATGATAAAAAAGATTCTTACAACTTCACTATCATAAATCTGCTATCATACCAATCTTGTAATTCTATTCAATTGTTTAGAAACATCATTTTAAACCAGCTATTTCGAATACATCGACTTTCTGATCCTCGGTTTCACTTTCTCTACATCAATAATCTTAAACGCATTTGTTAAAATTACCAATATCCGGAAGTATTTGTAAATAATATTATTAATAATTTCAAATATACCACGTAGTAATTTTACACATGCATTATTTATCTTTGATTGGATAACTCAATTTTGAGAATTCACCCATTCTTATCACCTAACTTACTACTTGGCCTGAGTCTATTACCGTTTACTATTTTCGAATGACTATTTTCCACTTGTCCTGAGTCCTATACTGATTACTATTTTTGAAAGTCTCCATACCTATTATGTATCGTTTAAATGTATTCATTCCGGTGTCCACTCGCATTGACGAAGTGAGGTGAAATGCTCAGTCGCTTCTTCCACTTACACGTGGTAACAATGCTTGTGAGTTCATATTTATGTTCGAGGAGGTATTAATTTTCTGATTTGTAATTCAATTGATTTATTTTTCTTCTTCCACTAGCCAGTAGACAGTTCCAATGGTGTCTATAGTTAAATACTATCGCCATTGTCAGAAACTGGCTATTCTATCGATTTTAATTCGAATTGTATGGCTGTCCTGATGAGAATGCAATTTCGAACTAACCGCCATTTTTTGTGTAGTTTCAATTGATTGTTCTCTATGTCTTCATCTTTTATCTTGAGCTATTTATTATTGCCTTTTCTCATTTTTGCCGTGTTTTCTTTTTTATTTTTATTTATATTTATATACTTTTAGTTGTGAATTTTGTATCCTTATATTCTTCTCATCCCCCTTTCCTTTGTAGTGATATGTTACCTTCTATCTTTATCCTTAGTCTTGGTCTATAGTTATCATTTGTAACAGATATGCTAGAGATGGGGTTTTTTGTACATACAGTACTTAGTTTATGCATTCGTTTGTACAGTAGTTTATGCATAATTTACGATTAAAATCTTTCATTTTTTATTTATATATATATATATATATATGTCAAGATTTCTGAAGTGCCCATAGTGGTCTAATTTCTACCAAAAGAATAAAATTACAAAAACTGAGTAGAACCTTTGAATCATATAAAATCAAATGAGGTATATATACCAAACAAGGTCCATCTAAAATGATTATTTTTTACAATTTATCCGTATGCGTTGAAATTAAGAAAACATGTGTAAACATACTCCAGAATGTTTTGAGATAAATATAATTAATTACAATTTTATTATTTACACATTGTTACCGCTATAAAAACAAGTTCAAATTGCCATTAAAGGACTTTTTTAAGGTCCTATGTCTGATACCTAATAAAACCCGCAGTAAAAGCGTTTATAAGAAAAAACGAGATATTCGAAGAGTAAAGCATTAAATTAAATGCATGAAAGTTACAATATTTACAAATTAGATAAGATTGTTCTATGAAATGTTACGTAAGAAATTAAAAATCTCTGAAAACGAGTAACTTAAACATCTAATTCATTCAAAAGTCAAACATTATCTTTGGTGATTGCTTTAAATATTTAATAAGAAATGCATTTAATAAGAAATGCATTAATAAGATATGCATTTTACAAACTCTTTAATGACACTCTCATAATAAAGTTTATAGAAATATTACTCAAAATAAAAAAAAAATGTTTCACTCTGAAAGCGCGTCATGTTCCTCGATTAATGAAATATGAATGTGAGACAGTTTTATGTTCAATATTTATGAGGTGAGACCAGGCATATGTGAGACAGTTTTATGTCCATTATTAACTAGGTCTGTAATGTTAGACAATAGCATCAGACTTAAGGACGCCATTTTTACAGCAACCCTGACCCGAGAGGTGAAATAGACCATATACCTAGGAGGATAAAGTGAAGCCACGAGATTGGTTAAAAATGTTAACCATTTTAAAAGATGTGTGGTCTATTGCCCTGAGGTCGACCAATGATAGTCGCAGAGGCGTATCAGACCTCAGGTAAAATGAGGCGGCAACCGAATCTAGAACCGAAAGGTTCTAGATATTCCATATACACTTGACCATGAGATTCCAGACAGAATTTTTAACGAAATGTCTTGAGATAAACACTTAAATGACAGATGAGATGAGTACCAGATGTAACACTATAGAGATCGACTTCAGTACGAGTAGAAGTGCAACACCTTGAGTTAGTACCAGTACGATATACATTGATGTAATACCAGAGTACGAGAGATGAAACAGAACCCACGTACAAGATATGTGTCAAATTTGCAAGAGTAATTGAAGGTACGTGCGTATCAATTATTGTAACAGGTCAAAGGCCATTTTGATAAATAGAATTTACCTGGTCTCACATGTCTAATCTCCTCCGCAAAATAGTATGTGGTATATTTTTATAATTAATTTAATAATTAAGAGAATGTTTGTAATAAATAATGTTATTTTTAAAGTAAAAATGGTGCAATTCATTGTGATAGTATGTTAATAAATATTTTATTCCAGGATTTGCGCTAAAGATAATAGGGTGGGTTAAAAGCGACACAATGCAATGTGCTCCACGACTATATGATATTACGACTGGGTTTCACTATATACGATAAACGACCACATTAGTTATGAATAATTAAATAAATCTGAAAGCCAACATAAGTTATCTTTTATGAGTACCACAGAGGGTGCATATTTCAAGCCACGTAACTGAAAATATTGTACTGTTTCACGATATCCGTACGGTATATGACTTTAAATTTAAATGTGCGTGACTGGTCCATCACACAGTATCACAAAAATAGCGCACTTAGATTTTTTCAATGAACTTTAGTACTAAAAAAATATTTTGAGGGAAATATAAATACCCCGTTAAATTTCACATTCTCGAATATCAAGATTGAGCCATTAGCTTATGCTTAATTCATGTTCTACTGATATATGAATCCCCTTTACTGAAATCCAAAACTTCGCGTTTGATTTAGTTTGACAATTTTCTGATGTAATAGAATTGAAACACACAGACATAAAAAAACAACTTCTTCCAAATTTTGAAGTTCCGTTTTATGCTTCATTTTATTTTTATTAAAGTTTTATGATTTTTCATGGAATATTTTCCCGTCATATTCTTGAAGGTTAAAAGTAAATTACAAAAATTTTATTTTATCGTTCAGCAGTTTTATCTATAAATGAAATGACGTTTGGACTTAGGTTATGACTGTGATGTTTCGAACGTAAAAGTTAAATACATTTCGGCGATGTGCGTCATTTTAAAATAAGTCTTTGCACACTGTTCCTACGCGATTTTTATCGATTATAACGCACACTCATTGCTGGATTATCCAATAGGCACACTAAGCACGTACTTAGGGCACTAGCAAATTAGGGAGCACCAATAAAATCAAAAATGTGTTAATTTGTATATTTTTTCTTTATGCTTACCTAATAATAAAAGGCACTGAATTTTCTACGGCCTCGTAAAAATTGTAAAGTGGCCCGAGCGACCTTTACAATTTTTCTGTCTTCCTGGGTTATATTGTGGTTGCCTCCTTCAATGCTGACTTTATTACACCTCATCAATATTAATATAATCATGAATTACATGTTTATTTTTTTTTATAAAAAAATACATAGTTAATCGTACTATGACGAATTTATAATTCAATATTGCAACTCTACTGGGAAAACTGACAGGAAATTAAAAAAAAATGTGATCCTGAATGTGCAAAATTTCGTAAAGATTTTAAATCTCATTTCATGAAGTTTATAAGGTATATTAATTGTGCTATCAGATATACATTGTATATTTTGTTTATTAACACAAATATAGAGTATAGTGCATTTCTTAAATCATATTTTTTTTAACGTAGAAAATTCAGAAATTTATATCCTGTTGGGCGATGACCCTGCAATTTTTTATACAAAATACAATACGTTTAATAAATACCGGGAAATATGAGGGTAATTGTACATTTGTTGAAAATTACTCCTCTGGAAAGCAAAATACTCCTTCAAATTAAATCAAGGAGTATTGTTACTCTTAAAAAATTCAAGCTCGATTTCAGCTCGGTATCAATGAGTAAAAACTTAAACAACGGAATTCAATGTAAATAAATAAATAAACAGTTTCGAGGATGTATTGATCATGATGAGTTTTTAATTGAAACTCGGCGCAACACTCTTTCGTTTTTTGCTAATTTGCAACTAAATCATATTTGTAGCTATGTGAAGAACTTTCTCAATTTGCAGCTGGTCTTTTGGAAAAGATGTTTCACACATTTCAGTCGTGGGGCGCGGTAGCCCATTGGTCAGCGCGCTGGAGTTGCACTCGGTAGGCCCGGGTTCGATTCCAGCCACTGCCAAAACTGCCGCCGTGTTCATGCGGAGTACGATCACGTTAAACATGTGGGTCCGAAAGTCCTTTCGAGAGGTTGGTGGTAGGGGAAGGAGGGTACGGTCCCTGTGAATGCCTCCCCCACTGGGTTCCGGTCTAAATTGGGTGGCACTTCCCGACCGTCCAAACAGTTACCTTACACCTTTCTGGTAGGTCGGACGGTCTGGGTTTCAACAACAACACATTTCAGTCGTGGTCAACGGCAGTACCGTGCTGAAAACACCGGTTCTCGTTAGATCACCGAAGTCAAGCAGCATCGGGCGCGGTTAGTACTTGGTGGGTGACCACCTCGGAACACCGCGTGCTGTTGGCCATCTCGGGTGCGGTATACCAGTGGTTTGCGCGCTAGATTTGCACGCTGCCACAAATGCCGCCGTGTTCATGCGGAGTACGATCACGTTAAACATGTGGGTCCGTAAGTCCTTCCGAGAGGTTGGTGGTAGGGGAAGGAGGGTACGGTCCCTGTGGATGCCTCCCCCACTGGGTTCCGGTCTAAATAGGGTGGCACTTCCCGGCCGTCCATACAGTTACCTTACACCTTTCTGGTAGGTCGGACGGTCTGGGTCTCAACAACAACAACACATTTCAGTCAGAGGTATATGTGCCGATTATTATTTTTGATTATTAAAATTATAATTGTCAAAAATGCATTTTACATTAAATTAATCATTAATTTGTATATTAATTATACATGTAATATTTTCTAAAACTTACTGCTGTGTACATTGCGTGGGTGGCCGCAAAACCCACCCATTTTTGTGCTTAACGGGATACTAAGTTAACAAACTAAAAATAAGGTTAATAGTAAAGGAACAAACATTTATTTATCACATACTTAATTTACACTCTTTAGTTTACAAATTAAATAAGTATCACAATCGTGGAATACATCTCAAGGGTAGTTCGGGGGGTGTAATGCCAGATGAATTGATATTTGGTTGGAGCACGTGGTGGGATGCATTAATTAGCTTTTCCTTAAAAACACAAATTTAGACAAAGAGGTTATCCTCATATAGTTAATTGTACGGTACCTGATCTTCTTTCATATAACTTGGGTAACACCGATACTTTGTCACACTTTACACTTGCAATACCAGACGAACATGAGCTCTCCTTCGAGTTCCTATATCAGAGACGCACACACAACTCTTAACACTGCTACCGCCGCTTACTCTCACTCGTCCAACTCCAACAGCCTGCCTTGACCAATTCTGACCTTCAACTTCGAGCCACTCTCACGTATATCCCTTTTTCGGTCGGCGGTCTGCGTGCTGGAATGTAGAGCTGAGAGCTAATCCGTAGACATGGGGTCGCCGTCTCGGTTGCCGCCAAACGGCTTTGCGTGGTATGTAAACATGGGGCGTGGTATGTAAGATATGGGGCCACCTGTATACTATCGCCCATCTGCTTAGCGTGGGAATAATCCGCCCGCATTCCTGGTTCCATCATTTTAATCCTTCCAAATATTTAATACTTTACATTTCTGGCATTACATTCTCACCCCCCCCCCCCCCGCGAAAAAAGACCAAAAGTTACTCTCCCACAGTTTCACCCCCAGTGGTAAGAAATTGAGTTCACAATGGTTCATCGCAAAAACATAAGTTCATCCATCATGAGAAAGGCTGAGTTCCACTTTTTAGCCTCGTACAACTCATAGCTTTGCTAGTTCTTTGTAGTTTCTTGATAGTTCCCTGTCAAGTTAGTCCATTATTCATAATTGACATAGTGTACCATAAATTACATGAGGATTACCCACATTCAAATTATTATTAAATTGTAAATTTTGATATATATTATTTGCAATGCATAATTTTCATTTCTCCTTTTACAGAATTATTTACATACGACATATCATTACATAACAGCATTCATTACTTTATTATTATTATACATTTTCTTGTTATCATTTCATTTTATAACATATTGTAGTAGTGCAACTATCAACTTCCGATTCTTGGTTATGGTTTAATTCCATACCACCATATTATTTAAAAATTACTTTGTTATTTCACTCATTTTTTTTTTTAGTAGAACTTGCCATATATGTAATGTCAGAAATACATAACATACTTTTTGAAATATACTTATATCCACAATTTAAAACATATACATATACACTCAATTATCACTTTCTATTTATGACATTAATTACAAACTTTTTAACATATTTTTCATATTCTTTGTTTTATGAAATTACTATTTACAACAATTCGAGGGCGAAAATTATACCCTCTGGCATTATAACAAGCCTCATGATCATTTCTATTATTTTCACAGTTTAATTGCTTTTCTTTAGTGACCTTCCCTTCCTTAGTTTGGCTTTGATAATTAATTCTAATCACTTTCTCATTTTGACTTTTTTCTTTGTCTTGTGTGTGTGTGTGGTTTGATTCGCTTTCGTCACTATCTTTCAAATATTGTTTTCGCTCCGCTGCCATGTATAGTTTATTTATGTGCACTTTATAAGTTTTATTTTTATCACTTTTAAGACATATTATAACATTATTATTTCGGACTAATTTCGTAATTCTAAATGGTCCATCATATCGATCCTCTAATACCCTTGGTTTTAAGAATTTTTTAGGTACACTGTCGCTCCTATAAATATATCGTTTTTTCTCACTATTTTATATTTCTTTATTTGTTTGTCATTTATCAGCTTTTGTTGTTCCGATGCGTCTTTCACGACTTTGTCTATATTTTTTAAATGCTGTGCCACATATTTTTTATAATTATTTACATCACTATACATTACATCTATTTCTTCCTTACTTGGTATGTTTGTTTGTTTAATATTTTCAAATGGCAATGATAAATCTCTAAGATAGAACAGGAATGAAGGCTCAAATCCTGTATTACTGTTAATAGTGTTATTCACATAAAACTTAAACCATTTTAAAGATTCATCCCATTCAAACGTAGTCTTTGACAAACATATTATACATTGTTTCATGTTTCTGTGTATTCTTTCACAACGACCTAAAGAACTTGGGAAATAAACCGAACTGTATCTATCGCCTTTCAATATTTAATGCATTTGTAAAATCTATGTATTCTTTACTTTTAAAAATTTGAGCATTATCGCTTTGAATAATAATTGGAACTCCATAAGTTGTCACGAAGTTTGTTAGCTTATTCACTATTGTTTTAGCAGTAATGTCTCTGACTGCATAGGCCTCAAAGTATCGTGAAAACATGTCTACAATTGTAATTACAAAATTATTTCCCCCATTACTGCGCGGTAGTTTTCCTACGCAATCCAGTTGTAAATATATTTATTCCTGGTTTTAATATTTCTGGCATAGCCTGAAGTCTGGCTGGTGGTATACTTTTGTGTTTTACTAATAAGCATTGATTACAAGACTAACAAAAATTTTCCACGTCTTGGAAAGCCCCTATCCAAAAATATTTTTTTGAAAGTAATTGGTATGTCTTTTTTACTCCGAAATGAGGGAAATGTGCTATCTCTATTATCTTTCCCTTTAGCGAGTGCGGTATTACAATCTTATTCTCATTTATTTTCCTATACGTTTGTCTTTTATTTTCCTTCTTTACCATTAACAGTTTATTTTGGCTATCAATAGTATACCTTGTTATTGTGATATCGGTTTCTTCCTTTTTGTAATTCCTCTCTAATTTTACTTAATTTTTCATCTACCATTTGTTGCTCTAATATTTTCTCCACATTTATCTCATCATTTTTAATTAAAGTATTTACACATTTGATTTGGTTATCATTGTCAAATACATATCTCGAGCAATATTCACTTGCGTTATTTTCACCTTTTTGATACTTGAATTTAAAATCATACTGACTTATGTCAATTAGCCACCTCGATATGATATTTGGCATTTTATCTAATTTTATGTGGTACATAAGGGATTTTGCGTCACTCAGCAAGGTGAAACTCCTTCCGAACACATATTCTCTGAAGTGTTGTAAGGATGCGTGTATAGCTAACAATTCTAGCTTTATTGCAGGATAACGCTTCTCTGTCGGGTTCACAGGTATTGAATAAAATTCGATAACATGATCGACTCCATTTACCCTTTGCATCAAAATACTACTAATTCCCTTACCTGAGCCATCCGTAGTTAAGACAAACGGGTTTACTTCATCAGGCTGTCTTACAACTGGTTCTTTAAAAATTGCATTTTTTAATTTTTCAAAAGCTTTTCTACATTCATTATTCCACTCGAACCTAACATTCTTTTTTGTCAAATTTATCAACGGTTCTGCAATTTGTGCATAATTTTCTATCAGACCTCTAAAATAGTTTGTTGTCCCCAGAAAGCTTTTTACTTGTTTAACCGTTTGGGGTTGTTTGAAATTTTGCACTTTTGCACAGTTTTTTATTGATGGGCTTATACCATTCGCATTTACTTTATATCCCAAAAATTCAATTTGCGATTTGCATATCTGTAACTTCGCCGGGTCGAGTGTTAAATTATTTTTTTTCAATCTTTGGAAAACAATTTTGATTTTCTCTAACATTTCGTCGTTATTTCGTGCGCATATGACTAAGTTATCTAAGTAAAAGTATATTTTTAACTCTGATAGATCTCCTAACACTTTGTTCATTAAAAGTTGAAAATATGCTCCTGAGTTTTTAAGACCAAACGGAATTCTTTTAGGATTAAAATTTCCCATAAAAGTTGTGAACGTTAAGGCCTTTCTATCTTGTTTTCTTAGTTCGATCTGAAAAAACGCCGCCTTCAAATCCATAACTGTATAAATTTTACTACCAGCGATATTTTGTAATATATCCTTCACCTTTGGTAACTTTATTGGCAAAAGTGGTAAATACGCGTTTATGGCCCTATAATCAATAGCAAGTCTATATTTAGGTTCTTCATTTGGTTTACTTGGTTTCTTTACAAGAATAATGGGACTAGCGTACGTGCTTTGTGAACTTTCAATAATGTCATTATCCAATAATTCCCGAATTTCTTTTTGCGCAATTTCTCGTACTGCTCTCGGAATTGGGTATGGTCGACTCTGAATCGGATAATTGTGCATAAGTTCGATTTTCGGTACTATTGCTGATGTTTTACCTAGTGTAGCATATGACTTTGAAAAAACCTCTGTATTAGTCATCATTAATTCAATAACTTTATTTCTATCTTCCTTATTTAAGTGCTGAATTTGAAAATCGTCTGGAGATATTTCTTTCTTTCTTAATTCCCGAATTTGTTGATAATCTGTTTTATTTAAATTTTGAATATTATCAATTTCCAACGTGGGTTTACTGCTTTTATTTTTTGTATCAACAATTTCGATTTGTTCTGTTATTATACCCACGTTCATATTTTTATTAAGTGTAATTTGGCAATTTTTTTCATTGTATAACAACATTGTAATCTTATTTTTATTTTCTATACTTTGGATCGCTTCATCCGTGATTATTGTTCTTGCCATTCTTATTGGAGAAAATAAAACATCCTGTCCCTCATTTAATTCCTGCGACAAAATCAATTGGACTATTTCTGACTCCCCTGGTGCTACAATTTTGCATATTAGAGGTTTTTCTATCGTTATCGCTTTCATTATCCTCGCTTATTCTACCTTCATTCTCATTATTGAATTCATTACAACAATTATTTATTTCCTCATATTCGTCGTCATCATTATCATCGCTTATTCTATCTTCATTCTCATTATTGGATTCATTATAACAACTATTTATTTCCTCATATTCGTCGTCATCAGTATTATAATTTTCATAATTACTATTATATCTATTTTCCTCGCGAATTCTCTGGCTTTGTGGTTTTTGTTTTGAATTCTGAATTGGGTTTGTATTTTCACTTTTATACAATTTAATCGCAGTATTCCCAAATTGTACTTCGTTATCTTTTGTATTTAAAATTGCTTTATGTGAGGATAAAAAGTCGTAGCCTAAAAGCATTTTATATTACCCCTGAAAGTTCTGTTTTGTCACGAAAAAATAATTTTTGCATGCCTTTTCCCCAATTCTAAATGAAAATTGAATGCAATTTAAAAATTCTATATTTTCTTTAGTAAACGTCTGAAGTATTACTCTTCTGGTTATGTATTTTATTTTTACATTTCTATTCTGTTTTAGTTTTTGAAATATTTCCAAATCTATAATACTAACTTGAGCCCCATTATCAATAACACTTATTATTTTTATTCCTTTGCAATCTATCTCTACCATCGGTAATTGTGGGCTAGATACGTTTTCACATTCGCTTGAAAGGATACTTTTGGTATCATATTTTGCTTCATCATTATTTTCATAATATTGTCCTCTCTTCAAATTTTTATAGTTTTGCCAGTCATCTCCATTCTTGTTATTTCTATATGTTTGTGAACCGAATTTATTTCTTTCTCTGGAATTTGTACGATTCGTTCCTTGGTCCCAAATTCCAGCTCTTAGTTTAAATTACTATTATTATTGTTTCTCTCATATGTGTTTGATCTTATATTTCTTCCGTTGCGCCCCCTAAAATTTCCTCTTATACTTTGCCTCTCTCTACTTTCTACGTTGGTTTCTAATTGATCGTAATAATTTCTTTGATCATTATTATTTCCTTGATATTCCCTATTATTTCTATTATATCCTCCTCGTTCATAATTTCTGAGATTTTCGTTTCTGTTTCCTCTGATATAATTTGTTTGCTCAAACCCATATTGCTGATAATTCATTCGTTTGGGATTCCTTGCAAATGCAGTATTACACTCATTGTACCAGCAATCTGAGAAATAATGTCCATTTTTTCCGCATCCTATGCAAAAAACAGCTCGTTCCATGGATTGATTTGGTATATTTTGCAATTTTAATTTATTAATTTCTAAAGTCAAATCTTGAACCTGTGTTGTAAGTAACATTTCTCTCAGTTCGTTATGTGATTCTTCTGTCCTATCATTAAGAATTATTTCAAGCAGTTCGGCATCTTTTATGGCATCTTCAAACCGCTGCGGATCTTTTTTCTTCACTTCAATTGCCAAATCAGGGCGTAATGCGCTAATGAATTTACCCAACATTATTTTATTGGTTATTTTCTCTACCTCTCCATCTGTTGTATCCTTGAGGTTCAAAAAATTACGCGCTGCGTTTTTTATTTTTAGCACAAGCTAGTCCACTGACATATCACGCGTTTGTTTTATTTTATTGAATGCGTCCTGTTCTTGCGTTATCGTTATTCTGTTTGAAAATTTATTTATTAGTAATCTTTTTTTTTATCAAACTCCTTTTCGTTTTGTAATTCAGGGTTTTGAATTAAAAACTGCATAGCCTTATCTTTTAATCTGGTTTTAATGATAGCCACTTTATGCTCTTCCTTCCAACTTGCTAACTCCGCTAATTCATCAAATTGTTTTATAAAGAAATTTATATCTTTCTCCTTACATCCACTAAATAATGGCAGGATCTGCATTACTGGAATATTCATATTTTTATTATTTCTATCCAATTTACTATAATTTTTATTTGATATTATTGAATCTTCTTTCAAACTTGAACTCCTTGTTATAATTGAACTTTTCACCACTTTTTTAACTGGTCCCATTCCTATATCCCATTTTTCAAATTATACCTTCGATCTCATTAAGAAGAACCATTTTTTCCATTTCATTGATAAAACTTTACATAATCCTACATATAACATAAGGAGAAATGAGAATTGAGCACAATATTTTCACAACCATCTATGTCGCCACCAGTTGTCCAACCTTATCAATATTTATTTTTTTTTTATTATTATTCCTTTTATTTTTATTAATTTCATAAATCCTTATTTTATTCCCGTTACTGCTAAAGTCACGAGCACCAAATGTGCCGATTATTATTTTTGTTTATTAAGGGGGCATAGGACCTTTAAGCCTTCAAAAAATCAATTTTTCAATTTTATTTTATTCTGAATGTTTGAACATTTCTGAACACTGTGCAAAAAACCGCATTCTAAAATTCGCATTATTTCTAAAGTTATGAGCTTTTATGCAACATACACTTTTGAAAATTTTCTCATGTCAGCCATCGCCGCCATTTTTAAAGGGACGTCACTATTTGTTTACGTTTGCAGTTTGCTGTTTTGTCATGTCAATCTAATACTTTTTCCACCACCATGTCTTAATTATTTATTTAATTATTTCTGCAGCAGCAGGAAGGCAACTACTCACCTCTACTAAACTGCTCAGCCCAGTTTGTTTATATTCTAGAGCCGTTAACTTGTTTATAACGTGGAGAATTTCTTCTGAGTTTTGCAATTTCCTTTCATTATATTTTCTTACTTTTTACGATTGATTTGCGGCATTTATGTTGTTTAAGCATAAAAACTTTGAACTAAAATACAGTTAATCTATTTTATAATTATGCATTACAAACTTCTTCACGTTTGCATATTTATTTGTGTAAACTTCAACGTACAAGACTGTTTGGTGCAATTTTTTAATATAAACTTTTTGCTTTTTGCTTTCTAATAATGGATACACCGGCAACTAAATCTCGTTCTGGGAAAAGAAGACGTTTTCAATGAAATATGTATGTAATTAAAAACAGAAACAATCCGAAAGTGTTCGAATGAAAAATGTTGATTCTACGCCTAAGCTAAGTGCTTCAAGTAAAAAAACTGTTCAGCTCAAAAGATGAACTTTCACTTGATAAGTCACATATTTCATCTGAAGAACATTAATATAGAATAGTTCATATATCAGTACTTTTCAAGGAGCTTGCAGATGTTTTGTGCTGCAAAATATGTCATGGAACAATAAATATACATGAAAAATCTTCAATGGGTTTAGCATCAACATTTCTTGTATATTGTGATAGCTGTGATGAACTAAAGTCTGTGAAAAATTCAAAACTGCTTGGTGTTAAGAAAAATATTCCAGAAATAAACAGAAGAGCTATATTTTCTATGCGATGTATAAGGCAGGACTTATCGGCTTTATCTCCTTTTTGTTGTACGATGGGTCTTCCAGCGCCTGTTTCTCAGAAATCATATAATAAAATTAATCGCAGGACTTTAAATGCCACATCTGTTGTAGCTAAATCTTTAATGAAAACTGCTGTCCAGGACGAAAGAGAATTATCAAATGGATCGAAAGATATTACTGTAAGTGGAGATGGTAGTTGGAAAAATAGGGGGTATTCGCCACGTGTAGGTGTGTGTACACTAATCTGAGCAGAAAGCGGGAAGGTTATTGAAACCGAAGTAATGTCTTCTTCTTGTAAAGGCTGCAACAGCTACAGAAGTAAGAAAAGTGGCCCTCGGTATGAAAAGTGGAAAAATAATCATAAAATAGTGTGTTCGAAAAACCATTCGGATAGTGCGTGAAAAATGGAATGTGATGGAATTTCGAGTCTCTAGCACTACATATGAAGTTTGAAAAGCTTGTAAAAGGCAGAAAACATTTGATTTTCAAAGACAAGAGGAAGAGGAAGGAATTACTTATGCATCAGGTGCATTTTGATGCTAAATTAGATATAAAATAACACAGGATGTATAATAAACTACAGCCAAACATTAATTAGCCGAACTGCGATAACTCAAAATTTTCCATGTGCGAAAGTCATATTTGTTATATATTTTTGTAATTTTAAGCAATTTCAATACGTCAAATTTTCTGTAACTCATTCTTTTCTTGTCACTAGAGTTTCAGTTTATCAAAGTACCACTGCAGCTGTTTTTCTCAGGTATGTGATTTTACAACTTGCGCACAGCATATTTTAAAATATATTGTACCAATCACTTTCAAGTTTTTGCTCTTACTTGTTTCATCTATATATACAATTTATACAAAAGAGATTCCTCCTAAATAAGTAAAAATTTAGTAAATGTTTTTCATCTGACTGACAAGAAACTTCTTCACGAAGCTGATGTTCGAGCTTCCGAAGCAACATATAGAGCTCAAATACTTCTTAAAAGGCAGAAAAATTTTGATTTTTCAAACATAACAGAATTAGGAAGGTGCTATTTATGCACTGGAAGCATTCTAAGGTCAAAATACTATAATAAGTAACACTGAATATATTTTTAAACTTAAAAGCGGGTATCTCAGATATGTGATTTTAGCCCTTGTGCGCAATATATTTTAAAATATATGTAGCCAATCACTTTCAAATTTTTTGCTCTTACTTGTTTCATTTATATACATAATCTATAGATAAAAATTCCTCATAAATACGTAAAAATTTAGTAAACGTTCTTCATCTGACTAACAAGAAACGACTGTGCGAAACGTCTGTTCGAGTTTCCGAAGCAACATATAGAGCTCAAATACCCCTTAAACGCAGAAAAATTTTGATTTTTCAAACATAACAGAATTAGGAAGGTGCTATTTATGCACTGGAAGCATTCTAAGGTCAAAATACTATAATAAGTAACACTGAATATATTTTTAAACTTAAAAGCGGGTATCTCAGATATGTGATTTTAGCCCTTGTGCGCAATATATTTTAAAATATATGTAGCCAATCACTTTCAAATTTTTTGCTCTTACTTGTTTCATCTATATACATAATTTATAGATAAAAATTCCTCATAAATAAGTAAAAATTTAGTAAACGTTCTTCATCTGACTAACAAGAAACGACTGCGCGAAACGTCTGTTCGAGTTTCCGAAGCAACATATAGAGCTCAAATACCCCTTAAACGCAGAAAAATTTTGATTTTTCAAACATAACAGAATTAGGAAGGTGCTATTTATGCACTGGAAGCATTCTAAGGTCAAAATACTATAATAAGTAACACTGAATATATTTTTAAACTTAAAAGCGGGTATCTCAGATATGTGATTTTAGCCCTTGTGCGCAATATATTTTAAAATATATGTAACCAATCACTTTCAAATTTTTTGCTCTTACTTGTTTCATCTATATACATAATTTATAGATAAAAATTCCTCATAAATATGTAAAAATTTAGTAAACGTGCTTCATCTGACTAACAAGAAACGACTGCGCAAAACGTCTGTTCGAGTTTCCGAAGCAACATATAGAGCTCAAGTAGCCCCTAAAAGGCAGAAAATTTTTTATTTTTCTTACATAACAGACATAGGAAGGAGCTAATTATGAACTAAAGGTATTTTAAGGTACAAAATAAGATTATAAGTAACATTGAAGCATTTTTAAATTTTAAAGCTGTTTTTCTCAGATATGTGATTTTAACACTTGCGCGCAATATATTTTAAAGTATATGTAACCAATCACTTTCAAATTTTTTGCTCTTACTTGTTTCATCTATATACATAATTTATAGATAAAAATTCCTCATAAATAAGTAAAAATTTAGTAAACGTGCTTCATCTGACTAACAAGAAACTACTGCGCGAAACGTCTGTTCGAGTTTCCGAAGCAACATATAGAGCTCAAGTAGCCCCTAAAAGGCAGAAAATTTTTGATTCTTCTTACATAACAGACATAGGAAGGTGCTATTTATGAACTAAAGGCATTTTAAGGTGTAAAATAAGATAATAAGTAACACTGAATGTATTTTTAAACTTTAAAGCTGTTTTTCTCAGATATGTGATTTTAGCCCTTGCGCGCAACATATCTTAAAATATATTTAACCAATCACTTTCAAATTTTTTGGGCTTACTTGTTTCATCCATATATATAATTTGTACTTCAAAAATTCACCATAAATAGTAAAAAAAGAATTGTGAAGAGGTTTATTTCATGTTTTTTAACACTGAAAATGAAAATTTCATTTTGTTTAGATTTTAAAAATATTAAATTTATTTCAAAATTTTAAAAAGTGTGTACAAATTAAAGATGTAATAGTTATAAATATATTATTATCAAATTGAAGTCCATAAGTATAATATTATTTGAAATATCCTGCGCGCGGCTGCTACATACACCATTATGTCTGTCAAAATTGTATAAATTTTAAAAAACAATATAAAATGTACATATAATTATATGACTTCAGTAAAATTTGTGTAGTAAGAAAGGTTTTCTATATGTTTAGAGAAAAAAATTTGAACATCTGGGATACACCTGGTTAAAATTAAAAAATTGTAAAGATAGCTCTATTTTCAATGAATTTCGACTGTTTAAAGGTCCTATGCCTCCTTAAAATTATAATTGTCAAAAATGCATTTTACATTAAATTAATCATTAATTTGTATATTAATTATACATGTAATATTTTCTAAAACTTACTGCTGTGTACATTGCGTGGGTGGCCGCAAAACCCACCCATTTTTGTGCTTAACGGGATACTAAGTTATCAAACTAAAAATAAGGTTAATAGTAAAGGAACAAACATTTATTTATCACATACTTAATTTACACTCTTTAGTTTACAAATTAAATAAGTATCACAATCGTGGAATACATCTCAAGGCTAGTTCGGGGGGTGTAATGCCAGATGAATTGATATTTGGTTAGAGCACGTGGTGGGATGCATTAATTAGCTTTTCCTTAAAAACACAAATTTAAACAAAGAGGTTATCCTCATATAGTTAATTGTACGGTACCTGATCTTCTTTCATATAACTTGGGTAACACCGATACTTTGTCACACTTTACACTTGCAATACCAGACGAACATGAGCTCTCCTTCGAGTTCCTATATCAGAGACGCACACACAACTCTTAACACTGCTACCGCCGCTTACTCTCACTCGTCCAACTCCAACAGCCTGCCTTGACCAATTCTGACCTTCAACTTCGAGCCACTCTCACGTATATCCCTTTTTCGGTCGGCGGTCTGCGTGCTGGAATGTAGAGCTGAGGGCTAATCCGTAGACATGGGGTCGCCGTCTCGGTTGCCGCCAAACGGCTTAGCGTGGTATGTAAACATGGGGCGTGGTATGTAAGATATGGGGCCACCTGTATACTATCGCCCATCTGCTTAGCGTGGGAATAATCCGCCCGCATTCCTGGTTCCATCATTTTAATCCTTCCAAATATTTAATACTTTACATTTCTGGCATTACAGTATAAACAAAAACACGGGATCCTTTTATGGTCCTTTCCATAAAATCACTCCCTCCGAAAATTCTAAAGGACAATTCTTTAGCCCGTCACATAGAAGCATTTTGCATGGAAGCTTTTTGCCCAAATAGAAGCAAGGGCATAGGCGTTGCCAAGATTTTCGTAAAGGGACATTCGACAATCAAATGAGTATGTTAGTTTGCTAATATAGACATTGGGTAGGACTATTGGCATTTTTCTCGGACAGGAAAAAAATTATCAGCGCCACTGCCTAGGGGAATCAAAATTGTCTGTTCTTTGGGCCCCAAACAGTCTTAATCCGGCCCTGCGCACACTTATTATGCTGAACAATTGGATCATTATCTCAAGCACTTGAACACCTAGTAATGTGAGAAATAGACTTGTGCATATTACTCTATGGAAAATATATTTTCCTGCTAACAAACTCATCGAAATTTGAGGGACGAATGTGTATACCAACTGAATGAAAAATGAGTGTCAAATAAAATCTTCATCTTTACACTAATCGAGGAAAATCAAGATTGAGATACGAACTAAAAGGGTTAGATTGCTTGGCGAAGGACTTTGGAATCTTTGGTGTATGAAGATTGAGAACGAATGCATCTATACCAGGGGTTATCCACCTTTAATAAATGCGTACCACCAAAATTTAAAAAAAAATCTGTAGCCAGCAAACAAATCTGTTTCTTGTATACAAATAGAAAACCAAGACTGTTATTTTCGCATATTTTTACATCCTTTCTAATAACAAAAATTGAGCAAAATTAAGAAATATTAGCAAATGCAATTAACAATATGAATAACAAACAATATGGTGGTTGACTAACACTAAGATTAACAAAATGATTTAAAGTGATACTGAGCCAGTTTGACAGAACTTAATTTCTTTATACGTTGTTCAACCTTACTTAATTTAAACATAAATCTGGCTCCACGTCAAGTTTTGTTCTACATTTGTTTTTTAAATACACCATTGAAGTAAATCCTGCTTCACTTAAGTACTTCGAACAAGATGGCTTTAAAAATGTAATTGTCTATTCAGAGAAGCCTTTAAAAATTATTCTTTTCTTTTATCCAAATGAGAGAATGACCAAAAGTTGTTTTTAAAATTCACCGTAAAATTTCTGTCATATAAAATATCATTGTCAACGTTTGACATTGATTCGGGTATAGACGGAAATCATATGGAGTTTCTTTGCTCCAAGCCAGTTACCAAGAATTCAGGCAACCGCGCATGCTAACATTAGAAATACATATTATTGAAATAAGCACTGCTTCTATGTGGTAATGTTTTTATACGGTAAATAGCATAAATCATCCCCGTACCACCAGCCATTTTTTCGCGTACCACCAGCTATTTTATGGAGTACCACCATCCCTTTTATCGCGTGTCACCAGCCTTTTCATCACGTATAACCAGCAATTTCATCGTGTAGCACTAGCCATTTTCTCGCACACTACCAGTCATCTTCTCACGTACCACCATAGCCCAGGCAACAAAAGAAAAATAGGAAAAAAAAATCGTGTAGTTTTGAAATTTGGCAGAGTTATGGAGGGGAGTGTTCTGAACAACATACTAAAAGTTCCTGTAAATGGGGGTGCGCGGGGGATGGGGCGAGCGTTGAAATATCGTTTTTCTCAGTTTTCCCTAAATATCTCAAAAACTATTAATTCTAGCAAAAAACACTTATTTACAAAATTAAACTACATAAAATTTCCTATAAAAATGATCCATATCATTTTCCTGTAGGATTAATAGTTTAGAAAATAGAGGGGAGTGAAGAATGAAATAGTTCTGAAAATTCTTGTTATATTGCTTTTATTTGAAACAAAAAAGAGAGCAGATAGTAATTAGAATGGTACGATGCCAAGTAAACAAGTTCTTAGAAAAATATTAGTACTAAAGATAAATATTACACAAAAAACTCATTATTATTATTGTAGAACTTAGAAAAATGACATGGTATGAACGCGCGATTCAAGAAACATGAACATGAGCCGCTATATTTTGCGTAAAAAAACACATTTTTATTTTAAAAAAAATTGTAAGGAATTAGATATATTTACAAATTCCACAACATAGTACCTATTACTGTAAAAAACATCTCAAATACAATGCGGCAAAAAATTATACAACAAATTGTCAAAATAAAAACAATATGTTATTATTTAAACATATTTTTAATTTTCTGTTATCGTTAGCCAATGCAGATTTTTTAAGGCAATCAAGATTTGTTTATTAATATTACTAATTCTCAGCCTAACTGTTTACTTGTCTATTTCTACCTGAAACTCATTATATGCACATATATATGTATTAAAGAATACCTAATCGGCATCTTCTGCGTCGACGTCATCAATTTGAAACTCCTCTTCTTCTAATCGTGTACTGTTGCTGCATATACCATGACAGATTCCGCAAACGGATGAGCATTCAATGCCTGCTTTTCGGCATCCACATCTTCCACCACACCCAGTGGTACAGCGGCAAAATATGGTGTTCAAAATTGTGTCAGGAGCCACCGGGTCCTTTGTTTTAGTGGAAATAGGGATTTATCCTCTCCTCGGGACCATCCCCACTGGTCAGGAGTAAGTTGTTATCGAGCCACTGTTGAACCTGTAAGTACACTTTCGACGAGTATTGTCCCGCTGAGCCTCTGATTGGAGAAAGTGAGGAGAGATCAGCTTTGACCTTGGTTGATGATTTGAGGAATGATGAACACCAGTGGTTATTCAAATCATGTTGATTAGCATTGGCTGTGTATATAGCAAGGAACATCTTCTCACCAGCTTGTGACACAGCACCAGGTGTCGATGAAGAGTTGTAAAATATTTCAGCAATGTCTTTCATCATCACGATGGCTTGTTTTTTTTAACAGTGTGACCATTGTTGCTTTGCTTTTTTTATAAATAGCTGAAGTTGTATCGCATCCGCTGAAGGCATGAAGAAGGAGGATGGATTGAGAAAAAGGAAGCTGTTGGAGTTGTTTCGTTGAAAATAATTTATCTTCAACTTTTCCCCTGCCAGGTTTCAAGAAATAAATGTTATTATCTGGTGGTGCCAAAGCAATCAGTAGCACGACCAAGTCCACATCTTCCCCTATTACAGCAACAGTAGGCTGAAAAAGGAAGTTGTTGGAGTTGTTTCGTTGAAAATAATTTATCTTCAACTTTTCCCCTGCCAGGTTTCAAGAAATAAATGTTATTATCTGGTGGTGCCAAAGCAATCAGTAGCACCACCAAGTCCACATCTTCCCCTATTACAGCAACAGTAGGATTAGTAGTTGCTTTCTCTATCCCACATCTCACGATGGTAGTATCAGCATCACCTGTAGCGACCTTAGTTTCAATTCCTCTTGTAGCCATTTTCTATGTGAGAAAGGGAATAAGCCTGGTTTTATTCTTTTCATTTACCAGAAAATATTCTTGTTGAACGATGACATTCATGTTATCATTAAAATTAATAACAACAGAAGTTTTCGTGGTGCTTCTTAGCCTCTGTTCTGCTCGCTTTGTGCTATTGACATCACCATACCCATCAAAAGCCACAGTGCAGTTTTCACCATAATGCTTGATAGTGTAGGCTACATACTAATCCCAAATTGAATAAAACTTGTTCCCAATATTCCATATTACTTGGTGTAGAAGGAAGACACCATCTACAATATTAGTACTAATTTTGAGGTTTATTGTTGTCGTATTACTTACTACATGAAGTGCATCATAGAGAGCTGACTTCTTTGACTTCCTCATTCCTCCTTCAGCGAAGAGAGCCAATGGGAATGGGGATAATTCATAACATAAGAGATCCGCAACATCCTCATCACCCTATTTTGCAATAGTGATTCTTTGGAAGATTATTAGAGGGCCAACAACCACTGGTTCATTGTTTACTTTGATAGCACAGGTCATACAAGCTAATGAGAACACTGCATTCTTTTTTGATTGCTTGATGTCAGCAAAATTATTTCCAACTATACTTTTCATTGTTCGGTTTCCAAGTTACAGAGCGTGGTAACAATTTATTTTGGAGTTTCCAATGATACCTGTAGACAGTGACATTAGCAAAGCCGACTTCGGAAAAGGAGGATGGTTGCTGAACCACTCATAAACCTTAAGTCGGTCCTGCTAATCTCTATTTTGCCGGGATACACGGAAATCAACGTGCTGCTCTACACTTGAAAATACCACTCCAGAAAAATCCTCCACGGACGAACAGATGGCAGATGACCTACAAACCCACTTTGCTAACACAGAATTACTGATTCCTCTTCCTCGTGTCAGACCACCAGAGCTTTCTAAGGAGCGCTTCAGAGTCTGTTCGATAACCAAATCAGGCCAACCTCCTGCCCATGGTGAACCACTTCTATTTATGACGAAATATCCCTTTCCCGCAAAGTGCTCTAACACATCTGTGTGGTTGGTTGTCAAAGCAAGCATGTCTTGCACATAAAGATGAGCACATTTCGCATACTGAAAGTGGCCACTTGCATGGAAGAAAGGGATCATTTGCTGGACACAGAACAAGTGACCATTCCAATTACCACAACGCTCTGCAACAATGAACTTCTTCATTAACGCAATCATATTCACATATTGCACCCACAAAACTGCAGTGGACCCATTCTCCTTGACATGATCAAACTCATTTCGTAGCTTGTTTTGAAGTGAAGTCAGATGAGAATTCTCTCTAACTTTTTGTGGAGTAAGTTCCTCCATGTCGCACAATAGGTTGATGATCGCCTCTTGTTCTTGTGATGAAACACCGGCACCATTCAGAATGATTCTAACCAAACAGCTTGTACTAGGGTATGCCCTCTAACTGCTCTGCTGTAAGCATGTCCAGTTAACATTTTGTCCACTGAATTAGGAGCAAAATCTGATGATAACACATCCTTCAGCCCACTTCCTGCCATTGTGTGGCCTATGCACCATAGGACATAAGCATATGAAATCCTCCCAGTCTCAAGACTATTGTTTCAAACAGAGGCTCATCCGACAAGAAACATACTATTTATCGAGCCTTGATGTACAGAGGCTGATCGAATGTCACGAAACAAGTTTTGGAACCTTGCTGATCTCTATCCGTGGCAGCATATTTCAGAGCAGTGAACACTGTGTCGAAGTCGCTAGTTGGTGAATTTATGAACGGTAGAGGTTTCACAGAACTTTATCAGAATTTACCGATTCACAAACCAATTGCAAGAAATCCGTCCACTCTGGAATGACTGGCACTTCTGGGGTGTTCTGCAGTGAGTAGATCCATTTACTTGACATACATAATACATCTGGAAGGCTGGGTGCAAATATATCAGATGGAATGGGATGTTGCATATTCAAGTCCTGAACAACAATGTGCTTTAATGCGTCCTTGTTTACATTCTGAAATGTCTGGAATTCCAGAACATCTAACTTGCCTACTTCTACAGCAGAGGGAGCTGCTTTCAGCCTTTTAATTTTTTCTGCGGGAGGAAGAGCCCGGGCTGGTGTGATGCACTTGATACCTCCCATGCTGTGGAAAGTATTAAAACCATCAATAGTGGCCACATTAAAATCCGCATTATCAAAAATATATTGACTGAATGTTCCTATAGGGGTAGGTTCTGAAGGGTGGTAGATGGTTGATAGCTCCAGTTGTTGGGCATCGTGATATGACGCACTGAATCCCAAACGTGACAGTAGATTCACCAAGTTTTTTGATCCAAACTTCCTGTAGATAAACAAAGCGATACCGTGTAGGACAGGAGATAGAAGTGATCGAGGTCTAATGGTTGAGATAATGGCATGGGAAATAGCTATTAACTTTTTTCTCATTTTCTCGTTATCCCTCCTTTTTCCTGAAAGAGAATCCATGAGAGCCCTGAGAGTCTGAGGCACCATTTCCTCGGCCTCGTTGCAGAAATCGTCACTAGGCGGAAAAATGGTGGTTTCATACACCATTGACTGCATATCTTGCAATAATATTGCACCAGCGGTTCTAACAATACTTTCCCGTTTTGCATTTTCATCACTACACCTTGAAGTATACCAGCTATCGTTTAAAATTTTTTCACAAGCATCACGAAAGCATACAATAGTTTTTCGTGTCCGGACAGTGCTAAAAACAATGCGGTGTCCGTATTTTTTCTTCATTTTTTCTCTGACTGTTGCTGGTGTTGGTTTTTCTCCCGCAATTTGCTCCATCAGCTAGCTCATCTAGAGAATATTGACAATCATCCTTTCCATCTAGATAGCTGTAAATATCCTCCATTGCTTCTGAAATGGCGTTATCCTCAAGGCGACCTCTTTTTCTTCCAGTTGGTGCAGCGGCTATAAATTTTTTTTTATAGGAATCATCGTGATAGATCGCGTCAGCTGCATGCAAGTCTCCTACAATGCTGACACGTCTTGCAATAGTGTCTCCCCATTCATCCTTGCGGTCTTTTGCACGAGTTAAAAGAGATTCATCAAATTTAGTTGTTCGGACAGGGAAAACGCTGTCTACGCTTATGGAGATGCTTTTTGCTCTGTGTAGCGTAAAATTTATTGTCAATAGTTTCATTACATAACAAACACTTTGTTTCAAAAATCAAACTGAAGTTGGGTTGAACGCAAACAGGGGTCTAAACTTGATGTTCCTGGTTGTTGCTCTGAAGGAGCTACTTTCAAGTCTCTTGCAATTGTTTGAGACCTCGTATACTGTTTCCTGCAAGAAGCATGAAGAACAACATTTTCCTTCCCTGCAAAAAGTTCATGCTTTCCATCTTTTCTTTCATCACTTGCCTTAATTAGCTTCTTAATCCCTTTTTCACCTACATCACACCTATCACTTACTCACATATAATACACTTTTCAGCCATTTTCAGTACACTACAACTGCCCAAATTGTATAAAGCACAAACATTAGACACACACACCAACGTATAGTACGTAAACACACGGGGATATGGAATGGGAACGGCAATCGACAGCGGAAGTGCATGGGGGGGGTGAAGAGGGGAATAGCAGTATGAATACAAGGTATTTAGAAAGTGGTATGAATAGTTGCTGTCAAGGTATGAATAGTTGTGAGTGGGGGAAGTAGGTGTTCTCACATCTCGCAGACGAGCTGTGCTGATGAGGGGCGGGGGTTCCAAATCAGTTACTCAACTTCCGCTGCGGGCGTCTTTCACACCACTTGCCCTTGAAACGAACTTCACTACTTCTACAGTATTGCCCTCAGATGCCTCCAGTGTTGCATGTGCATGAAGTATTTTACCTCTACTGACTACTTCTCTATGTTTTACAATAATAAGTTTTATATGTATTATTTACCTTTACTACCTATATCTTCTTTCTGTATTGTTTTAAATAAAACCAATATCACAAAAATTTTCAGAACTATGTCATTCTTCACCCCCCCCCCTATTTTCTTACTATTAATCCTACAGGAAGATGATATAGATCATTTTTGTAGGAAATTTTATGTAGTTTAATTTTGTAAATAAATATTTTTTGCTAGAATTTATAGTTTTTGAGATATTTAGGGAAAACTGAGAAGAACGATATTTCAACCCTTACCCCACCCTCCGCGCATCCCCAATCCATGGGGACTTTTAGTATGTTGTTCAGGACACTCCCCCCTCCTCAACTCTACCAAATTTCAAAACTACACGATTGTTTTTTCCTAATCAGTGTTTTTTGGCCTTTATTGCCTGGACTACCAATGGTATGCGTACCACTAGTTGAGAACCGCTGATCTGGGCGGATGACCTGGGATAGAATCCTTGTAAAGGTCAAGGAAGTCTTTACAATAAGTAGGAGTCATGCTCCCACTGCAGTAATCAGCACCGAGTGGCCTTGTTTCTTGCTTCTTAGCGATTTTCAGCACCGAATAGCTCTCATTACTGCAGTGGCTACAAAAACTTAATTAAATGGTCGTACATAACAGATTTCAAAATCAGTAGTGCAGTAGCGGCTATTCAGTGATAAGAAACGATAAGAAAACTGAAACCGGTTCATCGATGAAGGTTGCTGCAATAGAAACATGATTCTAAAACACTAATATTTAAATATCATAGCACAAAGATAATAAGTGACGTCTGACTAATCCAATCAATGACATTTCATCTTTCGTTTTATAACTGTAGTTATTTTTTTTATTGTGTTATGACGGTAATTTATATATATATATATATATATATATATATATATATATATATATATATATACATATATATATATATATATATATATATATATATATATACAGGGCGTCCCAAAACCATTGAAATCGGCTTTTATTCCTTAAATATTTTCCTTAGACATATATAAATTAATCCTTAGACATATATAATAAATTACAAAGTTGCGTAAAAAAGGTACAGCATTTTATGAAATTGATACAAATTTTCAGGGGATTAAATTTGAAGAAATACTACATTTAATTTTTTATACCTTTCCCGTACAATAACATTTCCAATAAGTAAATTGTGCCCCATGCACTAATAAATGTTCAAAATTTCAGCATTTTATCATAAAAAGTCCTAGAGATATGTTTAAATAAAGTTGGTGAGGTATTAATCACAAATTAAAATGTAAATGTTTACAGCAAGAGTGCGAACGGCGCAACGCAGAAATGCATCATAGACAAATAATATCTGCCTCTTATCTTTAATGGAACTTTGGCAAGAATGGAAAACATTTTGAACAAGCATTGTTATCTTTGTGTAAAGCTATTATTTCTTTACAGTGCAGATACATTTGTACCAATAAATAGCAAAATTATTATGTATTTATGTAATCATTGTTTTCCTTCGTAATTTGTGTATGCCCCTGAAACGTGATCAGCCGACATGATTTTTCCCCTCTGAGAACGCATGTCGATGCATCGAAAACTGGTTTAAGTCAGCATTTTTGTCTTTTCATATCTCTGGCACTTTTTATGATAAAATGCTGAAATTTTGTACATCGCCTTATTAGTGCATGGAGCACATGTTACTGATTGGAAATGTTTTTGCAGTATAAAATGTTAAAATGCAGTATAAAATGTTTGGGCAGTATAAAAATTTAAATTTTGTATTTCTTAAAATTTAATTCACTTAAAAATTTTAATCAATTTCATAAATTCTGTACCTTTTTTACGCAACTTTGTAATTTATTATGTATACCTAAGATCAATATGTAAGGAATAAAAGCCGATGTCAATGTTTTTGGGACACCCTGTATATATATATATATATATATATATATATATATATATATATATATATATATATATAAATATATATATATATATATTACACAGTACGGGATATGTCGATAACACGATATTAGCCATGTATGTAGGTGTATTTCATAACTAACAACCTGGGTCATGAAAATCCAATTCAGTATTTCAGTATCAGTTTGTGAAACCTTACAAATATTAAATAAATCGTTTGAGAATAAAACATTTATGGCTTTTGAAATTTTGACGTGTAAACAATCAATACGATGATTTTGATGTATACACTATGAAAACTATGATTTTGATATTTACATAATGAAAATGATAATTTTTATGTATACACAATGAATACGATGATTTTGATGTGCACACGATGAACGAAAGAAATATGGGAATTCTGCAAAATAATGAAAAGATTTTTGCAGTAACGCTAATTTTTACTTTCCTTCCAATACATGGTAATGTATAGGGAAAGTACTGGAATCATGCTGAAAAATTGCAACTCGAGTTTTCGATAGATCTAAACGGTGTTGAACCTCTGAAACAAGAAAATACTATTTTTAAGCATAACGTATGTGTGTGTGTATCTGTGCAGTTTATGTATTCATTACAAATCCAAAAACTCATGGTCCGAATTTCATAAATTTTTATGGTTAAATAAATCACTTGTGGTTTACCCTAATGGTGATTCGATTTTGGTATAATTCAGGATAAAAATAACCTGCCGTTTTGTTTGGAATGGCCCGCAGAAATCGCATGTATTTACTCTAACTAAAATAGTAAGTGACCAAATTTTACAAAATTTAGCTGATAAGTCACATGTGGGTTACCCTGCTGTTGATAAGATTTTGGACACCGGTTTTGAAAATACATCCAGTACCAAATGAAAACTAAAACTGAATTCAAAATGTAAATTCAGTGTAATTGCAATAAATAATGAGTGTTATTTAGTGCAAGTAAACTCAAGAGAAAATGAATTAAAGTTCATATATAAAGTATTAGACATGTGCTGCTGACATCAGATTTTTATAAAATAATATACATGAAACAAATGTATGAAAAATACTTGCATCATGTGTGTTTTTTTAATGATTCATACTTGTTACCATTGTTTCGTGTGTAATTTATTTCAACAGGCGAAACCACCCTTACCTGACATATTCAATATTCGAATTTTACTTTATTGGACAATGTCGTGAAATAATAAAGTTAAAAAATGAAAAAAACATCTCGAAGTCTCCTAAGCACAATTTTATTTTTTGAAATTTCATATCAAAGTTTCGTGATTTTTCTTGGAATATTTTATTCATGAGTTTGAATGCTGACATAAAAATAAAAACATTTATAATATTCCATATTGGGGTGCAAGAGATTCGTCAAAGAATAAATTTACATTGGAAATCAAAATATAATAGTTTTTATATAAAGTTAAATATTTTATTTCGGTTTGACTCCAATATTGCTTAGATATTGCAAGACGGTTACAGACCAATATCGGCTATCTATTGTAAACATTATGAAAAAAACACAAGGATATACAATATTGATATACTACTGTCTATGCTCAAAGTCCACCTTCCATTATCTGTGTATCAGTTTTGCTGATATTAGAATTCATCGAAACAAAATATTCAGTAACGGCACCAATACCACGAATACGTGCTAAAGCAATTTGTTGTGACTAAGTCTACCATGCCATACAGCTGGCGCCAAATATATAGAAAATTGAACTCAAATTTCAAAAAAGTGTAAAATTCAAAATTTGAAATAGCGTACAGTTCAAGACTCAGAAATTCATTGCCATCTAAGTGTCATTCATTGTCATCTAAGTGTCATTCATTGTCATCTAAGTGTCAGTCATTGTCGTCTAAATGTCATTTATTGTCATCTAAATGTCATTCATTGTCATCTAAGTGTCCTCCATTGTCATCTAAGTGTCATTAAATGGTATCTCAGTCCAACAGAGTCATCCCAAAAGACTTGCAGAATTGCAGCTATATTGTAATGTAAAGTTATCTCACCGATGGTATTTCTACAGAAGAAGCAAGCCGTGGAACATATTTTTACAGTTTTGTGCCTCGGTAAAGTTTTGAAATTTAGGTTAAAAAAGTAAATAGCTAGTAAAAGTAAGTAGTAATAAAGTAAAAGTAAGTAGTAATAAAGTAAAGTAGCAAAGTATATATTACTGAGTAATCAGTTTGACTAGGCTTATACAATTTACAGTGTATTAAAAATGTAAGATGAAGTCTAACTCCGATGCTTCTCAAGGTAAGATATAATAAAAAATTATAAATATAATATTTATAAAAAAAATACTGCTTAATTTTTTTTTCAGTGAGCATACTTGTAGTATAAAAGATCTCAGTTTTAATTGACTAAATAAGAGGAAAATAAATTCATGGATTACAGAACTGGAGTTGTTGATTTCCTCAGAATAAACCTCAAGCCAATTACTGTACGACTATCAACAAACAGCAAGCAGTTTAGTAAAAAACACAAACTAATTGAGCTAATCAATATAGGAAATCATCGTTACCTGTATTTTAATCATTGGTTGCTGAAAATGCTTATGTGAAGATCGCTGGCCTTCTAAAAACAGGTCATGGTTGTATATTGAACTGGTGATTATTTGGAGATCAACTTTCTTGAAATTGGTTTTTTTTTAACAAATGACAGTTCATTTATTCAATATCTAATTGAAAATTGATTTATTAATCAAATAATTATTAATTTCATTCACTTACATTAAGTATCAAAAATATTGATAACAGTAACTTGCGCAACAGAAAATAATTGTCAAATTTACAGAATATTCGAAACAGGTTGAATACTAAATGGTTTCTTTTTAAAAGTTATAGATATCTAAAAAAAAAGTATCTCAATGTTTAATGAAATAAATTAGGTTATATTGAAATTGAGAGTGTTTTCAGAAATTCATGAAAAGAAATTAATATTCTGTCGCTAAGTGGTAGATAACAGTCAATATACACGATGATATAATTTTATTACAAAATATTAACACAAATAAAAAGGTTACAAAAATACTATCGCTATATAATTGTCTAATGTGTTTTTGTGTTTCCAGACTCTCCAGAAGTCCCTCCCCCCCACACACACGGGAGACATAGAAGGCTGGATTATCGCCCACTTATATTGACTATGGTACAGAACCTAACAGAGCCAGGTTTTCCACTTACCGCCTCAATTTTCGACTTTAAATGGAGATTTGAAAAGTATTTCCAGACCACCCCCTCCTAGAAGCCCCTTCTTTAATCTAAAACGATGACTCTCCAGAAATCCCTCCTCCCCCCTCCGCGGGGGGACCTAGAAGGCTGACTCATCGCACTCTTATAGTATCCACTACGATACAAAACCTAACTCAGCCAAATTTCCTCTTTAAGGGTCGATAAAAAGAGAGATATCGAAATGTCTTTACAGACCGTCCAGAAACTCTACTGGTGACCTAGAAAGCTGATTCTTTGCATAGTATAGGTTGCATATTTTCTTGAACCGAATCTAACGAAGCCGGAATTTCACTGTTTCTCCCAAAGTAGACACAATGGGGGAGAATAAAGTATTTCTGAGTTGTTCCAAAGCACCCTCCAGGCAGAGCCGCCTGGCCCATAGGAGGGAAGGATACCACCGGAAAGGGGGGTCCATGCTCGAGAGAGGTCCCATTTCACCAAGAATTTTTTTAAACAAATAAAGACATAAAGATTTCACAAATGAATGCAAATCAAATATGAAAGGGGGGCCCTGCTTGCTTTGTAAGGGGGCCCTGCCCCAGAGACATCAAAGCCTGAAGCAGAACGTAACTGGGGTCAACTTTCAAATGAGTCACCTATTTTTGAAGCTAAAGTCATGCATTGTTAAACAAAATAAAACTAAAGGTTTTATTACGTTTGTTTTCCAGTTTTTGGCAGGCCTAAATACTAATTTTCACATATAAATCGCAATCTGTAAATTAGGCCATATTTAAGTAGCTGACCTTTCTCAGAGACCGCGATGTGATAGAAAAGATAGAAAACAACCGGTTATAGATGCCGAAAGAAGAAGAGTGCACAATAATTAAATAACAATAACATTATATCCCGGCCACTCAAGCAGTTGCTGCAAGCCCTCGGGCCAGCCGTGTGGTCTGGGTCTTCAACAATAACATTACAAAACAAAACAGTTATTACGCATATTCGATACTTAGCAAACACATGTTGCATTTTTAGCAGCATCTCTACATTCTTAAACTAATCCTGAAAGTTTCTTCCAAACAAGTTTAGTGCTGCCATCTTTTATCCAAATTTAGAAACAAAGTTTTAATCACAGTTAAAATAGCAAACACAATGCGTGTATTTTACGAATGTTTCATACATGGCAGTCATTCTTCGAAATTGGCTTAACAAAAAAATAGAAATTGTTTTGTCAATGGGGAAAAACATTTTAACAAGCAATTAGAATTCGTTAAATGCTAACTTTCTTAACATTAATAAAAATTACCAATCATAATTTTATATTTACAAGAAACTGTTAGATACATTATCACATTGTTATATATTGTACCATATACAATTGGATAATGTTTCTAATAGTTAAACCAACATGTTTCTCTATATCGTATACCTAACTTCTTCAATTCTCGGGTTAGGGCGAATCAATAATGTTTACTTTCTCATACTATAGAAAAGTACTGTTTAAACAAAAATTTTCAATTTCGAGATTTTGATGCCAATATATGTTTTAGGATCTACAGAACATGTTTTGACTATTTTAGAGTGATGACCGTCTGTCTGTGATCGATTCCTTGTATGCACGATGGCTGCAACAAATATTAATGGATTTTTACGAAACTTTGTATTTGGCTTTGTTGTCGAAAAATCTAAAACTAGATAGATTTTTTTTTAAATACGAGTGAAAACTTTACATGGCTTTTTTACATGGAAATTTTACATGGCTTTTTACGAAATTTTACGAAGCTTAACTAATGGCAACTTTACGAAACTTAATACAGCAGCATGGGGCAAAATTCATCCTAGCCGCTTTTGAAAATTTCTGACGCAGCCGAAAGTACAAGTAACCCAAAACATTCCAGAGTGTTGTCTATAGATATATGGAACGATGTATTTTTTAACTATTAACTTCCTGCAGCTAATTATTCGTGGGTGTTCAACACTAGTCGAATATCGCTGTTTTTCTTAAAATTTTGAAATACCTACACGCAGGCAGGGCTTTTTAGCAAAAGGGCGAATGAAACATTAGGGGATGGGGCACGCTTTCTATTTCCCTGTATAAATATATCTAAATGCTGTCACATAAATAGAAACTAAGTTAATATAAAGTCCCCGTAGGGGTGGCGGGCGAATAATCGTCTCCAGAGGGCGACCCCCCCCCCCCCCCCCCCCACACACACACACACACACACTGCTAACACAACCATGGCACAGCGCCCCAAAACGCCGCCGTACTCAGCTTGGCGATCGTTAGCATAGGGATATATGGAACATGTAAGGCATCGTATAACTTCAAAATTTTCTATTTTGGGTTGTTTTCGGGTTTTTTAAATAATAGATTTAACAAAAGCGAAGGAAGAAAACAATATACTAAACCCTTTTAAGAACTATTCTATGTTTATAAATCGTTCGTATACAATGCCCTATTATGGTTAGTTTCGTTCAAATTAGGATCCTGCTACCACAGCAGATAACAATATCTATGAACCATTTTCATTCTATTTATGCGCTTGTTAGTATGTAATAGCAGATATTTGCAATGGAAGCAAGAAAACTTGCTATGCAGCACAATTTTACGAACCACAGTGGGGACCGACACATCGATATTGGATGTTTGTTTTACTATATTTGTCCGTATCCATAGGCGCTACAAATATTGAGTCACAAGGAATTTATTCTTGTTGACATTGCAAATATTGGCCATAATCTATGCTTAACAAGTGCATATTGATTTAAGTAATTTGTTTGTGTGTTCTACGGTCTTTTTATGCCAACGATGACTAATTTGATAGAAATATATTTCAAACCACACACAACTTCTATGCATACCACAGGGCTTTTCTCGCTTACCCGAGATCAAAACTCGGGATTTATGTAGACAAAAGATAGAAAACTGACAACTTAGTCAGTGTGCTAAGATTACTGTTGTCTGTCTTTGCAGAAAGAATTTGCTTTTAGCAAATATCAAGTGCAGAAATAGGTGCAAGTGCAGAATAGGCAAGTGTAGAAATAGGAATCAAGTGCAAAAATAGCCTAAAAAAACCTCCATGATTCATTAAAATACATAGATCAAATTATTCTCAAACTTTCAACAACATTTTACGCGAAAGTTAGTGTCAAATTTAATAATAAAATACATTTATCTCCTAACATAGAAGAATATTCTATGTACTCGTATATATTATTAGAGCTATAATTCAATACAATTTTAATTTTTGCATATAAAATTGTTTAACACGTTTAATTATTCGGAAATATGCCTTCTTGAACACTTGCTAGAGCACTAAATATTTAGTTGCGCACATGAACAAGGTCAATAAGTACACACTTTGTGCGAAGGATAAGTAAAAACTTAACGTAATTAATTACAAATTAATATGCAGCATGCAACCGTTTCGAAAATACGTTGGATCCCCTAATCTAACATATTCTCGAAACAGCGATATGTTACATTTTATATTAAGTTGTACTCACATTGTTTCAATTGTTTCTTATATTAACATAAAGTTTACTTCAGAAGTGATACGAGGTGTGGGCAGAGAGCCAACGGCCCTACCGTGCAGAAAACACCGGTTCTAGTTAGATCACCGAAGTCAAGCAGCATCGGGCACGGTTAGTACTCGGGTGGGTGACCACCTGGGAACACCGTTGGCACATTTTGGGCTGTTGGCACATTTCGGGCGCGTTAGCCCGGTGGTTTGTGCGCTGGATATGCATGTTGCCACAACTACCGCCGTGTTCATGAAGAGTACGATCATGTTAAACATGTGGGTCCGTAAGTTCTTCCGAGGGGTTGGTGGTAGGGGAAGGAGGGTACGTACCCTGTGGATGCCTCCCTCACTGGGTTTCGGTCTAAATTGGGTGGCACTTCCCGGCAGTCCAAACGGTTACCTTACACCTTTCTGGTAGGTCTGGCGGTCTGGGTCTTAACAACGAGGTTTGGGCAGTGACTAGCTTAAATTTTAATATTGGTCATTCCGGGGATAAATTTTAAGAATTGTAATATATTTGGCGTAATAAATCAAAATAAATTAAAAAGCTAATAAATGTATAAAAAATGTAATAACAGTAAAAAAAAAATGATTATCTACATTGTAACTCCCAAAAAATGTCGTAATATATCTTACTACATTTACAAGTATTAACTATTCCAAAATAATGAGCACATAATAAACGCGAAACTGGTTCAGTGATGCTGATATCATCAATGTGAAGATTTTTCAAATTTTTTACAGCGCCCCCCCCCCCCACACACACACACACACGCGCGCGCGCGCGACTTCTGCTACTACTAACACATCTCTTAGGTGTTGCACTGACAAATCTACCATAAATTCTTAAGCATAAGAAAATATTGAAGTGTAATGCTTTAAAATGAAGGGATTGAATAATTTTGGTGTTTTGTGCCTCTGGTGATAAAAATAACAGAAAAGGTAGTAATGGTAGACATGTGGCATATCTGGTGCCATTTTGTCGCGTTTGTATTGATTACCAACCTTTAGACATTTTTTCAAACCACTGGATCACAGTGACCAATTAACATTTTACACACGAGATCTTACATCTACACGCAAATACTTATATCTTACCCTAAACGCAAAAATTGCACATCCCTTCTTATATAACAACCTATTCCTTTTAAATAAATAATCACACGATTACCCTTTATCTTAGAAAGACATTTCCTTATGACAGCATGGCCAAGATTATAATATATATAAATATTATAATATATACAAATATATACAATTTAAATATTTTTCAAATTATGTTCGCGTTTTTTGACTGGGTGTAAAAAGCCAAAGTATCTTCTTTTTTCACATTTGCCTCTCATGATGGACATTTGGCGTCCTAAAACGCTCAGGTTTTAATGTGATTTTAAAGTCTTTTAGTATGACCAAATAAAGGTTTTTATTTGACAGTATTGTATTCTTTAAATTTTAATTTTAATCGTATTTTAGTATGACCAAATAAAGGCTTTTATTTAAAAGTGTTATATTCCTAAATTTTCATTTTAATCGTCTTTTAGTATGACCAAATAAAGGATTTTATTTAAAACTATTGTATTCTTTAAATTTTAATTTTAATCATCTTTTAGTATGACCAAATAAAGGCTTTTATTTAAATGTATTGTAGTCTTTAAAGTTTTAATTTTAATCGGCTTTTAGTAGGACCAAATAAAGGCTTTTATTTAAAAGTATTGTATTCTTTAATTTCAATTTTAATCGTCTTTTATTATGACCAAATAAAGGCTTTTATTTAAAAGTATTGCATTCTTTAAATTTTAATTTTAATCGTCTTTTAGTTTGACCAAATAAAGACTTTTATATAAAAGTATTGTTTTTTTTTAATTTTAATTTTAATCGTCTTTTAATATGACCAAATAAAGGTTTTTATTTAAAAGTAGTGTACTTTTTAAATTTTAATTTTAATCGTCTTTTAGTATGACCAAATAAAGGCTTTTATTTAAAAGTATTGTATTCTTTAAATTTTAATTTTAATCGTCTTTTCGTATGACCAAATAAAGGCTTTTATTAAAAAGTATTGTATTCTTTAAATTTTAATTTTAATCTTTTTTTAATATGACCAAATAAAGGCTTTTATTTGAAAGTATTGTATTTTTTAAATTTTAATTTTAATCGTATTTTAGTATGACCAAATAAAGGCTTTTATTTAAAAGTAGTGTAATTTTTAAATTTTAATTTTAATCGTCTTTTAGTATGACCAAATAAAGGCTTTTATTTAAAAGTATTGTATGTTTTAAATTTTAATTGTCTTTTAGTATGACCAAATAAAGGCTTTTATTTAAAAGTAGTGTACTTCTTAAATTTTAATTTTAATCGTCTTTTATAGTATGACCAAATAAAGGCTTTTATTTAAAAGTATTGTATTCTTTAAATTTTAATTTTAATCGTCTTTTAATATGACCAAATAAAAGCTTTTATTTAAAAGTATTGTATTTTTTAAATTTTAGTCGTCTTTTAATATGACCAAATAAAGGCTTTTATTTAAAAGTATTGTATTCTTTAAATTTAAAAAATTAAATCTTTAAATTTAAATCTTCCGTCTTTTAGTATGACTAAATAAAGGCTTTTATTTAAAAGTATTGTATTCTTTAAATTTTAATTTTTATCGTCTTTCAGTATGACCAAATAAAGGCTTTTATTTAAGATTATTTTATTCTTTAAAATTAAATTTTTAGACGTGATGCCGTATATTTTGTTATAAGGGACTGTCCTATGAACCCTGTATATTGATTGCTCAATTTGTTTTTTGAGATAAGTGGCCAAGCTGGAGTGGCTATTGAAAAAAAATCTTTATATTTGAAAGAGTAATAGAGACTTCGAAGTAAAAGAAATATTTTGGAATTATAATTCCATATGATCATTCATCTGATGTGTTTAGTTAGTATAAATTCAACATTTCTCTGGTGTATTTAAAACACCCCTAGGCAAACGTTTATTTTCACAAAATAGAAATGTGTTCATTTCCATAAGCTTTACATTAGAAATCTGCACGGACTCGAACCTGTCCCTTGGGTCTAAAATCAACCCGTTTCACTGATCGGATTGGCCCCCATTAATCTTCAGATGTTTCCATGTTTCAAAGTTATAAATGAATTTTTATACAAAATATATGCAAATTATTAATTTAAGTAATGTGGACATAAATCTTTAATAAACACTTATTTTAAATAATTTTGAAATTATAAATTGAATTTATGATTTTAGATATATTTCAAGCAGCAACATTTTCTAGCCGGTCTAAAGTTCACAGATCTGACGGCCAGGCTAAAACTAAAAAATTTGATGTGGGCAGCACATGACTTTCCCTGCAGACTCAAATTCATATGTTCTTTATTTTCATAATAATTCATTAGATTGAGTTTAATTGAACCAAATAACACTAAATTTGCCTTTTAAATTCAATTTTTGTTTTTATTTGGTAATTGGAAATTTTTCCAAAAGTGGCTTAACTAAATTTTAAAAATCTCAAATATCTCGAGAACGGTTAGTAATAGAGTAATAGAGTTGTTTTTATTCCGTTCCTCATCAAAATTTACGTATAAAACAAGCATTTAATTGATATATTAGAACATACGTAGAGTTTTTTTAAATTTTGGCGATTTTTGAGGGCCATTTCATAAAAAAAGGCAGGTTGCTCTTTTCCAAATAATACCAAAATCTAATCAGTACCCGAGTATCCCACAAGTAACTAATCTACCAAATTTTTTGAAATGTGGTCTATTAGTATTTCAGCTAGAGCGGATAAATGAAATTTTTACGGGCCATTTCACAAAAAAGGCGGGTTTTGTTTTTGCGAATCGTACCAAAAACTAATCAGCACCAGAGTCATACCCAAGTGACTTACCTACTAAATTTTATGAAATTCGGTCCATGAGTTTTTGAGTTAGAGTGGATACATACATTGTACAGACAGACAGACACACAGACAGACAGACACACAGACAGACACACAAACAGACACACATACGTCATGCTGAAAATAGTTTTTTCGTATTCTAGATGTCTCGAAACGTGTAGATCCGTCGAAAACTCGAGTTGCGATTTTCGACATAATTCCAATACTTTCCCTATACATTACCATGTACTGCAGGGAAAGTAAAAAACATTTAAAGTTCATCTGAATCTGTGTACGTAATAATGTACCAAATGTACAGTTTATAGTGAGTGTTAAAAAATTAATGTATTAGATAAAAGTACTTTGGAAATGTAGTGAGGAATTCCCTTTTACTTTCATACTCATAGAAATCTCAGGAAGTATTTTACAGATGACACCATCATTCCATTACATGTAACAGAATTTATGGACCAATTTTGTACCCGTCAAGATTTCTTGTCAATGGTAGCTGATACCAACATTGGCAGACGAATTTTACTTTTACTTTATCCTACAATTTTGCAAACCTCTAAATTAGGAGAATATCTAAATTTTGCGAACCTGTATTCAGTAAACCAAGAAATCCAGTTCTACTACGCAGTTGGTTTTAAATCCCTTGAAGGTTGTAATTATTGTAAAATGGTACAAATGTTAGAATATGGATATATTGTAGATAACTGTATGAATATATCCCTTTTTGCTTTTTTCATTCATTAATCAGCATGGAATCTGCAATATAATAATCTTATGGGTGTGTTCTGTGATATGATGCACACAGATATACAAGTATAATGAAAATTGTTGATTCTTATTCATAAGTACTTGAAACGTATCGATTCAGCAAAATCTGACATTTTCGCCTTCATCACAATACTTTTCCTCAGATATATATTAGAAAAAGTAATAGATAGAAAATTATATCAACATTGTAATTTAACAATCTACACTCTTTTTCAATTTAAAACAACACGCTATAATACAATATGTAATCACTAAACTACTCCAAAGAAGAGCTTAATAACCTTATATTACTCAAATGTAAGTAGTTTCTACATTAAGCTGCAATATACATTGGTAACTACGAAATATATCACACATTACTTACCATGTGAAGGTCGCCGGACTAGATCGATGATAATGAATTAAAAAAATCTGATGTGGGCAACACATGACTTTCCTTATATAATGCAATGAATTTACTACTTTTACAGTTCAAAAAAATCTAATGTGGGCAGCACATGACTTTCCCTGCAGATTTATATACACACTCTCTTTATTTTAATTAAATTTAATTCACTATTAATTCAATTTTCGTTCTCATTTGGTAACTGGACTCATATTCAAAGGTGGCATAGAAAAAAAACAAAAAACGAAAATATCTCGAGAATGGCTAGTCCTAGTGTAATGGTATTTGTCTTATTCTTTTCTTCATTAAAAATTACGTATAAAACAAGAATTTAATGGATATATTTCAGCATACGTAGTTTTTATTTTAGATTTTGGCGGGCCATTTTGCAAAAAATGGCAGGTTATTTCTTTCTGAATCGTACCAAAATCTAATCAGCACCAAGATGACCCACAAGCCACTTATCTACCAAATTTTGTGAAATTCGGTCCATTAGATTTTCAGCTAGAGTGGATACAAACTTTTGCGGGCCATTTCGCAAAAAGGCGGGTTCTTTTATCCTGAATCGTACCTAAAACTAATCTGCACCAGATTCTCCTACAAGTGACTTACCTACCAAATTTTGTGAAATTCCGTCAATTACTTTTTTAGTTAATTTTTGGTTGTATGTCTATATTTGGTCTATATATGAACGATTCAATTTTATTTCCATGTAGCCACTGATGAAGAGCGTACCTATGCTCGAAAGCGCTCTGGCCTTTTTTTAAAACTTTTGTACGTCTTATAGGAAGTAAAATAAAGACCTTCTGTTGTGGATGTGTGCTTAATTTTTTGCTATTATAACATCAGGCGTGATGCCAAATTATTTATATTTAAGCATTTTAGCAATTCTGCGACATAATTAGATTTAATAATGGCGCTGTTCTGTAATGCCTAACTATGTGAGATGATTTTGATTTACGGCAAATCTATCCGATCTCCTTGAGACACAGTGAGGGAGTACTATCGTCGTTTCCGTAAAGTTGGCATCATTTCAGAATTTTTATTCTGCGGTTGGTATGTCAATTTCAATCAATAAGTTCGTTTCATTTACAATATGGCTCGTTTCATTTACAATATGGCTCGTTTCATTTACAATAAGACAACTAGTATTAACGGAAAATCATGCAATAGATATTTTAGACTATTTCTCGACCTCCGGGCCCCAAAATAATGAAAAACATCTTCTTTGGTTTGCCCGAATCCGCCCCTAGTCTACTCGAAGACACCACCTGTTGTACCGCTTGCAAGAGTTTTTATTGATTCATCTATAAAGGATCTCATTCTGGTGGAAAAAAATGCAGTGACAAAAATGAGTTAAAAATTAATTGAGTCTCTTGAAAACAGCGGTTTTAAATTATCCTAGTTAATTTCAAAACTATACAGGCCATATACATTATATTTCCATAGATTCAGTAAAATATCTGACAGGCCGGCAAAGTCACAGAAACTTGTTTCATTTACCTTCTTTAAGTGTTTAAATAACTTTTAACCAGTATCGTCTGCCTGTCTTTAATAGTTTCAAAAACAAACCAAGGAAATTTTTTGAAACCCCCCACTAAAGGATTTCTGTACATCAGTTCAATTTGTGAACGCCCCCTGGATTCATAAATTTTGTTGATTAAAAGAGTACCGAAAAGTCGCGAGAAAGTGGTGTAAGTCAGGAAGTTTCACAATTTATTTCGTCCTAAATTTGACATTTTAAGAACCAAATTTTTCTTTAGTTTAACTGCATGATGTATTAACAACATTTTTGTAACTTTTTTTGACAGTGGGGCTGCATAAAAAGTTAATTTTCTTAACTTTTTACAAGAATGTGGTACAGCATTTTAATTACTATATCATAACTCCCTTATGTAAAGCATTTTTGAAATTAGAACTATGGGTCTACAGCTAAGGGTTCCAAAAATCTTACACTTTTTACTTTCTATGGGACTCCCTGTATATTGTGGAGAACGTTTTAACAGAACATTCAAATACATCAAAAATATGTATCAATCTATATAAATAAAAATGAAAATCTGTCTGTCTGTCTGTCTGTCTGTCTGTCTGTCTGTCTGTCTGTCTGTCTGTCTGTTTGTCCCATCATCACGGGAGAACGGCTGAACCGAATTTGATGAAATTTTGTGGGTAGCCTGGAAATAGTCCCACTTAAAATTTAGTCCATATATGGAGTTTCTACAATCAGTGGTTCTCGAGATATTAGTAAAAAACGATATTTTCGTTTGTCTCATCATCACGAGAAAACGGCTGAATCGAATTTGATGAAATTTTGTGGATAGCCTTTAAATAGCCCCCCATAAATTTAGCCCAAATTTCAAGTATCTAAGACCAGGGGTTGTCGAGATATTAATGAAAAACGAAACTTTTTCTTAGGAGTTCTCCTCTCTAACTCCGTGGTTTATCCAAACGAAAAGCTTGAAAATCGTTTGAAAATGAATTAAAACTGTATCTCAGAGTTTGGGGGGAGATTTTTTGCACTAATTAGTCACTTTCTGAAAGCATCAATTGTTTGAAACATGATTTAAATGGGAAATCTATCTCCTTGGTTTATGTTATACAAGCTTTTACTGAAAAATGAAAAGTATAAAGAAATAAAAATGGCTATTAAATTTTGCATTTTATGAGGAAGATTCTATCTTATATCATGTTGCTCGGCAACGGAATGAAATTAAATGTGTTGTTAATATTTATTATTATTTTTTCTATTTGAATAATAAATAAATGGATGTAAAAATATATTTTTAAATGAACGGTTTGATTGTTCTTTTAATTATATAAATTGCCGACCGCGTACATGACTTTCATTTATTTTAGCAAAGTGGTTTCCAGCTCATATATTGTGTTTAGCTAATAAACTCATATATTGTGTTTATCCAATAAATTCATTTAGCCGATTGTTGAAGCAGAAAAAGATTGGAACGGGTGTATCTTATAATACAGTTTTAGTGTTTTCATTTAGTATATGTAAACGGGATCAGGATATTTTATTCTTCAGATCTGCAAATTCAGAACTACGAATTAAGCGGAATATCTCTAAATAACTTGGTAACTTCTCTTAAACTTTACCAAATTAGCCGAAATGTTTCCAAATTTATAAAATTGGCGCAAATCAATGATTTGCTTTTTAGAATAGAGTACTGAAATGATGTTTTGGTAGCATTTGTCGATCAATCCATCCATCCTACTTAGTAACACATTTAACGAATTTTTTAAATATCACGAAATTGATAAAAGTATTTGTGAGTCTATAAAAATATCCTGGAATTGATAAAATCGCGCTTAATAAATGAAAATAATTGTATTTTGTTAGGGGATAGTATTGTGATGATGTTTCGTCAATTTGTCGCAAAATGGGTCTATCTGTTCTATAGTCCCACTTAGTGATAAATTTGGCGATTTTTTAAGTTATCGCTAAATTGACTAAAATGTCGCCAAACCTTCCATGGAGATCGCATTATTCAGACGATATGATTTCCATCAATTTATTTGAAGCAAATGATATCATGTCGCTTAGCAACGGATCCAATGTGTTATGCCGCATACGATTTTATATTAAATCTTTTCCGATTTGAATAATAAAGATATGTATATAAAATAAATTTCATTGGCATTGCATTTTTGACTGGATAATATCAATTACGGTCCCCAGGTTTAAACATTATTATTATTGATATTTTCGGGGACAGTTGATTCAGGGATTATTGATATTTTCAAGTTATTATGCCATTGTTTTATTATGCCGAAAATTGTTGAAACTCATATATAGTACTTTGTACGAGTAATCTTCTACAAATGCATTATATCTTCTAATCTATGAGAATATAAGTAGTACAGGTATATTGGCATATATTTTGTTATATATTGGCATATATTGGAATCAATTACGCCTTCTGGTATAAAGATGACGGGGATTATTGATATTTCCAATTTATTACGTCATCTCTTTTATTTTGGCAAATATTTTTGAGACTCATATTGTAATACGGGGAATCTTCTACTAGCACACTGGCATATTTTCTAATCTGCGACAATATAAGTAGGACGGGGTTGCATATATTGATACAATTCCTTTTTTTTTTGTAAATTTGCTTACAAAAGGGGCCAGGATATTTTATTCTTCAGATCTGCTCATGAAGATAATTTTGCATAGTGAGAACAGATGTTCTTAAACTTCTCTTTAGGAGCAATAAATTTAATATCTTAAGAGAATTTGCACATGATTGCGAATTATAAGTTTCTTTATATTATATATTCCGTACGAAGAACGGGTATGCTGCTAGTCTATATAAATAAAAATGAAAATGTGTCTGTCTGTCTGTCTGTCTGTCTGTCTGTCTGTCTGTCTGTTTGTCACACCATCACGGGAGAACGGCTGAACCGAATTTGATGAAATTTTGTGGGTAGCCCATAAATAGCCCCACTTAAAATTATATCCGTGTTTTGAGTTTCTACGACCAGTGGTTCTCGAGATAATAGTAAAAAACGAAATTTTCGTTTGTCTCATCATCACGGAAAAACGGCTGAACCGAATTTAATGAAATTTGGTGAATAGCCTTGAAATATCCCCCCATAAATGTTGTCCAAGTTTCGAGTTTCTAAGACCGGGGGTTGTCGAGATATTAATGAAAAACGGAACTTTTTCCTAGGAGTTCTACTCCCTAACTCCGTGGTTTATCCAAACGAAAAGCTTGAAAATCGTTTGAAAGTGAATTAAAATTTAATCTCTGAGTTTGATGGGAGATTTTTTGCGTTAATTAGTCACTTTCTGAAAACCTGAATTGTTTGAAACATGATTTAAAAGTGAAATCTATCTCCATGGTTCATGGTTTATTTAAAACAAGCTTTTACGGAACAATGAGAAGTATAGAGAAATCAAAATCGTTATTTAATTTCGCAGTTTATGTTATAAGACATGACATATTTAACATGTTATAACATTCTATCTTATATCATGTTACTCAGAAACGCAATTAAATTAAATCTGTCTGTTAATTTTAATAATTATTTTTTCGATTTGAATAATAAATAAATGGATATAAAAATATATTTTAGAAAAGAACGATTTGATTTTTCTTATAGCATTTTTGACTGGATAATATCAATTACGGTCTTCAGGTTTAAAAATTATTATTATTTATATTTTCGGGGATTATTGATTCAAGGATTATTGATATTTTCAAGTTATTATGCAATTATTTTATTATGACAAAAATTGTTTAAACTCATATATTGTATGTTGTACGAATCTTCTACAAATACACGTGTATATCTTTTAATCTACGAGAATATAAGTAGTACAGGTATATTGACATATGTTTTGATATATATTGGCATATATTGGAATCAATTACGAACTTCTGGTATAAAGAGTACGGATATTATTGATGTTTTCAATTTATTACGTCATCTCTTTTATTTTGGCAAATATTTTTGAGACGCATTTTGTAATACGGGTAATCTTCTACTAACACATTGGCATATTTTCTGATCTGCGACAATATAATTAGTACGGGGTTGCATATATTCATTCAATTCCTATTTTTTCTTCTGTAAATTTGCTTACAAAAGGGGGCAGGATGTTTTATTCATCAGATCTGATCGTGAAGATAATTTTGCATAGTGAGAACATATATTCTTAAACTTCTCTTTAGGAGCAATAAATTTAATATTTTAACAGAATTTGCACATGATTGCGAACTTTAAGTTTCTTTAAATTATACACTCCGTACGAATAACGGGTGTGCTGTTAGTGGTTAATAAATTTTAACATTTTAGGAGGATACATCATGTTGCTCGGCATCGCAATTAAATTAAATGTGTTTGTTAATGTTTTTATTATTTTTTTTCGATTTAAATAATAAATAAATGGATAAATGGATATAAAAGTATATCTTATGAATGGACGGTTTGATTTTTCTTTTAATTATATTAATTGCTGACTGCGTACATCAATTTCATTTATTTTGGCAAAGAGTTTTCAAGCTTATATCGTATTTAGCTACTAAACTCATATATTGTGTTTAGCCAATAAATTCATATAGCCGATTGTTGAAACAGAAAAAGAGTAGAGCGTTTATATCTTCTAATACAATTGTAGTGTTTTCATTTAGTATATTGAAACAGGATAAGAATGTTTCATTCAGATCTGCAAATTCAAAGCTACGAATTTGGAGGGATATCGCTAATTTGACAACTTTTCTTAAACTTTGCCAAATTGACGGAAATGTCGCCAAATTTATATAAACGACACACAAACAGCTGCCATAAACCTTCGGGTTGGTCGTGTGGCTTGGGTCTTCTACATATCAATGATTTTTTTTTTTTGTTTTGTTAGAAGAGTGTACTGAAATGATGTTTGGTTAGCATTTATCTGTCAGACCAACCATCCTACTTAGTAATACATTTAGCGAATTTTTAAAATGTCACCAAATTGATAAAAATGTTTTCAAATCTTTAAAAATATCTTGAAATTGATAAAATTGCGCTACATAAATGATATTAATTGTTTTTTGTTAGGGGATAGTATTGTGATGATATTTCGTCAATTTGTCGCAAAGTGGAACTGTTAGTTCTACAGTCCCACTTGGCGATAAATTTGGCGATTTTTTAAAATGTCGCTAATTTGACGAAACTGTCTCCAAATGTTCCATAGAAATATAACTATTTAGACGATATTTTTTCTACCAATTTATTTGAAGCAAATGATATCATGTCGCTTAGCAACGGATTTAAATCCAATATGTTTATGCGGCAGACGATTTTTATTAAATCCTTTCCGATTTGAATAATGAAGATATGTATATAAAATAAATTTTCATTGCCATTTCATTTTGGACTGGATAATTTCAATTATACTCTTCAGGTTTAAACATTATTATTATTGATATTTTCCGGAATTATTGATTCAGGGATTACTGATATTTTTAAGTTATTACGCCATTGTTTTATTGCGGCAAAAATTGCTGACACACGCATATTGTACGTTGTACGAGTAATCTTCTAGGAATGCACGGGTATATCTTCTAACCTACGAGAATATACGTAGTACAGGTATATTGGCATATATTTTGACATATATTGGCATATATATTGGAATCAAGTACAGTCTTCTGGTATGAAGATTAAGGGGATTAATTATATATTCAATTTATTACGTCGTCTGTTGTATTTTACCAAAAAACATTTGAGACTCATATTGCAAAACGGGTAATCTTCTACTAATAATCGGACATTATAAGTAGTACGTGTATATCTTCCCATATAATTTTAGCACTTTAATTTTGACATATATTGGAATAAATGACTGTCTTCAGATTTAAAGATTACGGGTTTATTGGTATTTTCAATTTATACATGTAAGCTACTAATACAGGTTATATTTTCTAATATTCGCGTATATAATTAGTACGGGTCCCATACAATTTTAACGCTTTTATTTTGCATATATTGATTCAATTCCATATTTTTTTTTATATTTGCTTACATAAGGGGTCCAAGATGTTTTATTCTTCAGATATGTCCATGAAGATAATTTTATATAGCGAGAACAGAGATTCTTAAACTTCTCTTTAGGAGCATTATATTAAATATTTTAACAGAATATTTTGATTAAACATGTCATTTAGTATACTATAAGAATTTGGGCATGATTATGAATTTGAAGTTTCTTTATATTATATACTCCGTACGAAGAACGGGTATGCTGCTAGTCAGTACTAAAAGTGATAAAATAAGAAACATGTTGTCATATCACAATAGAAACGGAAGAAAAGCACTTTATTTACACTCTATAATGTAAACTATTTTTAGATATTTATACTATCAAGTATATTTAATGCAATTAACAATGTGTCTACATAAAATAAGAACTTTCTCTCTTTTCGTATAATGCATATTTCAGCGAATTTAAAAATGTATGGTCAAATATTTCAGAAATATGTGCCAATCAAAACTAAAAGTAATAAAATAAAAAACATATCGTCATATCACGATAGAAGTGAAAAAAATACATTTTATGTACAGTGTAGAGCGCAAAATATCAAAATATTACACTCTCAAGTATATTTATATTTAATTACATGTCGTCATATCACGATAGAAACGGAAAAAAAAACATTTTATTTACACTGAAGAGCGCAAAATATTTATACTCTCGAGTATATTTAATGCACTTAGAAAGCAATACGGCTTCGTAAAATAAGAACTTTATCAGGCAAATAACACGCAAGATCTCATCTAGCCCGTGTAAAGTGCATTAGGGATCTTCTTTCGTAGCACTGAAACTAAACATTCCCTTTGAATGTGATATTCCGGAAAGCTATTATAGTTCCTGGCTCCCTTGTGGAATATGATAGCATCTAATAGAAAATATATAAAAGTAGATAGGATAATTCTTAAAGACGAGATAGAACTCTGAATAAATCCAAAATAAGCATTTTTTAAAAGAATGTAAATCCATTTTTGTTCAGTATGTCTCGAGTTATTGTGTGTTGATGGCTTTTCTATGTATTGCTACTTTCCCTGCAATACATTGTAATGTATAGGGAAGGTATTCGAATCATGCCGAAAATCGCAACTCGAGTTTTCGACGGATCTACACGTTTCAAGACCTCTAGAATACGAGAAAACAATTTTTAGCGTGACGTCTGTGTGTGTATCTGTCTGTATGTCTGTGTGTCAGTGTGTCTGTCTGTGTGTCTGTCTGTGTAGATTTTGTATCCACTCTACTAAAAAAGTAATTTAGCGAATTTCATAAAATTTGGTAGGTAAGACACTTGTGGGCGAATCTGGTGCTGATTAGTTTTAAGTACGATTCGGGATAAAAGAACCCGCCTGTTTTTGCGAAATGGCCCGCAAAAGCTTGTATCCACTCTAGCTGAAAATCTAATGGACCGAATTTCACAAAATTTGGTAGATAAGTCGCTTGTGGGACATCCTGGTGCTTATTAGATTTTGGTACGATTCGAAAAAAAAACCTGCCTTTGATTTGCAAAATGGCCCTCAAAAATCGAGAAAATCTAAAATTAAAACTGCGTATGCTGAAATATATCCATTAAAAGCTTGTTTTATACGTAATTTTTAACGAAGAAAAGAATAAGACCAACCCCATTACACTAGGACTAGCCGTTCTCGAGATATTTTTGTTTTTTCGTTTTTTCTCTACGCCACCTTTGAAAATGAATCCAGTTACCAAATGAGAACGAAAATTGAATTAATAGTGAATTAAATTTAATTAAAATAAAGAGAATGTGTATATAAGTCTGCAGGGAAAGTCATGTGCTGCCCACATCAGATTTTTATTTTCCCTGCAATACATGGTAATGCGTAGTGAGAGTATTGGAGTCATGTCGAAAATCGCAACTCGAGTTTTCGACGGATCTAAACGTTTTGGGATCTCTAGAGCACAAAAAACTTTTTTTAGAGTGACGTCTATGTGTGTGCGTGTGTGTGTGGGGCTTTATGTATGTATGTGTGTGAGGGTGTATCTGCGTGTGTGTCTCTCTCAGTGCAATGTATGTATCCACTCTATCTCAAAAACTAATTGACTAATTGACCAAATTTCATAACATTTCATAGGTAAGTCGCATACGGATTATCCTGGTACTGATTAGATTTTGGTTCGATTCGGAATAAAAAAGGACCCACTTTTTTTACGAATTGGGCCGCAAAAATTGTATGTATCCGCTCTAGATCAAAGACTAATTCACCAAATGTCACAAAATTTTGTATATAAGTCACTTGTGAGCTACCCTGATGCTGATTAGATTTCGGTATGATTCGGGAAAACACAGCCCGCCTTTTATTGCGAAATGGCCGGCAAAAACCGTAAAAATCTAAGAAAATAATCGTAAAAATAAAAGACTAGGTATGCTCAAATATATCAATTAAATTCTTATTTCATCCGTAGTTTATGACGGTGAAAAGTATAAGACCAACTCCACTACTCTAGGACTAGCCGTTCTTCAGATATTTTGGATTTTTTTCGCATTTTCACTCTTCCACATTTGATAATAAGTGCAGTTTCCAAATGAAAATGAAAATTACATTAAAAGCACAGAATCAGTGTAATTTAGAATAATTATGGGTGTTATTTTGCGCAATTAAACTCCATTTAATGAATTACTGAAGAAATACAGAGAACGGGAATATGGGTCTGTGGGGGAAGTCATATGCTGCCCACATCAGATTTTTACTTTCCCTTGAATACATGTCGGTGTACAGGGGAAGTATTTGCATCGTATCGAAAATCGCAACTCGAGTTTTCGACGGATCTGCACGTTTCGTGCACCCTAGAATATAAAATAACTATTTTTCACGTGACGTCTGTGTGTGAATAAAAAAAAAATTTGTGCGGGCAGACTCAAATTCATTTTATATTTCTTTCTTTCGTAATTCATTAAATTTAATATAATTGCTCAAAACACGCGGCTAATTATTTGAAATTATACACCGAGTTTGAATACACCGATATTGTAGTTCTAATTAAATTGTAGTTTTCAACTGGCGACTGGGCGTAATTTTAAAAGCAATTTTCCAAAAATGTGAAAACTCGAAAGCATCTGGAAAACGGTTATTCCTAGAGTTATGGGAATGATCTTATTCTTTTTGTCGTAAAAATTTACGTCTAAAACTAGCATTTAATTGATACATTTGAGCATACACAGGGCCATTTTGCGGGCCATTTATCAAAAAAAGCAGGGATTTTTATTTATTACATAGAAATCGAATCAGCACCAAGGTAACCTCAAAGTGACGATGTAAAGAACCTTGCTACCACAACCGGGAATCGAACCCTGGATCTCCAAACTGACCAGTCGATGCTCTACTATGCTCTACGATGCTCTATGAAGTGAACTCTACAACGTGTCTACTAAATTTTGTGAAATTTGGTCAATTGGTTTTTTAGCTAGAGTGGATACACACATCACACAGACAGACACACCGTCACGTTAACAATAGTTTTCCCAGTTCTAGAATGCTGAAAACTGTGTAGATCCGCCGAAATCTGGAGTTGCGATTCTGTACTACCATGTATTGTAGGGAAAGTGACAAATTGAATTAAAACCGCGAATTCAGTGTAATTTTCAATAATTATCCATATTATTTTGTGCAATTAAACTCAATTTAAGAAATTTTCACAGAAAGAAAGAGGAAATGAATTTCTGTCTGTAGTAAAAGTCATGTGCTGTCCACATCAAATTTTTTCAACATATAATTTACCGGATTAGCTAAAAAGTGTCCGTGCTTCAACTACACTGGAAAACACGTTTTGACTCCTTGATTGCCTCTCTGAGATTAAACCAACTAAAGTTACATTTATTGTACTTGGTCTGCTGAATATGAAAATAACCTTTTAAACACTAGATTAACTCTAGTTCATGAAGTATCTATACAGCAAGTTTTACGCATTAGCATATAATACTCGATTATAATCTCCATAGAGGAATCCTGCCGTTTGCAAATGAATTTCTGGAGCATCTCCATCATAACAAGGTTTCAGGTAACAAGGTAACAACAATAGTCTGTCAGCACTGCAGTCTCAGTATGTTATTGTCTATTATTGTCTGTTTGTATTTCTCTTGGTACCTCTTATCGATGAAAGCATGTCTTGATGAAAAACGACCCACGTACTTTAAACTGACAGCACCGCAGTTAGACGCGAAGAAATCCAGTTGAGCATGTTAAAAGTGTATTTTCAATTACCAATTACTACTGGTCTCCCAGTAGTTGCCCCTTAGTCTCTTCTAGCGCTACAAGAGGGTTTCTACAATCAAAGCATTCCCATTGATCGCCACTTTGTATTTTGAAAACTGGAGTTAATCCACGATTTTTAAGTTCCTATTCTTGCTCAGTAGTTCAAATTTGTTAAAAATAGTTATTTTTGTCTCAGAACTATTATGGCTGATGACAAATCATATTATTAAAGAGTAAACTGTATTTCATAAACAAAAACTATATATTTATATTTCTTGCATATACACTACCCGACACAGAAAGTGCAACACCATGAAAGAACGAATTGAGTGTGATGTAAAAGACCCACAGACAGAGATGGCATATATAAAAAATCTGATGTGGGCAACACATGACTTTCCTTATATAATGTAATGAATTTACTACTTTTACAGTAAAAAACATAGGTTTTTCTCATAGTAGATATTAATATTCTTTCCAAGATATTGAATTTTCGACAATTAGTCGTCATTTTCATTGATTTAACGTCATTTTTATCAATTTGGCGAGATTTTCGTTAATTTGGCAACATTTCAAAAAGTCGCCAAGTTGGCGACATTCCGCCAAATTCGACGCCAAAATCTCGCCAAGTGTTATGGACGAAGAAATAAGTTTTTCTTACAGCAGATAAATGACTATTGGCGTTCAAATACAAAAGTATTACTTAAAGTATCTTTTTCCATGAATGGAACGAGCTAGATCTACGAGAATGATGTCACCCAATTTATCGCATGGTATTACATATGAAAAGCGAACATGTTTCTCAATAGGATTTTTTTATATGACATTTTGATAATTTTTTTGAAAAATGTAAAATATCTCGAGAACGGTTCATGTTAGCGTTCTATAATTTATGTCAATCGTTTTCTAATGAAAAATTACATAAGAAATGCCTATTTGCGTAACTTTATTAGCGGTTTTGATTTTTTCACGATTTTTTCAAAATTTCATTCGAAAATTTAGGGGGGTCCTGAACATTTGATTGCGTATAAAAACAATAGGCTTCCAGTGTTTACGAATTGTGATTTTTGTACCAAATTTTGTTCGAATCGGTCCATCTGTTCGTCAGTTATCGTTTCCTCAGACTCACTGACACACACACACATACTTTCACACACACACACACACACACACACACACAGACATCACTTCAAAAATGCTTGATTCGTGATCAGGGATGCTTGAAACGTGCTCTCCCGTCGAAAACTCGAATTCGAATTTTCGACCCCGTCACAATACTTTCCTTATACATTATGTATATAAGGAAAGTAATAAGTGATGTCAATTCCAGTAGGATAATACAATACAAAAATCAAAAATAGCATAGACAGGGTGATCAGTGAGCAGTAGGATCACATCTTACGGCGATACAAGCAGCAACTTTCCCAGAAACAGATGCAATAGATATGCGGATAGTTTCTTAATAAAAGTATGACCATATGTCTTCAACCATCCTCCTCAGATCATCCTATCTTTGAGGCGAGGGCAGGGCAGTCAAACAGTAATGGCATAGACAGAGTGATTAGTCGGCAGTAGGACCACCTCTTTCGTCGACAGAAGCAGCAACCCTTCAGATGCAAAGAATGTGCTGATAATTTCTTGAGGGATAGATGACCATATGCCTTCAACCATCCTTCACAGGTCGTCCTCTGCTCGAGACGGGGATAGGGCTGTCAAAAGAAGACCAATCATGTTCCTTACATGCTCGATGGGTTATAGATCTGGAGACAGCTTAGGCCAAAAGAGCACCTGATTACTTTTCAAGACGTGTCTGCTGGTGGTTGTCGTGTGCGGTCGCGCGTTATCTTGCTAGAAAAGAGCATTTTTCAAACGCTGAAGGTAGGGTAGTGCAACCGGTCACAGCACCTTGACCACATATCGTCGTGCAGCCATTGTGTATCTGATTCGAACCAGAGATGACTGGCCATCGAAGCCGATGACACCCCCAAACCATGATCCACGTTGTCAAGCAGTATAGCGTTCAACAGTCTCAGTAGGATTGGATCTATTTCCACGTCGCCTCCAGACTCTCACACGATGACCGTCATTCAACAAACAGAACCGAGACTCGTCCTGAACTCTGCCGTGTCTCATTCAGTCGGCACCATTGCTATCTCTCACGTCCGTGACTTGTCATTAATAGCAGTTTTCGTAAAGGACGGTTTGAGTGCAAACCGCTTTCAGCCAATCGTTCTCGCTGATATTGAAACATTCAATGTACACTGAAAATTCTACAGAATACATCGTTTATGGGGCTGCTTCCGCATGCCTTCGAATGCGTCTGTCAACACGTGCTAACGTACGTCTATATGGACTTGTACCACTGCGGAGATTCGGATGCCCTTCTAAAATCCATCTTCTCCAAATCCTTTGCGCAATGGACGCGTCCACGTACATTAGACAAGACAGATGAAATAGACATAGGAACACAGATTTTTGTTAAAAATATTCTACAAATATTCTCTGCAGTGCAAAAAAACAAAATGTGTTCCAGAATATCCCCTTCCACAAAGCAAACAAGGAATTTATGGGAGTCATCTAGTTGAAATATATTCAAGTAGACGTGAGTGACTGTGTGACCTATCCTAGCCTTAGCAGCAAAAGTGGCAACCATTCCAAGGACTTTTCTGAAATAATTATGATTATGCCATGTTTCTATAATAATATGTTAAGAATATTTTTTGCATATCAATATTGTCAAGTGCGGTGTAAATATTATATGACTATTATTTAATATGTGGTGATAAATTAGTTTTCAAATGCACCTTAAAGAGCTGAGTTGTGAATAACCCTCGAATTTTCTTCCAGTAACTTACCGTTACTGTAAAGTAGATTTAAATAATCATTAGTAATATATAAGTCTTGAATAATAGTACAACTCATTTTTATTCTAGTTATTTCCGGATTCATCTCATTATTACCAAAAAACATCCTCGTTATTAATTAAACTAACAATCTTTATTATTTCAAACATTGTGAGAATTATAAAGCGATTACATGAATTTACTTTAAAGTAACGTAAGTAGCATCTCTTACCGGAAAAAAATTAGAAGATTATGCACGACATAGCTTAATAAGAAGCATGTATAAAACTCATCTATCACCACATTCTAATGAATGAATTATAATTTTTAACGCCACATCAATTAAACAAAAATGGTCATGCAAACAGCATTGATTATGAAACATTTTAAATTAAAATTAAAATGTTAATTACGCTCATTTTATATGAAGAGATCACGTGAACCACTTCAAAACAAAATATGACATCCATCTTCTTTTTCAGTGTAAAAATCGTGATTTTTAAAGTTCTTTTACATTTATATTAAGTGTTGCATCCGTCCTAAAACCGCTTTAGTTTTACGTATTTTCTGTGTATCTATATTCTGTGCCAACGCAATTACAATATTTTTTTATTTAAATGATCATGAAACTTAATATTATTTCTATATTAATAATTTCTATATTATTTCTATATAAGGAATTATTTCTATAACGAAGCCTAATTTTAATGGATGCAGAGTGCAAACAAATGATTGTTTAGATGATTTGTGCAGAATTCTTTTCACGCCAAATTGTTTAATTTTGGAGTCTGGAAAAAAAGTGATATGAATGAGCAAATATCTATTGATTTTACACATAGAGCCAGACGATTTATATTTCGATGACGTCATTTGAATAAAGTTCATTTTTTCGATGATGTTTTAAGTTTTCAAATATAATAAATTATTGTAGTATTGTGATAATTAAAAATATATCAGCGCTGAATGCATCGCATTTTAGAGTTGTTCCAATAAAACTGCATTTCAGTTGGAAAGTGTTTCATAGTCAATGCTTTATGCATGATTGATCTTTCTTGTTTAACCCTTGAGTTGCTTGATATGAACGTAAATACTATATGCTCATAACAGTCAAAGGTTTAAGATGTATTGCCAAGAATGGCGTTCATGATGTATATCCACTGACATGCGCACTAATCGGAAGATTTGTTTAAATTTGGATTCCAAGCGATAATAATTATCCGTAAAATGACCTCTGAATATCTGATGCTGGCGTTTGACTAAATACATTATGATAGTGGGCGGAAAAATTTGGAATTACTCTTCAGTTCCATGAAGAAGTGTATAAAGAATTACCTAGCATCATCGGAGTGCTGTAAAGGTAAGGTAATGTAGAATACACTTCAACTATTAAATAAAAAAATCTGATGTGGGTAACACATGACTTTCTTTATATAATGTAATGAATTTACTACTTTTACAGTAAAATAAATAGGTTTTTTTTATAGTAGATACTAATATTCTTTCCAAGATATTTAATTTTCGACAATTAGTCGTCATTTTCATTTATTTAGCGTCATTTTTATCCATTTGGTGAGATTTTCATTAATTTAGCAACATTTCAAAAAGCCGCCAAGTTGGCGACATTCCGCCAAATTCGTCGCCAAAATCTCGCCAAGCGTTATGCACTTAGAAAAAAGTTATTCTTACAGCAGATAAATGACTATTGGCGTTCAAATACAAAAGTATTATTCAAAGTATCTTTTTTCATGAATGGAACGAGCTGGATCCACGAGAATGATGTCACCCAATTTATCGCATGGTATTACATATGAAAAGTGAACATGTTTCTCAGCAGTTAATATTTTCTTTTTAATTTATGGGATTTTTAGATAAATTTTTTCAAAATTTTACTCGAAAATTTAGGGGGGTTCTGAACATTCGATTGCGTATAAAAACAATAGGTTTCCAGTGTTTACGGATTGAGATTTTTGTACCAAATTCGGTTCGAATCGGTCCATTCGTTCGTCAGTTATCGTCTCCACAGACTCACTAACACACACACACACACACACACACACATACTTTCACACACACACACACACACACAGACAGACATCACTTCAAAAATGTTTGATTCGTGATCAGGGATGCTTGAAACGTGCTCTCCCGTCGAAAACTCGAATTCGAATATTTGACCCCGTCACAATACTTTCCTTATACATTATGTATATAAGGAAAGTAATATAACATCTCAATAATTCAATAGTTAGATCGTTAGTTTACTGACCAGGTAAATATTTTGTGTTGTGAATTTCGGTTACTACTTTGCAATGAAGTCTAAGAAACTTACTGCTTCAGGTTAAATGCAGTGGATCAATGTTAACAAGAAAGATCAATCATGCATAAAACATTGATTATGAAACACTTTCCAACTGAAATGCAATTTTATTTAAAAATCTCTGGAATGCCATACATTTAGTACCGATATACTTTACATTATCACAGTACCACAATAATGTATTATGTTTGAAAACTTAAAATTGAAAACAAGAAAGATCAATCATGTCTTAAGCATTGATTTTTCATAATCAATGCTTAAGACATCAATGCTTAAGACAGATCTTTCAACTTCAATGCAATTTTATTTAAACATCTCTGAAATGCAATATATTCCTACATAATATTTTATTTAAAACTTATCACAATACTACATCAATTTAGTATATTTGAAAACTTAAACCTTCATCGAAAAAACTGAACTTCATTCAAATGACGGCATTGAAATATAAATTGCCTGGTTTAAACATATCTAAAATGTGATACATTCCTCAGTAATATTTTTTAAATCATCATAATACTAAAATAATCTATTATATTTGAAAACTTCATCAAAAACAACTCACATTCATTCAAATGACGTCATAGAAAAAATAACACGCCTGGCTCTCTCTATAAAAGCAGCATTTCATTCATAACATTTTCCCATTCATTTCATTCATCTTAGTACTAAAATAATTTATTTTATTTAAAAATTTAAGACCATGGAGCTACAAGTAATTAAACTCTATGCTTCAAACTTCATCGAAAAAAAATCGTCCTTCTCTGTGTAAAATCAATGAATATTTCATTCATATCAGCTATGCACACTCCATGAGCGAAATACTTTTGCTTTAAAAAAATACAGCAATCCTTATACAACTCATCCTACATATTTTGCTGTTTACATTTTACAAAAGTGAAAAATTGGCTTCGTTGTAGAAATAATCAAATTTGGATGATAATTTAAACTCAAATATATTGTCATTGCGTTGTTTCAGTATATAGATGCACAGAATTTAAGCAAAAATGAAGCGGTTTTAGGACGAATACAACACTCAATATGAATTAAAAAGAACTTTAAAAATCACGATTTTGAGACAAGATGGATGCCATATTTGATTTTGAAGTGGGTTTCGTGATCTTTTCATATCATGGTCTTATATCGCTTCATATAAGAGGTGTAATTATTATTTTAATTTTTATTTAAAAAACTACTGAATATATTTTGCTGAATTTTTTTTTTTCCTTTTTTATGGAATAATTTGAATATTATCTAAAATTTTCGAATCAATTTATGAATTTTAAATCCGCTTAAAAAATGTGTGAAAAATTAGGTCCCATAGGGTTCAATGTATTTCATTTTTTCAACCCGGGTTCAATCCAAAACTAATTGGGTGATATTATTCATTTATATTCCCGTAGGTCCTACAGACCGTCAGAATAACATACTAAAATTTCATTTTGATTAAGTCATTTTTACGGCAGTTATCGTGCTAACGGACAGACAGACAGACAGACAAAGTCATAAACACAATCAAAATATTTTGGTATCAATCAAAATATTTTGATCACAAAACGTAACATTTTCAATCATCATAGCGGAAGATTGCCTTGGTACAATTTTTGCGTTCGTGACGTCATTATCCCCCTCGGAAATGCACGTTATTCCTCCAGAGGGGCACATTTATATTAATGAAACTATTTATTGGTATCAATAAAAGTTGGTATCAATTAAAATATTTTGATCACAAAACTTAACATTTTCAATCATCATAGCGAAAGATTGCCTTGGTTCAATTTTTGCGCTCGTGACGTCATTATCCCCCTCGGAAATGAGGGGGATAATTCTTCCAGAGGGGGCAAAATGGTATCAATCAAATGAAGGATAACATGCCATAATTGTAATTATTGAGGACCAACAATATAGAATTTTGAAATATTTTTGTGCAAATTGTCACACAAAACTCACAAGCTACTTAAAAATGGATTCTGATATGTAAAAGTCAAGTTAAGCCAGACTTCTGTTAATTACTAATGGCCATTACTTCTGTAAGTTTGCAATCAGTATAACCCTTTCCTCCCTAAGCAGCGGAGTAATCTTTGAATATCCAAAAGGTATTAGTCACTATCAGTGCAACAGCAAAGAAAGAAATTACACTCCCTCGTGCAGTTTAATTATAATAAATCCTACAATAGAACATAAACTAAGAGTACTTTAATTAAAGGTTTCATATGTTTCAGCAGTTTTGGAGTTTTAACTAATTAAAAGTTCAGCGTTACAGAGGTGTTTGAAATCTATCTAATTCAGTTAGTCTAATTTGATTTTGCCTTTTCTACCACAAAATATTAAATATGGCTGAAACCCAGAATATGTTTTGTACATTCAGAATAATAAATTGTCATGGAATTTAGGCTCTGTTTGAACTTTTAATTATAAACAAAGTAATTTATAGAAACCGGAGGCAAAAGATAAAATTAACATGATGTTAGAAATGCATGACTTCTACATACTCAGATTACAGTTTTATCATGTACAGCTGATAAGACTGGCTGACAAAGGGACACTTACACAGCCTAAACTAATAAAGGTAGAAGCTTGAAACTTTGTATATACGTGGGACTTGATCCATAAATAATGAGAAAATAAAATATTGGCATTTTGTTCGAAACATTTATAAATCGCAGATTATTTTGTTCTAACATTCTTTCATCGATAACTCGCAAATGGCTAGACACGCAAAGTTTGTTTTCATACAATTAGGTACAGAGTAAAGTCCCATCCTGTGGGTTTATGCCGACTACAAGGGGAGAAGGCACAGAGGCAAAATCTCTCATTCAGCGAAGCCGCAGCCGGGGGCACGTTCTCGGCGGAATCATTCACCGGGTAGGGTCCCGAAGAACACTCGTCAAGCTAGACCCCAGCCACCGGCCGGACTTTGGCTCAGGCCATGAATAGGTACAGTCCAGTGGTCACGGCCTTCCGGAAGAGTCGGGGCCTGATTGCTTTACCAGTTCGACGGACGGTTCATCGACATCCAGGTAACGCGATTTTTATGCCCCCCCCCTCCCCCAGGTTGGAGGACCAGAGCTACAGAGCTAAGATCCGTCACCTCTTCAAAGAGTGGCCCGCGCCGGGGGAGGAGATACAATTAGGTACAGAATACAATTAGGTAGAATACAATTAGGTACAGAAAAAAGATATCCAAAATTTTCTTACTTGACTTCATGCATGTACAATCAAACGTTTTTGAGATATTTTAATTTCCAGTTGCAGCAGACTTTTTATATTTTGTCAATGAATTTATTTATAGTTATTTATTCAATTGTGGTAACTATGGTGACCTAGTTACATTTCAAATGTCGAAACCGTTTGTTGGCTATTATTTAAATCAAAATTAACTGGGATTAGACTCAACTCAACATTCTCATACCAGAATTATTTTTTTTTTAAAGTTTTACAAGTAAAATTTTGAAAAATCTGTATCTCTCTACTTTGAAGGGCTTAAAAATATTTTTCGATTGATACCATACTTGAAAATGTACCCCACGGGGGGGTAAATTGCCCCCAAAAGGGGGGCTAATGACATCAAGAAATAAAATTGTTATATCGCTGCCATTTTTCACAACAATGATTGAAACTATTAAGTCTCATAATCATTGAGTTATAAAAATACCCTTTTATGCACGATTTTGTCCAATTTTGTCCTATACTGCCATACCAAATAAATATATAAAATTCCGAATAGATTTCGAAGTTTGCACTCAAATTTTTTTTAAAAAATGCTATCTTGTTTTGGATCTTTTAACAACAAAGCAAGAAATAAAGTTTCGTGAAAATCTATTCACGTACACAATAAATTGACCACAGACATGAAACATACAAACAGACGGACGTGCAGACGGACGGACATCGCTCCCAAAAAAAATCAACACGTATTTAGGAATTCTTAAAACGTACTGGCATCAAAATCTCAAACTCGAAAATTTTCGGAAAACAATGCTTTCTCAATACTAAGTATGAGAAAGTAAAAATTTTAAATAATGCTATAATTAACTGATTTATCTGATATCGTTGGAAAAAAAATTTAACATAGAGTGATCGAAGATAAAATATTATTCCATATACCGTAATTTCCATGTTGTCAGCCATTTTTATGCTTAAATTTGAAACAAATTGTGATATTCGAAACGTTTATTGACCCTGTAGGTGTCACATTTAGTGACCACATGCAATTTCTATGTGGTTATTGTATATCATACAACTAAATGAGACTCCGGCCACACATATTGCTACCGTAAACCCTAGGGTTGGTCGTGTGGTCTGGGTCTTCAACTAAATGGGACTGACTGACCGACTATGTTACGAATTACACAGCCCAAATTGCTGAAGGGTAGAAACTTGAAACATTGCACACACATGGGACTTGACCTTAAGTCATGAAAAAACTAAAATCTTGGAAACATTTATAAATAACATTTAAGTTTTTGTTCCAACACTCTTCCAGCTATAACTCGAGAATGGCTTGACACGCAGAAAGAATTCGTTTTTATACCATTATGTACAGACAAAAATAGCCCGTATACATACTGCAAAATTAACTTGACGGTATATAAAAAGCCTTCATTATGCTATATATATATATATATATATATATATATATATATATATATCAAAAGATCACAATCTGTGAGAATTAAACATAAGCTGAGATGAGACCCCGTAAACACATCTTAATTTAATTCATTTTGCTATCCTTTTACCTTTACTTTGTATATATAATAATTATATATATATATATATATATATATATATATATATATATATATTAGTCTTCAATATACTATATAACCTATCTGTTGTATTAAACGCTATTAATACATAAAAATTAAAATTCTTATGCATTATTTATTTATTTGCTAAAGGTCAGGTACTTCTTGATACATTCAATCATTCACTTATGCATCGGCCAGAATAGTGAACCGTCATAAGACGTTGCCCCAGCACACCAGTGGAGGCGGGACACATTACGCCGACAACGCAACATCCATGCCCGCAGGTGGGACTCGAACCCCCAGCCCAGTCGCCGAGCGAGCACGAGGAAACGCTTGCCTTGACCGCTCAGCCACCGCGTCGGCAATTCATATATATGAAACCGGTTGTTTGAATTGTCGATAAATTGATGATATATTAATCGATTTCTAAAATGTGCCATGTCATTGCCTTTCGTGGTATATTTTGATTTTTTGGACTTTGAACTTACCAATTTAGACCGTTAAGCAATCATACATTTGTATTTTTCCAATGCATTAAAATGTAGATAACAGGAAAACAAGAAACAAGATTTAAGATCCTCACTTTTATTAACACTTTCCAACATAGTTGTAAAGTGTTTATAACTTTGTTCAGTCTATCTGTCTGTCTGTCCGTTCGCACTATAACTGCCTTACAAATGACTTTATCAACTTAAAATTTTAGTATGTTGTTGAGACGGTCTGCGGTACATATGGGAATGTAAAAGAATAATATCACCCAATTAGTTTTGGATTTAATCCGGGTTGAAATAACGATATACATTGAATACTATGGAACCTAATTTTTCAAACATTTTTTAAACAAAGCTAAAATTAAAAAATTGCTTCGAATATCTAAGGATGTATTCAAATTATGACGTAAAATGTGTAAAAAAATTTCATCAAAATATGTTAAGTAGTTTAAAAAAAAATGAAATAATAATTACACCCATATTATATGAAGAGATCACGTGACTCGTTGCAAAATAAAATATGGCATTCATTTCTTATTTCGCTATGAAAGAAACGTTTATAGAAACGTTTTAAGAAACGTTTCTATAAACGTAAATAAAAACGTTTTAAGAAACGTTTATATTTATATTTAGTGTTACATCCGTCCTAAAACAGCTTTATATTTGCATATTATTTGTGTATCTAAATTCCGTGCCTACGCAATTACAACAATTTTTTATTTTAAATGATCACTAAACATTGATTATTTCTACAACGAAACCTAATTTTAACGTATGCAAAATGTAAACAAATCAAGTGATTGTAAGATGAGTTGTATAAGAATTGCTGAATTTTTCAACGCAAAATTATTTAGCTCTGGGGTCTGGAATGTCAGTGATACGAATGACATATTCATTGATTTTACATAGAGAAGCAATCGATTTTATAGCATTGCCTTTTTTGATGAAGTTTTTTAAGTTTCCAAGTTTAATAAATTATTGTAGTACTGTGATAATTTAAAAAATATCACCGCTGAATGTATCACATTTTAGAGTTGCACCCAATTGCATTTCAGTTGGAAAGTGCTTTATACATGATTAATATTTCTTGTTTTTAAATGCATCAAAACGAAAATAAGTATTACATTTTAATCCCATAGAAAAAAGTGTTAGTGGCTAGAAAAAGCAAATATTTCATTATAGATCTACATACTCCGAAATATCACCATTAAATATAGGGAATCATCATCACCACTAAAGTCATCTATTCTATAAGTTTAATGGTGGTAATTATTCTATAATGATTTTATAGATTTAATGGTGATATTTAAAAATATATTGATTCTTAATAAAATAATAATTATACAAAATTTTAGTGCATTTTAAAATAAAAATAGGAATGACAAAGCATATTTCTTGGTTTCTTGTTAAAATCTCTAATTTGTGTTATACGCAGTGCTACATTCGTTGACTTGTGTCGTAACTCGGGTGTTGGGTATAAAATAATATATAAAATTTCTAGCTACCTTTATAAAATGTCTTCCTTATAATGTATATTAATATATAATTTGTTAAATATATTTTTCAAACAGTAAGTGTAACTTGCGTAATGATTTTCCGAAAATCGGGCAATAAACAGCTCTTCAATTTTGTATATATTTCTTTTTCAAAAATTAAAAAACAAATATATTATAATATGAGGTTATACCTTTGTGAAAATACTTATTATAAGTCTTTTGGATGTGAGTAACATCATATTATAATGGGAATAACAACATATTATAATGGGAATAACATCATATTATAATGGGAATAACATCATATTATAATGGGAATAACATCATATTATAATGGAAATAATATCATATTATAATGGGAATAACATCATATTATAATGAAAATAGCATCATTTATAGGACGCTAGCTTGCACGGTTCACGATATATAGCACGTTTTTATTTACATGGAAAAAGTCGTAAATGAAGATTTGCACTTTATTATTAAATGATTGAATTCTGTGTAAGTCCTTTTACCCATAAATAAATTGGCACCAATGTTTAGAAGATATAAAGAGCCGGTAGGAAGATATTAAAATTTCATTACCCTACGGGGAGCTCGATAATATCACTCGAATGAATCTAGCGATCTGCGTGAAATTTGATGAACATATTATAATCATTATGAATAACAATTCTACAGATATTCAGATAGATACCATAACAATAAATCTCCAACGGGTACAGAGTACTGATATAGTATAACCTCTTTTTCATTCTTGGCGATTTTAGATGAGAATCTTGCAACCCCTGCTATGATTTGGAGAACATTCCATTCTAGAAATATTTTCCGCGTCTTACTTTTTCCGCATCTTTTACATTGGCAGCCTTGGCGGAATTTTTTTTTACGCCAAGGTAAACATCGCCAAAATTATACTACTTTTGTTACCTTGGCCAACGGCCTACCGTGCTGAAAACACCGGTTCTCGTTAGTTCAAGCAGCATCGTCAAGCAGCATCGGGCGCGGCGGTTAGTACATGGGTGGGTGACCACCTGGGAACACCGCGTGCTGTTGGCACATTTCGGGAGAGGTAGTCCGGTGGTTTGCACGCTGGATTTGCACACTGCCACAACTGCCGCTGTGTTCATGCGAAGTACGATCACTTTAAACATGTTGGTCCGTAAGTCCGTCGGAGAGGTTGGTGGTAGGGGAAGGAGGGTTCGGTCCCTGTGGATGCCTCCCCCACTGGGTCCCGGTCTAAATTGGGTGGCACTTCCCGTCCGTCCAAACGGTTACCTTCTCACGGTCTGACTCTCAACAACAACAACATTTGTTACCTTCAACGTGTTGTTGTTGTTGAAACCCAGACCGTCCGACCTACCAGAAAGGTGTAAGGTAACTGTTTGGACGGTCGGGAAGTGTCACCCAATTTAGACCGGAACCCAGTGGGGGAGGCATCCACAGGGACCGTACCCTCCTTCCCCTACCACCAACCTCTCGGAAGGACTTTCGGACCCACATGTTTAACGTGATCGTACTCCACATGAACACGGCGGCAGTTTTGGCAGTGGCTGGAATCGAACCCGGGCCTACCGAGTGCAACTCCAGCGCGCTAACCAATGGGCTACCGCGCCCTACCTTCAACGTGTGTAATTGTACAATATTTAAATTTATTAAAATGCTAGGTTAAATCATGAGATGGACACAATTCCCTGTTGCTTTAACTTAGGAATTTTTATTGCACGAGTATGAAAATACAATTCAAATAAATACTGATTTTCAAACAATGCAAGATAACACAACTTTAATGGGAGTTGGAACAATGCAGAACACTGAATCATTGTTGTAACAATGAGAGGGAAACATAATTAACACGCAACAATTCTTAACATTATTATTTCAAGTTTCATTTGAACGTTATTTGAACGACTGAAATTACATCTTGAGAAAAGCGAATAATTATCGTGTCAACTTGATATTTCGGATCGTTTTCTCCAATTTACTAACGATTTTCCTGTTCGTAGAACATTTCTTAGTTAATACCATCCAAAATAGTTGTTTTTAGAGCAATAAACAACTGATCTGACTATCTAACAACGCTTGAATCTACATCTAATTCTGCAATGCCTAATAAAATATATTGACATGTACAAAATAAAAAGGATATTAGAAGATAGTATTTGAAACCCAAAGCCTTCATGCCGGTGATGCTCCTCCTCAAGAAACTCTGACGGATAATTTATCTTCCCATGCTAAAGAGGCGGTAGATTATGTCGAACGTAAAAATTCTGGCAAAAAGGTGCAAGTTGTTAAATGTTATTTTGATTTCAGTATCAAAAATATTTTTCTTATATCTTTATTCATAGACGTCAGTAAAATAGATGATCTTCTTACATCTAAGGATTTTGCTGATTTCTCAGTATTTGATAATGACAAATATCTTTGCGGGGAAGGATCTCAAGACTCAAATCTTAGTCAGAACTAGTAAGTGGACCATTTCTCTCTACCGCACAAAACTAAGGTTCCTAAATATAGAGAGTGATGTAAGCGCCATTTTGATTTCAAACGATCCAATCAGTTATCGTCTGTCCGTGCTATTTCAATGGCGCGCGCATGTATTACATATATAAATATATATATATATATATATATATATATATATATATATATATATATATATATATATATATATATATATATATATATATATATATTTGAAATATGTAATAATAAGAATTATGTAAAAATAAAAATAAAAAATAAAAATACAATTCAAGTAATATTAACATCACCATAGAAGCAAATTCACGGCCATAATGCCGATAAGAGAAAAGAACAGCACCGTCCCAAATTCGATGATTAATCAGAATTAAATTCATCTTCAGGTCTGAGTATTTAATTCTAATTAACCCAAACAAATGCCTGTTTCAGATTAAGCAATAGTACATTACTATAAATGCTTAAACTCAGACTACAGGCAACAAAAAATGAAAAAATGAAAAAAGGATACATTAAGGAAATTTGTATTACCATGCGGCATGAACCCTTCTTCTTCCACCACGTGTATACACGATCAACCTCAACAGCTTAATCTAGAAGCACCGGAATGAACAAGTCGAAATTCTACCAGGGAGGCAGTACGAACATTCACGGTAATACTCCCAGACCCGTCCAGTGAGTCTAAGCTGGAGACTGGACAAGCAATTCAGAATACAACTTCCCAAATATGCAATCCTGAATATGAATATGAATCAAAGATGAAAATTCTTACTAAACAAGTAATTCATAGGAAAACTGGATAAACGAGAATGCCACTATACACCATTATAAGGGCGCTCAAATCGTAGTTTCAATACTGAAAAAAGTTACATTTTTTTGCGAAAATAAAATTCAAAACATTAATGTTAATGCATCTTATTTTCCGATTTTTTGATTTTTCTAATGTTTTTGACTTAGTTTATTATTTTTCTTTTTTATTTATTTATATAATTAATAAATAATTATATATAATTTTTTTTTTTATAGTCACTATAATTGGGAATGTTTTCTAGGATGTTATCGAGTGAAATATAATACACTGAGTTGATAATTTTAATAACAAACTTGGGGGGATATGTATTATTAGTCGCTGTACTCAATAATTCCATAAAGTGCGCTAATCTATAATATTCATCACAAATTTTATTGATTCTAAGAGCCTGGTTTATTATAATATTTCTAAATACAGATATATGCAAACAAGAGTCAAAATGTTGAATTTTTGATGTATTAAATTCAAAATCCTGTCTGTTATACAAGTTTATAACCATATTACAATTTTGTAAATTTAAATTTAAATCTAAAAAGTTTGCAACATTTGTGTCATTATTACTTGCATTTAATTGTAAATTTTTTGGATAAAAGTTTAATACTATAGGGATATTATTATTTGGGGATACACACAAAATGTCATCTAAATATCTAAACATGTGCATATTATGCAAGCTTGGATTAATGTTTTTTTCATAGAAGAATAAATACAGATTAGCTAACAATGATGAGGCACACACCCCTTGTGGGATACCAACCTGTTGTTTAAAAAAAGTACCACCATGTTGAATATAATTCTCATAAAGAGTGAAGTTAAGTAATTTTTTAAAAAGAAAATTTGAATATTTTATGTTGATATTATATTTTTCAAAAATTCCTAAAATAATTCTATACAGATCATCTGTATTAATATTATTAAACAAATCTTTGAAATCAAAGGTATAAGTACTACGAATATTAGTAAGAGTTTTCAATTTCTTAACTAATTCAAAACTGTTTTTTACAATATGACAATTATTTGAGATTTCATCTGACAAGGATACTTCATGTAATATCTTTAATAATAATTTTCCATCATTAGTAATGTAAGAATTATGCCCACTGGTAATGGTTCGAAAAGCAACAGGGGATTTATGAAACTTGGGTACTAAAACAAATGTTATATATATATATATATATATATATATATATATATATATATATATATATATATATATATATATATATATATATATATATATATATATATAATATATATATATATATATATATATATATATATATATATATATATATATATATACATATATATATGTATATATATATGTATATATATATATATATATATATATATATATATATATACATATTTGAAATATGTAATAATAAGAATTATGTAAAAATAAAAAAAATACAATTCAAGTAATATTAACATCACCATAGAAGCAAATTCACGGCCATCATGCCGATAAGAGAAAAGAACAGCACCGTCCGAAATTCGATGATTAATCTGAATTAAATTCATCTTCAGGTCTGAGTATTTAATTCTAATTAACCCAAAAAAATGCCTGTTTCAGATTAAGCAATAGTACATTACTATAAATGCTTAAACTCAGACTACAGGCAGCAAAAAATGAAAGAATGAAAAAAGGATACATTAAGAAAATGTGTATTACCATGCGGCATGAACCCTTCTTCTTCCACCACGTGTATACACGATCAACCTCAACAGCTTAATCTAGAAGCACCAGAATGAACAAGTCGAAATTCTACCAGGGAGGCAGTACGAACGTTCACGGTAATACTCCCAGACCCGTCCAGTGAGTCTAGGCTGGAGACTGGACTAGCAATTCAGAATACAACTTCCCAAATATGCAATCCTGAATATGAATATGAATCAAAGATGAAAATTCTTACTAAACAAGTAATTCATAGGAAAACTGGATAAACGAGAATGCCACTATACACCATTATAAGGGCGCTCAAATCGTAGTTTCAATACTGACAAAAGTTACAATTTTTTGCGAAAATAAAATTCAAAACATTAATGTTAATTATATATACATATATATATATATATATATAAATATATATATATATATATATATATATATATATATATATATATATATATATATATATATATATATATATATATATATATATATATATATATATATATATATATAACTCAGAGCGCCCCCTCAACAAACTTTCCACAAAGCGAAATCACGGTGAATGTGGCTATAAAGAGAAAAATTCCAATTATGCTCAATTTAACATTTGTTTACCTGCATTGCAGACGGTTTTTCTAGTGGAACCATATGCTGCATTTCAATCAAGAACATTCACTTAATAAAATGGCACTGGAAATCGAAATTTTGCCTGATAATGGTTCAGTTTTTGCAAATTATTATACATATATTATTATTTTTATTTTTTTTAAAGCGATATAGGTCAAAAATTAGAGATTTAAATCGTGGAACCCACCCATGCGGCCACATACATGCATACTAACACCGTCAAACGCGTTTTCGTAGTGGGAATGGTTTTCACATACGTCAAACTGAACAGACATAGTGTAAGGTCCCCCAATAGATATAATGACTGAAGTCATAACCGCACACATGACTTTTGTAGGCTTATTCGTATTCAGTGGCTACATCAGGCACGGCATGACATGAACACTATTGATTCCGAACTCCATCAGTTCTATAATGGAGCATGGCATTTTTTACTTTGCCAACAATACATAGAATAAGTAAAGATAAAATACTGTTCAGGCCAGAAATCCTGCAAATAGATTTTGGATTTTTATGGATTTATACTTTGTGGGCATCTCTGAAAATGAATCAAACATTTTATATTAATGTCTGCATGTTGTTCTATGAGTCTTATAGCGCCGATATGTCTTAAGGAAATAGAATGGAGTTTGAAACGATAATTCTAATTGATAAACATCAGGGGTTTTGGACGAGGGAAAACACTTCACATGTTTATTCTTTTCTAACATAAAGAGATAATTATATCCATTCTTACCTAAATGTCATTCTACACGTAATTTTTTATTTAAAAAAACATGACACACTATACAAAAAGAAAACATGCGCTGTTTTTTAGATATTTTACATTTTTAAGCTAAAATGAAAAAAAAACATCGTAAGATATTAAATAAGCTCACGAAAATCAAATCAATGATTTTAAGCTCTTTAAATTAAAAATAAATATATATTCTTTTAAAAGTATTCTCAATATATTGCAAACTTTGTAAAGAACCTTGCTGTCCTAACCAGGAATCGAACCCCGGATCTTCGAACTCTATCGTTGAGCTACCGATGCTCTACCGATGCTCTACCGTTGAGCTACGGTGAAGGAACTGCAATCGCTTATTGTCAAAGGAGACTGCGTTCTAATGTCAGAACTCCACACTCTAATGGCCAGGGCCAACGGCCGTACCGTGCTGAAAACACCGGTTCTCGTTAGATCACCGAAGTGAAGCAGCATCGGGCGCGGTTAGTACTTGGTGGGTGACCACCTCGGAACGCCGCGTGCTGTTGGCCATCTCGGGTGCGGTATCCCCGTGGTTTGCGCGCTAGATTTGCACGCTAAATGCCGCCGTGTTCATGCGGAGTACGATCACGTTAAACATGTGGGTCCGTAAGTCCTTCCGAGAGGTTGGTGGTAGGGGAAGGAGGGTACGGTCCCTGTGGATGCCTCCCCCACTGGGTTCCGGTATAAATTGTGTGGCACTTCCCGGCCGTCCATACAGTTACCTTACACCTTTCTGGTAGGTCGGACGGTCTGGGTCTCAACAACAACAACAACAACACTCTAATGGCCAGGGCGCGGTAGCCCAGTGGTTAACGCGCGGAAATTGCATTCGGTAGGCCCGGGTTCGATTCCCGCCGCTGCCAAAACTGCCGCCTAGTTCACGAGGAGTGCGATCACGTTAAACATGAGGGTCCGTAAGTCCTTCCGAGAGGTTGGTGGCAGGGGAAGGAGGGTACGGTCCCTGTGGATGCCTCCCCCACTGAGTTCCGGTCTAAATTGGGTGGCTCTTTCCAGTCGTCCAAACAGTTACCTTACACCTTTCTGGCAGGTCGAACGGTCTGGGTCTCAACAACAACAACACTCTAATGTCAGATTAGTGTACAATTGTCAATCCAACTGACCACCTCCTCCTATTTTTATCTCAGGTTTGACACCTGATGCTATTTTTATCTCAGGTTAGCCTCCTGATGCTATTTTTATCTTCCATATTAGCTTCATGGGTGGTTGTTATTCTGCAGATTTGAAATGGGCCTTCAATATTCCAAAATTCACTGAATCCGTGCTACTCTTTCTATGATCACTTTTAGACCTCCAGATTTGCGTTGACCTACAAGCTTGATTTATTCGGGCGTCACTGTAAAGAACCTTGCTATGCCAACCGGGAATCAAACCATCGATTTTCTTACTGATCTACTGACGTTCTACAGTTGAGCTACTGGGACATAATTGCAAGCTCTTTTTGACGAAGTATACACTGTAATTTTACTCCTTAAAGGGAGTGTGATATCAATATAATCAAGAGATTACCTTGGCATTTAGTACGCTTTATGCAACAACAATAAACTTATTGCTATTCAATGAGATGTTTCTTACAAAATGAATAATTTATGTTGCCTTCCAATAATACCGACATTTTTTAATAAGGAATATTTTCGCGCTGGATACATTAAATTTTGTCTGTGAATGAATGCATCTACTAAGGCTTAAAATATTTCCGTTCCAATTTCATTAAGTATTGTTCCAAATGTATTTGTATAATATTTTGGTTTTATTTTCTGGTTTTTATTTTCCTAAAAAGATGAAAATCCTGATTGCCAGACTCAGGATGTTGGTTCAGGAAGACATTTAAATATCAAAGAAACAATAAACACACCCAATGGGTAATGGTGGCAATAGTGTGTAATACAGCGATTTGTGAATTTTCACTAGCAAATTGTGACAAATGTTAATAAATATTATGACTACTCTCTACGGACTACAAATCGCTACTATATTAAAATTACCACTTGATACTCTAACTGTATTAATTTCAACCGTAACTGTGACATCACCACAGAACAAGTACGTTTAAATTGAAACCCCAAGCTGCCCGTTTGTGCTAAGGCGATACTAAACAAATTATTTCAAGCATAACGGTGACATTTGCTCCGAAACTAGTGGATTAATATTGTAGAAGCCTTAAGGTACCCATGTACCAAACACAGTATGAAAGGAATGATTTTAAGCCTAACGTTGCCATCTGTCCTGAACTAATTGTACAAAATTATTGAAGCAACAAGGTGCCTTTGTACCAAACACGGTATTGAAATAATTATTTCAAACATAACGTTGCTATCTAAGTTTTACGATCCTTCCGTATTGAATTTACTGACTGCGCGTGCAAAGCTTTTTATGGTTTCCTTACATTCAACGCAAATGCGATGAATTTACCCCAAAAAAGTCCTCCATGAATGCATCCCTCCTTTAGAAATACAGCCATATATGGTATTTTTTATACTGTAAATTTATATTTGATGTCTTTTTTCGGCTTCTATATAACCAGAAATTTCATGTCCTGTTTTATTATTCTCCAACTTTTAAGATTTTTATTTTACTATATAATACTTTTAAGTTTTTAAGATTTTTTATTTTGTAAAAATGGAGTATGCCGCCTTTAGGGAAATTCTACAAAATAAAAAAATAAAATAAAATAAAAAAACACGTTAGCAGCTGTACCTCTGGGGTTGTGTAAAAACTGGCTGACCACCGTTGAAAAAGTCGATCGAGTCAAAGTATATTACAATCTTTAGAAGAATATCATGTTATCAAGTGGAGGTAGAGGCAGGTACTATTATCAAGTTATGAAATGTTATCAATTTAAAGAAATTTCCATTGGGTATCATATTTCACTTAGAAAAGATTTTTCAAATTTTTCCATTTTTTCCCTTTAATCCTACCTAAGGGATTTTTCGAATCGCCCTCTTCTCAGCAGATCGACTTATTAAATGTGCTTTATAGAAAGAACGTGTTAGACCTGTCCTTGAGGTAAAGAATGTATACTATGGTACAATGAGTAAAATAGCAAATGATCGGATTCCCTTTGAAATGGGGTTTATTTTCGATAAACAAAACCTCTCAGAAAGTGAGGTATGATATTTTCACAGAAAGTACAGAAAATACTGGGAGATAAACTTTGTAAAGAAAACAAAACCAACCGAGATTCCAGCAAGTGATCTTTGAGCGACTGGGGCGATATTCTTATATTCTTTATTTGAAGTGAAACCCTATATTAATGCTCCTGATATTAGATAGAGCTCATATTTAAAGTAAGTTCTTTATGGCATTGTAAAATAATTCTTAAGCGCGATTTGAATCATGGTTTCCCGCCTAGCCAGATGACGCTCTATCACCTAAGCAACAGGGGCATTCTTATCGTCTGTATTGGGTTAGACCAAGGGTAGGGAACCTTTTTAACACTTTACAACAAAGTTGAAAAGTGTTTATGACTTTGTTCATTCCGTCTGTCTGTCTGTCTGTCTGCCTGTCTGTCTGTCTGTCTGTCTGTATGTCCGTTAGCACGATAACTGCCGTAAAAATGACTTAATCAAAATGAAATTTTAGTATGTTGTTCAGACGGTCTATAGGACCTATGGGAATATAAATGAATAATATCACCCAATTAGTTTTGGATTGAACCCGGGTTGAAAAAATGGAATACATTGAGCCCTATGGGACCTAATTTTTCAAGCATTTTTAAGCGGATTTAAAATTCACAAATTGCTTCGAAAATTTTAGGCAATATTCAAATTGTTCCATAAAATATATAAAAAAAAATTCAGCGAAATATATTCAGTTGTTTTTTAAATAAAAATTAAAATAATAATAACACCTCTTATATGAAGCGATCACGTGTCCATGATATGAAACGATCACATGACCCACTTCAAAATGATATATGGCATCCATCTTGTGTCAAAATCGTGATTTTTAAAGTTCTTTTTAATTCATATTGAGTGTTGTATCCGTCCTAAAACTACTTTATCTTTGCCTAAATTCTGTGCATCTACATACTGAAACAACGCAATGACAATATATTTCAGTTTAAATGCTCTTCCAAATTTGATTAATTCTACTATTAAGCCTATTTTTCACCTATGTAAAATGTAAACAGCAAAATATGTAGAATGAGTTGTATTAGAATCGCTGTAATTCTTTAACACAAAATCATTTAGTCCATGGAGTCTGCTTAGCTGATATGAATGAAATATTCATTGATTTTAGAAAGAGAAGGACGATATTTTTCGATGAAGTTACGCAGAGTTTACTTAATTGTAGCTCAATGGTCTTAATTTTTAAATAAAATAAATTATTATAGTATTGTGATGAATGACATGAATGGGGGAATTATTTATGAATGAAATGTTGCTTTTATAGAGAGAGCCAGGCGTGTTATTTTTTTATGACGTCATTTGAATGAATTTCAGTTGTTTTCGATGAAGTTTTCAAATATAATAAATTATCGTAGTATTATGATAATTCTAAAATTATTACCGAGGAATGTATCACATTTTAGAGATGTTTAAACTAGGCAATTTATACTTTAATGCCGTCATTTGAATGAAGTTAATTTTTTTCGATGAAGGTTTAAGGTGTCAAATATAATAAATTAATGTGTGATAAGTTTTAAAATATTACCGAGAAATGTATTGCATTTTAGACATGTTTAAATAAAATTGCATTGAAGTTGGAAAGTGTTTTATAATCAATGCTTTAAACATGATTGATCTTTCTTGTTATATTTGATGACCACATTGAAATAAACTACTCCTATAAGGCTCAATACAAGGATTTTTTATTATATAATGCAAAACTCCAATATTTAGTGGAAAATCTAAATAATATATACAACTTTTAAAGGACAGCAATTAAAAATATTAAAAACTTTACTGTCCATTCAATAACTCTTTTAGACTTTTGCAAGAATACATTGAAATACAAAGCTGGAACTTAGCGGTACGCAGCTTAAGCTGATCCTCCTGCTGCATATCCATCATTTGGGATCCTAAGGAAGACTTAATTTGGGTTAAGTGCGAGAAAGTGGATTCACAACGATAATTGTAGAGAAATAAGAAATACATTCGTCGTGCATGTTACCGGATATTGGGATATTCTACTACATTGTGACCTAACATAATATACAAGGAGATATAGAAGACGTACTCAATGTCCAGAAGCCCGCAGGTGCTCTTACTTTCTACTCCTTATATTTCATATTATAAAAAAACTCAGCATCAGATTATAAATAAGACAGTAAAAATTAGAAAACAGATTTTCGGTAGCCAGACTACGCTTAATCAATTTGCTGCTGAGACTCTATCTTCTATATTGTGAACTAACTTAAATGTTAAGGAAACAGATTTATCTTATATAATACAGCAAGTAACATTTATCTCTATTAGTACGGTAGCAGAGAAAATCTTCCTGCACACGCATTCTGTTGACAATACTATGTCCTTTATTCACCATAAAGCACTTGCCCTTGGTTTCAACAGGATAGCGAACCTGCTCATACTGTTAGGGTCTCAATGAATTCGAAGATGCGAAGAATATCTGCATAAATACAGGTCGCTGCGCTTAAATACAGAATTGTCATTTTCATAATATAAATGATAGACTATGTAATTGAACACCTTATGTATGGAAATGTATTATAAATATTCTAAAGGCAATAACAGCACATTTTAATCAAGTTTCCCTTCAAGACCCTGTATTATCATTAAAATAATAATTAGGTTTTTATTTTCCCTGCAATACATGGTAATGTATATAGAAAGTATTGGAATCGCAACTCGAGTTTTTGACGGATCTACATGTTTTGAAACCTTTAGAATACGAGAAAACTACTTTTAGCGTGACGTCTGTGTGGCTGTTTGTCTGTCTGTGAATGTATCCAATCTAACTCAAAAACTAATGGAACGAATTTCATAAAAATTTGGTAGGCATATCCCTTGTAGATGATCCTGCTGCTGATTAGATTTTGATACAATTCGGGATTTAAAAAATTGCCTTTTTTTTTTCTTTTTGCAAAATGGCCCTTAAAATTGTCAAAATCTAAAATGAAAAACTATGTATGCTCAAATGCAATGATTAAATGCTTGTTTTATATGTAATTTTTGACGATGAAAATAATAAGACCAACCCCATTACTTTAGGAACAGCCGTTTTCGAGATATTTCTGTTTTTTCACATTTTCCTACACCGGTTTTGAGAATAAGTCCAGTTACCACTGGAAAACGAAAGCTGAATTAAAAACGTAAATTCAGTGGAATTTCAATTAATTGTGTTATTTAACACAATTAAACTCGATTTAATGAAGTATTAAAATAAAAAAAAATGACTTTTAGTCTGCAGCGAAAGTCATGTGCTGCCCACATCAGATTTTTTACTTTCTCTGCAATACATGGTAATGTATAGGAAAAGTATTGGAATCATGCCGAAAATCGCAACTCGAGTTTTTGACTGATCTATACGTTTTGGGACCTCTATTACACGAAAACTCTATTTTTAACGTAACGGCTGTGTGTGTGTCTGTCTGCGCAATGTATGTATCCACTCTAACTCAAAAACTAATGACCCGAATTACATAAAATTTGGCAGATAAGTCACTTGTGGACTCTGGTGCTGATCAGTTTTGGGTTCGATTCTGAATGAAAGAACCCGCCTTTTTTCTGCGAAATGACCCGCACAAGTTGCCTGTATTCACTCTAGCTGAAAAATTAGTAGATCTAATTTTACAAAATTTAGCAGACAAGTCACTTGTGGGTTACCCTGGTGCTGATTAGATTTGGGTACGATTCGGAAAAGAAGAATCTGTCTTTTTTGCGAAATAGCTGGCAAATATTGTTAAAATCGAAAATAAAAAACTGCATATGCTCAAATATATCGATTAAATGCTTGTTTTATAGTAATGTTTAACGATGAAAAGAGTAAGACTAACCCCATTACACTAGGGCCAGCCGTTCTCGAGATATTTTAGTTTTTCGCAGTTTCTCTCGCCACTCTCTCTACGCCACTTTTGAAAATAAGTCCAGTTATCAAATGACAACGAAATTTTAATTAAAATTACAAATTAAGTGAAATTTGAAATAAGTATGGCTGTTATTTTGTGTAATTAAACTCTATTTAATGAGTTATTGAAGAAATAAAAAGAACACGAATATAAGTCTGCAAGGAAAGGCATGTGCTGCTCACATTAGATATTTTTTATTATAAAATTTGTTTAGGATTTTCAAGATCTCAAACATAAACTCAAGCATAAACTATATAAACAAAAGTTTTTATATTTTATTCCGAACTAAATATTAATATTTTATTTTTCTCTCTTCGTATCCAAGTATCAGCATTTTTGCTTGATGGATAAATGTTAACCTGGACGTTAATCTGATTATAGTAAGCCTCTTTTAGTATTTTCATCAAACTTCGTATTTCTCGGTATTATTTCCCTTTGAAGGAGATTAATGACGTTGCTTTGTGATTCTATTTTTACTTTATCCTAAAGACGATAATTTTAAAAGTTTCTTCAATGACAGGCAATAAATGCATTACTGTTCATGGTGAAGTTTTTAGAAATTAAATGAACGAGTTCTGATGTGAATCATACAAATGTTTCCACTATTATTAAAGTGATGATTTTTGATCAATTCCCTTAGCAATGGACGCATGCGACTTATATATAATAATTGCCTGACGGATTATTGTCATTCCAGACCCCTAGAAATTCTCCAGTGACCCAAATGCTTGAATCCTTGCACACTTATCGTTTCGAGCACGAGGCAGAATCTAATTCAGCCAAATTTTCGATTTCATCCCCCCAAGGGGGAGAGAAAATAGAGTTTTCCAGAAAAGATTTTTCAAACTCCAGAAGCCCCCTGGTAACATATAGAAAGATAAATATTTTCACACTTATCGTATCGATCAAGGGACAAAACTTAACTGAGCTGGATTTTCGATTCCTTCCGGGAGCGGAAAAAAGGATGTTTCGAACAATCTTCAGATATCCTTCAGAGGCCCCTTTCTACTCTTATGACCTAAAAGGCTAAATCTTTGCATTCTTTTAGCATCGACTACCGGGCAAAACTTAATTGAACCAACTATTTTCAACGTTTTGTGCCATTCCTTGAGAAACAATATAAAACTTATTTAGAAAATCTGATTTGGGCAGTACATGACTTTCCTCACAGACTCTAATTATTTTTCTCTCTCTTTCTTTCAAAGTTCGTTTAATTGAGTTTAACTGCACACACACACACACACATATACACATACATAAAAAACCACTAATATTTATTTGAAAATACGAATTTGCTGTTTTATTTACATATTCGTTTTCATCCAGGGACTGGAAGCATTTTCAAAGGCAATGTTGAAAAAATGCAGAGAAACTAAAAATATCTCAAGAACGGGGTTAGACCCAGAACGATAGGTTGGCCTTATTTTTTTTCTTTGTTAAAAATTGCGTATAAAACACACATTTAATTGATACATTTAAGCATACTTAGTCTTTTATTTCCGGTTTTGATGATTTTTGTGAACCATTTTGCAAAAAAATGCAAGTTTCTTTCTTACGAATGTTCCAAAATCTAATCAACACCAGTGTAACCCAGAAGTGACTTACCCGCAAAATTTTGTGTAATTCGGTTCATTAGTTTTTGAATAAGAGTGGATACAGGATACATGCATTGCACAGACCCGCACACAGACACATACACAGACAAACATACACATACACAGACAGACGACACATTAAAAGTAGTTCTTAAAAATAGTTTTGTCGTTCAAAATGCATAGATCCGTCGAAAACTCAGTTGCGATTTTCGACACGATTTCAGTACTTCCCATATACATTACCATGTATTGCAGAGAAAGTAAAAATGAACTTAATTTTTTGTCTTTGACAGACTGAGATACTAGTAGCTAATAAAAAACACATGTTAGACTGATTACCCTTAGACGCGATTAACCTTAAATACCAGTACTCCTTTAAAAATTGAAATGTTTACATTGACCCGAACTTTTCAAATAATCGTATTTGTAACAGGAACAAAATTCTGTAAATTCGCTGTTGAATAAATCCCAGTGTGAGGAAAATGAATTTTTCTTAAAATATTACCAAAATGATAGTTGAACATCTTTTACTTAATTTTCAGTACAAAATCAGCTTTTTCATTTAGTCATACCTCACGTATGAACTGAAAAAATGTATTTATTTATATTTTGCTTCTTTGTGAATATCAATATTTTTTTTCATCGTCTCTGAATCCCAATAGCCACTTTTTCATGTTAAAGAAAAAATATTAATCATCGACTTCAATCTACTTATAGTACACTCGATTTAGTATTTTCATCAGGTTTCATATTTCTTAGCGTCATTTTGTGTTGAAAGATATTAATGAAGTTTCTTCGTGATTCCATTTTTTCTTCATCGGAAAGAGAACAGTTTTAAACTTTGATCTATGGCAGATAATGTTCATTTCTTATGAGTAAATGTTTTTCTTTAAATGAAATAAACGAATGCAGGACTGAATTTCGCAAAATATTTCCCTAATTTATACGAATTAGGTAAAATCATTTATTTCTTCCTTATAAATAAAAGTTGAACATTTATTTTTACGGATTTCTATGGCAAAAGTAGTATAGAGCAAAGGCAAATATTAGTATACTTATACCATAATGGAGACATTTTCTTTTTATGTGCTGGCATCTTATGGAAAATATAATTTTTAGAAAACGGAACAAACAATAAGTTAAGTTAAAATACCCTGAAGAGTTTAATAAAATACACACTTATAAAAAACGCAATAAAACACCAACACAAAATCTGATGTGGGCAACACATGACTTTCCTTATATAATGCAATGAATTTACTGCTTTTACAGTAAAAAAAGTAGGTTTTTCTTATGGTAGATACTTATATTCTTTCCAAGATATTGAATTTTCGACAATTAGAAGTCATTTTTATTTAGCTTCATTTTTATCCATTTGGCGAGATTTTCGTTAATTTGGCAACATTTAAAAAGTCGCTAATTTGGTGACATTCCGCCAAATTCGTCGCCTAAATCTCGCCAAGCGATATGGACGGAGAAATAAGTTATTCTTATATCAAATAAATGACTGTTGGCGTTTAAATAAAAAATATTACTCAAAGTATCCATTCTCATGAATGGAACGAGCTAGATCCCCGAGAATGGTGTCACCAAATTTATCGCATGATATTACATATGAAAAGTAAACATGTTTCTCAACAATTAATATTTTTTTTTAATTTATGGGACTTTTTGATAAATTTACTTGAAAAATGTGCAATATCTTGAGAACGGTTAGTGCTAGCATTCTAAAGTTTATGTCAATCGTTTTCTAGGGACAAATTGGATGAGAAATGTCTATTTGTGTAACTTTATTAAAGGTTTTGATTTTTTGATGATTTTTTTCAAAATTTCACTCGATAATTTAGGGGGGTTCTGAACATTCGATTACGTTTGAAAACAATACGTTTGAAAACAATAAGCTTCCAGTATTCATGGATTGTGATTTTTGTACCAAATTTCATTCGAATCGGTTCATTTGTTCGTGAGATATCGTCTCCACAGTCTCACTGACACACACACACACACACACAGACATCATCTCAAAAATGTTCGATTCATGATCAGGGATGCTTGAAACGTGCTCTCCCGCCGAAATCCCGTCGAATTCGAATTTTCGACCCCGTCACAATACTTTCCTTATACATTATGTATATAAGAAAAGTAAAAAGTGCTATGCAATATACTAAATTTGATTAAAAAATACCGAAACTAACGTTGTGAAATTTTATTGATAAAAGTTATTTTAATTAAGTTGTTCCCCTTCAGGCGCTACTCAACGCTTCCAATGTATTTTCTACTTCTGAAAGCAATGTATTTTCCAATGTATTTTCTACTTCTGAAAGCACTTCCTATAGACACTTGACAAGAATAAAGAGCCGGGTCGCATTATTATGGCCACCTCCTACCTCTGACGTCAAGGACGCATAGCCAATGAACGAATACATGTGTCAAAGTAAAACTTCGTAAGTACACAATGTGGCGTGTCGGCAGCTTGCCAGGATAACGTTTGTGACTGTCATGGTAAACAACGTGATTTAACAAACGTCGAAAAAGGGGTGATCATTGACTACTGAGCCAAGAGCGGCAGCGCTTCGGAAACGACTGACTTTGTGAACTGCTTACCGGCTAGTGTTAACATATACCATAAGTGGAAGAATGGAACACGTTTTAACTGTGAGCACCACGAGCTATCGATGTGAGAGGTGAACGTAGCCGGCACAGGTTGGTGCGGGCCGATTTGCACACTACTGAACAGCAACTCACCATACAAGCGAACCAGGAGGCCTCCAGACATCGAAACAACTGTGCATCGAACCCTGTTCCGAATGGGGCTCCTGAGCAGACGGCTGGTGACTGTACCCAAGCTCACGAAGCTTCATTTCCAAAAACGGCTGAAATTTGCATAGGAGTACCGAAATTGGACTTCTACCGACTTGCAAATAGGGTTGCCTTCTCTGACGAGTCACGTTTTCAGCTTCAACGTACGGATGGACGTTGGCGTGTGATACATAAAACCGGCAAGAACACGCACCCAGAAACTATTTTTGGACGTAAACAAGCTGGTGGCGGCAGCGTTATGGTCTTCGGAATGATTTCTTGGTCTGTTCTGGGTCCCTTAATTCCTGTAGAAGGCACTCTCAACAGATATAAGCATCTCTCCATCATTGCCGATCAAGTACACCCGTTTATATTGAAGATCGTCATTATGGTCGATGGGATCTTTCATTAGGACAATGCGACCTATCATACAGCCAAAATTGTTCGTCAATAGTTCGAAGCGCGATACCAAGATTTCCAGTTACTTTTTACTGGCCTCCGAATTCCCCAGATTTTAACCTGATCAATCCCATTTGGAAACACCTCGATCGACATGGATCCACCACCATGAACTTGTCAGCAAATATCGGACGCACGTTAGTCTGAATGGCTCCAAATACCTCTACTAACCATTCAACACCTTACTGAGTCACTCCCACGGCATCTGGCTGCCGTCCATTCTGCCAGAGGCAGTTATTCTAGATATTAGCAGGTGGTTGCAATAAAATGACTCGACTGTTTAGTTAATCGCTTTTAGCTCGTCAATCGTTTGAAAACGGCGTCCTTTAACCCAACCAAACAAAGTTACATGATACTAAGCCAGGTGAATATGAAATCTGAGGAATGAGGGTGACTTTGTTCTTAGCCAAAAACTGCCAAATCAGAAAATAAGTACGAACTAGTGCGTTGTCGTGATGCAGCAACCACGATCCGTTTTACCTACTTTCTAGCTACTTCATACTCACTGATTCACGTAACTGTCTTAGATTTTTCAAATACACTTTTGACTAATCAATTATATCTAAAATGTATCACTGATGCTCAGCAAATCGATTTACAAAAGCGTGTAAAACTTTCGAACGAAATGATTAATAAAAACAAACTCAGCGTCACAAATGATGTTCAAATGACATACCTAGCTTAAATTTTCACTTACCATATAGTGAGCTACATGTGCAGTCAGCGATTTTTACTTTCTCTAATATCCATAGTATATGTGATGGGATCAAAAATCTGACTGGCGGATTATGATGGATGTACATGTGTTGAGTAAACCTGAATGCGAATGAATCATTTTGTCAATGATATTTGTGTGTATGTCTAGGTGTGAGTCTAAAATTGAATGAACTTTGGCACAGTTATTTCAATTGATAAACGTCAGAGTCCTATTGATTTTCAGAATCATCAGACTAGAAAAGATTTCAATTTTTCAAACAATTTTTTTAAATCGAGAAAAAATTATGGAAATGGTAAAAAAATGTTAAATTTGTTAAACAATGTAATATGATAATTATGTTATATGTACTTTTTTAATTAATCTAATGACTACAATTACAGAAAGTTAACATGTGCCGTATTACAGATACTGAATTAATGCACAGTTTTTATCTAAATTGGAAAAAAAATCATAAAAAGAAATAAAAATATATTCACTATTATCATACACACAAAAATTCTGAGCATAACTCAAATAAAAAAATTAAAACAATTATTTAGAAGTTATAAGTAAAAACCATTGTTTAAGAATTATAGTAAGCTGTTCTCAAGTTATCGAAAGTTCTGCTTTTCCGCAAGTTTTGTTATATCTTTAAAATTAATTTAGGAAATCTAGTAGTATATTCCAAATAATAAATGTCAGAAGATTTATGATTTTCAAAGCATAGAGACAAAGAGACAAAGAGAAAAGTTATTAAAGAATATTTAAATATATTAAAATTTGGTGAAACATAACTAAAATATTAATAAGATTTTGATATTGTTAGGAATCAAAAATATATATAAGATAATGATAAGATATCGATATAAGGAAACAATGACACATGTAAGATCATGATGATATGTCAATATTTTGAGAAAACTATAATAGAGATAAGATAATGACATTTCTATATAGGGGAGAAATAAGAGCAGAAAAAGGATAATGATAAGATTTCAATATTTGTAAATAACGCAAATAAGATAATGAAAATATTTAGTATTGTATATAACAATACCACTAGTAAGATAATGATAAGATATCTTTATAATAGAGAAACAACAACATAATTAAGATAATACTATAAAATAGCCATTTAAAAATTATCTTATTTGTGTTGCTGTTTCGCGACAATAACGAAATTTGCTCAAATGTAGAGAAACATGTGTGCATGCGTGCAACATGTGTGCTTGTGTGTAGTGTGTGTGTGTGTGCGTGTGTGTGTGTGTGTGTGTGTGTGTATGTGTGTAGAATCTTAGATAACAGTAATTCTAAATGTGTTTTTTTTTCAGACAGGAGCTATCTTGAAAATCAGATATATTTTCCTAAATACAGCAATTCTAAATGTGGGTTGTTGTTTTTTTCAGATAAGAGCTTTCTCAAAAATCAGATATATTTTCTTAAATACAGACATTCTTTGTAAATAAACTCCATTATGAATGAAAAATATTTATCCCAAAACAAACCAAAAATATTAATTATAAGCGTACTTCATTTTCCCTTCATTACTATACACGCCTTGTTTACATTTTACAGAATATATCATTTAAAAATATTGTGTATATATATATATATATATATATATATATTTCTGACTAATCATTGAATTTGGGCTGGTTCTGATCTCTTCTCTTATCGGCGTTATGGCCGTGATTTTGATTCTATGGGGATGTTAATATTACTTGAATTTTTTATTATTACATATTTGTAATATATATATATATATATATATATATATATTCAAAACGAAATAACTGACGATGGACCTATTCGAACGAAATTTGGTACAAAAATCACAATCCGTAAACACTGGAAGCCTATTGTTTCTATACGCAATCGAATGTTCAGAACCCCCCTAAATTTTCAAGTGAAATTTTGAAAAACTCGTCAAAAAATTAAAACCGCAAATAAAGTTAGGCAAATAGACATTTCTTATGTAATTTTTCATTAAGAAACGATTGAGGTAAATTTTAAATCGCTAACATGAACCGTTCTCGAGATATTGCACATTTTTCAAAAAAATTATAAAAAAGTCTTATAAAATAAAACAGAAATATTTCCTATTGAGAAACATGCTCACTTTTCTTATGTAATACCATGCGATAAATTTGGTGACAGCATTCTCTTGGATCTAGCTCGTTCCATTCATGAAAAAAGATACTTTGAGTAACATTTTTGTATTTGAACGCCAACAGTCATTTACCTGCTGTAAGAATAACTTATTTCTTCGTCCATAACGCTTGGCGAGATTTTGGCGACGAATGTTGTGAAATGTCGCCAACTAGGCGACTTTTTTAAATGTTGCTAAATTACCGACAAACTCGCCAAATGGATAAAAATGACGCTAAATCAATGACGACTCATTGATGATGACGACATGGAAAATGAAGACTCATTGACGAGACTTCACTATCTTGGAAAGAATATAAATAACTACTATAAAAATAATCTATTTTTTTTACTGTAAAATTAATAAATTCATTGCATTATATAAGGAAAGTCATGTGCTGCTCACATCAAATTTTTTTGTCTTTGGGTTAGACATTAAATATTTCTTAAACTGCAATATATATCGAAAAACGGTTTATTTCAGAGTCTTTCTCAAACTTTTTTCTACAAGAGTGCTAAATTTTACCTTTTTCTATGCTATAGTTTTTGCGATACGAAGCAGAGAAACTCGAAGAAACAGAGATTTGTCAAACAGCGGCAGCAGCAGCAACCTTTTTACTTTCCTTATATACATAATGTATCAGGAAAGTATTGTGACGGGGTCGAAAATTCGAATTCGAGTTTTCGACGGGAGAGTACGTTTCAAGCATCCCTGATCACGAATCAAACAATTTTGAAGTGATGTCTGTGTGTGTGTGTGTGTGTGTGTGTGTGTGTGTGTGTGAAAGTATGTGTGTATGTGTGTGTGTGTGTCAGTGAGTCTGTGGAGACGATAACTGACGAACGAATGGACCGATTCGAACCAAATTTGGTACAGAAATCACAATCTGTAAACACTGGAAGCCTATTGTTTTTATACGCAATCGAATGTTCAGAACCCCCCTAAATTTTCGAATGAAATTTTGAAAAAATCGTCAAAAAGTTAAAACCACTAATAAAGTTACGCAAATAGACATTTCTTATGTAATTTTTCATTAGAAAACGATTGACATAAATTTTAGAACGCTAACGTGAACCGTTCTCGAGATATTGTACATTTTTTAAAAAAATTATCAAAAAGTCATATAAAATAAAAATAAAAATATTTCCTATTGAGAAACATGATTACTTTTCATATGTAATACCATGCGATAAATTGAGTGACATCCTTCTCATGGATCTAGCTCGTTCCATTCTTGAAAAAAGATACTTTGAATAATACTTTTGTATTTGAACGCCAATAGTCATTTATCTGCTTTAAGAAAAATTTATTTCTTAGTGCATAACGCTTGGCGAGATTTTGGCGACGAATTTGGCGGAATGTCGCCAACTTGGCGACTTTTTTGAAATGTTGCCAAATTAACGAAAATCTCGCCAAATGGATAAAAATGACGCTAAATCAATGAAATGACGACTAATTGTCGAAAATTCAGTATCTTGTAAAGAATATTAGTATCTACTACAAGAAAATCCTATTTTTTTACTGTAAAAGTAGTAGAATTCATTACATTATATAAGGAAAGTCATGTGTTGCCCACATCAGATTTTTTACTTTCCTTATATACATAATGTATAAGGAAAGTATTGTGACGGGGTCGAAAATTCGAAATCGAGTTTTCGACGGGAGAGCACGTTTCAAGCATCCCTGATCACGAATCAAACATTTTCAAAGTGATGTCTATCTGTGTGTGTGTGTGTGTGCGTGTGTGTGTGTGTGTGTGTGTGTGTGTGTGTGTGTGTGTGTGTGTGTGTGTGTGTGTGTGTGTATGTGTGTGTGTGTGTGTGTGTCAGTGAGTCTGTGGAGACGATAACTAACGAACGAATGGACCGATTTGAACGAAATTTGGTACAAAAATTACAATCCGTATACACTGGAAGCCTATTGTTTTTATACGCAATCGAATGTTCAGAACCCCCCTAAATTTTCGAGTGGAATTTTGAAAAAATCGCCAAAAAATCAAAATCTCTAATAAAATAACGTATATAGACATTTCTTATGTAATTTTTCATTAGAAAATGATTGACATAAATTTTAGAAGCTAACATGAACCATTCTCAATACATTGCACATTTTTCAAAAAAATTATCAAAAAATCATATCAAATAAAAAAATATATATATCTCCTATTGAGAAACATATTCACTTTTCATATGTAATATCATGCGATAAATTGGGTGATATCATTCTTGTGGATCTAGCTCGTTTCATTCATGAGAAAAGATACTTTGAGCAATACTTTTGTATTTGAATGCACAATAGTCATTTATCTACTATAAAAATAATTTTGGAGAGGTTATCAACGATATTTTGATGACAAAGTTAGCGGAATGTCACCAACTTGGCCACATTTTTAAATGTTGCCAAATTAACGAAAATCTCGCCAAAAGGATAAATATGACGCTAAATCAATGAAAATGACGACTAATTGAAAAAAATTCAATATTTTGGAAAGAGTATAAGTATCAACTATAAGAATAACTTTTTTTAACTGTAACAGTAGTAAATTCATTCATTATATAAGGAAAGTCATGTGTTGCCCACATCAGATTTTTTAACATAGAGAGATTTAATTTAGTATAACAATATTCATAAGAATAAATAAGAATATTGCTATATAAATGTATATTTATCTTACTTACAGTAGTGGCCAAAATTGTGCAAACCTTTAGGAAAAGGTGTATTTTTGAGGTTTGCTGGTTCATAACACCACTTTTTTTAAACAATACCATAAAATTCCTATATCAGTGGAAAGATAATTTAATCAAGATTTTAATGCAATAACATTAATGAATTTTCTTTAAAAGAACAGCATTTACAAAGAAGAAAAGTGATATACATAGAAAAAATTAGATATACAAAAATTCTCACCATGTCAGTTAATACTTAGTTGAGTAGCCTATATTATTGCCTTTCAACGCTTTCCCATAGAGTAAACCAAGTTCTTTAGTTCTGCAGTTCTTATAATGAGAAACCATGATTGAATGATTGCATCTGTAATTTGGATTTAGTTGCTGGGTTGCTTCTGACTAACAAGTTTCTTTTGTTGGCTCCATAAATTTTCGATGGGGTTTAGGTCTGGGCTTTTCCTAGGCCATTTCAGCAGTTGAATATGATGATCTTGAAGCCATTTTCTGCACATGTGAGTTACATGACATGGAGCTGAATCCTGTTGAAATATAAATGCTTCTTTAACTTGAAAAAGATCACGTGCAGAAGGCAGCAGTTTGGGCTTAAGTGTTTCCTTTATGTATCTTTGAGCATTTATATTCCTATTGATCACGCAAATTCTGCCCACACCTCTTGATGCCATACAACCCCCAGATCATAACTCTAACTGGCTGTTTCACGGTAGGTGTAATGCAATCAGGATGCAAATCTTCTCCTTACATATTTTACGCCATCACTGCCAAACAGGGATATTTTGGTCTCACCACTCCAAATTACACTGTCCCATTATTCCGTTATCCAATTAACATGGGTTTTATCCCTGTTTAAGCTTTTCGACCTTTGTTTGAGAGAGTAAAATGGCTTTTTTAGTGGAATTCTAGCATTTAGACGAAATTCATGTAGTCTGCGCCGAACAGTCCTTGCACTCAACTTCACATTGCATTGCGCCATTTCACCTTATATACACCGAGATGGTTTTCTTCTGTCACATAGACAGTCTCATAATTCTTCTATCATTATTTGCTGTTTTACAGCATTTCCTGCCTTTACCAGTCTTGTTGTGTTGTAACTGAGTCTCCTTATACCTCTTCAAAAATTTAGAAATGCCACCTTTGGTTAAGTTCCCCCGATATTTCTTCTAATTTCTTCATAACTGTAGCCCTGTTCACTTAATAGTACTATTTCGTATCGCTTTCTGGGTGGCCAGTCAACTCTTTGAGCCATTTTTTTTCATTTTATTACGTTTTACAAGCTCACTAAATCAAAGAACACACAAAAAAAGCTTGATAGCAATCGCATAACACACTGATAAATGCCCTGTAACCTATTGGCTCATTGCCAAAACAAGATGACACCTGATTGGCTCTCTAAACTCTCATGCTCATTGGCTACATTCAAATGAAAGCAAGCTACTTCATACAAACCTAAGCAAGTTGTGCTTCTTTCTTCTGGTTATTTGGCTATAATTTTTGTTAGAATACAGATAATTGAACAAACGTTATTGCATTACAATTTTGATTAAATTATCTTTCCATTGATATATAATTTTATGGTATTGGTACAAAAAAAAGTGGTATTATAAGCCATCAAACCTCAAAATTACACTTTTTCCAAAAGTTTTCCACAATTTTGGCCACTACTGCATAATAATTTAAATTGTAGAAATAAATTTTATACGACGAACTACAATCTTCAAAAATCAATTATTTTTTCCTGTTTACAGAATGTTCTTTGGTTTCAGTTTTGACATGTTGTGATAAATTGCAGGAACAATCATGCATTTATTTTTGAGATTTAAGCCGATCTTACATTATATTTTGACGGTACATTACTTCAAGTAAAGTGTTCCTTAACAAAAACATGTGTTGATGAACATTGTTTTAAAGCGATCAAAAAAAAAATGTAAAGAAACTCCAAACAAATCAATCATTATTTTTCTTGCATTATCCTCAGGCTGATATACGACAGCGTGAACTGATATTTTTATCATTAAATATTGAACATTGTTGTGAAGTTACAAACTTTTCAGGTTGTGAGAATTTTTTATTAGAAAAACATGAAATTTAATTTGAAGGTTTCATTTTATTTTTCCACGGTGTTTCTTACAACGGTTAAAAAGCAATTTTTGTTTTAGAATGAATCTTCAGTTTCTATTTATGCTAACATTTTTTCTTCTGCAATAGAAGTAATTTTAGATATCTAAAATTACTTCTATTTTTGCTTTTAATAAGTCTTCATTATGTATGTTTACAATTTTCTTAATTACAAAATGTCAGTAAGATATTCAATTATATTGAAAATATACTTTTAATGTAAAACAGCATAATTCTATTTACAATATCATCCACGAATTTGAATACACCAAGGATTTTTTTAATAAGTCTTCGTTATGTATGTTTACAATTTTCTTAAGTACAAAATGTCAGTAAGATATTCAATTATGTGGAAAATGCACTTTTAGTGTAAAACAGCATAATTCTATTTACAATATCATCGACGAATTTGAATGCACCAAGGATTTTTTAATAAGTCTTCGTTATGTATGTTTACAATTTTCTCAATTATAAAATGTCAGTAAAATATTCAATTATGTTGAAAATGTACTTTTAATGTAAAACAGCATAATTCTATTTACAATATCATCCACGAATTTGAATACACCAAGGATTTTTTTAATAAGTCTTCGTTATGTATGTTTACAATTTTCTTAATTACAAAATGTCAGTAAGATATTCAATTTTGAGGAAAATCTACTTTTTGTGTAAAACAGCATAATTCTATTTACAATATCATCCACGAATTTGAATACACCAAGGATTTTTTCAATAAGTCTTCGTTATGTATGTTTACAATTTTCTTAATTACAAAATGTCAGTAAGATATTCAATTATGTTGAAAATGTACTTTTAATGTAAAACAACATAATTCTATTTACAATATCATCCACGAATTTGAATACACCAAGGATTTTTTCAATAAGTCTTCGTTATGTATGTTTACAATTTTCTTAATTACAAAATGTCAGTAAGATATTCAATTATGTTGAAAATGTACTTTTAATGTAAAACAGCATAATTCTATTTACAATATCATCCACGAATTTGAATACACCAAGGATTTTTTAGAAGTAGAAAGAAATTATTGATGCCTGACGTTTAATTAACATGTTTCTTTACAACTGAAACGAAGACTATTGTTTAAACTGTATAGGTGTCAGATAGAATAATTAAAGATAAATCACAATTCACTTAATTTAATAGAAGCATGCTACAGGGAGATCGATATTCGCTTTTATTCAATTTTTAAAGTCATATAATTTGCAGTTCTTTACAATAGTGTCCGAACAAATCAACCCTGTAGGTCAATGGAAAATACCGAACGGTCACTTTTATAAATGAAAGTGGCCCTAGTATGACTAACATGAATTCAGTGGTCTCAAGGATATGGAGCACCGATTTCAAATCGAGAGGATAACGACCTCGCTGGAAGCTGACCTGGAGGATAAAATTAACATCAGGGGGCTAACCTGATGCAAAAATAGCGGGAAGTGGTCAGTCAGATTGTTAGTTGCACGCCAATATGACATTAGAGAGTGGAGAATGCAAAGTCCACTTCGACAATAAGAGCTTGCAATTTCGTCCCAGTAGCTCAACGGTAGAGATTCGGCTGCCCAGTTGGAAAATCCAGGTTCGCTTCCCTGTTAGAGCAACAAGTTTCTTTACAAATGCACCAAAATGGAATTGATAAATTGAAATAACAGATTTTTTCTCAGTTCGACAGTACTAATATACCCTCAAAAATACCGGGTGATTCAAAAGTTCGGAGCAAAAGTAAAACGCTATAAAAAATATCTATGGGTTGGAGAGACATGCGGTTTGCATATTAATATTCACCGAGGTGGGGGGTTTTGTGTGGCATGAAAAAAAATCTCGACACTAGAGGAGCTCTGCTGCGAAGAAAACAATTCGAGGTAATAATTGTGAAATGAGCTATTTTTTTCTGCATGATTTACAGCTACAAGTGCTCAGTGTGTCCACCACCACATTCCAATACTGGGTGCAGTCGTGGTATTACGGCTGATACAGAATGAAACAGCGCATTAACGGGAATGACTGATAACTCCTGACGTAAGGCGCCTTTCAGTACTGGTAAGAACTGGGGCTTTTCTCTATAGACCCGTGATTTTAGGTATCCCCACAACGAGAAATCACAGGGTGTGAAATGTGGGGATCTCGCAGGCCAATCATGTGGGCAATCACCTCCATGCATAAGTCTCCTCCATGGCTTTATCTACTGCAGCCCTCCGAGTGTCGAGATTTTGAACTTTTTTTTTCATGCCATACAAAAACCCCCACCACGGTGAATATTAATCTGCAAACCGCATGTCTCTCCGACCCATAGATATTTTTTATAGCGTTTCACTTTTGCTCCGAACTTTTGAATCACCCGGTATATCAGAAATTTCACCTGCTGTTTTCAATACATCAGATGATCATTACAGATCTTTATATTATGAATCGAATAACATTGTGTTTTTCTATACTCCAATAATTTTTATTTTCGAGCAATAATTCCCTAACCATTTTCACGAGAGCTTCATAGAAAAGTTTTAAAAGAGTTTCAGCAACGCAGTTTCTATTTCAGACAGATTGTCCTGAGTTAAAGGTCTGTCTGTTCTCGCATTATCTGCAACATACCAAGTTTCTCAAAAACGCGTTTGCTAACCTAGTAATTGTGAAATATTTAAACATATTAAAGTGAGATAATTTGTTTTAAAGCACTTCAATGACATTCTTATACCAATGGTTTGAGAATTGTTCTAGAAAATAGCCATTAATCTGGCAAAATGCCATGTTCTTTGATAAAAGACAAGACTGTAATTATTGTATGACGTATTAAAAACAGCAAACGATATTTATTATATATATTTTAGGGTATATTAGGGCTACCTAACTGAAGAAGTTTCTACCATTTCACTTTCTTGATACATTGTATAAATTTAAAATTTGATGTGAGCTAGGGAATTGAGGTTGCTCTGCATTTAAAATTCTAATAAAATTGTAAATTTTACACGAAGCTATAGATTGTCTACATATTTTTGTTTTTTCACTGGAGGAGTAGATCTAAAAGTGTGCACGTGCCAATAAAACTAAGTATGAGTTTCTTAAATGAATAAGATAGCCAGCCATCACAGTAAGTCAAGTCATAATACGGTTATAGTGAAGAAATATTTTATCAAAATGGCAACAAGAAAGTAATTAAACATTAAAAAAAACATTTAGTTACCATTATTTCTAAGAAGGATGAACTTATAATGGATGTAAAACAGAGCAGAAAGCTTGCTCGGTTGTTATATATTGCAAGAATAATTTTAAAAATCCGTATCGTTTGCCCAAATGATCACAATTATAGCATATTACTCTTCAGTTCAAAGGACTTGAAAAAATCTTTCAATTGATATCAAGTTCGCACCCAAAAAATTTTCGAACGCAAAAATTTTTCGAACCCAAAAATGTTCGAACCCAAAAATTGTATATGCGACTATTTTTCACCACAATGCTTCAAACTATGAAGTTTCATGATTACTGACCCATATAAATATCCCCTTTTATGTATAATTATGTCCAATTTTCTCCTATGCAACCATGTTGGGAAAATATAAAATCTTGAATGAATATCGAAGTTTTCTCTCGAATATCAAAATTCTAGTTCTAGATTTTTCAATTCTGGTTCTAAATTTTTCAGTAACAAATATGGATAAAAAGTTTCGCGAAAATGTATTACTATTTATGGCATCTATCGTATGCACAAGAAATCAACTACAGGCAGGCGTCAAACAGACGGACTTCATCGTAAAAATAGCAAAACGTGTTCAGGAGGTCCTAATATATATTGGCATCAAAACCTCGATATCGAAAATTTTCGTAGAAACAATATTTTCTCTATACTATATTCTACAGTATAAGAAAGTAAATATAACATCCTTTTACATAATTTAGCATTAAAGATAAGTATTCTACCAATTAGTACAAAGCTCACGCAAAAATTCATTCTAAAACAGAAATAAAGGCTCAGAGAGTAAGTACACCTTTATTACGGTAAATGGCTGACATTACGTAACTTTTAATGATCATTTTCTCAAACTATGCATCATTTCCATCACGATTTTTGCAATAAAGGCATTCATTGAATTTTTTCGCAAGCATAATCATTTTCGCAAGAATACAAAAAATGAAATTGTGTGTTTGGCAACATTACTGTTTTTAATTCGTGGCAAACATTTTGCCATGCTATTATTTTTGAGAAAAATGTTTCCTTGAAGCATATATTTCTCAAAACCTGCTATAGACATAACACAGATGATGAATGATTTAAATTTAGCATCGAATTCCAGGGGGATTAAGGCGCTCAATAAGATTTTATATTTCCGGTTTTGGAGATGCCATTTCCGAGTTTTCCAAAAATTCGTATGACTGTAAAAAATAAGTATGTAAAAGAGAATGAAAATTCTCAATAGTTCCACTAAAAATAAAATTTACAAACCATTTGCCATCATATAAAGTCTTCTTCATAAATTTCTTGTTGTATTTAATATTATCTCCTTAGAATAGAATAAAATTTAAATTTTGCAAAAAGCATCTTTTTTTTCAGAAGAATGTATTTGTTTGGTCACTTAAGTAATTTTATACATATATAATGTTTCTGCTTTCGAAAACAATTTGGCAAAGAAACATTAAGCCACTTATTAAAACGACAAGCGCAATGAAGAAAACATAGGATCTTGAAAATGAACATTAAAGGTTACGCAATCGAGTTAGTTACCAGAATAAAAATACAGTCTTCTGATATAGCTCGAGTTTTTGCAACGGTTTATTTCAACTAATTGATAAGAATACAACTGTAATATTAAATCGTAAATAAATCCAATTTTTATTTTCACTATATACATAGTATAATGCATAGGGAAAGTATCGTGATGGGGTTTAAAATCCGAATTCAAGTTTTCGACGGAAAAGCACGTTTCAAGCATCTCTGAACTCGAATTGAACGTTTTTGCGGTGATGTGTGTGTGTGTGTGCGACAGCGATATCTCAAGAACGAATGGAGCGTTTCGAATGAAATATGATACAAATATTACAACCGTTGAATACTGGAAACCAATGAATTTTAAACTCAATTGAATGTTCAGAAGACCTCTACATTTTTTAATGAAATTTTGAAGAAGTGTTCATCCATAAATCCATGTTTAATTTTTAATGTCTTAAGTAATTTAGCAGAAAAAAATCTTATGAGGAAAAACTCTTTCATCGCATCGAATACAAGAAGCTATTAAATCTGCTGAAATGAAAAAAACTTAACAGCAAATTACAAGAAACACATTTCTAAACGAGCATACTAAATTACGTTCATATACAGCCCCTGACAGTGTGTGAACTTAAACATTAATAATAACGTCATTCTATAACGGCAACTTGTCCTGATATCAGACAATGAGGAATCTCAATAATCGCAATTTACCTACTCAAACTTGGCTAACCTCCTCAATCTTAAATCATCGTTAAAGAATTTGGTCTCTCGCATGAGCCAAAAAACTTATGTATACGTACTTATGCAGGGGCGGCAAATAGGGGGCGCGAGGGGGCGCGGTCGCGCCCCCAAATTTTTCTCATTCTGGACCAAAAAATTCTTATTCTGGACCAAAACTGAAAAGGCGTAAAAAAATTCCAAGAGAATTCGGTGAAAAAAATCCCGATAATGATGTTAAATCATATCACAGAATCAATATTCAATATGAAATTATAGATTCAGTATCTAATGAAATTGAGACAAGATTTAATGAGAACAATATATCCGTTTTGTTTGCCTTTAGTTCAGTATTATCCGGATCAGATGTCGGAAAAGAAAAAGTTCCAACCTTATACGAAGTATATAACTTCCGGAAAGAGGAATTACTATATGTGAATTACGACTGTTTTATTCAATGGTGAAAAGGTCAATATAGGCCTTCCCAATTCTAAAAGTCGCCTGGATTATTTTAAAGAGCGGAATTTAAAAATGTTTTACTGTCATAACATTATTAGTTAAATTGTTTTTGACTGTGCCAATCAGCTCAGCCAGTTATGAAGGGTCTTTTTCGTGTCTCAGGAGGTTGAAAAATTATTTTCGCAGTACAATGGTACAAGAAAGACTTTCATCTTTAGCTATTATTAGCTGTAGAACAAGATATACCACTGGATTATGATGATATTGTAACAAAATTTTTTGATCCAGACTCTAAGAACCGGCGTTTAAAACTTCAATAGAAGGTAAATAAATATAGATATTTGTATTTAGAAAAATTATGTTAACAACAATTATGTTAACACAATTATGTGCAAAAATTATGTTAACAACAATTATTTTTCTCAACATCAATTCAATTTTATGATTCCTCTCCCCTCTCCCCCCTTCCCCCTCTGTTAACAAACATTTTATTTATTTCATATTATGGATTTTCATGCAAATCTCTCATCCCCAAATGAAATGCTGAAATGCCGCCCCTGTACTTATGTATACGTAGTTCGTAAGTCGCCTACTTGGTAAAAGAATGAACGATCAGTCTGTCTCCCTACCTTGACTCTTCTATAATTGGATCACATATAACCTAGTAACCCGTTTAAGCGAGGTGAAGAAAGTCTACATCCCCTATAACAAGGTTCTTTAATATAAGGTTAGTGTGCCAGTTCGGCAACAAATCAAAAAGTTGTCAGCTAGATGTCAGTGGGATACAGATTTCGTCATTTGTGACGTCACAGTCCCGAGAGGTTGCTGAGATGAGTTACAGTTAAAAATTGTTTGTTAAATTGAAAACGGCAATATCCATACGCTGACATAAACTACTTGAGCAGAGATTTTAAATTACACTCAAACCTGTTTTTGTGCGGTCTTTTTTTGCGCGATTTTTTATTTGTGCGATTTTTTTGTGCGATTTTTTTTGCGCGGTGTATGAAAATTTCAATCAAATTGGAACATGATTGACGGAGTTATCAATAAAAAAAAATTAGTAGGTTTGATCGGCCATTTAGTTTTTTCGATGTTTGATATGTATTTCATCACATTATATAAGTATTGCGTCAGCCAATTACATTACATATGTATTGAATTCTATAATCGCATAATTTTATTGTTGAACGCACAAGAATTTCCATGTAAATAAATGAAATGTGCAATAGCATATTGCAATGGAATTCTTGCGTAGCAGAGCAAAAATGCATTGATCGCAAATAAACATTGAAGGACATCTGCATCGTGTTAGTTCGGGTTTTCCTGAAACAGACTGCGTGTCTCGTTAGGTCGCTGAGTTGGTTTTTTGCTAATGAGATAGTTGGCGACTAGTCTCATGCTTTATTTTGTTTGTTTTAACGAGTAAGTAGAAGAAGTTTACTGGAAGGGAGCAAAGAGTTGCTTTTTTTTTATTCGTCTCTGAACTGCGCAAGTGACAAGTCCGCTAAATAAAGTGATTTAATAAAAAAGAATATTACGTGTGCTTTAATTTTTAAATCTAATATTAATTGAAGTCCTTCAAAGTGCTTTCACATTCCTATTGTCAGACTACGAAGGATAATGGTTATACGTTTTGAAAAGTTTTGTATGTGTAAAATAAGTACATATGTAAATAAAATATTTAAAAATGTTCGCATGTGTATTTTCTAAATCAGATTCCAAATGGTTTGGCGAGATTCCAAGTAGCTGCCAAGCCTCGTGTCTTGATTTCGTTTAAAAAAGCAATTCCTAGTTATTTCGTAAGGTTTTGAGTTATTTTCTACGTAAGACTTTTTTTATGCGGTCCCCATTCACCGCATAAAAAATACTTTTTAATTGTGTTGCGAAAATTATTTTTTATAGCTACTCGTGAAGTTTTGTGCGATTTTTTTTTATGCGTTTTCTTTTATGAGGTCCCTATCCACCGCACAAAAACAGGTTTGAGTTATGTTCTTTTCAGGTGGAGGTCGATTGTCTTAAGGAGCACAACTCAATGTTCAGCACAAATCCATTCCCACCCGTATGTATCTGTTGCCCGCCACGTTAGAGAGGGAGCATTTGCCGAGTCTAGATCAAATGTTACTTTTGTCATTGATATCACTACTGTTACTTTGTCACTCGAATGTTACTTTGGCACGATGTCACAATGCTTCGTTCACGTTACACTATGGGAAAGAGGCTGTTGCCAATGGAAATATCCGGTGCACCTTAAAATTCTACAAAGAAATGTCGTAAAACGTGTCAACTTTGGAGCGACAAATTTTCAGAAAATTATGGTCCCTATCAAACAGAAAAGCAATTACATGGGAACTGAAGAAGACCTCCCGGCAGTTGGGGACTCGAAAAACAAGAAGAAATAAACACTTACATATAAAATGAGCGCCATTTCAATATAACAACTAACTGGGTCACTCTCGATTATCACACTGGCAGCTGTTGGAATAACCGGGTGAGAAAATATCGCGCAAGTCGTTCAAGCTCTTTACACAATTAAGAAAAATTAAAAGAATTCATGTTGTCAAGAGAAAACACTGACGGCTTTCTTCCTATCGAGATCAATTGCTACTGCGCCCGAAAGAGAGCGACTTGTTTGAATTTTGATGCAGATGCACTTTTGCTCCTTTCGAAAACGATCCTGATTCTCCTGTCTTCTCAAGGATGAGACATGTGCATAGCAAATTTGGCACCACTGAGGTGCAACACAGGTCCTGTCCTTTGGTTCATTTTCCTGAAAGATGCAATCTGAGAATCCTATGTTCGTGGAAACTTCCTTCCTGACTGTCCAGTTCCTTTGCATAAAAGTTGATTCTGATTATCTTATGTTCTCCTAAGCTTTTTGATGGATTGTCCTGATCCTTTGCCTGGAAGCTGCATTCCAAGTATCATATGTTCTCCGAAGCTTCTTGTTAGACTATCCAGGTCTTTTGCTTAAAAGTTGCATTCTGAGTATCCTATATTCGTCAGAGCTTCTTGTTCGACTGTCCAAATCCTTGCCTGAAAACTGAATTCTAAGTATACTAAGATCTCCGAACTTCTTGCCGAATAGTATAGATACTTTGCCTAAAAATAGCCTGCAAAAATAGCATCGCTGGACAATTCTGTAACTAAGCCTATATTTAGAACCAAGTCATGGATTTCCTCAAGGATGCTCCTCTATGATAATTCACTTACGCCCTTGTGATAGAGGGATGGAGGTATTGTGTGCATACACAATTAGGAAAATTTAAATTAATTAAATTTGAGCGATAAAGTAAACATTAAGTTAGATAAATATTAATTTTGGACATAAAGTCCTTTTGAAGTACATATAGGTGATTCGTTTTATATATGTAAATGTCTAATATGCTTTGATTTATTCGTAATGATGTGATTATAAAAATTTGTGGTCACAAAATATCCAGTAATTTATAAAAAAAATCTGATGTGGGCAACACATGACTTTCCTTATATAATGTAATGAATTTACTACTTTTACAGTAAAAAAAATAGGTTTTTCTTATAGTAGATACTAATATTCTTTCCAAGATATTGAATTTTCGACAATTCGTCGTCATTTTCATTGATTTAGCGTTATTTTTATCCATTTGGCGAGATTTTCTTTAATTTAGCAACATTTCAAAAAGTCGCCAAGTTGGCGGCATTCCGCCAAATTCGTCGCCAAAAATTCGCCAAGCGTTATGGACGGAGAAATAAGTTATTCTTACAGCAGATAAATGACTATTGGCGTTCAAATACAAAAGTATTACTCAAAGTATCTTTTTTCATGAATGGAACGAGCTAGATCCACGAGAATGATGTCACCCAATTTATCGCATGATATTACACAGGAAAAGTGAACATATTTCTCAATAGGAAATATTTTTTTTTATTTTATATGACTTTTTGATAATTTTTTTTAATAAATGTGCAATATCTCGAGAATGGTTCATGTTAGCGTTCTAAAATTTATGCCAATCGTTTTCTAATGAAAAATTACATAAGAAATGTCTTCTTGCGTAACTTTATTAGTGGTTTTGATTTTTTGACGATTTTTTCAAAATTTCATTCGAAAATTTAGGGGGGTTCTGGACATTCGATTGCGAATAAAAACAATAGGCTTCCAGCGTTTACAGATTGTGATTTTTGTACCAAATTTGGTTCGAATCGGTCCATTCGTTCGTCAGTTATCGTCTCCACAGTCTGACTGACACACACACACACACACACACACACACACACAGACATCACTTAAAAAATGTTTGATTCGTGATCAGGGATGCTTGAAACGTGCTCTCCCGTCGAAAACTCGAATTCGAATTTTCGACCCCGTCACAATACTTTCCTTATACATTATGTATATAAGGAAAGTAAAAAAACGCAATGTACTGACTTAATTACTTATAGCTTCTCTATACTTCACCGAACTTATGGATTGGATACTATGGGTGGGTTAGTAAGTTCTGTTTTATTGAAAATTTTCTTCTCGTAAAAACCCATAGTGACGTCTAAAAAAATTTAGTGGCATCGGTGGAATAAGATGACCGTCGCAGTTAACTAGTTTGATCTCCCTGGATAGCTTGAGAACAAAATGCCAGCATTTGCTCTACCCCACTGACATCCTTTATACAGAGCCAGGTAAAAAGAAATTAAGTCAGTCATGCCCGGGACGAGATTCCCTGCTTTATAGGTATTTCCAACCTCAGGTATAACCACTCATCAATTTATTGTCAAGATCCGGAATACATTGCGTTGCACTGTCTGCCGATAAAATTGCATGCTGGGTGCAAATAATATTACCTTAACATTCAATGCGTAGTCCAGTGATATCCCTATTGCATTAAATCAGTGGAGGTCAATAGTGTCATCCAGTGGAAATTTGAACTATTTAAGGAATGAATAATAAAAGAACTCAATTAATTGAAAGAACTCAAATAACTTTTTTGAAAATAACTCCAAGTTTAAAATGTCGTCCTCTTTTATGGTGTATTAATTCTTTGGATTTGGGGCCTTTTCGTTACTAGCCAGGCTTGGACCCGTCATCGAGATGTAGCCAAGTTTGAGAAATAACTTGACAACCCGAGCAACAAGAAAGTCAACATTTGGTATGTCATTGTCTTTCATGGATTTAAGTTAATACATTTTTCATACATTCAAGTTATATCCAAAGAATAAAAGGGAGTACTTTAAAAAATCATGTTTTTTTTTCTTTTTTTTTCAGCTTTTACTTCTTAATCGATTGCATTTTGGGTATAGCGCTTAGCGTGAAAATTAATCATATTAAATAAAAATAGGCTCAATTAGGTTATGTTCCGTGATCGATACAAAGTGTGCAAAGTTATATATAAGTGTGCTAAGTATAAGTGCGCTAAGTTTCAGCCTTCTATGTCACAGAAGAATTCTGGAGAGTTTACAAAATTTTTCAACCCATCCCTTTATTTTGTTCGCTCCTAACGGAGAAAACTGAAATCCGGCTATTTTAGGTTCTGTCCCGTGATCAATACTTTAAGTGCGGAGCGATTTAGTCTTCTAAGTCGTAAAAGATGGTCTGGAGGGTCGTATAAGTATTTCTGAATGAAAAAGAAATGCAGCAATTCTTATACAACTCATTCTACGTATTTTTCTGTTTGCATTTTACATAAGTAAAAAATAGGTTTCGTTGTAGAAATAATCAAAGTTGGATGATCGTTTAAACTCAAATATATTGTAATCGCGTTGTTTCAGTATGTAGATGCACAGAATTTAAGCAAAAATAAAGCGGTTTTAGGACGGATACAACACTAAATATGAATTAAAAAGAACTTTAAAATTCACGATTTTGACACAAGATGGATACCATATCTTATTTTGAAGTGGGTCACGTGATCTCTTTATATAAAAGGTGCAATTATTATTTTAATTTTTCGTTAAAAAACTACTGAATATATTTCAGCTGAAATTTTTCTTATATATTTTATGGGATAATTTAAATATTTCCTAAGACTTTCGAAGTAATTTGTGAATTCTAAATCCGCTTAAAAAATATTTGCAAAATTAGGTCTCATAAGGTTCAATGTATTTCATTTTTTCAACCCGGGTCAATCCAAAACTAATTGGGTGATATTATTCATTTATATTCCCATAGGTCCCACAGACCGTCTGAACAACATACTAAAATTTATTTTGATAAAGCCATTTTTACGGCAGTTATTGTACTAACGGACAGACAGACAGACAGATAGAATGAACAAAGTCATAAACACTTTTCAACTATGTTGTAAAGTGTTAAAAAAAGCCAAAACACGTTAGACAATCACTATATTGATTCCTTAAACGTTTTTAACATAAAATTTCCTATCAGACACAGATTTCATAATTCACTACTTGATAAAATCTATACTATATTTTCTTAAATCTTTCATAATAAGTTTTACTTGGCAATGTGTGTGGTGTTCCATATTGGATTTGTTTTCATCGTAAACGAACTCTTTAATCCGTTTGTTCTTAATTTTTCCCGAAATCTAGTGTACATTATAATATAGTATATACTATAATGAATATAATAATTATATTCATTATAGTGTATATTATATTATAATATACACTAGATTCCAGGAAAAATGAAGAACAAACGGTTTAAAGAGTTCGTTTCCGCTTAAAACAAATCTAATATGGAACACCACACTGAATGCCAAATATATTTGGCATTCAGTGTGTTCCATATTAGATTTGTTTTATTTGGAAATGAACTCTTTAAACCGTTTGTTCTCCATTTTTCCTGGAATCTAGTGTATATTATAATATAATATACACTATAATGAATATAATAATTATATTCAGACATAGCGACGCCTGATTACTTCAATGTAATCAATTTAAGAATCAGGTTTGGCATCTGCAATTCCCTGAAAAAGTAGTAAAAATGGGGCAAAACAAAGTCAAGAACAGGTTCCTACAAATAAAACACCAATTCAAAGAAAACGATAAATTACTAGTCTCTAAAATTTCATTTTCGGCTTCAAATTTAGTTACTCTAAAAAGAAAAAAAGGCACTCGAATTTCATAATTCATTTAGACATTTGAAACACATGAAAGTCTGCTGTTGCTCTTTTTTTTTTCTCACAAAAGTTCTTTTGCAAAATAAAAATTCTAGAAATTTATTTTTCTTTCTAAATTTATCTTAACATAGAGCTTTAAGAAAATTAGTTGTATTTTTTAAGAATTTATGTTTTCTTTTCAAAGACTATACGAAAGCACCATAACATTAAAACTGCTTAGTCAATATATAAAATTATTAATCGTTTTTATTACGTGACTAGCACGAATACACGGCGTTGTTCTATCTCAGATTGACATTACACCGGAACTTACAGCGAATTCTCGAATGCCAAACAACGGTTTAACAATTCACCCGCCTAAAACAAAAAAAACTTACTGCGTGGGACTAATATGCGTCCTAAATACGTACCCAAAAGGTCTTCTCCCGGTACGCTGGCGTAATACACCCTACATAAGAGTGCAGTGAAAATGCAATACGGATACCCAGCCCTCGTCAACTCAACCTAAACAATATAGTCTTTAAAACTAAGCTTTAGCATAATTAGAAGCTAGGATATGATCATATTTGTTAAAGAAGCTCAATAGATTAATAGGACATACTATGAATATAACCAACAGTTTAATAAGGAAAATTTTGCATATGCGCAGTAAAAATAAAGTTTAAATTACATTTTAAAACAGAAATAAAAGAAAATGAGCTGCGAAGTACCTCATTAGTCGACCGCAATTTGCTTATATACTTCTTCAAAAAAAAAAGTGTTTCTTTACCGAGAGAAGAAAAAAATCTAAAATTAAATGCTAAAAAGTTAGATTTTCATCAGATTTTTCTGATTTTTAAAGTAGTACTTATAATGATAAATGAATAACAAGTCTAAAAATATTTAACGATATCTCTAAAATTGAAGAAGTTAGAATTTTTAACTCTCCAGATGCCACGACGTCAAAACAAATCATCTCATTTGTCGATCACCTTACCCATCTCTTGCGCTCGGAAAATCGTCTGCTTGATTGAAATTTAAAAAAAAAAAATCTCTACATGCCATATCATTCTGAAAGTTTTCCCGCTATACCGAATTTCACAGTTATCCGAAACTTCGATTTACCGCTCACACAGACAGACGTACAGATAGACAGATATCTTATTTTATTATGTAAGATACAGGTCAATATAATTTCTTATAAATTGTTATTTATTGGAATTTTTCCGATTTTCCTTTGTAGAATTTCTGTTTAAAGCAATTATGCAAGCAAATTCTTTATTTGAAGTTTTATTTAAATAATTACTACAATAAATTAACAAATTTAAAAAATATATATATTTATAATTTTTTTTTAATTATATTTATTGAAAATAAAAATATTTTAAAAATATTTTCTAAATAAAAAGATTTCTATTCATAAACAATCATTAACTAAGAATTTGAAATATGAAATTTAAAAAACATAACAGTAGAAAATGATAGTACATTATACCATCTATATTATTTTCTCGTAGAATAAGTCCTGCATATTGTTACAAAGTATAATCTGGAAACATGTGTGTACGCTCAAGATACAAGAATGAGTCCACATTTCTGGATAACTAAAACGTCTATTCACAAACGCATCGTAAACAGGAACAATATACAGTAAAACAGCACTTTTCATGAAACAACCGATACTAATCTCAAAACATTGACAAATGTCGGAGTTCAGTGTAACTCGTATCGCGTCATCTGCTCTCCAACGGAGTTATGACTCCTTTTATAGACTCTATAGAAACTTCTAGAAATCTCTCATATCTCGTAGAATATAGGTTATTTCGAGATGTTTCGCGAACCTTCAAAAAGTCGCCAAATTGGCGATAAATTGCAAATCTGGCAAGTCTCTTCCAAGTGTCTTCTGACAAGTCTATTTAAGCACTTGGCGATCCTAAATTTACATCATAGGTAAGTTTTCCTTTACTGATGTTTACTCCGTCTGGTTTACAAAAGTGACTTCAGCGAGAGTTATATGTTCGTAACAAAATATATATTTTGTTATTGCTTCAAGTAATCATTTCATTTTGTGAAATTATTTTTTAAATGTTTATACAAAAATTCAGCATTCCAAAATTTAAGAATCTTCACTGTTTGCGAAATTTTACTCTTTCATTTCAAGTATGACTTGGAATAAATAGAACGTGCTATCATTCATTCATTTCTGTGATTTAAAGTAACATTACTTTATATTTTGATTACTTCAAACATAGTATTTCTTAACTAAACCCTGTTTCGAACAATATTTTAAAGCAATAAAAGGACTCCAAACAAACAAATCAATCAATAATTGTTCTTGCTTTATAGTAGGGCATATATGACCGAGTAGAATTTTCTTTTCTTCAGAGGAATTTGAATGTTGCTTCGATTCTATTACTTCTCAGGATGGAAGAATTTTTCATTAAAAGCGCTTAATATAAACTTAACAGTTCTTTCAAACATTCTTATTTTGTAATTGTCTGTAGACTCTACTATATGTATATAAAATGCACTGTACCATAGAACGACATAAAGAACTTTAAATATTTTAAGTTGTGAAAAAATTATACATTTATCCCTTATTCATTTTTTTTAAATTTAGATAATAACTTTTTATATTTACCCTAAGCCTTACCCAAGTACTAAGTCATTTGTTACTTATCTATCTTTGTTACTTATCCATCTTTGTTACTTATCCATCATTAATTAAAAAATCTGATGTGGGCAGCACATGACTTTCCTTATATAATGCAATAATTTTTTTACATTTACAATAAAAAAATAGATTACTTTTATAGTAGATATTTATATTCTTTCCAAGATATTGAATTTTCGTCAATGAGTCGTAATTTTTACTGATTTGGTGTCATTTTTATCCATTTGGCGAGATTTCCGTTAATTTGGCAACATTTAAAAAAGTCGCCAAGTTGGTGACATTCCGCCAAATTCACCCAATTTATCGCATGATATTATATATGAAAAGTGAACATGTTTCTCAACAGTTAATATTTTTATTTAATTTATGGGATTTTTTGATAAATTTATTTAAAATATTTTCATTTTCATTGATTTAGCTTTATTTTTATCCATTTGGAGAGTTTTTCGTTAATTTAGTAACATTTAAAAAAGTCGCCAAGTTGGTGACATTCCACCAAATCCGTCGCCAAAATATCGCCAAGCGTTATAGACGAAGAAATAAGTTATTTTTACAGCAGATAAATGACTATTGGCGTTCAAATACAAAAGTATTACTCAAAGTATACTTTTTCATGAATGGAACGAGCTAGATACACGAGAATGATGTCACAAAATTTATCGCATGGTATTACATATGAACACTGAGCATGTTTCTCAATAGGAATTTTTTTTTTTTTTTATATGATTTTTTGATAATTTTTTTTTTTTTTTGAAAAATGTGCAATACCTCAAGAACGGTTCATGTTAGCGTTCTAAAATTTATGTCAATCATTTTCTAATAAAAAATTACATAATAAATGTCTATTTGTGTAACTTTATTAGAGGTTTTGATTTTCTGACGTTTTTTTCAAAATTTCACTCGAAAATTTAGGTGGATTCTGAACATTCGATTTTGTATAAAAACAATAGGCTTCCAGTGTTTACGGATTGTAATTTTTGTACCAAATTTCGTTCGAATCGGTCCATTCGTTCGTCAGTTATCGTCTCCACAAACTCACTGACACACACACACAAACATCACTTCAAAAATGTTCGATTCGTGATCAGGGATGCTTGAAACGTTCTCTCCCTTCGAAAACTCGAATTCGAATTTTCGACTCCGTCACAATACTTTCCTTATACATTATTGTATATAAGGAAAGTAAAAATCGTCATTGTCATAAAAACTCTTTAAAATGTCATTTATGATTTTCCTACAAAACATAGAATAACTATTTTCCTGCTTTTACTGAAGTGATTCCTCTGTGTCTTCTTTATTCTGTGAAAGAAAGCTCTTGTCTGCCTCCGAAACCGAGTGATATATTTAATTATTTATTCCATACTGTTTTATAAACAAAAACAATATAAACTATCAGGGTTCGTGTTTATAGCAGTTCGAAGGCATTATATTTTATTTTATTTAGCTTTTGAGGGACTTGAAACGTTAATAATTTACAAATGGACGATAATTTGATTTACATAAGCATACGTAAACATTTTTCTTCATCATAGATCAATAGTAATTTTCTGCTGCTAATACTTACGTACATAATGAATAAGCATCATTACCAATTGCCATGATTGCCCTGAATCCCTCCTCTTCTCTAACCTAATACTTATCTAATCAAAAGAACAGTTTCTTCTAATGTGGGAAATAACCCCGTATCCCCAAACATCTTAATAAAGATTACGATTCGAATCATAAAAGGGAGATAATGCCATTAGTGGTAAGATTAGAAAACTTTCTTAATACCCGGGTATTCAACTGCCAATTAAATGGAAGACCATTAGAGTAACATGGGGTTTAATACCAACAATATTTACATTTAGAAAAAGGATGGTACCGAATGCCGTTAACAAAATTTGTTACAAAGAAGTAAGTTAGCAGTATGTTGTTACTTTCAATTCTAAGAAAACTCAAAATTGATATTTTTATAATGTGTGAAATAGTTTTGTAATGTGAAGGTCCGCGCTAACCCAGTGGTAACGGATAAACGATCGCACGAGGAAGACCCTAATTCGATTCTTATCGCTTCCCAAAACTATCGCCGTGTCTACGCGGAGCAGGGACACGATAAAACTGTAGGTCGAAAAGCCCATGCTGAACGTGATGGCTCAGCGTAAAAATGATACGGTCCCATTTGGTTGCTACCCCCATTAAGCACTGGTCTAAATTCAAGGGCGTATAGCAATCCGCCCCCAGTGGCGCTGCGTGGCAGAGTGTTTTGATGGCAAAATAGTTCACTCTTTGGCCTCTAAATAGACGAATGATTTTATTATCAGGTGACTGGCCGTTGTAAAAGGATATGTGCCAAATAATTTAAGAACAGCTAACAATTGTGGAATTTAAACTGGAAAAATAATTGATATGTTAAAGAAAAAACGAGTAAATTCAAGGAATTTAGAAGTCAAAATCATATTAATGAGACTAGCTTGCACAATGAACCAGACTTTTGGGAGTCAAGATAAATGTTAGATAGGTACATAAATTTATGGTGCCAGCTGTAAATAAAATGTCCCCAGCTACCGCAAAAATGGCGCAACTTATATGCCATATGGCTGATGGCCTGCTAACTTGAGGGTGCAAAAGCACTCTAACCAACCAAATTGTGCTAAAAGTAATAAATGCGGAAAACTATCTGTAGACTAGAAGAAGGCTGAGACTATTCTGTAGAAGACCCAGACCGCTCCACTCACCCTAGGGAATGAGTAACTGTCTCTAGGCGATCAGGGAAACCACCCTGTTGTTTTCGTTGTTGTTGAGACCTAGACCATCCGACCTACCAGAAAGGTGTAAGGTTACTGCCAAGAGCTGTGGCATTCTTTTGATCTTTGAAATATAAACAATCATTCTGTTCTGCGCCACTTCGACACAGGGGAAACCACCCTGTCGAAAGCCCAGACCACCCGACTCGTCCGTAGACTTAGAGCAGCTGTTTGGATGGCCGGACGGGGAAACCACCCGGTGTCGAATTGACGCAGAACAGAATGCTTTTGATGTTTCAAAGATCAAAAGAATGCCACAGAATCTTGGGCATGCGTAGCATGTGTAAAATGGACCACACCATTAAGTTCCCCTAACACCTTAAATCTATTTAAAACCAATATAATATGCTAACTAATAGATCCTACTAACATCAAACGTGCTCTTCTCAAATTTAACTGTCACCAGCTACTTACTCTTCAGAACAAAGGAGTTGAGACTTGAAAGCCGGCAAAGATGACACGAAACACAAGATTGGATATTTAAAAGGATATTGACACATCACCAGGTCATTTTAACTGATTATTTAAATTGACTTTGTGTGAGCGAATTTTACATAAATGTGCAGGTTTTAAACATCTTAAGATTTAAACTGATTTTCGAGTGAGGGCTTTATGTGTTTGTATCCATTCTAGCTGAATACCTATCAGTCGGATATTCAAAGAATTTGGCAATCAGATAAGTCCAGTGTTTTCCTGAGTCTCATCCGAATTTGCTTCGAATAAAAAAAATCTGATGGAGGTCAGCACATGACTTTCCCTGCAGACTTATATCCCCGTTCTCTTTATTTTATTTTAATTTAATTCACTTCTAATTCAATTTTCGTTCTTATTTGGTAACTGAACTTATATTCAAAGGTGGCGTAGAGAAAATATGAAGAAACCAAAATATCTCTAGAACGACTAGTCCTAGTGTAATGGTGCTGGTCTTATTCTTTTCTTCGTTAAAAATTACGTATAAAACATGTATGTAATGGATATATTTGAGCATACGTAGTTTTTTATTTTAAATTTTGGCGCCTTTTGCTGGCCATTTCGTAAAAAAAGGCAGGTTGTTCTTTTCCGAATCGTACCAAAATCTAATCAGCACTAGATCATCTTACATGTAATTTATCTTCCAAATTTTGTGAAATTTGATCAATTAGTAATTTAGCTAGAATGGATACATTAAATTTTTACAGGCCATTTCGCATTAAAAGACGGATTCTGTTTTTACAAATTCTACCAAAAGCTAATCAGCACCAGGGTCTCACCCAAGTGATTTACATACCAAATTTTATGAAATTAGGTCCATTAGTTTTTTAGTTAGAGTGGATAAATACATTGCACAGACACACACACAGACGTCACGCTAGAAATAGTTTTTTCGTATTCTAGAGGTCTCGAAAAAAATAGATCCGTCGAAAACTCGAGTTGCGATTTTCGGCATGATTCCAATACTTTCCCTATACATTACCATGTATTGCAGGGAAAGTAAAATACATCTGATCTCTTTGGTGAAGTACTTGGCTTAGAAACACAACTGTGACAAAAAGCGCGTGACTTTTAGCGAACGGAACTTGCTAATTAGATGAAAAAGGTGCAATTAAAAATGAAACAGCTTATCGATAAAATAAAATTATATAAAAGCATTCATATATCATTAATCTCAGCGATCATGCACTATTTGTGATACATACTGTGCCATGGCACACCGTCTGGGAAGCGCTGTTGTAATCTACTATCTATTTTAAGAGATCTACAAATTTCTATCATTGTCGCGATCATGCAAATGGTATAATCCCAATGCAAATGGTATAATTACTGCAAATTGAAGATGAAAAACAATATTATATAAATTCAAAGCAAAACAACAATTACCATTTAATCAATTACCATCCACAAACACATGCACAGACAGGCATTATCTTTTATTATTTAAGATAATTAGTTCATAACATAAATTTAAGGCAATTAATTACTAAACAAACCTATTTTTCTTAGTTTGCATTTAATCAATTTAATATCATTCATTTAAAAAATGCCATTTTCGCCAACTACATTTAAAAATATCTTCCAAATATATCTGCAGTGTGTCGCGCTTTCTAATAATTTGCAATAATCACTGCAAATTGAAGATGAAAAACAATATTATATAAATGCAAAGCAACACAGCAATTAACATTTAATCATTTCGTTCGATATCTCAAATTTTGAGAAAAGGTTGAGTTGAAAATGACATATTAACTTCAGAACATACACAAGGGTCGGAAAGTAATCAGATAATTCGACAGTCAAATTATTTAATAGAATTTCATTCTCCATTGAAACGAGCCTCAAGTTAATGACACTTCTCGTATAAACTGAATAATGTGTCTGAAAAGACATTATAGAATTGACACTTCGCGTGTCAGCAAATTAATTATACAAACATACTTGATAAAATCGCACAACTTCCAATAGTTGGATAAGGGAACAAGCATATCTGTCTTACTGGGGAATCTTAAAGAACTCGTCAAGCATTAATTTTATTTATTTTAAAAGGAAAGTTTTAAATTTTGGTACTCTAACTTGTTCAGCAATAAATTAATGTATTGTAAGATGTGATTGTAATATAAAAGAAGTTTCATTTGAATATAGCAGTTTAAATGTATAAGTGTGAGTTTAAAAGTATCATAAATATCTAAAGTGCGAGTCTCCACTCGACTTTCTCATGCATTCATATTCCATGTACTTCCACTTGTATCACTATCCTTATTAGAATGAAAAATAGATTCATGTTTCAAATTTCATTCTGAAATAATTCTTTTAAATCATTCCATAGTTTTTTTATCTTAAAAAGTTTATTTTTCCAAGCTGGCAACAGTTTAGTGACATCGATGAGTTGATGCATTTTACTTAGCTGTGTTAGTATAAACTATTTTTCACCGTTAAACAACCGAGTAATTTCCCCATATACTATTATAGCATCAAAATTAACGATGTAAAATTCAATACCTGAATAATAAGTAATAACTTTATACATTGCGCTTTTAAAAGCGTATCAAATACCCTACAATTTCTCTGTAATGAAAAACTAAGCTGACCATTCTGAAAAGAAGTTAATGATAGTACAATAACTGCATATTTGTAATTAAGTTTATCATTTGTTTTGTTGTATCAGTTAAGTATTTCATACAAATTAAATCCAAATTATTCATGAAGTACTAAACAAATGTTTTGTTATTGCTACTCATCTATATACTTAATTTGAACTATTAATTAAGGGATGTATTTGTATGTGTCATGAAAGCGTGATGACCACTAAACCTAACTTCATTAATTTCTTAATGAGCTTGATTTTATTTTTATTTTTATTAAATTCGACGTCAAAGTATAATAACAGAAGCAGTTCCTTTACCTACATCTTTGATTTGATCCTTGAGGGAGGGTGAATGCTAGAACCAGCCAGAAACGTAGCTGCAGCAAATAGCTTCCGTTCCCAAGGTGTAATATTGGATCCACCACTGCATACACACTCATGTAAAATATCAAATTCAGAAAAATAAACTAATCAAACATTATGTAATTATTTTAATGCATATATAGTTACCCCTTGCTAATTCGGCCCGTAATAATCCGGTCTCTCAGTTATCCTATGTTTATTTGTTATTTATGTTTTTTAACTACAGGCAGTTAACTCGTAACATTAAATTTAATAAAGAATTGAACTAAAGTATTTTATGCACCCTCATTAACCCAGCACTTTTTCTAATCTGCCACCCCTCATTAATCCAACATTCTAGCTAATCTGGCACCCCTCATTAACCCAGCACTCTTGCTAATCTGGCACTCCTCAGCAACCCAGCACTCTTGCTGATCACTCTTGCTGATCACTCTTGCTGATCTTTCATCCCTCGGTGCAAAAAATGGCCGGATTAACAAGAATCTACCGCATACTATTTTTCCCATTTGCTTGCGCTAATTTACAGCACAAAAGTCGGAAGAAAATGACACAAACGAAATATCTTCTTAGGAATCCGTAGTTAAGAACAGGAACTGTATTTAGTACTACTTATGTCCATCTGTAACCCTTTTTATAAATTTGAACAGAACATCCGACAACCTTCAAATTTACACACAGTGGTCCAACAACAAAGCAAAGATGTCGAAAAATACTAAACATTAAAATCTTGTATAAAAACAACGCATAAAACAAATTAGAAATGGTATCAATTATTGTTTTATTCTCTGATTTTAACAAAGATTAGCCATTTTGAATGCTATAATAATAAATTTTGGAATGCCATAATGGAATCTTTTTAATTAAAAATTATAAAACTGAGAAAAAATTTTGAGCCAAGATATGATACTACAAAATGTTTTGCTTTTATCTCTAAATGAAAGCTGAAACTAATAGCTGGGTGATAGAAAGATTGTGAAATACATCATAAATGACATATATTTGAGGTTATTTTAAATTTTAAACATATTAAAATTTAAATTGTAAAATTGTTCTGTATAGAAATAATTAAATTATAGAAAAGTTCATAAAAATGTTCTGAATTATAAAGTATTTATAAACTGAACAAAGTTTTGAGAAACTGAACATTTAAACTTTGGAAAGTAAACTTATGTATTTTTTTTTTATTATTTTATGTTTTAAAGTTCAAATTAGTTAAAAGTAAAAATCAAATACAAAGATTCACAATCTCAATTCGGAAGGCAAGTGATCTTGGCCGAGGCCCTTTCAACAAATAACAATTTAAAAATATTAAAATAGATGCTGTGTGAAAATTTATGCAGAAAAAATGATTTGCAGAAAACAAAAAGATTTGCAGAAAACAAAACAATAACACTCCATCGAAAAAGCAATTGTTAAATTAAAGCGTTGTTATTTTACTAAAGGTCAAGTGTGGGAAATGGATGTTAAAAAATGCAAATTCATCAACATTCAAATTTGAATATTCAACTCTGATTTAATAGACAGCACGCTTTCATAACAGATACCAATATCCATACATAGATTTCACACATTTTTGTAGTTTTTCAGCATTGAATAGCCAATATCAGGAATGATAGCAAAATCAATCTCGTGAACCTCTATGGTGACTAACAAGTTAGTCAGACCATGCAACCAGCTTCAACATTTGCTGCAATTTAGTAAATTTATGTGGTAGATGAAGTCAGTTCTGCCATGCAGCGGCCAAATTTATATACATAAAACTTGACATACGTGGAACCCAAACTTCACTTCGCTTCCCGTACATCCTATTTTCTCTTTGCTTTCTTTACGCTATAATGCTATTATGGTTATTATGCTGGATATAATATTTTAACCAAGTATCAATCAAGTAAGTGTTATATTTTAATATGTATAACAACGCAGATTTCCTTTTAACAATAATCTAACATCATTTTAAGATTGTTTTATATCAAATTCAAGTATTATTTACAAAAATATCAAATTCTTATCAATCATGTATAAAAGTACACGCTAAAAGACTGAATATTTTGTTAAATGTCGGAAAGGCTAGATGAACACAATGAAGTTTCAGCTGTTTATAAAATATCAGTAAGTTTTCCAGTGTTTTTCTGGCCAAGAATTAGTAAAGATATCTATATGTAAAAATTATATTGCATGTGTAACTGATCAATTATTTGCCAATCTTTAACAATTTATACTAGCATCTTTTTGCACAAACCACCCCATGCCTGGTAATAAACAGTTACAGAATGCAGGCATACAGACATTTAGAAATATATTTTAACTAATTTTGCATGTACTTTTAAACAAACTTTCATCCAACAAACTTTCTTTTGTAGAAGTAAGTAATTTTGTTACGATATTCAGTTTCTGTTATCATTTATGTTAAATAAGACTTGATCCAGCTTTGAAAGAATCAATGAGTTGCGCATTCATTTTATAGCATAACTTTTGCACATGACAAGGGTGTGTTTGAAAAGTTAACTGAATAGTCATCTCCGTTAACAATTGTTTATCAGTTATCATGTTATATCACTCACCAGAGAAAAAACACCATGGTAATTCTGCACGGTTCTAGACAACATTTCAAGCAAAACACGTGTTCTGTGTATCATATGAACACATAACATCGTGTGAGAAAATCCTTGATCATTCGGGTTATAACTGCACTGTGACCGAAACAAGTTTTCAAATGGCAGTGGTTATGAAAAAGGTTTTGAACTCTCTAGCCATGACTGATGGTCACCTGTCATAATCGCAGGAACTCTTCAAATGTTTCCCAAATATTATCAGTTTTAGTTAGATTTTGTTCAGTGGTATGCCGTCCATAGAAGCAATGCTTACCTAAAATCAGTTTAAAGAAATAAAAAATGTTTACTATAATATTTCAGCAGAGTTGGTGAAACGGTGATTGATGATAGATCATTGGTCACAAAGCTCAAATTAATCTTAATTAATAATAGCAAAGATACAAGTTTTTGTTGTATTTTAAAAAGTTTTCGTCAAATTTGAGAAATAAGAATTCTCAATTTCAACGAAAATGTCATTAATGCGTTTGCAAAAAAAATCATGACTGTTATCATAATTGAACCATCCACTTCAAAATTAAAAAACCAAATCCTCAAAGACTTGTAAAGTTACTTGCTTTTTATAAAGCAGTGTTGAAAACCCAGACCACATGACCAGCCCGAAGGCTTATGGTAGCTAATTGTGTGGCCGGTTATAAAGCAGTGTGAAAAAAATAAATTTTCAAATCGATTAAAATGAAATAAAAATGGAAAATTTGCCTATACACATCTCTAACTATGTCTGGAAAAGATTTGGTATGAAATTGATATGATGTTTTTAAATAACAATATCAGGATGCATATAATTTTTTTTCAATCATTGTGCATGTAAATTTGTAGTGTCGTTTAAAAAACATTTGGCTTTCTTACTAAACTTTGGCTTTCTTTTTAACACATTTTAGTTATCCCTGTACACGAAACACAATTTTTAAATAATTTCTGAACAGATATTTGTGTACAATATCATTAACATTCTAAGTACTCATTTGTTTAACGTAATATGAAGTAAGGGATATTTATATTTTATTTTAAAGAAACATGTTATCAACATGGAATAATTAATACCTGCAATGGCAGCAAGAAAACTTGCTTTGCTATATGCCACAATAATGTGAATTTCTATGCAAATTGATATATTAAGTGCTACAATGCAGCCGGCTTCAAATTTATTAAAAATTAAACTCTTAAGATCACTTTGCCTATAAAAATATTCCCAAAGTTTGAATCAGGCTCTCATTCAGGGTGCAAAATACAACAGCCCAGTGGTTAGCTCATGGGAATTGCACTCGGAAGGCCTGGGTTCGACTTCCGCCACTGCCAAAACTGCCGCCGTGTTCATGCGGGGTACGATCATGTTAAACATGCGTGTCCGTAAGTCCACCCGAGAGGTTGGTAGTAGAGGAAGGAGAGTAAGTTCCCTGTGAATGCCCCCCACTGGGTTCCGGTCTGAATTGGGTGGCACTTTCCGGCCGTCCAAATAAATACCTTAAACCTTATTGGTAAGTCGAACGGGCTGGGTCGAAGAGAAAAAAGGGAGCAAAATAAGGGAATATTTTTCATTAGCAAACTGCTAATCAAAATTTCATTTCTACAGCAATTTCGATATTTTGACTTGCAGTTCACAACTATTTTTTCACTACTTCTTAAAAATTGTACTAATAAACATATCAAGATTCCGGGTTTGAAATATAAAAGAAAGAAACCATAAATATTACAGGCACGTATGCGGAATTTTTTTTTTTACAGTCATGAGTCATTTGTTGTGATTTTTAAAATAAAGTCTCAAAATACGATTCAAATTTATTTTTACATAGCAAAACACAAATTTTATATCACAATTTGCGATGCGATACCACTTTTTTTGCACTCTGCTCCCATTGCAGATAAGATAACTACATCCATGAACATATAAAGCTGACATAAAAGTTTAAATCAAATCTCAGATTCACAACAGCATTCCTATGAAGTAATTTAGATTATCAATGCTGTACGTTGTATATTTATTAATGCTTTATTTAGCTAAATATGCTATATTTAGCTAAATATTTTGGAGTGTTCGGACTTCCATTGTTTATAGAATGCAGTGGGTGAAATACTGTAACCACATACATGAATCATGCAATACTATTTACTAATTGTCGTTTGTAATTGTGGCAAGAAAACATTAAAAAAATAAAAATTGTTGATATTCATATTTGCAAGCATTAAATATGTTGTAGAAAACTTGAAAGTAAGAGGAACTCGAATTCAACACAAAATAATAGGGATGATTATTAAAATGATTTTAAAAATGCAACAAGTTAAATTTACAATGAATAAGATGTTTTAAAATCCACCTAATCCAAAGAAAAATACCCAGCTCGTTGAAATATTTCAAAAATTTATTATGTGCTCAAATACGAATAGTAGTTTGAATGAGTTTCGAAAACACATGTTCTTTTATCCTGAATCGTACCAAATTGGCAAAATTTAATCAGTACCAGGAAATTTTATGAAATTTGGTCAATTAGGTTTTGAGACAAAGAGCTACAGACACACACAAATGTCACGCTAAAAATAGTTTTTTCGGATTCTAGAGGTCCCAAAGCTTGTAGATCCGTCCAAAACTCGAGTTGCAAGTTTCGACATAATATCAATATATTCCCTACCCATTACCAAGTATTTCAGCGAAAATAGTAAGTATATGCTTAAAATTTCAAAGTTTTACAAATTTAAACTGTCACAAGTATGCAAAACAAAACATTAAAATAAAATTCAATTTACAATCTGATATCAGCTTTTATCGACCTTACAATGCATAAAATTGCATTATTACTGACAAATAATTTATCTGTGGTAAGTATCTTTCATGTATATGAACTCTGTTTAATTTTTTTGAATTCAATTATGGTAATTCTTTTACAAACATATTGAATGTTTTAATGTGCTTTAATACTAGATCTGCAACCATTTTGTTGCTTAACTCTTTGGCTCCCGAAACGGCCCAAACGGCCCTACAAGCAAAGTACCGCAGACGGCCCAGCGGCCCAGAGATATCGCGACCCCCTTTTCAAGGTGGGAGGTTGGACTTCAAAACGCCGGCAAAGGGGAAGAGGCTATCTGTCATTCATTCTACTAAGAAGTACTTTGGCGACAGGTCTTACTTTTGGCTGATTACCTGACGAAAACACGGGGACTGAAGTCAAGTGTCAGGTGTCGTAGTATTTATGAGTTTGATAGATTTTCTTAAGAACTATGGTTCTACTTCTGCTTCTTGACTTTTATTCGTTTGTTTTCCGAATTCGGTTTGAAATGAGCGTTTTGTAAAATTTTAACACAGGATGAGTTAGAATGCAATCTTATTTAATGATACTGATGAATCGGATTGCACTGAATGGGAAGATGATGACTGGTATGAGAGCAAGGCAGATAAAAACAATCCTGAATTTTTAGCACTTTACAACATAGTTGAAAAGTGTTTATGACTTTGTTCATTCTGTCTGTCTGTTTGTCTGCCCATTCGCATGATAATTGCCGTATAAATGACTTTATCAAAATGAAAATTTTTTTTGTTTATTCGGTCTGTAGCGGTCTGGGAATGTAAAGGAATAATATCACTCAATTAATTTTGGATTGAACCCGGTTTGAAAAAATGAAATGCATTTAATCCTATGGGACCTAATTTTTTAAACATTTTTTGTCTAACGAAGTCTAATTTCCAATTATGAAGATTGTAAACACATCAAGCTGTAAGATGAGTTGTACAAGAATTCTTGAATTTCTTTAACGCAAAATTATTTAGCGCTGGAGTCTGCAATATAATTGATATGAATGAAACAGTCACTGATTTTACATAGAGAACAGACGATTTTATAGTAGACTTTTCCGGTGAAGTTTTAAACACAGAGTTAAATTACTTTTATCTCCATGGTTTTAAGTTTTTATGTAAAATAAATTATTGTAGTATTGAAAGGAATAGAATAAATATTTATGAATGGAATTTTTACTGCTTTTTCATAGAGAGCCAAGCAATTTATATTTCAATGACGTCATTTGAATATAGTTCATTTTTGTCTATGAAGTTTACAAATATAATAAATTATTGTAGTATTGTGATAATTTAAAAAATATTACCCACTGAATATTTCGCATCTTAGAGATGTTCAAATGAAATTGCATTGCAGTTGGAAAGTGTTTCATAATCAATGCTTTATGCATGATTGATCTTTTTTGTTAAATAATGAATAAAGAGAAATTGAGACTGTTATGATGGATGAAAATGAAGAACTTAATTGAACAATGGATATAGATAATACAAAAATGTATTTGCTTGCAAATACATTTCCTGCATTTGCTTGCCGTTCTGGACCTGTCCTTGATTTACCACCTGGTGCTAGTCCATTGCAATTTTTTAAATTATTTTACACCGACGAAGCTGTAGAAACAATTCGGTTAAATACGAAGAATTATGCATATTTTTGTGCAACAGAGCAAGGAAATGAAGATATTTCAATTCAAAGTCCTTGATCAGAAATTTACTAAACTCCAATTTTATACATTTCCTGCTATATTTTATATCCACTCAAAATATATCAGGAAACATAATGATCGCAGTAGCTCAAGGCGTTGTCAAGCGAGCCAAAATTTGATGCTTTGGTTCTCACCTAAAACACGAGTTCTTTACAGAGCACTATATAACATATAAAAAATAATTATTCACTTTAACCCACTAATTCTACCTGCAAGGTCGATTTTTACTGATGTAGGTAAATGGAATTTGGGTCATACCCCCCCCCCCCCCCTATTTGGAGGAAAAGTTATGTTAATTGAAAAACAAAATTTAGTGATGTCATTCTTTCGATCGTAATCCCCCTTTTCGAAATCTGGGTTACATCTATAATTTTCATACTATTTATAAGTATAGCGCAGTTAACACAATTATTTTTCTGTATAGGCCATATTATTACATGTTTGTTCCACTTTAGAACCATATACAGTAACACATTCTACATAGAAAAATAATTTCAAGAAAACCTTAAATTTTGAACTACGGGTATTATATATATATATATATATACCAATCCTTACATAACCTTAGCATATATAAAATTTCATGGTGGCACCAATATTTTGTTCCAATCATAAAACCTACTGTATATTCAGATAAGTTAGTTATCTGAATTTTAATTATATTTATTTCATAAGTTAGTTATATGAATAACAGATGCTGGTTGCTAGTGGGGATAAGATTTTACGTAACGTTTACCCTTCATATACCGTTTACACCTCATAGACATACAGTTATGAACTGCTTTACAAAGGTGTTGAAATATGCTCTGGAAGTCTGTCCTTTAAAATCTAAAATTTAAAATGTTTTTTAAAAAATTCTACAAGAACAAACATTTTGAAGGAGACTTAAAAAACCAAGACTTATTCCTCAATAAATCGTAGGTTTTCAAACACTTTTAAGAGGGAGGGGGGGGGGGATTTATTCCTTTATATTTTTACCCTGTAAAGCAAACCTCCGATTGAACCGTTTTATAATTTGGTTCCCTTTTCTTTGCCAAAGTTCAGTGGAGCCGTGAGAAAACTATTTTTACAATCACAGACATCGCACAAGAGCATTATTATTCAGCCTCAGGTTTGGACTTCATTTTACAAGATGTCCCAAAATAAATGACTGCAGTCCATTTCCGACAAAGCATGACACCCTTTTGAAATATATAACAGACTCATAAAAGCAATTGACTCCTTGAAGCAACCCTGGGCTATATATTACTTCCATAGCCCTGGAAGCAACCTGCCTAGCCCACAGATATACAACAATGCATATTGTTCTCCAGCTTTCTTTATATAGCCATCATGTACAAAGACATACAGCAACTTATTCAGAAATAAATTACACCGCTGTTTTTAAGTCAGTTCAGCCGATATCTGGGCTTCTGGATGCAGTTAGTTAAATTGCCGACACCGTAAATCAGGTAAGTAAAGATGACCAAATTAATTTTTCTAAAAATAAGCATGTCAAAGCACAGACGGTCTAGAATTTGTTTGTTTGGTAGGAGGAGAGGTGCTGTTGTCTGCTAAAATCCCACAAGTCCGGGTGTTACATCCCCTTTATCTCTATAGAGATAAAGGGGATTATAATTTCAGTTCTTTTGATGGAAACTTTTCCGATTGAGGAAAGTTAGGACTTTAGAACGCAATTAATTCCGCCTTTCACAAATCTTAAAAATATGAAACGATATATACGAATGTTTATTACTTTATTTCCGAATTATTTCCGATTATAGTTTTCCGAAGATTATATTTTAAGCATTCATATTTTAAACATAAATATTTGAAAATTTGAATCAATAAAACATCTTTAAAATCCGAGTTCAGAGAAAATAAACATTTAAGTACAGGCAAATAGAGATATTACAAGATCAGGTGGTTTGTGAAATTTTCAAAAAATGGGAATTTGGGAATGTAAAATGTTAGATAAAAAATTAATAAACCTTTCTATGAAAATTAAAATGTGTATTTCTTAATCTATAGTATTGACACCACACTCCTTCCATAATTGTAAGTAAACATCAATATACAATCACAACACATGGGCATCAAAGAATATAGTATAAAAATTCTGATTATGAATGATCTTAACAACAGTGTTTGTATTACATAAAAGCATCCATGAACCGGTTTCGTTTTTATTACGCGTCCCATGAAATAACTGATATTCACAATGACAATAATAAAAACTTATTATGCGCAGAATTTGCGAACCGACAAATTCAATTCTGAGATGTAATCATCTTCAGTTTCTTCAGCATTTAAGTCAGGCTACCCGAGGCTGCAACAGCTACTAAGATCATAGTGAACCCATCAATAGAGCATCCCCAAGGATTACACATTCATATTTGTTTTTTCGTGTGTGAATAATAACAACTTAAAACTCATAAATTTCATAACATTCTTGTTTTAATAATGCGAATTATTATATTTATTTCTACTTTGTTTTTTTGTTGTTGTTTTTTTTTGTTTATTTTGCATAATGTACGAATGTAAAACTTTTCATAGCAATACGCGCATTCTTCCTTGAGTTATCTTGTCCACATCAAATACATAGAGAGGGAGAGTTTGAGGGTGGAACAAAAGTATCGGAAATATGGGCGAAAGATTTTAACACATAATTTCTTGTCAAAAATCAAGAAAACAACATGTTTGTAATATTATAAAGTAAAAATGTAGAAAGTATTTTTGATTAAAATGAAAAATTATAGATAAGGTCTGAGTATACTTCTCTAAAATTAATGGTATTGTAGCAACGGGTGGTTATGTGTGTCATAACCCTTCACATAGACAGAGTAATTACATTGGTTTAATAGCATACATCGTCTGAAGGATGTTTAGCCTCGTAACCGCCATTAAATCGGGAGGTCCCACGCTTAGCTAACAAATAAGTTTAAAAATACTATAATACACTTTGAAAAAAAAGTAATTTTTTGTTTACAAAATGTTCAAAAATCCAAACAAACATTTAATATTATATATATATATATATATATATATATATATATATATATATTCTGCTACACAACTTCAGAAATTGGTTTATTTTAATCCAACCTACTAAGTAAAATATATTGTCTAACGAAGTAAAATGTTTACTAATTATTTGCCAAACAAGTGATTTTTTTAAAATATGTCACTCAAAAGCGTCATTGACAGCAAACAACCCTTTTCCGAAACCTATTAACCCTCCCCTCTCCTTTGAGGGTATTCGCGTAGAAGAGAAAAGGCGTGTGTTTACTCAAGCGTCATTATCTTCCAAGGGGGTCGGAAATGGCCATTCCCTGTTCGGCCGTCTTAGGGGTTCTGAGGTAGTACCGGAAAATTGAGCTTGGGACTCAAAGGGTTAAACTGCACGATTCTAGTGTTGTAGCTTATCAAATATAACAAGTTATTGCATAAATATTACTTAATTCTTTAAATAAATATTCTTAGCGCAACGTACAACGTGTATTCCAATGGGCGATCTATGGATTGTACGTTTACCAGCAACCGTTGCTAAGGCTCGTTACTAAGGGAATGTCACGTGGTTGAAACAGCTCTATTACCTTAAAAAAGAAACAATTCTTAATTTCTTTTTAATAAATCGAGTGACGATAAAAAAAAGAGTTATAATTCCCTGCAATAAAGTGATCTACTCATACTCGTAGCATTTTTTTTTATCTTCAAGATAAGCTCTTTTGATGGCCTACAGCAACTTCTCCCTGCTATCTTCACTAAGACGTTTCTTAAATTCATCTCCTCTAATTAATACAGCGGGGAGTCTAAAAAAGACTTACTGTCTTTATCAGAAAGATTTCCGCATTTGAAAACACTGAAAACGGTAAGCATAATAACAAATATTAATGTTTATAACATTATACAAGTACGATATTTACAATTGACTCAACCGAAAAACATGCAATGTATGGCCACTGGCAACGGTTGCTAGGGGTATGCTTGGAGGTGTGACGTCAGCTGAAACAGCTCTAAAAGATATCCATCCGTAATACCATGAAGGCAAAAAAATTAAATCTCCGTGTTTTAGAACACATAAACGGCAAATTACTGAAAATTCTCTGTCCGAAATGCATCAACCAGCTAAATAAGAGCTTGAATCTCTCCTTGATTGACATTTACATATCTGGCTATGTATATGTGTTACTTCACATTGGCTCCACCTCCCGTCCTACCCAGTATGGGAGGGGGGAAGGGGACGGAGTCGTCATTAATTTAGACATCCCGTTTCAATATATGTGTCCCAGCAAGCAAGAAAGAAATATCAGAGTAAATCATATGCATGTTCAGTATGTGGAGCCATTATGAGGTTGAACCGCTCTTGTTTATCGTTTTACGAATCGTTCCTTGGAAGAGGATTAGACCGTCGTTTTTAGATAGTAATATTGTCCTTATAAATATTATTACGTTCTTATAAATATGGTCATCCAAATAATCAATTGAAAGTCTGTAGCGGTACAGGGACTGAAACTTGATTGGCATATTGTTTCTTTGCGAATAAATATATCCTGCACCATCTGCCATTGTTGAGAATCTTTCAATTAACTTTTATCGAAATCCCTTTCAATAACTTCAAAACGATCAAAAATAATGTATTTTGAAGTCAAAAGTTAGTGATTTCCTTTGAGAATGTGACAAATATCTGAATAACCTGATTGGCATTTTCTATAACTGCACTTATCCAAGACAAACAAGCTCAGATAAAAGTTTAATACATAAAGTGTGTTGTTGTGACCCAGACCGTCCGACCTACCAGAAAGGTGTAAGTTAACTGTTTGGACGGCCGGACACATAAAGTATGTAATCGAATTTAAGGTATGTAAAAAAATATGCAGTTAAAAATTCATTTGGATAACCCTTTCTTCGGTCACACTTAAGATAAATTAATTTACATATGATATACGTTAGAAATCATTTGTGAAGTAAATGAACTTGAATAATGTGCTTGTACAGGCTGATGTCAAATGCCTTATGTGTAATAAATGTGGAAACACATTTATGCAAGAAGTGATTTTAATCAACATAAACTTCTACACACTGCTGAAAAACAGTTTCAATGTGATGTTTGTCTGAAAGTATTCCATAAAGAAAATGCTTTGAAAACACATTTGCGTAGACATGAAGTAAAGAATTCATTTGTATGTAAACTATGTTACAAAACGTTTGGGGAAATGAAGGGTTTGAATGAACATAAACTTGAGCATACTGATGAAAGATCATTTATATGTAATATGTCTAAAACAATTTTATGAAAAACAGAATTTAATCAGCATTTACGTACTCATACAATAAAAAAAGAGAAAATACATGACTGTAATTTCTGTCAAAAATTATTTCATTGTCAGAAAGATTTAAATTGTCATTTCGCTATGCATACTCCAAAGAAACTATTTATCTGTGAAGTATGTCAAAAAGTCTTTTCACAAAAATGTAATTTAACTGTACATAGACGTGTGCATACTGGTGAAAAACCATACATTTGTGATGTGTGTCTTAAAGCATTTTCACAAGCAGGTGTTTTAAAGAGACATAAACGTATTCATACTGGTGAAAAACCATTTATATGCAAATTATGCCCAAAATCATTTACACAAAAAATTGGTTTAAAGCTGCATAAACTAGTGCATACTGGTGAGAAATCACTGGTCTGTGAAATATGCCACATAAGATTTGCCCATTTAGGTATTTTAAATCAGCATAAATTGGTGCACACTGGTGAGAAGCCATTTACGTGTGAGTTATGCCCAAAATCATTTACTCAAAGAATTAGTTTGACGCGCCATTTGTTTTCACATAGTAACAAAAAACCATTTTTTTGTGAAATTTGTCAGAAATCATTTGCAACAAAGTATTATTTAAATGCACATAAAGTTGGGCACACTGGTAAGAAATCTTTTGTGTGTGAAGTATGTGAAAAAAAATTTGCATCAAAACAGCAGTTAAATATTCATAAACGTTCACATACTGGTGAGAAACCGTTCGTCTGTGAAATATGTCCAAAAGCATTTAGACAAAGAAATTCCTTAAATTTGCATAAACTTGTACACACAGGTGAAAGGCCATTTCTGTGTAAATTTTGTAAAAAATCATTTTCTGAGAAAGGTACTTTAGATAGACATTTACGTATTCATACAGGAGAGAAACCATATGCTTGTGAACTATGTCCAAAGGCATTTGCACGAAAGCAGGTTTTAAATCAACACAAACTTGTGCACACTGGTGAAAAACCATTTGTATGTGATATATGTCAAAAATGCTTTGGCCATAAAAGTCATTTAGCTAAACATATATGTAGTACAGACAAAAAATGATTTGTATGAAATATATGTGACATTTGTGTACTTTATTTAGATGTTTAGGTATTTTGAAAAGTGAGCAGTTGTGAGTAAATTATATCATCTTTTACTTCGATTTTTATATCTTGGTTTTGATAAATCTGCATTCTCCTCTGTTTCAAAATACAGTATTACTGGCTCTAACCCACTGTACCTATCCTTTTTGAAATTACACGAAAATATAATGGTCATTTTCACTCTATGCTTACATTTGAAAAAAAAAATCTTTTTTTTTCAACTTTGAAATTTTCTTTAGAAATTGAAACATATGATAATGTGTATGTTTGGTGTATCTGTAAATGTAGCAAATTGAACACTTTAGCCTTTGGTATAGTATTTATATGCTGTTGCCGTGCCAGCTGCAGGACAATTTGTCAAGTCCATTACCAGACAAAATTAACCAAGATTGTAGTGTTTCCCCTAGGCATTTTCAGGAGGGCGTAGCACCCTGCCTATTTTTTTATAGTGATTAATGCATCCTGTCCATTTTTTCACAGTAGTAAATGTGCCCTGCCCTTTTTTGTACAAAAGTAAATGTGCCTTGCCCGTTTTTATTCAAAAGTAAATGTGCCTTGCCTGTTTTTGTACAAAGGTAAATGCGCCTTGCCTCTACCTTTTTTTAATAGTAGTAAATGCGCCCTGCCCACATTTGGTTAAAAAAAACCCTCAAGGTTCCTGAAAATTTCCTTCTTTCTGCTAATAGCATGACTCATTATTTTCTGGTTCCCGGACTAGTTCTTTTGGATTCTTCACACGGAAGAAACACCCGCCTACCCATTTCCCCTTTGCACCTGTCCCTTCGTTTATGAATGAGTTAATAAAACCTCTGCCTTCAGCTGAACATGTGCGAAGAAGTCCTTGTTTTTTATATGGCTCTTTGCTATTTGTGTTACACGTGCGAGCCATATATACTAACATATAAGTCGCCCCCACCCCCCTACTTTCAAAGAAAAAATAATCCCAAACTCTAGTATAAGTCAATCCCAAAAAGAGAAAATAAGATTTTCCAAATTATTCAAAAACACTTGAAAAAAAAAAAATATGTATAGAATAACAAAATTTAATTTCCAGGATAAGAACTTCATCAGAACTCTTTAAAGTCCGATTCCATAGGCCTATGACATATGAGCATTGTTTCCCGTCTGTTTTGGGGATGCTCATTCTCACGTGACAGACTCCAGGCATTCTTGAACGCCTAGCACTCAGTATCATCAAAATGGACTGGAGACTGTGCATTTCTGTCTCTCAAGCGTCCTTGCCCCACCACGCAATTAAAACAATATCTGGCTTCCGCCCGTCATTTGATCTGTTGTTTTCATTAACCCCCAACACAGTTGTTATTAAATACGAGGCATGTTTTTTAAGTAAGTACCGTTTTGGAATTAAAAAAAGACGTGCAAAGATATCGCAATAATTTTATTTCTACATGAAAGCCTGTACCTTAATCTACTTTTCTACATAATTTCCGTGAATATTGAGGCACTTGTCATAACGTGGCACCAGTTTTTGAATACCCTCCTCATAAAATTCTGCCGCCTGACTTGTTAACCACTGTATCACAACTGTTTTGACTTCGTTATCGTCTTGAAGACGCTGACCACCCAGGTGTTTCTTCAAGTGCAGGAACAAATGGTAGTCGCTGGGCGCCAGATCAGGGCTGTATGGAGGATGATCTAGAGTTTCCCATTTAAAAGATTTGATGAGATCTTTGGTCCGATTAGCCACATGTGGACGGGCATTGTCATGCAGCAAAACGATACCCTTACTCAACTTGCCGCGTCTTTTGTTCTGGATTGCACGACGCAGATTGTTCAATGTCTCACAATAAGACGCTGCATTGATTGTCTCATTACGAGGCAGAAACTCCACTAGCAATACTCCTTTTTTGTCCCAAAAAACTGTGCACATGATTTTCCGGGCAGAAATTGTTTGCTTAAACTTCACTCCTTTGGGTGATGATGAATGTCGCCATTCCATGGATTGTTGTTTTGATTCTGGTGTGACGTAGGCCACCCATGTTTCGTCACCAGTAACAATTTGGTCTAAAAAATCTTCACCTTCATTGTGGTACCGCTCAAGGAAAGTCAATGCACTGCCTAAACGTTGGGTTTTGTGCAAATCCGTCAACATTTTTGGAACCCAACGTGAACACAATTTCCGGTAATTCAAGTTCTCGGTCACAATGCGATACAAAACACTACGAGAATATTGAGGAAACCAGTCGCACATTGATGAAATTGTAAAGCGTCTGTTTTCTCTCACCTTTTCTTCCACTTTCTGCACCAAATCTTCATTAAAGACCGAAGGACGCCCACTCCGTTCTTCATCATGCACATTTGTGCGGCCATCTTTAAATGCTCTCACCCATTTCCTTACCATTCCATCACTCATAATGTTTTGTCCGTAAACTTCACAGATCTCACGATGAATATTGATCGGTTTTACGCCTTTAGCACTAAGAAATTGTATAACAGCCCGTACTTCACAATCGGCGGGACTCACGATTGTCGGAGGCATCTTAAACACTCAGTAAGCAACGTATACAATGAAGAATCAGACTGTAATGGCGTCAGTGCGTAGACAAGAGATGTAGGTAACCAGCGCGCATGCGCGGAACGCCGACCGTAGCGCTGCGGGGGCGGAATCGCAAAACGGTACTTACATAAAAAACATGCCTCGTACTTTCTTCTATAGACGAAACAAAAAAACACTTTCAACTTAAAATCCTGCATTACAGTTTTAAACAATCTGTGTTACAGAATTATTTCTGAAACAAGCCATTTTTTGTTGAAAACGATTGGACGTAATCCGAGAAGCGAGTGATAAACTTCAAATGAAAATGTATACATATTTTTTTATGATGCAATACACTGGTAGTCGGGAGCATTCGAGAGGGCAGTGACTCGCAGAAGAGTTTTAAAGTGCAGAGAAAATTCAGAGTGTGTGATTGCGTAATTACTACCGCATCGTAACCACTGGTTTTGCTGCTAGAATCTGCGTAGGCTATATTCATAAAATCTGGTTTACCAAAATAAATTGTAGTTAATTTGAAAAATTTGGAAGTAGTTTATTAAATATATATTATAAAGAGCTGAATTCAGTGACCTATGACCTAGACTGTGATCTCAATAAAAAAAAAAGACTCCCGTTCGTTAAAAATTGCCCCATTCGCTTTAAAAAATACCCCTTTCGTTCAACTACATGCCCTCTTTATGAAGGAGCACCCTGTCCTTTTTTTAGTCTAGAGGAAACACTAGATTATATGCATTAATGATTACAAAACTTTCTAGTTTCAACTGATATATCCCTATAACTAAAATCATAATCACTTGCGAATAAATTATTTAATAAATTAAAGTAAGAGGTGCTGATAGTAAGCAGTTTTGACTTCATAGTTAACTTATATGGAATCTTATTTTTATCATAACTAGAGAAATCTCTCTAAATTGTTAAATTTTAGGAAAATAATAACTATTTATCTTAACTACATGTTAAGCAAAGATATAATCGGAAAAAGTTGCAAACATAATTTTTTATAATTAAAAATTGTGTGGTAACGGATTTGACATGACTTAAAAGTTATTCAAGTTGAATGATCAAGCAGAGCATAATCTGATAAATTTATCCAATATAAATATTTAAATACCATTTCAGGCAATTAAGTCTCTGATTTTTTAGAACGTAATTGAAAAAGTTATATTCATTTTACATCTATTTCTCATCTATTTCTTTACATTACATTTCATCTATTACTCCAGGGGTCCCATTTCAGCGCGAACCTGCGAGATTCTCGCGAAATCCATAAAAAATCTCGCTTAAAAATTTAGGCTGCGTGACAATTTCTCTCTCTCCAGTTCCGACTTAAAATTGTTTTTTCCTTCAAATTGGATACTGCGAAATCCGATGCCCGATACAGACGTGCCAAGTCTCCGGATTTTCGATTAATTCTCCGGCCTGCGGATTATTAACGAAATTCTCCTGCATTTCTTGTTGGAAATTTATCAATTACCCAGACATGGTATAATTCCTCGGAAACACCGATTTTCCTCTTTTTTTAGCACGGATTTCTACCATTCCCTGAATCGTAGTAAATACATAATAAAATGCACGGTTATGCCAATCAAATTAACAGAGATTTACGGCCACATGTAATGTAAATTAAGATCGCTATCACTTATTTTATGACAGTAATAAATATAGTTTTTGAAAAGTTGTCTAATTTAGCATAAATCACTAAAATGTTATTTTCTTTATTAATTTCGCATAAACAGTGCGATTGTGCAATTCAGTTTGTTCACATGAATCGCTGAGAGTACAATAGTATCTTTTTCCATCCATCTCAATCTTCTGAATATATCATTTTTGATTGACTAAACTAGCTTATTTTCAAATTCTGATTAATTATTACGGTTAATTTCTTAATTATTTTCGTATAAACAGTGCGATTGCGCAATTTAATTACTTCGCCTGAATTACCGAGAGTATATTAGTATATTTTTCCATCCATCTCCATCATTTAAATGTTGCATATTAAATCGACTAAACTAGCATATTTTCATATTCTAATTAATTATTACGGTTAATGTCTTAATGATTTTTGCATAAACAGTGCGATAGTGCAATTCAGTCACTTTGCGTGAATTGCCGATAGTACGTTATTATCTTTTTCCATCCATCTCCACCATTTAAATGTTGCATATTAGATTGACTAAACTAGCTTATTTTCATATTATGGCTAATTAAGGTTAATTTTTTCATTATATTTGCATAATACAAATCTTTTCATTTTGAAAAACGGGTATGAACTCTATGAAGAGATATTTTCCAAAAAGTGGTATTAAAGTAATGATTTAGGCAAATGAAAAGGAAACCATTTTGGCAGGAATATAATTCATTGCTATATTTTGTTTTTTATTAAAGATCAATATTTGTTACTCTCTTTAGTGAAAACTTCGGTTTTACAAAACATAAATATTTGTTTTCATTATAAAGTAATTTTCACCGGATAAAATTTAAATGTTGAAGAATATGAGTTATAGTTAATGCTTTCATTTTTATTACTTTCTAAATTAGTGTGGTAAAAAAAATATGAAATTTTGAGTTTCTCTCCTTATGGCAGAAAATCTCTCCCAAAATTTTCTGGAAGGAGAGAAATTCTACCCCTCTTTTCCTGACTTAGTGGGAACCCTGTATTACTCTATTACACCTTATTACTCATATATATATCAGGCGGTGCTGGAAATTCATAAAAAAATCTGTCTCCCTTCATCCTCAAATTTGGCAAAGGAAGAATTGTCTTTTTCTGATCAAAATTTACATAAGATACATTCATTTTCATCTGTACAAAAAAATTTCTTACTCCATCTTCATGCATCAGTTCTGAAGCTGCTGTTAAGAAAGAATCTTTTAAATCATTGTCTGAATACAGTAATGACATTTCATCATCAGGCATTGAAATGTTACAATATATAAAGTCCTTTTTAGAAAATTTGTGTATTTTTCTTGGGTCTTTCCTCTTTTCTAAACTATCTTTTTGCAGAAAGTAAATTCCTGTAGTGAAAAACACTCACAAATTCCAGTTCTTTTGCAATAACAACTAACATTCCTATGAGAAAGTTTTCCTTTTCAACACTGATGATTTAATGCATTTGAAATGTTCCATGAAAAGTGGGAATATTCTGTAGTAACTGCTCCTGAATGGCAAGAATGTGAGTTTCTTTAATAAAAAAAAGACTAATGTTTGTTTTTTCATGAAGCTTCTCATAAAGTTCAGTGGCATTACTTATATGTTCTCCAGAAGCAACCAAGCTATCTTCTGTTCTCTTAACTAAAGCTCCTATGCCAACAGTAGCTCTTTTGCCATGGCCAGCCTCAAAAAATGATCATGTGCCTTTCTGAAAGCCATGGTCAAAAAGCAAGTGATTAAAAAGATAGAAATTTTTCCTTTGGCGATACAGGGTTGTAGGGCCATCAGAAGAAAAATGAATAATTGAAACACCAGGTGAAACTACCTTAAGGAGATCAAGAACTGGTTTTAAATGAGCCCATATGGCAGCAGGACTATGATCGTTACTTGGAGAAATTGAACTGAAGAAGATTGGCTTTTCTATCCCACCAATACACATAACTCCAGTCTGTAATGTGGCCTGTGCTCTTGATGCACCAAAGTAGTATGTTTGTATCTCTTCTAATTTACAAGCATAATTTTCAGAAGTCAATATGCAATAATGCTTCATTCAATGTTAACTTGTCCTTACACATATTATAAGCCAAGAAACTTTGACTTATATTAAAAGTATGCTTTTTATAATGTATCATCTCTTTTTGAAATTCTTCAATCAAGAATTAAATGGGGCCTTCCTTTTCCTCTTTTGCTATTTTTTTTTACATTAATTTCTATACTTTCACCCTCAACCAATTTTTGTAGATGTAGAACTAAAGAATTTACCATTAATAGCTATTTGTGTCAAGTTCATTACCTTCAAATCAAATCCGTTACCAACAACATGGTAACAAATTTGACTGGTAACGGACTTGACATTAAAAACAAAATTGCAACTGAAATCTACATGCGTAAGTAATAATATAAGGAAAAAAAAGTAGAGGGCTTATGAAACTGGCTAGTAAACAGTATTTAGGTGGGAATGTAAAATTTATATTTTTAGCGTTAAAAATGACGGTAACAGACTTGACATAATAAAAAAAATACTTACCTCAAAGAAAATTGACTCTCACCACTACACACATGCTTCTCAACTGAAAAGGGAAACTGGCTGCCAGAAGTTGTTTTTCCAGTTTGGTGATCTCACTGAACATGTGCTACGATCTTTTGGTACAATTATCAGGGTTTGTTTTATGAAAATCATATGTGCTAACTGTGTGGTAACGTGACGGAATGCAAGAGGCAAAGTGTTTTTATTAATTTCTTATAAAAAAAATAATTTAGTTCATTTATATCATAAATTTAAAGCATTGATAGTTTATCTAGTATGTTATCCAAATTGTTTTGTTTCTGTAGTGGTAAAAGAAGTAAAAGAAAACTTGTTAAATCACATGAAACTTGTGTGGGACAGGCATTTTTCTCTATCACCACAGAAAAAAACTATATATTTGAAATTAAAAAATATATATATACTGATTTTATGTTATAAATATGCTGTATAATATTCTTTACATACAATATCAAATCAGATAGTAATTTAAATATCGCATTATGTTATACAAAAATTATTACTCTGGGACAACACATGTTGAAAATGACCCAACTACACTGAATGTAGTGGCAGTAAAACATGTTGGAATTTGAGTTCTTTTATAACATGGAATACTTTATGTGGGAGTTGTAACCTTTTGAATTTCAATCTTGTCCACTACAGAGACCTTTGAAATCTTACCATTTGTCTGCTATGTTTTTGGGGGGAGAGCTATCAAGACACCTGCTTATAATACAACTCAAAATATTTAACAGCCCAACAAAACGTTGGAGTCATTTTATCTTAATATTTGCATTTTTTTGGTTGTAAGATATCGATTATTATACATAAGATGGTTTAACCATTTGTATGCAAATAGATGTTCATACCCAAAAATCAGAGATGAATATTTACACAGACCAGTGCTTCTTAACCTTATATTTGTTTCGAGGAATCTTTGAAATATTTCATAAGATCTCGCAGAACCCATAATTAACTAGCACATATTAAGTTTGAGACAATGGTAAATTATAAAATAGACATATGAAGCCATGGAGTTCATAAATAATAACTAATTTATCAATTAAATATTACAAGAGTATTTATTGTAGTAGGGCAGCCAGAGGGACTCCATGTTCAGCTGCATCCTTATTCTATGAGAGTAAATTTTATTTTATACTAGCCGCCTTTGGCGACCAGCCTGTTTGCTACCCTTAAAGATTCTGATCGTTGCAAATTCGCTGGCACGACCTACCAGAAAGGTGTAAGGTAACTGTTTGGATGGCCAGGAAGTGCCACCCAATTTAGACCGGAACTCAGTGGGGAAGGCATCCACAGGGACCGTACCCTCCTTCTCCTACCACCAACCTCTCGAAAGGACTTACGGTCCCACATGTTTAACGTGATCGTACTCCGCGTGAACACTTTGGCAGTGGCGGGAATCGAACCCGGGCCTACCGAGTGCAATTCCAGCACGTAACCACTTGGTTACTGCGCCCTCCGCGACAATCTCCATAACTTTCTTTTTATTCACCCAATTTAGACCGACACCCAGTGGGGAGGCATCCACAGGGACCGTACCCTCCTTCCCCTGCCACCAACCTCTCGGAAGGACTTACGAACCCACATGTTTAACGTGATCGTATTCCGCCTGAACACGGCGGCAGTTCAGGCAGTGGCAGGAATCGAACCCGTGCCTACCGAGTGCAATTCCCGTGCGCTAATTTAAATTTTATAATGACCATATGCTAAGCTCTTAATTCCATCATCCTCATTCCAACGTTCCATTATTTAAAATTATTATTTATACATATTATTATTATTATTATTTATCCATATTATTATTATTTATCCATAAATCTAAAATATCCATCATTCCATCATTTAAAATATCCATAAATTAAAACGTTCCATCAATCATCTATATCGTTCCACAAATACATAAATATAATAATTTCAAATTCATCACCACAATTCAATCCACCATAATTTAATTATTTAAAATATTCATAAATTTAAATATCCATTTGAAATATCATATAAATATAGTCATTTCACCCACTGTATACAACACATATCTTAATTCATTTAAAACCGGAAGGGCCGGTCTCCATGGAGACGGGGAAAAGTTCAACGGGTGAAAACACAGTTTGCCGATAAATTGAAAATCCTTAGGTCACTAATTTGGCGATCCTGTGGATATTTATAATTATTTCTTGACCAGATTGGACTTGTAAGAATGCCAGATCTTTGACCTTTCTAAAAATGTAAATTATTAGTCGAAATTATGAGTACTTTTTACTATGCGAGAATTTAAAAACCAAAAATCGTTTTTTTGAGCCCAAAGTGACTTTTGTTTTAAAATCTTTAAAAAATATTAGAAATCGAAATTGAAATTTGAAATTGCTATATTTTTACTCACAATTGTCTGCTCTTTCCGATGGTGTAATTTGTTTTTTCTATGACGTCTGGATCATGGAGGAGAAAAGGCAAAAAAAACTGTTGAAATCGCATAAAACATTAAATAACTAAAAAAATAATTCAAATTTTAAAAATCGGCTTTCACGTGTCCCCTTCCCACCCCTCCGGGTCTCTGATTGCCAAACTTCATAGCTCTCCGACGCGCGGTCGCTGAACGCATAGTTTATAAGACAGACAGACAGACAGACATTGTCTTTTATTATTTAAGATTTTAGGTGATGCTAAGAATTTTTTATGATATTCCCAATGAAAAAAACGGAATATGCTACCAAAATAACAGCTTCAAAATGTAAAAAAAAATTAATTTAAATTTAAAACAAAAATGAAATGCTTAATTTGCTCACACTAGTGCCTAGTTATTTTATAAGTAGTTTTACACGAAGTGAATAAACCACATATAACCTGATAAAATGAATAATTTTTTAATTATTTGTAGGTTTTAGAAAAATATTAGAGATAGGATCTTATTATTAAATATGATTTTTTTTAAAACAATAAACATTTAAACTATTTTATAGTAATTAGAAATTCTATTTGCATTAGAAATTAAGTAAATGATTGTTTAGGATCATATAAATAGCAATTAAGATATTTCATTGATTTTTAAATATTTTTCTCTGTTCCAAATACTTCTGTGTTAAATATCAGCGAAGAAAAGATATCCAAGCCTTTCTTTCAGATTCTTGGGAAGTTGAGATGCAGATTTGCAATCGCCATTAGCAACTAATTTTGCCTTTATGGTGACCAACAATTTTGCAGTTAGTCGACACTTCTGGCAGCCGACAATTTCTCCGGAATTATTTCAACCCTGTGGTCACCGGATCCGACTAATTGCCACTCGACTGGTTAGTCAGGATTTCATGACACTGATTGTATGGGGCCAGCAACCCTACTCTTATCTGACCCCACTTTTAATCTAAGCTGGTTTATTTATTAGCTGGCATTTTTATTGGCATTGTAGGAGAGAGAATGTACAATTTCTCTTAAACTTTTTCTCTTTTCTAGTCACATTGTTCGGATGGCCAAATCAAGTACCATGCATTCCTAAATTAGTGAAATATTTAATATTATTTAGATAAGTGTATCTTAAACAAGTTACTAGCTTATTATGGCCTATTCAAAGCATAGAAAGTTGAATGTGTCTTAACAGTGTCCCATTCCGAAACGGAAAACTGCAAAAGTACCAAGCGAGTTATTTCTTATGTTATTTGTTCTAAAAATTGTTGCTGTATTACATAATTTATGCAACATGAATTTAATTTATAGAAATTTCTTGGAGAAACTCTAAAGCGTGTCTTCCTCGTATGTGTTGGTCAAAAATTCGTTTTCCCCCCTCTTTCTTGCAATTTTTAGTCGCGATTATGTTTGCAGAAAAGTGTAAGAATCATGTTGAAAGCTTCTATGGCGATTCAAAACCGCCGAAATCAAAACTTATTCATACTATTTTCACGAAATTTGTATTATTGGTGATGGAAATTATAGACAGTTTTTGTTTTATTACGATTTTTAATATTTACAATCTATTGCATTGCTATCTAAAAGCAAGTGCAATTTCACGAGTATAGATTATTTTCCCGTATATTTAAACATCCAAAAGCATCTATTTCTATCCATGTTTAGTTTCAAATTATTTTGTTTAGAAAATTCTCTCAGCGTTAATTTCTTTGTATTATGTTTCACTATTAATTTTTATTTTCAAGAAATATTCATTATTTTTTATGTGCTATATCAGACTCTTCATTTCTGTGTATTGTTGAAACATCCAAAAGCATCCATGTTTAGTTTCAAATTACTTCAAACAATGCATAACATTCATTTCTGCTTGTGTTTAATTTTTTATTTCTAATTTTATAAAATGGTTACTTTTTAGGCAATTTTGCGAATATATTTAAAACATCCAATTCTGTCTATTTTACTTTTCATAGAATCCTAATTTATACAGGGCATATATGAACTGATGGTCAAAACTGTAAGGGGTTATAGAACTCACCAAAACAAACAACTTTCACAATACAATGTGGGGTCGGAAGGCAACCAGCGAGCTGTGAGAGGGTGCTATCTCTGGGAGTTTATGAAACTCCTTGTCAAAATGGAGTAAAGATGAATAATGGAAATTTATTGACAAAATGTGTTTAGAACAAATGCTCAAATGAATGACCACCAACTGCGAGACAGGCATCACAGTGGCGACAGAGTGAATCGCGTACACTTTGGAAGATTCCTAGCATTTCATTAACGTCTGCAGCTGTGACGCTAATTCGGGCGACAAGGTCCTCTGGTGACTTTGATGGGTGTCTCATAAACGGAGCTTTTTAGCTGTCCCCAGAGGAAAAAATCCAGGCAGGACAGATCGGGAGATCTGGGAGGCCACACAACGGAATCACCATGGCCAGTCCATCTGTTCGAAAAGACAATGTCCAGATAGTTCCGCACAAACCTGGTGTAATGTGCTGGCACTCCATCATGCTGGAACCACATAATCACTCGGATGATTTGCTCGTATAACATGTAGTAAATCTGGTAGCACATGCTGGAGGAAGGTGAGGTAGTTTCTGCCTGTCTAGGCAGTCTGGTAACAGATACAGGCCAATTAATTGGTCGTGGATAATCTTTGACCACACATTCACGGATAACCTTTGCTGGTGGCATCTGAAATGTGTACCATGCGGATTTACTGTGCTCTCCATTTTGACACGACGTTTCATCCACTCCAGAGAAAGTGTCCATCTTATTTTAAAGGTGTCTACAAATGATCAGTGAATGTTTGTCAAAGATGCTCAGAATTGTGAAGTGTATTTTGTCCACATGGTCAAACATAGTTGACACTTTATGATAATGAGATAGTTCCCCTTGATTCTAGTAGATGGCACCGTCGCACTTGTTTCTTAATTTCGCTGCAAATATTGTTTGTCGTATTTATGTTTTCAGATCAAGAAATTGAAAAGAAATCAGAAGTGTCCAAAATCGTTACAATAAATAATAATAACAAGACTCAAATGCATACATCAAAATTAAAAGATTTAATAATTTGAATTGTTTTCATATAATTAAATGTGACAGTGGATTTTAATAAACATTAATTGAAAGTAGAAACTATTCTTCCATAATACATAAAATAAATATGTTTGAAAAAGGGCACCAAATTTCTAGTTGCAATCTTGGGCACAACCAGTAATTATTTTAATGTTTATTTCTTAAAACATTCTATTTAATGTATGTGAGGAATGCACTTTTGACAATAAACATGCACAAATAATTTGAATCAGATATTTTTAGATGGATATTTTTTTAAAAGTAGAAAAACAAAAAGTCTATTAAGTAAAATATTAAGACATGTACAAAAAAAAAAAAAAAAATCTGGTACCAAAATATCTGTATTCATACTTGCATGAATTTCGTACAGGACGTTTAAATGTTAAATTACTTTTCCTTCCATGGTTTCAAGTTTTAAAGTAAAATAAATTATTGTAGTATTCTGATGAATGAAATGAATGGAAAAAAGTGTATGAATGAAATATTTACTGCTTTCTCAGAGAGCCAGGTGATTTATATTTCAATGACATCATTTGAATAAAGTTCATTTGTTTTCGATGAAGTTTTAAATTTTAAAATATAATAAATTATTGTTAATAATTTATTATATTTTAAATATTGTGATAATTTAAAAAATATTACTGCTGAATGTATCGCATTTTAGAGATGATTAAATAAAATTGCATTGCAGTTGAAAAGTGTTTCATAGTCAATTTCTTTATACATGATTGATCTTTCTTGTTTAAATTATAGATAACTCAAACTGTAAATATACAAATTACCATTACATTTGCATTAAAAATATAGAAATATAAACTTGGAATTTTTTTAAATTGAAGTGACTTTTGATAATTAGTAATGCAAGTTTTGCTGTGAAAGAGGGGCTGACTCAGAAATTTCTCCAGAAGGGTACAATTTATCAGCAAAATCAGAGGGTTATAGTTAGACTGCTTTTTTTTCAGGCAGCTCTAATTCTTACTAGCTGCTGGGTTGTTTTACTCAGACTACCAGTGTCATAAAAGTAGTTTTTGTTTTCCATATTTATTTCTTATGCATACATACCATACATTTCATCTAATTTGTTAAGGTTACCTTTCTCATCATTCATTTCAACTGAAATGTTAAAAACTTAATATAATGATGAATATTATGTGAGATTTTTTAAAGTATTTTGTTAATGATGAATAAAAGTAAATCGATTTTTATCATTTAAATTTATCTGTTTCTTTTGTGTTATTGCCTTTTAAGAAACCTTTTTTATAAATAGGGTGTGTCTAGTCTACTGTTCACAAAACGTAGCTTAACAGCAAAATTATGTAGTTAGATAGTACTTGCATTAACAGTGCTTGCATATGTAGTAGTATTTACTTGCATTAACAGTAAATATTATATATGTGCATTAACAGAAAAATTATGTAATTGTATACTTTTATATAACATAAAAGTATATAACTATATAATTTAAGTACTTTCAATCCACGAATTTGCATCAATTGCCACATATATAAATTATCAATGTAAACTTGATTATAGACACATGTCATTGTTGAAATTTTTTTAGCCACTAACTTTTTGGGGTTGGGCACTAAAAATGTTGTTCTTAATGGCCATTGACCACTATTAAAAATCTTACACTGAATCTTTATTGGGAAGACAATGCATTGTATGTCGTAAAGTGTTGATTATTTGAGATGTTCCCAGAAATGAAAATGGCAGCTATTTCGACTGTCCCATAGCTAAATTTGACTATCCTGAACATGTCATGGGAATTAATATTTTATGCATATTTTTATGCAAAAACGCAATTAATTAGCTGATTTTTAGAATGACAGATCTATCTGTTTTTAATAACTTCTACATTTATAGACATTTACAAAAGTAGTTTGATGTTATCCTTCAAAACTCTCTGAATATCATCATAATATATGCCATAAAGGCAATAGTTCCATTCTCATGTTATTCTCTCAGATTCTTAGGAACACATTTTATTATGTGTCTTATTGTAGGCCTATATGGTCTGTTGATCATTTTTTAACATGTTCCCAAAAAAAGAAGTTGACTGCCATGTTACAAAAATGGCCACCGTTTTTACTGTCCCACAACAAAATTGAATAATTTGGTTATTCTTAAAAATGTCATGTGAATTGTGATTTTATGATAGAAAATAAATTTGCCGATTCTTAGGAGGCTGGAACTATCTGTTTTCAAGAAATTCCGCATTTATAAACATTTTGGGTTCCTTCAAATGTCCTCTGAATATTGTCATAATATATACCTAAAAGACTTGCTCTCCATATACATGTCATTTTCTCAAAACCTTGGGAACACATTCTATTATATGTCTTAGACAGTGTTAATCATTTGTTAAGATGCTACCAGAAAAAATCTTGGTGGCCTGTTAGACCGGCCTACAGCAAAATTAAAAAAATTGACTATTCTTAAATATGTCACATGAATTGTTATTTTATGGAAGAAAATAAATTGCCCGATTTTTATAATGCTAGAACTATCTGTTTTTAAGAAATTCCACATTTATAAAAGTTTAGAAAAAATGTTCATGTGATAGAAACCTTCAAAATCTCTCTGAATATCGTCGTAATAAAATGGAGAATGGGGGTACATTGGACCTAGGAATATAGTGCCCCCCCCCCCCCTTTAAATTTTCTTACGTCTTTTCACAGTGCTTCACATTTTGACACCTATATGACCTGATCAAACCCTCGGTGAATCGGGCTGTCTGGGTTTTCCACATACCTATACACAGTCTTGATGCACTATATCAAAAAATCATCTTCTCAACTCATTATTTATCCATTTTATAGTTGTAGGGGTTCATAGATGGTAAAAATAAAAACTTTCAGATATGTACAGATTTCCTTTTCTTCAATTAAGAATTGAAAAGTGGAAGAAATGTCTCAGTACAATATAAAGGTAAGGATTTTTCCTTTTTATATCATATCTGACTACATTCAATAAATTCAAAATTTGTTTATTTTGTTTGTATTTGTTGCTGAACTTCCATATGGGGTACAATGGACCATAACACCTGAGGTACAATGGACAATGGTCCACTCACTGTACCCCATATTCTACTATAAGTTGAACATCAGTCCTATTTAGTAATACTGATGAATTATATTATTCTAATGAATAAATTTACGCATGATTTATGTTCTAGTTTACACGCTTGAAGTGTTATAACTAAAAATTTCAAATGAAAATGGAACTAATGAACTAATTAAGTATAAGAAAATAAATGTTAAAGATTTGATAATGTGATGCCATGAGAAAATATGATATTTTAAATTTACTATTAATCAAACAGAATCTTAGAAAAAGAATATGTTAAGCTAATTAATATATTTCTAGTTCTATCTCTTGTTATATTCTATGGAATCAGCGCAGAGTGAGTGAAATCAACCATCTCGCAGAATAAAAATCAAAACTGTTTTTAAATCTTGGAACTAGGGACATATTCTGGAAAATGTATTGAAATGTGCAAGCATAAACTGCATTTAAATATGACAGTACTATCACGATTAAGCCATTGTTTAGTATGAAGAGGCAAAATTTAGAACATGAAAGAAGCATTGATCAATTATCAATAATAAAATAATTTCAAAAAACAAATTCAATAGAATTCTGTTATTATAAATATACATTTATTTAAAAAAGTAGCATTTTTTTAAAAAAGCATATTTTTTGTTTGTTTAGGAATGCCACACAGCAATACCAGAAAACTGGTAAAGGAACAGTGCCAAATGAAGTCAAGAAGGCTGAAAAAGTGTTATTGATGATAATTGTATCCATTCATTTAGTCTGCAAAGAGACAGGTATTATAAAACCTGTAGCACATGTACTTTTGAATATAACACACTAAAAGTGTGTTATGTTCAAAAACGCAAGTCCTTAAAAATAGCAGCTAATCAACAAGCAATTTCAACAAAATTATCACATGAAAATCTCCTGACAAAATTTTGATCATCTGAAAAAAATTCTGAGCTTACTGAATGCTTTTCGAGTTAGTCAATAAGTTTAGGATGGAAAGAGTCATCAAAAATACCAACTGATGTACCAGTTCAAAACATGCTAGAAGAAGAAGCTATGCAGAAAAAAGAGAAAAAATCAAACCAAAAAAGATCTACTTCAATTAAAGCCAGAAAGAATTTTCAAAAAGAGTTAATTACTGTTTCGAAAGCAAAACTGAAGCTCCACAATCTGATACAAATAAAATAAAATAAAATATCTTGTAAATAGATCAGAAAGTTCTAATGATTCTGACAGCAATATGTCTATATATAGTGAAACAAAATGCACTGAAACTGAAAATATTTTACAGCATGATTCTAATCTTTAAACATAGAAGTAAAGGTTATGGCGATTATATTCTTATAAAAATTTTTGTGTGATTAATGCATTAAAAGTCTAATTAATATGTCTGTTTTTTCTGAAAAATTTGATGCATTTGACAAAAATATTAAAAATATTGTAATATGTCTTCCATAACCTAGGATATCACAAAATATTTTAGGCTCTCAGTTGCACAAAAGTATTTTGTTGTGTCATTTACAAATGTTGATCTCCTTTAATTATTGTTTTATGGACTGAATGTATTTCATTCAGCCCGCCCCCATTTTTGCACACTATTATTTTCTTTTAATATTTATTGAATAACTTAAAAAAAATAATAATATTTAGATTTTAAAAAGTAACAATTGCAATAGGGAACTTATAATTGAAAATAAGACCATTGAAATTTGAAATGCAATAACTTACTGAAATTTATTTGTTGTGTTTACATACTAAATAAATTGTTTTTAATATACAGATGAATCATTTTCACATTTCTTAGAAAATTTGGCCATGGTCCATAGTGCTCCATGTTGTGAACCATTGTACCCCAACCCAGGGGTACAATGGTCCACTTTGTCACTTGTCATTTAAAAAATTCTACAGCAATACGTAATTATAATTCTTGTTTTTAAGTAAGTATATCATAAATCCGAATGTATAGACAATATGTATACTAATTTAAAGTGATCAGTTTGCTCATCGTTTAAAAGAAAAAAGTCAAAATGTATGAAAGTGGCCCATTGAACCCAATCTTGCTTGCTTATGCCAGAAAGATGGGGGGACTCCATACATGTCACTCTCTCAGATTGTTGGAAATACATTTTATTGTATGTCTTAGAAAGTGTTTTAGATGTTCTCAGATAAAAAAAAATTGACTGTGCTGGAAAAATGGCAGTTGTTTTAACTGTCCTGCAAGAAAATTAAACAATGTGATTATCCATAACTATGTCACATGAATAGTAATGTTATGCATATTCTTATGCAAGAAAATAAATTAGTCAATTTTTAGAATGCTAGTACTACCTGTTTTCAAACTCCATTTATAGACACTTAGAGAAATATTTTATAAGACGGGATCTTTCAAAATCCCTCTGAATATTGTCTTAATATATGCTAGAATAACTGGTGTTCTATATACATGCCAATCTGCCATTCTTTCGGATCGTTTAAAACACATTTTATTGTATGTCTTGAATATTAGTCATTTTTTGCTATGTTCCCAAAAGAAAAAAATAGCTATGCTACAAAAATTGTTGGAATTTTGACTGGCACATAGCAACATAAAATATGTATTCATAGATATATCATGTCATTACTCACTTTATGTATATTTTTGTTTAGGAAAAATTAGAGAATTTTTAGAATATTAGAATTATCTGTTTTCAAGAAATTATATATATTATATATATGTATATATATATGAATATTTAGAAATTTATTTGATTTGATGGGATCCTCCAAAAATCCATTGAATATCCTTATAATATATGCTGGAAAGATATGGTGCTGATTATTTTTAAGGAAAAAAATGGCTGTGTTTTAAAAATGGAGGCCATTTTGACTAATCCTTAGCATGATTAAAAGTAGTAAGTATTGTTGAATATTTTCGCTTTCCATATACAATATTATGCAACATCATTACCATGAATCTAGATCATTCCACTCACGAGAGAAGATACATTTTGAAATTGTTTTGTATTTTGATGCCAAACAATTTGTTAATAGTCATTTTTTTCATGCAATTAATATTTATTGTTAATTCTATCTTGATGAGGATTTTGAATGTGAATATGAATAAATCATTTGGTTGGACTAGTAAGTTGCCCAAAGCACTCAATTTTAATTTATGTTGTGTTCATTCAATGCCAAAGTCATTGCTCAAGGGTTCTTGTACAATAATTTACTGCGAAAGAAACAAAGTCATTGCATTTATAGGGAAAGTCATGTGCTGAGCATATTGGATTCTTTTTTTTTTTTTGTATGAGAATAATTGGATAAATGCGTGAGCGGAGGTTGCAAATGGCAGAAAATTTTGTATAATGTATTAAAAATGACTGACTAGAATAGCATAAATACATTTTCATTACGAGTCGTATATTTAGATGGTGGTTTGGTTCGCTGTGGGTTCGGGTTTGTTGTAAACCTCACACAACTCTTAAGGGTGAGCGTCAGAAAATCTTCTGCCCTATCCGCGCTTTGTTAACTTTCGCGGTACACGTTTTTCGCCGAAATTCTGCTCAAACAGTTGCGAAATACTTTCTGATAGATAAAATGCAATGCTTAGATTATATTAAAACTAAATTTAATACCCAACAAAACATAAAATATATTTTTTATTTTAATTCAAAATATTTTTGGTGCTGCCATCTGTTGTCGTAATTAAATTCATACCGACTATTTTTATTTTTTAATGAACATTTTTAAATGTCTATTCCTTCTAAAACGCTATTAAATACAACAACAGATCATATATAATAATGCCACAATTACGGAAACGTAATTGAACTTTGACTTGAAGACAAAGGAACTTGAAGACAAAACTGCAGTCCTCAGGGATGTAAATTCAGATCCCCTTATCAAATTTATAGAATGAGAAATTACCTTTCCGTGATTGTGGCATTATATATGATCTGTTGTTGTATTTAATACTGTATTAGAAGGAATAGATATATAAAAATGTTCATTAAAAAATAAAAATAATCGGTATGAATTAAATTACGACAACAGATGGCAGCACCAAAAATATTTTGGAATAAAATAAAAAATATATTCTATGTTTTATTGGATATTAAATTTAGTTTTAATATAATCTAAGTATTGCATTTTATCTTTCAGAAAATATTTCGCAACTGTTTGAGCAGAATTTCGGCAAGCTATGTGTGCCGCGAAAGTTAACAAAGCGTGGCTAGGGCAGAAAATTTACTGACGCTCACCCTTAACTGTACGCATTGTGATAAAGGTGCAGCCACATGACTGGATCTTGCTTGTTCTAACTGCAAGTGCATTGGACTCTGATCATTCTTCCAGCAACCGTGTTTCTTTTGCACAGCTTTTTAGAAGACTATTGTGAATATGTAAAACGTTTCACTGTACTCTGCTTCTATTCAAGGAGAAAACACTTTTAAAGGTAGTCATTCCTATTAGGGAATTGTTGGGTGGCCATATTTTGAATTTCGCCATATTTTGGACTCGCCAGATTTGGCTATATACTGCCAACTTGGCGAGTTTTCGAATGTACTAGAACTTTCTTGAAATAATGAATATTCTTTGAGATACAAACCCCTTTTGAAAGCTTCTAAGGAGAGTACACAAAAGACTTCATCGCTCCGTTGGGAGAGCAATTGACTTGATAGAAGCTAACTTGAATTGTGACTTTATTGAATGTACTTCAGTGTTTCGAGAAGAGTATCGGTTTGCTGTTCTATTGTATCTGATAATTGTTTAGTGATCTTGTAAAATAGTCATTGAACTAGTCGCTGTATATGAGAGGATGATAGATACAAATTGTGTATTAATGAGTTAAATATATTTAAGTAATCTATAGACATAACACTCAAAATAATTTTGTTGCTCGAAAATTTCATTATATTGAATTGCTGCTTTATTGTTTCTGGGAGTTGTTACTTTCCTTATATACATAATGTATAAGGAAAGTATTGTGACGGGGTCGAAAATTCGAATTCGAGTTTTCGACGGGAGAGCACGTTTCAAGCATCCTTGATCACGAATCAAACATTTTTGAAGTGATGTCTGTGTGTGTGTGTCAGTGAGTCTGTGGAGACGATAACTGACGAACGAATGGACCGATTCGAACGAAATTTGGTACAAAAATCACAATCCGTAAACACTGGAAGCCTATTGTTTTTATACGCAATCGAATGTTCACAATCTCCTAAATTTTCGAGTGAAATTTTGAAAAAAACCGTCAAAAAATAAAAACCGCTAATAAAGTTACGCAAATAGACATTTCTTTGTAATTTTTCATTAGAAAACGATTGACATAAATTTTAGAACGCTAACATGAACCGTTCTCGAGATATTGCATATTTTTCAAAAAAATTATCAAAAAGTCATATAAAATAAAAAAAAATGTATTTCCTATTGCGAAACATGTTCACTTTTCATATGTAATACTATGCGATAAATTTGGTGACACTATTCTCGTGGATCTAGCTCGTTCCATTCATGAAAAAAGATACTTTGAGTAATACTTTTGTATTTGAACGCCAATAGTTATTTATCTGCTATAAGAATAACTTATTTCCTCGTCCATAACGCTTGGCGAGATTTTGGCGACAAATTTGGTGGAATATAGCCAACTTGGCGACTTTTTAAAATGTTACTAAATTAACGAAAAACTCGCCAAATGGATAAAAATGACGCTAAATCATTGATGATGACGATATGGAAAATGACGACTCATTGACGAAAATTTAATATCTTGAAAAGAATATAAATAACAACTATAAAAATAATCTATTTTTTTACTGTAAAAGTAGTAAATTCATTGCATTATATAAGGAAAGTCATGTGCTGCCTACATCCGATATTTTAGGGATTGTGTAAGATAGTTATTGTGCTATTAGTTGTATATTGTTTCTTCTTATTAGTGGTTTTAAATAAATGTGTTAATTATCCTGAAATTTGGACCCATTCTTGTATTCTGAGAGTACACCCATGATTCCAGAGGATAATTTGTAGCACTATGATCATTTTGTCATTAAACTGATTTCACTGTTGTGTTTGAAAGATAGAATAAAACTTGCTGTGTTTAAAAGAGATAAAGGAAGACATAATATTTAGTTTAAAGAAAATTAGTTTATTAAATTGCAATTTCAAATTAATTCAAATTAACAAATACAAAAAACTGCTCACAGGCAGGCAACTCAGGAAGAATTAACATTAGAACTTTAGACATTAGAGTTTTAGACAGACATTAGAATTTTATTAACTTAGAATTAAGGAATTAGCATAAAAACTTTACTCAAAACAATCTATTTTATATTCCATCAGAAAATCATTAACAAAAATATTAAATTTAAAATAATTTTAGAATTTACCCAGGCTCTTATAAATTTATAAAGGTTTAGAAATTTGCTCTCAGAATGAAGTTTTAGAATTTTAAATTTACAGTATAAAATTTAAATCATACATTTAAAAAAATATTGAGCAATCATATTCAGAATTAAAGAAATTAAGAGTTTAAATAAAACATTTGTATTCACCCGGATGGCCCATCAGACAGGGGGTAAAGTTCCAATCATTGGAGCTGCACAGGTTGGAGACAAATTTTGGAAAAACTGGTTTTCTTGGGATCAGGAGATCAGCAAACTTTAATCAGGAGAAAATTCATCAGCATAGGCCTAACAACTACTTCTGGAACGCTAGGGATCTTCTTAAAACTACCATACGAACATTCCCGAGACGCTTCTTCCTCGTAGCACACGTAATAAATTTTCGCAACACATCTTTCCGTGAGTCACTTCGTGAACTACGCGACAAAAGTTCGAAAAACCATCATTTAAATTAAAACAACAAATGTAAAAAAAAAGTACGCGAGGAACTTAACGTTCCATAGAAAATCTCGCGTGGAACATAAGTTCCAATGAAAAAACAAGGACGCGCTTCACGCGTTAACACACGACGAGGGATTTCAACAAAAAAACTGAAACCGAAAAATTCTGCGCGCGTATTTATACGTGCGGGAAAAAGGGAGGAGTTTAGACAAACGGCAGCAATTAAAATCCGCTAACCGATATTAGAATTGCCAAAATAATACTCAAAATTCCGAGAGCAGACGATCCGTAAAAGCGCGAACCAATTAAAATAATTCACGAATTCCAAAGAGGCGCGAAAAACACTTAGGTGGCGCATTAATCGCAGTAAAAAGCCCGCAAAACAGAATTCCGAAAATGGCCGCAACTGAAATTTTTTAAATCACTGAAACATGGAAATAACTTGAAACTGAAGAACAAACGGAATTTCTAACCAAAATGGGAAAATGGGACATCAAATTAAAGGGAATTTTAAGGGGAATCAAATAAATAAATAATTTTTAAAATTTACAAATCAAAAGTAATATTAATTTAGGGAATGGAACATTTTTAATTAAGAATATTATAAAGAAAATTAATTTAGAAGATTAAAAATATTCTAATTAAAGAATAAATGAAAAAGCCAATAAATATTATTTAAATATTACCAAATTAAGAATATTGAGCCAGGGAAAAAGAAATAAAAGTAATTTTTCAAATCCCCAAATTACCTAAATTCTAAAGCAACCCAACATCACCATTGCATTTTACACTTTTATAAAAAACACGGAAATATATACTTAGATGGTTCCTTTCCCAAGCCCATCATGCATATTCATACAAACTAGTAAAGTGCATCTAATTAATCACTATGACTGACTTGTTGCTAACTTGAGATAAGAAATTGTTGTTGTTGAGACCCAGACCGTCCGACCTACCAGAAAGGTGTAAGGTAACTGTATGGACGGCCGGGAAGTGCCACCCAATTTAGACCGGAACCCAGTGGGGGAGGCATCCACAGGGACCGTACCCTCCTTCCCCTACCACCAACCTCTCGGACTTACGGACCCACATGTTTAACGTGATCGTACTCCGCATGAACACGGCGGCATTTGTGGCAGCGTGCAAATCTAGCGCGCAAACCACGGGGATACCGCACCCGAGATGGCCAACAGCACGCGGCGTTCCGAGGTGGTCACCCACCAAGTACTAACCGCGCCCGATGCTGCTTGACTTCGGTGATCTAACGAGAACCGGTGTTTTCAGCACGGTACGGCCGTTGGCCCTGAGATAAGAAATTGTGAATTAATCTTTTGAAAATTAAAATGTAAATAAATAAAATTTTGCAAATGGAAACTTTTAATTTGATATTGTTTTCCCCACTGATACGATACTTATTACGATACAGAACTAAACAATCAATGCATTAGAAAGTCTAATAGAACCTTTCACTCCAGATACTTATCAGTGTTAAATAGCAACATAAGTACACATGAATATATAAACATATTTTCACATTATATGTTTTCACATTATATTGTACACCTCTGAGCATTTGCAAGGGAAGGGAATGATACATACAAACTGTTTATTAATAAGTAAAACATATTTAATTTAAATATTTTATAGATGTAACATTCTAAACAGACTTGTTATTTAAAAATTTCTTATTAGGTGTCCATGAGTGCCCAAAATTTTTCTGGTGGGGAGGGGCAAACTCAAGGATAAGAGGAACAATATCAACTAGTTTGATATCTGCCTTTATGACCTTGAGCGTTCAGGAGCAGCAAGTACCCCCTCCCCCCCCCTTGCCCTCCTCTATGGGCACCCTTGTATGTGGTCCCAAATGTATCAATCCATTCAAAACTTGATTTTGAATTTTTACTCAATTACAAAACATTTGCTGTGCATATAAGATTAATGATAACCCCGTATATTTAGTTCCTAAGTAAGGCAGATTGCGTCTTTCTGCGTTGAAAATTTAGTTTAAAAAAAAGTTTTATAGAGACTTCAAAACGTCCTCAAAATATTACTCTTTGGGCTGGTTTCTTTTTGCAAATAATTAAAAATCTATTGATTTCTTTAGAATTTCCGATTGGTATATGCACATCATAAGATGTGCAGATACCATTTAAGATAAATCTATATCTCTAAACCGAAGTCGAATACGTTTTAAACCTGTAGATATATAAAATATACTGAACCAAATTTTTTGAATTTAAATCTATTTAACGATATTTTCACGTTGATATCTATCTACGTTGAAGGATTTTTACTACAACGAAATTGAACCGGATATAAACTTCCTATCAAATCACTAAAATAATATTGTTTAGAAAGTAAAAATATTGAAAATTAAATGAATTTCTCTTGAATGAGTTTAAAATGTTTCTAACTAAACTTATTTTAATACGATTAGTACGATTCGGGTTAAACTTATTTTTCCTTTTGTTTGTTTGGTGTTTTATTTATAGAATTCCGTCCATTGCAAGATAAACTGATTATGGCGTTGCCATCATATGTTTCCAATTATGGACTTACAGCTAATAAATTGGGCAATAGATGTCAGCACTTGTCAAACACGCCAAAATTTTAAAATAATAGTGGAAGAAATATTATTGATGCACTTTACATTTAGTTCTCCATAGATTGTAATTTTATTGCGAAACTTTCAAATAGTTCATATTTAGTATAAAACAAAACTAATTAGGATTATAAAATTAATTATATTTTGTGCATTTTCTTCGCAAAATCTACTTTTGTATAGAATCTGCATATGCTAGTTAAGATAAAATAAGTAAAACGCTTCAATAATTGCAAAAAATAATATGCAGTTTACATTATTATTTAACTTTAATTTCACTACATGCCTAAAATACTTAGAAATACCTAGAAAGTAATAAAATATAATCCTTGCTTTGAAAGGAATGGAATAATAACTGTGTTAAAATATTTTTGCTCCTATATGTGCTATTACTCTCATAATTCTACATTGATTTTTAAAACTTCATAAATTCTCCTTTTCTTTATCTTCAGATGTAAAGAATATCCCGAATTTGCGGGTTGTTCTTCGGATAATTTTTGAACAAAATGATTACATAAATGAATTTTTATTTTCAGTATTAAATGCACAGTGGTATAAGTTTAAATTATATGTAGTTTAGTACAAGGATTCAAACTGATAATTCTAATAGTATTTGTTCTTTTGGATAATTAAGCAGATTATTACATAACTAATATTAAAATTTACTTTTGCAAAATTTTTAACAGTGTTTTGGTGTCGCCATCTATTGGCGATATTGTAATATAAATGTAAAATTTCAATTTATTTGTTTCAGTGTCCCCATCTATTGCTGATATTTATTTTAAAATGTCAGACTCAATATTTTTACTTTCCCTGCAACACATGGCAATGTATAGGAGAAGTATTGGAATCTGGGCGAATATCGCAATTCGAGTTTTGGGCGGAATCTATACGTTTTAGGACATCTAGAATACGAACAATATTTTTTCTTTTGGGTGTCGTCTATTTGTTCAATGCATGTATTCACTCTAGCTAAAAGACTAATTGACCAACTTTCACAAAATATGGTAGATAAGTCACTTGTGGGTTACCATGGTGCTATTTAGATTTTGGTACGATTCAGGATAAAAAGAACCGGCCTTTTTTTGGCGAAATGGTCCGAAAAAACCGTATGCACCCCAGGACCGTAGCCAGAAGCTAATTTGAAGAGGGGCTGGAAGTAAATTCAAGGAGGGATCAACTTAACAGTCTTAAAGCAGGGGCTTACCAGAAACACAATCATCAGCATTTATAAGCCAAAATAGTTACTATTATATATTTCAATGCATATAAATTATTAACGCATAATTGCATATTTATATTTGCAAGGTAAAAGTTAATTATTAATATCCATACATCTACTATACATCAAAATTAATATATAATAATTGCAATTGATTTTAATGTAAGCATTGGATCTGAAATCTAAATCCAAGTAATAAAGTTGTTGATAATTTGTAGAAACATTTTGAAACTTAATACAAGTAAATATTTACTATTAACTCTTACTTACTTATCAGTTGATTTTGACTCTAATGTAACATAATAATACAAAAGTATCCTAAATACCATTTTCATAATGTTTAAATATTTTTAAATTAAATGTGTAAATAAATTTATCATTAGTACAATCACAAATTCAGCTAAATTAAAAAATTTTCAAAACGAAGTAATTTATAAAAAAATCTCAAAGAAATTTTTTATGTAAAATTTGAGTGACATTTTATATGAAATTTCCCTATCACTACTAAAAATTTAATATTTTTATCAGGGAAAGGGGGGAGTGTCTAAGTATACCTCTTGGGAAGGGGGGGGGGGTTTAGTCCTCTCTGACCCCGCTTGGCTACGGTCCTGATGTATGAATTTTAAACATATGAATTTTAAGCATATTTGGAAAATAATCTGAATAAAATGGAAAATTTTGAAAATATCTTTTGTTTTTAAAACACTAAACAACATAATGAATATGGATTGTAGTTCTAATTAATTAGAAGTTGGTAAAATGTTGAGAAAATGGATCGCTTTTCTCAACAATGTAATAGTATGATGATTGGTGGATTTTTCCTTTCTTATAGATAAAAGAAAAAAATAAAGAACATTGGGGAATATTTGCTAAGGTTTAAATCTAACAATTTAATACATTAAAAATATCCGTAGTAGCGAGAAACGATGTTTCAGTGTCAATACCTGTTATTGATACAATGTGATTTTGATTTCAGTATTTGACATCTCTGTGTAGTGATCTATCGAGTTTTTAAATCACAATTTTATTTGTTCACCCAATAAAATCGACATTTTCAAATTTGTAAGGAAGATTATTGTTAGACACACTAGAATTGCATTTATTATATTTGTGAACCATAACAATTGTTTGAGGTGCCAGATTTCATATGCTTTATTTGTCATGATTATTTATTAGTACATGGTTGTCAATACAAATTGTTAGACCTCCTACAAACATTTAACACGAACATCCTACATATTTGATTTTCACTACTTTGTGAAACTTTCATGTCTTCTCTCTCTTTCAAAGAAAAAAAAAATCTGGTCACCTTCCTCCCCTGACGTCCGGTCCCCTTAGTTTTGGTAGTAGAAAACATGAGTCCAATTTTGGAAGATACACCTTTTGAAATCTAATCTACTATTTATTCCAATCGTATATATTTAAAAAATATTTTCGTGTAATAAAAAATTCCGTTTCATTATTTGAGTAATAGTCAGGAGTTTACAATATTTAAAGGACTGCACATATTTTTGAGTTGTGCATTTTTTTATATCTTATTAGATCTTTCTCAAATGGTCATCTATCGTTCAGGTTACCTGTTTTGATATTTATTGCTAAAATATTTAATACAGTTTACAGAGTGCTAGTGTATTTTGAAAATTATAGATATTTAGCTCTGAGCTTTTTGTCTTTTTACACTGAATTCACCAAAAGATGGCAGCACCAAAGCATACATAACTTTATTTGGGAAATTAATTAAACGGTTGATGTTGCTATCTATTACTAAACTATAGAACGAATAAAATTATTTTATTCAAGAATATTATATTTTTGGCGTAATATTTATAAAAGTATTGCTTTGGAACGCTTATATATATATATATATATATATATATATATATGTGTGTGTGTGTCACAAGTATTAGACTATTACAAGCAAGTGTATGTGTTTTAAAGACTTCTGCAACTGTTTTCCTTTCTATTATATTTTTTAATAAAATTACTATTTAAATTGCCACCTTTGAGAGAGAAAGTTCCAGCCTCTAAAACAATTGATTGCAACAAAGGGAATACCATCCCCAAAGGGGGGGAGGGATAGTAGGAACAATTGCTCCCTCTGATATTTTGTCAGATTTGCTCTTTTTCCGATGGGGTTTTTGTTGTCATTTTTTGAGCCCAGAATCTGTGGCGTAGTCTTGTGCACTCCACATAATTTATTTTTGAATTATAGAATATTTGTGAAAAATAAATAGTTTTTGCAAACCCAATGAATAAAATTAATATGGAATGCATAAAATTACAACACTGTGGACACAAGTTAACCATTTACTTGATTTGTATAATGTTCCCAGGAAAGTACTTAAGCACCCCAATAACTTTGTAAGGAAAGGTCAGTGAGTATACACGTTAGGCGTATCTATAGTAAAGTGACCATGCCCCATTGAATAGAAGAGATTGCCCCTAGCAAAAATTGAAAAAAAGGATGATGAATACTGCAACAAAAGGAGATAGACGAAAATATGCAATTTCAGAATTGAAAATTATTGTCTAGCTATCAGGAATTGAGAATAAAACTGCTATAGAAGACATTTATTTGAGACAATAGGGTTATCGGAGAATTGCTGTCCTATGAATGCTGTCCTGAGATTGCTAAAATAAACAATACCAACATGCAAAGAAATCTAATGTCAAAAACCCTCCTTTAACAATATTACTCAATTGAATTGGAGAAGGAATATTAGGGCATACTTTGATAAGCATTGCAGGCATCACCGTGTTACGGTCCCTGATGATAAGACGACAAGGTATTTATTGCCTCTTATATAAGCTTTTCGTTCGTTCCTGATCTCGATTCCTGCTAATTAAATAATCCTCCAGAACTTTGCAATTGCCATTTATCTTCCATATCGCTTTGTTACCGAGCTCGTTCTCCAAACTTTTTGAATTCTTTGCTAGGGTCGTTGTAAGCATTTTTTTTTTTTTGATCGGCCATGGGCACTTTACTGTAGATAGATCTGAATTGGACGTTCATGCACATTTCCTTACACAGTTATTAAGGTGCTTAAGGACTGTACTAGGAACCCTGTAAGTATATCCTGGGCAATGCTGGATGTGTAACAAGCCGGTGCAATGGAATGCACTGGCCAAAATGCAATGCTGGCTACTAAAGTGTGTTTAAAACACTGGTACAGTCCACCAAATTAAAATCCAAACACTGCTCGATTATCTGGTTCTTCGGGTCGTACAGTAAAGCCAAATGTATCATTAGACTCGGAATAATGTATTCTATAAATAAGTTATTAAGGTGCTTAAGGACAGTACTAGGAACTCTGTAAGTATATCCTGGGCAATGCTGGATGTGTAACAAGCCGGTGCAATGGAATTCACTGGCCAAAATGCAATGCTGGCTAATAAAGTGTGTTTAAAACACTGGTACAGTCCACCAAATTAAAATCCGAACACTGCTCGATTTCTGGTAAAGCCAAATGTATCATTAGACTCGGAATAATGTATTCTATAAATAAATGTGCATTTAATTATTTTAAAATAAGGGACCGTCTTCATAAGAAACTTTGTGCCAATTCAATTTCTATTTTATCATACGTAGTATTGAGAAGATATTGTTTGTTCTCACGGAAACTTTCTATTCCAAGATTTAGATGCTAATATATGTTTGAAGACTTCCTGAACACGTTTTGACTGTGTTTGGAGTGATGTCCGTCTGTCTGTCTGGTATCTGCGGTCCATATCTTGTGTAGACGATAGCAGCCACATATATTAACGGATTTTCACGAAACTTTATTTCTGTCTTTGTCATCAATAAATCTAGAACTGGATAGAGTTTTTTTTTTAATTTCGAGCTAAAACTTTTAATTTTATCCGAAATTATATATATTTTTTTAATATGGTTGTATAGGACAAAATGTGACATAATCATGCATGAAATTTATGAAACGAATGAAATTTTGAAAAAATCGTCAAAAAATCAAATCCGCTAATAAAGTTACGCAAATAGACATTTCTTATGTAATTTTTCATTAGGAAACGATTGGCATAAATTTTAGAACGCTAACATGGACCGTTCTCGAGATATTGTACATTTTTCAAAAACATTATGAAAAAGTCACATAAAAAAAAAAAAATTCCTATTGAGAAACATGTTCACTTTTCATATGTAATACTATGCGATAAATTGAATGACATCATTCTCGTGGATCTAGCTCGTTCCATTCATGAAAAAATATTCTTTGAATAATACTTTTGTATTTGAACGCCAATAGTCATTTATCTGCTGTAAGAATAACTTTTTTCTTAGTGCATAACGCTTGGCGAGATTTTGGCGACGAATTTGGCGGAATGTCGCCAACTTGGCGACTTTTTTGAAATGTCGCCAAATTAATGAAAATCTCGCCAAATGGATAAAAATGATGCTAAATCAATAAAAATGACGACTAATTGTAGAAAATTCAATATCTTGGAAAGAATATTAGTATCTACTATAAGAAAAACCTATTTTTTTACTCTAAAAGTAGTAAATTCATTACATTATATAAGGAAAGTCATGTGTTGCCCACATCAGATTTTTTTATTCCTGACGTCATTAGCACCCCTTGGGGGTCAAATTATCCCCCCGGGCGGTACATTATTAAGTATAGATTCAATCGAAAGATTTTTTCAAGTCCTTTAAAGTGAAGGATATCATGCTCTAGTTGTATTCATTTGAGCCCATGATACTGATTTTTCAAATGTTTTCTTGTAAAATTAAAAAAAAATTAATTCTGGTATGAGAAAGTCGAGTGGAGCCACACCCCACTTTATTTATGGATCAATGATTACGAGACTTTATAGTTTCAATCATTGTTGTAAAAAATCGCCGTGATACAATTGTTTTATATCTGACGTCATTAGCTCCCTCTTGGGACTCAAATTACCCCTCCACCCCCCGGGGGTACATTTTAAGTACAGTATCAATCGAAAGATTTTTTCAAGATCTTCAAAGTGAAGGATAATACGTTATAGTTGTATTCATTAGAGCTCACTATACCGATTTTTCAATTTTTTTTTCTTAAATTAAAAATAAACAAGAAAGATCAATCATGCTTAAAGCATTGATTATGAAACATTTTCCAACTTCAATGCAATTTTATTTAAATATCTCTAAAATGCAATACATTCCTCGGTAATATTTTAAAACTTATCACAAAACTACATTAATATATTATATTTGAAAACTTTAACTTTTAAAATTAACATAATACTTCAATAATTTATTATATTTGAAAACATCGAAAACAACTGAAATTCAGTAAAATGACGTCATAGAAAAAATAACACGCCTGACTCTCTCTATAAAAGCAGCATTTCTTTCATAAACATTTTCCCATTCATGTCATTCATCACAGTGCTAAAATAATTTATTTTATTTAAAAACTTAAGACCATGGAGCTACAAGTAATTAAACTCTATGCTTAAAACTTCGAAGGATCGAAAAAAATCGTCCTTCTCTCTGTAAAATCAATGAATATTTCATTCATATCAGCTATGCAGACTCCATGAGCTAAGTAATTTTGCGTTAAAGAAATACATCAACTCTTATACAACTCATTATACATATTTTGCTGTTTACATTTTACATAAGTGGAAAATAGGCTTCGTTGTGGAAATAAGCAAATTTGGATGATTATTTAAACTCAAATATATGGTAATTGCGTTGTTTCAGTATGTAGATGCGCAGAATTTAAGCTAAAATAAAGCGGTTTTAGGACGGATACAACACTCAATATGAATTAAAAAGAACTTTAGAAATCACGATTTTGAGACAAGATGGATGCCATATTTCAGTGGTTCCCAAACTGGGGTCCCCGGACCCCTGGGGGTTAGCGACGAGGTTTTAAGGGGTCCGCGAACAACACGCAATATTTAACTAATAAATAGGTAGCTTTAAAAAAATAAATTCATTATTCTTCTCCACTCTTTTTTCTATTTTATTTTTTTAAATAAAATAATAATGAACTTTTTTTCTAAATAACTTTGAATAAAATACATTCATGAAATTAATTTCAAACTGATAGGTTATATCTTCAAACAGAATTAAATTGTTTGGGTGAAAGTGATTTAAGTGATTTAAGACTGAAATTGTCAGATATTAAACCAAATATTACTGAGCTAAATGCAAGAAAGCAGCATCAGTGTTCACACTAAATTATGCTTGTTGTGAATATCCAATAGAAACACGCTCTTGCAATATGGTTTTAAGGGGTCCGCGAATTTTTTTTTCTCTAAGGGGGTCCTCGGACCGGAAAGTTTGGGAGCCACAGCCATATTTCCTTTTGAAGTGGGTCACGTGATCTTTTCATATCGTGGTCACGTGATCGCTTCATATGAGAGGTGTAAATATTATTTTAATTTTTGTTTAAAAAACTACTGAATATATTTTGCTGAAATTTTTTTTATATATTTTATGGAATAATTTGAATATTACCTAAAATTTTCGAAGCAATTTGGGAATTTTAAATTCGCTTAAAAAATGTTTGAAAAATTAGGTCCCATACAGTTCAATGTATTTCATTTTTTCATCCCGGGTTCAATCCAAAACTAATTATGTGATATTATTCATTTATATTCCCATAGGTCCTATGGACCGTCTGAACAACATACTAAAATTTCATTCTGATTAAGTCATTTTTACGGCAGTTATCGTGCTAAAGGACAGACAGACAGACAGACAGATAGAATGAACAAAGTCATAAACACTTTTCAACTTTGATGTAAAGTGTTAAAAAATGAAATCTGGTATGAGAAAGTCGAGTGGAGCCACACCCCACTTTATTTGTGGATCAGTCATCACCAGACTTTATAGTTTCAATCATTGTTGTGAAAAGTAGCCATGATACAATTTTCTTTGTTCGTGACGTCATTAGTCTCCTTTTATGTGTGTGTCTGTGTGTGTATGGGGGGGGGGGGGGGGTACCTTGTCATATATGATATCAACCGAAAGATTTTTTTCAATCGCTTTAAGTAAAGGGTGACACGCTATTGGATCCACGATACCGATTTTTCGATTTTTTTTTGCATAATTTGAAAAATAAAATTAAATGTGATATGTGAAAAGCCGAGTTGAGCTACATTCTAGTTAACTTCAAAGGGAATCCTCCACTTTAGATAACAGATTGGGATTCTCCAGGTTAAATCATACTGAAGTACTATAAAATGCATATATTTTACTCAAGCCGTTAGGGCTTTGTGTTTGAAATTTTGAACTGGTAATATTAAATGGGCGTTACAGTTTTTATTTCATATTTTCCTAAAAAATTAGCTCATCAAACAAATTCCTATTTCATTTTACTATATTAAATCGCTCAAACGAAATACATATCATTTCCCGTCTTCAAATAAATTTTTATTTTCATTATTAATTGTTAAATTTATATTTGAAAGAAAATATGAATAGAAACGTGGTTAAATTTTGACGATAATATGCCGTAAACCTTGTTGCACAAAATTTCAGTCAATTCCTTTCAGTACTTATTGAAATACAGATGTATATTCAAAACTTCATTATTTTGAAGCTTTTCGGAATTATCCGTCGATTCACGATTGAAACTGCTTGGAAGGAAAATTTCAAAAATTCCGATGCAATGCAATGTTTGGACTCTTGGCTTGTATTCAAAGTGTCATAAGACATTGTTATTCCATTTGTGTCGTGAAATTGACTAGTGTGTGGCTTAACTTGATTTTCTCATACTAGAATCCATTTTTGAAAAGCTTGTGATTTTTTTTTTGTTGCAATTTTGCAAGAAAAGCTTTTGAAAAGTCTGTTTTGTTGGTGTAAATGATCGTTATAGCATGTTAGCCTTCATTTCAAAAGGCTCGAAGAAATATTTCGATTGACAACGTTTGACAATGTCATTAGCGGCAATGTCATTAGCGTGAAGTCATTAGCTCCCCTTGGGGGAGGGGCTAATGACGTCATGAACACAAAAATTGCATCAAGACAATATTTTACTACAATGATTACATTTTTTACGTTTTGTGATCATTGAGCCATAAATAACCCCTTTTATGCATAATTGTATCGAAATTCATCCTATACTGACATGTTAAGTAAATATAAAATTTCGAATAAATTTCGAAGTTTTAGCTGAAACTATAAAAAATTCTAAGCAGCTCTAGATTTCTCGATAGCAAAGCCGGATATAATGTTTTGTGAAAATCCATGAATATTTGAGGCTTTAAATTTATTTTATTTCAGAAATATGGACAGAAAACGTAATAAGTACTGTTCTACACAATTTTGAGCATCTAAATTGTTTCGAATTCGTTTTTTAATATTTTTTATAGTTCAGGCTGTGCCGGGCAGAGAGTCATGCATTTTCATGCCAGGTCGAGCTTGGGCTTTTTGTTAATTTTTTCGGACAATTTCGTTCAAATACAAAAGTATTATGCACAGAATGGCCAGCAAAAATCTCACTGTTGTAAGACAGTTAAAAAGTTTCTAATATTAAGCTTCACTTCTGCATGTGGAAATTTACTATTTTAAAATCTATTAAAAATGCCATTTGGAGTATCACTTTGTCTAGATCTAAATATAATATGGTTAATATAAAACACTCTATAAATGATTTACATAAATCTTTTGTTATTACTTATGTTGATAAAGCCTCTAACAATTATGCTATTATCTGTAAAAAATTCTATATACAATTTCTGTTAGATTATTTAAAAAATAATAGTCTATTTAGACTTACAATTCACACTCTGTTAATGTTACCAAATTAAAAATTATCAATTTGTATAGTGATTCAGATATTAATAATAAATTTTTGAGATTTCCATATATTGTGCTTATTCCTATATTTCATAAAAATCCTATTAAATTTAAAACTGTAACTAGTGGTCATAATTCTTACTCTACTACCGCTAGTAAATTATTACTAAATTATTTTAATGTACTAAATAGTAATTTACGTGAATCTAGTGATAACTACATTATTCTAAATAACTGTAAAGAATTAAAAAATAGATTAACATCACTAGGCAAAATAATAGGATTTCAAACTTTTGATTTTAAAGATCTATTTAATAATATTAAGATCACTGATATATATGATGTCATATTAGCTTTATATAATGCCGATATTTCTAATCATTCTCATCTAACTAAATTAACCAATTTTCCCAAACTTCTCCATTTTGTTCTTTTCAATAATTGTATTTTTCAAGGAAATAGATTATACTTACAAGTCTCAGGGGTTCCACAAGGAGGCTGTAGTGGCAGTATGTTAGCTAATTTATACCTATACCATTATGAAAAATTCTTTACTTCTACAGATTATAAAATTTACAGATATGTAGATGATCTGACTTTTTTAGTATTTACTGATAATTATGTCATAGATATAGATGTCTATTCGGATAATTTGGAATTAATACCTAATGAAACTACTATTAGTAAAAATATTAATTATTTGGATTTAAATCTAATTATAGCACCAACTAATGGGATAGTTCCTAATTTATATGATAAAAAATATTTCTTTAAATTCAATATTAATAAACTATTGCCTTTTAATTCCTGCAATTCGATTTAATTGTTTAGAAATATTATACTTAATCAACTTTATAGAATTTATAAATTATCAGATAAAAAATTTCATGCTTTGCACATAAATTTTTAATTACTAGCAAATTATATGAATATCCTGCATATTTAGTAAATGGTATAGTCAATAAATTTCGATTAGCCTAAAATTCTTAATATTCTCTCCTTAGAATCATATTTTAGCCTTACTTCTACATTCTCTTGTTTTTACTTTACAGTATATATTCATCTATCTAATTTGCAGCTTTTACTGTAGAATATCTTGTACTGTAGAATATCTTGCTAATGTAGTACGGTTTTTATAACTCGCTTTGGCAACAGTAAATCACTTCTTTACTCTTCAGCGAATGGCAGCATTGGTCTAGTCATTTTTTGCTCGTCACGGTTGTACATTTGTTGTGTATTTTATGGTATTCATGTTTCTTTTTTGTTTTTTCAATCTTTATGCTTGTCGTCCTAATAACACATGTTTATAGATAAAATCTATCTTGTGCTTTAGAAACAAGCATTTTTGAGTTCATTTCGTCTAAATATTAGGACTTGATGACGAATTTTTTCGAAATGGACTATTCTTAAGCCTAGAGCTCTTCCACGTGCAAGCTTTAATGCTTGATTATTTTGGTATTCCTTTTTTCGATTCCTCTCCATTGACTTTTGTTGATTATCTCTAGCTTTCTGTACTGTAATATGTATTATAATTTCCTCTTTATGGTTGAATTCCACTTTATTTCATTGTATTCTGTATTAAATTAAGATAGTGTATTATGAGTTACTTCTTTTATTCAGTCTTTGGATTTACTATTTTAATATATATATATATATATATAATCCCTTTGATGTAAGATAGTTAAAATGGAGTCTAATATACAGCTTCGTTTCCATATACATGTAAAAGAAAAAAAAAATTTAACATGTGACACTGCTCATGGCGAATTATGAATTGATGTTTTCATATGTAAAAAACCTCTATAAATTTATAAAAAAAATCTGATGTGGACAGCACATGACTTTCCTTATATAAAGCAATGTATTTACTACTTTTACAGTAAAAGCAAAATAGGTTATTCTTATAGTAGAAACTTATATTTTTTTCAGGATATTGAATTTTCGTCAATTAGTCGTTAGTTTCAATGATTTAGCGTCATTTTTATCCATTTGGCGAGATTTTCTTTAATTTATTAACATATAAAAAGTCGCCAAGTTGACGACATTCCTCCAAGTTCGTTGCCAAAATCTCGCCAACCGTTATGGACGAAAAAATAAGTTATTCTTATAGCAGAAAAATGACTATTTGTGTTCAAATACAAAAGTATTACTCAAAGTATCTTTTCTCATGAATGGAACGAGCTAGATCCACGAGAATGATATCACAAAATATATCGCATGATATTACATATAAAAGGTGAACATGTTTCTTAATAATTAACATTTTTTTTTAATTTATGGGATTATTTTCTTAATTTATTTGAAAAATTTGCAATATCTCGAGAACGGTTCACGCCAGCGTTCTAAAGTTTATGTCAATCGTTTTCTAAGAAAAAATTACATAAGAAATGCCTATTTGCGTAACTTTATTAAAGATTTTGATTTTTGATGATTTTTGCAACATGTCACTCGAAAATTTAGGGGGGTTCTGAACATTCGATTACGATTAAAAACAATAGGCTTCCAGTATTCACGGATTGTGATTTTTGTACCAAATGCCATTTGAATCGCTCCATTCGTTCGTGAGATATCGTGTCCACAGACTCACTGACACACACACACACGTACACACACACATACTTTCACACACACACACAGACATCACCTCAAAAATGTTTGATTCGTGCTCAGGGTTGCTTGAAACGTGCTCTCGCGTCGGAAACTCGAATTCCAATTTTCGACCCCGTCACAATACTTTCCTTATACATTATGTATATAAGGAAAGTAAAAATTTTGATTGGATATCTGATAAAAATTGATTACAAAATTGCGGAAGACTAAAACGTATGAAATAAAATTAAAACAAACAAAAAAAACTTTTAAGTTACACTGTTTTAATGAAATACACTAAAAAGTAAAATATAATTTTTAGTTATCTTTAAATTCTTGGCTATATGCAATTAAAAATATATAGCCTTGGGGCTTACATAAAAAAATTGTATTTGTACAGTAACAGAATTTTAAGTAACAATAGAAGTAATAACATAGAAATGACATTTATAAGAATAACGAATTTTTTAATTAAAATTATCAATAAAAAAATTGAAATGAATTGAATGTAATCATTCTGGTCAATTATTTCATTTCTGTGTTATTACTTCTATTGCTCCTTGAAATTCCGTTCATGTTCAAATGCAATTCTTTTATCCCCATCCCATAATTTTATTACTTTCCTTATATACATAGTATAATGTATAAAGTATTCTGACGGGGTCGAAACTTCGAATTTCAGTTTTCGACGGGAGAGCACGTTTCAAGCATACCTGATCACGAATCGAACATTTTTGAGGTGATGTGTGTGTGTGTCAGTGAGTCTGTGGAGACGATATCTCAGGAACGAATGCAGCGATTTAAATGAAATTTGGTACAAAAATCACAATTCGTGAATACTGCAAGACTGTTGTTTGTAAACACAATCGAATGTTTAGAATCCCCCTAAATTCTCTACTAAAATTTTGAAAAAAATCATCAAAAATCAAAGCCTGTAATAAAGTTACGCAAATAAACATTTCTTATGTAATGTAAACATTTCTTATGTAATGTTTCCTTAGAAAACGATTGACATAAACTTTAGAACGCTAGTAGGAACTGTTCTCGAGATATTGCACATTTTTCAAATAAATTTATCAAAAAATTCCATAAATAAAAAAACATATTGACTTTTGAGAAACATGTTCGCTTTTCATGTAATTATCATGCAATATATTTGGTGACATCATTCTTGTGGATCTAGCTCGTTCCATTCATGAGAAAAGTTACTTTGAGTAATACTTTTGTATTTGAACGCCAATATTCATTTATCTAAGAATAACTTATTTATCCATACATAATGCTTGGCGATATTTTGACGACTTTTTTAAATGTTGCCAAATTAACGAAAATCTCGCCAAATTGATAAAAATGACGTTAAATCAATGAAAATGACGACTAATTGATGAAAATTCAATATCTTGGAAAGAATATAAGTATCTACTCTAAGGATAACCTATTTTTACTTTCCTTATATACATAATGTATAAGGAAAGTATTGTGACGGGGTCGAAAATTCGAATTTGAGTTTTCGACGGGAGAGCACGTTTAAAGCATCCCTGATCACGAATCAAATATTTTTGAAGTGATGTCTGTGTGTGTGTGTGTGTGTCAATGAGTCTGTGGAGACGATAACTGACGAACGTATGGATTCGAACGAAATTTGGATCGAACGAAATTTGGTACAATAATCACAATCCATAAACACTGGAAGCCTATTGTTTTTATACGCAATCGAATGTTTAGAACCCCCCTTAATTTTCGAGAAAAATTTTGAAAAAATCGTCAAAAAATCAAACCCACTAATAAAGTTGCGCAAATAGATATTTCTTATGTAATTTTTTATTAGAAAACGATTGACATAAATTTTAAAACGTTAACATGAACCGTTCTCGAGATATTGCACATTTTTCAAAAAAATTATCAAAAAGTCATATAAAATAAAAAAAATATATTTCCTATTGAGAAACATGTTCACTTTTCATATGTAATACCATGCGATAAATTTGGTGACATCATTTTCGTGGAAGTAGCTCGTTCCATTCATGAAAAAAGATACTTTGAATAATACTTTTGTATTTGAATGCCAATAGTCATTTATCTGCTGTAAGAATAACTTATTTCTCCATCCATAACGCTTGGCGATATTTTGGCGACAAATTTGGCGGAATGTCGCCAACTTGGGGATATTTTTAATTGTTGCCAAATTAACAAAAATCTCGCGAAATGGATAAAAATGACGCCAAATCAATGAAAATGACGACTAATTGAAGGAAATTCAATATCTTGGAAAGAATATAAGTATCTACTATAAGAATAACATATTTTTTTAACTGTAAAAGTAGTAAATTCATTGCATTATATAAGGAAAGTCATGTGCTGCCCACATCAGATTTCTTTTTAGTCGTACAAGACCAAGAATGTCGTAATAGTTAAAAATTATTTTTTGCCTTTTAGTAAATTTCCCTAAAATCCTGTAACTTAGAAAGTTTCTTTAGAATATTTTATTATAAAATGTACTCAGTCTGGGGATGGGTACGGGCTGTATTACATTCAGGACGGGAGGGGTCAAAGTCTAAATTCTCGACTTGTTCAAATATGAGTCTTGCTCAAATTGAGCACTCATATTCTGAAAAATCTCTAATTCCATCAAATTAAGCTTATTGAATTTATTCGATGCGACGAATTTGAAAAAAAAAATGATTAAATTTAGCGAACTGTTAACAATTTCTGATATTTGTTTTTATAAAATATTTCATTAAACATCAATGGTTCTAAAACAATTTAAAACTGAATTTTGATATTTTTAAAAATAAAAAAGACCACCGGAAACATATTTAGAATTAAAAAAAAAATACACATTCTAAATTAATGAAATTAAATAAAACTTTTCGTTGCTTTAGTTTTAAGAATAAATTTTTGCTTCTTGATTATCATAACCTAATTTTGAAAATTATAAACACAAATTATTTTATCTGACTAAAAATGATTTTAATTTGTACCTTTTATTCCGAAATGGTTCAAAGGCTGAAAGTCAATAATGAAATGTTATAAAATTAAATTAATGTTTTGTAACGATTTTTCTGATGTCTTTCCTTTTTATTTTGATTTATTTATTTCGTAGTTTAATTAGATTGGTGTTCCCCTAATTATTCTCTTTAAATTAATTTCATTCAAATTAATTCCAATTAAAAAATAATGTTCTTTGTCTTTAATTTATTTTATTATTATTATTTTTTTTTGTAGAATAAGGAAATTCATTGCAATTATTTAATCCTTAGATATTGTTGCGAACGTGTAATATTCCTTTTCTTCTCTTTCAAAGACCAGACGGAGAAAGCACCCGTACAACCATCCGTCTCCATGACGTCAGAATAGGGTTGCCACATGTCGAAGGTCGAAGAGGGGTTTCCAGATTTGTCGATTTATCACCAATTTGGCTGCATTTGGCAACTTTCCGAAGGTTCGAGGAAGACAGCAAAATAACGATTATTCTATGTGATAAGAGAGTTTTCCAGAAGTTTCGATAGAGAGACTATATAAGGAGTCATCACTCCGTTGGAAAGGAGTTTATGTGATACGAGCTACAATGAACTGTGGTTTTTGTCAATGTTTTGATAATAGTAGCCGCTATTTTGCGAAAGAAGCATTTAAGTCTTGTTTTATTGTATATTGTTCCCGTTTAAGCTGTGTTTGTGAATAAATGTGTTAGTTATCCAGAAATTTGGACTTATTCTTTGGATTCTGAGTGAACATCCACGATTCCAGAGGATACGCTGCAACAATATACTTAATTTTAATTTTGAAACATTAATGCAAAATATTTATCTTATTTAGAACCGGTTCAAAGTTGATTTCGAAACATAAACTAGTAGAAATTTAAAAGTTTCACTAAAGTTTTACTAAAAGTTTCACTAAAGCTTTACTAGCTAACGGCCCTACGGTGCTGAAAACACTGGTTCTCGTTAGATCACCGAAGTCAAGCAGCATCGGGCGCGGTTAGTACTTGGATGGATGACCACCTGGGAACACCGCGTGCTTTTGGCACATTTCGGGCGTGGTAGCCGGGTGGTTTGCGGGCTGGATTTGCACGCTGCCACAACTGCCGCCGTGTTCATGCGAAGTACGATCACGTTAAACTTGTAGGTCCGTAAGACCTTCCGAAAGGTTGGTGGTAGGGGAAGAAGGGTACGGTCGGATGCCTCCCCCACTGGGTTCCGGTCTAAATTGGGTGGCACTTCCCGGCAGTCCAAACGGTTACCTTACACCTTTCTGGTAGGTCGGACGGTCTGGGTCTTAATAATAACAACAACAACTAAAGCTTTACTGTTCACATATGCAGTTAGAGTACATGATACTGAGTTGTCAGAAAACTATTTTCGGTGTTTCCGTAAGTAACTGTAGTAGCGCACAAGTGATTTTAATGTTGAATAGAACATTTTTTTAAGAATGCATTGTGGCAACTGACATATCAGCGTGCATTTTAAATAAAACTTATCAAAATTGTGGAATGTTTATGTAGGCATTTTAGGTTGAAGGATGGAAGATAAAAATCAACATTTTCATCACATTTTACTTTTTTATTTCCAGCAAAGGTAAAGGAGCTGCAGATGCACACAGAAAGATTTGTGCTGTGTATGGTGATGATGCACTGACGGAACGCACATGCCGGAATTGGTTTGCAAAATTTCGTTCTGATGATTTTACAGTTCAAGATGCACCACGTTTTGGCAGACCAACTGAGATTGAGAATGACCGTTATTTCGTACTTTTAGAACCTTCGGGAAGTCTCCAAATGTAGCTAAATTCGGAAAGTCGCCAAATGTAGCTCAAATGTCGCCAAACGTAGCAAAATTTATTTTGGTGAAATTTGACTATTTAGCACCAAATTTTGTCAAATTTGGTGGTAAATCGCCAAATGTAGCTAAATTCGGAAAGTCGCCGAATGTAGCTCAAATGTCGCCAAACGTAGCAAAATTTATTTTGGTGAAATTTGACTATTTAGCACCAAATTTTGTCAAATTTGGTGGTAAATCGCCAAATCTGGCAACCATTCTCCGAAGATTCGAAAGTGGCAACCCTAGAATGATGCCATTGGAAAGAATGTTTGTATGGGTGTTTTCTCCGTCTGGTAGTTGAAAGAGACTAAAGTAAGGAGTGGATAAGGGGAATCCAAAACCTTTTCAAGTTCGCAACATTATTAATAATGAGTGTTAAATAGGTTAATAGAGGTTAAATATTATCAAACGTTACTCGTTATATAAATAAGATAGATAAAACAATAGGAATAATAGGATAGACAATAGGAATAATAGAATACCCAAAATTTCCAAATATGGTGTCGCAAAGTGTCGGTTCATTTACCATTCAATTTATATAGATTTCTTTCATACAGAATTTTCCTGCAATAATAATTGCATTGGATAACAGTGTAATTTTCATAAGTAAAAATCTATATATTTATATATAAAAGAAAAGTATGTATGTATGATCCAACATCACCGAAGAAAGGCTAAACCGAATTTGATGAAATTTAGTAGGTAGTCTTGAAATAGCCCCACTTAAAATTTAGTCCATGTTTCGAGTTTCTAACACCAGGAGTTATCGCGATATTAATGAGAAACGAAACTTTTGTTTGTCTCACCATCACGGGAGAACAGCTGCACTGAATTTAAGGAAATTTTGTGGGTAGCTTTGAAATAGCCCCATGAATTTAGCCCAAGTTTCGAGTGTCTAAGACGAGGGATTTTTCGAGGTATTAATGAAAAACGAAATTTTTTCCTAGGCGTTCTACTGCCTAACTCCATGATTCCCAACGAAAAAGGTTGGAAATAGTTGGTTTAAAACGTGAAAGTCAATTAAATTTCTGAGTTTTGTGTGAGTTTATTGAACGCATTACACTTTTGAAAATCGCAGGTTTGAGACATGAATTTAAATGAAAACTATCACCATGGTTTATTTCTCACAGGCTTACTCAACACTGAGTTTTGTGGGAGTTTATTGAATGCATAAGACACTTTTGAAAATCGCAGGTTCGAAATATGAATTTAAATAGAAACTCTATCAGCATGGTTTATTTTTCACAGGCTTACTCAACAAATTTTATTAATTTGAATCTACATAAAGAAGAAAAGCATGTATGTATGTATGATCTAACATCACGGGAACCGAAAGATGTTGGTAACATAAATACCGAGCAACGCCGAGTAATCAATGCTAGTTTTATATAAAACAAGAAAGATCAATCATGCTTAAAGCATAGATTATGAAACACTTTCCAACTTCAAAGCAATTTTATTTAAAAAATTCGAAAATGCAATACATTCCTCGGTAATATTTTAAAACTTATCACAATACTACATTGATTTATTATATTTGAAAACTTAAACCTTCATTGAAAAAAATGAACTTCATTCAAATGACGGCATTGAAATATAAATTGCCTGGTTTAAATATCTCTAAAATGCAATACATTCCACGGTAATATTTTTAAAACTATCATAATACTACGATAATTTATTATATTTGAAAGCTTCATCGAAAACAACTGAAATTAATTCAAATGACGTCATAGAAAAAATAACACGCCTGGATCTCTCTATAAAAGCAGGATTTCATTCATAACTTTCTCCATTTCATTCATCACAATACTATTTATTTATTGCTTTCATGATCTCCTGGACCAGGGCTGTCGTAAACTGATACCTACGAGTTAGCGCTTTTGTCGTATTTGGTATATATCATAAATATTTGCATATTAACACTGCCTAAATGTCTCTTGGTCTCACAGTAAAATATCAGTAATCGGTGTCTAAATTCACGGTCAATTTTAGATAACAACTAATTTATTTTTTAAAGCCAATGGAATAGGAATATATTCCAGTGGGAGAGAGATTCTAGAAAATTATTCCCTAATTTTGAATTCAAAATATATTGCAGATAAAATATATATTTTTCTGAAATTATATTGCAAAATAGTTAGATAGGAGGTTTTACATCAATAAAACAGGAAATTCAGATTATAGAACTTGAATATGTTTATTGCATAACTAAAATATGAAATTGTATGCTATTAAGATGGTTACATTTATCACCAGAAACGATCAACGTAAACAGTGCGAAAACATGCTCAGACTTCTAACTATAAGAATACAGCAAGATGACCATTAAGACAGAAATCGATCATTTAAAATAAAGCAAATTATTCACGTTATTTCAGCAGATGCGGTAATAAATAAGAGGTTTAAACTTCGAAATAAATGACTTCTCCACAACAAGCGTGAAAATATACAGTGAAAATAATAGTAAGCATTAAAAAATTATGATCTTACCTAGCTACGTCAAGCACTCAACTCACGAACTAAATAATGAAAAACCAAACTAATTTTAAAACAAGAACGATCAAACATGCTTGAAGCATTGATTATGAAACACTTTCCAACTTCAATGCAATTTTATTTAAACATCTCTAAAATGCAATAAATTCCTCGGTAATATTTTAAAACTTATGACAATACTACATTAATTTATTATATTTGAAAACTTAAACCTTCATCGAAAAAAATGAACTTCATTCAAATGACGGCATTGAAATATAAATTGCCAGATTTAAACATCTCTAAAATGCGATACATTCCCTGATAATAATTTTACAATTATCACAATACTATGATAGTTTATTATATTTGAAAAATTCATCGAAAACAACTGAAATTAATTGAAATGACGTCATAGAAAAATAACACGGCTGGCTCTCTCTATCAAAGCAGCATTTAATTCATAAATAATGTCCCATTCATTTCATTCATCACAATACTATAATAATTAATTTTATTTAAAAATTAAGACCATGGAGCTACAAGTAATTAAACTCTATGCTTAAAACATCATCGAACAAAATCGTCCTTCTCTTTGTAACATCAATGAATATTTCATTCATATCAGTTATGCAGACTCCATGATCTAAATAATTTTGTGTTAAAGAAATACATCAATCCTAATACAACTCATTCTACATATTTTGCTGTTTACATTTTACATAAGTGAAAAATAGGCTTCGTGGTAAAAATAATCAAATTTGGATGATCATTTAAACTCAAATACATTGTAATTGCGTTGTTTCAGTATGTAGATGTTCAGATTTTAAGCAAAAATAAAGTGGTTTTAGGACAGATAAAACACTCAATATGAATTATAAAGAACTTCAAAAATCAGGATTTTGAGACAAGATGGATGACATATTTTATTTTGAAGTGGGTCAGGTGATTTTTTCATATCATGGTCACGTGATCGCTTCATATAAGATGTGTATTTATTATTTTAATTTTTATTTAAAAAACTACTGAACATATTTCGCTAATTTTTTTATGTATTTTATAGAACAATTTGAATATTACCTAAAATTTTCGAAGCAATTTGTGAATTTTAAATCTGTTTAAAAAATGTTTGAAAAATTAGGTCCCGTAAGGTTCAATGTATTTCATTTTTTAAACCCGGGTTCAATCCAAAACTAATTGGGTGATATTGTATATTAATATTCCCATTGGTCCTACAGACCGTCTGAGCAACATACTAAAATTTCATTTTGATTAAGTCATTTTTACGGCAATTATCGTGCTAACGGACAGACAGAGAGACAAACAAAGCGCCTGGCTCTCTCTCTAAAGCAGGATTTAATTCATAAATAACGTTCCATTCATTTCATTCATCACTATACTATAATAATTTATTTTATTTAAAAATTAAGACCATGGAGCTACAATTCATAAACTTTATGCTTAAAACTTCATCGAAAAAAATCGTCCTTCTGCTTATTAATATTTCATTCAAATCAGCCATGTAGACTCCATGGACTGTGTGTGTGTGAATTATTTTGTGTTAAAGATATACAGTAATTCTAATACAACTCATTCTACATATTTTGCTGTTTACATTTTACATAGGTGAAAAATAGGCTTAGTTGTAGAAATAATCAAATTTGAATGAGAATTTAAACTCAAATATATTGTCATTGTGTTGTTTTAGTATGTAGATGCACAGAATTTAAGCAAAAATAAAGTAATTTTAGGACGGATACAACACTCAATATGAATTAAAAAGAACTTTAGAAATCACGATTTTGAAACAAGATGGATGCCATATATCATTTTGAAGTGGGTCATGTGATTGTTTCATATCATGGTCACGTGATCGTTTCATATAAGATGTGTAATAATTATTTTAATTTTTATTTAAAAAACTACTGAATATATTTCACTGAATTATTTTTTATATATTTTATGGAACAATTTGACTATTACCTAAAATTTTCGAATCAATTTGTGAATTTTAAATCCGCTTAAAAAATGTTTGAAAAATTAGGTCCCATAGGGCTCAATGTATTTCATTTTTTCAACCCGGGTTCAATCCAAAACTAATTGGGTGATATTATTCATTTATATTCCCATAGGTCCTACAGACCGTCTGAACAACATACTAAAATTTCATTTTGATTAAGTCATTTTTACGGCAGTTATCGTGCTAAAGGACAGACAGACAGACAGACAGAATGAACAAAGTCATAAACACTTTTCAACTTTGTTGTAAAGTGTTAATAAAAATGCGTCTGAGACAAAATTGGTTGTTTTTTCAGTAACTTGAACATCTCGGTCACGAACATGAACTTAAATCTGATGTGGTTGACATATGACGTTCCCTATATAATACAATGAATTGACTTCTTTTACAGGGAGAAAGCAATGTATAAGATCTACAGCATAATGTTTTTAATGTTGAATTGCACATTTGGGGATCTTCTAGATGACAATATGTAAAACCATTTAGGAATATCCAATTTATAATTTCACGCAGCTCTAAATTGAATACTGATAACATCCGTATAATAAAGCAATACAGTCCATATACTAAAAAAATCTGATGTGGGCAACACATGACTTTCCTTATATAATGTAATGAATTTACTACTTTTACAGTAAAGTAAATAGGTTTTTCTTATAGTAGATACTAATATTCTTTCCAAGATATTGAATTTTCGACAATTAGTCGTCATTTTCATTGATTTAGCGTCATTTTAATCCATTTGGCGAGATTTTCGTTAATTTGTCAACATTTCAAAAAGTCGCCAAGTTGGCTACATTACGCCAAATTCGTCGCCAAAATCTCGCCAAGCGTTATGGACGAAGAAATAAGTTATTCTTACAGCAGATAAATGACTATTCGCGTTCAAATACAAAAGTATTACTCAAAGTATCTTTTTCATGAATGGAACGAGCTAAATCCACGAGAATGATGTCACCCAATTTATCGCATGGTATATACATATGAAAAGTGAACATGTTTCTAAATAGGAAATATTTTTTTTTATTTTATATGACTTTTTGATAATTTTTATGAAAAATGTACAATATCTCGAGAACGGTTCATGTTAGCGTTCTGAAATTTACGTCAATCGTTTCCTAATAAAAAATTACATAAGAAGTGTCTATTTAGGTAACTTCATTAGTGGTTTTGATTTTTTACGATTTTTTCAAAATTTCATTCGAAAATTTAGGGGGGTTCTGAACATTCGATTGCGTATAAAAACAATAGGCTTCCAGTGTTTACAGAATGTGATTTTTGTACCAAATTTGGTTTAAATCGGTCCATTCGTTCGTCAGTTATCGTCTCCACAGGCTCACTGACACACACACACACACACACACACACACACACATACACACACACACACACGCACACACACACACACACACACACAGACATCACTTCAAAAATGTTTGATTCGTGATCAGGGATGCTTGAAACGTGCTCTCCCGTCGAAAACTCGAATTCGAATTTTCGACCCCGTCACAATACTTTCCTTATACATTATGTATATAAGGAAAGTAACATTTTAATAATTAATTCATCAATTTGGAGTCATTTTCGTTAATGTAGCACCATTTTTCCAATTTTAACAATACTTTCGTCAATCTGGGGCTAAATATCACAATGTTGGCGATATGTCGCTAAATTAGTTCACCATTTTGCCAAATTGATCGCCAAGTGTTACAAATAAACAGAGATTTTTATACAGGGTGTCCCAAAAAGATTGAAACGCGCTTTAATTCTTTACCTGTTGGAAATAAGTGGGTGATGGAAATTGCAAAAATGTTGAAAGTAAGGTAGGAAATAAGATTACGTTAATGAAACAGTCCTGCCAATCATTTTCAAAAAGTTACACTTTTTAAATTTTTATACGACCCCCTTAGACAAATTTGGTCAATTTTTATTTTTAATGCAAAACGATCATTAAAAAAAATAGCATGTCTATATCTTTAAAATCAGCTGAATTATGAGAAAGGAAGAAATCTGACTTATGCTACTTTTCCGTACCATGTAAAAGGCTGTTTCATCAGGGAAAATAGGGATCATAAACAAATTGACGATGGAAATTGTGTTCATATGAAGCAGTGGTACTCACTACGCAGTTGGGTATCCAATGTATTATCATCCAGTTTTATCTTTTTTGTGATATGTCACAAATATACATTTCTAATTTGATATAGGGTCCAAATTCACAATGTTCAATTTTCAATTAAATACAACGCGCTCAATTTTAAAAATACAGATATACGGTTTCTTTTAATGATCTTGTTGCAAAAAAAAAAAGAAAAAATTTTCTGATTGGCCAAATTTACCTAAGTGGGTCGTATAAAAATTTAAAAAATGTAACATTTTGAAAATCAATGGGAGGACTATTACATTAACGTAGTCTTATTTCCTACCTTACTTACAACAGTTTTTCAATTTACATTGCCCACTTATCTCCAACAGGTAAATAACTAAAGTGCGTTTCAATCTTTTTGGGACACCCTGTATATAAATGACTGTTGGCGAATTGTTTGGCGTCAAAGTACAAAACTATTACACAAACTACCTTCTCCGGCCACACTAACAGCTGCCATTAGCCTTCGGGTTGGTCGTGTGGTCTAGGCTTTCTACAAACTACCTTCTCCTTGGACTACCTTCTCCTTGGCTCTTAGTCCTTGGACGAGTCGGATGGTCTGGGCTTTCGACAAACTACCTTCTCCGGCCATCCAAACAGTTACCTTACACCTTTCTGGTAGGTCCGACGGTCTGGGTCTCAACAACAAACTACCTTCTCCTTCCCGGCCGTCCAATTAGTTGATCATGTCCTCAGGATGAGTCGGACGCTCTGGGTCTACATGAAACTACCTTCTCCCCGGCCACACATTTAGCTACCACAAGCTTTAGGGTTGGTCGTGTGGTCTGGGTTTTCAACAAACTACCTTCTCAAGTCGTCCAAATAGATGCTCTATGGCCTCGGATGAGTCGGACGGTCTGGGTCTTCAACGAACTACCTTCTCTCGTGAATAAAACAAACCAACAAGATCCACGAAAATGATGTTAACACATTTATCTCATAATATAGACAAAGTGGACATATTTCATAATTGTTAAATAAAATCACAAAAATCTCAAAAAGTATCATGAATTTATTTAAAAAAAATAGCGCAAATATCTCGAGAAAGGTTCACACTAGCGTTTTAAAATTTAGATCAATCGTTTTCTAATAAAAAATTTAATAAGGAATTATTACATACATAACTTTATAAACACTAGAACAACGGAAGCGGTCATTTTGACCGCATGACTACTTTGATCGCTGCCGTAGTTCTAGAAAGATCGTTGATTTGTTCTCTTTAGAACCTAGAATAATTTTCTTCTGTGTTTTCAATAACTTTAAGAAAATAAGAAAAGTCATAAAATTTTAAAGGGCTGGGATTATCCGTTATGGAGGAATTGTTTCTCAAAGTAGTTATACGGTCAAATTGACCGCTTCCGTCGTTCTAGTCTTAAAAATCTTTTTTATCATTTTTTCAAACTTTCATTCGAAAATTTGGAGGTCTTCCTTGCATTCGATTCCATTTAAAATCAATAGGATCTCAGTATTCACTAATTGTAATTTTTATTTTATCACATTTCGTTCGAAACGCTCCATTTGTTCGTGAGATATTGTAAATTTACACACTTTCCATATTCGATTTGTTTAAAAGCATGACGTCAAGAAATACACTTTTATTTGCAATACATGCAACAAAAAGCCAGTTTTCCCAGTAGTAATCACCATCTGATATATCTGATGATATAACTGAATCAGAGCATCAGATATATCGTCATCTGTTATATCTGATGATCTGAATATCACCTGTTACTGAATTCAATCAATTTATGGCCATTTTTCTTGATGAAATATTTCAAAAAGTCTATCAATTTACATATATGTATAATTTTCAAACATAAATTGGTGTTCTTGTTTCTAAAATGCATTCCGTATCTGCAGATTCCGTTTTTCCCCAGTATCATAATTGTTATGGTTATATCCAGGACCATAAAAAGCTTCTGAATTAATCAGATTAGAATATATTGTTTTACTTATATTTAATTGTGCATGATTTAGAATTTATCTTTAAATCTGAACATAGTGTGTTGGTGTTGTTGTTATTGAGACCCTGACCGTCTTACCTACCAGAAAGCTGTAAGGTAACAATTTGGACGGCCGGAAAGAGCCTCCCAATGTATTCCTGTGGTGGAGGCCCCTGTGGTGGAGGCATCCGCAGGAAACGTACCCTCTTTCCCCTACCACCAACCTGTCAGAAAGATTTAAGGACCCACATGGTTAACGTGATCGTACTTCGCGTAAACACGGCGGCAGTTTTAGCAGCGGACGGAATCGAACCCGGGCCTACCGAGTGTAACTCCCTCGCGCTGACCACTGGGCTACCGCCCCCCCTTATAGTGTGTTGGTGTAGAATAATACTAAATTTTCACCTTTCTCACTTGTAGAATTATTCAGCAAAATATAAGGGCTGACTTCCTATAATTAGAAAACTCATCCTAAAATTATATCATTGTGTACCGCGCAATCCGTAAACCCCGAACTTTGAACATTAAATCAAAGTTCCAGTATCTGCTGTGGACAGAAAGGCGTACTGCGAACCGTCCTAATTACACAGGCATTATGATTGGGCAAATGCACATTAGATTTGAAATATATTAGAAAAGTGGCATCCAAAGGCTGAAATGCTAATGACTAAAGGGAGAGATTATAATTTGGGTAGACAGGTGTTATATATTTTTGAAATCGCCAGAGTGTTTCTAGTAATATTCTGTTATTATGTAGATTGTCTTAGAAAATTTCGTATATGTACATTTATGTCAAGGTATTAATTTTTTACATTACTACTGTCGCGAAAGTCCTAGAACAACTTATAATAATATCTAGGCATTCCCAGTGTAGGGAAAAGTGACACGTGCACACTTAATAAAAGCTTTGAATATGCATATATATATATATATATATATATATATATATATATATATATACAGGGTGTCCCAAAAACATTAACCTCGGCTTTTATTCCTTAAATATTGAACTTAGACATATATAAAAAATTACAAAGTTGCGTTAAAATAGGTACAGAATTTTATGAAATCGATTAAAATTTTCAAGGGAATTAAATTTTAAGAAATACAAAATTTAAATTTTTATACGGCCCTCTTACAAAAAAAATTCCAATGAGTAAAATGTGCCCCATACATTAATAAGGTGATGTACAAAATTTCATCATTTTATCATAAAGAGTCCCAAAGATATGAAAAGATAAAAATTCTGACTTAAACCACTTTTTGTGCATCGACATGGGTTCTCAGAGGAGAAAAATCGTGTCGGCAGATCGAGTTTCAGGGGTCATACACAAATTATGAAGAAAACAATGATTACATAAATAAATAATAATTTTACTATTTATTGGTACAAAAGTATCTACACAGCGTAGAAATAATAACTTTACACAAATATTAGAAAGCTTTTTGTTCGGTATAAAAATTAAAATTTTGTATTTCTTCAACTTTAATCCGTTGAAAATTTTTATTGATTTCATAAAATTCCGTACCTTATTTTACTCAACTTTGTGATTAATTATTTATGTCTAAGATGAATATTTAAGGAATAAAAGCCGAGGTCAATGATTTTGGGACACCCTATATATATATACAGGGTGGTCATAAAAAAACTTCCACGATACATGAACCCCTAGCGGCCTATCCGCTCAATCAATCGAAAGTAAATTTCAGATATTGTTATTTGAAGGTATGTGCTCGAGATTGAGATGATTTCAAACAATAGAGTACTCACGGTTACGGTTACAGTGAAAAAATTTCGAAATTTTCGAATGGCAACACCCAATTTTTCCTGCGCAAATTGATCAGCCATATGAAAAACCATATCAATATTAGTATGTATATCAATATTTGTAAAAAATAATGATGTTCATTACTAATATCTGTAAAAAATAGTGACTATTTTCGATTTTATTGTAAAATACATAGGATGAATATGGCTAACTGTTTGTTTACGGTATAATTTTTAGCATAGATGAGAATTTTACTCTATTCTAAATAAAATATTTTTAAGTTATATTGTCCATTGCTGATACTAATAAACCATTCTAATCGTAATAACGTTGTTAATTATGTTTGTACTAGTATTTTTATCACATTGCTTCATAGCTGATTGAAAAGTCGCCCACAAAGAGTTGTGGCATTTTCACATTGCCAAAACGCGATTTGAATAATTATCAAATAAATCTCAGCACGAATTTCGCTTTGTGGTCTCTTTTCGAATATACCAAAATATGTGATGAGCATTTTCGACCCAAAATTAGCATTGTGTCTGGATCTAAGAAGTCAGAATGCGCTGGGATTTTATTTTTTGTTCAGAGTTTGACGTATAATAAAAATTATTTATAAGACAAATCTTTCATAGAAATACAAGTCAAAATAGATCGCAATTCTCCATAACTGATGATGAATTTACATACATTTTTATCCGATTTTTGAAAGGCATGGTTTAGAGAAATTCCGGTATTTTTTATAATACATTCCATAACAAAAAAATCGACTCACCAAGAAGGAGTTGTCCGATTGTGATAAAAATTGGTGGATGTGAAGAACATACATAAAAAAAGAAACGATTAAAATTTCAGAACAATTTCATGATTTAGAGTTTGACCATAAACAAAGGCAGGAAGTCAATAAGGGGTTGGTCCACCTCTGGCCTGGATGCAAGATGTCACCCGGCGTGACATAGACTGATAAAGTTCACGGATGGTGTCCTGCGGAATGTCTTGCCAAACTATCTCTAACTGTTGGGCTAAATCGTCAACATTCCGGAATGGTTACAATCGCCTTCCCATAACGTCCCAAATGGGAGAGAGTCTATGGGAGAGAGATCAGGAGATCTAGCTGGCCAAGGAAGTGTTGGGCAAGCTTGAAGACAATTCATAGCAACACATGCCGTGTGCGGCCGGGCATTATCTTGTTGAAAAGTAAGTCCGGGGTGTCGCAAAAGGAACGGTAATACAACCGGTCGTAAAATGTTGCCTACGTACCGCTGTGCTGTTAGTGTGCCAGAAATGACTACTAAAGACGTAAGATATCCGCAGTCGAAATGCAACAGAAATTTTGACCACAGATCCAGAATCGCTCCTTATATACACCTGCTGAATGCGCAGTTCCAATGCGCTGGAGCTCACACTATTTATTCAATAGACACCAAATTTTATTCATTTGCATGTTCGATTAAAATGTCTTTGCATACGAAATTTCATTGCAATCGGACAACTCCTTCTTGGAGCGTCGATTTTTTTGTTATAGAGTATATTTTCAATGAAAACAAAGACTCCTTCAGTTGTTAACTAAAGGTTATTGAATATTAACCACAATTTACCATCGCTTTTCTTGAAGAAATATTTCAACAAGATCATATATTTGCATATTTAGCGTAATAGTTCTTCTAAAATATTATGTGTTTCCGAATTAAGGAGGTTCCCGCTTGTGCGGACAATCTAATGCTAGTATCCGGGATTTGGGCGGACTTCTATCTTATTATCCAGAATTGTTATCTATCTTATTATCCAAACAGTTTTCAGAATAAACATAGTATTTTCGTCTTGGGTAAATTAAGTTTCACTGAAACCTCATTGCGCATGATTTCAAATTCATCTTTATTTCTGAACGCAGCGTGTTGGCAGAATAATATTATATTCTCACCTTCTCCACTTGCAGAACTATTCTGTAGCATATGGGAGCTGAATTCCTGTAATTAGAAAACTCGAAATCCAAAATCATATCTTTGTTTACGGAGCAATCCGTAAACCCAGAACCTTTGAACATTAAATCAAAGTTCCGGTATCTGCTATGGACAGAAAGGCGTACGACGAAGCGAACCGTCCTAATTACACAGGCATTATGATTGGGCAGATGCACATTAGTTTTGGAATTATAATAGAAAAGCAACACCCAAAGGCTGAAATGCTAATTATTAAAGGGAGAGATTATAATTTGGGAAGACAGGTGCTATAAATTGTGAAAATAGCCAGAGTGTTTCTAGTACCGTTATGTCATTGTGAGTAAAATTTGTATATGTATATTTATGTGAAGGTATTAATTTCACACATTACTACTGTCGTAAGAGTGGTAGAACGAATTTTAATAATAACTAATCATTCCCATGGTGGCGAAAGGTGACACCTACACATTTAATAAAAGTTCTGATTATTATCGGAAACCATTTCAAATTTAAGCATAAAAATCTGATGTGGGCAGCACATGACTTTCGCTGCAGACTTAAATTCATTTTTTTTTATTTCTTTAATAATTCATGAAATTGCACAAAATAACACTTCATTTGCACTTTTAGTTCAATTTTTGTTTTTATTGGTAATTGGATATTTTTCCAAAGGAGGCGTAAAAAAAATCAAAAATATCAAATATCCCGATGACGGTTAGTCCTAGAGTAATGGGGTTGGTTTTATTCTTTTCCTCGTCAAAAATTATTACAATAAGATGCATATTACAATCAGCAATAGAGTTTACTAACCAACATGAATGTCGACAAAATTGAAAACCAACTGCTATTGACTATTGAATTTTTAGAAAATCATGTAAAGACTTGTCCCACAGAGTCAAGAACGAGTCGCTAAACATAACTAAGGGTCAGAACGGCGTTAAAATTACAAATATAAATACGGTAAATATAAATAAAAAGGGATCCATAAAGTAAAATATTGCGGAGGTTAATGCAGCTAATTAAAAGAAAAATGTTATCAAACATAGGCTGAAAATTATCGTTAATAACATACTGGGCAAGGGCCGTGGATATTTTACTATTTTTAGCATCGCGAGCATGTTCAGGTAAACGAATACCGACAGTACGTTTAGTATTGCCAATATAGAACTTGAAGTTATTATCGCGAGAAAAAATAGGGACAACATACACCCCAGCCTGACTTTCGAAATTGTTATTAACCTTGTATTCATCTGAACGGATACGATTAAATAACGTAGAAACAATAGAATGAGCAGGTTTGAAATTAAATTCATGGGAAAAATGAATTAGATGATTAAAAATAATCGTTGGATGATAAGGAAAACTAGATTTATAGGGCATAAGATCAGAAATTGGAACAAGTTTAGTATTCAGATTCATAAAATTATTGCGTATATGGGAAAATATTTTATAAATAAACTTGAAAGAATTACCAGCTTCATAACCAAGGTTAAAGATAAAATCATACTATTGACTCTAGGATGGCCAAACTTAGGAAATCTTCCAATATTCCTTCCACTTTTAAATCTGTCGTTTTTTGTACTTCTCATCAATTACCCCAAATGTTCGGTCAAATTAAACTGCATAAAACTAACCATCCAATGCGCCCTATTGTATCTAAATGTAATGGTCTTACTTATTTTTTAGAGAAAGATTTAGCTAAATTTCTTAAACATTTTTTTAATAACCATGTTTATTCCATTAGCGCTACTGATACTTTTATTAAACATTTTTTTAATACTAATTTTATTCCAAATTGCACTTTTCATAGTTTGGACGTTGTGTCTCTTTTTCCTAGCGTTCCTGTTAATGCTGCTATTAATATTATTGCCAAAAAAAGTCTAATTAAAAATTGTAATATTCCCATTATGGACGCTATAACTTCTGCTTTGAACCTTGTCGAAGACCCAAATTATTTTGGATTTCATGATAATATTTATTTGCAATCTTCTGGTGCTCCTATGGGTAGCACTTTATTTGGCATTTTAGCTGAGGCTGTTTTGCAGGAAATCGAGAACGAGATTTTGCCTTTTTTATCTCTCAAGATTAATCTTTGGTGTCGTTACGTGGATGATGTGTTTATTACATGGAACCATAGTATTAATGACTTTCTTGACCTTTTGAATAATGTCAAATTTTTTTTAATTTTACTATTGAACATGAGTCTAATTTTCTTTACCGTTTCTAGATGTGCTTGTTTCCCGAAATTCTCTTGGTTTCCATACAATTATTTTTCGTAGACCTACTTTTATTAATTCTTGCATCCCCGCTAATTCCTATCACCCTATTTCTTCTATAGAAAAGCTTCTTTTAACGCTTATTTTAATCATGCTTTTAATGTTTGTTCCGGCCTCAGTTACTGAAATTAATTTTATCTTAAACCTTGGTTATGAAGCTGGTAATTCTTTCAAGTTCATTTATAAAATATTTTCCCATATACAAAATAATTTTATGAATCCAAATACTAAGCTTGTTCCAATTTCTGATTTTATGCCGTATAAATCTAGTCATCCTTATCACCCAACGATTTTTAATCCTCTAATTCATTTTTGCCAAGAATTTAATTTCAAGCCTTCCCATTCTACTGTTTCTACTTTATTTAATCGCATCCTTTCAGAAAAATATATGGTTAATAAAAGTTTCAAAAGTCAGACTGGAGTGTATGTTGTCCCCCTTTTATCTCCGGATAATAACTTCAAGTTCTATATTGGCAGTACTAAACGTACTGTCGGTATTCGTTTAGCTAAACATTCTGGCGATGTTAAGAATGGTAAACTATCCACAGCTCTTGCCCAGTATGTTATTAACGATAACTTTCAGCCTATGTTTCATAAAAAAAAATTTAATTAGCTGCAATAACCCCAGCAATATTTTACTTTATGAATCCCTTTTATATTTATCGTAATTCTATTTGTAAGTTTGACCCCATTCTGACCCTTAATTATGCTTTGCGACTCGTTCTTGACTCTCTGCGGGTCAAGACTTTATATGATTTTCTAAAAATTCGATAGCAGTTGCTTTTCAATGTTATCGGCATCCATGTTGGTTATTATATCCTATTTCTTTTTGTAATATGCATTTTTATGATTATTTATTTTATCTCGTTGTTTTTTAAAAGATTGAAAATATATAAATTTATGTATATAATTTTGTATGTAGTTGATATATGTAAATTTTGCCTGGCGGGTATGGCATATATGTTCTCACTTTATTTTACTTCGCCACTGATGAAGGGCATGATAATGTCCTAAAGCGCTTTGCATATGTGATTGTGTACGTCATAATAAGGCGATTTTAATAAATGACTTTTTAGCCACTTATTTGGTTGTCTTTGGTTTTAGGGTATTAAGTGATCTCAACTGTATATTATCAACTGTATGATATGGATAAAGCTTGAACAACTTATGTCTCCTAGATTGTTCCATTCCGATGCCTTGCAATTCTGGCCCTAAAGGATTTGCTTCACCTTATTCTTCGTAAGGAATTGCTTTATTTTATGCTCTGTAAGAAATAACTGATGATGACTCTCCTACATATTGCTTAAATAATAGAAGATTAATATAACAAAAAAATCTGATGTGGGTAACATATGATTTTCCTTATATAATGCAAGGAATTTACTATTTTTACAGTTAAAAAAAATGTTATTCTTATAGTAGACACTTACATTCTTTCCAAGATATTGAATTTTCTTCAATTAGTTGTCATTTTCATTGATTTAGCGTCATTTTTATCTATTTGGCGAGATTTTCGTTAATTTAGCAAAATTTGAAAAAGAAAAGTTTGGCAACATTCCGCCAAATTTGTCGCCAAAATCTCGCCAAGCGTTATAGATCTAGAAATAAGATATTCTTATACTAGATAAATGACTATTGCGGAGTTCAAATACAAAAGTATTATTCAAATTATCTTTTCTCATGAATGGAACGAGCTAGATCCACGAGAATGATGTCACCAAATTTATCGCAGGATATCGCATATGAAAAGTGAACATGTTTCTCAACAGTTAATATATATTTTTAATTTATGGGATTTTTTAATAAATTTAATTGAAAAATGTGTAATATCTCAAGAACGGTTCATGTTAGCGTTCTAAAGTTTATGTCAATCGTTTTCTAAAGAAAAATTACACAAGAAATGTCTATTTGCGTAACTTTATTAAAGGTTTTGATTTTCTGATTTTTTCAAAATTTCACTAGACAATTTTAGGGGGATCTAATCATTCGATTGCGTTTAAAACCAATAGGCTTCCAGTATTCACGGATTGTGATTTTTGCACCAAATTTCATTCTAATCGCTCTATTCGTTCGTGAGATATCGTCTCCACAGACTCACTGACACTCCCACACATCCACACACATACTTTCACAACCACAGATATACTTTCATACACACACAGACATCACCTCAAAAATGTTTGATTCGCGATCAGGGATGCTTGAAACGTGCTCTCCCGTCGAAAACTCGAATTCGAATTTTCCACCCTGTCACAACGCTTTCCTTATACATTATGTATATAAGCAAAGTAATAAGATTTAGCGCCCTTACTTTGTTTTCTTTTTTGGCCAGATCATCATTCTGGCATCAATCGTAATGTATCTCGTCTGATGCGAAATAGTTGAAGAGAAATTACATACTTCTCTGTAAGTGTTTACATGAATAAACGTTTTATTGAAGTAATACAAAAATTGAAGGAATATTTAATTTTTTTCCTGCGCTTCTGTCGCCGTGAGGAAAATCAACTTAATTTATTTTTCAGATGTTTATTATTCAAATGATACTGAACTTCAGCTAATATTTCCAATTCGATATTTTAACACTTTTTAAGATTCCCTGAATTCGCTTTGCACGCTTTCCGAATTCATTTCACAATTATTTCCCATGGAAAGTATTGATAATATCCTGAACAATAGCAGTAATATACAGGGGTAACTAGATATTTTACGAAGCCGTTGAAAAGTATCTGACTCAATATTATTAAGAAATTCATATTGATATTATTCATAATTATAGTGTTACTACTTGCTGTGGCTGCAGCTAGTGGTGAGTCTTTTAAAAATACGTTTTTATAGTAAATAGTTTTCTTTTTAGAAATCACTTTTTAAAGCAAATAATAAATAGCACAAAGAAACACTTTGCTACGCGGGCGCAAATGTCGCAAAGCAACAAAATTTGGGGTAACTCCATAACCTCCCAAAACCAGAAAATAACCCCTTCCCCGCCCCCCGCGACGGATACAATTTATACCAAAACCCGTCACTTTAAACAGTAATAAGAGAGAGGTTGTATTATTAGGTTGTATTATTGAAAATATTTAAAAATCTAATAAATTTTTCGAATTAAAAAAAAACAGCGAGGCTCTAGGCCAAGTAGTGGCTTCGTAAATTATAGTCACATACAAAGGTATTCAATGGATATTAAACGATTATGAGCAATATTTTTTTAAATATTTAAAAATCTATTACATTTTTCGAATTCTGGACAGTTTTCTGACCGTTCACGGATAGCTGGCTACATTAAAAGAAAATAAAAAACGCCAGGCTTTAGTCCAAGCAGTTTTGTAAATCGGAGATAGATACATAAAGGGTTTTCAGTTTTTAATAGAATATATAATAGAAAATAATATTACGGATACCAATAATATAATAAAACTTTATGTTATTAATGAGATACATATTTACATTTTATAATTACTTTCCTTATATACATAATGTATAAGGAAAGTATTGTGACGGGGTCGAAAATTCGAATTCGAGTTTTCGACGAAAGACCACATTTCAAGCATCCCTGATCGCGAATCGAACATTTTTGAAGTGATGTCTGTGTGTGTGAAAGTATGTTTGTGTGTGTGTGCGTCAGTGAGACTGTGGAGACGATAACTTACGAACGAATGGACCGATTTGAACGAAATTTGGTACAAAAATACCAATCCGTAAGCACTGGAAGCCTATTGTTTTTATACGCAATCGAATGCTCAGAACCCCCCTAAATTTTCGAGTAAAATTTTGAAAAAATCGTCAAAAAATCAAAACCGTTAATAAAGTTACGGATATAGACATTTATGTAATTTTTCATTAGAAAACGATTGGCGTAAATTTTAGAACGCTAACATGAACCGTTTTCGAGATATTGCACATTTTTCAAAAAAATTATCAAAAATTCATATAAAATGAAAAAAAATATTTTCTATTGAGAAACATGTTCACTTTTCACATGTAATACCATGCGATAAATTGGGTGACATCATTCTCTTGGATCTAGCTCGTTCCATTCATGAAAAAAGATACTTTGAGTAATACTTCTGTATTTGAACGCCAATAGTCATTTATCAGCTGTAAGAAAAACTTATTTCTCCGTCCATAATGCTTGGCGAGATTTTGGCGATGGATTTGGCGGAATGTCGCCAACTTGGTGACATTTTTAATTGTTGCCAAATTGACAAAAATCTCGCCAGATGGATGAAAATGACGCTAAATCAATGAAAATGACGACTAATTGAAGAAAATTCAACATCTTGGAAAGAATATAAGTGTCTACTATAAGAATAACAATTTTTAACTGTAAAAGTAGTAAATTCATTGCATTATATAAGGAAAGTCATGTGTTGCCCACATCAGATTTTTAGATGTAGAAATCTTGATTATTTGAAATAAATTTATAATTTATATATCAATTATAGTAATGATCTAATTAGGTTAGTGTTCTAAAACGATTTGAAAGTTAAGCTGTTTGCAATGACAAATTGTGTTATAATTATACTAATTTATTAATATTAATTTCTAATTGAGAAACGCATTTTAACAATACTGATATAAACTAATTTTCCCTGGAGATCAGGTAATTATTTGGAATTAATTCATACATATTTACATATGTGTATTCAGTTTCAATCATGTTACATTCAAAATAGGGATGAGAGCATTGATATAATTGTAGCATTGTATGAATACATGACCTTATAATGCATCGATATTTTTCATCGATACACTTTTATACGATACTTATTCTGTATTTATTCAATAGTTTTCGATACGTATCATATCAATTTTTATTAATTCATGATCATTCTTTTTCAGTGAAATTTAGAAAAATCTGATGTGGGCAGCATATGACTTTCTCTGCAGACTTATATGCACGTTCTCTTTATTTTAATTAAATTTAATTCACTTTTAATTCAATTTTCGTTCTCATTTGATAACTGGACTTATTTTCAAAGGTGGCGTAGAGAAAATACGAAAAAACTAAAATATCTCGAGAACGGCTAGTCCTAGAGTAATGGGGTTGGTCTTATTCTTTTCTTCTTTAAAAATTACGTATTAAATAAGTATTTAATAACAAGTATTTAATGGATATATTTGAGCATACGTAGTTTTTTATTTTAGATTATACGAAGTACCAGGTAATATAAGGTTATTTATTACGAACCCATTATTACGAAGTAAGTACCTGGTGGTGACAAAGTCCAAGACAGACTTGAAGGTATGTGTTCCTCAAAAAGATATCTAGGTCTAAATATATATTAGGAACTTTAGGTGGTCTCACATGTTAATAAATGTTTTATTGTTAAAGTTAAAATGGTGTGATCCATTTAGTATTATATTAATTAATAATTCTTTTTCAGAACTTGCGCGAAAGTTAAGTAATTGGAGGGTTTATAGCGGCACAGCAAAGCAATGTACAATAATAATTAAAGCCACTATGTACGATTTACGACCATGTCAAAATGCGCTTTGCATTAAATAATAATAAGTATTATCTTTTCGGTTGCCACAGATACATATATGGGTTTTCAGTTTTTTACTTTCCCTGCAATACATGGTAATGTATAGGGAAAGTATTGGAATCATACCGAAAATCACAACTAGAGTTTTCGACGGATCTACATGTTTCGAGACCTCTAGAATAATATAAAACCATTTTTAGCGTGACGTCTGTGTGTGTGTCTGTGTGTCTGTGTGTCTGTGTGTGTGTCTGTGTGTCTGTGTGTCTGTCTGTCTGTCTGTTTGTCTGTGTGTCTGTGCAGATTTTGTATCCACTGTAACTAAAAAACTAATGGATCGGATTTCACAAAATTTGGTAGGTAAGTCACTTGTGGGCGAGGCTGGTGCTGATTAGTTTTGGGTACGATTCGGAATGAAAGAATCCGCCTATTTTTGCGAAATGGCCCGCAAAAGCTTGTATCCACTCTAACCAAAAATCTAATGGACCGAATTTCACAAAATTCGGTAGATGAGTCACTTCTGGATTACTCTGGTGCTGATTAGATTTTGGTACGATTCGAAGAAAAATAACCTGCCTTTTTTTGCAAAATGGCCCGCAAAAATCGTCAAAATCTAAACTAAAGAACTAGATATACTCAAATATATCCAATGAATGCTCGTTTAATACGTATTTTTTAACGACAAAAAGAATAAGACCAACCCCATTACACAAGGTCTAGCCCTTCTCGATATATTTTAGTTTTTCGTATTTTCTCTACGCCAACTTTGAAAATACGTCCGGTTACCGAATGAGAACAAACATTGAATTAAAAGTGAAATAAATTTAATTAAAATAAAGAGAACGTGAATATAAGTCTGCAGGGAAAGTCACATATTTAAATTTTACATATTCAGTACATATTTAAATTTTATAATTTGATGCAGTAATATTGATTATTTGAAATAAATTTATAATTTATATATCAATTATAATAATGCTCTACTGAGGTTAGTGTTCTAAAACGATTTGAAAGTTAAGCTGTTTATAATGACAAATTGTGTTATAATTATACTAATTTATTAATATTAATTTCTAATTGAGAAACGAATTTTAACAATACTGATATAAACTAATTTTCCCTGGAGATCCGGTAATTATTTGGAATTAATTCATACATATTTACATATGTGTATTCAGTTTCAATTATGTTACATTCAAAATAGGGATGAGAGTATTAATCTAATTGTAGCGTTTTATGAATACATGACCTTATAATGCATCGATATGTTTCATCGATACACTTTTATACGATACTTATTCTGTATTTATTCAATAGTTTTCGATACGTACCATATCAATTTTTATTAATTCATGATCATTCTTTTTCAGTGAAATTTAGAAAAATCTGATGTGGGCAGCATATGACTTTCTCTGCAGACTTATATGCACGTTCTCTTTATTTTAATTAAATTTAATTCACTTTTAATTCAATTTTCGTTCTCATTTGATAACTGGACTTATTTCCAAAGGTGGCGTAGAGAAAATACGAAAAAACTAAAATATCTCGAGAACGGCTAGTCCTAGAGTAATGGGGTTGGTCTTATTCTTTTCTTCTTTAAAAATTACGTATTAAATAAGTATTTAATAACAAGTATTTAATGGATATATTTGAGCATACGTAGTTTTTTATTTTAGATTATACGAAGTACCAGGTAATATAAGGTTATTTATTACGAACCCATTATTACGAAGTAAGTACCTGGTGGTGACAAAGTCCAAGACAGACTTGAAGGTATGTGTTCCTCAAAAAGATATCTAGGTCTAAATATATATTAGGAACTTTAGGTGGTCTCACATGTTAATAAATGTTTTATTGTTAAAGTTAAAATGGTGTGATCCATTTAGTATTATATTAATTAATAATTCTTTTTCAGAACTTGCGCGAAAGTTAAGTAATTGGAGGGTTTATAGCGGCACAGCAAAGCAATGTACAATAATAATTAAAGCCACTATGTACGATTTACGACCATGTCAAAATGCGCTTTGCATTAAATAATAATAAGTATTATCTTTTCGGTTGCCACAGATACATATATGGGTTTTCAGTTTTTTACTTTCCCTGCAATACATGGTAATGTATAGGGAAAGTATTGGAATCATACCGAAAATCACAACTAGAGTTTTCGACGGATCTACATGTTTCGAGACCTCTAGAATAATATAAAACCATTTTTAGCGTGACGTCTGTGTGTGTGTCTGTGTGTCTGTGTGTCTGTGTGTGTGTCTGTGTGTCTGTGTGTCTGTCTGTCTGTCTGTCTGTCTGTTTGTCTGTGTGTCTGTGCAGATTTTGTATCCACTGTAACTAAAAAACTAATGGATCGGATTTCACAAAATTTGGTAGGTAAGTCACTTGTGGGCGAGTCTGGTGCTGATTAGTTTTGGGTACGATTCGGAATGAAAGAATCCGCCTATTTTTGCGAAATGGCCCGCAAAAGCTTGTATCCACTCTAACCAAAAATCTAATGGACCGAATTTCACAAAATTCGGTAGATGAGTCACTTCTGGATTACTCTGGTGCTGATTAGATTTTGGTACGATTCGAAGAAAAATAACCTGCCTTTTTTTGCAAAATGGCCCGCAAAAATCGTCAAAATCTAAACTAAAGAACTAGATATACTCAAATATATCCAATGAATGCTCGTTTAATACGTATTTTTTAACGACAAAAAGAATAAGACCAACCCCATTACACAAGGTCTAGCCCTTCTCGATATATTTTAGTTTTTCGTATTTTCTCTACGCCAACTTTGAAAATACGTCCGGTTACCGAATGAGAACAAACATTGAATTAAAAGTGAAATAAATTTAATTAAAATAAAGAGAACGTGAATATAAGTCTGCAGGGAAAGTCACATATTTAAATTTTACATATTCAGTACATATTTAAATTTTATAATTTGATGCAGTAATATTGATTATTTGAAATAAATTTATAATTTATATATCAATTATAATAATGCTCTACTGAGGTTAGTGTTCTAAAACGATTTGAAAGTTAAGCTGTTTATAATGACAAATTGTGTTATAATTATACTAATTTATTAATATTAATTTCTAATTGAGAAACGAATTTTAACAATACTGATATAAACTAATTTTCCCTGGAGATCCGGTAATTATTTGGAATTAATTCATACATATTTACATATGTGTATTCAGTTTCAATTATGTTACATTCAAAATAGGGATGAGAGTATTAATCTAATTGTAGCGTTTTATGAATACATGACCTTATAATGCATCGATATGTTTCATCGATACACTTTTATACGATACTTATTCTGTATTTATTCAATAGTTTTCGATACGTACCATATCAATTTTTATTAATTCATGATCATTCTTTTTCAGTGAAATTTAGAAAAATCTGATGTGGGCAGCATATGACTTTCTCTGCAGACTTATATGCACGTTCTCTTTATTTTAATTAAATTTAATTCACTTTTAATTCAATTTTCGTTCTCATTTGATAACTGGACTTATTTCCAAAGGTGGCGTAGAGAAAATACGAAAAAACTAAAATATCTCGAGAACGGCTAGTCCTAGAGTAATGGGGTTGGTCTTATTATTTTCTTCGTTAAAAATTAAGTATTAAACAAGTATCTAATGGATATATTTGAGCATAAATAGTTTTTTATTTTAGATTTTGGCGTTTTTTGCGAGCCGTTTTGCAAAAATAGGCAGGTTATTTTTGTTCGAATCATACCAAAATCCAATCATCACCAGGGTGTCCCACAAGTAATTCATCTTCCGAATTTTGTGAAAATAGGTCTATTAGTTTTTTAGCTAGAGTGGATACAAGCTTTTGCGGGCCATTTCGCAAAAAAGCAGGTTCTTTTCTTCCGAATCGTACCCAAAACTAATCAGCACCAGATTCTCCCACAAGTTACTTACCTACCAAATTTTATGAAATTCGATCCATTAGTTTTTTAGTTAGAGTGGATACAAAATCTGCATATACACACAGACACACAGACAGACACACAGACACACAGACACACAGACTAACACACAGACACACAGATAAACACACATACACACAGACAGACACACACCCAGACGTCACGCTAAAAATAGTTTTTTCGTATTCTAGAGGTCTCGAAACGTGTAGATCCGTCTAAGACGCGAGTTGCGATTTTCGGCATGATTCCAATACTTTCCCTATACATTACCATGTATTGCAGGGAAAGTAAAAATTATAAGTGATGATTTTGTTAAAATGATAAAATAGTTCCCCAGATTATATTTCTGAATTTTGTTAAAAATAGGCAAGGTTAAAATAATGTCCTGCATCCTTACTGGTTTCGAAGTAAATAGTTTTACAAGGAAAATTTTAATATCAAGGAGTTTTGCTCTCCCTGACCATCTTATCAGCTGCTCCGTGCTGATGAGTGACAATGACCGCAAAGCCATAGCCCACTATTACTGATGGATGACTAGATGAGCATTTTCTTGTTTTGTTTGTATCCTATTCTGTAAACACTGGAAATTGTTGTCACGTTTGATATTGATACACTACATTTTTTTACTATATTTAGTAAATTTAATCTAATGTTATAATTATTATGGTCTCAAATAGTGTTATAATTATCTTAATATTACATAATAAAAGACTAAGTTTGTGTGTCTGTGTTTCTTTGTAGTCTGTATCGGAAAATCGATGCTTCGAACAGCGGTGAAATTTTGCACAGAGGTACTTCAGGGCTTTGGGCGATACGGCTATGCGACATAATTTTTTTTCTTAAATTTCATTTAGTTATGGATATTTCAATTCAGAAATCGGTTGTAGTTTTGCTATTATTAATCTATATATACTAATTGCCAAGTGTCCGTCTGTTCGTCTATCTCTCTGTCACTCTTCATTTAGGCACTTCCCTGGGGAAATAATAACTTCCCACAAAGATTATAAAGTTCGTTTAAAATATTTTCCATCCATGCAAAAGATCCATTAAAGATAAGAGGTAGATATTATTTGCCTATCATGAATTTCTGATTTGCGTTATTTGTACTCTTGTTATAAACATTTACATTTTAATTTGTGATTAATCTCCCACCAACGTTGTTTAAACATATCCCTGGGACTTTTTATAATAAAATGCTGAAATTTTGTGCATCACCTTATTAGTGTATGGAGCACATTTTACTCATTGGAAATATTTTTTACGGATGCCGTATAAAATATTAAATTTTGTATTTCTTCAAATTTAATCCCCTGAAAATTTTTATTGGTTTCATAAAATTTTGTACCTTTTTACGCAACTTTGTAATTTATTAAGATATGTCTAAGATCAATATTTAAGAAATAAAAGCCGAGGACAATGGTTTTGGGACAACCTGTATACATAATTAGTTAAAAGACAGTATATATATATATATTAGTAGTTATAAGACAGTATATCTATTAGTTATAGAACCTATTCAAAATTCCAACTTTGTGAATTTAAAAGATTTTTGTTCCAATGTTTTTAATTTGGTGTATTAGTTATATATTATGCTAAAAATGGCAAAATTTTAATGGAAAATATTTGAGAAAGCTTTTAAATCGCTGAGAAACCTTTAAAGCTTTTACCTCGCTAAGAAAGCTTAAAGCTCATTTACGTTTTAATGTACGTATCTCAGATCCACTTCTGGATCCAATTTACCATCCAATGATCCAATGATTCCATCCAATAATTCCATCTTGATCCGATTTGCATGCAATTTTTCGTGTGATGCAAGCGATTTTTATCAAGTGTCGCGTTGATGCCAAAGCACTCTGTCTACACGCATAGGACAAAAGGTGGGGGTTATTCATTTGTTTATATTTTTGTAGGATTTCTAGTATTTCCAGCGCGTTTATTTAGAATGTATCATAGGAGCATAATTAGGACGTTATTACGCCTACGTTGCAAAAAAAAAAAAAAAAAAAGAGAGAGAGAGTGTGCGGGAATGAGTTTTGTCTGAGACAGGCGATTTGGATATTGAGTGATGCTATTTGTATCCGCATTAATCACATATCTGGCGCTTTTTTAGGAAAAATTATATATGAGTGCATACGATATAAAACTAATTCTGAGACAATTTGCCACTCGATGCATGTACAGCCTCTAAACGGCTGACAGCTCGATACCTCTAAGATTCTTTCCATATGATACGTCGGAGCCATAAAAATCTGTTTTCAGTCAATTTCGTACCCAGAGCTTGCGCTGCTTATTTTTATGTAAGTAAACCTAATATTAGCACACACACACACACACACACATATATAGTTTCTTAGAAAATGATTTATAATTTTCTGACTTAATCAGTGTAAATTCTAAATTTTAAATTTTAAGATGCAAAATTCAGAAATTTTAACTTTCTAAATCGATCAGAATTTTGATAAGTCGATAGGATGCAGTATCGATACAATGTGAAGCACTATTGAGGCATTATCGATACATTATTAAACGACACACATCGATACGTGCCCCTATAGACCACATAAGCTTACCCATCACTTATTCAAAACATATATTTCAGAGCTTTTTGTTTACATTCTAAATTTGTGCTCAGAAATTCACCTGAGAAATATTCTAAATCACATTTGTTCTTCTAAAACTTATCTTGAAAAGCGATTCCGATTCAAATTTCCTGAAGGAGAACCATTGGCTGAGAGCTCTTAAAAAAATTGTTTGTTTATTTTTTAAAAATGCTCTTAAAATAGCTGAATCAGCAAGATATACCTCATTTAACAAGGGGAACAATACTGAACGATATTGCGGCTCAGAATCTTTGATTTTTTTTTTTTGCTTTCAACAAGTAAGGAGAAAAAGGCTTCAAGTGCCACAATTTTTTCAAGTGGAAAAACCATAGTTTTCTTTTAAAAATAAGTCGAATATTCTCTTTGAATAAATTACTTATTTTATCATGGAAAACGCTGCTGAATTTTCAGGATATTTTAAAGGTTGGATTATGCAGTACGTATACTGTGCTTCATTGGTGAACTAAAGTTTGAGTGAAAATCAGAACTGCTTAAGCCTGAATGAAATTGTTTTAACATAATATATATGTTTTGCATTGAAATATTTGAACAAAAATGTTTTGTATTACTCTTCCTGCAATACATGGTAATATATAGGGAAAGTATTGGAATCATGTCGAAAATTGCAACTCGAATTTTCGACGGATCTACACGTTTTGGAACCTCTAGAGCACGAATAAACTATTTTTATCGTAACGTCTCTGTGATTGTCTGTGTGTCTGTCTGTCTATGCAGATTTTATACCCACCCTAACTGAAGAACTAATTTGCCAAATTTCATAAAATTTGGTAGGTAAGTCTCCTGTAGGTGACCCTGGTGCTGATTAGATCTTGGTGCGATTCGGGATAAAAGAACCTGCCATTTCTTGCGAAATAGCCGGCAAAAATTGCTGTAACCACTCTAGCTGAAAAACTAATAGACCAAATTTCACATAACTGGGTAGATAAATTGCTTGTTGCTTAACCTGGTGCTGATTAGATTTTGGTATGATTCGGAAAAAAGGAACCTGCCTTTCTGTGAAATGACTCGCAAAAATCGTTAAATTTAAAAATAAAAAACTACGTATGTTCAAATTTATTAATTAAATGCTTATTTTATGCGTAATTTTTGACGACAAAAACAATAAGGCCAACTCCATTACTCCAGACCCAGTCGTTTACGAGATATTTTAGTTCCTTCGCATTTTCGCTACGCTCCCTCGAAAATAAGCCCAGTTACCAAACTAGAACGAAAATTGAATTAAAAGTGCAAATTCGGTGTCATTTAAAATAATTATGAATGTTATTTTGTGCAATTAAACTCAATTTAATGAATTATTGAAGAAATAAAGAGAGAGTGAACATGAGTCTGCAGAGAAAGTCATGTGTTGTCCACATCATAATTTTTACTATCTAACAACTAATAATGCAGGGAGTATATTGGGGTTAATATATCTGATCGCCAAATAGAGGATCTCAGTTCTAATCCTGACGTTTAAGGGAAATGAGGCCATGCAATTTTTGCCTTAAAAATACTGCGCACGTGGTATAGACCATACAAAAATATTAATTGTTGTACTACGGGGGAAAATACTCTCAGCATCATAATGGCTGAACAGGAAAACTCGGCCCAACTCTCAGGTCCGAACGTGCTGTTCAGCTAAACAAAATCTAGTAGTCTTTAAAAACAAAATCTGATGGGGTCAACACATGACTTTCCTTATATAATGCAATGAATTTACTACTTTTACAGTTAAAAAAATGTTATTCTTTTAGTAGATACTCATATTCTTTCTTAGATATTGAATTTTCCTCAATTAGTCGTGATTTTCATTGATTTAGCGTCATTTTTAAACATTTGGCGAGATTTTCGTTAATTTGGCAACATTTAAAAATTTCGCCAAGTTGGCGACATTCCGCTAAATTCGTCTCCAAAATCTCGCCAAGCGTTATGAATGGAGAAATAAGTTATTCTTACAGCGGATAAATGACTATTGGCGTTCAAATACAAAAGTATTACTCAAATTATCTTTTCTCATGAATGGAACGAGTTAGATGCACAAGAATGATGTCACCAAATTTATCACATGATATTGCCTATGAAAAGTGAACATGTTTCTTAACAGTTAATATTTTTTTTGATTTATGGGATTTTTTGATAAATTTATTTGAAAAATGTGCAATATGTCGAGAACTGTTCATGCTAGCGTTCTAAAGTTTATGTCAATCGTTTTCTAAGGAGAAATTACATAAGAAATGTCTATTTGTGTAACTTTATTAGAGGTTTTGATTCTTTGATGATTTTTTTTCAAAATTGCATTCGAAAATTTAGGGGCTTCTGAACACTCGATTGTGCTTTAAAACAATAGGCGAGTATTCATGGATTGTGATTTTTGTACCAAATTCCATTTTAATCGTTCCATTTGTTCGTGAGATATCGTCTCCACAGACTCACACACACACACACACACACACACACACACACATACACACACAGACATCACTTCAAAAAATTTCGATTCGTGATCAGGCATGCTTAAACGTGCTATCCCGTCGAAAACTCGAATTCGAATTTTCGACCCCGTCACAATACTTTCCTTATACATTATGCATATAAGGAAAGTAATATAGATTGGTAGAGGTCGGAGTGAATATTAATTACGGAACTACAGTTAAATGAAACATACTCATACCATCGTATTGATCAAACAGGAGAACCCGGTTTACCTCTCAGTTCTAACTGTCATATTTAAATGAAATGAAGTCTTCCGTTCCAGAATTTGTGTCTTAGTAAAAAATATAGCGTGGTAGAAGCTGGACTAAAATGCTAGTTACTATACTACCATTATATGTATAATACGCTTAACATTATAATGTCCAAATAGGAGAGCTCGATTCAATTCTCAGTTCAAATCTTGATGTTTAAGTGAAATGAAGTTAGTTAAGACATAATTTGTGTTTTTGAAAAATATGACGTGGTAGAGGTTTGACTAAAATATTAATTTCTACACTACCAGTGCATGCAAAATATTTTCAACATTATAATGGCCTAAACTTTGCTTTTGTGCATATAAACTTTTCTATACAAGTTTTAAAATCACATAAAATTATATTTCTGAAGTTGGCAACGACTTTGTAAAGACATTGAATTAGTGTACCAAAGTAAATTGTGTAGAGCATGAGACTGAACTTTAATGCTGAAAAAAACAATTGTTCAGAGATAAGGATAGTAGACAGATGGGCTACTTATTACACCATCCTGACCAGGTAAGGGGTTACAAACATCCTGGTCATGTAAGGGATTACATGTATCCTCAGGTAAGGGGTTATCACATATTACCCCTACTGAGACAAAGCTGTGGATATCCTACATTTATTTATTTACATCTCAACAGGCACAACAAGCCCAATTACAGAGAAGGGTAAAAACCAACACATATAGTACCTACAAACACACATAAAAAGTACACAAATAAAAATTTATACATTAAAACACAATTAAAATTTACATCAAACAAGATTTAAAAACCTTTGGCAGATCACTAAAAATATTAAGACTGAAAGGTAGCCAACCTACTGGCCGCTCTGACGAATTGTGCTATAAGTTGATTTTCCCAAAAATTTTCACCATGAAAGTCCTCAAAGATTACACAGATATTTCTTGTTCTATAAGTAGGTACATAGATATCAATTTCACTTAACGAGTCCGGACAGTCAATATTATTATGAATTAACTTATAAAAGAACAAAAAGACAAAAAATACAACAGTCTATATTCCAGAGATCTAATACCATTGTTGGTCTGGAGTGAAGTATTAGACATATCACGGTTAAAAATACCATTACCCTAATGACAAATATATTTGAAAAATTTATTTTGAACCTTCTCAATGTTACAATTATAACACTCATAATATGGATTCCAAACCACACACCCGTACTCCAAAATAAGCCTTAATATATCTTATAAACCGAGTGGCAGCTCCTAATCTCTTCAGCCACTACCAAGCAAAAAAATCTGATGTGGGCAGCACATGACTTTCCTCATATAATGCAATGGATTTACTACTTTTACAGTAAAAAAAATAGGTTATTCTAATAGTATATATTTATATTCTTTCCAAGATATTGAATTTTCTTTAATTAGTCATCATTTTCATCGATTTAGCGTCATTTTTATCCATTTGGTGAGATTTTCGTTAATTTGGCAACATTTCAAAAAGTCGCCAAGTTGTTCTTATAGCAGATAAATGACTATTGGCGTTCAAATACACATGTACTACTCAAAGTATCTTTTCTTATGAATGGAACGAGCTAGATCCACGAGAATGATGTCACCAACTTAATCGCATGATATTACATATGAAAAGTGAGCATGTTTCTCAACAGCTAATATACTTTTTTTAATTTATGGGATTTTTTTAATAAATTTATTTGAAAAATGTGTAATAACTCGAGAACGGTTCATTCTAGCGTTTTAAAGTTTATGTCAATCGTTTGCTAAGGAAAAATTGCATAAGAAATGTCTATTTGCGTAACTTTATTAAAGGTTTTGATTTTTTGAGGATTTTTTCAAAATTTCACTCGAAAATTTAGGGGGTTATGAACATTCGATTGCGTGTAAAAACAATAGGCTTCCAGTATTCACGGATTGTGATTTTTGTATCAAATTTCATTCGAATCACTCCATTCGTTCGTGAGATATCGTCTCCACAGACTCACTGACACACACACACAGACATCACCTCAAAAATGTTCGATTCGTGATCAGAGATGCTTGAAACGTGCTCTCCCGTCAAAAACTCGAGTTCGAATTTTCGACCCAGTCACAATGCTTTCCTTCTACATTATGCATATAAGGAAAGTAATACACATTTTCGGGCGTAATTTTAGTGTATCAGACTCAGCCAGAAAAAAGAATGGCCCCGCGATTAAACTCCGGTATTCTAGATTGTTCACAATCGTGCTACGTATTTTCTCATGTAAGGATTTCTTATAATTCGTTATAACTTCTTTTCAAAAAGTACTAGCATAATACCATTTTCTAGCAAAAAAATCAAACCACCATTTTTGCGTATAGTTTACAATTTCTATGATGGTTCCTGGAGTAATGACTATCTCTCCCCCGGAGAATAATGTTACCGTATTTAATTTTACATATTAAGTCATCAAAATTGCATTCTATCCTGTTCTATTTTTTTTACATAATTTTATTAAATGCAAAATATCCTGATTTTTACTTTCCTTATATACATAATGTATATGGAAAGTATTGTGACGGGTTCAAAATTCGAATTCGAGTTTTCGACGGGAGAGCACGTTTCAAGCATCCCTGATCACGAATCAAAATTTTTTGAAGTGTTGTCTGTGTGTGTGAAAGTGTGTGTGTGTGTGTGTGTGAAACTGTGTGTGTGGGTGCGTGAGAGTCTGAGGAGACGATATCCTACGAACGAATGGAGCGATTCGAATGAAATTCGGTACAAAAATCACAATCCATGAATACTGGAAGCCTATTGTTTTAAAACATACTCGAATGTTCAGAACACTCCTAAATTTTCGAGTGAAATTTTAAAAAAATCATCAAAAAATCTAAAACCTGTAATAAAGTTACGCAAATAGACGTTTCTTATGCAATTTTTCCTTAGAAACCGATTGACATAAAATTTAGAAACGCTAGCATGAACCGTTCTCGAGATATATTGCACATTTTTCAAATAAATGTATCAAAACGTCGTATAAATTAAAAAAAATTAAATGTTAAGAAACATGTGCACTTTTCATGTGTAATATCATGCGATAAATTTGGGGACATCATTCTCGTTCTAACTCCTTCCATTTACGAGAAAATATACTTTGAGTAATACTTTTGTATTTGAACGCCAATAGTCATTTATCCGCTATAAGAATAACTTATTTCTCCGTCTATAACGCTTGGCGAGATTTTGGCGACAAATTTAGCGGAATGTCACCAACTTGACGACATTTTTAAATGTTGCCGAATTAACGAAAATCTCACCAAATGGATAAAATTGACTCTAAATCAATAAAAATGAAGACTAATTCAAGAAAATTCAATATCTTTGAAAGAGTATAAGTATCTACTAAAAGAAAAACATTTTTTTAACTGTAAAATGTAGTAAATTCATTGCATTATATAAGGAAAGTCATGTGTTGCCCACATCAGATTTTTGAGTTTCATGTCCACGTCTTAGAGACATATGAACATACACTCAAACACACGCATATACACATGCAGGCGGACATATTTCCAATATTATTCAAAATGTTCTCAATGGGCCTCAAAATGTGATTTTCGTCAAATTCTAAAATTAACAATGTACGAGAAAACAATGTTTTTTATCATAGCATGAGAAAGTAAAAACAAAGCGATCGTGAATAGGATTCTTTTGGATGTTCCTGATTTCAAAAGTCATTTCTAAAAAAACAGTAAGAAGAAAACATTTGAAACTCTACTCATTGCATCCGTTAATAGCTTTTGAATCACATGTTAGAAAAAGAAAAAAGCCAACAAAAAATAGGATCATTAGTGGCATCAAAAGAGCTGGTCAGACTTCCACTTGTATGGAAGAAATTTAAATTTATCTTAATCGTGAGAATTCTTTTTATCTTAATTGTAGGAATTATACACTCACGAAATCATGAGCTAAGTAATTATTTATCCAGTTTATTTTTTGACAAAAAGAAAAAAAATGCGTAATATATTTTTACTTTCCTTATATACATAATGTATAAGGAAAGTATTGTGATGGGGTCGAAGATTCGAATTCGAGTTTTCGACGGGAGAGCACGTTTCAAGCATCCCTGATCACCAATCAAACATTTTTGAAGTGATGTCTGTGTGTGTGTGTAAAAGTATGTGTGTGTGTGTGAAAGTATGTGTGTGTGTGTGTCAGTGAGTCTGTGGAGACGAACGATAACTCACGAACGAATGGACCGATTCGAGCGAAATTTGGTACAAAAATCACAATCCGTAAACACTGGAAGCCTATTGTTTTTATACGCAATCGAATGTTCAGAACCCCCACAAATTTTCGAGTGAAATGTTGAAAAAATCGTCAAAAAATCAAAACCGCTTATAAAGTTACGCAAATAGACATTTCTTATGTAATTTTTCATTAGAAAACGATTGACATAAACACTAACATGAACCGTTCTCGAGATATTGCACATTATTAAAAAAATTATCAAAAAGTTATATAAAATAAAAAAAAAGTATTTCCTATTGAGAAACATGTTCACTTTCCATATGTAATACTTTGCTATAAATTTGGTGACATCATTCTAGTGGATCTAGCTCGTTCCATTCATGAAAAAAGGTACTATGAGTAATACTTTTGTATTTAATCGCCAATAGTCATTTATCTGCTGTAAGAATAACTTATTTCTCCGTCCATAACGCTTGGCGAGACTTTAGAGACGAATTTGGCGGAATGTCGCCAACTTGGTGAATTTTTAAATGTCGCCAAATTAACGAAAATCTCGCCAAATGCATAAAAATGACGCTAAATTAATGAAAACGACGACTTATTGAAGAAAATTCAATATCTTGGAAAGAATATAAGTATCTACTATAAGAATAACTTTTTTTAACTGTAAAAGTAGTAAATTCATTGCATTACTTAAGGAAAGTCATGTGTTGCCCACATCAGAATTTTTTATCATTGTTTTATTAAATATCTGAAATTACGATAAATTGCAATGTATAACGAGTTCTCAGAAGAGACCGAAACCACATATTTAGTGCTTGTCAAATAATGCGCTATCCAATAATTTAGTTAGACGATTATCTATCTTTCCATATTTATACGGATCCTGCAAATATTGTTAAAATAGCACAGACAAAGTCATCGTTACAGAGCAATCTTCTTCATTTTCTTCCAAGCTTGCCATATACGAAACACAGACAACAAGCATATTATAAAACCTAAATCCCATATTAAAATTAATTGGAGTATGGCTCCACTCAGATTTCTCATACTAAAATCCATATTTTAATAGAATATGAAATTTTATCAAATTTTATAAGATTTTTGAAAACTGGTATCGTATGTTCAATTGATTATAATTATAGCATCGAACCCTTTACATTAAAGGACTTGAAAAAATCTTTCGATTGATATTACACTTGAAAATGTACCCCTGAGTGGGTAACTTGCCCCACAAGGGGGTTAAGGATGTCACGAACAAAGAAAATTGTATCGCGACTATCTTTTACAACAATGATTGAAACTATTAAGTCTCGTGATTATTGGACCATAAATAAATCCCTTTATGCATGATTATATTAAATTTTGTCTTATGCTGGCATGTTAAGACAATATAATTTTCCCTCGAATATAAAAAAAAAATCTACCTAGATCCTAGGAAAAACGATTGTTAGGAAAAAATAGACAATCATTCTTGATTAGACTAGAACCGGTAATCTTTGGATTGATGCTATGACGTCTTTACCACAGGAACACAGAGACGTATTTTATATCACTACTAGGTACCTAACTAGTTCGAAACATGAGATTAAAATGGTAGGAGAGCTGCTATCACTCACAGGCTGGTTAGACCCTGAAATATATTTTTGTTGATCATTTAAGATATTAATTGCCTGTGGGAGCCAGCAACTGTCCATTTATTTTAATTTCATGTTTCCAGTGGTAGCAAGTAGGGATATAAATGTGTTCATGTTTGTCAAATTCGAAAGACGTCAGGACATCAATCCATAAGCTGGTGGTTCGAAATCTTAGAATGTTGGATGTCCCCCCCCCCCCCCTTTTCATTATTTTCGATTCTTGTAAGCATTGGGTATAAATGTGAGGGAAGGTTATGTCTGCAAAACGCTTTAATTAAAATTTAAAAAGTGAAACAGAAACTGTTAAGAAACAATATGATAAAAACTATCTTTTGTTAGACACCACAATTTTTCATTTGAATTATAAGCAATACCAGCTACGTAATTCCAACTACACTTCATTCCAAAACGGTTATAGGTTTTGGAATTTTGATATGTACGCAATGAAAATGAGGTCGATGAACACAGCGAAGAGGGACAGATTCTCCAAGTATTATAAATATTTCCAAATTTAAAGCTACAACACTCAGCTCCGTAAACACTCTTTAAAAAAATCTGATGTGGGCAACACATGACTTTCCTTATATAATGAAATGAATTTACTACTTTTAGAGTAAAATAAATAGGTTTTTCTTCCAGTAGATACTAATATCCTTTCCAAGATATTGAATTTTCGACAATTAGTCGTCATTTTCATTGATTTAGCGTCATTTTTATCCATTTAGCGAGATTTTCGTTAATTTGCCAACATTTCAAAAAGTCGCAAAGTTGGCGACATTCCGCCAATTTCGTCGCGAAAATCTCGCCAAGCGTTATGGGCGAAGAAATAAGTTGTTCTTACAGCAGATAAATTGGCGTTCAAATGCAAAAGTATTACTCAAAGTATCTTTTTTCATGAATGGAACGAGCTAGATCCACGAGAATGATGTCATCCAATTTATCGCATGATATTATATATGAAAAGTGAACATGTTTCTCAATAGGAAATATTTTTTTTTCTATTTTATATGACTTTTTGATAATTTTTTTGAAAAATGTGCAATATCTCGAGAACGGTTCATGTTAGCGTTCCAAAATTTATGTCAATCGCTTTCTAATGAAAAATTACATAAGACATGTCTATTTCCGTAACTTTAATATTATTTAATTATATTTTGTACTTTAATATTAATTATATTATTATTGGTTTTGAATTTTTGACGATTTTTTCAAAATTTCATTCGAAAATTTAGGGGAGTTCTGAACATTCGATTGCGTATAAAAACAATAGGCTTCCAGTGTTTATAGATTGTGATTTTTGTCCCAAATTTGGTTCGAATCGGTTCATTCGTTCGTCAGTTATCGTCTCCACAGACCCACTGACACACACACACACACACACACACAGACATCACTTCAAAAATGTTCGATTCGTGATCAGGGATGCTTGAAACGTGCTCTCCCGTCGAAAACTCTAATTCGAATTTTCGACTCCGTCACAATACTTTCTTTATACATTATGTATATAAGGAAAGTAATAGACCCAGTTTCACCTGTCTGGCCTGCTGTAATATTTTTTGAAAATTATTATAATTACATATAGTATGCCACGGACTAAGTCAATGGACAAGCCATGGACCAAGTCAAAAACTCGAGAAATATTAAGGTTAGTTTCGTATATTTTTATGCATGTGTATCGGAAACTTCTATAGTGTTACACTATGAGGCAACTTTAGAGGCTGATCCCCTTTTTTACCCTCTAAAAACGAAAGTTAGCCCCTAACCCTGTAAAAAGAGAGTTATCCCCTCTAACCCTCTAAAAAGAGAGTTATACCCCCTAACCCTCCAAAAATAGGAGTCCTCCTCTAAAGTTGTGTCATCGTATACATCCATTGTGATTTGCCATATACCTGCGTTAACAATTACGATAATCGTAATGCTTCTCGAGTTATTGACCTGGTCCATGATTTTCCTTAACACTCTATATACATAATACCATTATCTTAAAACTGTGTCTAACTTAAATTCAAGCCAAAACATTCTACACAACTTCCGATATCTTAATTTCTGAAACGGTTTCAAAGTCAAAAACTGAAAAGCTGCTGGAGTAGATTAGAATTGATGGTCTTAGGATCAAAGATTATTAATTAATTGTGAAATCGATTACTGTCTGCCCAATTAAGTTGAATGGGAAATTTGAATAACAATCATTTATATGGAGAGAATATTATCGCAACTCTTAATGTGAATCATTTAACTGATTTGAATAATTGTTTTATAATGTTAAGATCCATCTTCTCATGTATATATTATTTATAATGAGGCGATCACAGCATAAGATATATAAACAGAAATTGAGGTATATTCTGTCGTAAAAAAATAGCTGTCTTGATGATTATAAAAAGCTTCGAAAACAAAAACTTCAAAAGAAACAAAAACATTTAGAAGAATAAAAGTTATTTTTGTGAAGGTCTTTTGAAATCTAATACATAGGGTTAGTGAGGAGAAGATGCGCATGTGGAAAATATGGGAACAATGATGTGGTTTTCTTCCTACTCAGAGATGGAGCTCGTGTTGGCCTTATACTGATGAGTTACAGCGGCGTTATCTTCTAACAGAAGTAAAAGCGGTTTGAGTTGGTGCAAATGAACATTTTCCCCATCTTTTCAGAAAACTAAATCATAATTTTTCGAAATTCTGTGTGCTGAATTTTAAGAATTATTTTTCGAAATTTAGTAAGAATAGAAATTATTAGTTTACGAAACTTTATAAGCTGTATTTTCACAGTTATGCCGAGAATGATATGTGATACTTCGGGAAGATTAAGAGTAAGTTTAAGCTGATTTCGCTTTAAATAAATGGTGCATTTGCCCTATACCTGTTAAACTAGGAGAGCATAATCGATAAATATATGTTGGAGGTGGGGGAGGGAAGATGATCACGGTATATATAGGGAATATTAAGCCCCAGCTAATCGTGTTTTTATTTTATTTTATAAACGTTTAGCCTAAAGCATAATCGAATCCCAGGATAGATAAATACGTGTAGGAAGAAGCGCTAAGGCTCGAGCTCTTGGTATGAATAAGAATAAAGCTGATGTTTTTACTTTCCTTATATACATAATGTATAAAGAAAGTATTGTGACGGGGTCGAAAATTCGAATTCGAGTTTTCGACGGTAGATCACGTTTCAAGCATCCCTGATCACGAATCAAACATTTTTGAAGTGATGTCTGTGTGTGTGTGTGTCTGCGTGTGAAAGTATGTGTGTGTGTTAGTGAATCTGTGGATATGATATCTCACGGACGAATGGAGCGAATCGATTGAAATTTAGTGCAAAAATCAGAATCCATGAATACTGGAAGCCTATTGTTTTAAAACACAATCGAATGTGCAGAACCCCCCTAAATTTTCGAGTGAAATATTGAAGAAATCATCAAAAAATCAAAACCTTTAATAAAGTTACGAAAATAGACCTTTCTTATGTAATTTTTCCTTAGAAAACGATTGATATGAACTTTAGAACGTTAGCATGAACCGTTCTCGAGATATTGCACATTTTTCAAATAAATTTATCAAAAAATCCCATAAATGAAAAAAAATATTAACTGTTAAGAAACATGTTCACTTTTCATATGTAATTTCATGCGATAAATTTGGTGACATCATTCTCGTGGATCTAACGCGTTCCATTCACGAGAAAAGATACTTTGAGTAATACTTTTGTATTTGAACGCCAATAGTCATTTATCATCTGTAAGAATAACGTATTTCTCCGCCCATAACGCTTGGCGAGATTTTGGCGACGAATTTAGCGGAATATCGCTATCTTGGCGACATTTTTAAATGTTGCCAAATTAACGAAAATCTCGCCAAATGGATAAAAATGATGCTAAATCAATGAAATTGATGACTAATTGAAGGAAATTTAATATCTTGGAAAGAATGTAAGTATCTACTATAAGAATAGAATATTTTTAACTGTAAAAGTAGTAAATTCATTGCATTATATAAGGAAAGTCATGTGCTGCCCACATCAGATTTTTTCAATTTGTTAAAGAAGACTGGATGATGAGAATCTGTTTGAAAAGGCATCCCACATTTACAATTGACGAACGTGGCACTTAGTTGAAGAGTCACTCGAAAAAAGCGATTGGAGAGAAGGATAAAGTTCGTCACGTTATCACTCCTATGGAAAAAGGCGAAACAGTTACCCTTGTTACCTGCGTTGCTGCAGATGGTCAATTTATGCCATTCGCAGTGATATTCAAAGGAAAGAGACAGCAACCTGCTTAACAGGATCATCTTACACCTAGCTCTTCAATCTAAATGTCGTATAACGGCTACATCAACAAGGGCTTGCTACTCTCATGGTTGAAGGATCATTTTATGCTTCATACGAAATCCGGACCAGATGGTTGAAGGAGTATGTCATACTTCATAAGTAATTCAGAAAGTCTTACTTCTGGTCGGTGTGCAGAATCTCTATATTTGAAGTTTAGACGTGCTGGATTTGCCGTAGCTAACATAATTTTCATCATTGTTCTATATAGGATGGTGCGTATAAGCACTCGCACACAAACTCAACAATTAACAGACCACATCCTGGTCTACAACAATTCAGGACAATATACAAAACATCCATCAATAACAGACCACATCCTGGTCTACAACAATTCAGGACTATATACACAACATCCATCAATAACAGACAGTACATTCCCAGCCAGTGTGTCATTTGAGAGATTATCTCCAATTCCCAAATCTGCAAACGTACAAAAGAGGAACACGCCAACAAGTGGCCGTAGTAATAGTTAAATAAATAAATGATTTATTAAAAACTAATATTCTTTAAGGAGCTTTGACAGGAGTGACAGTTTGGTGCCTAAGTTTTGATCACAACATAAAAATAGTTATCACTACACAAAAGAGGTATAATTTTTTTCCTCCTTTCAAGAAGAAAGAAAGAGGTAAAAAAGCTGTTATAAGATTTCCCGCAATTTCAGACATTCAGTCACAAATTCTTCAAACATGACGGATTCTGGGATATTTCGCGTACCAATTCTATTTGAAGATTGTACAACAGTAACTAGTTTATAGCGATTTATATAGACCATTTTGCAATAATTACATGGATTTTTTTACAAATTAAACGGATCGATCATTATTATATTGAAGACCCAGACCGTCCAACTCGTCCTGGAACATGAGCCGAGTTTGGACGGCCGGGCGATCATTATTATGTGTCAAAATTTAATTGAGAATCTTACTAAAAAAATGTTTGATTCAGGTACGTACATTTTGCTTATTTAGGTTTACTTTTTCTCATGGATTGAATAAATGTTTGTTCTTTAATTTCAGAAACTTATACGTATACAATATCAATTTAAATTTAAATAAGCCTTTCTGCTAATGCAGCAACTTTAAAATATGTTATTTTTCTGAATTTATCTAAGAAGTATTTATTTTTGACAGAAGATAAAATAATTTTCATAGAAAAACTGACTGTATAGTCTACATTCTCCTTATGCATAAAAATATAAAATAATTGAGTTAAATAATTGGGTTAATAGCTAGTTAAAAAAGAACTATAATATTTTTATTTTTAAATAAATATGTTGTGCAATATTGTTGCCATAACATTGTTCGCTAGAAGTTATGTTTGAACTAAAATTTGACCAGATATAATTTAGATTTTACAATCACTGCTTTTTAATAAATTATCTATGCATTATATTCTAAATTGTGTGGCTTTAGTTTTATATTAGAAACGTTTTGCGTAATATTTAATCTATATCAATGTGAAATGACCCATACCTTGAAATATGATGTGAATATTAGTAAAGCATGTTATTTCATGACTGTATATATTAATAAAAAAGTAAAATGTTTAATGAGTTTTAAATTTCTTAGATACATCGTGCAATAAGGGCCACAGTCAAAAATTAGTAACTATGACAGATTTAAGTATTTCAGCTATTGATGTAAAAGCGGCGGTCATCCTAGCAAAATGGCAAAAATAAAAGCGTTGACTACATAAAAACTGCTCCATTAAATTGTCAAGTTTTCTGAAAGTTCAAATTGAAAATTCGAAGTGAGTGATCATAGTAATGCATCGTGGTCTAATTTACTTATTAATTCAAACTCTGAATTAATTAGTGTTTTCTATTTATAGGTTTCATACATCATTGCTTCCTTATTAAAGGTCATATGCGTTTGCAAATTATGACTTTATGTTTTTGTGTCCAGTCATTCATCAGTTAGAAGGAATTAATTTTGCTAAATTCATTTGTGTTTCTCCCCACTTTTGGGTCCTCGGATTTGTTGTTCCGAGACTGCTAAACGAGGATTCACGATTTTGCGGTCTGCTAAACGAGGATTCACGATTTTGGGGTGAACTTGTACTACAGTACTGTGGCAATTAATTGAGAAATGTCATTTTTTTGTTTTATCACAGGTAAGCTTAGGAAGAAGCACTCCATATTAGCTCAGAGTTCAAATTGCAGTTATTATCAAAGTAGCAGGTGTTCGAATGCACCTGGTAAGTAGCAGGTGTTTAAATTCCTCCGCCAGGTGGCAGGTGTTCCGCAGTGGTAGTTTCTCAGTTGTTGCGGGGGTCATTAATGTCATGGATATCAGCGCGGAAACACGTGCTAAAGTGATTGGGCTTAGAGAACACACTTATGAGACGTTCGAGGAAATAGGTAAAATATGTGGAGTGAGTGCAGCAAGTGTCGGGAGGATCTGGAAGCGGTTTCAGGAAAGAGGAAATGCTGGAACCAACCGTTCTGGAAGATGCGGCCGAAAAAGACCAACTTCGGCTCGTGACGACAAAACATTACATCAAATGAGTGTTAAAAATCCTCGATTAACCAGTTTTGACCTGTCCAAGTCCATGGCGGCAGCTGGTGCTGATATTGCACCTTCAACTGTGCGATACATTCTGTTAGAACGCGGGCGGAGAGCACGTCGACCGTACAAGAAGCAGATTCTGACGCTTCGCATGAAGAAAAAAAGGTTGGAATGGGCTCGGAAATACAAAACATGGACTGAGAAGGACTGGGAGAAGGTTCTCTTTTCTGACGAAACACATTTTGTGGTTCAGGGATTTAGATCCATGTTCGTGAGAAGGAGCCAAGGAGAACCTCTCAATCAGCACCACATCAATCAAGCATCCGCCCAAAAAGATGTTTTGGGGTTGTTTCAGCGTTTTGGGGACAGAATCTCTTGTTTCCGTAGAGGGAATGATGAACAGTCCCAGTTGCGAAGTCATATTGACCCGAAAAGTGCTTCCAACCATGGCTAAACTGTGGCCGAACGGAGATTGCGTTTTCCAACAACAACATTTTTTAATGTTGCCAAATTAACGAAAATGTCACCAAATTGATAGAAATGATGCTAAATCAATGAAACTGATAACTAATTAATGAATATTAAATAGCTTGGAAAGAATATAAAATAAGAATAACCTCAGTTCGTCCGTCTGTCTATAACACTTGGCGAAATTTTTTGTTGACGAATTTGGCAGGATGTCGCCAACTTTGTGACTTTTCGAAATATTGTCAAATTAACGAAAATTTCCAAAAGTGATCAAAATGTCGCCAAATTGATAAGAATAACGTTAATGGGAGGTAATGTTTTGCAAATTTTAAATTCTGTTATGCAACTAGAATACTTGCTAGTATAAAGGAAATTCTCTTCTATCGTTTGCTTGTAACACTTGGAGATACTTTTGGCGAATAATCTAGCTCAGTACCGCAACTTGGCAATATTTCGCCTTATATTAGCGAAAATTTTGTCAAAATTGTGAAAATAACGGCAAATCATCGAAACTGAAGTCAAATTCTTGAATTAATTATTAAAACGTTTTAATATATTGACTTCTTGATGATGCTAAATATTTATTGGGGATACTAAATATTGATAATTATCAATTGAGAAGTGAAATATAAGTTAATTGGGTACATCGGAATAGTTTACATGTAGTCATCCGGAAAAGTGCCAAATGTACAATTCAACATTAAGAACACTGTGCCGTGGATTTTTATTTTTTTACTGTAAAAATAGTAAATTCATTGTATTATATAAGTTATGTGCTGCCCACATCAGATTTCCTCCCCAAAATCTCTACGATACAACTTTGTTATTGAAAAGTTCTTATGTCTGAAAATCATTCACAGTAGTGCTTTTTATGCTGTAAATTATAAAACAAAAATAGTGTGGCTTTTATAGGAATTACACAAGTAGTTGAAAAATAAAATCGAGTATTATAACGTACATTTCAGAGTTATATTTTATAACGGAATTAATTTTCTATATCAGAGTAAATTGGACGCAAATATTAAAGGTTAATCCATTTATGTATTATTCCTTAATTGAAATTCGTGTTGGCTTTGTTCCTTTTATTCCAATTACAACGAAAGTTTCCTTTGAAAATGGATTATTTGCATAATAATGTAAGTTAATCCTGTCAGTATAGTAGTTACACATAATTATCATTAGTGTAATGTAATTGCATGTAATCATGGTTAATTTTCGTAGTGAAAGCCATTAAAATAGTAATTCTGTTAAAATTTTGAAACCATGTGATGTAATCAGATCTGCACAGTTTACTGCAATTTCCCAGCAATCAAATTTGTACTTTTACTACAATACTACTTGGTTTGTTAATGATATCCAAAGGGATCAAATTTAATTGATTCCACCGACTGAAACACTTGACATGAATTAGGCGCTTTCTGTCGTAGTAATTATCAATTGTCTGAGAAGGAATGTTTTTTCCTCACTGCAGAAAGTTCACAATTTAATCTTCATTCAGTGTTTAAAAGTCGAGAATTCGGGCATTTCCGAGGCTTTCAATGCGAAAAAAGTGAGCATTCGACCTCTAAGCCAAAATGCATAACTATTTAATCCAAAATATTTTATTGATATAAGGCTTTTTTGATGTAGAGGTTAGAAAAACACCCACTCACCATTTAAGACTTCACAAAACATCCACAATATTTAATAATACATAAAAATTACACATATTTTACAAAAAAAACATAGCTAGGAATAGCCATATCTTACAACCCGTTAGCCACATGTTTCGAACTCGATTCATTTGTAAACAAAAAATTGTTCTTAAATCTGGTTGAGTGCTGCCATCTAGTGATCTTTTGGGAAACTACATAATGTTTCTTATACATTTATTTATTTAATTATTTAAAAGAATGCAAGCTACAGGATAAAGTCCCAGTAATAGCGCGCAAGATAAAATACAGTAAAAATATACAGAATAAAATATAATAAAATACATTAAAATGCAAACTATTGACAACAAATAATTTTCGAAAACACCTGGAAATGAATAAATACATTAACATATAAAATATTTACAACAAATGATTTTTGAAAGCCATTTCCGATGAATAAAAAACATCAAGATTATCGGGGAAGCTGTTGTATAGTTTATAAAAATTACTTATCGTGCAATAAAAAACAATATTCGCACAAAAATTCCTTTCAGCAAATAAACACATATTCCTTGTTGAATACTGGGGAACATGAAACCTGATCCTACCCAAGACAGGAAATATAAATAATTTGGTTATTTTATAACTTAAAAGTATTATAGTACTTTACAAGTTATAAAATAACTATTAGCTACAATAAAATAACAATTAAATGCTCAACTAATTTCCAAACAATAAGATGGCATTCTAAAGGTACTGTCGTATTCTCAATTCTTTTTATTCGTAACATATTGTTCAATGATGTTACATATCTGAACAATGATCATCTTTATATACCCTCTGTGGAAAGACCCAGAAATTCTAGGTAACTCGTGAAATTTTGGTCCTCTCAATGTATTTCTCTCGTTCCCTAAATTCGAAAAAAGTCATTAATTTAGTGACATTTGGCTAAATTTGTAACCAATGTCGACATTGGTTACAAATTTGTCGCTAAATTAAAGCAACTGGGACCTTCTCTTAATAACAATTTATAACTCTAAATGCTTCTCTAAATGCTGTTCTTCTCTTTTTTCTTCCTTCGCCAAAATCTAATACATTGAAATTATATAAAGTGTGAATATCAATAGCTGTAATAGAACACGTAACTTATACGTCCACGTAGCGGAAAGTTTAGATAATTCCCCCTCACCCTATCTTAGTGATTCAGTTTTAAGAATTGCTAAATACAATAAAAATACTAAGGATTTCCTGTATTTATTTCTCTATCACTATATTTACTATTCAGACTGCATGCATTTTAAATAAAAACCATTTTATATATAATTTAAATGCATTTAAATATTTTTGATTATACTAAACGATAAAACTAAATTAAGATATAACTATATACTATTACTATATACTATTTAACTATATACTATTAACTATATACTATTTAAGATATAAGTAAACGTCTGTTTAATTTTATTTCTATAGAGGCCAAAATTTTCTGTTTTTACTTTCCTTATATACATAATGAATAAGGAAAGTATTGTGACGGGGTCGAAAATTCGAATTCAAGTTTTCGACGGGAGAGCACGTTTCAAGCATCCCTGATCACGAATCAAACATTTTTGAAGTGATGTCTGTGTGTGTGTGTGTGTGAAAGTATGTGTGTGTGTCAGTGGGTCTGTGGAGACGATAACTGACGAACGAATGGACCGATTCGAACGAAATTTGGTACAAAAATCACAATCCATAAACACTGGAAGCCTATTGTTTTTAAACGCAATCGAATGTTCAGAACCTCCCTAAATTTTCGAGTGAAATTTTGAAAAAATTGTCAAAAAATCAAAACCGCTAATAAAGTTACGCAAATAGACATTTCTTATGTAATTTTTCATTAGAAAACGATTAACATGAAATTTAGAACGCTAACGCGAACTGTTCTCGAGATATTTTACATTTTTCAAAAAAACTATCAAAAAGTAATATAAAATAAAAAAAATATATTTCCTATTGAGAAACATGTTCACTTTTAATATGTAAAACCATGCGATAAATTGGGTGACATCATTCTCGTGGATCTAGCTCGTTCCATTCATGAGAAAAAATACTTCGAGTAATACTTTTGTATTTGAACGCCAATAGTCATTTATCTGTTATAAGAATAACTTATTTCTCCGCTAGTAAAGCTTGGCGAGATTCTGGCGACGAATTTGGCGGAATGTCGCCAACTTGGCGACTTTTTGAAATGTTGTCAAATTAACGAAAATCTCGCCAAATGGAATAAAATGACGCTAAATCAATGAAAATGACGACTAATTGTCGAAAATTCAATATCTTGGAAATAATATAAGTATCTACTATAAGAAAAACCTAGTTTTTTACTGTAAAAGTAGTAAATTCATTGCATTATATAAGGAAAGTCATGTGTTGCCCACATCAGATTTTTATTCATAGCTCCACATACCACTGGGGCTGGAAACTTTAAACACATATCCGTTTGCTTGCAGATAAGTAATAATAATCATACCGATTTTGAAAGAAAAAAAATCGATTAAACGTTGTTGAATTGCATACGGCATAGATATATTTCAAATGTATGAATATAAAGGATAATACCTGCATATATTAACAAGAAAGATTAATCATGCATGTAGTATTGATTATGAAACACTTTCCAACTGAAATGCAATTTTGTTTAAACATCTCTAAAATGTGATACACTCAGCGCTGATATATTTTAAATTATCACAGTACTACAGTAATTTATTATATTTGAAAACTTTAAACTTCATAGAAAAAGACAACGCTAATTACACAAAATGAATTTTATTCAAATGATGTCATCGAAATGTAACTCGTGTTCCTCTCTATGAAAAATCAATGAATATTTTGTTCATAATACTTATTTTCCAGACATCAGAGCTAATTAATTTTGCATGAAAAAAAATTCTGAAATCCTCATACAACACACCTTAAAATCGCTTAATTTGTTTGCATTTTGCATGCGTTAATATTAGGGTTTTGTAAAATTAATCAATGTTTAGTGATCATTTAAAATAAAAAAAATGTAATTGCGTTGGCGCAGAATTTAGATACATAGATAATAGGCAAAAATAAAGCTATTTTAGGACGGATGTAACACTAAATATAAATTTAAACGATCTTTAAACATCATGATCACAGCAGAACAAAATGGATGCCATATTTTATTTTGTAATGAGTCACGTAATCTCTTCGTATATCATGGATGTAATTATTAATTCAATTTTTATTTAAAAAACTACGTAACGCATTTTGCTGAAACTTTTTTCATACATTTTACGTGATAATTTGAATATTTTCTAAATTTTTGAAGCAATTTGTTTATTTTAACTTTGCGTAAAAAATAAAAAATTAAGTCTCATAGAGCTCAATGTGTTTCATTATTTCAACCCGGGTTACATCCGAATATAATTGGGTGATATTATTTATTTTTATTCCCATGTGTTCTACAGACGGTCTTAACAACATACTAAAATTTTATTTTGATAAAGTCACTTTTTGGCAGTTATCGGACAGACGAACGGACAGACAGACAAACAGATAGAATGACCAAAGTTATAAACATTTTTCAACTACGTTGGAATGTGTTAAAAAACATTTGCCATACAATTTAAATGCATTTAAAGATTTTTAGTAGAGTATATAACTAAACGTCTGTTTAATTTTATTTCTATGGAAGTAAAATTTTCTGGTTTTATTCATATCGCCACAGTCCCTGTTCCTTTAAATTTTAAACATATATGCAGTTACTCACAGTAAAGTAAATAGTAATCATATCAATTTAATAAAAATAACAGGAGTGCAGATCAACTCGACTTTCTCATACTAGAATTAATAGTTTTTTGTAAATTTTATAAGAATTTTTTTTGAAAAATCTGTATCTTGGGACAAATGATTATAACCATAACGTGTTACCCTTCACTTTAAAGGGCTAGAAAAAAGCTGTCAATTCATACTATAGTTGACAATGTACTCTTCAGGGGTTAACTCCCCCCTCAAGAGAAGCTAAAGACGCCACTAACAAAACTATTGTATTGCGGCTATTTTTCCCAACAATGATTAAAACGTTTAAGTCTCATGAATATTAAGCCATAAATAAATCCTTATATTCTTGATTATGTGAAATTTTGTCCTATGTTGCCATTTAAAAATTATAAAATTTAGAATAAATTTCAAAGCTTTTCGGTCGGATTAAAAAAACAATCTATCTAGTTCTAGATTTTTTTTTATAACGAAGTCGTTTATAAAGTTTCGTGAAAATCCATTAATATTTTTGGCTGCTATTGTCTACACAAGGAAACGACTACTGACATTAGATAGGAAGACTGATAGATGAAAGGACATCACTCCAAATGCAGTTAGAACGTGTTCAGGAGGTTTTAAAACAAGTGTTGGTATCAAAATCTATAATTCGAAAATATTCCTAAAAACATTACTTTTACTGTACTATATTACATAGTATGAGAAATTAAAAATCGGTTAAAAGTTGTTGATTTGTATATGGAACAGATATATTTTCAAATATATGTATGTAAAAGATGATACCTACATATATTAAAAAAAGTTTCAAAGACTATCCTGTAAGCAAACAAGATGTATTTAATAGAAAGTGTTTAATATGATACACTATGTTCATATAATATTATTTTAGGTATTGAGAAAAATTCTAATTGAAAACTAGAAAGAAACAGTATATTTTCTTAGCGTAAGCTTGCTCTGTATCTTCCAAGGAAAACTTGCCTCACTTTATTACCTCTTACTCTTTTTAAGTTTATTAAACTCATAAATATCGTCTGTCGGTAATTAAGTTAACAGCCTTTCTTAGGGGGTCGTAGCATTCTTTTTTATGGGTCATTGCTTATTTCATGAAAGGCGTTAATTAGCGGGGTCACTATTCGCAACAAATTAGTTAAATCTCGTTCTAACAATTAACAGAGGCATTTTAATGAGAAGACATCGACTGCTGCCAGAGATCCACAGTTGTTTACAAAATTTTATGGATGGTTTACACGTCACCAGAGAAGGGAATAAAATGAAACTTTTATTTCATTTTGTTTAAAGTAGTATTCGCAATTTTTTTTTGTGTCGCGAGTACAATAAATTAGGCTTTATTAGAATAGAAGACTAGTAAAATAATATATATGTAGCAACAAATTAATATATGGTTAATTTGATTATAAATAAGATATTTATAATTAAGGTTAGTATTATAAAGGTATAAAGAAATGTTAAAGATTCTTAAAATAATATGTATGACGTAAATAATAAATATATGGCGACTAAGATCATGAAGAAAATAATTGCTATTAAGGTTAATATTATTATAGATCAAAAAATGTTAAGGACGATTACAATAATATGTATGAAGTAAAAAATAAATATATAGCTACTTAAATCATGAAGATAATAATTAATGTTAAGTTTACTAATATTGTGAGCCAAAGAAACGTTAAAAACAATTAAAGTAATATATATGACGCATACAATAAATATATAGTTACTTACACATCATGAAAGAAATAATTATTATTAAGTTTATTATTATAATGGGTCAAATAAAAATAAATGTTAAGTTCTATTAAAATAATATGTATGAAGAAAAAATAAATATATGGTTATTTAGATCATAAAATAATTACTATAAATGTCACAACTATTATGGATTAAATAAATGTTAAGCGCAATTAAAATAATGTGTATGACGTAAGGAATAAATACATGGTTACTTGGACGATGATGAAAATAATTGGTAATAAGGTTACTATTACTATGGTTCAAAGAAATGTTGAGCACAATTATAGTTATATGTAGGAAATAAAGAATAAATATATTGTTACTTGGATCATGATCAAAATAATCAGTACTAAGGTTACTTTTATTATGGGCCAAATGTCTAGTAAGGACACATTAATGCTAGTAAGGACTTATTAAGCTATGATAAAATTTATTTTGGCTCAGGAAAGTTTTACCAGGCTGTATCATTCCTAATTAGGAAGGAAAACATTTGATTTAGAATATTAATAAATGTCAAAAAGAAGTTTTCAATATCAATTAAATTTCAACAAATATTGTATTAAGTAGGTTAAAAATAGCTAATTTAATATTTTATTTTTATTGTCTATTATGAAAACATAATACTTTTGGACTGTATTACCATTTTCAAGTTTTCAGTAGAAGATAAAAGTTTTTAAAAACAACCTCTGTGAATAATGGTATGTTTTAATCCTTATTCTATGCCTTTGTAGGTTGCCTCAATATTATATTAATAAAAGATGCTTTCTCTTTAATTTTGCGACACAAGTTCTAACTTCTTCACTCTAAATGGCATAAATACAGACCAACTGTCCAGACATTCCTAAAGAAAGGTTTAAAATGGTATACAATGTGTGCAGATTTACCTGATAACAGAAACACAGGCATGAACAAAATAATTTATACAGGGTGTCCCCTCAAGACATCATAAACTCGGCAGAGCGCGAATCCTCGCTCGGAGTACATAAAAAATTGACATAAGAATCATACCTCTACGAGCTATAGTTTTCGAGAAAAATGAGAAAGAAATATAACGTCACATCCGGTGCACGGAAAATAAGTTTTATCGGAAACATGCGAAACTGCACAACGGATGACAATGAAATATTTAAGAAAATAAAAATAAAAATGCTATCCCCCTCATTATGCTTACAGTAGGGGAAAAGTGACATAATAAAAAACTTACGATAGGTGCATGTCTATTATGCAAATGAACAGCCGTCGTTTAGCTAAAATGCGGCATATGGAAGCTACTGGTATTCTTCGCATGCTGATAATGTATTTTGTTCGTGAATATTGCTACATGCACTTCATCTTTGGTCAGTGTAATGGTAATTCCTCACGAACTTCGAGGGAGTATGCCCGTAGTTATCCACGACATCGTCATCTGCAGGTTGGGTGATGGACTGGGAAATACTGCAAGCGTTCACCCGACAGAAACGAAACTCTCAGCGATGTTGGTGGAAGAATCCGCGGCTCACAGAACTAACGCTGTTACAGGAAGATGCGATATTGCGACGAGTTGAAGCAACTCCGGAGTTGAGCACATGTGCACTAGCCAGACAGTTTAATGCGACTAGCAGTATTGTGCATAGGATATTAAGGGAAGATAGGCTATACCCATTTCACTATAGAACCATGCAAGGGCTGCATCCAGATGATGTGCACCGACGAATCGACTTTTAAGAATGACTATTGCAACAACGTGAAGTCGACAATGCTTTCATTGCACATATCTTGTGAACGGATGAAGTATGTTTCATACATGCCACGGTCTTCGACAGTCACATTAGCTATGGGTAACCAGAGTCGAATCCTCATGAAATCCGTCTGTAGATACATCAGGTCCGCTGGTCTGTAAATATGTGGACCTGCATACTCGGCAATTGCATTATTGGACCATATCTACTGTCTGAATGGCTCACGGGACGTTTATATTTGGTATTTCTCCATGATGTACTAACTGATTTGCTCGATCACATACCCTTATCGGCAATACATGACCTATTGTTCCAGCATGATAGAGCACCGGCATATTTCAGCTCTCCTGTCCGTGATTGGTTGGATATGGAATACCGAGGTCGGTGGATTGGACCTGGGGTTCTGGTTGTGTGGCCGCCACGATTGCCAGATCTGACACCTTTGGATTTCTTCCTATGGGAAAAAGCATCTCTCTAGTTGAGGTGGGGCCATCTGAAGGAATTAGTATATAGAACCCCAGTTACTACAGAAAGCGACTTAGTTGTTCGTCTTCATGCTGCATTCACTTTTGTGGACAAAATGATGATGGATCGTATGAAGTCAATCATTCTACGGCGAGCTCATGCATGCCTCGATATACGCGGTGGTCATTTTGAGCATCTTCCTATGTAAACATAATTTCATATGCAAGTACCGATGTTAATATTTCCAATAAAGCTTATTTTCCGTGCACCGGATGTAACGTCATATTTTCTTTCGCATTTTTCTCGCAAACTATGGGTCGTAAATGCATGGTTCTTGGGTCATTTTTTATGTACTTCGAGCGAGGATTCTCTCGTTCTGCAGAGTTTATGCGGTCTTAACGGGACACTCTGTATATGTGCGAGTAATACGGAGTACTTCAGGATTAGCAGGGCCAAGTGGTAGGGGTGATAGTGGCGATAATTAGTAATGGTGTGTTTAAAGTTTAAAATTTTCATGTATGAAGAACATTAATTTGATGCATCAAACGATAGAAAACGAGATCCCCATGTTACAAATACAACCTTATAAAATGAGATTAAGAGATAAATAATTGAGTAAATTAACTGAACTTGCTGAAAAACATGTATATTATTTTGTATATAGTTCTAATTGTTACCATTTTATTGAATTTCAGAAGATGGCGGTGAGGACCGCTGGCGGTTAGGCTGGGCTCCGGTGCCGGCTGTGCGACTGCTGTCACTGCAAATACGCTACCCTGCACAGGAAATGCAACACCATAGCGAATAGACTGTGATGAAAAAAGACGCAGAGACACAGATTTCATATATAAGTGATGTTTATTCCAGAAGGTCTCTCAATTTGTATGTATATACGGCCAAAGCATCATGGTGTTGCATTTACAATGTCGGGCAGTATAATTGTCTTTTCCATATAACTTTGGGTGGTCGGATTTTTTTGCTTTTTCTAGGGTCCATAAAATTCTGGATACGGTACTCAATACTGTAAGCCAAACACGAAAAGCGGTCAAAGAAAAATATCTAATTGTATTTCTAAACGTTGGCTTGAAATATTTTGTAGCGTGGAAAAACTTTTTTGAGATGAAAGAGGTTGGAGCAGTCTTCTGTCGACTCTTGCAAGTGCGGTGTTATTTATAAACATATCAAATGGTTGATGCATCCGATAAATGAACAAACGGATCAAAATAACCATATACAGGATAGTCGATAAATTATAAGTTGACTAAATAAGTTTTGAACGATGCCAGCTATAGCTATAGAAGTGAGCTACCGGTATCGTAAAGCGACAATGCGCTACTAGATGAGATGGATGAAACGCTCCTTACATAACGCATAGTTTAGCATAAAGCATGTTCATTACGATTCCGAAATCGGAGTGACAAAATTCAAATTTTGTCACTAGAGACACTACCGTCCATTCTATCTGGTTGCTAATGGTCACATTACTATACCGAGAGCTCAATTTCATAGCTTTAGCTACCATTGTTCAAAACTTATTTATAGCTTTATTTATAACTTAACAAGTCACATTGTATTTTGATATTATTTAAATAGACAGAATCTTTATTTTGCATCTAAATTTCAATTTAATAAAATGCTTAAAATATTTTGATATTAATAATTGCAGCAGTACAATAATAGCTTTCATGGCTATTGATGATTATTGTACTTTTCAATTATTAATATTTTGATATTAATAATTGAAAAGTACAATAATAGCTTTCATGGCTAGTATGAAACTGTCAATCACCAACATATGAGGCAGAAATTAAAGCTAACGCCATTCAAATTTAATGAAGTTTATTACCAATGAACTTGGGGGTAATTTACGAGTAAATATCAAGTACTCAACATATGTGGGAAAAATATATCGTCTCGTACCTCTTCTGACGTATTTTGAAGAAGCAACTTTAACTCAAAACAACTCATTTTCGGAGTTAAGTGTATGAAGACGTTACTAGCAGATTATATTACATTCCCCGTGGCAAAGTTATTGCCTTATTTGCCAGCCTTCACTACGAACTACACCCTTTATTTACACCTCATCTACCAAAACACATCCCTCTAGCACATAGTTTTCTTTAACTTTCTCAAAAAGATCTTGATGAAGTTCTTAAGATCCTTTTAAGGTTGACAATTTCGTCATTAATTGTCATCCGTCCAACAAGAAATAACCAGCAGTCGCTACTCATAAAATTCTAAATGGTTTAACTTTCTTTATTACTTCGCCTTTTAAGTACAATCAAATGGTAGTGTCAAATGGTTGCATATGTATTAAAATAAGTAGAAATGAAGAAGTTCGAATTACAGACAGGTCACGTATACATTTGAGCTTATACACATTGTGGCGAACGTTGGCTAAAAAAAAATCCAATACGTTTGTTATTCAAATTGCCTCTTAGTTATTATAAGTTGTAACTTCCTTAATTATTCAGTGCGCGGCCAGTTTTTGCATTTATTAAAGGAACAATTTTTTTATATTCGAAGAAAACATAGATATTAGTTTCAATTTGTTATATTTTTCTACATGCTGTTTATATCCACACATTTTTTTTTTATTCACAGAGTTTGTATGTATCTTCTAATTTTCAAATCTTATTTTTCGGGCTACAAAACAATATGAGTTTTTACCATCACAAACAATATTTTCATTCAATGAAAAGGGCTTAAATTTTAGTATTTTTTTCATCTTCAGAGCTAACACATTTCTTTTATGAAAGAAAAAATGAGCTAGAAAAACAAATGAAATGTAATAAACTCAGAAGCAAAAAATGATACTAATGAAAGGAATCATGTTCCCTTTTCGTTTAATCTTTTTAGACTTAAGAAGATGATGTTCGAATCCTAATGATTTCTTAACTAGAAGGTAGTTTTTAAAGAATACCAAGTAATGATGCTATAAATCAGGCTTTTTTTTAAACGCCCTTTTCAATGGTATATATTTATTTTTCTTAAAATTTTCTTTACAAAATATATAATTTAAAAAACGCTGCGAGTTTTGAGCATTCTCAAACAATGTTCTAAGAAAACAATATCATTAAAGTTTTCCTTTTGTTTTACATATAATTATTTCTTGACAATTTATTTTGGAATAACAAAACATAAAATATTTAATGTAATTATAATATGGAATATAAATTTAAATTCAATGCTTATCTGGAGCAAAATTGATCACAACCGTTTTTTTTTACTTTTCTTATATACATAATGTATAAGGAAAGTATTGTGACGGGGTCGAAAATTCGAATTCGAGTTTTCGACGGGAGAGCACGTTTCAAGCATCCCTGACTACGAATGAAACACTTTTGAAGGGATGTCTGTGTGTGTGTGTGAATATATGGGTGTGTGTGTGAAAGTATGTGTGTGTGTGTGTCAGTGAGTCTGTGGAGACACTAAATGACGAACGAATGGACCGATTCGAACGAAATGTGGTACAAAAATTACAATCCGTAAACACTGGAAGCCAATCGTTTTTATACGCAATCGAATGTTCAGAACCCCCCCTACATTTTCGAGTGAAATTTTGAAAAAATCGTCAAAAAATCAAAACCGCTAATGAAGTTACACAAATAGACATTTCTTATGTAATTTTTCATTAGAAAACGATTGACATAAATTTTAGAATGCTAACATGAACTGTTCTTGAGATATTGCACATTTTTCAAAAAATTACCAAAAAGTTATATAAAATAAAAAAAATATTTCCTGTTGAGAAACATGTTCACTTTTCATATGTAATACCATGCGAATCATTGGGTGACATCATTCTCGTGGATCTAGCTTGTTCCATTCATGAAAAATGATACTTTGAGTAATACTTTTGTATTTGAACGCCAATAGTCATTTATCTGCTGTAAGAATAACTTATTTCTCCGTCCATAACACTTAGCGAGATTTTAGCGACGAATTTGGCGGAATGTCGCTTACTGGGAGACATTTTCAATTGTTGCTTAATTAACAAAAATCCCGCCAAATTGGTAAAAATGACGCTAAATCAATGAAAATGACGACTAATTGAAGAAAATTCAATATCTTGGAAGGAATATAAGTATCTACTATAAGAATAACATTTTTTTTAACCGTAAAATTAGTAAATTCATTGCATTATATAAGAAAAGACATGTGTTGCCCAAATCAGAGTTTTTTAATTTTAATTAAAAAAAGTGTTTTTCTAATTTATTGGCGAAAAAAATTATTCCGTAGTAATATTTTTACGACAATACTTCCTTGAAACATCTATTTATCAGGATCTGCTACAGATGCAGTTCAGATGACGTTTGATATAGATTCGGCATTAAATTCCGTCGGAAGTAAGGGGTTGAGAAATGATTTCCACTTTCGGATATTTTTTACATTTACGGTCTAGAAGATGTAAAATGATTTACTAAGATTTTTACATTCGTGTATTTCACTTTCGTTGTTTTTTTTCACGTATTTTTTTTACTGGTTTAAAAGTTTCCCTGAAACATCTATTTTTACTTTCCTTATATACATAATGTATAAGGAAAGTATTGTGACGGGGTCGAAAATTTGAATTCGAGTTTTCGACGGGAAAGCACGTTTCAAGCATCCCTGATCACGAATCAAACATTTTTGAAGTGATGTCTGTGTGTGTGGGTGAAAGTATGTGTGTATGTGTGTTTGTGAGTGTGTGTGTTTGTGTTTGTGTGTGTGTGAAAGTATGTGTGTGTGTGTGTGTGTGTGTGTGTGTGAGTGTGTGTGTGTGTCAGTGAGTCTGTGGAGACGATAACTGACGAAGGAATGGACCGATTCGAACCAAATTTGGTACAAAAATTACAATCTGTAAACACTGGAAGCTTATTGTTTTTATACGCAATCGAATGTCCAGAACCCCCAAAATTTTTGAGTGAAATTTTGAAAAAATCGTCAAAAAATCAAAACCGCTAATAAAATTACACAAATAGACATTTCTTATGCAATTTTTTATTAGAAAGCGATTGACATAAATTTTAGAACGCTAACATGAAGCGTTCTTGAGCTATTGCACATTTTTGAAAAAAATTATAAAAAAGTTATATAAATTAAAAAAACAATTTCCTATTGAGAAACATGTTCACTTGTCATATGCAATACCATGCGATAAATTTGGTGACATCATTCTCGCGGATCTAGCTCGTTCCATTCATGAAAAAAGATGCTTTGAGTAATACTTTTGTATTTGAACGCCAATAGTCATTTATCTGCTGTAAGAGTAACTTATTTCTCCCTCCATAACGCTTGGCGAGATTTTGGCGACGAATTTGGCGGAATGTCGCCAACTTGGCGACATTTTAATTGTTGCTAAATTAACAAAAATCTCGCCAAATTGATAAAAATGACGCTAAATCAATGAAAATGAAGACTAATTGATGAAAATTGAATAGTTTGGAAAGAATATAAGTATCTACTCTAAGAATAACATTTTTTAAACAGTAGAAGTAGTAAATTCATTGCATTATATAAGATATATCATGTGCTGCCCACATCAGATTTTTTAAGAATGGATATAACACAAAACTTGGTGACTAATATATATTCAGTAACGAATTATAGAAGACGTAGGTTCAAAGATTTCATAAAAATGCCACTTCCCATTCCTCCAAAAATTTGTATGATTGTACGAAATAAGTAGAAAAACGAAAAAACAAATTATATTTCCATCAAAACGGAAGCGTGCACATCATTTTCCACCTTATGAAGGCTCTATAATAAATTTCTTGTCTATTTGCAATCTTCTCCTGTTTCTTCGTCAATTGTTTCTTGCAATGACATAATCAACTCACTTTATATTTTGCAAACAGGTTTCTTGAACGTGAAATGTCACAGTTTTCGTCAGTATCAGTGGGATCAGTCATACATTTTGAAGCTAAATGGCATATATTTATTTTTTCGTAAGTAGAATTCTCTATGAGGTAATACAATTTGAAATAGGACGTTGTAAAACAGTTATGACAGTGTGAGGAGAATTCATACACGAGATTAACACTTATTTGATATACATCGGAATTCCTGTATTTTTCATTTATTTATAAATTACATCAGCTTATTGAATTAAATACCTAAAATAAGTTAAGATACGTGCATGAATATCAGTATATCTATTCATGTTTAAAAATGACCTAGCTTCCTTAAATGCGAATTGAACCACGGATCTTCGAACCGGCCAGCCGACGCTTTATCATTGAGATACCTCCCTAACAGCATTTTTTTTTCACAGTGGCGTAAGATTTACGTCACACTATGACTTTGGGACGTCACAGGACGTCGCAGTACGTCTCGGCAATGTCATACTGATGTCTCAGCGAAGTCATTTTGGTCATTTTCATGGTCGTTAGTGACTTCGCATATTAACTTGTTTGCGACGTCACATTGTAATTGCCATTGTAATGTCGTCACATTGTTACGTGTTAATTAAATTGTGGAAACGTCACAGAATATAATCACAATGAAGTTATAAAATTACTAATACGTAACGTCGCGTAGAAGTCACAAATATGATGTCACATTGTGATCCAGGTGCCACGTGACTACAACGTCACTGTGACACATGTGACGATCATTGCTGTGAGGGCTGGGACAGAATTGCGAACTCTTATCTTAGACGTGAATTCTGCATTATCTTCGCACTAATGTCAGTTTGTTTTCAACTGGCAATTGACAACATGCCAATTTGACTGACTACCTCTTGCTTTTCTAACCTCAGGTTAACCTCATGATTTAACTGCTCTTACCTAGGTTACTAACTCGCGTGGTTGAAATAAGCGCCCAATATCTCAGAGCTCCCCGAATCCGTACAAATCGTACTAAGGTAACTTTAAGACCCCCAACATCACTGCAACACTTGCAGGGTTAACTCGTTCAAAAATATGGTTATAATATTTGTCAAAAATCCTGTTTGTCTGCAGTTTATGTAATATATCCTCTGACACGTATTGCAACTTGTAATAAATTGTCTAATCCAAATTGTTTTTCAATTTCGGCCTATATATTGCTTCTCTTGCAAGTCCGAATGCTTTCTTTATTTCCACATGCCCACAAATGAGAAGATAGGGAAGATCTGTGATCTCATTGATGTATGAATTACCAGTCTTAGTTCTCCAATCATATTTTACACTTTTTTTAGAATAGTGAATTGTTAACTACATCATAATATCTTTAGTTTGGTATTCTTGCTGCGTTATCCCTGCTTCCCTGAAGAAACTTTTCTGGGTCTAATAAATAAGCAAATATAGTATCAAATTCATCATCTTGCAACAACTCCATTAGTTCTTTCCTTTATTATACTAATTGTTAACATAGCGCAACTAATTTGTCCTTTTCCCGCCTCTGGATTCCGTGATAGTGCATATGCTGCTCTGTTAAATCGACCGGCTACATGTTCAATTTGCAGATTGTATTCCTGCAGTTTCAACGCCCACCTAATTACTCTAGGTAATAAATACTTTCTTGTATATAAATTTGTTAGAGTTGCATGGTCTGTTTCTATTTTTACCGGTTTATCTGTATAATATTCTCGAACTTGTGCACTGGTGTTAGTACTGCTAGAGTTTCTCTTCCTGTATTTTATATAGTTTCTTTGAGCTCCATTAAATGTTTTAGATCTAGATGCTATTGGCTGTTATCCTTGGGCTAATATGTTCCCGATTCCTATTGAATTTGCACCGGAATAAATAACATATTCTTTTGTTATATCTGGATGCTTTAACATTGGTGCGTTAATGTTTTATTTAATTTTTAAAAAGGACTACACAGGTACACAAGGTACACAGGTACGCACCTCTTCACGGCCGTCCTAACAGTTACCTTACACCTTTCTGGTAGGTCGGACGGTCTGGATCTCAACAACAACAACATGTATACTAGGCCATCAGAGGTACACTAGGTCATACAATTTCTACCCTTTCTTTCGTAGCATATATAATAGATCTGCCATTTCTGAAAAGGAAGGAATAAAAGTTCAGTGATAAGAACATAATCCCATAATAGATGTAAGAAATCTCGAAATTATAGGAATCGAGAATTCATTGACTGCACTTATCTTAGAAGCATCTGTGGCTAAATCTTCTTACGCAATTTTGAAATATAGATATTTTAATTGCTTCCAAGCAAATTTACTATTTTTTATATTGATTGCTAGTCTGTCTTCTTTCAGCAGTGTGAATACTTCCTGTAAATGTTTAAAATCCTCTTTAAATATATGAGATTACGTTGTTATCCGGATATACAGTTGCTGATTTTCCAAATACTTGTAAAATTTTGTCCATGCACGTTTGGAATGTTACTGATGCCACATTTAAACAAAAACACCATTTTGAATATTGTGTATGTGCCGTATTTTGTTGTAAATGTGGTTTTAAAATTGTCTTTACTTTTCGTCGCAATCTAGTGATACTCGCTTCTTAAATCTATTGCTCTTATATATTTGACTGCTTTTAGGCTGTGTAAAATATCTTTGATTATTGGGAATCGATAGCTTTTGGTACTTTGTACTTTATTTAATTGTTTGCAATACACTGAGAATTTCTGTGATTTAAAGGATAGTATATTTTAACAAATTATATGCTTTAATGCATTTTGTGCTTTAATGTATTGCTTTAAAAATATTCCCCAAACGGGGTGAGGCGCTATATGCGAGAGGGAATGGATTACTCTATATCCCCCTCCCACCTCACCTAAGTGGTGTATTAACCTGTGGATCGAACCGTAAGTTATTCGGTACTTGTGAAGCAGGCTCTTCCAGGTGGCGGAGAGGAGCTGGTCTTGTGGCTTATCTCCAGACCCGTCGGCGACCGGTGTCGGGCCTTCTGGATCATTTTCGGACCTCGTCCGGTGAATGATTCCGTCAACTTCTTTCCCTTGGCCGTGCTCGGTCGGTTCATAGTTAACCTAGCCTCACCCTTTATAGCCGTCATAAACACATATGTTGTCGCGGGTGTTGGTTCTCAATCTGTATGCTTAAAATATTTCCATGGATTGTTATTGGTAAATAATATTTCTTTTTACATAAACTACTGGACTTGCATATGGGATGTTTACCTTATATGTATATTTTTGTATATACCTTGTTGTATATTTTTGTTTCAACTTTTCAGCTGTATGGGTTTTAAAATTATTTCTTTTTATCTGATCGTACTTATATACACTGTTCTAAAAGAAAAAAAAACGAAAAATAATAAAAAGATCCTAAAAAATAATCCGATCATCTCAAAATTTCGCATGCAAATTCCTTTATACCAAGTATGCAAATAATTAAATTTGCAAGGCCAACGAGTGTTAACTTCGGTTATAGTGAGCGTTTCTACTGAGCAACTAGCATGCTATAAAACAGGTTAAAAATGTGGACGGTTTATCTATGCTTGTTATAGGCGTTGCAGTTCCGCGGAAACACAGCCAATAATGCCGTTACGATGTTGCCGAAGACCTTATAAGCAATTAGACAAGTTTGAACGTGGTCGTACAGTCGGGATTCTTGAAGCTGACTGGTCATACCGAGCAATGGGCTGTCCCCTGCACCGAACGGACCCTGCTGTGCTAAGGGGCTGGCAGCAATGGTTGCTGCATGGAACTCATCGGGGAAATAAAGGCTCTGGAAGGTCAAGGTGAACGAATGCGAGGCAAGATCGGATGATTATGCGACGTGCCCGAACTGGCCCAACGTTATCATTGTCCACCATCCAACATGCTACAGCGTCTTCCATACCACACGTGGTACCATCCATGATCTCACGGCCCTCGGCTGAGGTGGAGTTACGCTCACGACTACCTTTTAGACGTCTGCCCATAACCCTACAACATCGACAGAGTCGTTTGGAGTGGGGTTGTAGCCGAGTATCATGGTTGCTAGCAGGCTGGCATCGCATAGTGTTTAGCGATGAATCACGTTTCAGTCCTTCAGAAGATGGCCATCGGGTACGTGTGTGACGGCGCCAGGGCCAGCGATCCCAATCAACATTTGTTTTACACTGGCACACATCCATTACCTTTAGTGTGATGGTGTGGGGCGATATCTCTTAAGACAGCAGGTCGCCCCTAGTCATCCTGTGTACAACATTAACACCTCAACGATGTGTTGATGAAATCCTGCGGCCGTTTGCATTACCCTTCATGGCACGTCATTCTGGGGCCATTTTCCTACAAGATAATTTCACGCCACATACGGCTCACATATCTGTGGATTACCTCCGTGCTGTTGATACTGTTACTTGGCGAGCAAGGTCATCAGCCCTTTCGCCAATCGAGTATGTATGGGACTTGTTAGGTCGCCAGATTCGGGCACCCCGAAATGTAGCAGATCAGGTGCAACAATTGAGGAATGCCTGGCAGAATGTTTCGCAGGATGACATAAGGAAACTTTATCTCTCCTTACCTAAACGTATACAAGTATACATTGCCACCAAGGGAGGTTTCACTATTTCCTGATTTGAAAATTCAATGCGCAATTGCAAACCATTGATGGTTCCTTCGGCCTTAAATTTGTAATCATTTCATTACCTGTGTATGAGATGTACGCATGTTTAATATTTCAATAAAAACTGTCATTTTCTTCATGGTGCTTCGTTTTTTTTTTGAAAAAGAGTGTATTTTACAACGTACAGGCTGGCTTTCCCTGTATCAATTAAGAGTGTTGCTACATGAATTTATTTTGATTTCTGTGAAAACAATTCCGGGAATTTAGTCATAATTACTTACAATTCTGATTTTTGATGCATGCTTACATTTCTAATTTTTGATCCTTAGTTACAGCAGTTTCATTAAATGAATTTTTCTACTTTTTCTTGCTGAACTTTTGAGTTTTCAATTTCTAATTTTACTGAATTAGATGCAACATTAAGTTCAACCTTTGTTTCTGTGTTGACAGATTTTGACAGATTTATGAGATTGTGGAATATCTGATATTGGGATGCTGTTGAGTACCAAGAGTAATAAACGGCAGTTCGAAGCTTTAGCAATAAACGCAGAAATTCAGTTAACAATACAGGCAGACTGGTTGATGCCAAGAATTTACATTAAATTCTAATTGATATACGGTGGGCAATAAAACTGGCCCAACGCCTTTCGGAAAGTACATGATTCTTGCCGATCTCGGCCCAGTGATCACCAGACAATGAGTGCGTTCATGGACCAGATAGCTCAAGACAATAGAGACGGAGCTATGGTGTTGCATGGGGGTGCTGACAGCCGATGGGTCAATGTATGCAAGGGGCAAAAGAAGGCAGAATCTGGAAGGACAGTTGGAAAAACACAAGAGTAGTTCAAGTTAGTGACGTTAAAAACCGAGTTAAGATGTGCGGATTGATACAGACAGTTCCAATATGCCAGTGCAAAAATACGATATGAGTGAAAAATGATATGAGTGAAAACCTGAGTTCTAGGATCACTAGGAATTGTGGTCTTCTAAGCAATAATAGTGGAATTGTGACCTTTTCGTTTCGTATTTCAATTGTTCTGTGGTAAGATCATATGACCTTACCAACACCACCTTGAGCTGTAATTATTTTTACATCTTTATAAAATGTTAGCGTACGGCACATTTCCTTGCAATATTCCTCTGATACAAAATATTGTCCACTTTCCTTGTTTAGTAGTATCTCTACTATTATTCTATCTAATTTGACTACTATATGTGGTTGCGTTACATTCTTTAGCTGAACAGTGTCAGTATTTATGTGTGGGTATTTTTAATTTTTATAGAGTACATTGTCCTGATCCAGGGTGTTTTGGTTTAGTTTAAAGAATGATTATCCTTTTTATTTGAATTGTTTTGCATTTGCCTTCTTAGTCTGTAATTGTGTGCACGGGTTTGCTAATATTCTGCATATTTGTAGCATGCCCTCTATACTGATCAATATTTTGGGGTGTTAGATGTGTGTGCCTTTCATCGTACATTTCTGCTTTAAAAAATAATTTTTGAACTTTACCCGGAATTCTGTCCCAAAAAAATCTTTACACCTAGGCAACAGTATATCAAATATAAGCATTTTCCAACTTTTTAAACTTTTATCAAACCGCAACTACTTCAGGACTTATCTCTAAGCATTTTCCTATCTCCACTTAACTTTTCGCAACAAAAAATTTTTCCGCATAGTTTCGCTTATAACAGAACTATATCCATGTCTTTTGGGAATGCCTGCTTAATCCTAGCCTTAAACTCTGCAGTATTTGTTACACCATCTCACCCTAACACATACCACCAATATTTTGCTTATCCTTTCAAGGTTTTATGTGTCATTACTAATTGTTGGGCTTCATTTAATGTACTTGCTACCAAGAGCGCTTTAGCTCCTGAATAAACCTTTCGCTAGCCGTTAACAAATCAAAGGAATTTTGACCAATTTGCCATAGAAATTTGCCATAGATTGCTGTAACGTAATTGCATAGTGTTCAATAGAACTATTTGTACTTTATATAGAAGTTTATCCATACCCATTACTTGCGGTATATGTATTTTACACTGTTTTATACCTCAAATCCTGCCATACTAACCACTAATCTCACTACAAAATATCACTCCGAAAACATCACTACTGTAAAATACAACTACGAACATACAACAACAAAAAGTATATCATAATACCACAACAAAAAAATCTGATCTGGGCAGCACATGACTTTCCTTATATAATGCAATGAATTTACTACTTTTACAGTTAAAAAAAATGTTATTCTTATAGTAGAAACTTATATTCTTTCCAAGATATTGAATTTTTTTCAATTAGTCGTCATTTTCATTGATTTAGCGTCATTTTTATCCATTTGGCTAGATTTTCGTTAACTTGGCAACATTTAAAAATGTCGCCAAATTGGCGACATTCCGCTAAATTCGTCGATACAATCTCACCAAGCGTTATGGAAGGAGAAATAAGTTATTCGTACAGCGGAGAAATGACTATTGGCGTTCAAATACAAAAGTATTACTCAAAGTATCTTTTCTCGTGAATGGAACGAGCTAGATCCACGAGAAAGATGTCACCAAATTTATCGCATGATATTACATATGAAAAGTGAACATGTTTCTTAAGAGTTAATATTTTTTTTTAATTTATGGGATTTTTTGATGAATTCATATGAAAAATGTGCAATATCTCGAGAACGGTTCATCCTAGCGTTCTAAAGTTTATGTCAATCATTTTCTAAGGAAAAATTACATAAGAAATGTCTATTTGCGTAACTTTATTAAAGGTTTGGATTTTTTGATGATTTTTTCAAAATTTCACTCGAAAATTTAAGAGGGTTCTGAGCATTCGATTGCGTTTTATAACAATAGGCTCCAGTATTCCCGGATTGTTATTTTTGTACCAAATTTCATTCGAATCGCTCCATTCGCCAGTGAGATATCGTCTCCACAGACTCACTGACACACATACACACACACATACTTTCACACACACACACACACACACACACGCACACAGACACCACTTCAAAAATATTTCATTCGTGATCAGGGATGCTTGAAACGCGCTCTCCCGTCGAATTCGAATTTTCGACCCCGTCATAATACTTTCCTTATACATTATGTATATAAGGAAAGTAATATCATTACAAAACTACCACTATTAACTTGATATTTTTTAACATTTTAAAACAATTGCGAAAAACCTTGCTGCCCCAATGAGGAATAGCATCACGGATCTTCGTACTGCCCAGCCGATGCTCTAACGTTGGGCTACTAGGATGAAATTGAACGCTATTTTTGTGGAAGTGCAAGTTTGCAAACAAGTATGTATATTGAGCATTTAAACTCTTTAAATGAAGATAATGATGAGTTTTTATGAGACACCTAGCTGTTTAAAATTTTTGTCTGTATTATTTTAAATTCAGACCTAAACTGAACACAAAGACTTAAACAGAATACTGAAATTCCAGCATGTGTAAATTCCTTTTATTCTTTTTCTTTTTTATTGAAAATGTTTTAAGCAACCCCAATACATGTATAAGTTATCTTTATATTGGGGAAGTTAAATATAATTGCAATAACTGATACAGCTTTAAAACTAAATACTATAATTTATAAAAGCAGAAATACATTTTATAATGTGGATTGTAAATACTTTTAAAATAAATTTTGCATTAAAAAAATAATGCCGAGATTTGGCCAGTTTTTCGTTAATTTGGCAAATTTAAAAATTCGCCATGTTGGCGACATTCCGCCAAATTCGTAGCTAAAATCTCGCCAAGCGTTATGGACGGAGAAATAAGTTATTCTTACAGCAGATAAATGACTATTGGCGTTAAAATACAAAATTATTACTCGTAGTATCTTTTTTCATGAATGGAATGAGTTAGATCCACGAGAATGATGTCACCAAATTATTCGCATGGTATTACATATGAAAAGTGAACATGTTTCTCAATAGGAAATTTTTATTTTATTTTATATGACTTTTTGATAATTTTTTTGAAAAATGTGCAATATCTCGAGAACAATTCATGCTAGCGTTCTCAAAATTATGACAATCGTTTTCTGCTGGGAAATTACACAAGGAATGTCTATTTGCGTAACTTTATTAGAAGTTTAGATTTTTTGACGATTTTTTCAAAATTTAGGGGGGTTCTGAAGATTCGATTGCGTATAAAAAAAATAGGCTTCCAGTGTTTACGGATTGTAATTTTTGTACCTAATTTTATTCGAATCGGTCCATTCGTTCTTTCCTTCTTCGACCCAGACCGTCTGACCTACCAGAAAGGTGTAAGGTATCTGTTTGGACGGCCGGGAAGTGCCACTCAATTTAGACCGGAACTCAGTGGGGGAGGCATCCACAGGGACCGTACCCTCCTTCCCCTACCACCAACCTCTCGGAAGGACTTACGGACCCACATGTTTAACGTGATCGTACTCCGCGTGAACACGGCGGCAGTTTGGGCAGTGGCTGGAATCGAACCCGGGCCTACCGAGTGCAACTCCAGCGCGCTAACCACAGGGCTACCGCGCCCCTCGGTCCATTCGTTCGTCCGTCATCGTCTCCACAGATTCACTGACACACACACACACTTTTACACACACACACATATTTTCACACACACACACACAGACATCACTTCAAAAATATTTGATTCGTGATCAGGGATGCTTGAAACGTGCTCTCCCGTCGAAAACTCGAATTCGAATTTTCGACCCCGTCACAATACTTTCCTTATACATTATGTATATAAGGAAAGTAAAAATAAAGTATTTTGCCCAATTCTAATTGCATTCTTTGCAATAATATTATCTTCATAATGACACGGACATTTTTATAAACATAACTTTATAGTGATGTTCTACAAATGTAATCCAATATTTTTAGATCAAACTCTCATTTGATAAAGGCAGACCCTAAAATTTAAAAATATAAATGTAGTGAAGCATTATCAAACGATTACGTGTTTTGTCTACATAATGGGCTCAAAACAGGATGCTATTTTTAAAACTGTCACGTATAACAGTAAGACGTTATTTTCTAAATGCTACACTAAAATCTTGTTTATCCAAATGCTATCCTCAGGGATTACAGATCAGAATTTTAAAATGTTTCAAGATTTTAGCAATTCAAGACCAGATTATTTCAATAAATATAGCAGTTTTAAGGATGGATTGACAAATTTCTGATGCTTCCTGTTTTATCTCATCTAAAACATAATTTGTGTACTTTATTTAACCATATCTCATTGAATTATTTTGCAAAAATTCAAATTGAAAACAGCAAAATGTTTTAAAATGAACACGAACTCACTGTATACTCGTATTAGATTTAAATGCTATGACCAATTGACCATAACGTTATGTATATATTTTATATATACATAATATGTTTGTATAACGAGAGTATATATTTTCACAACAATGTTTTATTTGTTTTAATTGGGAGAATCAGGAACTTGAACAACATATTATTAATATTTAGCTGCAACTTGAGTCCTAAGTGACTCTCACATGATTCACAATAGCATTGGTACTGAGTATTATGGTAGTCACCTGGTTAAGGGGACGGTGGACGTTGAAATGAGCATAAACCAACTAAAAAAAGTTTTTTTAATATATAACATTATTTTACACATTTAACCATTTGCTTACGGGTGGGACAAAAACATTGCACATGCTGCAGCAGGTGCAATGTTTCTGCCGGCGATTTCTACAAAGCCAATGCCTGCAAAGTGGGGTCGAACTGTTTGGGATAGAGTATGTCAAATACCTGTCTTTTTGGGAGGTTCTTCGTTTGGGATAAACGCTGTCCCATCCGTAAGCAAAAGGTTAAATACATTTTTTTCGAAACTGAATTTTCAAAGATTTTACACTTTTAAAATGCTCCATGAATCTTTATTTTTGTTTGAGATGCATGAAACTTGGCAAGAAGACACCTTTCATACTTTTTAATGAATTTTAATGGTATGCATTAAGGGTAATTAAGGGTATGCATTTTATAATTGGACTTCATTAAGGTAATTCAAAGTGAATAAGCACCTAATTAAATGTTGAAAATAAAGTTTCAATGCAGAAAAATATTTTTTTAAAATTGACATTCTAAGGGATTTAAAAATAAATACCCAAATTAGTTCATAATGTGTTTTGAGTGATCATAATGCAAAATTAATAAAAAATGTGAACAAATGGCACGCAAGGAGCATTTTCAAATTTTTGTTAAAAAAATTAAATTAAAAAAAATACAGAATTATAACAAAATTGAAATTTTTTTTATGGTATTTTATATAGTAATGTTAAGAGGAATATGTATACAAATTTTCATGTTTCAAAGTCAATAAATAAATAAAAAAATTTCAACGTCTACCGTCCCCTTAAATAAAGAAAACACAGCTTATATTACAGCGATAATAAAATGATAAAAGCGGGGGACTGTTTAAAAAAATCGAATTTTCATCTTCAGTGCGAACAAGTCAAGAGCTAACGACAAGTAGAAGCTAAAGTCTGTCGCGCTCGTGAAAATGCTAAATTAAGGCACCTAGATTGTATATATATATATATATATATATATATATATATATATATATATATATATATATATATATATATAGCGTTAAAGCGTGTTTAAATTCCCAATTATCATTGAGTTCTTCCCTTGCTGGCACTGAAAAAAGAAACCCAACTGCTTCCGGAACGATCGTCTGTTTTTATCAATTTAATTGCGCAGTATTTTCTGATACATTTGCTTTATTTATTGTTAGTGCACACAGTTATGTTATGTACGTTTCTTCGTACTGTGAAAAATTTGAATTTTTATTACATAGTTATTATCAGTTAACCGACATCTGTTTAACCGGGTATTCACTGAACCGTATTTCGAAAACATTATACAGGATGTCCCAAGGGCCAACGGCTCTACCATGCTGAAAACACAGGTTCTCGTTAGATCACCGAAGTCAAGCAGCATCGGGCGCGGCTAGTACTTGGATGGGTGACCACCTGGGAACACCGCGTGCTGTTGGCACATTTCTGGCGCGGTAGCAAGGTGGTTTGCGCGCTGGATTTGCAAGCTGCCGCAACTGCCGCCGTGTTCATGCGGAGTACGTCCACGTTAAACATGTGGGTCCGTAAGTCCTTCCGAGAGGTTGGTGGTAGAGGAAGGAGGGTGCAGTCCCTGTGGATGCCTCCCCCACTGGGTTCCGGTATTGGGTGGCACTTCCCAGCTGTCCAAACGGTTACCTTACACCTTTCTGGTAGGTAGGGCGGTCTGTGTCTCAAAAACAACAGGGTGTCCCAAAAAGATTGAAACGCGCTTTAATTCTTTACTTGTTGGAAATAAGTGGGCAATGTAAACTGCAAAAATGTTAAAAGTAAGGTAGGAAATAAGACTACGTTAATGAAATAGTCCTTACATTAATTTTCAAAAAGTTACACTTTTTAAGTTTTTATACGACCCCCTTAGACAAATCTGGGCAATCAGAAAATTTTAATTTTTAATGCAACATGATCATTAAAAAAACCCCGCATATATGTATCTTTAAAATTGAGCGAGTTATATTTAATTGAAAATTGAACATTGTGAATGGGGACCATATATCAAATTAGAAATGTAAATTTGTGACATATCACAAAGATAAAACTGGATGATAATACATAGGATACCCAACCGCGTAGTGAGTATCACTGCTTTATATGATCTCTCTCTGCGTAATACTTCGTTTAGATGGATTTGTGATAAAAAATTTTGACACGTATTAAGGTATTTTTGATCTAAACAATTTCCATCGTAAATTTGTTTATAATACGTATTTTCACTGATGAAACAGCCTTTCACATGGTACGGAAAAGTGGCATACGTCAGATTTTTTCCTTTTATCATATTTCAGTTGATATGCGGTTTTTTTAATGATCTTGTTGCATTAAAAATAAAAATTTTCTGATTGATCAAATTTGTCTAAGGGGGGCCGTATAAAAATTTAAAAAGCGTAACTTTTTGAAAATTAGTGGGAGGACTATTTCATTAACATAGTCTTATTTCCTACCTTACTTTCAACTTTTTTGCAATTCACATTGCCCACTTATCTCCAACAGGTAAAGAATTAATGCGCGTTTCAATCTTTTTGGGACACCCTGTATAGGGGTGTAATGCATCCGTCCAAAAGTAATGTATCCGTCTCTTCAGGAAGAGACGGATACATTACTTTTGGAAAATTAGTCGGTATTAGGTTAACTGTGAATTCAGTTAACCAAAGTTCGACGAATTTAGTAGAACTAACAAAGAGCTAACGAAGAACTTACGAAGAACTAACTATGGCACTCAATCTGTGCTAGACTACAACAGAATAAAATTTTGATTTGCTACACTGCGCATATAGACTTATTGGAGAAAATATTTATATATTTTTATTTTGTACGCGATATTGATAAAATGTTTCTTGTAATTAATTCAATTGTTAAGGGGACGGTGGACGTTGAAATTTTTTAAATTTATTTATTGATTTAGAAACGTGAAAATTTGTATAAATATTCTTCTTAACATTACTATATACAATACCATTAAATTTTTTTTTCAATTTTGTTATAATTTGTATTTTTTTTTTAATTTAATTTTTTTAAAAATAAAATTTGAGAATGCTCCTTGCGTGCCATTTGTTCACATTTTCGACTAATTTTACATTATGATCACTCAAAAACATATTATAAATAAATTTGGGTATTCATTTTTAAATCCCTTAGGAAATTAATTTTTTAAAAATATTTTTCTGCATTAAAACTTAATTTTCATCATTTAATTAGGTTCTTATTCATTTTTAATTACCTTAATAAAGTCCAATTATTAAATGCATACCCAGTTTCATTAAAAAGTATGAGAGGTATCTTCTTGCCAAATTCCATGCATCTGAGACAAAAATTAAGACGCATGGAGCATTTTAAAAATGTAAAACCTTTGAAAATTCCGTTTCGAAAAAAATGCATTCAACCTTTTGCCTACGAGTGGGACAGCGTCGATCTGTCGGCGATTTGCATGGACGCCAATGCCTGCAAACGGGGTCGAACTGTTTGGTATAGGGCATGTCAAATACCTGTCTTTTTGGGAGGTTCTTCGTTTGTGATGGACGCTGTCCCACCCGTAAGCAATTGTTAAATGTGTAAAATAATGTTATATATTAAAACTTTTTTTAGTCGAGTTTTGCTCATTTCAACGTCCACCGTCCCCTTAAACACAGATATATATTTTATACTTATTATCATGCACTTTATATGAATCTTTATTTCTAAATTACAATAAGAGAAGCCTGTGCAAGCATTTAATAAGTTCAAATGTTTCCCTTAACAATGCACGTTTGTCTTTAATACTCTCTAAGGAAAAGCAATCTGTTTCTGCATTTCCGAAAACAAAAATAAATTGATATCCATACGTGATGTTAGATAGCGTTTTACTCCTTAATATTTTAGTGCTTTTTTATAAAAGTGAGACTATTTTATTTATAGGAAATATTAAGAGAGTTAATCACGTCAAGTATGGAATACACGGCGGTTCCTTGGATTCGGAAGTTATGTTAATTACTGTTATTAGAAGTTGTATAATGAACAGTCAAATAGACATGCAGTCTTTTGTGAATTAGATATTTAATGATCTCAATTTGATGTTGAAGGCCCAGACCACACGACCAACCCAGGGGGTTTATGGTAACAAGTTGTGTGGCCGAGATCTCAATTTGATGTGTAAAAATGATTGAAAACCATGAAATGTTATTTATGCTACTTGCAGAATCCTCCAGTAAATAAATATTCTAAATAATGTGATTGATTATGCCAAATAATGAATATAAAAAGCTTTCATTTCATTGATACGTTTTTTTTAAAATTTTAATTCTTAGTGAGTTTGACAGTGACAGAAAAGAGATTATATATTTATACTAACAAAAATCCGGGCTTTGAGTGGACTCGTGCTTTTGAAGCGTGTAAGCTGTGGAGGATTTCAAATTAAAACTTAATGTAATATAAAAAATCTGATGTGTACAGAACATGACTTTCCCTGCAGACTTATATCCACGTTCTCTTTATTTCAATTAAATTTATTCACTTTTAACTCAATTTTCGTTCTCATTTGATAACTGGACTTATTTTCAAAGGTGGCGTGGAGAAAATACGAAAAAAACTAATATATCTCAAGAACGGCTAGTCCTAGTGTAATGGGGTTAGTCTTATTCTTTTCTTCGTTAAAAATTACGTATTAAACAAGCATTTAATGGATATATTTGAGAATACGTAGCTTTTTAGTTTAGATTTTGACAATTTTTGCGGGCCATTCTGCAAAAAAAGGCAGGTTATTGTTTTCTGAATCGTACCAAAATCTAATCAGCACCAGGGTGACTTATACGTAACTCATCTACCGAATTTTGTGAAATTCGGTCCATTAGTTTTTTAGCTAGAGTGGATACAATCTTTTGCGGGCCATTTCGCAAAAAAAGGCGGGTTTTTTTTATCCCGAATCGTACCCACAACTAATCAGCACCAGAGTCGCCCACAAGTGACTTACCTACAAAATTTTGTGAAATTCGGTGTATTAGATTTTTAGTTAGAGTGGATACAAAATCTGCACAGACAGACAGACACACATACAGACAAACACACAGACACACACACAGAAGTCACGCTAAAAATGGTTTTTTCGTATTCTAGAGGTCTTGAAACGTGTAGATCCGTCGAAAACTCGAGCTGCGATTTTCGACATGATTCCAATACTTTCTCTATACATTACCATGTATTGCAGGGAAAGTAATAATAAAATAAGGAATTCAAAGTATTAAAAACTTAATTTCGATATTTGAAACTTCTAATACAAAATAGAAAGTATCTTTTTAGAATATGAATATTAAGTTAAATAGATTTAGAAATCAGGACAACAATAAAATCGAAGGAGCACATTTAAATCGTATGTACACATTTAACATGTGTGAAAATGAATGAACGTTTAAAATATGCAAGAACGAACAGTTATTTTAGTTACTGTTATAAGAAGCTGTATAATGCACAGTCAAGTAGCCATGCAGTCTTCTGTGAATTAGGCATTTAATGATCTCAATTTTATGTGTAAATATGATTAAAAACCACGAAATGTCATTTATGCTACTTACAGAATCCCTCAGAGGAGCAAATATTGTAAATAATGTGATTGATTATTTCAAATATTGAATACAGGAAGTTTTCATTTCGTTGATACCTTTTTTTCATTTTAATTCATAGTGAGTTTGACAGCGGTATAAAATAGATTATATATTTATGCTAACAAAAAGCCGGCCTTTGATTGGACTTGGATTTCAAGTTAAAACTTAATGCAATTTAATAAATAAAGTAAGGAATTTAAAGTATTAATAATTTAATTTCGATATCTGAGAATCTTAATACAAAACAGCAAGCAAGTTTATAGAATATGAATATTAAGTTAAACAGATTTAGAATATGAATATTAAGTTAAACAGATTTAGAATATGAATATTAAGTTAAATAAATTTAGATTATGAATATTAAGTTAAACAGATTTAGAATATGAATATTAAGTTAAACAGATTTAGAATATGAATATAAGGTTAAACAGATTCAGAATATGAATATTAAGTTAAACAGATTTAGAATATGAATATTAAGTTAAACATCTTTAGAATATGAACATTAAGTTAAACAGCTTTAGAATATGAATATTAAGTTAAACAGATTTAGAATATGAATATTAAGTTAAATGCCGCACGACATGTAGACATTTCGAATACAGATGCCAATCAATAAAATAGGCACTTTAAATGCATCCACGAGAACCAATTGGAATAGTTGAACAGTGTGCATCCCCTCCATCACCAACAACAAATGAGAGAAGGTGGTATGAAACCACAGAGGGAAAGAAAAAAGTGGTTCTAGAGATTTCGAGAAGCGTCGGCAGATTCAATGTTCGATAGCATCCTAAAAACACGTAAATTTAGGAGTATCAAAAATCTCCTGCGATCGCACAAAGAAAACGTGGATCATCAATGTGATGAGTATGTGCATAGTGAATACAAGTGACGTATCTAATATAGGCAGGCATCCAGCTAAGTGTGTTCTCGACTAAATATCAAAGGGAAAAATGAAGTATTTATGCAAATTTCATCTGTTAATAGTGTTCACGGATGGCACGTAACATATATGAATTATTTAGTAGTACTTGAGTAAGAACTCAAATCTTAGTAAAGAACTATTGCGTTTCAAAACCAAAAACTGCATATATTTTCGGTTAATAATTTGTTATAAATATATGTGTCACTTAAATAGTTGTTATAGATATATGTGTCACTTAAATGATTTTATGAGTAAACTTTATGAATTAATCAAGATATTTATATATATGAAATTAAAGAATTGATCAATCTAAATCAGAGTTATTATTATATGTCTTGAATGTTATTCTGTCGTACTCGAGAGCCGGAGTTTCATACTCCTCCACCCTAAGTAAAGGCATCAAAGGCAAGTCCTTGTACAGTAAAATTTGGGTAAGGACAATTTACCTTATGACATTAAACAGATTTAGAATACTGGAAAACAATAAAATCGAAGCAACACATTTAAATCATATAAACACATTTAATGTACAGGAGCACCTTTAGCACACTCTCCTTACATTCTTCTTTAGATATTCGACACATTTACATACGTACAAATTTTAAATTGTCAAATGCATATAATACTTTAAATGCTATTTCAAAACATGTCAGTGCACACATAAGTTAGACCTAAAGAATTTTCCAATGTTCACCACGGCTTTTTCCAAAGTAGACCTTATGACTTGTGAAATGGGATTGAAAAGGTGAGCTGCATTAAAAGGAGGAGAATGCAGAGTTTACTTCGACGATAAAAGTTTGCAATTCCGCCCCAGTAGTTCAAAGGTAGAGCGTCGCCTGTCTTGTACAAAGATCCGTGGTTCGATTCCCTGTTGAGGCATTAAGGTTTTTTTCAAGCTTCATAGCAATCATCCTTGAAAAATCTTCGTTTTATGTAAAATTTCGTTGACTCTCGTTTTGAATCTTCCAGAAAGTTCTCTCTGCATCCTCTCTGAGCTGTGCTGTATCTAGTGTAGTTACATCACATCCATCTTGCCGGAAAGATCTACTGTTTTCATATTCTTCTTGTAAATGTCAACTGCCTTTTATCCTAATCCGAAGTTCCTTTTAAAAAGTGAATACGTCCGTAATCAATTTTATAACGTTATAATATAACATAGAATATATCATACTCACTATTTTATATTTTGCAAGATTTATCATGCATTTCATTTTCATAACAATGGATACTGCGAATAAATAAATTTTTATATTTTCGTACAAGTTTCAGACAAGAAATAAATCTGCAAGTAGTCTATAAAAGATAATTTTACCATGCGGCAGTAAAAGTTACTTCAAAATCAATTTTGATGACCCAGATTGAAGTACACAAGTAATTCCTCAAGGAAAAAACTTTGAACATACGGTGACATTTTATATTCTCCTAATGACCACAAATTCGAGGATTTTCGGACTTTTAGAGTGGACATGAAAAATTTTCGGTGGATATATTTTTGGATGACTTTTTATCTAAATTGCTTTTTTATTTGTCTGTCGTAAAATGTTCTTGTGGAAGTGCACTTTACGGGCGAAATCTTACATTTTATTGGTTTGTTTAGATTTTGTAGAGATATTTTATGAAACTAACAAAGCGAAAAACAGTGTTTGAAAATACAGGTGGTTGTTGTGGGAATATAAAACTGTTCATATGGTGAAACATAATTCAGTGGCATAAATCTATAAAGATATTGACTAGAAATATAGTGGACAAAAAATATTTATTATGGTACAGGTTTATATATAAGGAAATTCGTTTGGTATTTGCGAGTTTTACTTTCCGAGCACTACTCAAACTGAAGAATAACGATGCGGAAATAAATGAATAATGCTAAGTATCTAAGTTTTAAAATTAAGAAAATTTTAAATGCCAATGTTTTTTAACATACATAAATTTGGATTTCATGTACTCAGAAGAAAGTGGTAAAATATATATTTATGTTACACATGTAGTTTATAATAAATCAACTACTGTGTAACTGTGTTGTTTTTTAATATTAATTGATTAGTACTGATAATCCACGAAATTTACTTAAGTGCAAGCTCACTTAGCTAAAAATAAACAATATATTGATCATTAATTACACAACTTTATCTTTAAAATTAATATTTATTTAACACTTCATTATGATTACATATATCATTGCAAAAACCCTTCCTAATTAATTATTTAAAGAAGTGACCCAAGAGGTTTTAATATGAGCTTTGATCGAAACATTTTGAGAAACTGAACTAGATTGGTTGCAAATAAAGTTGGTACATACCTTTAGTGCAGTTCCGCTGCTTCATTGATTAACCTGGCTTGTTGCGTGGATCTGGAACAAGTCGTAAGTTGAGATATCCACTACCTGTTTATTATCACCAACATTTTGATACTGCTGTCACCGATGTTTTAGCGACCACATTCGTGAATAACTCGTCACCACCCCAAATCTCCTACGACGTTCTTTCTCTTCTGAGACCAGTCTCACAATTTTTTGCTGGCAATCGCATCTCTTCTATGCTCTGGGGAAACACGCCTTTGGCAACTTTCATTGGCATGTGCTTTTCCCCACTCTCACTGGCCTAGCCTTTGTGTAATGTTGGAGGTGTATCCTGATTGGATCCTATGGAGCTTATGGAGATTGTGATAGTCTTACTCGGAAGCATAGTTTACGCCCAGTGTTGCCATCGTCATTTTCTCCAGCTACTGATGTCATTGATTTATGGGTCTCAAATTTCTCTGGGTAAAATTGTCGAACATGGCGTCACTCGACTGAGGTCTTTGTTCGACTTAAAATTAAATAAATGGTGGTAAATGGTCTCACAGTAATATTGCATGCATCCATAATGCATTGCATGTGTGTATATATTGGATGTTGTTGTTGTTGAGACCCAGACCGTCCGACCTACCAGAAAGGTGTAAGGTAACTGTGTGGACGGCCAGGAAGTGCCACCCAATTTAGACCGGAACCCAGTGGGGGAGGCATCCACAGGGACCGTACCCTCCTTCCCCTACCACCAACCTTTCGGAAGGACTTACGGACCCACATGTTTAACGTGATCGTACTCCGCATGAACACGGCGGCATTTGTGGTAGCGTACAAATCTAGCGCGCAAACCACGGGGATACCGCACCCGAGATGGCCAACAGCACGCGGTGTTCCGAGGTGGTCACCCACCAAGTACTAACCGCGCCCGATGCTGCTTGACTTCGGTGATCTAACGAGAACCGGTGTTTTCAGCACGGTACGGCCGTTGGCCCTATATATTGGATGTGTAATAGCACATTTCATATAATCTTTCTAGCTTTCTATACATTGTTTTTAACAAAGGTCGCCAGCTGTGGATATTCGTTAGCTGTACCGCCAGAAAGAGAACATGATATGTATCAGTTACGATTTTGCAATATTTTTACTAAAGTAATAGCACTTAGACATACATTTCTAAGCATACAACTATGGTGTGTTATAAAACAAACAGAAGGACGTAACAGAAGGAAAATAAACAACAGTGTGACATATAGAACACTGAAGCAAAAACTGGTAAATAAGTCCAGACTCTGCAAATATGTATTGTGAATTTCAAATAATTGTGCATACCATGAAATTTGAATTTCATTCGTAATTCTTCTTAAATATGAATACGCAGATAACAGAGAATTAGTAGTATTTTGAATGATATGCTGAAAGGATTTTTTTAGGAAAAAACAGACGACACAATGAACGCTTAAAGTGAGACAAAAATGCAAAAGAGAAAAAAAATTGAATGAGACAGAATATAACCTACTTACGGAATATATTGGACAGATTTATGAATAAATGGGACAAACTTATCATTTTAATGAGAAGGGGCACAATCAATTCCAACAGATTTACATCTCCTGACAAGTCAATGGCATATGCCCGCAATTGACGAATTCGAGACTTGTTTTGAAAATCAACCAAATGTTGAATCCGTTACAGGAGTGAGATAAACGAATAAGTTCCAGAGGGAAAATCATGACCAAAAATGTTTCTGAAAGCATTTTGATATTAAACAAGAAAGATCAATCATGTATAAAGCATTGATAATGAAACACTTTCCAAATGAAATGCAATCAGCTGAATGTATCGCATCTCTAAAATGAAATACATTCAGCGGTGATATTTTTTAAATTATCACAGGACTACAATAATTTATTTTACTTTATAGAAATCATCTGGCTCTCTATACAAAAGCAGTGAATATTTCATTCATATACATTTATTAAAGACTCCAGAGTCATTTTGCATACAAAAAAATCAGCAATTCTTAACAACTCATCTTACAATCACTTGTCTACATATCAAAAATTATCACAGTACTGTAATAATTTATTTTACTTGGAAACATAAAACCATGGATGTAAAAGTACTTTCTAACTCCATGCTTAAAACTTTATCGAAAAAGCCAATGCTATAAAATCGTCGGCTTCTCTATGTAAAATCAATGAATATTTCATTCATATCACCTATATTCCACTCTCCGGAGCAAAATAATTTTGCGTTACAAATTCAGCAATTCTTATACAACTCATCTTACAGCTTGATTTGTTTACATTCTGCATCCATTAAAATTAGGCTTTGTTGTGGAAATAATCAAAGTTTAGATGATCATTTAAACTAAAAAATATTGTAATTGCGTTGGAGCAGAATATAGATGCACAGAAAAAAATAAAGCGGTTTTAGGACGGATGTAGCACTAAATATAAATTTAAAAGAATTTTAAAAATCACGATGTTTACTCTGTGTAAAAGATGGATGCCATATTTCTTTTAAAGCGAGTCACGTGATCTCTTCATATTATATAGGTGTAATTAATATTTTAATTTTTATTTAAAAAACCACCAAACATATTTTACTGAATTTTTTTTTATATATTTTATGGGATAATTTGAATATTTCTTAACATTTTCGAAGCTATTTGTAAATTTTGACTTCGCTTAAAAAATGTTTATAAAATTAGGTCCCATAGGGTTCAATGTATTTCATTTATTCAACCTAGGCTCAATCCCAAATTAATTGGGTGATATTATTCATTTATATTCCTATACGTCCCACAGACCGTCTTAACAACGTACTAAAATTTCATTTTGATAAAGTCATTTATACGACAATTATTGTACGAACGGACAGACAGGCAGACAGACAGGATGACCAAAATCTTAAACATTTTACAACTAAGTTGGAAAGTGTAAAAAAGGCAGACGAATGGTAATCCTCGAAGGAAGCACATGACCTAGAACAGGAGATGCTAGAAGCATGCTCTATCTGTTTTGAATGGCCAATGTATCCCCAATATCTGCCAAATGTATCCCCAATATCCCAAAGTATTTCCATGTTGTGAGTATATCTCTCAGAAACAGAATGATCTATGATATGGAGTCAATAAACTTGAACTCCATAAATTTATATTTTTGGGCATAACTTATCATGATTGGAATGACTGGAATATCAACGCATATTTTTACAAAAACTTATATACTTATATACCTATATATCTATTTGTAAATATGTCCTATAATATATGTAAATAAATTTATTTATTTGGAATTTTATCTACTTCATCGTCACAATCAGGACCTTTATCTTTTTCAGGTTACTTTAGGTTCTATTTTAGTGCACCTTTTGTGTAACCTTGATTTTCAAAACAAATCACGAATATTTATGGCATTCTAATTTAGATAGTTTAAACATTAATTAATTTGCATATTAATTTTAAAAACGTGGTGATGGCTATTATAGAAAAAATGATAATCAATTTCTGGTTTTTTGTTTTGAATTTATCTTAAAATAGGTTCTACTTCAGCGAGCCTTTTGTGCAACCTTAATATTCAAAACAAATTATGAATATTTATGGCTTTCTAATGGACAGAATTTAAAAATTAATTAATTTGAATACTAATTTTAAAAACATTTTGATCCTATTACGAAAAAAAACCATGTTAATCATCTTTCGGTTTATTGCTTTGAATTTATCTTAAAATTAAATATTAAATTGCCCAATTTTAAGACGATTATTTACCCATTCATTATTATTTTTGAGAAAAAGTTCATTTTTTCCCATGATAATCGGCTTTTAATGCTTTAAATGTCAAGTTAGTTGGCGAAAAGAAAATTAATAATATTATGAATAAGAAAAAGATTGGAAAAATAATTTTACATCATGTACCAAGTAATAAAAAATCTGATGTGGGCAACACATGATTTTCCTTATATAATGCAATGGATTTATTACTTATACAATTAAAAAATGTTATTCTTGTAGTAGACACTTATATTCTTTCCAAGATATTGGATTTTCTTCAATTATTCGTCATTTTCATTGATTTAGCGTCATTTTTATCAGTTTGGTGAGATTTTTGGTAATTTGTCAACAATTAAAAATGTCGCCAACTTGGCGACATTCCGCCAAATTCATCGCCAAAATCTCGCCAAGAGTTATGGACGGAGAAATAAGTTATTATTACAGTAGATAAATGACTATTGGCGTTCAAATACCAGAGTATTATTCAAAGTATCTTTTTTCATGAATGGAACGAGCTAGATCCACGAGAATGATGTCACCCAATTTATCGCATGGTAATATATATGAAAAGTGAACATGTTTCTCAATAGGAAATATTTTTTTTGTTTTGTATAACTTTTTGATAATGTTTTTGAAAAATGTGCAATATCTCGAAAACGGTTCATGTTAGTGTTCTAAAATTTATGTCAATTGTTTTCTAATGAAAAATTACATAAGAAATGTCTATTTGCCTAACTTTATTAGCGGTTTTGATTTTTTGACGATTTTTTCAAAATTTCATTCGAAAATTTAGGGGGGGTTCTGAATATTCGATTGCATATAAAAACAATAAGCTTCCAGTGATTACGTATTGTGATTTTTGTACCAAATTTCATTCGAATCGGTCCATTCGTTCGTCAGTTATCGTCTCCATAGACTCACTGACACACACACGCACACATACACCTACTTTCACACACACACACACACACACACAGACATATCTTCAAAAATGTTTGAATCGTGATCAGGGATGCTTGAATCGTGCTCTCCCTGCGAAAACTCGAATTCGAATTTTCGACCCCGTCACAATACTTTCTTTATACATTATGTATATAAGGAAAGTAAAAATATGAAAAATGAGCTAGAAATATATGGACTACTATGATCCGCTCGACATCTTTATGCATTTATTAGTACTTCAACCTCATGCGCGTTCTCATATTTGCGTATTTGTTAATTTATAGTATACATGATTTTCAGAGAAGTCCTTAAGTATCTCAAAAACTGTATAAAGAAAGGTTTTCGAGTGTATATGTTAGTATATGTATAGCAAAACAGCCAGATTGAATAAAAGATATTACAGTGCTCCTGTAGTGGAGAATTTAATAAGTTAGAAAACTAGCTTCGACAACAAAGCTATAACAGAAGAAAAAAATCCAGTTACAAAGTTCAAGTTGTAGAGCATTACACAATTAGTAGGTATCAGCACCAGGAACGAACAAAATATACGGAAGGCAATAAATACCTGTTAAAAAGTCATATAATCAGGAGATTTAACACAGGTATATCTGCACCGGTTGTCAAAATAAGTGGTAATATTCTTCTTAGAATTTAAATATGCATTATTACTGACGGTTGGTATTTTAAATAGGCTCTTCATTAGATTTCTGTTCGTACAAGTGCTGTTTATTGTATCATCCCTGGATCGGAGAATCAACCGTTCGAAATAGTCATATTATGTCATATGTATGCCATATTATGAGACCAGAAATATCAAATTGCGATGGTTATAAGGTGCATCATTATAACCAAACGAAAACACGTGACAAAAGGTGAAATTGAGTCAATAAACTCATATATTGTGTTTAGTCAATAAACTCATTTAGCCGCCGATTGTTGAAACAGAATAAGAGTCGAACAGGCTTCTAATACAATTTTAGTGTTTTCATTTAGTATATGCAAAACAGGTTCTATATATTTTATCTTGCATATTTGCAAATTTAGACCTATGAATTTGACGGGATATTGCTAACTTGGCAACTTTTCTTAAACATTACCAAATTGACGGAAATGGCCCAAAATTGATAAAAACGACGCTAAATCAATGAAATTAATTTGTTTTGTTTTTTAAAGAGAGTACTGAAATTACGTTCCGGTAGCATTTCAGTACTCTCTTCAGTCCAACCGTCCTACTGAGTTACATTTAGCGAATTTTTAAAATGTCACTAAATTGATAAAAATGTTTGTAAATCAATAAAAATATCATGAAATTGATAAAATTGTGCTAAATAAATAAAATTAATTTTGTTTTGTTAGAGGATAGTATTGTGAGTATGTTTAGTCAATGTGTCGCAAAGTGGGACTGTCAGTTCAACATTCCTACTTGACGATGAATATGGCGATTTTTTACAATGTCGCTAAATTGACGTAAATGTTGCAAAACCTTCTATAGAGATAGCATTATTCAGACGATATTTTTTACCACCAATTTATTTGAAGCAAATTCTATCATGTCGCTTAGCAACAGATTTAAATCCAATGTGTTTAGGCTGTAGACGATTTTTATTAAATCTTTTCTGATTTGAATAAAATACATAGTATATATAATAAATTTCATTGCCATTGCATTTTTACTGAATATAATCAATTACGGTCTTCAGGTTTAAATATTATTGTAATTGATATTTTCAGGGTTATTGATTCAGAGATTATTGATATTTTCAAGTTATTTTTTTATGGCGAAAAATATTGAAACTCATATATTATACGTTGTACAAGTAATCTTATATAAATGCACAGGCATATCTTCTAATCTACGAGAATATAAGTAGTACAGTTATATTGGCCTATATTGGGTTATATATATTGACATAGAGAGTGATTATAATTAAAATTCCCGGTTTTAAAATGGTCTCAAATAAAAAGCACTGGCAGAATGATTTGAAATTTTGCGTGAACACTCGTGGAGCAATGGAATATTTTGTTTTGTGAAGAAAAAACCAGTAGTTCAAAAAGTCACCGCTAGAAGAATAATTGGCGCTTTACTACACTAGAATGCAATACAAAAGTAATTAACGTTGACTTACTCATTGAATAACGTAATAAATGTTCAATATGCTGTCCTTCGAATACTGAATTAAAAGTCAATCTTTCATCATCATATGCATGCAAGTAAAGAAAAAAAAATTCATCCATTGAAACAATGTTAAATTCTAAGCAAACGTAAGCCGTATCTTTTTTCACAAAAAGTGTATTTAACTTGTTTTGCATAATTGCTCTTCAAATGCTGCTGCAAATTTGCGTAAGACAGTGACGTTGCAATAAACGTTTGCTATAAAAAGGAAGAGCGGAACTTGTTTCTCATAACTTAATGTAAAATCTCTATTGTTCTGTCGCAAAGGCTCTATCATTAAAAGATCGTGCTCTTCTTGTCAAATTGTTTTATGAGAATAACAGCTCTTGTTCAGTAGTTCTTAGAAAGTTCAGAACGTAGAAAAAGTTAAAATCTGGTTCTCTGTGTGGCAAAAGCTTGCGCAAAATGATTTTAAAATTTGAAGAGACTGGCTCTTTGGACATCAAACCTGGCAAGGGACGGAAAGCAGTAGATGGAGAGATAATGGAAGGCGTAGCTACAGCGTTAGAAGAAGAGCGTAACGCTAATGCATCTACGAGTGCACGTGGAATTGCCTGATCATTAGACGTACGGTGCAAAAAATTTTGAAACACATTTTGAAATGTTATCCTTACAAACTGACCCATGTTCAACGGTTGCTACCTGTGGACAATGTTGCACGTGAATTGTTCGCACTTCAATTTCTGGCTCGGATAAAAGTGGACGATGAATGACCCTGGAACGTTTTGTGAACTGACGAAGCACACTTCCATCTCCACAGAACTGATAATGCGCAAAATTGCAGAATCTGGGCAACCGAAAATCCACAGGAACTACGCCAGGCGCCTCTTCATTCCCCCAAAGTCACTGTGTGGTGCTTATTTACAGCAGCGTTTACTATCAGGCCTTTCCTTTTTCATGGCCCCGTCATCTGTTCTGTCAATGGCAATCGATATGAACGCCTTTTGAAAAGTCACGTTATACCCAGACTGCAAGAGCGTCAGTGTATCGATAACACTATTTTCATGCAGGATAGTTCTCCACCACATATCGCAAAACCAGTGAAGCGGCTACTTCGCAGTCATTTTGGAGATGACGGAATCATTAGCCGCCATTTTCCTGTAAGATAGCCGGCACGTTCCCCTGACCTCAATCCATGTGATTTTTGGCTTTGGAGGCATCTGAAGAATGTGGTGTTTAATGGACACATTACCAATTTAGCGGAACTTAAAGCTAGCATCACGCATCACATCCACAACATCTCTACAGAAACACTCAAATCTGTTGTTTAACACGCTATTTTGCGCTTTCAGCTTGTTTCAGAATGCGAAGGACAGCATATTGAACATTTATTACGTCATTAGCCAATGAGTAAGTCAACGTTTATTACTTTTGTATTGCATTTTAGTGTAGTAAAGCGCCAATTATTCTCCTAGCGGCGACTTTTTGAACTACTGTTTTTTTCTTCACTAAACAAAATTCCATTGCTCGACGAGTGTTTACACAAAATTTCAAATCATTCTGACCAGTGAGTTTTATTTGAGACCATTTTCAAACCGGGAACTTTAATTATAATCACCCTATATATTGAAATCAATTACGGCCTTCTGGTATGAAGATTACAGAGATTATTGGTATTTTCAATTTATTACGTCATCTCTTTTATTTTGGCAAAGATTTTTGAGACGCATATTGTAATACGGGTAATCTTTTACTAACACTAGATCATATCTTATAATCTACGACATTATAAATAGTACGGGTTATGAATTCCCATATAATTTTAGCTCCCATATAATTTTAGTATCCCATTTAATTTTAGCTCTTTCATTTTAACATATATTGGAATCAATTACTGTCAGGTTTAAATATTACGGTTTTATTGATATTTTTCAATTTATACATGCAATCTACTAATACAGGTTATATCTTCTAATATTCGAGTATATAAGTAGTACGGGTCCAATAACATTTTTACGCTTTTATTTTGCATATATTGATTCAATTTCATAATTTTTGTAAATTTTCTTGCAGAAGGGGTCAGGATATTTTATTCTTCAGATCTGCTCGTTAAGATAAATTTGTATAGCGAGAACAGAGATTCGTAAACTTCTGTCAAGGAGCATTAAATTAAATATTTTAATAGAATATTTTGATTAACAATGTCATGTTGTATACTATAGGAATTTGTACATGATTGTGAATTTTAAGTTTTTTTATATTATATACTCCGTACGAAGAACGGGTATGCTGCTAGTAAACAATAAAATCGGTTGTGGGCATCACATGACTCTCTCTAGAGACACACTTTCATTTTTTCTTTCTCGCTTTCACAATTCTTTAAATTGGGTTTAATTACGCAAAATAACGTGGGTAATTATTTTAAATTAGGCCGAATTCGTAGTTATAATTCAATTTTTGTTTTCGTTTGACGACTGGGTGTATCTTCAAAGGTGACATGGTAAAAACGCGATAAACTAATATATATTGAGAATAGTTAGCGTTCTAGTAATGGGGTTGGTCTTATTTTTTTAGTTGTTAAAAATTACTTATGAAACATGCGTTTAATTTATATATTTTTGTATACGTATGCTTTTATTTTAAATTTTGACGATTTTTGTCGGCCATTTTGCAAATAAAAGCAGGTTCTTTTATTTCGAATTGTATCAAAATCTAATTAGCACCAGGGTATCTCCCATGTGACTTATATGCGGAATTTTGTAAAATTTGGTCAACTAGCTTCTCAAAAAGGAATAATACGAATTTTGCGGGCCACTTCGAATACAAAAGGCAGGTTCTTTTTGTCTGAATCGTACTAACCGCAATCGCCAAATTTTGTGAAATTTTGTAAATTATGTTTTCAACTAGAGGGAATGCATACATTGCGTAGACAGACAGACAGACAGACATGCAGACACACACAAACTCGAGTTGCAATTTTCGACACGATTTCAATACTTTTCTATATATTAACATGTATTAGCAGGGTAAGTATATATGTACATTAAAGTTTTTTTTTAATCAATATTTTTTCACTTTAATTCATTCACTATTAGAATATATTTGAGTTTATTCGTGTTAATAGTTTTTTTAAATACATCTTTATTGCACGCCCATTGCTGATATAACAGCATCCTTGGACCGATTTGAAGCTTCTTATGCGCTCGTCAGTATAGAATTGTATTCAAAATGTCTAAGGCGGGTTTTGTGACTGTTCTTTTTGATAACCTCATCGGCCATAGCCAAGTTTTAATGTTGATTTCATAATAAAGTGTTCTATTTGCATTCTCTGAAAATTTATATATTGTCCTGTATAGTAAAATATATATAAAAACCTTATGTGTGCTCTGAGTGTCGGTTCTATTCGTCCAAATGAAAAGCATTTTTAATCTTAATTTCTATATAATATTCCTGAATACCAAATTTCACGAAACATACATTTGTTTCAAAATAAGTAAACACTTTTTAAATACAGCATAAATATAAATATAAAGTTGTATACTGGTTTCAAAGGCAAATAACAGACATTTTCTCCAGGACCGACAAGACGCGCAATCTTACTAACCCAAGTCAGGTCGGATTTTTTGGTATTTATGTTGTATTTACGAAGTTTTTATTCATTGTGTTACTACTGCAGTAGCTTTCGAGCGATTATTTGATGATTCATTTGTTTGGGTATATCTTTAGTTATCGTGTCTAAATCTTTCTCTCTAATACACACACACATAGAGAGAGAGAGAGAGAGAGAGAGAGAGAGAGAGAGAGAAGCGTCACACACAAACATATTTTGCAGAGCGAGGTAGAGAGGAGGATAAAGAGAGAGAGAGAGAGAGAGAGAGAGAGAGATAATGAAAGGGAGATAGAGAGAAGGACAAATTGAGAAGAAAACGAAAGGAAGAGATGTAAAATAAAAAGATAGCAAACGAGATAAGGAAAAAGAGATAATGATGGAAAGAAAGAAAGCGGGAAAGAGAAAAAAAAGCTAAAAAAGAAATAAAGAAATGAGATAGAAAGGAAAGGAAAAAGAAAGAATGAAAGGGAGAAAAAAAGGAAGATAGAAAGAAAAGTTGAAAAGGAGAATTAAAGAAAGGTAGACAAAAGAACAGAAGCAGTGAAAGAAAATAACCTAGTAAGAAATAATGAGAGAGAACGAGAGAGAGAGAGCGAGAGAGACAGAGAGAGCGAGAGAGACAGAGAGAGCGAGAGAGAGAGAGAGAGAGCGGGGGAGAGGGTGAGTGAGAAAAAGTTACTTTTTACTTTTGTGATATGTTACATATTCATAGGAACCCTAAATTTATATCGCTATAATAAAAAGTAACAAAAATGCCTTTAATTACGGCCATAAATAACCTAGAAATAAAGCATAATTTGAACTTTTCGCAACAGACGCATTACTCTTTATAGCCTTAAAGACGCCTTTAATCCGAAATATGCGAACCTGTAATTATCTCCCTGTTAATTGCGTATTCTTTAAATTAAATGTTTTAAACATTAAATCAAAATGGCAGTATCTGTGGTAGACACTGGGGCGTATCGAGTGCTTCACTAATTGCATGCTGATACTATAATTGGACTGAGACACGTTAAATTTGAAATATAGTCGACCATTAGAGCCGGAACCCATTATTAAATTCGCTAATGAAACTAGATATTTGAATGTCAGCAGACATTATGTACAGTTAGTAAAATTGGATTTTTTTCATTAGACATATATAAGTATTTGTCAATCTGTAATGCACTTGAGCTGAGTAAATAACTTATGTGAACTGATCAGAACGCGATGTTTTGTACAGTGTTTTGATTAGTACCCCTTTTAATTTTGTAAGCGATACATATAGTATACAGGGGAAGTCTTTAAGCACACCTATAATTTTGTAGGGAAAGGTACGTGAGTGTGTATGTTATGCCTATCTATAGCAGTGTTCTTCAAACTTCTATTGAACCAAAGGCCGTCTTTAAGTCAGTTAGAGACTAGCAGGCCGCACGTATGACCGCATATGCACACATGTAAGCTCACGCACTTATTTATAGACACACACAGTGTTTCTTCCAGGACTTTTTGACCGGTGTTTGTGTGTGTGGTGGGGAGGAGAATTAAACTTTAGGGGCGTAAGTTTTTCTTTTTGCACTATATAAATATATCAAAATTCGCTCACATAAATAGAAACTAGGTTAACATAAAATGTCTCCATGGGGGGGGGGAGGGCGAATAATCGTTTCCGGGAGGGCTACGCCTCCCGCATGTCAAAAATATTGGGCTTACTTCTACGCAAGTAGAATCACCATAATCAAACTTGCGTTTTACAATGATATTCCATACGCTTATGAGATTAATAAGCTGGTTTTACGAATTTCTTAAAATAATATAAAATAAAAAGTTTAATATACGACAGTTGACAACAAAGGTTAGTTTTAATGCAGTGTAAAGTAAACTAATCAGCTTTTTTACCTGCCATCTAGCGGATGCTTTTGAAGTAACTTTTTACCAAACTGTATACGGATAAAGCATATTAGTGAGTGCGAAACTCTATTTAGCGAGGTTTAGAAATAGTAATCAAATTTCGATTAGATTCAATGAAAATTTCGATTTGCGCAATGTTTAGCGAAGGCTTCTATATTTAGTTAAGACCTAGTGAATTGAAACTTCAGATGCAGGTTGTATTCATAGGACGGATATGTTCAATTATATAAATATTTTTTTACATATTGATGCATTACTCATAATATATATGTGTGCATACAGTACATTAAAACATGCAGTTTTAGGAACAAATAGTAAGTTAAACGTCGGTTCAAAAATAAAAATATTTCAAAACATTTTCATATATTTCATATTTAGATACATTACTCAGTATGTACTCAGAATTGCTTCAACAGCAGCGTCGCAATTAGGCTATTTAATCAATCAGCATAAGTAGTAGATCAGTTGTCTCAAGTCGTATGTGTTTGGCGTACCACTGTCTTCTACTCCTTTTACGAACTGTTTACACAAATTTCTATTAATTTTTTGTATGTAAGTATTATATATTTTGAAATCTGGAGTACTTTACAGTACTGTAACTTATACATAATTTTCATGGAAAAGTGTTTTGTTAAATTCAACAAAATTTTGCTGCTTATATTAATTATTATCCTTTGCTTTTATTCTATTGTATGTTAAATTGCCAACAATATGCATTTAAAAATATTGATTGGTGTTTTCAAGGTCTGTGGACACATTCGGATATTTCTATTAAATTCGCTTAGCGCAATTTTGCTTAGCGCGAGGTAATCAATTAATCGTGTTAATTGGTGATAGAATAAAATCGACCGGAATCCAAGGCTCAAATACAGTTTCCATATAAGCTTTTAAAATGGTATATTTATCTACCATAAATAATATTTTAGAATATATTACAACAAATAATAAAATTTGATTTCATCATGAGATCTTGTTAGTTCAGTTAACGCTCAAGATAGCAAGTTGACCCCTGAATGGTAATGGCTTGCAATAAATTAAAATCGTTATTCTGCTTATTTAAAAGTGTGGATGAAGACAAAAAGTAATTGCATGGATAATTCACATTGCAACTGATAGTAAATCCATCTTTAGGTCTCGAGATTCATCTGCTCATATATTTTCTTTAAATTGCTTGTATAAACTTTTGCACGATTTTCTAACATGTTATGTAAATTATACACATTATTCTACAGGAATTTCTTCATGAAAGACATTCCACCCTTAGCACTATTGAAACATTTGCGATTGTCTAATAAATCTCTTTTCTTCCATGACAACAGAAGTTGTACAATTCTTCAAGGAAAACAAAGACAGTTTTGCTCACCTTACTACAATATTTTACTGCATATAGCGGTTTGATGTTGGTAGAAATCTGGGGATTTGGAATATTCTAACTGTTCTTTGTGATGTTGACAATCCACTTACCTCTAAGGTCTCTGTCATCTAAGGTCAAAGTCAACATATAAAAACTTTCTAATAAAGCAGATGTTGTTGTTGAGACCCAGACCGCCCGAACTACCAGAAAGGTATAAAGCAAGTGTGGAATTCTAAAACACACCTAAATATTTTTTTTGCTTTAAATACATAAATCATGTTAAAGTATTTACAATTATACAGTTCCGAAGAAGCGCACTCTAGCGGTTGGGCCAGGCCTATTTCAGGGTGGAGACTGTAGAATTTAGGTATCTGCCATTTTGCTACATTCGGATTTGGAGTTCGGATCGACTAGATAAAGGTATTTGGGGTTGCTCTAATACTTGTACGTGTTAGTATCGAAGTCATTTTCCAGTTCGGTAATAGTTAAGATTGTTCAGTGAATCATGGTGATAGATCTGCGGCTGCAGATGGGGTGGCAGTGAATATTAAGTGAAGTACGTTTGTTATGTATAGTCTTTTTACCAATTTTTGTAACAGTATATAATGTATTCAAAAATCCGTATGTCAAATATAGATGAATTAAAAAATCCGTATTTCATCTGAATACGAATACTGATGCATATTCGTTTTTTATAATGATGTTTGTGTGTGTCTGCCTGCCACTGTCTATGAGTCTTTGGATATGTTTTCCTTCTAATAAACTGAAAAAAGTGAAAGAACATTTATACGAATATTTAAATCAGAAGACGTTGGACGTCTAGTTATTTTTAAGAACTTGGATAAGTGGAAGGTCGCCAGTTTTCCAAACAAATTTTATTTTGAAAATCGAATAAAAAACAAACAAGTAATAATTTTTATAATTTAACCATATACAGCTATTACATTAACCATACTTATTTACATTAACCATATACAGCTATTTCAGATGCAATTTTCCATTTAAGGGCACAAGGCATCATCTCGACAGGTTAAATGAAGCAATTTTTGCAAAAGATTCAACGACTTGCATTTGACTTAAAAATAGAGATAGAACTGAGATTTTTTTCCACAGTTAACATATACATTATAGCTCATATTTAAAGCAAAAGAAATTAATTAGCTGAATAAATTAATTTTCCAGATCTAATTAACTTTTTATATTAATCTATATAAAATTTTTTGAAGAATATGTCCATTCGGTACGCTTTTTAAAAAATCTATTGAGTTTATCACCTTAAAATTTGGTATGGTAGCAGAAAATGTACTATTTAAGAATAATAAGAAGCAATTTTAATTTTGGTTAAAAAGAGATCAAATTAAAACTTTTTTACTGAAGAACTTTGAAAATCCTAAAAATTTTAAGAACATATTTCTCATTATTTTCAAAATTTTTTCACCCAGATTTACATTGTTAGGTATTTTTAAAGAAATTTCTTATACAATTTTGGAGAATTTCAACTCTCTATCTTAAATAAATTTTTAAAAAAGTGTACCAAAGCATTAAAAAAACATATTTTGAGAAAAATACTAAAAACTATATGAACACCCACAATGCTTAAAATATATTATTTTAAAACCTTCCAGCACCATAATCATTTTGTTTTAACATTTCAGCATCAATTTTTTTCTGTTTTATCATTTTATTTTTCACTCTGGCTGATTTAGAGAGATTTTGGAAACTTAGTGATGCTTCTCGAACTCGAGCCTCATCGATTTTTCGCAAAGAATATTTCATATTATGGCCGGGTTCAATTCCCAAATGTTTTAGAACTTTTGTGCTATTTTAAGCACCATCATTAAAACAAATCACAGCATCTAATAAACCCAATTTCAAAGTACTTATTGAAACAAAAATAGTTTTGTGTAAGCGTTCCCCTAAACAATGGTTGAAACTGTCATTTGGAATCTGAGTTCTACCATGTGTGCATTTTCTCAAAAGTTTTCTGTCAGAAAGAGAACGGAAAACGTTTTTAACAGCATAAAGTATAGCTTCTGGCAAAGAGTGTTTGTGATTATAATTTTCACCATTGTTTAAGGCTTTATTGTAACCACAACAAGTTTCCGAATCCATAGGATATAAACTATGTTGGGGTTCTTCATCAGTTGAAAGTTTGTGAAAATAAATTGCCCATATGGATTTTCCATATCATCTATGGATGTGCTTATATTGCAACGGATTGCCAAACCATAATAGTTCTGAAATCGCATGATTTCCGCATCTGTCAATCGACCACGTCCATATATATATTTGCCATCAGAAAGTTTAGTGGTCTTCAATTCATTACGAATGTTTTTTAATCGAGTTCTCATTCTTTTTTGTACATGAGCAATGCATTCCAGTTTTTCAATTTCGACGTCAGGGCCATAAACTTTTGCTTCATTTACCTTATTAAAACCTCGCGAGTCATCGTCTCCAAGATAATTCACATATCACACTCCTCTCAATGACTCGGAGAGTTCAAAGATTTTCATGACACCGTCAACCTCCATACCTCCACTATACCCTTCAAAATTATTGACGCAGTTCTGGAATCCTATGGATTTATTCCTACATTTAGTACAATATTTTGTGAGCATTCAACTTCAATAACTTTACCATTGTAAAGTGAAGTAGCACATACGACTCCATTCAGTGATGAATGGCCACGTTTTTACAATGTACCGTCGAAAGCAGCAGATATATCAGTGTTACCATCATTATCTGCAATAGTCTCAGCAATAGCTCCTTTCATTGATTCATCAGCTACTTCTGATAATGCTGGGAGCAATGTTTTTTTAAATGTTTTAAATTTAAATGGAGGAGGAGGCAAATTCATCAGTGAACAAAGAGTGTCTGCAGCTTCTTTCCCCTTTCCTATACATCTCATTGTATATGTGAGACGAATGTTTATATCATAAGACTTTCTGGATATTTTAGATGTCATTTTACTTGTTGAATGTTCACAAGAAGTACATATGTACGTTAAACTAATAGCAAGTCATTTTGGACTGTTTTCTTCTTCAATGACATCAAAGGTTTCAGTTCGCCCACAGTTTTTACACTTTGCAAAGCTGTTTAGTAAAGACAATAATAAATGCAAGTCAATAATAATATTTTTACTTTGCTTAGACTCTAAATCATCATCTTTAGCAGCAGATAAATCAATCTTCATTTCAAAAGTACTAATATTCATCGATGAATTGTCATCAATACTAATTGTACACTTATGACTATGCCGGTTGCCTGTAAATTTATGTTTACAGAAACACTTTTTTCTAGGCATGTTCTCCAAATATTTAGCAGATAAAAATATCTTTAAATAATAAAATTAATCAGAACTTTGTTCAAAATTAAAATTTGATGAATAAAATAGAAGCAAATGGACAATAGCAATAGAGATCAGCGAAATCGCAAACAAAAGAACAAGCACCATGTTGTAAATAAACAGTGATCAAATCTGTTTACATAGTTTCTGTAAACACTGATGTGGAAAAATGTAGTTTGGCAACTGGAGAAAGAAGTAGAAATAAATCATGGAGTTAAAAATAATAGGAGTTGCCCTTTTCAGTGAGGAAGAGCGCTTGAAAACACAGGTCCCTTTAAATGCGGGTGGCGTGGCACTGTTTGTTTACCTATTTAAATGCCGTATTTTGGGTGTTTATATATTCCAATTCTATACAAATTATATTTTTCTGGAATCGTCTGAGTCTGCTCTATTTTTTAAGACTATAATTGAAAATTCGAAAATTTGACCCATTTTATGTTCCACGTGCCCTTAAAAGCGAATGACATCAAAACGTTAGCATAATCTGTTCTGAGTATAGTGATTTTTCTTCCTATCTAAAATACAAAAAATATGAAAACTAGCTGCAGTGCTCATAGTCAGTGATTTTGTGTTTTAACAGCAATTGTTTAAGCAGTTACGGCTAACTGTAGTTAGCTATAACAGATAGATCTGAAAATATCCACTTTTCTCTGTCGCTTTCGTGATTCGTAACAAAATAAAAGTAAAATATCGTTTTATTTTCTAATATACGCTGCAGTATGCGTGCGGGCACATAAATCGCTGCTCCACATCATGCGAGCGGATAAAGACTAACAATAGATAACCTGATTCTTAAGATCGGAGCAATATAACTTTTAACAAAAAATATCTTTTCTTTTCCACTCATCTACCACTTTTCGTCTCATAAGAATTTAATAAATTAAAATGAAAACGAAACTTTATACGGTAGCATTTTCAAAAGTTATAAAATTATCCATTTTTATCCGCAATCGCATAATTTTTAGACATGTTACCATAAATAATAAAATATGTTTTCATACCTAGTTTTAAACGAGCAGCTAAAAAATTGAAAAATATGGAATTTATATAGAAGAAACATTTTTTTAAATACTTCGCCGAACAATAAAAAATCAATGGCTACAGACCATTTTCTTGACTTTTCCTTGATGCATTTCATGTAGACAGGAGGTAATATGACTGAATCAAAAATTCAAAATCGTGCTTTTAGACGGAACTATTTATATATATGGTTGGTTCATACTGGAACTCAGATTATATGTTTCTCAGGTGACTTCTGTGTACTTATTTCTGTGGGCAAAATATCGCAAAGACGAATATAACGATGTGATTGATATTTGATACAATTATCGTAATCTCTGAAATGAATATTATAACCCGTTTGATGTTTGATGAGATAGATCATTGAAAAGTCTTAGAAGTTTTTTTTTTTAATTTCAAAATATTGTTTGTGATTTTCTCATGTCAGTAGAAGTTAGCGTATGTATTCGGAAAGAAACATTTATAAGAACGGTATTTGTAAAATATATTTATAACATATACAATTAAATAAATATGATATGATTATTCTAAGGCGAACAAAGTGTATTTAAGATGAAATTCGAAACTTATAAAATATTACTTACAGCGGCTTTCAAATTAACTAATGTTTCATAAATGGGATACAAATCCTTTATGTCACTTACTGAATAAACAATAAAAGTACCATTTATACAAATGGAAATTCCCTAAAATTGGTCTTTTAAACGACGTAAAACTATGTATTTTCATTTTTATGATATAGATGTTTTAGAATAAATAAGTTTAAAATATAATGAAACAATCTGAATTGTTAAGCTTTCTGTATTATTTCTTTTTAAAACAATGATTTGGTCATCTTCGATTTCATAATTTTACGAAATCAACATATCGATTGACTCCAGGGTAAGTTGAGATTATAAAACATTTTAACAACGAACGAAGCAATTTAACTGCGAACGAAACGATTGATAAAGTTCATTATTTTCTAAACAAAGGTATAAGATAACACCATATTATGTATAAGAATGCAAGATGGAATTAATTTGGGAGTGAAAAGTTGAGAGTTGGATTCAAAGCAAACAATTTTGCTTTGATAAACGGTTCAAATGATAAATAAAATAATCGAAATAAGAATTGAAATGATTCAAATCAAATTTTTAAAACAGTTTGAAGTTTACAATGTAAAGTAGAATTAATATAGCTTTTAAAAATACGTCTAAAATTATATCTATTGTGTTTCAATAAGTAATTTTGCCGAGTTTTTTAGCACAACGAATTTGTGAGTTGGATTTTTTTCTGTAAAAGTTCCTCCTCCTCCTTTGTCTGCGGAAGTTTTCCTTATACGCCCCTAATAAATTTTGGGCATTATTTAACGCATTTCTCTCGTCCTTAATAAATTTTGGGATTTCTCTAACGTATTTACCGTCGCCGGTAATTCTTGTAAAACATTTATGTTTGTGTCTGCTGCGCAGTGTATTAGACTCATGGCTTTGAAATATATTTTTATCGTCCCATCTTGCGTATTCATGACGTCACACATACAATTGCGTTTTTATAGTCATAATATTCACCTAATATCAATTTAAATACGAAAAATAATCTATCTAATTGAAATCAAATTTTAGAATCCTCATCATAGTGAAGCAATTAACGTCACTAAATCGGGTCTGCTATTTTTAAAGTTAAGCAACAACGAATTTTCATTAACTATAGTAACATGGCAAAATATGCACCTCAAAATATCATTATAAGCTTTATCTGATGTGTGTAATTAACACTGAAATGTTACATAGTAAATTCTTCCAGTGCAATCAGCGGTTATTCTCTACAGAGAAATTCTTATAAAATAAAACACTGAGGCATTGGATGTGGCACATTACCGAGAATATCATCTCAATATTCTAAAAGCTTGGTCCGGAAAGATTTTCGTACTACAAAATACAACTGCTGTGATTTAATATTATTTTTATGTATTTTTTATATTTTAAAATAAAATGTATTTTCATATTCTTATTAATGTAAAAATGTTGGGTATTTTTAATGGAGTTTATCAGGGGCAGCCTTAGGAAAATTCAGGACCCTATTGGTAATATCATTTGAGTGCATGTTAAAGGTTCCGACTATTGAGCTAGTTTTAAAAGTAGAGGAAGTAATATTAAAATTCGCTCAAAATGCTGTTTAAAATTATCTCAACGGATAATACTTCATTAGTAGCAGCATAAGTAGGTCTTAAAAGTGTCAACTTGTTCGAAGTCAAAAAGCAACCGCCAGCTAAATAGAGAGAATGAAAAGAAAAATTCAAGGAAGAAGGAAAATAAAAGTGTAAAGATTTAAATATTTTCTCAAGTAAATAAGGCTCAAGTTTGTTTTGATAAAATAAATAGAAAATCGATAGGTTTCGGGAGCTATAAGAGCAATCATCAATGAATTTCAAAAATTGCTGTAGAATTATTTTATCCCAAACTTAAGCAATTAGTTCGATTTAGTGCAAAAATACCAGATTATGCAGGACTACGAAATTAATAAAAACATAAAAAAAGGAAAATAATGTGTTCTGGAAAATTACACGAGAATTTCATCAACTGAATTAAAAAAGATACGAACAAATTACTGTAAATATATCAGACTGAAGAATTAGGAAGATATAACAAAACAACCAGTTTCGTAAGCTACAAGATCAACTTCATCCACTTAATTGTAAGAATATTTGGAGTAAATTACTTCAAAACATCAGGAAATAAAAAAAGGGGCAGAATTCAAAAGAATGTAACTAATATTGAAGGAAACAGTCGGTTTCGGAAAACTACATAAGCTACTCCTGCAACTAAATTTAATTAATTTTCGACCAAACTACTTTAAAAATATCAATGAATAAAAGAATGAGGATTAAGAATAGAATAGATAATGAAGAAAGCAACTGATTTTGGAAGCTATGAGAGCAAACTTCAAATTCAAATAACGTTCAATCAAACGATTTTAAATACACCAATGAATGATAAAACGACTGCAGAATTAAGAAAAATAAAACAAACATTAAGGAAGACATCGGCAGCAATGTGAATTAATTTCCTCAATTAATGCAAAAAATATTCAATTAAAGTACTTTTAAAATATCAGAGAATTAAAAATAAGAGAATTAATAAGTGTATAACAGAAAAGGTTTATATCTTTCAATTTTTGTTATATTACTCTAAATTCTGAAATTTTTATTACCTAGTACGAGTAACTTGATCGAATGTTAGTTGAATATAGTTAATGGAGTTTGTTTCTATAGCTTCCGAAACCAGTTGTTCTACTTATATTTTATCGTAAGTGTTTATTTTATTCGTATTTTCTTTTCCATTTTTAACACTTTACAACAAAGTTGAAAAGTGTTTCGGACTTTGTTCATTCTGTCTGTCTGTCTGTCCCTTAGCACGATAACTGCCGTAAAAATGACTTAATCAAAATGAAATTTTAGTATGTTGTTCAGGCGGTCTGTAGGACCTATAGGAATACAAATGAATAATACCACCCAATTACTTTTGGATTGAAGCCCGGATGAAAAAATGAAATACATTGAACCCAATGGGACCTAAATTTTCAAACATTTTTTAAGCGGATAAAATTCACAAATTGCTTCGAAAATTTTACGTAATATTCAAATTGTTCCATAAATTAAAAAAAAAATCAGCGAAATATATTTAGTAGTTTTTTAAATAAAAATAAAAATAATAATTACACCTCTTATATGAAGCGATCACGTGACCATGATATGAAAAAATCACGTGGCCCACTTCAAAATGAAATATGGCATCCATCTTGTCTCAAAATTGTGATTTTTAAAGTTCTTTTTAATTCATATTGAGTGTTGTATCCGTCCTAAAACCGCTTTGTTTTTGCATAAATTCTGGGCATCTACATACTGAAACAACGCAATTACAATATATTTGAGTTTAAATGATCATCCAAATTTGATTATTTCTACAACGAAACCCATTTTTCACTTATGTAAAATGTAAACAGCAAAATATGTAGAATGAGTTGTTGTTGTTGTTGTTACCCAGACCGTTCGACCTACCAGAAAGGTGTAAGGTAACTGTTTGGACGGCCGGGAAGTGCCACCCAATTTAGACCGGAACCCAGTGGGGGAAACATCCACAGGGACCGTACCCTCCTTCCCCTACCACCAACCTCTCGGAAGGACTTACGGACCCACATGTTTAACGTGATCGTACTCCGCGTGAACACGGCGGCAGTTTTGGCAGTGGCTGGAATCGAACCCGGGTCTACCCAGCAAGGGTAGACCCGGGACTACCTCCCCGGGTCTACCCGGGTCTACCCCCCCCCCCCCCCCCGGGTCTACCCTGGAGTGCAACTCCAGCGCGCTAACCAATGGGCTACCGCGCCCGTAGAATGAGTTGTATTAGAATTGCTGTATTTATTTAACACAAAATTATTTAGCTCATGGAGTCTGCATAGCTGATATGAATGAAATATTCATTGATTTTACAAAGAGAAGGATGATTTTTTCGATGAAGTTTTAAGCATATAGTTTAATTACTTGTAGCTCCATGGTCTTATTTTTTAAATAAAATAAATTAATATAGTCTTGTGATGAATGAAATGAATGGGAAATTATTTATGAATGAAATGCTGCTTTTATAGAGAGAGCCAGGCGTGTTATATTTTCTATGACGTCATTTGAATGAATTTCAGTTGTTCTCGATGAAGTTTTCAAATATAATAAATTGTCGTAGTATTATGATAATTCTAAAATTTTTACCAAAGAATGTATCGCATTTTATAGATGCTTAAACCAGGCAATTTATATTTCAATGCCGTCATTTGAATGAAGTTTATTTTTTTCGATGAAGGTTTAAGTTTTCAAATATAAAAAATTAATGTAGTATTGTGATAAGTTTTAAAATATTACCGAGGAATGTATTGCATTTTAGAGATGTTTAAATAAAATTGCATTGAAGTTGGAAAGTGTTTCATAATCAATGCTTTAAGCATGATTGATCGTTCTTGTTATAATTTTCGTTTGATAATGATTTCCTTTCAGGTTCAGTTGATGGAGCTATTTATTGGCAAGTTTATATTCTTTGGTGGTGTGGTTGCTCTGTGCTTTGAAACCAGTTTATTATTTTATTGAACTACATATGCTGTTGCAAATGGACCGTTGTTAGTTCAAATAACTTTATATAGCAGTTTGAGCGAAATTTTAGAATTTTTTTTATTCCACTTTTAAAGCTATCTCAATAATCAGAACCTTGAATAGGATACTGAAAATTCTTAAGTTTATAAAAACAAGAATATTGTTCCTCTACACAGTATTTGTATGCATAAGAATTTTAAAGCAGATACAAAATAATTTTCCCCAAACTCTTAAATGCTAGCGATTTAACTATTGGTGAGTAATATTAAACTCAAAATCTGAACAAAAAAAAAATAGGTTCTATCTATTTACGAACTTTGTGTTAATAGCTGTTGTAAGAAATTAGTAAAACAACTGCTCAAAATCAACCCTGTAATGAAACAGTAATGATTGCTAAATTCGATAAAACAATCATTCCATGCATTTGTTAAAGCGAAAAACGTGATATCGCGGTAACTGTTTTCGACAAACTTACTTTTGCTGTAGTGAATTGCGGTGAAGTTTCGGTCGGCAAATTTAAGGCTCAAAATATACAGGCTGACGCAACTACCATTTTGACTTCAACCGGTCCACACAGTTATCGTCTGCCTGCGCCATTTCGATGTCGCACATGTAACATGGCTGATATTTGATACGTAATTTAACTGTAAATAGGTTCTTTGCTTTCAAAAAGATGTACCAACCATTCAAGAAAGTACTCTAGAAGGTTTAGATTTTCTCGAAATCGCGAAAATTAAACGAAAATGTAACTCTCCTTAAGCCATGTTCAGCTGAGAGTCAAGAGGGCTGCTTTTGCGCCAGCCTGTATATTTAGGTGCTTTAGGTAAATTGATTTCCGATGCAGTTGATTGTTATTCATGTTAGATAGACTAAGGAATATATAATTTACAGTATTATTTATGAAAATGATTTTCATTGAACATATTCGAGATTAGATTATACGAATATTTATAATATATTTGGAAAGAAAAAAAATTCGATTGAATTTTTTTTTATTTTCTTTTTTTCAGCAAAATTAGCAAGATTACTTTCATTTTTTGCTTTTCCGCATTCTATTGTGCGTTCAACCATTCCTATTGATCTGAAATACGTTTTTATTAATTAAGGGCTTGAGAAACTTCTTTTACTTGAGGCTATTGTCACCGGGATTGTCAAGTACATGATAAGAGTAATATACAAATTCAGGACAGAGGTACAACGTTCATTTTGGCTCAAAACCTGAAACTTTTTTTTTCTTTCTTTTTTTATTTGAATTTTCATAATATAAAAATGGAAGAATTGATTTTAGCGCTTCTATATCCAAATCTGGTATTCTACAGGGTGTCCCAAAAAGATTGAAACGCCCTTTACCTGTTGGAGATAAGTGGGCAATGTAAATTGCAAAAATGCTGAAAGTAAGGTAGGAAATAAGACTACGTTAATGAAATAGTCCTCCCATTAATTTTCAAAAAGTTACGCTTTTTAAGTTTTTATACAAGCCCTTAGACAAATTAGGTAAATCAGAAATTTTTTATTTTTAATGCAACAAGATCATTAAAAAAAACCCGCATATCTGTGTCTTTAAAATAAACTGAATTATGATAATGGAAATAATCTGATCTATGCCAATTTTTCCGTGCCATGTGAAAGGCTGTTTCATCAGTGACAATAGGGATCACAAAAAATTGACGATGGAAATTGTGTAGGTCAAAAATACGTTAATATGTGTTAAATTTTTTTAATCAGAAATGCATCTAAATAAATCATTACACAGACAGAGATCATATAACGCAGTGGTACTCACTACACGGTTGGGTATCCTATGTATTATCATCCAGTTTTATATTTTTTGTGATATGTCACAAATTTACGTTTTTAATTTGATATAGTGTCCCCATTCACAATGCTCGTTTTTTAATTAATTATAACTCCCTCAATTTTAAGAATACAGAGATGCGGTTTTTTTAATGATCTTGTTGCATTAAAAATAAAAATTTTCCGATTGATCAAATTTGTCTAAGGGAGTCCTATAAAAATTTAAAATGTGTACCTTTTTGAAAATCAATGGGAGGACTATTTCATTAACGTAGTCTTATTTCCTGTCTTACTTTCAACATTTTTGCTATTTACATTGCCGACTTATCTCCGACAGGTAAATAATTATATCGCGTTTCAAATTTTTGCAGACACCCTGTATTGGTCTACTAACACATTGGTGCTTACCATTTGAATTTCTACAACCCTTTCTATAGCAGACAATTACTTCAACAATATTTCTTTAATACTCTTTCGGATATTTGCCAAAACCAAAACGATCTGAATAATATATTATTTTATTCGTGCTATTTTCACGCTTTTTGGGGGTTATCATGAATTTCACCAGCTGTTTCGTAGAAATTATTCTTCCTTATATGCAATTGTTTTGTTGAAACTTCGGATGTTATATCCAATTCAGTCTCAAGTTCATTTGCACTGAAAAAAGAAACCTCTTTTATAATCATTGTTTCTGTATTCATTCAACCACGCAGGAACAATTTTGATGAAAGCTAAATTACAGATATATATACTTCATCGTGCTGCAATTCTTTATTTATAAAATTGACTTGATACCTTTGTACTATAAGACTAGTGAAATAAGAAACCTATATTCCAAGACTTGTTCAGCCTCGCTTTTCTCAATAGCAACTTATAATGTCTTTATTATTTCAAAAAATGCATTAAAAAATTACCAATTTGGCTTCTCACGGCTTTTTATACATTGAACACGACATTCTGATTTCATAGCGCTCAACGGTTTGATAGATAAACTTTTTATAAGTATTCGTTAAATTGCCCATGTCTTTGTTGAGGATGCAGGATCGTATATAAACTATAAAGAAAAATCCAAAAACGATAATCCAAAAAAGACTTTTGCATCGGGACATATTTTGGCAACATCTAAAAAAAAATTACAATTGTGACTTGTGTACGGTGTAAGAAAACCCTAGGGGTTTCTTGTAAAAGACGCACTTGAGCTACTGATACTTTTCCTTCCATGTTAAATACCTTATCACATAGAAGAAACCCCCATTGCCGCTTTCGGCTCTGCGGTTACAATAGGAGTGTCTTCCATATTTTTGTGGACGTCCCTTATAGGCGGGTTTTGGGTTTTATGATTCTTATCATATGCTGTTCTCGAATATTGCAAATGTGCAGAATTGGAGAGTTAACGTCATTTTCAAGAACATAATTTAAATTTGCTCCAGAGGCTCTCTTATTTTTGACTTACATTATAATATGCTCATAAACATTAGCTGGTACGGTTAGAATACATCCTCCGACACATATCGCTGGCTGTACTACATACACATATTGCTGGCTGTTCTACATACACATATGTTCTACATACACATATCAGCATTTTTTTCACAGTGACGTAAGATTTACGTCATACTGTGACTTTGGAACGTCACAGTACATCTTGGCAATGTCATATTGAGGTCACAGCGAAGTCATTTTGGTTATTTTCATGGTCGTTTGTGATGTCGCATATTAACTTGCTTGTGACGTCACATTGTAATTGCCATTGTAATGTCGTCACATTGTTACGTGTTAATTAAATTGTGGAAACGTCACAGAATATAGTCACATTCATGTTACAAAGTTACTAATACATAACGTCGCATAGAAGACACAAATATTATGTCACATTGTGACCCAGGTGTCACGTGACTGAACGTCACTGTCACACATGTGACGATCTCTGCTGTGAGGGTGGCTATCTATACATGGCTGGCTGTCTTCTGGAGCACAATTAAGATAGCCAGCAAAATATCATGCTGCTTTAATTTGGTTGATAATGTCCATCTGAACTTCATTGGCTATAACTGACACTAATTCATTTTAGAAATGCTTTCTAGTATAATTTTCATAAATTTCATGAATAGAAGTACCTCGATGCTCTACATCACAGGATCAATTTTCGCTAATAACTCTATCCGAGAACGTTTCCTATTTTTAGATATCCAATTTCTTCAACAGATACAGGAAAAGTCAGGTTTTGTTCCGATGAAAGTTGGTGAACTCCAACTAATCTCTCAAAAACTTGTCATCCACGCAATTTTTTTTTTCTGCTGAACTTTATCAATAGCCTTTTCAACAGATAATAACTATCACACATAGTAGTAGCCAAAATGGTGGAAACCTTTTGAAGAAAATATATTTTTGAGTTTTGATGACTCATAATGCCACTTGCTTTTGTACCAATACCATAAAATTATATATCAATGGAATGATAATTTAATAAAAATTGTAATGCAATAACATTTATGAATTGTTTTTTAATAGAACAGCATTTATAAAGAAGAAAAAGGAAATACACAGAAAAATTGAGATATACACAAATTCTCACCATGTCAGTTAATACTTAGTTGGGTAACTTTTAGTCTTAATTACGGCCTTACAGTGCTTTTCCATGGAGTGAGCCAAGTTTTTTAGTTTTGAAGCTGTTATAATGTGAAATCAATATTGAATTATTGATTCTGTTAATTGGGTTTTATTGCTGGGTTTCTTTTGACTAGCAAGTTTCTTTAGTCAGCTCCATATATTTTCTATGGGATTAAGATCTGGGCTATTCCCAGGCCATTCCAGCAGTTGAATATGATGATCTTGAAACCACTTTTTGCACACACGAGCAGCAGCATGACATGGAGTTGAATCCTGTTGAAATATAAATGCTTCATTATCTTGGAAAAGATCACGTGCTGAAGGCTGCAGTTTGGGCTCAAGAATTTCATGTATGTATCTTTGAGCATTTATATTCCCATTAATAACGCAAATTCTGCCCACACATCCTTTTGTCATACAATCCCAGATCATAACACTAACTGGGTGTTTCACGGTAGGTGTAATGCAATCAGGATGCAAATCTTCTCCGATTCTTCTCCTTTCGTATTTTACGCCATCACTACCAAACAAGCAGATTTTGGTCTCATTACTCCAAACTACACTGTTCTATTGTTCCGGTTTCCAGTTAACATGGATTTTAGCCCAGTTTAATCTTTCAAACTTTGTTTGAGAGATAAAAATGGCTTTATTCATGGAATTCTAGCATTTAGACTAAATTCATGTAGTCGGCGCTGAACAGTCCTTGCACTCAACTTCACATTGTATTGCCCCATTTGACCTTGTATACACCGCGATGGTTTTCTTCTGTCACCTAGGCACAGACTCTTAATTATTCTATCATCATTTGCTGTTGTGCACCTTTTCCTGCCTTTATCAGTCTGGTTTCGTAGTGACTGAGTCTCCTTAAACCTCTTCAAAAATATAGAAATGCCACCTTTGGTTAAGTTTCCCCAATAGGTCTTCTAATTTCTTCATAACTGTAACCTCGTTCACTTAATAGTACTATTCGCTTTCTGGATGGCCAACCAACTCTTTGCGCCATTTCTTGAATTTTATTACGTTTTTCAAGCTCACTAAATAAAAATATACACACAAAAAAAACCAACTTGATAGAAATCACATAACACACTGATAAATGTCCTATGAAATGTTGGTTCATTACCAAAACAAGATGACACCTGATTGGCTCTATAAACATCCATGCTCATTGGCTACATCCAAATGATGGAAATCTACATCAAATAAATCTAAGCAAGTTGTGCTTCTTTTTTCTGGTAACTTGGCTATAACTTTTTATAGAACACAGATAATTGAACAAATGCTATTGAGCTACAATCTTGATTAAATTATCTTTCCATTGATATATAATTTTATGGTATTGTTAAAAAGATGTGGTGTTATGAGCCATCAAACTCCAAAAATACACTTTTTGAAAAAGGCTTCCACGGTTTTGGCAACAACTGTACCATTTAGATGATATCTAGATTTTTCATGTTCTATCAAACTAATGTGTACATTTGACCAATTATCAAAACCTGTGGTTGCTAACGAACTCGAAACATCATTTTCAAACAAGCAGTAATAGAAATAAAATGTTTTGTTTACTAAAAACGAATATATTAACCATGGACAAAAATTTCTTTCTCCATTAAAAAGTTTTCTTCGACAGGGAACTTTCGAAAAATGTTGACCATTTTTGTTTCGAGGGAATTCTTTCAAATCGATTTGAAACGCACCAATTTTATTAACCATTGTTATTGATATTGTACTGTTTCATTGATATTGAAAATAATTAAAACTTCGGTATGGACCCTTTTCAGCGTGGGGCCCGATTGAGGTTAATCGGTTTAGGGCTGGCCCTGCAGTTCATATAGAAAAAATGTGCGGTTAGTTTTAGATATTTTTAAAGCATAATTAAAATTTACTCTTACTTATATTAACAAAACGAATGAAAATATTTAATTTTCTGTTATAAGCATAAAAATATATAGTAAAAAAAATAAATAATAAATAATTTTTTGTTCTTATATATGCGTAGATAAAAGAAAACCAAAATAAGAGTGTCTTTATCTCAGTTTGTCACTTTTCGGAATATTATTAATAAATTGATAAACAATTTGTTATATATCCTTTGTAATAATTGTAAAGAACGTTTGGGCACTTGCTTCATTTTGATATAAAAGCCTAAGCAAGTGTATGACGGCTCTGCTATCTATAAAAAATTAAATAAATTAAAAATTCTGACAATTACGTTCAATTGTTGAAAATTAGCATTTTTTAAAAATATTCAATTGTGAATAGCCAGAACAGTCTTATATATGGCCACTCCTAAATTTTTAGCATTTAGAGTTTTCTTAGTGCATTGAAATAGCTTTTATTTGCAGTAAATATGAAATATGAATAGAAAATTCGTCGCAAATAAATTTCTGTATAACAAACTTAACTATAAAAGACTATTTGCACTCAACAAAACGACGGAGTACATTACATTAGAGAAAAAAAGTCAGCGGTGGGTCAGCCGGTCCGATGGAGCCGAAATGGTTTTGCTTAAATAATATTTTGTAAAATAAAACTTCAGTAAGATTCAATTTGTTCGACTTTTTTTTCAGACTCATTTGTTTCGTTTACAGGCTTTCAAACTGCTACAAATTACTTCCTAACTATTTTATAGCTAGCTAGCACTTTTAGTTTTCGTCCCGATTTCATCTGGATACTCCGACTCTAGATATGCAAAGTTCTCAAAATATGCAATTTTTTTACAACTTGCTTTGCGGTATATATATTAAACTTAACAATATATCTGACGAGATTTAACATTCAAGTTAATTTATAAGCTTATCTGGCGGCACATAATTACGTAGTTGATTGTGAATATTTCCGTGTATTATGTGCAAACTTCAGCAACCATTAAACATCTTTAGAATCCCCAAGTTTATTTAACCCTCTAATTTTTTTAAACGAAATAAAATATCTTCTGCTTATGCACCCACATTTCATCCAGGAGTAAGTAAAGACACTTAGCTGCAACAATCGTGATACTTTAAATATTGCAGCCTTTGCAGCTATTGGAAAATACAGGTTAAAAACTAAGCTATCGAAATTATAACCACTCAATACAAAACCCAATTATATAAACTTTGCAAAACTTTAAAAGAACTACAAATTATTGCTTATTTTTTATAGCTAGCACTTTTAGCTTTTGAGATATAAGCATTACAAACATGTAAAACGAAAAATTTTCAATCTTCTTCAAATTCAGATGATTACTCGAAAGCTCAGTATGGTTCAATGAATTAGCTTTTTTTGTTCAAAAATTAGATTCAGGAACTTAATTTGCCAATACATATTTTTGTCATTTACTATTTATATCTATCTTAAGTTCGTGTGAAAGTAAGAAAAATTAAGAAATCGCTCGCCCGGACAGATGCTTTAAATATTTCTAAAAAGTTCCAAAGTATTAAAATTATTTTTTATATTCATAATCTGGACCAACAAAACAAGAAATATATGTACAATTTTATCGATCAGGTTTGGAGAAATTGGTGTCCAAAGTGTTTGCATTTTTCGTAATGCTCCGATTTCCACTACAGATACCCTAAATATAGATGTAATTTACATAATATTTATAATAATAATATTAGTAATAAACCTTCAAGAAAAGGGTATCAAGTTTACTACTCGAGTTTCAACTGTCACAAAATATTTATTGTTTCTGAATAGAGCGCCATCGCAGCAAAATCGATCTTAGGCAAATTGTCTGATTCCCCTTCAAAAACTATGATCAAAACCAGGATCTATGTTTACAATAAAATAAAATGAGGAAAAAATAATTTAAACTCAAGCAGACAAATGGGTAAAATAATTATAAACACATTGTAAACAAAATTAAAAGCCGACTAATTGCAAATATCTCAATAGAAACAGCACATAGTAGAATGTTGCATCACATCTCGAAACGGGCCATGTGACGTCACAGTCAATAACGGCCCACTTTATGTTTAAGTACATTTTGCGGTTTTTCATTTCTTGAAATTTAAATGAATAATTATTTTAAGAGAGATTTTCGCTTAGATATTTGAAATTAAAAGAAAACTGTCTATAAATATCAATTGGTTTTAAGAGCTTTAAATAAAATCGCAATTGTCAATTGGGAAGTTAAGGTTATTTTGAAGAACATCATTCAAATTTGCTCCGGTTGCACACTTCTCTTTGATTTAGATAAAAAAGAAGTTCATAAACACTAGCTTGTACGGTTGGAATGAATCCTTCCAACAAATATCGTCAAGGACATTTGCTCCACATGGCTTCTGGAGCACAATTAGGAATGTCAGCAAAATATCATGTAGCTTTTATTTGGTTGGAAATGTCCATCTAAACTTCATTGGATATAACTGACACTAATTCATCTCAGAAATGTTTTCCAATATAATTTTCATGAATTTCGTGATTAGAAGTACCTCTATGCTCTGTGTCGCAGGATCAAATTTCGTTAACAAATCTGTTCGAGAACGATTTCAATTTTTAGATTTCCAATTTCTGCAACACTCACGAAGAGTCAGGTTTTGTTCCGATAAAAGTTGGTTAACTTCAACTAATTTCTCAAAAACATGTCGTCCACCCACTTTTTCTTTTTCCACTGAACATGATCAATAGCTTGTTCACCAGACAATCACTGTCACATAGCATCTAGATGACATCTAGAGTTTTCATGTTCTGTCAAACTGATATGTATATCTGACCAGTTATCAAAACCTGTACTTGTTAAAGAACTCGAAAAATCATTTTCAAACAAGAGGCAGTAGAAACAAAATGTTTTCTTTACAAAAAGCGAATATATTAACCATGGACAAAAATTTCTTTCTCCATTGAAAAGTCTTCTTCGAAAGTGAACTTTTGAGAAATGTTGACCATTCTTGTTTCGAGGGAATTCTTTTAAATCGATTTGAAGCGCAACAATTTTATTAACCATTGTTATTGACATTGTATTGTTTTATTGATATTGCGAATAATTAAAAATTCGGTATGGGCCCTTTTCAGCCTGGGGCCGGATTGAGTTTAATCGGTCTAGGACTGGCCCTTAATAAGACGTATAGTTAACATCTGCGGTTAATTTTAGATATTTTTAAAGCATTATTAATATCTACTCTTACTTATATTAACAAAAAGGAATGCAAATGTTTAATTTTCTGTTAAAAGAATAATAATGTATAGTAAAAGAAACAAATAATAAAAAATAATAGTACTCTTTGTGTTATAATAAATACGTAGATAAAAGAAGCCATAATACAAGAGTAAAGCCTTTATCTGAATTTGCCACTTTTGGGAATATTATTGATAAATTGATAAACAATTTGTTATATATCCTTTGTAATAATTGTAAAGAACTTTGGGGCACTTGCTTTACTTTGACATAAAAGCTTAAACAAGTGTATGCGGCTCTGCTATCTATAAGAGATTAAATAAATTCAAAATTCTGACAAAGATGTTCAATTGTTAAAAATTAGCATTTTAAAAAATATATTCAATTGTGAATAGCCAGAACAGTCTTATATATGGTCACTCCTACATTTGTCCACTCCCATTTTTAGCATTCAGAGTTTTCTTAGGGCATTGAAATAGATTTTATTTGCAGTAAATATGAAATACGAGGGTACAACTTTAAGCAGGTGGCTTCATTTCAAATCCCTATTTCCGAAAGTGCTAAAATAACTAAGGAACAATATGAATACTGAAATAAATTTTCTGTGTGGATTTCATATTGATACTAAAATTGCTAGTTTAAGTCTCAAATTCATTATACTTGATTTAAGGTTCGACCGTTCATGTGCAAATTTTATGTCTGTAGCTGTTTGGCCTGCCCTGTGTTGAGTTTAAAACGAATAACATGATTTTATGGCTCAACAGAATACTAGGTTACGGAAAACCAAAAAATAATTTGTTTTCATACCTTTCATAGAAACCGATAATATTTTGAAAGTATATTTTATATAATAAATGATTTCGCTTAATTGTCGAACCTAATTGTTTAAAGAATAATCCAGAAAGCTTGTCCCTACAAAGGCTAGCAGCAAGTTGAAAAAGATAGAAAAGAAAAAACTAATAAACTCCCTTACAGAATATCCCTTACAGACGAAGCGTGTCGTGCAGTATGAAAAGCGATTGTGTAAGGTTGGTTTAAAATATTCGCCATTGTTAATTTAGAGCGATTGACGGCGACATTATTACTCAGCTATATTTTGTAAAAACCTTTAAATATTATATATGCATATTATATATGCATTTAAATATTATATATGCATTTAAATATTATATATGCATATATTATATATGATACATATGTGCTTTTGCAGCACTATCCAGTTATCTCGCGGTCCACAATTGGACAGTGAAATAATTTTGTAATTCGTAAACCCAGCACGTTTTAAAATTAAACATTTTAAGTAAATTTAATTATTTGAATTTTTGACAATTTCTAAATGAAGTTCTAACATAAATAACAACATGAAGCATTAATTTTGTTGGCCGCATACTTTATATGATATAATTTTGCACCTATGGAAGCCAGCTTTTAAGATTAAAAATTTAATTTTTTGAATTTTTTACAATTTCTTGCCGTATCATGACTTGTTTGCTGTATCCTGACTGGGAAATAATTGTGTAATGTGTAAACTCTGTACGCTTTAAAATTAAACATTTTAAAAAAATGCAATTATTTAAAATTTTTAAAATTTTCTGAATGAAGTTCTAGTATAAATTAACAATATTTAAGTATGGATTTTGAATATTTCTGAATGAAGTTCAAACATAAATTAACAGCATTTAAGCATGGCTTTTGTTAGCTGCTCTAGGACTGTTACACAATTTTGCAACTCTTAAAGGCAGCACGTTTTAAATTTAAACATTTCAAACAAATTTAATTATTTATATATTTTACAATTTCAGAATGAAATTTAATACAAATTAACAATACTTTAAAATTAAGCGTCTCAAAAAAAGAACTAAAAAGAGAAGTGAATCTTTTTAACACCAGGACCCGAAATCATTCGAAATATTGAAATAAAATATAAAATATACTTATCTATATTTAGCAAATTATTGCTTTATACGAAATTTTTCATTAGAAATCTCACGAAAGCGATTTTGATATGCTTAGATAAACAATTCTGACGAAGTTTTCCGTCTATGGGAATTTTCAGATATATGAATTGAATGAAAACAACATATTACCGGTATAAAATTAAATAATTGAAAAACTGGAAAACTTATGCAAATTTTAGAAAATTTTAATTTTTCATGGAAAGACTATACATACTAATTCAATTTATATAATTGGCGAAAGAGAAAGAAGGAAACGCAATTAATCATGTGGTACTCATATAATTTGGATTTTATCCCTTAATTATATAAATCATGTAAAACAACATGGACTACCTCGAAACGTGTACAATCCAGCGTTTCAAATGTTTCAATCGCTTCTCCCCATCTGTCATATCTTGTCCGCAAGGCCATGGCCCTGCGTCCGTCGGGTAGTCCCTCTGCCCATCTCACTTTTTCTACCTCTACTAAGTGCCTTCTTCGGCCCTAATTCTTCATTTCTGAAGGCTTGAAGAAGCGAAAGATTTCGGACATTACACCCCACCCACCCTATCAAGTACGTACGACATAGATGCAAACTCTATCATTTTATAAAACTTCTTTCTCTCTCTCTGATCTTTTCCTTTTCGCTAGACGTTTAAAAGGTGTGTGTGTGTGTGTGGGGGGGGGGAGCGCTCTTAGGCACTTATATAAACCCTATCATTGAATCCTTGACTCAATCGTTCTTGCAGAGTGCAATAAAATATATAAAATGATTACTTATTGAACGTGATAGATTATCATTATTCAGATATATTACTTTATATAACACAGTAGTTGTTCTAAAATATTATAATTATACAATTTGTAAAATGAAGAAAATTTTTTATTTGAATAAATTCATTCCAAAGATAACGTTGTCCACACTTTCACTTACACATATACATCCCGCAAAAACATTCGATTTGTGTTGAGGCGTACTTAAAACATATTTAATTGCCCAAATCTCAAATTAATACTTTTGGCTACGTCATAACATGCTTTCTACACATATATTATGCATGTATTGCAGGTAAAATTTATTAATATTTTGTTGAAAGCTATTTGTTTTCTATGATACTCCTGATAATATCTTTTTTATTAATCAGTGGTGATTATCAATATCTGTTATATGACAACTATGCAGTTGAACAAAATATTACCATCTGGTGAATTTTTCTTTTTTATCCAAAAAGAAGTCAATTGTCTTATATTTTTTATGCATAATCCAAAGTCTGACTCCGAGAAATATTCACGTACCCTCCCATCTCTGACACTTATATTGCTTTGTTATCGAATTTCCTGGGCTGAGAACAGCTTTATAGGGAGACTCCAGAAAATTAGAAAGCAAATATTTTTATGCGTTCCTAACTGTGACCAATATACAATCAATAATTCCTCTTTATTAAGTAAAATTAATGTAAAAATTTAAAGAAAGGGATTAAATACATTTATGTTCTACTTTGACTATATTTTTAATGAACTATTTAAAAAATACTACCTCTGCAAAGTACCCCCCACAGAGTTGAGGCTGTTTACATAAAATTTTGCACGTTATTTTAAGAAAATTTTTAATTGCAAGTATATGCTCAGGATCAATATTTGACAAAATATATAATATAAATACATTTGAAATAAATAAATTTGAAATACCCCGTGTACCTTTCATGACATCTCATCGCTATGTGCCACATCAGTGTAGTACAATCTGTTAAAGGTGAGAGTAACTACTATGTTAAGCGCTAACCGCTGAAATAATATAGAAAAATAATATCCTTTAATAATTCCTATAATAATTGTTTTCTTTAATATAATAACAGTCCCTAAATAATATTCTTTTCAGATTCGGAATTTCAGGAACAAATTTTCAAGAGCAAATTTTCTTTCAAAAGAAACTACTAAATTTAGATATTAACTTAAGAAAATCCCCTAAAAGAAGTTGGTTGGATGTGTCACTCAAATGCTCGGATATAAATTGCTGTATAAATATGTGAAATGTATTACAAACAAATAAAATAAAAATGATTTGCTACGTTTCTTTTTTCGAACTAGCTATAAATAATGATCTTTTATGGCGGTATAAAAATAATATAAACAGAGTTTTCAGTTAATAGATCTATAGCGGTGTTTGCTCTATTTATTTCATTTGCTTTATTGCAAACATTCAGTACATCAACCTAACTACTTTATTTCAGACAATCGAATTTTGTAAGTTAAGATTCTACCTCAATAAGTTTTCACTTCATGTGTATTCAAGTTTAACTTAATTTAAACATTTGTTATTATACACGGTGTTTAAAAAGAGAGACAAAGAAATGTTTTTCAACGCCGGTTGTAGTTACAATTGCAAAAATGCTTTAAATAAAGTGGAAAGTTATGAAATAGTTACTTAAAACATGTGGAATATTTTTGTAAAAATTGATACTCTTAGTCTTTTATACATCCTCTCTAGCGAAAAAAAGGCAATTTACAAAAATTTAATTAATACCGTATTTTGTATAACTGACAAATATTTGGATGTAATACGATGAAAGTTGAGTGTTATATTTTTATACATTTATTAATCTAATCAACAAAACATCTGGTATTCATTACACTGCTTTATTTATGTTTTTTCCTGTGTTTGTTTGTTTGTTTGGACCAAATCTTGAATTATTGACCCATTTCTACCGAGCAGATTTTCTTGAACTTTTACACACATACGTATTTACTTCCCGGCCGTCCAAACGGTTACCTTACACCTTTCTGGTAGGTCGAACGGTCTGGGTCTCAACAACAACACATACGTATTTGCGATGCCAATATAATATTTAAACAAACGTGAGTTGGGCGCGCCCCCTGTGGTATGATGCTCAGGATGTCCTATAGAAATCTTATTGTTGTAAATTAGGTAATCAAAATAAAGTACAATATTAAGCTTCATGCCAGAGTATATATAATTCCATTGTAAAATAGTTAAAAATGAGTCCAATGTGCAGTTTCCTTTCTATATAACTATAAAAGAGAAAACTTTTAACGCTAGATAATGCTCATAATGTGTTATGAAATGATGTTTTCATATATGTAACTGTAAACGTGATTGATTGGAGATTATGCATAATCACCTGTTATTATGCATAATCACCAATCATAGTTGTAAGTTTGATACATTTCACTAAATTTCTCACTTTTACCGGCTATTTTGCATTATTCCCAAACGAAGTTGGTAAATTTGATATATATGCCAGATTTTCTCAATTTTACCAGCGATTATGTATAAATCAAAAATGAATTTGTTATGTTTGATAAATATATCTGAATATTGTTACGAACGCGTTAAATGACCTCTTCAAAGAAGTCTCCTTTAAAAAGCAGACTGAGAAAACTCCCGTACATACAGCCTTTCCAATGACGTACATTTAGGATGGCCATGTTCTGATGTTCGGACGGTGTTTGCCAAAATCGGAGATTTATCACCAATTTGTCGATATTTAGCGACTTTTCGAAGGTTCGAGAAACACCTCAAAATAAAAAATATTCTACGAGATATTAGAGGTTTCTAGAAGCTTCAATAGAGAGTCTACGGAGTCATCATTTAGTTTGAGCGGAGTTGTCGTAATACGAGCTACATTGAACTCTGACATACGCCAGTTTTTTTAGAGCTAATTTGTGAAATTAGTGGATCATTTAATTACTGTACATGATAGTTGTGTACTGATCTTATAACATAGTTATCGAACTGTTACACTGTATATTGTTTACGATGTATCCTATTTACGATGTTCTTGTGAATAAACATCTTAGTTATCCAGAAATTTATACTCATTCTTGTATCATAAATGTACACACACTATGCTAGAGTAACAAATTATATTCCTCCGCTGCTCTTCTAATATCTCCCATTTGCCCTTGTAAAGTATCCAGAAAAACCCCACGTCTGACACTAATTTGTTAAAACGTGTTTTTTGGAATCGTGGGTGTACGCTCAGGATACAAGAATGAGTCCAAATTTCTGGAGAACTAACACGTTTAGTCACAATTACAGCGTAAACAGGAACAATAAACAGTAAAACAGCACAATAACTGTCTCACAAGTTCACTTAACAACTGTTTCGTACAGTAAAAAAGCAATTAAATACTGCACTAATTTCATAAAATAACCGATAATATTCAAGTCAACTCCGTTCCAACTGAGTGATGCCTCCTTTTACAGACTCTCTATAGAAATATCAATAAACTTCCCATATCTTGTAGAATATTAGTTATCTCATCGTTTTCCTCAAACCTCCGAAAAATTATCAAATGTGGCCAAATTGTCAATGAATCGCCAAATCCAGCAACCTTCTTCGAACTTCAGCAAATGTCAACCCTAGATTCACGTCATATTGGAAAGTTTGCCAGTACAGGTGCTTCCTCCGTCTAATTTTTAAAAGATTATTTCAAATCACATCAAATTTACCATCAAATTTACCATCCTAGACTGGCAATTATGCATAATATTCGGTACATTTTATTAATTAAGTACGATTTATGATATTCACCACTATGGATTGGCGAGGATACATAATCACCGGCAAATGTGATTAATTCGCAATGTATGAAACAGATTTATCAAAAAATGCCCTGAAATAAATTGGTTGCATTTGTCATCCCAATGCTCGGATATAAATTACTTTATAAACATGTAAAATGTATTACAAACAAGTGAAATGAAAATGATTTGCTACGTTTCGGTTTTCGGATTATAAATAATGATCTTTTATGGCGTTATAAAAATAAGATAAATAGAGTTTTCAGTTAATAGATCTATAGCGGTGTTTGCTCTATTTATTTCATTTGCTTTACTGCAAACATTCAGAATATCAATCTAACTACTTTAGTTCAGATAATTGAATTTTGTAAATAAAGATTCTACCTCAATAAGTTTTCACTTCATGTGTATTCAAATTTTACTTTATGTTGATATAAATGGTGTTTAAATAAAGAGAGAAAGAAAGATTTTTAACGTCGGTTGTAGTTCCAATTGCAAAAATGCTTTAAATAAAAAAGAAAGCTATGAAATAATTACTTAAAGCATGTGGAATATTTTTTCTAAAATTTAAACTGTTAAATTTTTTATATATCCTCTCTAGCGAAGAAATCCTAATAAGAAAAATCAAACTAATACCGTATTTAGTAAAACTGACAAAAATTTGGCTGTAATACGATGGGATTTGACTGTTATATCTTTATACTATTCTTATTCTAATCAACAGAACATCTGGTATTTATTACAGTGTTTTATTTATGTTGTATCCTCTGTTTGTTTGTTAGGAGTCAAATCATGAATTTTTGACTCATTTCCACCGAGCGGATTGTCTTGAAATTTTACATCCATTTTGCTGCTCTAAGTCTTCGGACGTATCGGGTGGTCAGGGCTTTCGACACATACGTATTTGCGATGCCAATATAATATTTAATCAAACCTGAGTTGACCCTCTCCCCTGTGGTATCATGCACAGTACGTCCTATAGAAATCTTATTCCTGTAAGTTAGTTAATTAGAATAGAGTTCTATATTAAACTTCAGGCCAGAGTATATATAATCCCATTGTAAGGTTGTTAAAAATGAGTCCAATGTGCAGCTTCACTTCTATATAACAATAAGAGAGAAAAACTTTTAGCACTAGATAATGCTCATAATGAATTATGAATTGATGTTTTTATATATGTTACTGTAAACGTGATTAATTGGAGATTATGCATAATCGCCGGTGATTATGCATAATCACCAATCATCTTGGTAATTTTGATACATTACACTAAATTTCTCACTTTTACCGGCGATTTTGCATTATTCCCGAACGAAGATGGTAAATTTGATTAATATGCCAGAATTTCTCACTTTTACCAGCGATTATGTATAATTCAAAAATGAATTTGTTAAGTTTGATAAATATAGCTGAATATTGTTACGAACGCGTAAAATGACCTCTTCAAAGGAGTCTCTTTTAAAAATCAGACCGATAAAACAAACGTACAAGAAACCTTTCTTATGCCGTAAATTTATAATTGCCATATGCTAATGTTCGGAGGGTGTTTTAAAAATTCGGAGATTTATCACCAATTTGGCGATATTAAGCGACTTTTTGAAGGTTCGAGAAACATCTCAAAATAGAGAATATTATACGAGACTTTAGATGTTTCTAGAGGCTTCAATAGAGAGTCTACTGAGTCATCATTCAGTTGGAGCGGAGATGGCGTAATACGAGCTACATTGAACTCTGACATACGACAGTTTTTTTAGAATTTTTTTGTGAAGTTAGTGTTTCATTTAATTGCTGTACGTTGTTTAGTGGCCTTATAAGATAGTTAGTGAACTGTTATACTGTATATCGTTTACGATGTATCCTGTTTACGATGTGTTTGTGTATATACATGTTAGTTATCCAGAAATGTATACTCATTCTTGTATCCTAAGTGTAAACATGCTATTCTAGAGGATACGTTGTAACAAATTCCGCACCTCCACTGATTTTCTATCAACTACCATATACGCTATTAAAGTATCCAGAAAACCCCTATGCCTGACACCAATTTATTAAGACGTATTCTCTGGAATCGTAGATGTACGCTCAAGATACAATAATGAGTCCAAATTTCTGGAGAACGAACACGTTTTTTACAAGTACAGAGTAAATAAGAATAATATACTGTAAAACTGCTCGATAACTATCTCACAAGATCACTTCACAAATGTTTGGTACAGTAAAAAAGCAATTAAATGTTCCACTAATTTCATAAAATAACCGATAATATTCTCAAAACACTGACATGCATCACAGTTTCTTGTAGTTCGTATCAAGTCAACTCCATTCCAACAGAGTGATGATTCTTTTTAAGACTCTTTATAGAAATTTCAAAAAATTTCCATTATTTCGTAGAATATTAGTTATCTGTATTTCATCGTTTTCCTCAAACCTTCTAAAATGTGTCAAATTTCGCCAAATTGGCGATAAATTGCCAAATCCGGCAACCTTCTGCGAACTTCAGCAAATGACAACCCTGGATTTACATCATATAGGAAAGTTGCAAGTGTTATATTGTAATTTTCAATTCCCAATATAACATTGCTCTTTTGAAAAAGGAAGTGGACCTAAGAAGACGGTCCCTCATGAAGTGAGGCAATTTTTGTAACATTCCCTCGAACGCAGCTGCACCGGACATTCATTTCGAAAAGAGAGGGTGCTTCTCAAGTTCATGTCAGCGTTAGGTGTTACAACAAACGGAAGGGGTTGAACTTCTTGACCCCAGAGTCAATTAATATCACTCGAACCTTGGGAAAATTCTCGTGAGAACTTTCAACGATTTTAAAACTGGAGACTGCATATCTCATATTTCAGGGGGGCCTTGACCAATAATATAGCCTGAAGGGCGTAGCCCTTAATTTACTTAGCCAATTATGGACAGGGGCGCCTTGTTAAGGGGGTAGAGACAGAGAGCAACTTTGGACTTTAAGTTTTTGAAATCGAGGACTTGAATTTTGTGAGTGAAAAGAAGAGGTCGCAAGAGCGACGGATCTCGGAGAGAGCGAGCCCGCGGGACAGAGCCGGAGCGCGCCGTCATAAAGTCCGACATCGGCAGTGATGATCGAGGTAGGACAATTCTACACATATTTTTGCACTTTGATTATTATTATCTCTCTGACCCTCCTAAATAAGGTTAACCTGGGCCATTAAGACGTAGGCTAGTAAGAATAGTGAGTTAATGCACATTAATAGGTTAATAATTGTAATGCTCATATTATGATCATAGAATGAGGAGATTTGATTGTCTTAATGTACTACACTAAAGATGTTGGTATATGAAATTTACCAGATGTTAATAGTTATTAAATAAGGTTTGTCTTAATGAAATAAATTCTTTGTTATTGTTTAAAATTAAGCCTCTTCATTTTAATTACTGGTATTATGTACTTCTTTATTTACTCCACTTTACGAGATCGGTCTATATAGCGCCAATACCTGGCGTGTGACGACTCACATATCACTTTGGCGCCCGTGACCAGTCGAACCTGGACTCAAAATTATTGATCACATATCATTTTGGTGCCGTTTAAACCAGTTTCGAACCTGGACTCAAAATTATTGCACCCTTATCATATTGGTGCTCATGAGCAATCAAACCTCGATTCAAAATTATTTAACCCTTCTGGCGACTTTGCTGTTTTAGACCAGTTATATGCCAGAATTTAAATTTTAATGAAGAGAATAAATATATTTGGAATTAATGAGAAATGAAAAGATTGAATAAAAAAATTTTTTTGTGTGTAAAATAAGGATTAAATTAAAGAAAGAATTTTAAAATTAAAATAAATATAGGTAAATTTAAGAAAATTTATTTCACAGTATGAGAAGCAAGCAAATAGTGAATCATTATGTGTTCTTAATGAGACATGCCATATTGTATGTGAAAATATAATTATTAGGGAACTTGAAGCTTTTAAGAAATTTTTGAATTGTATAAATATTTGTGTAATATTTGAGGAGTTAATTATGAGGATTGAAGTATTTGCATGCGTAGATAGTGAAATGATTAGAATTATGTTTTTGAATTTATGTGATATTGTATTTAAATATTTTGGGGGAACATTTTGAGGTGTAAAAACAGGAGATAATTTTAGATATAGAATTTTTGCGAGAAAGTGAAATTTAGAATGACGGAAAGCGGAGAAAATCATCCAGCAACGAGGGGCAGGTTACCAGGACTTATACACCTATTAGGGGAATGCAATGGCATAGAGAATGATGTAGAAATTTTTTTTGACCAGATCAAATCTTTAAGCAGCTTGGGGGATTGGTCAGAGGAGGAAAAGTTAGCAATTGTGAAATCGCGGTTAAGAGGGAATGCAAGAAAATTTTATATAGGGTCACAAGAATTAAGAAGGGAAACATCTTTCGAAAAATTTAGGGATAGGTTATTAGAGTTCTTTACAGAAAAACCGAACATTACAACAAATCAGATCCTTTTCACGACCGCAAAACAGACACAGGGAGAAACGATTAAGCAGCTAGCACACAGAATAACAACACTAACTTTAAATTATATTGGCGACACAGAGCACAGTGAAGCGACACAACAGATTATGGATAAATTAAGGTTAAGTAAATTCTTAGAGGCGGTAACACCTGAATTCCAGAAAGAAATAATAAAAACTAATGCACAAAATTTTGATGAAGCTGTAAAAATAGCCACAAACTTGGAACAGGCAAATTTAGCTGCGATAACGGCAAATGTAAATAGTGCTACATATAGACAAGAAATTGAGACGCTCCGCAAAGAGCAACAGGAATTTAACGCACATATTTTAAATTCAATTACCCAAGAAATAAACACATTAAAAATCCAAGAAAAAGTACAAATTCCCACGACACAAACAAAAAAACTCGTAACATGCCACTACTGTAATAAACAGGGACATTTCATGAGAGAATGCCGAATATACAAAGCTGATCATTTTAAACAAACACAGAGTCAAAACATAAACAACGCGAGGACACAGTGGCATAATCAAATACAGTCTCCTCCCCACTCATTTCAAACCCAGCCGTATGATGACCACAGAACTTACTCCTCCCAGCCGGACACATACGATTATAGGCCAAACCACGCCTTTGGAAACTATCAACAGAGCAGAAATTACTATGCAGCACCCCCTCCACAAAGTAGATTTTCTAGGGAACAACGATATAATAGGGACGAGTCAAACCAAAACAGAATCAGAGAATCGGGCGGGCAAAGAAACAATGGGAGAGAGATGAATACAAGATTTGAATACAGAAATTTCCCTAATAGAAGAGATAATTTAAACTAATTGTGGGAGCTTTAAATAATAACTTACAAAGAGAGAAAAATTACAGGGTAAAGTTCCCGAGAAAAATTGAAATTCCTGTACAAACAGAAAATAAGAAATTGGAGATACATAACGATGAAAGTACTGAAAAACATGAGGAAACGATTGCATCTGTAGGAGAACAAATTGAAAAAACAGAATTGCCAACAATAATAGCTCAATTTAAAAATATACAAAGCGAACTCATGATAGACTCTGGAGCGAGCGTTAGTGTATTATCATTAGAATTGTTCAATAAAATTAAAGATAATGTCAAAATTAAATATGTGTCAAGGAGTGTTACAATATCAACTTTAACAGGACATAGTATTGAATATATAAAGACTGTGGAAATTCCATTTAAAATTCAGGGAAAACAGTTCAAACATATTTTTTTTGTCACAACAGCAAGATTTACACAAAAATTTAAGGGAGTATTGGGTTTTGACTTTTTACAGAAAAATCAAGCCATTTTGAATACACAAAAGAACATTCTGAAGATGGGCGACATAGAAATAATTTTAAATTCTGATAGGCAAATTGATAGACAAATAAATGAGATAATACAGGAAAGACCGAATCTAGCCAAAATTTTAAGAAAAGTAGAAATCAAACCGAATTCGAGGGAGAATGTTGTAGTATATAGTGAGGAAAGTCTAGAAAATGGAACAGAGGTTTTGTTCGAACCCAAAGAAAAATCATACATTGTAATGAATTATGGAATACACCACATGAATGAGAACAAAATTAAAATTGAAGTTCAGAATAACACGAATGCGACAATTACATTAAATAAAAACATGGCTTTAGGAAACATTACGACAGATTTTACGATACAACAACAGGACATTAAAGAACCAGAAATTAGTGAACGGACACATAAATACGAAGAGATGATAAATTTAATACAGGCTAAACCGGAGATAATTGAAGAAAGAAAAAAAGATTTGAAAACAGAAGATTTTAATACTGACCACATGGACCCAAACATTAAACAAGATTTCCTCAAATTTGTAATGCAATATTCGGACGTTTTTTCAAAATCATTAAAAACTTTAGGAGCGACGGACATCGTAAAACCGGTGATAAAGCTTGCACATGACCACGCAATACGTTCCAGGCCATACGACGTTCCGTACGCACTGCAGGATACCGCAAAAAATCAATTAAAAGAGTTAGAAGAAGCAGGGATAATTGCCAGAACAAAATCAAATTTTGCATCGCCGATGATTTTAGTGCGTAAAACAAGTGGAGAGTACCGTTTATGTTTAGATCTGAGATTAATTAATAACATATCCACTCTTTTTCCTTACAAAATTCCCCGTGTAAATGAAATTATAACTAAATTAGCCGGACATAGATACTATTCGAAACTGGATTTTCATAGTGCATTCAACCAATTGGTTTTACCTGAAGACACAAAAGAATTATTTGCTTTTACAACGCCCTATGGCAACTACCAATTTGAAAGACTCGTTTTTGGACATGTAAGCTCCGCTCCAATTTTTCAACAGGTTATGGACACCATTTTAGCGGACTTAAGAGAGGAAAACATACAAGCTTACATCGACGACATAATAATCCCGGCTAACTCTTATTCAGAATTAATACATAAATTAAAATTAGTATTCGATAAATTAAGAAAATACAACCTAACTCTGACACCCAGCAAATGTAAATTTTTTGTAGAAAAAGTAGCATATTTAGGATTTGAAATTAGTCAAAAAGGCATTACACCAACAGATGAAAATATAAACAAAATCACTTCTTTTCCAGTACCAAAAACATTAAGAAAATTAAAAAGATTTTTAGGCATTTGTAATTTTTACAGAAATTCAATAAAAAATTATGCTCAATTAACCGCGGTTTTATCAGACTTAACAAGAAAGGATAATAACTTTAAATGGGATAATAAATGTGAGGAGGCATTCCAGGAACTCCAAGAATGTTTTTTCAAGAAACCATTACTTATACAGCCAGATTTTGACAAAGACTTTTATCTGAATATCGATGGCAGCATTCAGTCCATAGGAGGCGCTCTTTTACAATACAGAGAGGGAATTTTAAAACCGATTGCATATTTTAGCAGGAAATTATCGATACAGGAGCAAAAATACCCGGCCATGAAAATTGAATTACTTGCTATGCATCAGGGAATGAAATTTTTTAGGAATTTTCTTTTCGGACGAAAGTTTTTTGTGCTTTCTGACCATTTACCTTTGGGACAGCATTTAAAAATACAAAACCCACCCAGCGTATTACAGAGGTGGCTTTTAGAGATATCTGAATATGATTATGAATTTATTCACGTCCCGGGTAAAGATAATTTATTAGCGGATTTTTTAAGTAGAGATGATTTTGAAAATAAACAAACAGAGCAGAATGAGGGAAAACAAAACATTGAGAATCCAAGGGGAGAAATTAACCTGATAGAACAAATTAAGGGAGAAAACACGGTGAAAAGAAATGGATATGTGAATGAGGATAGTGTCTATATTGCACAGATAAACACAATAACAGAAATCCCGGCATTAGATAGAATTTTAGAGGAACAAATTAAAGATCCAAAATTAAAAATAATCAGAGAAAATTTACAAAACCGGAATTTTAAAGAGGGTAAACATTATGACACATTATATATTGACGAGGAAACTAATTTATTAATGCACGTAGGAAACTGGAAGGACAGACCTTGGAGAGACAATTTGAACAAAACTATAGTTATACCCAGAAATTTACAGAAAGAAATTTTAGCGATTACACATGTAACACATGCAGGGATCGATAAAACTTATAAACTTTTATCGGACAGATATTTTTGGACGGGTATGTACAGTGACACACAAAATTTTATTACATCTTGCGAACAGTGTAGAAAGAAAAAGGGAAAAAATCAGCCCGTTCCCCTGGGAAGAAATCCTATACCTGATGGGCCCGTGCAAATTTTGTCGACAGACATTTGCGGACCGTTTCAAACTAGCACTTCAAATAATAAATATGTGTTATCGGTGGTAGACCACTTCTCCAAACATATACAAATGTTTCCTATCCCGGATATAACGGCCACTACGGTTGCTGATAGACTCTTAAATTACTTTATGAATTGGGGATGTCCTAAGACAGTGTTATCGGACGCAGGCTCTCAATTTACATCTAATATACATCAAATTATGACAGAGAAACTCGGAATAGTTGCCAGAATAGCATCGGTACGTTCGCCATGGGTTAACGGTATAGTGGAGGTTACTAACAAACAATTGAAACACACCTTAGCGACATTAGCGGAGAATTCGCCATACTGGGATACTGCAGTACAATGCCACGTAGCTGTGTACAACGCGACGGTACATTCAAGCACCAAAGAAACACCAAACTTTCTTTTTTTTGGAAGATACCTTCCAACTTTTTTTGAAACTAATGTAACAGAAAATAATACAGAAACAACATATCAGGATTATATATCAAAAAAAAATAACAGTGATGAATAACGCATTTAAGGAGGCAAATAAAAATTTAATTCTCGCGAAAGAACGCCAAGAAAGTCAACAACTCCAAAGAGCTAAATTCAGGGATTTGGAAATCGGGTCAAGGGTGTTCATGGAAAACAATAATAATCGGTATAAAAAGGGGAACCACACGGGACCTTATCGAGTAATTAATAGAATAAATAGATTTATATATGAAATAAAACTGTGTGACAAACCAAATTCTAAAATCATAAAAGCCCACATAAATAGATTAAGGACTCTTCCCGACCGCAAGCCACATCTAAAAATGCCCTACATAAACAAATACAAGTCACCTCTTCTCCCCACTCCTAAAAACGCACAAAACTCTGAACCGAAACCGGAACTAAAGAAAGACCACGGTCAAAATGAGAATATTCCGTTTATCATGTTGGAAGAGGAAATAGCAAACGGACAGTACAGAGAGTCTTGTCAAACCAGTGCACACAACGCGAAACCACACCATACGCACGAAAACACTCTTACTCTTGGATCCGCGAAACCAGTTACCGCACAAGTACAAAACGAAACAACTCAGAGCGCACGAGAGAATGCAATCATCCCTCCAAAAGACTCTCCGAACGCAAACATTCTTTCAGCAGGGGGGGAATCAGGCAGACATAGCACGCTAGAAACACACGAGAATTTGGAACTTTCAGAACAGGGGGACGGTACACGAATTGAAGCAAACACGAATGAAAAGGCGGGAGAAATAGAACGAGATGCGCAAGAGGGACCAACACAAGTGGATGGGGGATGTATACAGATGGAAAACGTTCAGGGGAAAGATGAATCAGCGGGAAATTCACAAGGGGACGATATAAGCAGTACAAATTGTTCACGCACAGTACTTCTTCCAACACCGGTTAGGCCGAAACACAGATATGATTTGAGATCTTTAAAGAATTTAAATTTAAATTGATTCAATTAAAACACGAAAGAAGTTTAAACATAGGTAAGAACGCGGACAAACCGTGATTCAAAATTTTGAGAATGTTAGTAACAAAGAAAAATCGCCATTCACAAAATGCAACGCGAAAGATGGAACGCAAATTTTAAATAAATATTGGATTGTAAATAAAGGAAATTTTAAATAAACATTGAATTATAAATTAAAGAAATGTAAATAAGTATTACATTAATTAAGAAAGTGTAAACAAATTGTGAAAAAAAAAAAAAAAATTGAGGAAATTTTAAATAAATCATACATTAATTAGTTGAAAGTTTAAATGAACAAGAAAGTTTAAATAAATATGGAACTATAAATAATTGGGAATTATGAATAAAAATTGTGATTTAAAAAAATAAATAATTGTTACAAAATAAATAACAAGTATCGTTGTAGGACAAAAGAAATTTTAGGGTTGATAGGTTAAAGATGTGGATATATTAAATTCAAATTTTGGAAAGAACATAAATAACAGAGAAGATACGTCACATTTCAAAAAAAAAAAAAAAAGCAAAAGGGGGACATCGTTAGAATTCTATAAAAAGTCGTTATAACTCTATAAAAAGAAGGTTTTTTTTTAAGAGAACTTTGATTTCCAGGCAATAAAAATTTCGATGGATAAGATATTTAGGAATATTAAATAAAGGGATATTTTGAATTTCTAAAAAAAAAAAAAAAAAACTCTTTTCAAAGAACAGTGAAATTTTAAAACAAAAGTAAACTTTCTCCACGCGCTCTTCATTTAATTAGCGGATTGATCAACCATTGTTGGATGAATACGCGTGAGGAAATAGGAGTTATAGAATTATAGTTTAAAATAATTAGATAATTGGTAAATAAAAAAAAAAAAAATAAAAAAAGAAAAACAAATTTTTTTTTTCTAGTTTAAATAAATAAATAATTCATAATTAAAAATAAAAATTGTAATGCAAATAACTAAACAATGGGTAATTAAAAATTAAAATTAGAGTTTAAAATGGATAGAGAATTTTAATTAAAAATCATAATGGCAGTTCAAAGAAAAAAGATAATGGTAATGAAAATTATACACAAATTATAATTTAAAATGAATAGATAATTTTAATAAACATACGCGAATTGTAGATTAAATAAAAAGCATTTGAAAAAAAAAAAAAGCGTTTCTACATATATTTTGAATGGGTCGCACATATAAAATTTTTGAGAGAGACGAACTTTCGAAGGTAACGCTAGAACGCGGGAATAAACATGATATAATAATAAAATACAATGGTAGAACAAAAGGACACTAACCGCATTTTAATTAATCCGTGGGGTAAATGAATCCTTGCGTAATCCATAGGAGTCGCGAAACACAGACAATCACACACACTGCTACGCGCACATCCCGTCGTCCTAAACACTTTACACAACATGGCGGAAACGTAGACGAGAAAATTTGTATCATTTTGCCAAAACGACATCTTCAAAAATTTGTACAGCTAATTGGCCATGGGAAGTTACACGAAGAAATGCCCGTATTAGCCGCAGGCCAGAAAGGGGACCGCTTTCCAGGGAAAATGACACAATGGCAGAAGGACATGTTGACCTTGTATACCACTACTTGATTTTCTCTGGGGACTAGATTTTTCTGTTTGAACAGGGAATTTAGATGCTAGAATATATGTTACACAAAAGGAGAAATGAATTAATTCAGGAGACTTTGCATTCAATTACAGGGGATATAAGAAAAGAAAATGTACATTTTGGTATTCAAGTATGGGATTTGAATTGAGTTAGGTGGTTTTTGAGAGAAAATTCGTAATTTTGTAGGCATTGAGAGAATTTCAGTGAGTGATAAGATTTACAAAAAAATTTAAGTATGGTTTCATTAAGTGGGAAAGTGAATAATGTAAGGAATTCGGGAAATTCCGTATCCAAGTATAAGATTTGGATTAAATCAGGGGATATGTGAAAGAAAATGTATAATTATGGATAGTGTAATATAGAATCGCAGGGGAGTTATAAGATTTTCAGTAGGATAATAATTAAATGATTACATGGGTTTTTTTTTTCTGTCATCTCAGTTTGTAGGAAAATTTTAAAGTATTGTGCGGAAATTTTTGAACCTATATAAATCTTATTTTGATAGTATTTGAGAGGATAGTGTAATTGTTTAAGTATTTTATTATAAATATGTACATGAGTTATATTTATGGCATGTCCGGTTCAGAACACATGATGGATTGGATGTTAGATAAGAAGTGTATATAATGTAAAAAAAAAATATATATATATATATATATATATATACATAAGGTAGAGAAATGTAAAATAAATAAATAGTAGGAATTTGAAAAATTTAAGTTTGAAGAGAGTAGCAAATTTAAGTAAAAAATGTATATAGTATATGGAAGGATTTAAAGTAGATAAAGTGTAGAAATTTCAATGGGGCAATTTTTGAGAGTGTTAACAAATTTAAAAGGAGTTTGAAGAAAAAAAAAAGAGAGTTTTTTTTTGTAATGTTTCGTGTGCCGGGTGACAAATTAAAATTATAGAAATTGAATTTATAAAAAAAATGATACTTAAGGGAGTTTTAAGAGAAGAGAGTATTTTAATAAGCTTGAGTGTAATGTATATGTATTGATTGTCCTAAACAAAACATGAGACAGCGTACAGATCCGGTTGCCTAACGATTCTCAAATGGTCAGCAATTCCTGTTGATCAGAGATTCCGAGTGCTCAACGATTCCGGGTGCACAAAGATTATCATTTGGTCAGCGACTCCAGCAGTTCAGCGCCTTACAGTTCAGCGAATTCCAGTTAGACAGCGGTCCAATCCTTCAGCGAGTTCCAGCAGTTCAGCGCCTTACAGTTCAGCGAATTCCAGTTAGACAGCGATCCAGTTCTGCAACGAGTTCCAGCAGTGGAGCGATTTACATTTCAGCGGTTTCCAAGTGTGCAGTGATATCAGTGTTTTTTTTTCCAAAGGAAAGATATTTTACACTTTCCACCATAACTACAAGGGGACAAAGTGATATTATTAGGGACCATATGCGTAAGTCCCTGATCCCAACAATTATCCAAGTGACGGTCAAAGTGACTTTGGTTATCATAAGTGAACAATTTTACAGATATACACCTTGAACTTGTGTGGAACTATATTGTTTAAAAAAAAAAAAAAAGACATATCACCAGTGGACGAACTTGTGCTTACATGAATAGACTTTTAATCGATATTAAGTACAACTGAACGACACAGATATCATTATTTGCAGACACATTGAGAATTGTATTTTTGTATAGTATTTTCGTGTTCTTTTGATGGCATATAAGAGTATATATATGATAATATGATTTGTGTATATGTGTATATAGTACATTTTTACAGTAGATACAGATGAGAGCAAGACGAGTTGTTGGACTACACAGTGGACACGCATGCAGCAACTATGAGCTGGCACTTTTGTAATTGGCTTTTTTCCCACCAAAATTTTGGGGGGGGGAAGAAGGGTAATTGTTATATTGTAATTTTCAATTCCCAATATAACATTGCTCTTTTGAAAAAGGAAGTGGACCTAAGAAGACGGTCCCTCATGAAGTGAGGCAATTTTTGTAACATTCCCTCGAACGCAGCTGCACCGGACATTCATTTCGAAAAGAGAGGGTGCTTCTCAAGTTCATGTCAGCGTTAGGTGTTACAACAAACGGAAGGGGTTGAACTTCTTGACCCCAGAGTCAATTAATATCACTCGAACCTTGGGAAAATTCTCGTGAGAACTTTCAACGATTTTAAAACTGGAGACTGCATATCTCATATTTCAGGGGGGCCTTGACCAATAATATAGCCTGAAGGGCGTAGCCCTTAATTTACTTAGCCAATTATGGACAGGGGCGCCTTGTTAAGGGGGTAGAGACAGAGAGCAACTTTGGACTTTAAGTTTTTGAAATCGAGGACTTGAATTTTGTGAGTGAAAAGAAGAGGTCGCAAGAGCGACGGATCTCGGAGAGAGCGAGCCCGCGGGACAGAGCCGGAGCGCGCCGTCATAAAGTCCGACATCGGCAGTGATGATCGAGGTAGGACAATTCTACACATATTTTTGCACTTTGATTATTATTATCTCTCTGACCCTCCTAAATAAGGTTAACCTGGGCCATTAAGACGTAGGCTAGTAAGAATAGTGAGTTAATGCACATTAATAGGTTAATAATTGTAATGCTCATATTATGATTATAGAATGAGGAGATTTGATTGTCTTAATGTACTACACTAAAGATGTTGGTATATGAAATTTACCAGATGTTAATAGTTATTAAATAAGGTTTGTCTTAATGAAATAAATTCTTTGTTATTGTTTAAAATTAAGCCTCTTCATTTTAATTACTGGTATTATGTACTTCTTTATTTACTCCACTTTACGAGATCGGTCTATATAGCGCCAATACCTGGCGTGTGACGACTCACATATCAGCAAGTACAGGTGTTTTCTCCGTCTAATTTTTAAAAGGTTATTTATCAAACTTACCATCCTAGACTGGCAAATATGCATAATATCTGGTACATTTGATTAATTAAGTACGATTTATCATATTTACCACTATGGATTGGCGAGGATACATAATCACCGGTATAAATGAGATTTATTCGCAATACGAACGCAATTTCAAACTTACCAAAATGATTCGAGATTGTGCATATTCACCAGATTTATCACCGTAACATATATAAAGAACATTTATAAATTTATCATAAAATATACTTGATTGGATATCTGATGAAATATTTAATTACAAAATCGCAAGAAACTAAAAATAATAAAATAAAATATTACGAAAAACTTTTTACATAACACGGTTTTTAACACTTTACAACAAAGTTGAAAAGTGTTTATGACTTTGTTCATTCTCTCTGTCTGTCTGTCTGTCTGCCCGTTAGCACGATAACAACCGTAAAAATGACTTAATCGAAATGAAATTTTAGTATGTTGTTCAGACGGTCGGTAGGACCTACGGGAATATAAATGAATAATATCACCCAATTAGTTTTTGATTGAACCCGGGTTGAAAAAATGAAATACATTGAGCCCTATGGGACCTAATTTATCAAACATTTTTAAAGCAAATTTAAAATTCACAAATTGCTTCGAAAATTTTAGGTAATATTTAAATTGTTCCATTAAATATATAAAAAAAAATTCAGCGAAATATATTCTGTAGTTCTTTAAATAAAAATTAAAATAATAATTACACCTCTTATATGAAACGATCACGTGACCATGATATGAAACGATCACATGACCCACTTCAAAATGATATATGGCATCCATCTTGTTTCAAAATCGCGATTTTTTTTAAGTTCTTTTTAATTCATATTGAGTGTTGTATCCGTCCTAAAACTACTTTATTTTTGCTTAAATTCTGTGCATCTACATACTTAAACAACGCAAATACAAAATATCCAAATTTGATTATTTCTACTATTAAGCCTATTTTTCACCTATGTAAAATGTAAACAGCAAAATATGTAGAATGAGTTGTATTAGAATTGCTCTATTTCTTTAAAACAAAATAATTTAGTCCATGGAGTCTGCATGGCTGATATGAATGAAATATTAATTGATTTCATAAAGATAAGGACGATTTTTTTCGATGAAGTTTTAAGCATCGAGTTTAATTACTTGTAGCTCCATTGTCTTAATTTTCAAATAAAATAAATTATTATAGTATTGTGATGAATGAAATGAATGGGAGAAAGTTATGAATGAAATCCTGTTTATAGAGAGATCCAGGCGTGTTATTTTTTCTATGACGTCATTTGATTTAATTTCAGTTGTTTTCGATGAAGTTTTCAAATATAATAAATTATCGTAGTATTATGATAGTTTTAAAAATATTACTGTGGAATGTATCGCATTTAAAAGATATTTACACCAGGCAATATATATTTCAATGCCGTCATTTGAATGAAGTTCATTTTTTTCAATGAAGGTTTAAGTTTTCAAATATAATAAATTAATGTAGTATTGTGATAAGTTTTAAAATATTTCCGAGGAATGTATTGCATTTTCGACTTTTTAAAATAAAATTGCATTGAAGTTGGAAAGTGTTTCATAATCAATGCTTTAAGCATGATTGATCTTTCTTGTATTAAATTGCACTAGAAAGTATAAAATAGGTTTTAGCTATTACAGCATTCTTGGTCATTTGGGACTAAAAATAAAAATGGTGGGGAGCTTCAGTTTCAGGCCAATGATAACCAGGGGCGTAGTCCTTGTAGGTAGGGGGTCACTTTTTTGGATGCCGAGAGAGAGTGGGTTTTTGAGAGAAGTTTTTAGAACACTTGATATTTTAGAGCCGAGGATAAATGTCCTCAATCGACGGAGGTGATGACGGACACCCGTCGTCATCCAACTCGCTGACAGGCTATCCTTCGAAGTATTGAGGTATGCCATGCATGAATTTTTACATACTGTGTCGATGACACGATTTTCCCTCCGTCTCTCTCGAGCTGCATTGGTTTAGCCTTCATATTCAGGATAATTGTTCTTTTTATGTAAATTAGTTTAATTGTGTTCTAAGACGAGTTGGTTCCAATCTTAATGTAATGTAATCACGGAGAATCTTATATGTTTTAAAATGGGTAATTTTTGAAAGTCGTTCTTTTATAACGGGGTCAATATTTCGTGTGGAGAGGATATTTGAGATTAATCATTCCTATATTAGAATGTCAGTAGTTTATTTCATTGTTATTATAATCATTGTGTAAATAAATATTGTTATTGTTTTATATTTTGTTCGCTGTCCTCATTTTCAATTAACAATTTTATTAATTTATTGTATGTATTTGTAATCGACGCGGCCAATGTCGGATATTACATTAATGGGGAGAAATAATAATATTTGCGTTCTGACCGGACGTGTTGTTGTTGTTGAAACCCAGACCGTCCGACCTACCAGAATGTTGTAAGGTAACTGTTTGGACGGTCGGGAAGTGCCACCCAATTTAGACCGGAACCCAGTGGGGGAGGCATCCACTGGGACCGTACCCTCCTTCCCCTACCACCAACCTCTCGGAAGAACTTTCGGACCCACATGTTTAACGTGATCGTACTCCGCATGAACACGGCGGCAGTTTTGGCAGTGGGTGAAATCGAACCCGGGCCTACCGAGTGCAACTCCAGCGCGCTAACCAATGGGCTACCGCGCCCATTCTGACCGGACGTGTGGTGAAAATCCACGCATCACGCGCCTTCGAGAATTTTTGAATAAATTTATTTACATTCAGAAAATTTCGATAATTATAATTGCTTCTTCCGTCCCCAACTGCCGAATAGTTATAAGTATTGTATCGCTCCAATGTACCCGACTACTAGTTTTACATCATCAGATAATATATTTATATCTGTGCCAAAAAAGATGTTTTTCGTAAAAAATAGTGTGAAGCGCAGGAAGCCAGATGGTAAACAAAATTCACCATTGGCAATAAAGTGTGTTCATTACGTATGTTATGACAATAAATCAGTGACTGTATAATCCAATTTTCAAAGCCTTTTTATGAGAAGTTATTACTTTATGACTTAATAAACTAAGAAAATCCTTAAGGTTGTCCACTACTGGTTCGGAAATTTTTAGTTTTGCTATTATGGATATTAAGGACATATCCAATGTGGATTATTGACTTTGTTTGGTTAAGTGTGTGATTTTCGCAGTTAATGTAGAGAATATAAAAATTTGTGCATGAAAAATTTTGATGCCAGTATACTGCAGTGAGCAGTTGCAATTTAGTATTTTCATTAAGCCCATGTGCTTTTGAAAAGTTATAGAATATATTTTATCTGAAAAAAAAAACAATCACAAATTTGAAACGTTGCACAAACGGACCAGAAAATAAATGGAAAATAATTTAAAATTGCTTCACGTATTCAGAATCGTAAATAATTTACTGTTTATTATAGGTTTCAAAATATAATATTATAAGAAACAATTTAAAACTGCTTTTAATTTAAAAATAAATTATTAAATATTATATTTAGAATCCTCATAAATCATATATATATAATAAAATATATATGCATAAAAATATACATACACATAAGCATAAATAGATACATATCATTTTTAATTTCAAGAAAAAATACACCGCTCAATCTAAACTTTCGGTTTAAATAAATTACTGTATAACAAACTTATCTATAAAAGACTATTTGCACTCAAAAAAATGACGGAGAACATTAGATTAAAGAAAAAAAATCAGCGGTGGGTCGTTCTGTCCCTTGGAGCCGAAATGGTTTTGCGCAAATACTATTTTGTAAAATAAAACTTCAGTATGATTCAAATTGTTCGATTTTTTTCAGACCCATTTGTTTCGTTTACGGGCTTTCAAAGTGCTACAAATTAGTTCCTATCTGTTTATAGCTAACTAGCACTTCTAGTTTTCGTCCCGATTTCATCTGGATGCTCCGACTCTAGATATGCAATTTTCTCAAAATATGCAATTTTTTTATTAACTTGCTTTGCGGTATATATATTAAACTTAACAATATATTTGACAAGATTTTACATCCAAGTTAATTCATTAGTTTATCTGGCGGCACAGAATTACGTACTTGATTGAGTATATTTCCATGTATTATGTTCAAACCTCTCCAATCATTAAATATCTTTAGAATCCCCAAGTTTATTTAACCTTCAAATTTTTTTAAACGAAATAAAATATTTCCCTATCCATCCATATTTCACCAAGGAGTAAGTAAAGACACTCAGCTGCAACAATCGTGATATTTTAAATATTGCAGCCTTTCCAGGTATTGGAAAATCCAAGTTAAAAATTAAGCTATCAATATTATAACCACTCCATCCAAACCCCAATTATATACACTTTGCAAGACTTTAAAAGAACTAAAAATTCTTCCTTATTGTTTATAGCTAGCACTTTTAGCTTTTGAGATATAAGCATTACAAACTTGTAAAATGAAAAAATGTCAATCTTCTTCAAACTCACAAGACGATTACTCGAAAACTGAGTCAGTATGGTTCAATAAATAAGCTTTTTTTTCAAGATTGTGAAACTAAATTTGCTAATACATATTTTTGTCACTTATTATTTGTATCTATCTTTTGAAATTTGTGTGAAAGTAAGAAAAATTAAAAAATCACTCGCTCAGACAGATGCTTTAAATGTTTTCTGAAAAAGTTCCAAAGTATTAAAATTATTTTATATGTTTATAATCTGGACCAACAAAACAAGAAAAAATATGTACATTTTTATATATCTGGTTCGGAGAAATTGGTGTCTAAAGTGTTTGAATTTTTCGTAATCCTCCGATTTCCACCACAGATACCCTGAACTTAGATGTAATTTGCATAATAATAGTAATAGTAATAATAATAATAATAATAATAATAAACCTTTAAGAGAAGGGCATCAATTTCACACCTCGAGTTTCAGCTGTCACAAAATATTTATTGTTTCTGAATAGAGCACCATCAAAGTAAAATCGATCTTAAGCAAATTGTCTGATTCCCCTTCAAAAATAATGATCAAAACCAGGATCCATGTTTATAATAAAATAAAATAAGGAACAAATAATTAAATCTCAAGCAGACAAATGGGTAAAATAATTATAAACAAATTGTAAACAAAATTAAACGCCGACTACTTGCAAATATCTCAATAGAAACAGCACAGTGTTGCATGACAGATCGAACGGGCCCTGTGACGTCACAGCCAATCACGGCGGATTTTGTGTTTGAGTATATTTTGCGCATTTTCATTTCTTGATATTTAAATAAATAATTATTTTAAGGGATTTTCGATTGGATATTTGAAATCAGAAAATTTTTTCTATGAATATCAATTGGTTTTAAGAGCTTTAAAAAAATCGGAATTGTCCATTTTGTAGTTAAGGCCATTTTTAAGAACATAATTCAAATTTGCTCCGGTTGCAAACTTCTCTTTGATATACATAATAAAATGTTCATAAGTACTAGCTGGTTCGGTTGGAATAAATCCTTCCAACACATATCGTCAATGACATTTGCTCCACATGGCTTCTGGAGCACAATAAAGAATGCCAGCAAAATATCATACTGCTTTTATAAGGTTGTAATGTCCAGCTAAACTTCGTTGGCTATAACTGACACTAATTCACTTTAGAAATGCTTTCTAATATAATTTTCATAAATTTCGTGATTGGAAGTACCTTAATTGCTCTGTATCACAGGATCAAATTTCGCTAAAAAATCTGTCCGAGAACGTTTCCAATTTTTAGATTTCCACTTTCTTCAACAGACCCACGAAAACTCAGGTTTTGTTCCGATAAAAGTTGGTTAACTTCAACTAATCTCTCAAAAACCTCTCGTCCACACAATTTTTCTTTTTCTACAGAACATGATCAATAAATAGCTTGTTCACCAGACAATCACTGTCACATAGCATCTAGATTACGTCCAGACTCTTCATTATCTGTCAAACTGATGGGTATATTTGACCAGTTATCAAAACCTGTGGCTGTTAAAGAACTCGAAACATCATTTTCAAACAAGCAGCAATAGAAACACAATGTTTTGTTTACAAAAACGTGAATATACACTGGCGGAAATTAAAATCCAAACACCAAGAACAAATTAGTTTAGAGGTATGAAATTTAGGCAAAGCAATTGTGTAGGTAACATTCTTATTTGATTCAAGTTTGAATGTCACAGTTTAAAGTATGCGCGAGAAGAGCCATTTCAAATGTGAAATGGTCGTACATTAATAACCTCTGTAGTCGCCACGGTTTTGAATGCTAGCATGCAAACGTGCATACATTGTGTCGTATAGGTGCCGTATGTTATTTTGTGGGATGAACTTCCATGTCTGTTGCACTTGGTCAGCCAAATCAGCAACGGTTAATGCTAGTTGTGGATGACACTTCCAATAATGTCCTATACGTGCTTGACTAGAAAGATCTGGTGATTTCGCAGGCCAAGGCAACAAGTCGACCCTCTGTAGAGCACGTTGGGTGACAGCAGCGGTATGAGGACGAGCGTTATACTGTTGGAAAACAAACTCTTGAATACAGCTCATGAATGGCAACACGATCGGTTCAATCACCAGTCTGATGTACAAATTTTCTGTTAATGTGCTTGGGATAACGACGAGAGTGCTCCTGCTGTCATAGAAAATGACTCCGTGGACAATAACTCCTGGTGTAGGCACAGTGTGTCTACCCCGCTGACAGCTTGTTTCCAAGCGCTCACCTGGCCTCCTTTTTACCAACATACGACCATCACTGGCACCAAGACAGAAACGACTCTCATCTGAGAATACAACAGATCTCCACGCTGCCCTCCAGTGACCGCTGAAGAAAGAAATTGACCGCTAGATTGAAGAAAGAAATTGACCGCTCCAGTGACCGCTAGATTGAAACCGCTGACGTCGCAGATTGCAGTGGTTCGGAGTAAGTGGTATGAACGCTAAAGGCCGTCAGGCTCGGAGCTGTCCCTCAAGTAATCGATTTATTACAGTTCGCTGTGTCACTCTGGGGCCAACAGAAGCTCTAATTGCTGCTGCAGATGCAGTACGACCCGCTACAGCCATGTGGCGAATACGGCGGTCTTCCCTCTCAGTTGTGGTCCGTGTGCGGCCGGATCCCGGTCTTCTTGAAACAGTGCCTTCCCGTGACCACTACTGCCAATAATCATTCACAGTGGATACATCCCTGCCAAGTCTTTCTGAAATATCGCGGAAAGAAAATCCACCTTCTCGTAGCCCTATTATACGGCCTCGTTCAAACTCAGTAAGCTGCTGATACTACTTTATTCGTCTCCTTAAAGGCATTCTTAACTCAAACCTAGCCCACAACGCCCAGTCTGGAAGATAAATAACGCTCACGAAGTTTACACCGAGAATTTAAAGCACACGTGATTTCCATGATCATAGTGGCGCTACTGTTCGGTAGAAAAAGTGCATTTTATGATATACTAAAAACAAAGAACATTCTGAATCATTCTAAGTATTCTAAGTTCTTAAAGCTCTTACTCAAGGTTCTTGAAACCTAAATGTCATCTGAAATACTCTAAAATATCTGAAATTTGCAAAGCTCATCTAACATACATCTGAAAACACTGAAATACACTCTGAAAAAGTTCTAAAGTTCCTCTAACCTGAAAACATTCTAAAAATAAACTGAAAGTCTTAAATAAACTGAAAGTCTTAAATAAACAGAAAGTGGACCTATTGACCAGTTTCCCTAAGTGTACAAATATGTACTCTACATGTAATTAAATGGAACTTTCCTAAAAATAAAAACATTAAAATAAAAGAGAGAACACAGATTTTAGGTTTTCAAAATCTAACGTTTATTAAAATTTTAAACTTCATTTTTAAAATAATTTTCAAAATATTTTACATCTCATTAACTCAACAAATCAAATAAACAACTTAAATAATAAATGGAATGGCCGGTCGTATAGTGGTAAAAAAAAAACGTTAGAATATTAAATTTTAAAGTTAACAATATTAAACTTATGCAACTATTTATCAAAACTAAAATTTGGAATAAAAAGAACATCAGTTAGCCAAAAGGGAAATTTAGAACAAAAGTTAAACTTAACCACAGGATTCGCAACTTAAAATATATAAGTGAAAGGGGTCTTAGTCATGCCAATTTAATTTAACTTTAAATACTGCAAAAGAATAAAATTAATGAAAAGATATCACCCATAAACGGGAAATCGCTGAACGGCCGTAAAAAAGGTCCCGAGGACGAAATCGATGTCAGTCATCATCAGCTTGGGTGCAGTCCCTTCCTGCTCCAGAAAAGGCCAAATGGAGACGTACGTCCCGCAAAGCATCGGCACATCAAGTGAGTCCAACCATTCAAGTGGGATATGGTACTCCAAGACTCCACGAAAAGAACACTCCCGAGGCCTGATCTGCACAAAAACGGGCGGCTCCTTCACATCATAAAATTTTTAGCCGAGAGTAGCAGAGCGCCAGTGGACATCGCTCGGAACAAAAGAACAGATAGTTCCATCATCAAAACCGTGAAGTAAACAATTGGAGGTCCGGTCCTAAGACTCGGAAAATTTAAACTACTCAGTTCACTATGAAAGAACAAATCTGACCTCCGGAAGTAAACAACTATTCCAAAGGCGCCGACGATACTTCAGTAGACATCAATCACTTCGCTCGCAACGTCATTTCAAGTAAAAAAAACACTCTGATATCAGGATTCCACACACATTTACAGGCAGGCCGGGAAATAAGGCGTTCGTTCCTCAGAACGCATTTCGCTCGGCTCGCGCCGAGGCGCTGAAAACAACAACTCTATAAGACTACATTTCAGTTCCAATCAAAAGAGCAAAAAAAACAAAGAGATCGAAAAAGTGCGCGATTTGCTTATATACTGCGAAACATCGCTGCCACAGATTGTAAACAAAATTATCGATGAACGATAAAATAATTAATGACAGACGATTTTAATATTACGGTCAACCAATTAAAAACTCGAAACTTTAAAGAAGAGAAATGGAATTTTAGAGCAGACGAAAATTAAAAAGAAATGAAGTGAAACGATTTGGAAAATACGAATTCGGCAATAATTTAAATATGGACGATTCTGAAATATTTAAAAAGCTGAAAATAGAATAAAACTGTAAAATTGCGATGAATTAACCAATTTTTAACCGAGGGTAATAAATTAGGAATCAAATTAAAGGGAATAAAAAGGGCAATAAATGGAATTGCAAATTAGCAAATTTAAATAAATTTAAATTGCTAAAACCTAAAAAGAACGAACTTTTGCCGTTTTTAACACAAAACCTATGGAATACAATATATTTGAACAGAAGAATATCAAAACCTAAACAATTGGAAAATGGATAACTAAAAGAGAATGGCTATGTAAATAAGACCCCTGAACACATTTAAACTAAAAACAAAATTATTAACTATCCAAAAGTATAACCCAACAACTCCTTCGAACGTCCCAAAAAAATTTTTCATTTGAAAAATGAAAAATTTTAGCTAACACATGACAAAATTTCGCGAAACGAAGGAGAAAAAAAAAATCAAAATCTCAACTACATCTGTAACATGAGCCATAAAAATCATATAGAAAATCAAATTCCTTATAAATAAATCAAAAATCAAACAATAACTTCACTAAACACTCTCATAATATCAGATCATAAATTTCTTAACTCTAAAATAAACATGTAGATTCACCATTAAATCCTTCAACTTCATTATAACTCTATACTATGAAAATTCATCAATTCATTTTAAGATGCTCCAACAAATACGTCATCAAAGAGAAACAGTAGAAAAATAATAAACAGATCTCCATATCATTAGCTGTCATGAATAAACATAAATTTTAACGAAAACTTTGGACCAGCCAAAGAATTCCAATATTCTAAACAATAAATTTTGAAATGGTACCTTCAACATAACAACCAATAAATACAAATCAACAAATTCATCATGAATCTCCTCCTCTACAAAGAAAACAAATATTCGAAGCATAATTTTCAATTTAAATAATAATATCAAAGTTGGCTCAAGTTACAAACAAAAAAAAATTTGTGGAATATTTACCCCCAAAATAACAAACTCAATTCCCTAACAATTTGGAACTGAACACAAATTTAACCGACTTGTTTACAAATTATACTTTAAACTGATTACTTGGCAAATTAGATCGTTTAAAATACAAATATACATTAAAATGACCTTATGCATCATTTTACACCAATATCAATAAACGCGATTCTACTAATTATTGTGCAACATCTTGCACTCTCAACAACAATAAACTCAAATATCATAACTGCAACTCTGGAAATCTCAAAAAATTCTCATAAAAATAAAAAAAAATTAAGACAAGGGGCCGAGGGTTGTGAGTCCTCTCAAAGGTTGTGAATCTTTTTTGAACCCAAAAAAATAGCACAAAAATATCCATCAAGTATAAGTAGTACATTTAAATTCACTAACTGCCAAGTGTATCACATTACTTTAAACAAAATACCAAAGAAAAAATCATGTTACAAATCCCCATTTAATTTTCAAAACCAAAAGAACTCAAATTGCATTGCACAATTTTAAATATTCCACTTAAAAAAAAATTTAATTCTCCTATAATAAAATAAATTTATCCACTTTAACGACCAAAAAAAAATTTTAAAGACAGTATAAAAAATATCAGATTCAGAATTAAGAACAAACAAACTGATTTTATCACCACTCTATTTGAGTGTGAAAACCAAACACATGATCAATGTGAAGAACAAGATAACTCAAGTTGATATTTATGTCACACTCATATTGGAGTGTAAAAAACACCTGCATTACCCAATTTTTCAATAAATCACCAGTATTTCATCATCTACATTCACATATCAGTGAGCATTTAAATCTCAATTCCAAATCAGAACATAAAAAATTCTAAGTCGAAAAACTACTGCTTTAATTCTATATAATTTAACTTAATAAAGAAAAATATTCTCATTAAATTTACTCAATTAATTTTACTCTATTTCATCAAAACAATTCTAAGTGTTGCAGGGAGCGTGGGTTACAAGATCAACAAAATAAAAAAGATTTGTTAATGAGATGGGATTAGAACAAAAAATGTAAATTCTACAAAGTGCGTTCTCGCATGCCTATAATCTCTTAAATTTATGAATTAAATGCAATTTTACACTACTTCAAATAATAAAATTCAAATCAAATTAACTTAAATTAAGGAATGCTTAAATAAAAATTCTAAATGAAAATGTCATATTCAAAAATTCTAAAGTTTCCTAAAAAAATTCTAAATGAAAATATTTAAATTAATCCTAAAATTTCAATTTTAATCAAAATATTAAAGTAAATTACTCTAATTTAGTTTAAGAACATTCTAAAATATCCAGCCTTAGTTTAAAATCTTATCAAAATCTCAATAGTAATTACTTTTAGAATAAACAAGTATGGAATCAGTTTACGGAAATTTCATTTTTAAGAACACAAATTATTAAGAACATATATTACAGTTAGCATGAATAAGCCCCTAGACTGGTCAAACGGCGCCAATTGTTCGGTAGAAAAAGTGCATTTTATGATATACTAAAAACAAAGAACATTCTGAATCATTCTAAGTATTCTAAGTTCTTAAAGCTCTTACTCAAGGTTCTTGAAACCTAAATGTCATCTGAAATACTCTAAAATATCTGAAATTTGCAAAGCTCATCTAACATACATCTGAAAACACTGAAATACACTCTGAAAAAGTTCTAAAGTTCCTCTAACCTGAAAACATTCTAAAAATAAACTGAAAGTCTTAAATAAACTGAAAGTCTTAAATAAACAGAAAGTGGACCTATTGACCAGTTTCCCTAAGTGTACAAATATGTACTCTACATGTAATTAAATGGAACTTTCCTAAAAATAAAAACATTAAAATAAAAGAGAGAACACAGATTTTAGGTTTTCAAAATCTAACGTTTATTAAAATTTTAAACTTCATTTTTAAAATAATTTTCAAAATATTTTACATCTCATTAACTCAACAAATCAAATAAACAACTTAAATAATAAATGGAATGGCCGGTCGTATAGTGGTAAAAAAAAAACGTTAGAATATTAAATTTTAAAGTTAACAATATTAAACTTATGCAACTATTTATCAAAACTAAAATTTGGAATAAAAAGAACATCAGTTAGCCAAAAGGGAAATTTAGAACAAAAGTTAAACTTAACCACAGGATTCGCAACTTAAAATATATAAGTGAAAGGGGTCTTAGTCATGCCAATTTAATTTAACTTTAAATACTGCAAAAGAATAAAATTAATGAAAAGATATCACCCATAAACGGGAAATCGCTGAACGGCCGTAAAAAAGGTCCCGAGGACGAAATCGATGTCAGTCATCATCAGCTTGGGTGCAGTCCCTTCCTGCTCCAGAAAAGGCCAAATGGAGACGTACGTCCCGCAAAGCATCGGCACATCAAGTGAGTCCAACCATTCAAGTGGGATATGGTACTCCAAGACTCCACGAAAAGAACACTCCCGAGGCCTGATCTGCACAAAAACGGGCGGCTCCTTCACATCATAAAATTTTTAGCCGAGAGTAGCAGAGCGCCAGTGGACATCGCTCGGAACAAAAGAACAGATAGTTCCATCATCAAAACCGTGAAGTAAACAATTGGAGGTCCGGTCCTAAGACTCGGAAAATTTAAACTACTCAGTTCACTATGAAAGAACAAATCTGACCTCCGGAAGTAAACAACTATTCCAAAGGCGCCGACGATACTTCAGTAGACATCAATCACTTCGCTCGCAACGTCATTTCAAGTAAAAAAAACACTCTGATATCAGGATTCCACACACATTTACAGGCAGGCCGGGAAATAAGGCGTTCGTTCCTCAGAACGCATTTCGCTCGGCTCGCGCCGAGGCGCTGAAAACAACAACTCTATAAGACTACATTTCAGTTCCAATCAAAAGAGCAAAAAAAACAAAGAGATCGAAAAAGTGCGCGATTTGCTTATATACTGCGAAACATCGCTGCCACAGATTGTAAACAAAATTATCGATGAACGATAAAATAATTAATGACAGACGATTTTAATATTACGGTCAACCAATTAAAAACTCGAAACTTTAAAGAAGAGAAATGGAATTTTAGAGCAGACGAAAATTAAAAAGAAATGAAGTGAAACGATTTGGAAAATACGAATTCGGCAATAATTTAAATATGGACGATTCTGAAATATTTAAAAAGCTGAAAATAGAATAAAACTGTAAAATTGCGATGAATTAACCAATTTTTAACCGAGGGTAATAAATTAGGAATCAAATTAAAGGGAATAAAAAGGGCAATAAATGGAATTGCAAATTAGCAAATTTAAATAAATTTAAATTGCTAAAACCTAAAAAGAACGAACTTTTGCCGTTTTTAACACAAAACCTATGGAATACAATATATTTGAACAGAAGAATATCAAAACCTAAACAATTGGAAAATGGATAACTAAAAGAGAATGGCTATGTAAATAAGACCCCTGAACACATTTAAACTAAAAACAAAATTATTAACTATCCAAAAGTATAACCCAACACTACTAGCGCCACTCTTATTCGTTTAGCTCGAAATTTGAATAGGAGTCATCTTTCATAAGTGCAAACGAGCCTCCCAAATTTCATTTATCTAGCACAACTCCTTCTTGGTATTGGGATTTTATTTTCCACCAGTGTGAACCATGGACAAAAATTTCTTTCTCCATTAAAAGGTTTTCTTCGACAGTGAACTTTTGAAAAATGTTGACCATTTTAGTTTCAAGGGAATTCTTTCAAATCGATTTGAAGCGCAACAATTTTATTAACCATTGTTATTGATAGTTTCATTGATATTGCAAATAATTAAAACTTCGGTATTGGCCCTTTTCAGCCTGGGGCCCGTTTGAGTTTAATCGATCTAGAACTGGCCCTGTAGTTCATGTGACTAAAATGTTCGATTAGTTTTAGATATTTTTAAAGCATAATTAAAACTTACTTATATTAACAAAACGAATGAAACTATTTAATTTTCTGTTATAAGAATAAAAATGTATAGTAAAAGGAAATAAATAATGAAAATTAATAAATAAGTTTTTGTTATAATACATACGGAGATAAAAGAAAACCACAATAAGAGATTAAAACCTTTATCTGAGTTTGTCACTTTTTGGAATATTATTGATAAATTAATAAACAATTTGTTATATAACCCTTGTAATATTTGAAAAGAACTTTTGGGCACTTGCTTTACTTTGATATAAAAGCCTAAGCAAGTGTAGGCCAGCTTTGCTATCTATAAAAAATTAAATAAATTAAAAATCCTGACAACTATGTTCAATTGTTGAAAATTAGCATTTTTAAAAGAAATATTCAATTGTGGATAGACAGAACAGTCTCATATATGGCCACTCCTACATTTGGCCACTCCCATTTTTAGCATTCAGAGATTTCTCAGAGCATTGAAATAACTTTTATTTGCAATAAACATGAAATACGAGGGTACAATTTTAAATAGGCGGCTTCATGTCTAATCGCTATTTCCGCAAGTGTTAAAATAACCAAGAAAGAATCTGAATATTGAAATAACTTTTCGGTGTGGATTTCATATTGATACTGAAACTGATAGTTTAAGTCTCAAATTCATTATATTTGATTTAAGGTTCCAATGTTCATGTGCAAATTTTTATGTCAGTAGCTGTTTGGCCTGCCCTCTGTTGAGTTCAAAATAAATAACATTATATTATGGCTCAACAGAACACGAGGTTGCGGAAAACCAAAAACGAATTTTTTTCATACTGTTCATAGACACCGATAATATTTTGAAAGTATATCCTATACAATAAATGATTTCGTTTAATTGTTATATGCAGAGGCAGTCTAACGAGCTATCCGGATAGCTGCGCCCTACAAAGGCAGCAGCAAGTTGAAATAGATAGAACAGAAAAAACGGATAAACTTAGAAAATCCTTTACAGACGGAACGTGTTGTGCAGTAAGAAAAGCGATTGTGTAAGGTTGCTTTAAAAAATTCGCCATTGATAATTTTGAGCGATTGACAGCGACTTATTGCTCGGCTATATTTTGTAAAAACTATTAAATATTATATATGCAGTATATATAATACGTATGTGCTTCTGCAGGACTGCCCAGTTGTCTCGCGGCCCACAATCGGATTGTGAAATAATTTTATATTTAATTTGAAATATTTTTATTTTTTCGTATAAATCCAGTACAGTTTAAAATTAAACACTTTAAGTAAATTTAATTATTTGAAATTTTGACAATTTCCGAATGAAGTTCTAACATAAATTAACAACATGAAGCATGAATTTTGTTAGCCGCATCCTCACTATGAAATAATTTTGCACCTACTGAAGTCAGCTTTTAAGATTTAAAATTTAATTTTTTGAATCTTGTACAATTTCTTGACGTCAATCATTCAAAATAGTGAAATAAAATATGATATACTTATCTACATTTATCAAATTATTGTTTTATGCGAAATTTTTCATTAGAAATCTCACGAAATCAATTTTGATATGTTTAGATAACCAATTTTGACGAAGTTTTCCGTTTATTTGAATTTTCAGAGATTTCAATTGAATGAGAACAACATATTACCGGGGTAAAAATTAGATAATTAAAAATCTAAAAAACTGATGCAAATTTTAGTAAATTTAATTTTGTATGAAAAACAATATATACTAATTCAATTTATATAATTTGCGAAAGAGAAAGAAAGGAAACTTAATACATTATGTGCTGCTCATATAATTTGGATATTATCCATTAATTATATAAATAGTTTAAAACAACTTACACTACCTCGAAATGTGTACATCCCAGCGTTTCATATGTTTTTATCGCTTCTCCCATCTGTCATATCATGTCCCCAAGGCCATGGCCCTGCGCCCATCAGCCAGTCCCTCTACTCATCTTACTTTTTCTACCTCTACTAGCTGCCTTCTTCGGCCTTAGTTTTTTCCTCTCTGAAGACTTGGAGAAGGGAATGATTTCAGTCATTACACCCCCTATCAAGCACGACTTGAAACTCTATCATTTACCTCTATCACCCCTTATCAAGCAAGATGCAAACTCTATCATTTCATAAAACTCCTTTCTCTCTGATCGGTCTCTTTTCGTTAGACGTTTAAAAAGTGTGGGGCGGCGGGGGAGCGCTCTTAGGCAATTATTTTAACCCTATCAGTGAATCCTTGACTCAATCGTTTTTGCAGAGTACAAATAAATATAAAAAATGATTGCTTATTGAACGTGATAGATCATCATTTTTCCGATATATTACTTTATAAAGCAGTAGTTATTCTAAAATATTACAGTTACACTATTTGTAACAATCAAGAATTTTTTTTTATTTCAATAAATTTATTTCAAAGATAACGTTGTTCACACTTTTGTTTACATATATACATGCCAGCAAAAACATACGATTTGCGTTGAGGCATACTCAAAACATGTTTTATTGCCAAAATCTCAAATTAATACTTTTGGCCTAATCATAACATACTTTCTACACATATATTGTGCATGTACTGCAGGTAACAATTATTAATATTTTGTTGAAAGCTATTTTTTTCTATGATACTCCTGAAAATATATGTTTTATTAATCAGCGGTGATTATCACAATCTGTTATATGACAACTATGCAGGTGAACAAAATATTACCATCTGGTGTATTTTCCTTTTTTATCCAAAAAGAAGTCTTATATTTATTTGGCATCATTCAAAGTCTGACTCCGAGAAATAGTCACGTGCTCCCACATCTCTGACACTTATATTGCTTTGTTTCCGAATTTCCTGGTCTGGGAACAGCTTTATAGGGATTCTTCAAAAAATTAGAAATCAAATATTGTTATGCGTTCCTAACTGTGACCAAGAGACCAACAATCATTCTCTTTTACGTAAGATTTAAGTACAATTAATGTATAAATTTAAAGAAAGGAATTAAATTCATTTATGTTCTATTTTGATTATATTTTTGATCTAACTTTATGGACTATTTAAAAAATATTACCTCCGCAATATACCCCCCCCCCCCTCAGAGTTGAGGCAGTTTTCATAAAATTTTGCATCTTATTTTAAGAAAATTTTTAATTGCAAGTATATACTTAGAATCAATATTTGACAAAATATAGAATATAAATAAATTTGAAATGTATAAATTTGAAACACCCCGTGTACCTTTTGTGACATCTCATCGCTATGTGACGAATCAGTGTGGTACAATCTGTTAAAGGTGAGAATAACTAATATGTTAAGCGCTGGCCGCTTAAATAATATAGCAAAATAATATTCCTTTAATAATTCCTTTAATAATTGCATTATTCAATAAAATAACAGTCCTTAAATAATATTCCTTTCAGATTCGGAATTTCAAGAACAAATTTTCAAGAGCAAATTTTCTTTCAAATGAAACTACTAAATTTAAATAATAGCTTAAGAAAATCCCCTGAAATAAGTTGGTTGGATTTGTCACCCAAATGCTTGGATATAAATTACTTTATAAACATGTAAAATGTATTACAAACAAATGAAATGAAAATGATTTGCTACGTTTCGTTTTTCGGACTAGCTATAAATAATGATACTTTATGGCGGTATAAAAATAAGATAGAGTTTTCAGTTAATAGATCTATAGCGGTGTTTGCTCTATTTATTTCATTTGCTTTACTGCAAACATTCAGTACATCAATCTAACTACTTTATTTCAGACAATCGAATTTTGTAAGTTAAGATTCTACCTCAATAAGTTTTCACTTCATGTGTATTCATGTTTTACTTTATTTAAACTTTATATATATATATAAACTTTATATATATATATATATATACTTTATATATATATAAACTTTATATATATATATATACTTTATATATATATATTATTATACATGGTGTTTAAAAACAGAGACAAAGAACGTCGGTTGAACCGTCGGTTGTAGTTCCAGTTGCAATAATTCTTTAAATGAAGTAGAGTATTATGAAATAGTTAGGTAAATCATGTTGTCGTTGTTGTTGAGACCCATACCGTCCGATCAACCAGAAAGGTATAAGGTAATAGTTAAATCATGTTGTTGTTGAGATTCAGACGGTCCGACCTACCAGAAAGGTGTAAGGTAACCGTTTGGACGGCCGGGAAGTGCCACCCAATTTAGACCGGAACCCAGTGGGGGAGGCATCCACAGAGACTGTACCCTCCTTCCCCTACCACCAACTACTCGGAAGGACTTACTGACCCACATGTTTAACGTGATCGTACTCCGCATGAACACGGCGGCATTTGTGGCAGCGTGCAAATCCAGCGCGCAAACCACCGAGCTGCCGTACCCGAAATGTGCCAACAGCACGCGGTGTTCCCAGGTGATTACCCACCCAAGTACTAACCGCGCCCGATGCTGCTTGACTTCGGTGATCTAACGAGAACTGGTTTTTTATACAGCCTCTCTAGCGAAAAAAAAAACAAATTACAAAAACCTAATTAATACCGTATTTAGTAAAACTGGCAAAAATATGGCTGTAATATGATAAAATTTGACTGTTATATTTTTCTACATTTCTTATTCTTATCAACAAAACATCTAGTATTTACAGTGTCTTTTTTATGTTGTTTCCACTGTTTGTTTGTTTGTTTGTGTGAATTTTAGAATTTTTGAACCACTTCTATTCCGATTTTCTTGAAATTTTACGCACATACGTATTTGCGATGCCAATATAGCAATCTATCAAACGTGAGTCGACCCTTTTTCATTGTGGGATCATGCTCAGAATGCCTATACAAATCTTATTGTTGAAAGATAGGTAATCAAAATAGAGTACAATATTAAGCTTCGTGCCTCAGTGTATATAATCCCATTGTAGGATAGTTAAAAATGAGTCCAATGTGCAGGTTCACTTCTACATAACTATAAAGGAGAAAAATTTTAACACTAGATATTACTCATAATGAGCAATGAATTAATGTTTTTTTATATGTTACGGTAAAAGAGAGTAATCGGAGATTATGTATATTCGCCGGTTATTATGCATAATCACCGACCATCTTGGTAAGTTTGATAAGTTTCACAAATTTCTCACTGATAAATATGCCAGATTTCTGATAAATACGCCAGAACGTCTCACTTTTACCGGCGATCTTGCATAATTCCCAAACGAAGTTTGTAAATTTGATAAATATGCCAGAATTTCTCATTTTACCAACGATCTTGCATAATTCCCAAACGAAATTGATAAATTTGATAAATATGCCAGAATTTCTCTCTTTTACCGACTATCTTGCAGAATTCCCAAACGAAGTTGGTAAATTTGATAAATATGTCAGAATTTCTCACTTTTACTGGCAATTATGTATAATTCCCAAATGAATTTGGTAAGTTTGATAAATATAGCTGAATATTGTTAAGAACACGTAAAACGACCTCTTCAGAGGAGTCTCTTTTAAAAGCCAGAGAGAGAAAATACCCGTACATGCAATCTCTCATATGACGTGAATTTAGAATTGCCATGTGCTGATGTTCGGAGGGCGTTTGCCAAATTTGGAGATCTATCTGCAATTTGGCGATATTTAGCGACTTCTCGAAGGTACTAGAAACACCTCAAAATAACTAATATTCTACGAGATATTAGAGGTTTATAGAAGTTTCAATAGAGAATCTCCGGAGTCATCATTTAGTTGGAGCGGAGTTGACGTAATACGAGCTACATTGAACTGTTGTTGTTGTTGAGATCCAGACAGTCCGACCTACCAGAAAAGTGTAAGGCAACTGTTTGGACCGGGAAATGCCCACCAATTTAGACCGGAACCCAGTGGGGGAGGCATCCACAGGGATCGTACCCTCCTTCTCCTACCACCAACCTCTCGGAAGGACGTACGGACCCACATGTTTAACGTGATCGTACTCCGCATGAACACGGCGGCAGTTGTGGCAGCGTGCAAATCTAGCGCGCAAACCACCGGGCTACCGCACCCGAAACTTGCCAACAGCACGCGGTGTTCCCAGGTGGTCACCCACCTAAGTACTAACGGCGCCCGATGCTGATTGATTTCGGTGATCTTACGAGAACCGGTGTTTTCAGCACGGTAGGGCCGTTGGCTGTGCTACATTGAACTGTTCTTGTTGTTGAGACCCAGACCGTCCGACCTACCAGAAAGGTTTAAGGTAACTGTTTGGACGGCCGGGAAGTGCCATCCAATTTGGACCGGAACCCAGTGGGGGAGGAATCCACAGGGACCGTACCCTCCTTCCCCTACCACCAACCTCTCGGAAGGACTTACGGACCCACATGTTTAACGTGATCGTACTCCGCGTGAACACAGCGGCAGTTTTGTCAGTGGCTGGAATCGAACCCGGGCCTACCGAGTGCAACTCCAGCGCGTTAACCAATGGGCTACCGCGGCCCGCTACATTGAACTGTGACATACGTCAGATTTTTAAGAATATTATCGGCTATTTTGTGAACTTAGTGGATCATTTAATTGTTGTACCTGAAAGTTGTTTAGTGATATTGTAAGATAGTTATCGAATTGTCATACTGTATAGTGATCCTCTTTACGATGTGCTTGTGATAAAACATGCTAGTTATCCAGAAATTTAGACTCATTCTTGTATCCTAAGCGTACACACATTATTCTAGGGGATGCGTTGTAATAAATTCTGTTCCTCCACTGCTTTTTATAATAACTATCATATACGCTTGTATAGTGTCCAGAAATCCCACGTCTAACACCAATTCGCTGGAATCGTGGGTGTACACTCAAGATACAAGAATGAGTCCAAATTTCAGGAGAACTGACACGTTTATTCACAAGCACAGCGTAAACAGGAACAATATACAGTTAACCAGCTCGATAACTATCTCACAAGACCACTTAAGAACTGTTTGGTACAGTAAAATAGCAATTAAATGCTCCACTAATTTCATAAAATAGCCGATAATATTCTCAAAACACTGACATATGTCACAGTTTCATGTAGTTCGTATCACATCAACTGCGTTCCAATTGAGTAATGCCTCTTTTTATGGACTCTATATAGAAACTTCTAAAATTCTGCCATATTAGAATATTAGTTATTTCATCGTTTTCCTCAAACCTCTAAAAAGTTGCCAAATTGGCGATACATTGTCAAATCCGGCAACCCCCTTCAGAACTTCAGCGCAATCCTAAATTCACATACACAAATACATTTTAAGAGCATTTTAGTAAAATCGTGTAACTAAAAAAAGATTGCATTAAATCAAAGACAACAAATCGTAGATTAAAAGGTCATTTATGACGTACATTGAAAAGGTCAGAGCACTTCCGGATATCTTCATACCTTTCATCAGTGGCTATATATATAGCCACTGAGTGGCTATATATATGTTCGTGGCGGCATTAGTCCCCCCTGGGGGATACATTCTCATGTATTGTATCAATTGAAAAATTTTTTCAAGCCATTTAAATACGCAGGTATCACGCTATATTTATACTACTTTCCATTCACAACACTGATTTTTCTAAAATGTTCTTGTAAAATTAAAAAAAAAATCTACTTAAAAATGGATTTTGGTATGAAAAAGTCGAGTTGAGCCGCATTCCATTTAATGTTGCTTAATACACTATTTAACACACTGCTTAACACACTATTTTTACAATTTTTTTAAAATCTTATCGATGAGTGTTTGCTAATGCGAACGTAAATATGAAGCGCCAGGTTCAATTCACGTTTCTATTGAATGCGATTTCAACAGAAACCCTGAAATCGAATTAAGTGTAGTTAATTCTAATGCCCTAGAATTGGCAACCGAAATTAATGTGACCTTTGAAGTATGAGGTATTCTGAAGGGATAACAATAGGCATTATCTGACATTGTCAATGGTATATAGTTCATCATATCTGCGTATAAAGTCGAGCATCCAGATTCGCTTTCAAATGTTGGCTAATTCTGATTTTTATCAAAAATAAAGTTTCATTCTCTACCACTTTATTACGCATAGTATTTAACTTTAAAGTTTTTGTCTAAAACACAATAGCAATATAGGGAACATTTTTAGAGTAAAAAGTAATCTTAAATTAAATTTTATTTTATTAAATTTTATTTTCTATTCTCAGTCACGATGTTGCGCTTCTGTTTTGAAAATGTCACGTTCCAAAGCTAAATATTTTCTAGGAAAGTGGGAAGCAATAAAAATAATATCAAAATTGAATTTACGTACATAAAGGGAAAAATGTTGCACAAAAATAATTTGCCGATCCCAGAGTTTAAGAGGTACTAGCAAAATAGTGGTTATGAAGTGTGAAATAATCATGTTTAAAATGCAGGAATTATTAGCATAAATATTTATAAAAAGTTTGAGAGAAATTACGAATTTCATTTCTTAATACTACCGATTTTGACTCTTCTAATGTTTTTTCCTTTTCATTGTAAACGAATATTAAATATGGCTAAATCAACAAACACATAAATATATATGAATGATTTATGCTTCTATAATTTGATATATTTTATTAAAAATGCTTTTCAGAGTTTACCATGATTTAAATGTATTAAATTTTTATTATATTTACATTAATAAAAGCCATGAAGTTTACCAATATGTCATACTGCAGATTTTAAAAGATGATTCTTTTTTAATATTTTGCAACATAGTTGAAAAGTGTTCATGACTTTTGGCCATTCTGTCTGTCCGTTTGCACGATAACTACCTTAAAAATAACTTTATCCAAATGATATTTTAGTATGTGATTGAGACGGTCTCTAGGACATAAGGAAATAAAAATGAATAATATCACCCAATTAATTTTGGATTGAACCCAAGTTAAAAATATGAAATACATTGAATCCTACGGGACTTAATTTTTCAAATATTTTTAAGCTGAGTTAAAATTCATTGATTAGAAAATTTTATGAAATATTCAAATTATCACATAAAATGTGTAAAACCATTTTCAGCGAAAAGTGTTAAGTAGTTTTTTCAATAAAAATTAAAATAATAATTACATACATATTATTCACGTGATTTGTTTCAAAACAAAGTATGGCATCCATTTTTGTCTCCGGGGGTAAAGATCGTGATGTTCAAGGATAGTTTACATTTATATTTAGTGTTGCATCCGTCATAAAACCATTATTTTTTGCGTATTATCGGTGTATCTAAATTCTGTGCCAACGCAGTTACAATATTTTTTTATTTTAAATGATCACTAAACTTTTATCGTTTCTGCAATAAAGATTAATTTCTATAGCATGTAGAATGTAAACAAATCAGAGATGGTAAGGTGAGTTGCATAAGAAATGCTGAATTTTTTTCACGCAAAATTATTTAGCTCTGGAGTCTGGAATATAAGTGATATGAATGAAATCTTTATTGATTTTACATGAAGAAGCAGCTGATTTATATTTCGATGATGACAATTTAATAAAGTTCATTTTGTATAACTAACATCATCTTTTCCGATTTCATGTATAATAAATTACTGTAGTACTGTGATAATTGAAAAAATATCAACGTTGAATGTATCATATTCCAGAGATGTTAAAATAAAATTGCATTTCAGTTGGAAAGTGCTTCATAATGAATATTTTATGCATGATTGATCTTTCTTGTTAAACATTGTGATCGAAAAGCCATGTACATTAAATCTTAAAATCATGTACCGAGAAATTGAAATATATTTTTAAGTAGTTATATAGCATTGACATAACTTCAACAATATATCAGAATTATTATATAATGTTTTTAAGACGCTGGACAATAATTACATACCTCTTTTAATCAATCGAAACACATTACGATTTCCTTCTGTGAAACATTTTTTTTAGAGCAATATTTCTAAAACCATTCTTATAAGAGTGTTATTGAAAAGCTCAAGAGTTCATTAAATAGTTTCAGTCACTATTTCACACAGTTTATCTGGGGTTGAAATGGAAGTCTTGCCTGTTTTATCTTTGCCATCAGCAGATCAAATTTCCTGAAACGCTTTATTAAACTCGTAATTGCTAAAATTTTTGGAGTTTTAGATCATGGATATTTCTTCTGAAACTCTTCAATGACACTCGTATAAGAACTATTAGAGAAAGAATACTCTAAAGTAAAAGTTCTTTCTCTCTGAGAAAGCAATATGGGCCTCAATTGATAAAAAATAGGACTGTAATTGTCGTCGGCCGTATTAAAAACAGGAGACAACATTTCTGATATATTTTTGCGTGCATATTAAGACGCACTGACTGCAAGAAAATTCTGCTACTTCAATTTCTCGAAACATTATATGATTTTAAAATTTGAGCGACTTTTCTATGATTTTTTGCACCTACTGTATTTAGAAGTCATGGCCATAAAATCTACAATGCGGATTTTATAAGGAATATTATTCAAAATCTTCAACTATACTATTCAAAATTTTGTTTATTTTTAAGGATAAAACTTTTTATGCAGTTACAAAAGTCAAACGCATAATCTAATATTTCAGCATCAACGCAGTGATTGCTGTCCATATATATTGCTGTCCACTAGACGGGTGGCAAAATTAGGAATTTCTGTCCCTTAACCAAAATATGTAAAATGACTCACCAAAATTTTGGTTTCCCTAAAACTGAAGTTTTGCCTTCCAAAATTTTAGTTTTGGCCCTTAAAATAAAAGCATGTAATAAAATAGTTCACAAATTTTAGTTTTGGCCCCTAAAATAAAAGCATGTAATAAAATAGATCCAAAATTTTAGTTTGGGCTCCTAAAATAAAAGCATGTAATTAAAAAGTTCCAAAATTTCACTTTTGGCCCCCTAAAATAAAAGCATGTAATAAAAATAGTTCCAAAATTTTAGTTTGGGCCCCTAAAATAAAAGCATGTAATAACAAAGTTCCAAAACCTTAGTTTTGGTCCCTAAAATAAAAGAATGTAATAATATTGCCTTAAGTTGGAAGGGATCAAATCTCGAAGGGCCTAAAATTTAAGCCGTTCTAGAGGTTCTTGGAGCAGAGAACGAGCCTGTAAAAATGTATGTGTGTAAATGACATAAGTAAATGACGTACGTAAATGACGTACGTAAATGACATAACGTAATGGCGCGAAAATGTTACGTAATATTCGTTATAACGAAGAGAAAATTTCATCTTAAGACACTGATTCTTGATTATCAAAGAAAGTGCTTGAAATAGGCAAAACCATAATAATAACGTAACGATGCAACATAATTACGTAAACATTTTATAGATAAAAATGCTTCATAAAATGAAATTGTATATCGAGTTTCAGCTCTGGTATTTTGGCAGCCGAAAACGAGTCCGTCAAAGATAAGTACAGTCAATGGTGAGAAAATATCGTTTCAAGTTAAATAGAATAGTGTAAGGAAAAATCAGTGTAATTAGTCATAAATACTTAATACGCACAACTGTTATAATTACAATAAAATATTTATATTTTTCAATAAAAGCTTTAAGGAAAACATTGTTTCTTTCTCGGTGTCCCAAATATCCCTGCTAACTCCGGATTCCTATTTTTTTGGGGCCCTTAAGCGTCACTTAGCCACACTTAATACTAGTTATGGTCCTGCACTAAACTCACATTTTAGATTTTGAATGTATCAAAATTTGCCCCCAGAAAAATGCACGTGAATACTGTATTAGTATAGCATATACTTCTCGCCTAATCAGTTTAATCGAAAAAACCTCTCGATTCTATCAGCACAAACTCTGTTCACAAAAACAAACTGAGCTACAAACATAACTCTGACACAAGATTACTATATTTTACCAACTTACAATATCTTCAAGTTGATTTAAGAATAATTGGTAAAGGCCATAGACCTACAATTCAGCTTTTGAATGTTTCACAACCCGCAGTTACAGATAGTGCACTCGAACACAAGTGTACAATATTTTCCCTACCGCTGCACTTTAATGCCGCCGTTTAATGAACATTATAATGGGAAGATTCTGCAGGTAGCAGATTCCATTAGACAATAGACTCCAAGTAGGTAGCAGACAATAGACTCCAAGGCGAGGCGATCACTAGTTTTACGCCCATAAATCGCCAGGGAGCAAAGGCAAAATACATTTCAGGCAAAGCCGCAGCCGAAGGCCACATTCTCGATGGGATCATTCACCGGGTAGGATCCCGAAGAACACCCGCTAAGCCCGATCCCAGCCACCGTCCGGACCTTGCCTCAGGCAATGAATAGGCGCAGTCCAGTGGTCACGGACACCAGGAAGAGTCGGGGCCTGATAGACTCGCTGGTTCGACGGACAGTTCATCGTCTACCAGTTAACCCGATTAATATGCTCCCCAGAGTCGGAGGATCAAGGCTACAGATCCAACATCCGTAACTACCATCTCAGGGAGGCCCGCCCGGGGGGGGGGGGGGGTCTGCAGGTAGCAATACAAAATCTCTCAGTTACACTGTTTGAAAAATATATTTGGTTTGAAGGTTGTTCATCATCATGCATAATAATGAGTAATGACATATAAAGCTTCAAAAACTTACCAGCAATATCTTTTCCGAGGACAGAAATTGCCAAATTTCATAAAATAAATCTAAGTGCGCCGGCGCAAGACTGGCTGCATTATACTCTGGGAGTATTTAAAATAGTGGTTATTGAATATATACATACATATATACATATATATATATATATATATAAATATGTATATATATATATATATATATATATATATATATATATATATATATATATATATATATATATATATATATATATATATCTTTAAAAGCCAAAAATATCTAAAACTATTTAGTATATCCAAATGCAATCGATTCATTAGGCACCATGCAGCCATTTCATATTGTTTACTATATAAATCTCAAAGGAATATAAAAAAAGAAGTGAACCATAAAAAGTACCACAAATTGGCCGGACGGGTGGTACTTTAAATCATGGTACTTTTTATGCTTCACTTCTTTTTTTATATTCCTTTTGGAGATTATATATATATATATATATATAATCATACTGTTATTTATATATCAATTTTAAGAATGCGCAATGTTTAATGAATTTTCTTTTTGCAGTAAATATATTATAATTCAATAAAAAGCAAAACAAGAATAAAATTTCAAATTATATAACACATAGCAAAAAAATAGGTCTTTAAGAAAATACAACAAAACACAGCATTATGCAAAAACACTTCCGATATTTAATCTCCATAATAGGTATGCTTTATATATGACTCCACAAGTACATTTTACAATTCCTGCCACAGCAGGAATGTTTGTATAATCATTGTACTTATGGCGACACTCCTCTATCCATTTGCTTAAGCCCCCAGATCAAGAGATTGGCATAAAACTCTCCAAAGCTTTTTGATCTCCAGAGACGCTCTGTTTTGAATGTGACGAATGCGCAACGCCTCTGCACTGGCTCATAAAAGCCAACCCCAGAACATTCTCATCAGCAATCATTCGTATTCAGATGACTACGGTTACGCACGTTATGATGTAGCGCCATGCTATGTATATTCTTGTAAATATCTTACTTTATGTTTCTGTAAATGAACTCCACTTTTTATGATGGCCTCTGTAATGACTAAGATACGACATCGCACCTTCGCCATACACTTATTACTGTTACTTACACAGTAGTGTTGCCATAAAAACAATTTCTGTGTGTGTGTATGTTGTTGTTGCTGAGACCCAGACCGTCCGACCTACCGGAAAGGTATAAGATAACTGTTTTGACGGTCGGGAAGTGCCACCCAATTTAGACCAGAACCCAGTGGGGGAGGCATCCACAGGGACCGTACCCTCCTTTCCCTACTACCAACCTCGCGGAAGGACTTACGGATCCACATGTTTAACGTGATCGTACTCCGCATGAACACGACGGCAGTTGTAGCAGCGTGCAAATCCAGCGCGCAAACCACCGGACTGCCGCGCCCGAGAAGTGCCAACAGCACGCGGCGTTCCCAGATGGTCACCCACCCAAGTACTAACCGCGCCCGATGCTGCTTGACTTTGGTGATCTATCGAGAACCGGTGTGTGTGTGTGGGAGAGTATGGTAACAAAATATCTTGTATCTCATTTCTTCAAATATCATTTCTACGAACTTCAATGGATTATGATGGGGTGAAGGGAATCATTATGACCCTCAAGAAGAACGCACTGTACTCAAAGTCCTGCTTATATATTAAAGTTCTGCTCATATATTAAAGTCCTGCTTAAATATTTTACAGGACATATACGGCCCTGCTTACAAGATTTTCAGTCAACCATCTGGGAAGTGGTTAAATCCACAATCTAAACAACACTAACCTTTCGAAGAGCGACGAGAATTGTGACAAATATGCCTACAAATCATACACTACAGAATTCTATACATTTAAGTTTTTCCCTTTCAAACTAAATGTTTTTATCCTCAATAGTTCTGAGGAGGCTCTGATTAACTTCATAACCCAATGGGTTCATAAGTAATTATGAACCCATTGAGTATTAACTTAATTCTCTTTAACCCATGATTGGAAATTTGATAGATAAGGATTCAACTTCTTTAATAAACTGCCTACGAAATTCAGAGCTATTGGTAAATTCATTCAGTACTAAATCAACATCATTCTTAGAAGTTTCAATAGCGAATCCTCTTTTAAAAATCTTCTGAACATTTTCTGAACACACCGTAGTAGAGTAGCATACATAAGAAGTATATACACTATCTTAGTACAGTGGAACCCATCTTAAACGGAATTCAGGGGACCGAAAGAATGTTCCGTATTGAAAAGGTTTCTGTTTCATGCAGGTCATTTCAGGTAAAGCTAAGTTTAAAAGTTTAGCTGGAGATGCTGATAATCCATATGTAATTGCTCACCTATACATCAGACTTTAAAAATTCTGAAAAGTGTAATTAGATAAATCAGATGAATATTATATTATACCATAATAGCTAATTTCATTATTACTTTCCTTATATACATAATGTATAAGGAAAGTATTGCGACGGGGTCGAAAATTCGAATTCGAGTTTTCGACGGGAGAGCACGTTTCAAGCATCCCTGATCACGAATCAAACATTTTTGAAGTGATGTCTGTGTGTGTGTGTGTGTGAAAGTATGTGTGTGTGTGTGTGTGTGTGTGTGTCAGTGAGTCTGTGGAGACGATAACTGACGAACGAATGGACCGATTTAAACCAAATTTGGTACAAAAATCACAATCCGTAAACACTGGAAGCCTATTGTTTTTATACGTAATCGAATGTTCGGAACCCCCCTAAATTTTCGAATGAAATTTTGAAAAAATCGTCAAAAAATCAAAACCACTAATAAAGTTACGCAAATAGACATTTCTTATGTAATTTTTCAGTAGAAAACGATTGACGTAAATTTCAGAACGCTAATATGAACCGTTCTCGAGATATTGCACATTTTTGAAAAAAATTATCAAAAAGTCATATAAAAAAAAATTCCTATTGAGAAACATGTTCACTTTTCATATGTAATACCATGCGATAAATTGGATGACATCATTCTCGTGGATCTAGCTCGTTCCATTCATGAAAAATATACTTTGAGTAATACTTTTGTATTTGTACGCCAATAGTCATTTATCTGCTGAAAGAATAACTTATTTCTTCGTCCATACCGCTTGTCGAGATCTTGGCGACGAATTTGGCGGAATGTCGCCAACTTGGCGACTTTTTGAAATGTTGCCAAATTAACGAAAATCTCGCCAAATGGATAAAAATGACGCTAAATCAATGAAAATGACGACTCATTGTTGAAAATTCAATATCTTGGAAAGAATATTAGTATCTACTATAAGAAAAACCTATTTACTTTACTGTAAAAGTCTTAAATTCATTACATTATATAAGGAAAGTCATGTGTTGCCCACATCAGATTTTTTTAAATATGTATATACGTACATTTTTGCATAATGCGATCTCAGGAGTATATGTAAATAAAAATATAGTGTACCCTATGTCCTTAACTATTAGCTTATTGCCATGCCTTAAAACCTAGATGACATGACTTCAGGCAAAATATTACTGCTAATCATAAAACTAAATATGAATTTTAAAAAATGTGAGATGAACTTTCAAAATAATCCAACTGGTTTCTTGGACATATGTTTTACTAATGATGTGACTTTCAGTTAAAAATTGTACATTGATTAATATTTCTAGCATTTTAGAATCTCCTTGATTAACAGAAAATTCTTGAAGTTCTGAATTGGTTTTTGGAAAATTGTGATATAACTTAATAGAAAGTTCTGTGAAAAATTGTTCTCATGGAAATAAATGGCTAACTTAGTTGGATGCAGTGTTTCTTTCAGAACTTTTTGGCCGGGATGGCGAATAAAATTTTAGAGGGGGGGGGGGAGTTTTCTATTTGCCCTATATAAATATATCTAAATGCTGCCACATTAACAGAAACTATGTTAACGTAAAATGTGTTCTGGGAGATAGCGAATACTCGTCTTCGGAGGACTTCGCCTCCCCGGAGGTATGCCTGAAAGAAATACTGGTCGGATATATTTCTATTATCTGTCCGTTACAAGAGGTGATTTTATTATCAATATATTTTAAGTTAGCCGTTCGTTTTACGAGTTGTGCAGGTTCCATTTCACACAGAAGAAAATAACATGAATTTCTTATATTTTTGGACAGGGATAAAAGTATATTCCGCTTATTACAGTATTCAGTTTCTTACAGGTTCGACTGTATAACTAAGAACAAATGCAAGCATTGTAGGAATATCCTTTTGTGACTTGAGGCAATGACCTCTTTCAACTCAATTGCTTTTTACTTTCTTTATATACATAATGCATAAAGAAAGTATTGTGGCGGGGTCGAAAATTCGAATTCGAGTTTTCGACGGGAGAGCACGTTTCAAGTATCCCCGATCATGAGTCTAACATTTTTGAAGTGATGTCAGTGTGTGTGTGTGTGTGTGTGTGTGTGTGTGAAAGTGTGTGTGTGTGTCAGTTAGTCTGTGGAGGCGATATCTCACGAACGAATGGGGCGATTTGAATGAAATTTTGTTCAAAAATCACAATCCGTGAATACTGTAAGCCTATTTTTTTAAAATACAATCGAATGTTCAGAACCCCCCCTAAATTTTCGAGTGAAATTTTGAAAAATCTTCAAAAAATTATAACCTTTAATAAAATTACGCAAATAGACATTTCTTCTGCAATTTTTTCTTAGGAAACGATTGGCATAAACTTTAGAACGATAGCATGATCCGTTCTCGAGATATTGCACATTTTTCAAATAAATTTATCAAAAAATCCCATAAATTAATAAAATATATTAACTGTTGAGAAACATGTTCACTTCTCATATGTGGAATCCTGCGATAAATTTGGTGACATCATTCTCGCGGATCTAACTCGTTCCATTCACGAGATAATATACTTTAAGTAATACTTTTGTATTTGAACTCCAATAGTCATTTATCCGTTGTAAGAATAACTTCTTTCTCCGTCCATAAAGCTTGGCGAGATTTTGGCGACGAATTTAGCGAAATACCGCCAACTTGGTGACATTTTTAAATGTCGCCAATTTAACGAAAATCTCGCCAAATAGATAAAAATGACGCTAAATCAATCAAAATGAAGACTAATTGAAGAAAATTCAATATCTTGGAAATAATATAAGCATCTACAATAAGAATAAAATTTATTTTAACTGTAAAAGTAGTAAATTCATTGCATTATATAAGGGAAGTCATGTTCAGCCCACACCAGATTTTTTATCAATAATTTTATAATTTTTAAGCAATCTATGCCACAGCTGAACATTCTTTATTGTAAAGACTTTAATTAAATGTTCCTTTGAAGGCATAGGAAGCCTGAGCTACAGACGAAAATTACTCGGGTGTTTTCCCTCCGTGCTTCCAAATCTAATTCGCTAAAAATTAAGAAATACCAATAAAAAACTTCATAAATTTATTAACCAAACTAATTTGCAAACGCATACTTAATTTGTAATATTTTTTTTGCGTGTTTATTTATTTTTATTAAACATCTAGTTCCACATGTTTGTCCTTGCCAAGATAGTTGCTCTCCTACGCTAAATCATCTTTAGTAAAATTGATATCAAACTAGTATATTTAGTATTAAGCATATATCACATAATCGTGTCTGTAAACCTTGATAAAAAAGCTTTGTAATATTGAAACAAAATATTCACTTTCAAATAGACCAGAATTTTTTTTATGGAAAGGAGATAAATAAAATTATAAAGCAATATTAAATAGCTTATTATTAAATGCATCGCAGTTGTTAATATAAATCCCTACTCAAAACCTTTCGGATAAATAATATGCGCAAATAAATGCGCAGTTTATCAAATAACCATATGAACAGCAATGCAGGAATGCCTTTTGCAGGAAGTTCATCAAATAAATACTAAATAAAATGGTGACCAAATTAAAGAATTAATCCGCGAGAGAACAAAATAGATACTTTCGGACCCCAGAATATACATTTTACAAAGTATTTAAATATAAATAAAATTAAGGATATAACGTCGTTAGACGAAAAACCATTTATTAAAACATCCTAAAAGGCGCACAAAGTATTTAAAATTGCCAGAGCGCTTTCAAGAGTTAATAAGCTCTACATCAGTGGCTACATAAGAAATAAATATGGAATGTTCATATATAGATCAGTCACGCAGCAAATTTGCATAAAATTATAAAATTGGTAAATGAACAGACTATTAATTAATACAAAATGAATTCAAGAAACATATACTTAAAAAACAAAAAATATATACTTTAAACGGATTCAAATTGAAATAATATTACAAGGAAAGTACTATCATAAATATATTATTCTATTACAGGAAAATAACGGATTCAAATTGTAAGAATATTACAAGAAAAGTACTATCATAAATATAATATTTTATTACAGGAAAAGCGCGATTTCGAGATGAAGAGCTTATTAACGCTCGATAGCGCTGTTGCAATTTAAATACTTTGTGCGTCTTTTAGGATGTTTTAATAAATGGCTTTTCGTCTAAAGACGTTATGTCCTTAATTTTATTTAGTTGAATTCAGACGTGATACAAATTTTTGATTATGTAAATATAATACACTCTAAGAAGCAGTGATACTTTTCAAACAAGTTGAGCTATGAATAATGAAAATATATTTCAAACACAATAAATCATATAATAATGTATTTGGAATAATAATTTTGCCTTCAAAGTAATCGGTACACCACAATGAACACAAATATAGCATTTTCAAAACTCAAATTGTAAAAACATTACTAATTAAACACATATCTAAAGTCATTTGATGAAAACACCTGCGGCCATCTTGGACCGGAGTTGAGGCTAAGGTTCTTATAGGGGGCTACAAGTCTGCCAATTCAACAGCTAAGGCTTCTAATGATCTCTTTCTCTAATAGTTGTGTCTAAGTTTCACTCTTGTTTTTTATTAATAATTCATGTTTATTTACTAATAATTTTTCCTATCAAAAGCATTGGTTTATTATCGTATTTAACTTGATTCTAAATTGTAATTGTTATAATTGATTTAGGATGTAGACCTTAGGTTTAATTTTCATTAACGGCTAAATATATATTCGCAACAGAGAAAACAGGAATTAACTAAATTACATTACAGGATAGTAACCGTAGTTAATTAATTGTAGAAATAAATTGTTGAAATAAATCGTGGCTTTATGATATCTAGAAAAGTAAAATCATAACGATAAGTTATTTAAAACAAACTGTTTTAATTTTACAGTAAAATATTTGTATAATTGCAAAGATTGTAAATACATTTTTCTTTTAACTATTACCATTTTGTTAGGGTTAAATTTAATTTGAATTTAAAAAAGACTTCGTTTTATTTAGTAAGATTGCATCTTTTGAAACATTTAATACACCCTTTCGGTTGAAAACATTACGAAACATTTCTTACAAGTTCGGGTCTGCCTCTTTGAATATATAGGTGGGGGTTCCATTCCTAACATCTCCCTCTTATTGATCCTGATCTTAGCTGGAGCGTACAGTAAACATTGACACCCATACGACTTGTGCTCAGGTTAATTTTTTTGTCAGATGGACCACTTTCTCAACTCAACTGTCCTCGAATAATTTACAACTGCAGACGTTTTGCAATGCCCCAACCACTGATTTGATCATTCATGATCATCCCATGTTCAAAATGCACCAGATCGAGTGTCTTGGCCATTATTTATTAAGGGGACGGTAGACGTTGAAAGTTTTTTATTTATTTATTGACTTTGAAACATGAAAATTTGTATAAATATTCCTCTTAACATTATAAAATACCATTCAATTTTTTTCAATTTTGTTATAATTTTGTATTTTTTTTTTAATTTAATTTCTTGAACAAAAATTTGAAAATGCTCCTTGCGTGCCATTTGTTCACATTTTTGATTAATTTTGCCTTATGATCACTCAAAAACACATTATGAACAAATTTGGGTGTTTATTTTTAAATCCCTTAGAAAGTCAATTTTTTAAAAATATTTTTCTGCATTGAAACTTAATTTTCATCATTTAATTAGGTTCTTATTCGCTTTTAATTACCTTAATGAAGTCCAATTATAAAATGCATACCCAGTTTCTTTAAAGAGTATGAAAGGTGTCTTCTGCAGCAGCAGGTGCAATGTTTCTGTCAGCGATTTCCATGGACGCCAATGCCTACAAAGGGGGATCGAGCTGTTTGAGATAGGCTATGTCAAATACCTGTCTTTTTGGGAGGTTCTTCGTTTGGGATGGACGCTGTCTCACCCATAAGCATAAGGTTAAATGTGTCAAATAATGTTATATATTAAAAAAACAATTAGTCGATTTTTGCTCATTTCAAAGTCCACCGTTCCCTTAAGCAAATCACTTTCTCAGTCTTCGTATGCTTAACGTTTTCCAAACTTAAATTGATTCAGAAAATTACCTGGTTATAATAATGATAAATTTGTTTATATAGCTACAAAATTATATATATTAAGTAGGAACTTATAAAGGGATGTAGTGCATCAGCGGTGCCTTTGGGAAATTAAAATAACATATGAAGATACTAAAAAGGCATTTTCAGGTCGAAATACAAGGTTGTCTCAAGCTATGCTCTAATAATTCAGGTTGTTAGAGCTATGCTTTAATATCGCTTAAGTTATGCTTTAATAATTAAGATTTTAAATATTTAAAACATTTGTACGTATAAAGGGTTTTTTATTAAAATATAGTTTTCTCAGGTGGAAACAAGCAAAATTTATTTTTTATTAATTAAACGGAACTAACCAAGACAATCTCAATTTATAAATTTTAATATTCAGATATTTCTTTAGAAAAGTCGTTTCAACAGTTTTAAAAGCAGTTTTAAAAATACCAATTTGAAGCACTCATTTTTGAAATTGCAATTTTGAGACTGTATTCTTAAGAAGGTAATAATTCATTATTGCGATGAAGTATATTAATTAATTATCAAAAGGGAAGACCTAATACTAGAAAATACCTTAATCACAGAAACCGCCTATAGAGGGCGTTTTTATACCTACAAATGCTCTCAATGAAAGGGCTAAAATCTAAGGGCCAGTTCTCTATTTTATAGTTTCCTTCAACATGGAATAGTAGATATCTATTTGATACATATTAAGTTAGTAATTGATACATATCAATTTAGTTATTGATACCTAACAAAAGTTAGTTAATGGTACATATCAAGTTAGCTGGATTCTGTTCCGTTTTACTTTAGTAAATGGCGAAATCCGTGCACGGATGTTGGTTGTTGCACAAAGAGTACATTTCTTGGTACATTTCCTGGTTTGCTCGACCAATGTATTTTTAATTTGACTGAAAACTTTTATCACGCAAACATTCAGGCTGAAAAGTTTTCGATGAAACTTAAAATTCTGTTTCAGAGAAAGGTAAATGAAAAAAAAAAGTCCTAAAAGAAAATTTTAAAATTAGATTTTTCTCACAATTCTTAACTATAGCGCTGCATTTCTATTTTAAAAATGTCACGTCCTTAGCTAACACATTCCTGTGAAAGTATGGGCTGAAAGTTAAAAATATCTCGAAAGTGAATTACGTCCAAAAAGGGGAAAATTGTTTTAAGCTAAATAACTTGGTGATCTTTAGAATAAAAGTTAGGTAATATTATATTGTTAAAATAGTTAGAAAAAAGTAAAATATATGGACAAAACTAAAAACTATTGGTTCAAAATGTTTTGCATAAATTTGAATCATTAATATGCCTTTATATATAGCACAGTTTTTTTACAAAAACATGTTAATCATTTCGTGCAGTTCAAGCTGATTTTAATGAAAACTTACTTTCATTTCAAAGTATTACCTGAGATGGTTGGAATGTAGAGGTAAAGTGTAAAGATATGATGCAGTTATAACCTGAGGGTTGATCCGAGTTTGATCAGTTGATCCGAGGGTTGATCAGTTGATCCGAGTTTGATTCCCTGTTTAGGTAATACATATTTCTTAATGAAATGATGCCCATTGACTTATGTCACCATACCATAGGTATACTGTAGTAGTGATCAGAAGGATCAAAAGTGCCACAGTCTTATTTTTAAAAAATCTGATATGGGCAGCATATGCCTTTCCTTATGTAATTCAATGAATTTGCTTTTACAGTTAAAAATGTTATTTTCTTATAGTAGATACTTATATGCTTTCCAAGATATTGAATTTTTTTCCATTAGTCGTCATTTTTATTGATGTAGCGTCATTTTTGTCCATTTGGCGAGATTTTCGTTAATTTGGCAACATTTAAAAAAGTCGCCAAGTTGGCGACATTACGCAAATTCGTCGCCAATATCTCGTCAAGCGTTACGGATGGAGAAATAAGTTATTCTTACAGCAGATAAATGACTATTGGCGTTCAAATACAAAAGTATTACTCAAAGTATCTTTTCTCGTGAATGAAACGAGTTAGATTCACGAGAATGATATTACCAAATTCATCGCATGATATTACATATGAAAAGGGAACATGTTTCTTAAGAGCTAATATTTTTTTTTATTTTACTTGATTTTTTGTTAAATTTATTCGAAAAATGTGCAATATCTCGAGAAAGGTTAATGCTACAGTTTGTGTCAATTATTTTCTAAAGAAAAATTACATAAGAAATGTGTATTTGCGTAACTTTATTAAAGGTTTTGATTTTTTGATGATTTTTTCAAAATTTCACTCAAAAATTTAGGGGGATTCTGAACATTCGATTGTGTTTAAAAACAATAAGCTTCCAGTGTTCACGAATTGTGATTTTGTACCAAATTTCATTCAAATCGCTCCATTCGTTCGTGAGATATCGTCTCCACAGACTTTCTCACACACACATACACACACACACACACAGAGAGAGAGAGATCACCTCAAAAATGTTCGATTCGTGATCAGGGATACTTGAAACATGCTCTCCCGACGAAAACTCGAAATCGAATTTTCGACCCCGTCTCAATAATGTCCTTATACATTATGTATACAAGGAAAGTAATAGGGTATGAAAGGTTCCGTGTTTTGATGACATGAGAGAGATGGTGTAGGGTTTGCCTATGTAAACGTTAACAAGTATACCTGCTAAGACACAGTAGCGGAGGTAAGGATGATTTGTTATTCACAATAAACTATTACCTGAACAGTTTCATTAGTATATAATAATAATGGAAGATGTATGTCTGTTTGTCGGTCGCGTAACAGAGAAACTAAGCAATCCACAGCCATGAAATTTGGTACAAATGATTTTCGCCTGCAGAAAGGAAACGTCTCGTCAAGATTTTTTTTTAATTCGAATTAGTTTGAAAGTTAGCGAGTTTTATACCCGACATTTAACCTTTTAACAATACAGTGGGAAATTTTGATTGGTAGCGCCATATATTGAACGTAGCTAAACTAAAGCAATTTTCTATTATATGCACAGTTTAAACTGATGCTAATGTAATAAAGCAAAAATAACTTTATCAGCAACATACAACACAAAATACTTTTGATTGAATGATCTATTATTTGAAGACAAAAACGTTGCTGTTCATTTCTTTTTACTTCCCTTATATACATAGTATAATGTATAAGGGAAGTATTGTGATGGAGTTTGAAATTCGAATTCGAGTTTTTGACGGGAGAGCACGTTTCAAGCAAGCCTGAATACGAAACAGACGTTTTTGAGGTGATGCCTGTGTATGTGTGTGCGTGTATGTGTGTGCGTGTGTATGTGTGTGTGTCAGTGAGTCTGTGGAGATGATATTTCACGAACGAATTAAGCGTTTCGTACAAAATTTGGTACAAACATCACAATCAATGAATACTGGAAGCCTATTTTATTTACACGCAGTAGAATGTTCAGAGCCCACCTAAATTATGAAATAAAATTTTGATAAAATCATCAAAAATTAAAACATTCAATAAAGTTGAGCAAATAATCATTTCGTATATAATTTTCCATTAGAAAACGATTGACATAAACTTTAGAACGCTAGCAAAAGCCGTTCTCCAGATATTGCACTTTTTTCAAATAAATCTATCAAAAAATCACATAAAATTCATAAAAAGTATTACCTATTGTGAAATATGTTCACTTTTCATATGTACTATTATGTGATAAATTTATTATCATCATTCTCGTAGATTTAGCTAGTTCCATTCACGAGAGAAGACACTTTGGCTTATAGTATTCTAATTTGACGGCATTAGTCGTTTATATATTATAAGAATAACTTATTTCTGCATCCAAAACGCTTGGCGAAACTTTGGCGACGAATTTGGCGGAATACTGCCAATTTTGCGAGGTTTTTATATGTTGCCAAATTGATGAAAATATCGCCAAATTGATAGAAATGTCACCAAATTGATAAAAATGACTCTAAATCAATGAAGACTAATTGATGAAAATTCAATATCTTGCAAAGAATATATGAATGTACTATAAGATACTTTGTTGTTGTTGTTGTTGTTGTTGTTCAGACGCAGACCGTCCGATCTACCAGAAACGTGTAAGGTAACCATTAGAAGATACTTTGTTGAAGACCCAGACCGTCCGACTCGTCCTGAGGACTTGAGTATCTATTTGGACGGCCGATACTTTGTTGTTGTTGTTGAAACCCAGAACGTCCGACCTACCAGAAAGGTGTAAGGTAACTGTTTGGACGGTCGGGAAGTGCCACCCAATTTAGACCGGACGCCGTGGGGGAGGCATCCACTGGGACCGTACCCTCCTTCCCCTACCACCAACCTCTCGGAAGGACTTTAGGACCCACATGTTTAACGTGATCGTACTCCGCATGAACACGGCGGCAGTTTTGGCAGTGGCTGGAATCGAACCCGGGCCTACCGAGTGCAACTCCAGCGCGCTAACCAATGGGCTACCGCGCCCCGGCCGATACTTTATTGAAGACCCAGACCGTCCGACTCGTCCAGAGGACTAAGAGCAACTATTTGGACGGCCGGGGCCGATACTTTGTGTAATTGTTTTGAATTTGAACGCAATTAGGCGTTTATTTACTTTAAGAATAAAATATTTCTCTGACCATAATGCTTGACGAAATTTTGGCGACAAATTTGGCGGAATATCGCCAACTTGGTGAGTTTTTTAAATGTCGCTAAATTGATAAAAGAGATTGCCAAATTGATGAGAATGAAGCTAAATCTATAAAAATAACAACTTATTGATGGAAATTCATTATTTTGGAAAAAGCATAAGAATAAACTATTTCTCCGTCTGTAACGCTTGGTGGAATCCTGGCGGCCAATTTTGGCGGCAGATTGTATTTTGGGAACGTTTTTAAACGTTGCCAAAGTGGCGAAACTGTTGCCAAATTGATAAAAATGTTATCAAATTGATAAAAATGTCACCAAATTGATAAAAATGACTCCAAATGCTAAATGGAATGCAATGTTTTGCAAATTTTTAATTTCGTTATATGATGGGCATACCTTTTATTATATAAGAAATGCTCTTCTAAATATCGCCAACTTGGCGATATTTAGCCCCACATTGACGAAAATATCATCAAAATTGTAAAAATCGATGCCAAGTTAATGAGAATGGCGCCTAATTGATGAATTTATTATTAAAATATTTAAATATATGGACTATATTCCTTATTGTAGATGGTATCATTATTGATAATTGTTAATTTAGAGTTGCGTATATATAAGTTAATTGGATATGAAATAGTTATACATGTTGTCATCCGGTAAAGTGCAAATGTACGTTACAAACACTATGCGTGGACTTTTTCATCACTTTTTCACTGTTAAAGGGGTAAATTCATTGCATATAAGGAAAGTCATGTGCTGCGTACATCAGATTTTTTATGTTGAAATGCCATTAAATTTAAGATATCAGATTAATGTTTTCTGTTCCAAGAATTTTTGATATTTTGAGTGCTCTTTCAGGTCGAATCTGAATTTTAATTAGTTTATTTTGAATATTTCATGTTATCTGTTTGTAATGAGAGAGTGCTCTTAATTTCTTTTGTAATGTTGCGAAAGGTAATATTTTTACTTTCCTTATATACATAATGTATAAGGAAAGTATTGTGACGGGCGACGGGAAAGCACGTTTCAAGCATCCCTGACCTAACAACAATTTTTTCACAGTGACGTAAGATTTACGCCACACTGTAACTTTGGGACATCACAGGACGTCGCAGTTCATCTCGGCAATGTCATATTAAGGGCACAGCGAAGTCATTTTGGTCACTTTCATGGTCGTTTGTGACGTCGCATATTAACTTGTTTGTGACGTCACATTGTAATTGCCATTGTAATGACGCCACATTCTTACGTGTTAATTGAATTGTGGAAACGTCACAGAATATAGTCACAAAGAAGTTACCAAATTACTAATACGTAACGTCGCATAGAAGTTACAAATATGATGTCACATTGTGACTCAGGTGCCACGTGACTACAGCGTCACTGTCACACATATGACGATCTTTGCTGTGAGGGTGATAACGAATCGAACATTTTTGAAGTGATGTCTGTGTGTGTGTGTGTGTGTGTGTGTGTATGTGTGTCAATGAGTCTGTGGAGACGATATGTCAAGAATGAATGGAGCGATTCTACTGAAATTTGGTACAAAAATCACAATCCGTGAATATTGGAAGCCTATTATTTTAAAACACGAATATTCAATCCCCTCCTAAATTTTTGAGTGAAATTTTGAAAAAATCATCAAAAAAAGAAATCTTTAATAAAGTTACTCAAATAGACATTTCTTATGTAATTTTTCCTAGAAAACGATTGACATAAACGTTAGAACGCTAGCATGAACCGTTCTCGAGATATTGCACATTTTTCAAATAAATTTATTAAAAAATCCCATAAATTAAAAAAATATTAACTGTTAAGAAATATGTTCACTTTTCATATGCAATATCATGGGATAAATTAGGTGACATCATTCTCGTGGATCTAACTCGTTCCATTCAGGAGAAAAGATACTTTGAGTAATATTTTTGAATTTGAACGCCAATAGTCATTTATCCGCTGTAAGAATAACTTTTTTTTTCCGTCTATGACGCTTGGCGATATATTGGAGACGAATTTAACGGAATGTCGCCAACTTGGCGACATTTTTCCATGTTGCCATGTTAACGAAATTCTCGCCAAATGGATGAAAATGACGACTAATTGAAGAAAATTCAATATCTTGGAAAAAACATAAGTATCTACTATAAGAATAACATTCTTTTTAACCGTAAAAGTACTACATTCATTGCATTATATAAAGAAAGTCATGTGCTGCCCTCATCAATTTTTTTTATTTTTAATTCGCTTAAATACTTTTTTTTTTTACAGCTTCAAATATTAATAAAATTTAGCACGACCTATACAAACCTGAAAAGGCTAAGTTCACGGTCACAGATGTAGTTCAGTGTCCGTTTGTAGGTTATCGGCCTCCCCTCCCCCTATCCCAAATTCTAATTTCAGATAACAGCATCAATGGATCGGTGTTATGCCCCATATCTGCAATGGCAGAAATAAACTTGCAATAAGCGACAATTTTGCTAACTTCTATGGGATTTGACTAAATCAGTCCACGCAGCCTGCTAGGCAGGACTGGATTATGACATCCACTATTCCATGCTGACAAGCACATCAGCTACAATTTTACGAACTTCTGTGGGAACTGACTATAAATCAGTCCACGTAGCCGTCATAGTAGGACTGGAATTGAATATCGACATCCATGCTGACGAGCACATATGTGCTTATCAGCATAGGCCACGTGGACTGATTAAGTCAGTTCTCATAAAAGTTTGCAAAATTATAGCTTATTTTAAGTTTCTTGTTGCCACTGCAGATATGGACTATTCTAGCTAGGTGAGCGCATAATAAGCGTGAAACCTATGCATGTGGATGTTGTTATTTGCGATTCAACCATATGTTAAAATATTTAGGAACGCTCCATAGAAGCAGGTTCTGCAACTATATTTCGTATGTGTCTATAATCTTTATTCTTATCTATCTCTGTCGAATCCTGCGTATGCTCCATTAATCATAAACATTCCCCACAATAGTAAAATAATGCAGTTTCATTCTTAATACTTTTTTGAAGAGATTTTTGTTCTCAGATACAAAATGTAAACTTTTCTGATATAAAATATCCATCCTATATTGTTTGCCGTATAAGTGTATTCTTTCACATTTACCAATAAATATCTCTTTTGGATAAAGAATCCTGATGATAAAAACATACATAGAGAGAAATGGAGAGTAAAATACATTATTTCACCAATATATATGCCGTAATCTCATAGAGGATAAAATATAAATCCAAGTAAGATTTTGCTATTATAAACGGTCACGTATCACACTAAACCTCCAACAGAATAGCTTTGAGAGATACTCGACTTCACAAAAAGGCCCGTCTGATAGAGGAACGTGATTTAGAGGTTTTAAATTCTTTGAATCTAGATCTTTAAGCCGAGAAAGATATTTTTTGAATATATATGTGACTAGCAGAAACACCCACTATTGCCTGGGTTAATACAGAAATAAAAATTAACTGAAATGTGCTCAACTGACTTTTTCATACCAGAATTCATGTTTTTTTAATTTTACAAGAAACAATTTGAAAAATTGCCGTGGACCCAAAGAATTAGTATAACTATAACAACTATAGCGTGGAGCCCTTCACTTTAAAGGGCTTGAAAAGTTATTTAGATTGATATCATACTTGACAATGTACCACCGGGGGTAACTTGCCCTCCAAGGGGGCCAATGGCGTGACAAACCAGAAAATTATATCGCAGCTGTTTTTTACAACAATGGCAGAACAATGTAAGTCTGGTGATTACTGAACCTTAGATAAACCCTTTTATGCATGATTGTGTCAAATTTTGTCCCATGTTGCCTTGTTAAAAATATAAAATTTCGCTCAAATTTAAAAAAAAAAATCTATATAGTTCTACATTTTTTATAACAAAGACGCACATAAAATTTTGTGAAAATTCATTAATAATTGTGGCAGTTATCGTATACACAAGGAATTGACCACAGACACCAGACAGACGGACATCACTCCAAAAATAGTCAGAACGTATTCAGAAGGTCTAAATGCATGTACTGACATCAAAACCTCGAAATCGAAAATTTTCGTGAAAATAACACTTTCTGAGTACTACGTATGAGAAAGTAAAAATGTAGTGCAAAATCAAATTATTACTTTCCTTATATACATATAATATATATAAGGGAAGTAATGTAAAGGGGTCGAAAATTCGAATTCGAGTTTTCGACGGAAGAGCACGTTTCAAGCATCCCTGAACACAAATTAGACGTTTTTGAGGTGATGTCTGTGTGTGTATGTGTGTGTGTCAGTGAGTTTGTGGAGACGATAACTCACGAACGAATGGAGCGATTCGAATGAAATTGGTCCAAAAATTACAATCCGTGAATACTGGAAGCCTATTGTTTTTAAACGTAATCGAATGTTCAGAATCCCCACTCGAATGTTCAGAAACTTTAGAATGCTAGCATGAACCGTTCTCGAGATATTGCACATTTTTCATATAAATGTATCAAAAAATCCCATAAATTGAAAAAAATATTAACTGTTGAGAAACATGTTCAGTTTTCACATGTAATATCATGCGATAAATTGGGTGACATCATTCTCATGGATCTAGCTCGTTCCATTCATGAGAAAAGATACTTTGAGTAATACATTTGTATTTGAACGCCAATAGTCATTTAACTGCTATAAGAATAACTTATTTCTCCGTCCATAATGCTTGGCGACGAATTTGGCGGAACATCGCCAACTTGGCGACTTTTTTAAATGTTGCCAAGTTAACGAAAATCTCGCCAAATTGATAAAAATGACGCTAAATAAAAGAAAATGACGACTAATTCGCGAAAATTCAATATCTTGGAAAGAATATAAGGACCTACTATAAGAATAACCTATTTTTACTGTAAAAGTATGAAATTCATTGCATTATACTATAAGGAAAGTCATGTGCTGCCCACATCAGATTTTTTTAGCCATATACCTGTTTTTTATTAAGTTTTACTACTTATTGATGGAATCTCTTAATCGATTGAACAGTTTTTGAGTAGTAAGTGGACAAAAATATTAATTTTATTTCACTTTGTATGTGGAAAGCTGGATAATAATTTAAATGAAAGCATTAAAGTTTCATCGAAATAGATCACGTACTTTTGTAGATATTTAGCTTGGAAGGTTTATTCCGAATCTTTACTTTTATAAAGTTGCGCACAACAAAAGTCACAGTAGTCCAGTCTTGGAATTGAGGCAATAAATTACAGTAATTGGGATCGGTCGTTCAGTGACCCGAATGATACCAAATAAAACGAAAAAAGAATTGGGAAGAATTGGTTAATAATAACTAAGAAATGCAAACTCTGTGTGATTTTCCAAATTTGTGGACATCTGTTACTCTGAGTCACGTCTGTGTCCTGCAAGTTTATAATTCCCTATTGCTATAATTAAATTATTTTGCTTAGAGGTTTTGATGACATAAATTTAGGACAGTATATGATAACCATATGCTTGCTCACTTATAAGAATTCTGGCTGCTAAGTGATTGCAATTTTTTAACAAAACATCTAAAGGTAATAATAAAGCATCTAAAGATATTAATAAACTATGTCAAAACGAAAAGTTTTGCCAAATAAATTGTAATAAGTACACGCATGTTTCGGAGATCTTTTGCAAGCCTGGAACTTATCGCTAAATGAAAAAAAAATATATCGAGAAAGCAGAAAATGGCTAAGCAACTTCACTCAGTATAGTAGCGCCACCTCATGTGACAAAATATAAACACAAGATGAGAAAATATATAACTGTTGAGTATATATAAATATACAAAATGTTGAGAATATGTTGAGTATATGTAATTGAATATGCGTAAAATATATAATCTAAGTACAGTACAGAAAAAGAATGAGACATAGAGAATACCATTAATTCGTGATAATGCCATACCTAAGAGAAATATGGTATCATTGACAAATCCATAACCATATATCTGAAATTTTTATTGATATCAAACGCTTCACAGAAATTCAAATTAAAAATGGAAAAGCATTTTTGAATAATGGAAGCACAAGAAAAACCAAACCAGTGACTAACAGTCCAGCAGTTATCTGCGATTGCAGATATGTTGATGTTGCTAACTCAGGGCATTTTGAACAGGCAGGGATTAGATTTCTGTGCATGTAAGTGCATAGTTTTCTGGCATTCCTGAATACACAGTCATTCACCAATAAATCTATTGTGTCAAATAAATGCCTTCTAAAATATATGCAGATTCCTACTATTTAGACAATGCTCGACAACTTTGTAAAGGGCTTTTTTCATCCATCAAGCTTCGTTTTCGCGTTCGTTATCTTAACTTTTTAAATTCTCCTCTAGAGGAGCTGCAAATATTTTTATTCGATAAAGTATAGCCACTTTACTACAGATAACCTACCATATATACATGTGGATATTTCCATATAAAGTTATTGGTGTGCTTAACACTAGGACTTTATATGAAACTACTAAAGTTATTGGTGTGCTTAACACTTGAACTTTACTAGGACTCCTGCATATTAGTAATATATTATTTTTTAACACTTTCCAACATAGTTGAAAAAGGGTTTATGACTATGGTCATTCTGTCTGTCTGTCCGTTCGCACGATAACTGCTGTCAAAATGACTTTATCAAAATGAAATCTTAGTATGTTGTTCAGACATACTAAGTCTGTGGGACATATTTAAATGAACATGAATAATATCATCCCACTAGTTTCGTTTATATAACCCGGGAGGAAAATATGAGACACATTGAACTCAATGGTACTAAATCTTTCAAACATTTTTTAGGCGAAGCTAAAATTCACAAATTGCTTAGAAAATTTTATGGCATAAAATATGTAAAAAATTTCAGCAAAATATTGGGTAGTTTTGTAAATTAAAATTGAAATGATTACACTGATGATATATAAGGAAATCACATGATTCATTGCAAAATAAAATATGGCATCCCCTTATTACCCGCTGTGTAACGATTTCGATATTTAAAGATCTTTTAAATTTATATTTAGTGTTGCATTCATCTTAAAACCTCTTTATTTTTGCATATTATCCGTGTACCTAAATTCTGTGCCAACGCAATTACAATATTTTTTATTTTAAATTATCACTAAATTTTGATTATTTCTACAACGAAACCTAATTTTAACGCTTGCATAATGTAAACAAATTAAGGGATTGTAAGGTGAGTTGCACAAGAATTGCTGAATTATATTCATGCAAAATTATTTAGCTCTAAAGTTTGGAATAAAAGTAATATGGATGAAATATTCATCGCTTCTACATAAAGAGCCAGACGATTTATAGTTCGGTGACGTCATGTGAATAAAGCTAATTTTTTTAACACTTTACAACATAGTTTAAAAGTGTTTATGATTTTGTTCATTCGATCTGTCTGTCTGTCCGTTCGCACGATAACTGCCGTAAAAATTACTTTATCAAAATGAAATTTTAGTATGTTTGTGAGACGGTCTGTGGGACATAGGTAAATGTACATGTATAATATCACCGAATTAGTTTTGGATTGGACCCGGGTTGAAAAAATGCGTTATTTTTGCGTTTTTTCTGTGCATCCGTATTCTACGCCAACGCAATTACAATATTTTTGAGTTTAAATGATCATCAAACTTTGATTATTTCTACAACAGGGCCTAATTTTAATGGATGTCGAATGTAAACGAGTGATTGTACATGAGTTGTATAGGAATTGCTGAATATTTTCACGTAAAATTATTTAACTATGGAGTCTGGGATAAAAGTGTATAAATGAAATATTCACTGCTTTTACACAGAGAGCCAGACAATTTATATTTCGATAACGCCATTTGAATAAAGTTTGAATGAAATTTTAAGCATGAAGTTAGAACGTATTTTTTCCTCCATGGTGTTAATTTTCCAAGAAAATAAATTATTGTAGTTCTGTGATAATTAAAATAATATCGCCGATGAATGTATCGTATTTTAGAGATGTTTAAATAAAATTTCAGTTGGATAGTGTTTTATAATCAATGCTGTATGCATGATTGATCTTTTTTGTATTTATATTTAGTGTTGCATCCGTCCCAAAACCGATTTATATTTGCATATTAAGTGTGTTTCTAAATTCTGTGCTTACGCAATTCAATATTTTTTATTTTAAATAATCATTATAATTATTTCTACAACGAAGCCTAATTTTAACGTATTTAAAACGTAAACAAAACATATAACTGTGATATGAATTGTATTAGATTTGCTGAATTTTTTAATTCAAAATTATTTAGCACTGGAGTCTGGAATATAAGTGAATGGAATATGAAAGGAATATTCATTGATTTTACTCAGAGAAGCAAACGAGCATTGCCATTTTTGATGAAGTTTTAAATTTCTAATTATTGTACTATGATAATTTTAAAAATCTGATGTGGGCGACACATGACTTTCCTTATATAATGTAATGAATTTACTACTTTTACAGTAAAAAAATAGGTTTTTCTTATAGTAGATACTTCTTTATATATATCTTTTCTTATATAGATAGATTTTCTTATAGTAGATTTTTTCCAAGATATTGAATTTTCGACAATTAGTCGTCATTTTCATTGATTTAGCGTAATTTTTAGCCATTTGGCGAGATTTTCGTTAATTTGGCAACATTTCAAAAAGTCGCCAAGTTGGCGACATTCGGCCAAATTCGTCGCCAAAATCTCGCCAAGCGTTATGGATGAAGAAATAAGTTATTCTTACAGTAGACAAATGACTATTGTCGTTCAAATACAAGCGTATTACTCCAAGGATCTTTTCTCATGAATGGAACAAGCTAGATCCACGGGAATGATGTCACCCAATTTATCGTATGGTATTACATATGAAAGGTAAACATGTTTCTCAATAGGAAATATTTTTTTTTTATTTTATATGACTTTTTGATAATTTTTTTAAAAATTGGCAATATCTCGAGAACGGTTCATAATACCGTTCTAAAATTTATGCCAATCATTTTTTAATGAAAAATTACATAAGAAATGTCTATTTGCGTAACTTTATTAGTGGTTTTGATTTTTTGACGATTTTTTCAAAATTTCATTCGAAAATTTAGGGGGGTTCTGAACATTCGATTCCGTATTAAAACAATAGGCTTCCAGTGTTTATGAATTGTGATTTTTGTACCAAATTTTGTTCGAATCGGTCCATTCGTTCGTCAGTTATCGTCTCCACAGACTCACTGACACACACACACACACACACACACACACACACACACACACAGACATCACTTCAAAAACGTTTGATTCGTGATCAGGGATGCTTGAAACGTGCTCTCCCGTCGAAAACTCGAATTCGAATTTTCGGCCCCGTCACAATACTTTCCTTATATATTATGTATATAAGGAAAGTAAAAATATCACGGCTGAATGTATCGTATTTCAGGAATGTTTAAATAAAATTACATTTCAGTTTGAAAGGGTTGATAATCAATGATTAATTCATGATTAATCTTTTTTGTTTCGAGAAAGTTTTAAGTTTTCAAATATAATAATTTGTTGCAGTACTGTGATAATTTGAAATATATCAGCTCTGAATGTATCACGTATTAGAGGTTTAAATAAAATTTTATCTCATTTGGAAAGTGTTTCATAATCAATGGTTTATGAGTGATTGATCTTTCTTGTTTTGTATTTTCAATGAGATTGAATTGTGTCTTTTTGATATTAAATTATCACAGAATTACTCAAATTTCCTCTACCCTCCTGTGATAATTTAAAATATACTCTACCCTCTCAAATTTTCTCTACCCTCCTGTGATAATTTAAAATGTATCAGCTCCGAATGCATCACATATTAGAGGTTTAAATATCATTGCATTTTATTTGGAAAGTGGTTCATAATTAATGCTTTATGAATGTCTGATCTTTCTTGTTTTGTCTTTACAATGAGATTGAATTGTGTCTTTTTGATATTAAACTATTACAGAATTACTCAAATTTCCTCTACCCTCCTGTGATAATTTAAAATATACTGTACCCCCTCAAATTTTCTGTACCCTCCTGTGATAATTTAAAATGTATCGACGCTGAGTGCATCACATAGAGATTTAAATAAAATTGCATTTTATTTCTAAAGTGTTTCATAATCAATGTTTTATGCATGGTTGATTTTTCTTGTTTTGTCATTACAATGAGATTGAGTTGTGTCTTTTTGATATTAAACTATCACAGGATTACTCAAATTTCCTCTACTTTAAAATGCAGAATAGAAACCTTTCTCAAAAATATACAACTCTTGCTCAATGTTGGCGTATAAAATGCTTCTTTAAAATTCAAGAATGAACCTCTTTTGCTAAAGAGCTTACTGATAAAATACTTGAACGCGTGAAATGAAAATCAAAATACATTATCGCACCGTTGCATGCCCTATCGCTATAGAGAGCCCGAATATAAATACAAGTAAGTTTCAGTTGTTGTAAACTGTCACGTACCGCTCTAATACTACCATATAAATGTTTTGACTTATTCAAGATCACTCGAACTAGGATTCATAAAGCTCTTTCGTCTTGAATTCTGAATTTTAGTCCGGATCATTAAACATGAAATAACTTTTTAGAATACACGTGTGATTGCTTTGTTTTATATTTCCACAGGAACTGCAAATATTCAGTGATTAACGATTGAACTTTAAATGTAATTTAGAGATTAGCATGAAACAACCATCTGTTATGAGAGAAATAATTTCTCAATTATCTTTTATGAATATATCTATATGCAAGGTTCCTGGAAAAATCCTTAAGCACCCAAATAACTTTGTAAGGAAATGTCGATGAGTGGTTTATTATGTACGAACGAAGCGAAGTTAAGCGACTTTTGCTCCATAACAGAGCGGTGTATAATGCATATATGTTACCGCTAAAGTGCAGAAACCAGTTATTCTACAGATTATCTAGGTAATGTGCAGATTAACTAGGGTGATCCGTCAAAGTGCCGAAAATTTTTCCATTTCTCAAATTACCTAGGTAATCTGCAAATTAACTAGATAATCTGCAAATTACCTACTAAGCACTCGTTAAAGTGAAAATAAGATCTAAAGAGGTTTGCGAAAAACCTTCTCTTCATTTTATTCACCAATTCGGTGCTTGTTTGCATACTAGGAGCTAAATTTATCTGCTTTAAAAAAAATCACGACACAAATCACGCGCTAACAGGCAGAAACGAATTTGAAAGCAGAATTAGCTATGCTACGCACTGGCAGCCGACGCAAATTATGAGAAATAAAAACAACCGGCGAGGACAAGACGCTGGCGAAACCAAACTAAAAGTGGAGGGAGAGGGGGAAAGAGTAGGAAAAGGAAGTAAGAGAAACAAACTTTTGAACTTTAACGATACGGAATCCGTTAATGTGCACATTACCTAGGTAAAACGCAGGAAAACTCTTGATTTCGCACGTTAACGGAGCAAATCAGCTAATCTGCAGATTAGCTAGGTAATGTGCACATTAACGGCTTTCGAGCTTTAGCGGTAGCATATACACCTCTCTAGAGCTTTGGGTTATGATGATTTATCAATCAAACACATTCAAGTTTTTATGTAACGCCGATGGACGGAGCTGAAATACCGTTCTGCATCATTTCAGGGATTCAGGTAAATTCTTCTACCAGAAAAAAAAAATCTTGATTTAAGGAGTTTTGTTCACAATGATCACCTCGCCTTCCCTGAATTAACGATAGGCGATGACGGCAAAACCATGATACCACTGGGGGTGATGGATAAGAAGTTTATGTCAGTTATCTAAAATGAGTGTCACTATTTTGCAATGATAAATTACGTATAAGATGATTGCTTATTTAGCATAGTTATTTTCTTAACTTCTATTGATTTTAGTAAGAATATTACAAGAGTGTGCAGTCTGTCGATTGTTCGATGAGTTAAAATTCAATAAGTTTTCACGTATTAGAATAATTGTGAAGTATCGAATTCAAATTAAATCAGACCGTTTCATTTGTTATTGGAACATCGAGTTTACAGTTTCACGGAAACACACATATACAGACACATAAGTTGACATAAATACGGACATTCAATTTGGACTCAGTGGTGAAAGAGTGCCATCTATCGAAATCTCGATATCAAAATGTAGATCTTTTTCATGATGTATCTATTTATTATACAATATATGTAGCTAAAAATTTAAATTTAAGCAGAGCATATGGCCATATATGCTCTTAAATTAATAGTATACCGGGTGTCCAGTGCTATCGGTGCCCAATGGCTATTTCCTCAACCGTTAGTCACAGAGATACACTTCCAATAGCAAAAATGTTTTAAATTTTAAAATCTATTATCTTAGAAAAAGTTTAAATCAATAAATGCATTTCTGAAAGAAATACGAAATAAAAATTTTTGTACAGTCCCCCGGTCCTACCAATTATATTTAGGAAAATCATCCTCATGCAATTTTATGCAAAATAAAAAAAAAACTTTCTTTTATGACCAAAATTGACCGACTTAATGTTTGAATTTGGAGCATTTTTTGTGTTAAGAAATGGTTAATACGGTTCCTGATCGGTTGGTTGCCTGAAACGGGACATTTTTATGCGTGAAAAAGCGACTTAAGTCATAAAGTTTAATGCTTAATAGCTCGGTGAATTTTGGTCGTAAAAGGAAGATTTTTTTTATGTTGCATGAAATTGTATGAGGATGATTTTCCTAAATATATTTGGTAGGACCGGGAGACCGTATAAAAATTTATATTTCGTATTTCTTTCAGAACCGTATTTATTGATTTAAACTATTTCTAAGATAATATATTTTAAAATTTAAAACATTTTTGCAATTGGAAGTATATCTCTGTGACTAACGGATGAGGAAATAGCCATTGGGCACCGGTAGCACTGGACACCCTGTATATTGCATACATATTAGTTTCTACGTAAGGAATCAAAACACTTTAGAGAGAGTTTTCTTTAGAGAACTCATGCTCAATTTGTTGTGTAGATATTGTCCTGCAAATTCAATATTAAATGCATTTTTCGACATGCGATAATACCGATGATAAATTCTTTCCCAGTGATAAATGAAGAGCAAAATGCATTATCGCGACAATGTATTCCTGAACACCATTTGGAGATCAAATATAAATGCGAGTAAGATTCAAACTTCTTAGCCTGTCACGTACTGCAAAGATTGCAATCTAAAAGTTTGGAGATATTCGGGATTGCAATGGGACATGCCTCTTTCAGGGATTTGATCTGGTATTTTCAAATTTTTGAAATCTGATTCATTACAAGGTAGAAGTAACTTTCAAAATGGAAATGTGCGATAGTTTTAGCATATACGAGCATCAGCTGAAACGGAAAATATACTTCACATTATCGCGCCAATAAATTCCTTAACACCCTGCAGAGATCAAATGTAAATGTAAGATTCAAACTTGTTAGTCCCTCAAGTCTTGCACCAATATTGCCATCTAAACGTTTGAAGATATTCGGGATTACAAGATAAGCCTCTTTCAGGGAACCAGGTACGGGATCTTCAAATTCTTAGAATTTAAATCGTTAAAGAGAGAAATAACTTCCAAAACGTGTGCTATAGTTTTGGCATAGGTCATTTGAAACAGCAAACATGTACTGGGTGTCCCAAAAACATTGACTTTGGCTTTTATTCCTTAAATATTGATCTTAGACATATATAAAAAATTACAAGGTTGCGTAAAAGAAGTTACAGAATTTTATGAAATTGATAAAAATTTTCAGGGGATTAAATTTGAAGAAATACGAAATTTAAATTTTTATACGGCCCCCGTAATAAAACATTTCCAATGAATAAAATATGCCGCATACACTAATAAGCTGATGTACAAAATTTCAGCACTTTATCATAAAAAGTCCCAGAGATATGTTTAAACAAATTTGGTGAGGGATTAATCACAAATTAAAATGTAAATGTTTACAGCAAGAGTGCAAATGACGCAACGCAGAAATGCATCATAGGCAAATAATATCTGCCTGTTATCTTTGATGGATCTTTGGCGTGGATGGAAAACATTTTGAATAAGCTTTGTTATCTTTGTGTAAAAGTATTATTTCTACACAGTGTAGATACTGTTGTACCAATAAATAACAAAATTATTATTTATTTATGTATTTATTGTTTTCTTTCGCAATTTGTGTATGATCCCTGAAACGTGATCTCCCGACATGATATTTCCCCTTTGAGAACCCATGTCGATGCATCGAGAAATGATTTAAATCAATATTTTTGTCTTTTCATATCTTTGGAACTTTTTATGATGAAATGCTGAAATTGTGTACATCACCTTATTAGTGTATGGGGCACATTTTACTCACTGGAAATATTTTTGTACGGGGCCGTATAAAAATTTAAATTTTGTATTTCTTAAAATTTAATTCTCTCGTAAATTTTAATCGATTTCATAAAATGCCGTACCTTTTTTACGCAACTTTGTCATTTATTATATATGTCTAAAATCAATATTAAAGGAATAAAAGCCGAGGTCAATGTTTTTGGGACACCCTGTGGAGTATTATCAAACCAATGAATTTCTTAACACCATGCAGAGATTAAATATAATTGTTAGTAAGATTCAAACTTCTTAACCTGTCACGTGTTGCACAAATATTGTCATCTGCAAGTTTGGAGGTCTTCGGGATTTAAACCGGGTGAGCTGCTTCTTTCAGGAATTTGATTCCAAGATTTTCATTTTTTTCTGTATTTGAATTATTAAAGAAGGAAATAATTTTTGAAATGCACATTTGGGGAAGGTTTGGCATAAGGTAGCAGAAACTGCAAATATACATTGTATACATAACATTATCTTAGCAAACGTGCACATTATATACATTACATTATCGTGCCATTGTATACATTACATTATCGTACATATTGCATTTTTGTACAAATTAATTATTTAACATCATACAGAGATCAAATATAAATGCAAATAAGATTCTTAACCTACTGCAAAGATTGTCTTTTGCAAGTTTGGAGATATTCGGGATTAAAACAAGGCAAGAGTATTTCAGGAATTTTTCCCGAGATTTACAAATTTTTTGCATTTGAATCATTAAATATACATAAGAGAGCGGAACTGCAAACATACATTGCATACATTACAGCATCAATGTAGTCCCAGCACCACGCTGAGATCAAATATAAATGCAAGTAAAATTCAAACATCATAATCTGTCAAGTAATGCACTAAAATTGCCAACTAAAATTTGTAGATTTTCGGGATCACAACAGGGAAAGCCTCTTTCAGGAATTTGATCTCGGATTTGTGAAAATTCTTGGAATCTGGAACATTAAAGAGAAATAGCTTTTTAAAATACACGTTTGCGATAGATTTGGCAAACTGCAAATATATAATATACATAGCACAAATTGTCGCGTCAATGCATTGCTTAACACAGTAAAGAGTTCAAATACAAACACAAGTAAAATTCAAACTTTTTAACCTGTTACATATTGCAATAAGTTTGCATCTAAAAGTTTGGATATATTCGGGATCAAGACAGAGCAAGTCTCTTCCAGGAACTTGATCCAGGATTTTCAAATTCTTTGAATCTGAATCATTAAAGAGAGAAAAAAAACCTTTTCAAAATGTACGTGTGTGATAGATTTGGCATAAAGCAGCGGGAATTGAAAATATGTATTGCATACATATTTCTTGCAATATAAATTTTAAGATATTTTTCGCATATGCTAGATCTCTCATATAAATATGTACACTAGCAACTGTAAAAATATAGTTGTTATACATTTTTACTTTCCCTACAATACATGGTAATGTATAGAGAAATTATTGGAATCATGTCAAAAATCGCAACTCGAGTTTTCGACGGATACACACATTTCGAGACCTCTAGAATACGAAAAAACCATTTTTAGCGTGACGTCTGTGTGTGTGTCTGTCTGTCTGTCTGCCTGTCTGCGTGTCTGTCTGTCTGTGTGTCTGTGCAATGTATGTATCCACTCTAACTTAAAAACTAATGGACCGAATTTCATAAAATTTGGTAAGTAAGTCACATGGATGTAACTCTGGTGCTGATTAGCTTTTGGTACGATTCGTAGAAACAGAACCCGCCTTTTTTGGGAAATGGCTCGTAAAAATTTCATTTATCCGCTCTAGCTAAAATACTAATTAACCAAATTTCACAATATTTGGTAGATAAGTTACTTGTGCGATACTCTGGTGCTGATTAGATTTCGGTACAATTCGGAAAAGAACAACCTGCCTTTTTTTACGAAATGGCCCGCCAAAATCGCCAAATCTAAAAAAAGAGACTACGTAGTGTATGCTCAAATGTATCAATTAAATTCTTGTTATATACGCAATTTTTGAAGAGGAAAATAATATAACACACTCCCTTATAATTTAGGATTAAGCGTTCTCAAAATATTTGAGATTTCTTGCATTTTTGTTACAGCGATTTTGGGGAAAATGTCCAATTACCAAATAAAAACCAAAATTGAATTAAAAATGCAAATTTAGTGTTATTTGGTTCAATTAAACTCAGTCTAATGAATTATTAAAGAAATAAAGAAAATATGAATTTGAGTCTGCAGGGAAAGTCATGTGCTGCCCACATCAGATTTTCCCAATTGTTACTCTATTTCCTTGCTATGGGGATTGCGTTAATATTGCAGACGCCGGCATCCATGAACAAGTTTTGTGTTTTATAGTTCTCTTTAGTACGAATTAGCCAATAGCGGCAATATCAACAAACAAGAAAGATCAATCATGCTTAAAGCATTGATTATGAAACACTTTCCAACTTCAATGCAATTTTATTTAAAAAAGTCGAAAATGCAATACATTCCTCGGTAATATTTTAAAACTTATCACAATACTACATTGATTTATTATATTTGAAAACTTAAACCTTCATTGAAAAAAATGAACTTCATTCAATTGACGGCATTGAAATATAAATTGCGTGGTTTAAATATCTCTAAAATGCAATACATTCCACGGTAATATTTTTAAATCTATCATAATACTACGATAATTTATTATATTTGAAAACTTCATCGAAAACAACTGAAATTAATTCAAATGACGTCATAGAAAAAATAACACGCCTGGATCTCTCTATAAAAGCAGGATTTCATTCATAACTTTCTCCATTTCATTCATCACAATACTATAATAATTTATTTTATTTAAAAATTAAGACCATGGAGCTACAATTCATAAACTTTATGCTTAAAACTTCTTTGAAAAAAATCGTCCTTCTGTTTATAAAATCAATTAATATTTCATTCATATCAGCCATGCAGACTCCATGGACTGAATTATTTTGTGTTAAAGAAATACAGTAATTCTAATACAACTCATTCTACATATTTTGCTGTTTACATTTTACATAGGTGAAAAATAGGCTTAGTTGTAGAAATAATCAAATTTGAATGAGAATTTAAACTCAAATATATTGTCATTGTGTTGTTTTTGTATGTAGATGCACAGAATTTAAGGAGAAATAAAGTAGTTTTAGGATGGATACAACACTCAATATGAATTAAAAAGAACTTTAAAAAATCACGAATTTGAAACAAGATGGATGCCATATATCATTTTGAAGTGGGTCATGTGATCGTTTCATATCATGGTCACGTGATCGTTTCATATAAGATGTGTAATTATTATTTTAATTTTTATTTAAAAAACTACTGAATATATTTAGCTGAATTTTTTTTTAAATATTTTATGGAACAATTTGACTATTACCTAAAATTTTCGAAGCAATTTGTGAATTTTAAATCCGCTTAAAAAATGTTAGAAAAATTAGGTCCCATAGGGCTCAATGTATTTCATTTTTTCAACCCGGGTTCAATCCAAAACTAATTGTTTGATATTATTTATTTATATTCCCATAGGTCCTACAGACCGTCTGAACAACATACTAAAATTTCATTTTGATTAAGTCATTTTTACGGCAGTTATCGTGCTAACGGACAGACAGACAGACAGACAGACAGACAGACAGACAGACAGACAGACAGAATGAACAAAGTCATAAACACTTTTCAACTTTGTTGTAAAGTGTTAAAAAGTTGCTATGTGCTGTAATTCGGTGAATCTTTCTGAGGTCTTAATGTAGTCTAAATACGCAGATTGTTTAGAATTTAATTGAATTGTAATACGCTGCAATAGCCAAGATCATAGTTACAGAGCTCGCCTATTGGATCACTTCTAGAGTTAGAAATCGCCTGCATATTGCAGATGCGCGATATCTGTGTTTTGTATTTTTTGTGTTTTTCAGCACGGAATAACCGAGGACTGCAATGATAGTAAAAAATGTTATGTTCCGCTGTTCTGCAAATCCATGTAACCACCCCGGAGTTAGCCGTACTACCCCTCCGCCTTCAAACGAGTCTTGAGTTAACCTAAGTTGAGTTTCCTTGAGTTGGTCGGGAAAACTTTGAAATCGATATTCGCACTTTTTCTGTATGAGGAATTAGATTAAACACACTGTTTTGCTAAAACATTAAATCCAAGCGCAATTAATCATATATTCAACATTCACAATAAACACAAGGAAGATCAATCATGGATAAAGCATTGATTATGAAACACTTTCCAACGTCAATGCAATTTTTATAAACATCTCTAAAATGCGATATATCGCTCGGTAATATTTTTAAAATTATCACAATATTACATTAATTTATTACATTTGAAAACTTCATCGAAGAAAATGAACTTCATTCAAATGACGGCAATGAAATATGAATTGCCTGGTTTAAACATCTCTAAAATGCCTTACATTTCCGGGTAATATTTTTAAAATTATCATAATATTACACTATTTTATTATATTTAAAAACTTCATCGAAAACAAATGAACTTTATTCAAATGACATCATCGAAATATAAATCGTCTCTATATGAAAGCAGCGTTTCACTCATCACAATACGATAATAATTTATTTTATTTAAAAATTTGGGAAATTGTTATCTACCATATTTATTTTAAAATGTTAAACGTCTCTTATACATAAAATAATTAAACACTTGGGAAAATATTTATTATATAATATATCTCTTCTTCCTTTCTGGAGGATATAGCAAGAGTCAGAATTTAATGAATTTGTTTTTCTCCCTATATTAAATACTTTTTATTTAAAAAACTACCTAACATATTTTACTGAAAATTCTTTTATATATTTTATGGGATAATTTGAATATTTCTCAAAATTTTTGAAGTAATTTGTGAATTTTATGATCGCTTAAAACATGTTCGAAAAATTAGGTCCCATAGGGTTCAATGAATTTCATGTTTTCAACCCGGGTTCAATTCAAAACTAATTGGGTAATATTATTCATTTATATTGCCATAGGTCCCACAGACCCTTTGAAAAACTTAATAATTTCATTTTGATAAAGTCAATTTTACGGCAGTTATCGTGCTAATGGACAGACAGACAGAATGAACAAAGTCATAAACATTTTTCAACTATGTTGTAAAGTGTTGAAAATGAAATATAATATATTAAAAACTTCATACACTTCATTATTTCATGTTCTGGTGCAGGTTCTTTGTTTGCATACTCTATGGTCTTTTTATGCACAAGATATCTGATTTTATAATGCCCTATATTTAAGGGATGGGCTATAGGAGATACGACCAGGGGACTTCATCAGTTCATCAGCTGGAGAACCTCCACAGATTCAGTGAAAATTAATTTTATTTATAAAAGTTGAATCAATGTATTAATACGCTATGTGCCGTGTATATACTGCGAGAAGCTGCATTGGATCAGATTCAATTTTTTTGGACTTGTACAAAACTTTACAATTTATCTTTTGCCTCAACTCAACGTTGGTCACTATAATAAAGCTAAATGTGGAAGTAAATTTACATTGGTAAGTAAAAGAGAACCAGTTACTAGATGGTCTACAAGGGTCGATGCATAATAGTACCTGCAGTCCAGAGACTTGTAAAATCATAATACGTTTCAGATCATAAAATCAATCAACGTTTCAGATCATAAAATCAATCAACGTTTCAGATCATAAAATCAATCAACGTTTCAGAGATTTAAAACTAAAAGCGGTAGTAAATCCGCATTGGCATGTAAAAGAGAATCAGATGCTATATATTGTCTGCAAGATCCGATGCCTCATAGTACCTGTAGTACAGGGATTTGTAAAATCATGTTACGTAACTCAACGTTGGTCACTAATGTTTCAGTGCTTTAAAGTTGCAACTGGAAATAAATACACATTGGAAGTAAAAGAGAAACAGATACTATAGATGGTCTGCAAGCGTTGATGCCTCACAGTTCAGGGGATTACAATATCGTAACAGGGAACTCAAAGTTGGTCACTAATACTTTAGATCTTTAACGCTGAAAGTGGAAATAAATGTACATTAGCAGGTAAAAGAACAACAGTTACTGGATGATCTCTAAAAATCGATGCGTCACAGTACCTGTAGTCCAACATCTATAGTCCAACCTGTAGGCTTACAAAATCATAATACGGAACTCAACGTTAGTCAGTAAGGCTTTAGTATAAAGCTGTAAATGGAAATAAATCTATATTGGTAGGTAAAACAGCATTAACTAATAATAACAGACATATATATACAACAAATGTGAACATAAATAGAGGTAGGTACAACAAATATGAACATACATTTTATTCGATTTCATGATAATCCTAAAAAATTTCTCTTTTTTCATACCAAAGCAAACACTTTCCTTGAAACATTTACTTCTTGAGGTGTTTGTTCTATGAAATGTTCCTTTAAATTCCACATTAAATTTTCTTTCAGCTAAATAACCCTGGTGATAAAAATGCTAAAGAGAAATACAGAGCAAAATACATTATCGCAACAATGCACATGCCCTGTTTTATATAGGGATCAAATATAAATGCAACTAAGAATCCGTCCTTACAAACTGTCACGTATCACGCTAATACCACCATCTAAAAGTTTAAACAGATTCGGGCTTACGAAAGTCAAGCCTCATAAAGAAACTCGATACAATCTTTTCGAATTTTTTGAATCTGAAACATTAAACACGAAATAACTTTTCAAAATGTACGTAGAGATTCAGTTGAGTTTCCAGGAGAAACTACAAGTACATGCGCATTGGACTTATATATATTTTTAAAAAGATGTCGTTCAACCCTGACAGTATTCTTACGCAAAATTGATGTCATCAAAATCTGTCGAAACGAAGTCGGAAATGGTTGCGTTCGACTGTGGATTTTTCTTTTACAAAAATTCTGTTTCTAAACTATTTTGGCCAGAGAGAGGCATCACTATTATATATATTAGTAAGACCCAAGGGTATTTTGCTCTATAAATATTAAACAAAATTACGCAAGAATATGCTTTACTTTTGTTGAAAGAATCTTGAAATATTTTGAATGTCAAACATTTTAAAGAAAGATCGTGGCATACCGAGTTCCGTGGTATCTGAAATAAAAATTTATAAAAAGACAAAATATAAAATAATTACATGGATTCACTTCCAGTATTTGATGTCATACGCTACGTAAAGCTCTGTAGGACTTGAATTGACAGACCCGAACTCGGGACCTCGTGCTTACAAGACCGACATTATAAGATTAGAGCAAAAGCTAAGTTCGACTCCGAACTTACAATTCGGATATCCTAGCATCTTCGTTCGATGTCTTTGGCAGGAGCAGAGTCGTCTGCTGGCACACACTCCCCCACCTGATGAGAAGGCCCAGTCGAATTTCGGCGAGGAGGGGGGCCACCCAGTAAACCCCGCGCGTCCCCATCCGAAACTCAGTCGAGGGGCTGAATGGCCAGGAGGTGTGAAAAGCCCAGACCACACGACAGACCCGAAGGCTTACTGTAGCTATGTGTGTGGCTGGTGGCCGGGAGGTGTTGGTTTTGAGACCCAGACCGTCCGACCTACCAGAAAGGTGTAAGGGCCGGGAGGCGTTGAAGACCCAGACCGTCCGACTCATCCTGTGGACATGAGCAAGGGCCGGGAGGTGTTGTTGTTGAGACCCAGACCGTCCGACCTACCAGAAAGGTGTAAGGTAACTGTATGGACGGCCGGGAAGTGCCACCCAATTTAGACCGGAACCCAGTGGGGGAGGCATCCACAGGGACCGTACCTTCCTTCCCCTACCACCAACCTCTCGGAAGGACTTACGGACCCACATGTTTAACGTGATCGTACTCCGCATGAACACGGCGGCATTTGTGGTAGCGTGCAAATCTAGCGCGCAAACCACGGGGATACCGCACCCGAGACGGCCAACAGCACGCGGTGTTCCGAGGTGGTCACCCACCAAGTACTAACCGCGCCCGATGCTGCTTGACTTCGGTGATCTAACGAGAACCGGTGTTTTCAGCACGGTACGGCCGTTGGCCCGGGCCGGGAGGTGTGTCGTACCTCGGACGTGACGTCAGTCGTGGTCAACCAGGAAGGGAGTGGTATGGCCTCTGGATCCGTGTGGTGCTGCCATCTCGTGTTGAGAGGTGAGATCGTTGGAGAGAGAAAGTTGCGTGTTTCAAACATCCAGATTCGCCATAGTAGGAATTTGAGTTGCCGGACCTCCCGGCAGCTCCCAGGGGCTCGGTGCTTACAAGACCGACACTATAAAATTAGAGCAAAAGCTAGCTTCGACTCTGAACTTATAATTCGAGTATTCTAGCATCTTCGATCGATGTGTTTTGGCAGGAGCAGAGTCGTCTGGTGCCACAGCTCCATGGTTACATCATAATGTCACTGTGCAAGAAATATAGTCATTGCATTATGTCGGGAACAGGCAACCCATATCATGGACTCACTTACAGTACTTGATATCATACGTTACTTAAAGTTCCATGGTTACATCATAATTTCGCTGTGAAAGAAGTCATTGCATTATGTCAGGAACGGGCAACCCACATTATTGCCTCACTTACAGCACCTGATGTCATACGTTACGTAAAGATCCATGTTTACATCATAATTTTGCTGTGAAAGAAGTACAGTCATTGCATTATGTAGGGAACAGGCAACCCACATCATGGCTTCATTTACAGTGCCTGATAACTTTCGCCTACATAAAGATCCAAAGTACTGCTCTTTATATATGATGTATTAGCGTATATGTTCAGTTGTGCTTCGCGTAGTGGACGAGCATGTACGTGTCGGTATTGTAAATGAATGTTTTTCCTGTCCTTTAAGAATATTTTTCAATATTAATAAGCAAATGTGACCTACTCGTTGTAGTTTGTTACTCATTATAAAATGAAGTGAAACATCACTCTTGTCATATATTTCAAACTAGAAAGAATTAACCCGCGTTGTCCCAGCTTTAACCCATTCACGACTACCGCAGGCTAGCACCCTGGATAGCGCCGGTTGTATCCGGAATCTATTAAATGCTTCACTCTGGCTCGCGCCGGCTATATCCGGTATCCACTAAATGCTTCAACTTAGCTAGCGTCGGCTATATCTGGCATCTATTAAATGCTTTACCCTGGCTAGCACTGGCTATATCCAGCATCCACTAAGTGCTTCGCATTGGCTATCAACATTTGTAGTGACGATACACTAATTGGACATCACGAATTTAACTGGCGTAGAAGAGAAATTTCTTGGCACAAGTAAAGTTTATTTGCTTTCTACCTTTTTGTGCAGTATCACAGATACAAAGTGAAGTAATTAACATGTACGGTGTGTATTAATGGCACGACGACCTATTTATTAGTGGCGTACTAATGGCTAGTTCCGCCGTCGCGAAAAAGTTAAATAAGTGCCCGTTACTTAATACATTTATAGATAACATCACACACTTGCCAAATCGCAAAATTAGTGTCAATCTCCCTCACCACGAAATCCGAAATCTTTAGTTTAAGCGAATGTACAGTTCAACGCTCCCCCTCCAATTAAACCATTTTCCTCGCACGCTCTTCGCAAACGTGGAAAGCAAGTGAAAATAATAATAAAATAAAAATAACTTCATTTTTTTTGTTAGAATTCGAAGATATACACGCAATTTTTTGCCAAACTATGGAATTGTGCTAATCTTAGTTTCTTGGATGCGACGAAATAAGTATCAGATAATTAAAAAAAATGCAAATATCTATGTATTTTAAAATAAATAAATAAATATGGAGGAATTATATTACGGATTCGGTTCAAACGTCGTTGGAAAGAACTTTCTTTGATCTTTCCGATGGTGTCACAATGGAAACTTTGTAATAATATTTTTAGTCGCTAAGGACTCGATTTTTGTCGATAAAAGTCCAAATCAATTAAAAACCCAGAACAAGGATGAAAATTTCCGAAAAATGGGAAGGAAGTTCACGAAATCGAAAATTAAACCAGATATTTCCAAGCAGAAGAAAGAATAATTCTCCTTAATAAGGGATTTTGATTCAGAAACAATCGTAAAACTATTAAGAAAGTCCAATTTAAAAATGGAAAATTTTGGGAGTATTTTGGCCTTATGTTATTACTAACACTGAACTGTACCGAGAGAGAGAGAGAGAGAGAGAGGGATCGAAATAGAAAACCGTAGATGGAAATGGATTGGGCATGTCTTAAGAATGCCACAGCGTAACATCCCTGCTGTGGCATTTACTTGGGAGCCCGAGGGAAAAAGATCTCGAGATCGACACAAGCTAACCAGAGGAGACTAGTAGAATAAGAGCGAAGTCTGATGGAATGGGCGAGCAGCAACCACTGCGACACAGGATCGACCAGGGGTGGCGGCGGAAGCTGAAGGTCTTATGAGCTACTAAGACCGATGAGTGATGACGACGAATTTAAAATTGAAATTAGGAGTAAAATATATTTCAGCTGCTGAAAAAATAAAATTATGTTTAGAGTTCCAAGAATGTTCAGCAATTGCACAGTTGGAGATTTCGATTTCTTGTTTAGAAACATGGCTCATGTGTTTCTTAATACAAAATTTAAGAGCTCCTTTTGTTTGACCAACATAATCAAGGAATTCTCGAAGAATCTAATAAATAGCTCAACAATTTTTTGATTGCTTCTTTTAAAGAAAAAAATTAACGATATAGATAAATATTGTATTAAAATTGTATTCTCAAGTAATAACTTAGGGTCCTTTCAGTTTTTCTTCTATTTTGTACAAATCATTTATTTTCAGATAAGGAGTCAAAATCTAATGTTTCTTTTCAGTGCTGTATAAGTATGTTTTCTTTAAAAATTGACATTACAATTCTCTTAGGGATGAAGATCCGATGGTAAAATCCGCTCTGGAAAGAACTGAAGAGTAAAATGCATTCTTGAACCAATCTATGCACTAACATCGATCAGAGATCAAATATAGATGCAGGATTCAGTCTTTATCAACTGTCACATATCCCACTAAGAGTATCAAAATGTTTAGACAGATTCGAGCTTTAGGAAAGAAAATTCTCATAAAAGAATCTGGATAATGCATTTCAGAAATCCTTAAATCTGTACCATTAAATAAAGCAATGACTTTTAAAAATATATAAGCTATTGATGTGTTTCCAGTTTCCCGATATACCTGGTTCCCAGAAAAGTCCTTTATCACTCCAAAAACTTTCCAAAGAAAAAGTTCATATGTGTACACGTTAAATCAATCTATAGTAAAGTGATCATGCGAAGTCAAATAAAAGGGATTTCAGCGCCCCTAACGAAGAATATAAAGAGATCGTTTTCATTCAATCGTGTATACTAATTTTATTGTAGATTAACCTAACGGATGGAGCTTTCTTTCCAAAGTTGCTAAAGCACTTTCTTACTAATTGTGTATTCATGCATGACTTTAAGTATCTTAAATGTCATGTTTCAGCAAGATTTAATTTATTGTTACTTTATATGTATATTATGTACAGAATGTGTATTGTTTCAGAGTTGAAAATTCGAGTCCGAGTTTTCGACGAAAGAGCACATTTCACGCATCTTGAACTCGAAACGAATATTTTTGAGGTGATGTCTATCTGTGTATGTATAGTACATGTGCGTGTGTGCATAAGTATGTGTGTTTGTGTGTGTAAGTGTGTATGTGTAAGTATGTATGTGTGTGCGCGTAGGTGTGTATGTGCGTGCAAGTGTGTGAGTGTATGTGCGTGTATGTGTGTGTATATTTGCATGCAAATATGTGTGTGTATATAAGTATGCGAGTCCATGTGTAAGTATGTGTGTGTTCGTGCGTGTGTTTGTGTGTGTAAGTATGTGTGCGTGTTTGTGTGTATGTGTGTGTTCGTGAGTGTGTGTATGTGTTCGTGTATCTCTCTCTGTGTGTGTGAAAATGTATCTCATGAACGAATGGACCGTTTCGAATGAAATTTGGTGTAAAAATTACAATCAGTGAATGCTGGAAGCTTATTGATTTTAAACGCAATTAAATGTTCAGAATACCTTGAAATTTTCAAACAAAATTTTGAAAAAAAATCAGAAAATAAGAACTTTTAATAATGTTACGTTAAATAATAATTTGTTATGCAATTTTTCATTAGAAGAAGATTGACACAAACTGCAGAACGTTCTCGAGATATTACACTTTTTTCAAATAATTTATTAAAAAAATCACATAACATTAAAAAAAGTATTTACAATTGTGAAATAGGTTCACTTTTCATATGTAAAGTTATGCGATAAATTTGTTAACAATATTCTCGTGGATCTAGATAGTTTCATTCACTAGAGTAGATACTTTGTGTAACAGTTTTGCAATTTAAGGCCTTACAATTCGCCAACAGTCATTTATATTTAAAAAATGCTTTTCTTTCAGTTTGTCTGTAACTCTTGGCGATGGATTTGGCAAAAGTGGCAACTCATGTAACGAAATATCGTCAACTTGGCGATATTTCGCTCCAGATAGCCGAAAATATAGTTAAAATTGCAAAAATGACATTAAGTTTACGAATATGAAGCCAAATTGATGAATAAATTATTAAAATATTTTAATATATGGATTATATTGCTTATTGCTATTAATATTGATGATTGCCAATTTAGAGCAATGTGGAATGTAATTTAATTGGGTAAGTTGAAATTGTTTTACATGTTGATATTGGAAAAAGTGCCAAATGGACAATTAAACAGTGAAGACATTATACCGTAGATCTTATACATCCTTTTTTCACCGTGAAAGAAGTAAATTCATTGTAATAAAGAATGTATGTCATGTGCTGCCTACATGAGATTTTTAAATAAAAATTATATTTGACACATGAATTCGTATATACTCATTTTACCATTGAACGATGTCATAAGGTAAAATTATCCTTATCAAAATTACCACTATGGGACTTACCTATGATGCCGTCGCTAGGGGTGGAGCATGAAAGCTCCCGGTTCTCAAGCTGGAGAGACGAACACACAAAATATAAATAAATACACTTGACTTAATTGATCAAATTATTTTAATATTTTAAGTTATAGATATCCATTGTATCTTGAGTAATGATACTATTATTAAATCTATTATTATAAGACATATAACACTGACAATATTTCATTAATACATATTTACATTCATAATAAAATTGACATATATTTTTAAAACAGTTTCTTTTAAGCAATCGACACTCAAAATAGTTCTTTTAGTTCAATATCTAAGAACTCGTTAATATATCTACTCTTACGAACTGATTGTTCATTATTTGAATAATCGATAAAAGTGTGTGCCTTCCGTGCTAATTAGTGACAAATTGAAAGTTGATTTACCTATACTCTTTTATGTTAAGTACTTATTCGTGCAATCTCAATGATGTACGAAACTGTTGCACATCTCACCACTGCAACAAGCTTCCATTTTATCGCTCACTTTCGATATACTTTTTTCACAAAAACCAAGAAACATGATGTTAGCTCGTTCGAAAATTTGAAGTCGACTGAACTTTTTGGAATACGGCTTTGGGGCGCTTTTTTCTTTCCCCCATTGTTCCCTACCACATCTACCATTCGTTGTTGATGCAGACGGGGATGACCACTGTTTATGTATGCATGTGTTGTCATTGGTTCCCTCTGCAGCATTTAGATAGTTCATTATTTTGGTTGGCATCCGTAATTGAAATTCCAAAATGTCGTGCACGCCGTACGACAAACGATATTCTAAACAGCGTTTTAATGATATCTTCAATTATCTCTGCAAGTATGTTAAGGAAGTGCAAATACATTATACAAAATAAACAAATTATGAGTTAAATAAAAAATTCCTAAGAGAAAGAAGCGACTGTAATTGTTTTTCAGACATATTATCAGTTGTTAAGGTTCATTTATGTCATAATGATTTAAATTGGGAATCCTTCTCCAGGTATCGATTACATCCAGTTATCGATTTACAACACATTAGTTTATTTTATTTTAGAACATTGAGGGGTATTGTATGTATTATTTACCACTGATACATATTTTTTCTGATATTTATTGTTTTATTATGACTTATGTGTCACATAAATGTGTACTTATTTACATTTTATTTTTGTTGTATCCTCAAATTTAAAAATATTCCTTTATTTAATTATTACATTTTTATAATTACATTTTAATACAATCATTACCACTATTCGAATACGACTTTTTAGCGTTTCCTCAATTGATATCTCCTAGGACTCACATTATTTTCATTCCTTTTGGTATCATCTTTGTTTACCTGCGATTGACTTCTGTCAACAGTTCGCCGTGTTTGATTATTTTTTAAATACCTTTTACGCGGCTCTGCTTTATATAATTTATTCGCGTGAACAACTATCCATTTTTTGTTCGGGTCGTATACAAGAGTGATAGCGTAATTATTGTTACGGATCACCTTTACGATGCGAAATGGTCCTTGAAACTTTTTTGTAACGCTGTGGTCGATCGTAAATTCTTTAAATACACAATTTGTCCTTTTAATATTTTTTTTCCTCACTCTTTTAAAAACTCATTCCTGGTGAATTTGCGCTTGTATTTGTTTCTGTTTCGTATATTTATTTATTTTTTGTGCTAAAGTAAGTGCTTCACTGACCTCATTATCGTATTTAGTTTGAGTTAAAATCGGACTGTCATCAGGGTCCGCTATTTCCAGATTATTTTCTCCGGGTAATTTCAAATCTCTGGTAAGAAACAAAATAGCGGGACTGTGGTCTATATTTGCGCTGGGTGTAGCATTATGAAATAACTTTACATATGGCAATACTTTATGCCAATTGAACGTTTGGTTTAACATTGCTGCTAAAGAATTTTTTATGCCCAAGTGGCTTCTTTCTAAAATTGCATTTGAGCTGGGTTTGTAAATTGAAGTATACTTTAGTTTTATACCATGTTGCTCTGCGAATTTTTTAAATTCCTCGCTTTTAAATTGCCTCACGTTATCCGTCAACAGCCACATTGGCACCCCATTTTGAGCTATATAATTAGTTAGGACCTGTAATACGGTTGCAGTATTTATATTTTTCACGGGTACAGCCTCCAGGAATCTGGAATAATGGTCAATAAGAGTAATTATGTATTCGTGTTGACCATTACTTCTGGGTAATTTTCCTATAATGTCTAATGCCACCGTGTGATTTTGTTGACCTGGACGTGGCACAAGTTGTAATGCCATAGGTCTTATAGCCTCATTTTTATAACATAAACATGCATCACATGATGCGCAAAAATTCTTTACATCACTGTATGCCCCTTTCCAGTAATATTTTCTATTCAGAATTTGATAGGTCTTTTCTACTCCAAAATGTGGTGTATGAGCTAACTCAATAACTGCAAATTTTAGACTGTGAGGTATTAGAATTCTGTCCTTTTGCATAGGATTTCTAATATATCTAGCAGTCTTTATCATAATTAATCCTGTATTTACATCTCTATAGTATTTATTTACATATTTTGGCTGTTTAGATTTTGCATTCAGTTCGTTCATAATTTTCTTTATTTCTCTATCTTTTGCTTGTTCTTCTAAAATTTTGACTTTTGTTATAGTGCTATCATTAGCAATAATATTATTTATTAATTTAGTCTTAGTTTGTTCAGAAAAAATTTGACGTGACATAAAATCACTGGGATTATCTTGTCCTTTAATATATTTAATTTCAAATGAAAATTGTTGTAAATTTAATAACCATCTTGCGATTAAATCAGAATTTTGATTTTCTAAATGAATATAATGCGTTAAAGCTTTAGAATCTGTAAAAATTGTAAAGTGCGTACCATATAAAAAATCCTTGCAATGTATTATAGCATCGTGAATTGCTAGCAATTCTAGCTTCATGCTCGGATATTTCTTTTCACTGTCTGAAAGTTTCCTGCTATAATACTCGATAGGATGAAAATTTCCATTCACTGATTGAAGTAAAATTCCTGACGCGGCTACTTTTGAACAGTCCGTAGATAAAAAAAACGGATTTGACATATCGGCTGCCCTAACTACCGGTTTCGATAAAATCGCATTTTGCAATTTTACAAACGCTTCTTCGCATTTCTCCGTCCATATAAATTTCTTATCTTTCTTTGTTAACTCAATTAATGGATTGCATAGCTCAGAAAAATTTGGTATGATCTGCCTGAAATAATTACATAAACCTAAAAATGATTTTACTTTTTTTACTGTCGTTGGCACAGGGAAATTCGTTATTTTTTGTACATTATCATCTGAAGGTGTTATGCCTTCCTTACTTATCTTAAATCCTAGAGAGAAATTTAATATTCTCTTTACACATTTGTAATTTTGAAGGATCGATAGTTAACCCAAATATACCTAATCTCGAAAAAACTATTTTTAATCTCTCCCACATTTTCTCGAATGAATTTGCGGCAATTACAATATCATCTAAATAAAATTATATTTTCCGTTCTTTTAAGTCTCCTAAGCATTTCATAACTAGCATTGAAAACTAGGCTTTGTACGCGAACCGTGTTATTTGTTAAAGCCGAATTATCTGTTATTCTGTCATTTATATTTACCTCCTGCTGTATATTATTGTTAATCGGAGGATCTTGCCTCGCTCTTTTATTTGATTGCCTACTCTTATTCGGCGCCATAATTTGATACACTGTTATACACTTCTTACTATATACTAAATATTTATTCTAATACATACATATATACACAATAATATAATACATATTTAAATTATCATTTTTATGCATATCCCTATCTTAATACTGCGCTAACATCTCATTATTAAATTCATTATTAACTTCATTATTAAATTTAATATTGTCTGTTATTTACTATTACTTACTCTTATTAAAATCATAATTCTCTCCAAGCTTGACCACATACGGCACCAATTCACACGGCGACATCATGTCATAAGGTAAAATTGTCCTTATCAAATTTATTACTATAGAACTTACCTATGATGCCGACACTAATGGTGGAGCATGTAAGCTCCGGGTTCTCAAGCTGGAGAGACGAACACACAAAATATAAATAAATACTCTTGCCTTAATTGATCAATGTATTTTAATATTTTAAGTTATAGACATCCATTGTATCTTGATTAATGATACTATTATTAAATCTATTATTATAAGACATATAACACTGACAATATTTCATTAATACATATTTACACACATAATAAAATTGACATATATTTTTAAAACAGTTTCTTTTAAGCAATCGACACTCAAAATAGTTCTTTTAGTTCAATATCTAAGAACTCGTTAATATATCTACTCTTACGAACTGATTGTTCATTATTTGAATAATCGATAAATGTGTGTGCCTTCCTTGCTAATTAGTGACAAATTGAAAGTTGATTTACCTCTACTCTTTTGTGTTAAGTACTTATTCGTGCAATCTCAATGATGTACGAAACTGTTGCACATCTCATCACTGCAACAAGCTTCCATTTTATCGCTCACTTTCGATATACTTTTTTCACAAAAACCAAGCAACATGATGTTAGCTCGTTCGAAAATTTGAAGTCGACTGAACTTTTTGGAATACGGCTTTGGGGCGCTTTTTTCTTTCCCCCATTGTTCCCTACCACATCTACCATTCGTTGTTGATGCAGACGGGGATGACCACTGTTTATGTATGCATGTGTTGTCATTGGTTCCCTCTGCAGCATTTAGATAGTTCATTATTTTGGTTGGCATCCGTAATTGAAATTCCAAAATGTCGTGTACGCCGTACGACAAACGATATTCTAAACAGCGTTTTAATGATATCCTCAATTATCTCTACAAGTATGTTAAGGAAGTGCAAATACATTATACAAAATAAACAAATTATGAGTTAAATAAAAAATTCCTAAGAGAAAGAAGCGACTGTATTTATTTTCCAGACATATTATCAGTTGTTAAGGTTCATTTATGTCATAATGATTTAAATTGGGAATCCTTCTCCAGTTATCGATTACATAATCTATGAGTCAGTTTCAAAATTTTTATTTCTCTTCATAGCTGTATATCTGATTCCTATAATAGAAAAACCAGAAAATTTGTTATATGGTACCATTTGTCTCACTGTTCCTGAATTCGTAATGGAAGTGTGGAATTACATTTAGGAAGGCCCCTATTAAGCTGTGACTATCGATTTTGTCTATAGTAGTCTTATCCAAATTAGTAGTCTATCGAATTTGTCTGTAGTAGGCTTATCCAAACGAAAATCTTGAACGTCATTTGAAAGTGAATTAAAACTTTATCTCTGAGTATGGTGAGAGACTCTTTACGCTAATTAGTCACTTTCTGAAAACATTAATTGTTTCAAACACGAATTTAAATGGAAAATCTATCTCCATGGTTTATTTTTCAGAAGCTTTTACTCAATAATGAAAAGTATAAAGAAATCAAAATGGTTATTTAATTTCGCAGTTTATGAAGAAGATTCGATCTTATATCACGTTGCTCAGAAACGCAATTAAATAAAATCTGTTTGTTAATTTTAATTATTATTTTTTCTATTTGAATAATACGGCTAATAATGGATATAAAAATATATTTTAGAAAATAAAGATTTGATTTTTTTTAATTATATTAATTGCGGACTGCGTACATCACTCATTTATTTTGGCAAAGATTTTTTAGGATTATATATTACGTTTAGCTAATAAACTCATATATTTTGTTTTTGCAATAAATTCATTTATCCGATTGTTGAAACAGAAAAAGAGTAGAATGGGTATATCTTCTAATACAATTTCAGTGTTTTAATTTAGTATATTCAAACGGGATCATGATTTATTCTTCAGATCTGCAAATTCAGAGCTACGAATTTGGCGGAATATCTCTAATTTAGCATCTTTTCTTTAAACTTTGTGAAATTGTCGGATATGTCGCCAAATTTATAAAAACGAGGCAAATCATTGAAATTAAATTTGTTTTTCAGAAGAGAGTACTGAAATGATGTTCCGGTAGCATTTGTCGGTCAGTCCATCCATCCTACGTAGTAACACATTTAGCGAATTTTTAAAATATCACCAAATTGATAAAAATGTTTGTAAATCTATAAGAATATTATGAAATTGATAAAATTGCGCTTAATAAATGAAATTAATTGTGTTTTCTTAAGAGGTAGTATTGTGGTGATGTTTCTTCAATTTGTCGCAAAATGAGACTATCAGTTCTATAGTACCACTTGGCGATAGATTTGGCGACTTTTTAAAGTGTCGCTAAATTGACGAAAATGTCGCCAAACCTTCCATAGCATTATTCAGACGATATGATTTCCATCAATTTATTTGAAGCAAATGATATTATGTCGTTTAGCACCGGATGCAAATCCAATGTGTTATGCGGTATACAATTTTTATTAAATCTTTTCCGATTTGAATAATAAAGATATGTATATAAAATAAATTTCATTGACATTGCATTTTTGACTGGATAATATCAATTACGGTCTTCAAGTTTAAACATTATTATTATTCATATTTTCGGGGATTATTGATTAAGGAATTATTTATATTTTCAAGTTATTATGCCATTGTTTCATTATGACAAAAATTGTTTAAACTCATATATTGTACGTTGTAGGAGTAATTTTCACAAATGCACTAGTACATCTTTTAATATTGACATATGTTTTGATATATATTGGCATATATTGGCATCAATTACCACCTTCTGGTATAAAGAATACGGGGATTATTGATATTTTCAATTTATCGTCATCTCTTTTATTTTGTCAAATACCGGGTGGTCAGAATTAAAACACCCCTACTCTGAGCTCTCTATAGATCGAACTACTGAGTGTAAAGGCTCCAAAATTGTTGAACATACTATTCAAGACATGGGGAAAGGGATTACGTGAAAAAAAATTAGTTCCAGAAACATCGATAGGTGGCGATGTACAACAGAAAATATGCTGAAAAGACACAATATACACATTTGTAACACGTTTTATTCGAACGTATCAAACATTCATATCACAAGGACCTTATCGATGCAGGGAATGCAGCGTATTACGTTATCCATTGATTGTTCAACAATAGCGGTGGCAACATCGTCAACGACATCTGAACGAGTCGATTTGCGTCCTTGCCCCGGCTGAACTCCAAGATGTCCAGTTTTCTCGAATCGAGCGATCATTCTCCTGAGAGCTTGTGGAAGTAATGGCCCTTTGCGCAAATTCTTAAGTCGACGAAACTCTTGAAGTGCAGCTGCAGCATGTCCTTTGTTTTCATAAAACAGCTTCACGAGCAAAGCGCGTTCTGGCAGTGTGACATCCATCGCTGATAAGAATTAAAATTTCCCAGTTTTATCCCCTTTTATGCCCAGACCATAGTAGCTGCAAACCAAGGTTTTACGCAAATTTTTGTGCTTACAGTGCGAAATTGCAGTTACAATGACAGTTTAAGTTTCTTCACTTTTTTATCTTCTTTTTTTTCATATCAGCGAAAAAAAATTAAAAAGGAAAAAAAAAATCCATATCGCACGTGTTTGTTTTTTTGTGATTATTTTGTGTCTTTCAGCATATTTTCTTTTGTACAGCGCCACCTATCGGTGTTTCTGGAACAAATTTTTTTTCGCGTAATCTCTTTCCCCATGTCTTGTATAGTAGGTGCAGCAACTTTGGAGCCTTTACACCGAGTAGTTCGATGTATAGAGAGCTCAGAGTAGGGGTGTTTTAATTCTGACCACCCGGTATTTTTGAGACTTATATTGTAATACGGGTTATCTTCTACTAACACACTGGCATATTTTCCAATCTGCGACAATATAAGTAGCACGGGGTTGCATATATTGATTCAATTCTTTTTTTTGTAAATTTGCTTACAAAATGGGCCAGGATGTTTTATTCTTCAGATCTGCCCGTGAAGATAATTTTGCATAGTGAGAACATATATTCTTAAACTTCTTTTTAGGGCAATAAATTTAATATTTTAATAGAATTTGCACATGGTTGCGAATTATAAGTTTCTTTATATTATATACTCCGTACGAAGAACGGGTATGCTGCTAGTCTTCTATAAACACACTGGCATATTTTCTAATCTGCGATAATATAAGTAGTACGGGGATATATATATATATTCCTATATAATTTTTGTGCTTTCATTCTGGCGTATATTGGAGTCAATTACGGGTTTATTGATATTTTCAATTTATACATGTAATGTACTAACTAATACAGGTTATATTTTCTAATATTCGCATATATAAGTAGTAGGAATCTCATAAAATTTTAATGCTTTCATTTTGCATATGTTGATTCAATTCCTTATTTTTTTGTAAATTTGCTTACAAAAGGGGCCAGGATGTTTTATTCTTCAGATCAGTCCGTGAAGATAATTTTGTATAGCGAGAACAGAGAATCTTAAACTTCTTTCTAGGAACATTAAATTAAATACTAAAAAAATTAATTTAGTATACTATAAGAATTTGCACATGATTGGGAATTTTAAGTTTCTTTATATTATATACTCCGTACGAAGAACGGGTATGCTGCTAGTCTATATAAATAAAATTGAAAGTCTGTCTGTCTGTCTGTCTGTCTGTTTGTCCCATCTTAACGGGAGAACGGCTAAACAGAATTTGATGAAATTTGGTGGATAGCCTAGAAATAGCCCGACTTAAAATTTAGTCTGTATTCTGAGTTTCTACGACCAGTAGTTCTCGAGATATTAGTAAAAAACGAAGTTTTCGTTTGTCTCATCATCAGGGAAAAATATCTAAACCGAATTTAATTATATTTTGTGGATAGCCTTGAAATAGCCCTCCATGAGTGTAGTCCAAGTTTCGAGTTTCTAAGACCAGGGGTTGTTGAGATATTTGTGAAAAACGGAACTTTTCCCTAGGAGTTTTACTCTCCAACTCCGTGGTTTATCCAAGCGGAAAGGATGAAAACCGTTTGTTTAAAACGTCGAAAAGAAATAAAACTTTATTTCCGAGTTTGGTGCAGGATTTTTGCATTAATTAGTCACTATCGGAAAACATGAATTGTTTGAAACATGAATTTAAATGGAAAATCTACCTCTATGGTTCATCTTTCACAAGCTTTTACTCAGCGATGAAAAGTATAAAGAAATCAAAATGGCTATTTAATTTCGCATTTTATGAGGAAGATTCTATCTTATATCATGTTGCTCGGCAACGGAATGAAATTAAATGTGTTGTTAATATTTATTATTATTTTTTCTATTTGAATATTAAATAAATGGATGTAAAAATTTATTTTTTAAATGAACGGTTTGATTGTTCTTTTAATTATATAAATTGCGGACTGCGTGCATCACTTTCAGTTATTTTAGCAAAGAGGTTTCAAGCTCATATATTGTGTTCAGCTAATAAACTCATATATTGTGTTTACCCAATAAATTCATTTAGCCGATTGTTGAAGCAAAAAAAGAATAAAATGGGTGTATCCTGTAATACAAATTTAGTGTTTTCATTTAGTATATACAAACGGGATCAGGGTATTTTATTCTTCAGATCTGCAAATTCAGAGCTACGAATTTAGCGGAATATCTCTAAATAACTTGGTAACTTTTCTTGAACTTTACCAAATTAGCGGAAATGTCTCCAAATTTATAAAAATGACGCAAATCAATGATTTGTTTTTTTAGAATAGAGTACTGAAATGATGTTTCGGTAGCATTTGTCGGTCAATCTATCCATTCTACTTAGTAACACATATAACGAATTTTTTTTAATATCACCAAATTGATATAAATATTTGTTAATCCATAAAAATATCATGAAATTGATAAAATTGCGCTTAATAAATGAAATTAATTGTGTTTTGTTAGGGGATAGTATTGTGATGATGTTTCGTCCATTTGTCGCAAAATGGGACTTTCAGTTCTACAGTCCCACTTGGCGATAAATTTTGCGATTTTTTCAGTTAACGCTAAATTGACGAAAATGTCGCCAAATCTTCCATGGAGATAGCATTATTCAGACGATATGATTTCCATCAATTTATTTGAAGCAAATGATATCACGTCGCTTAGCAACGGATCCAATGTGTTAAGCGGCATACGATTTTATATTAAATCTTTTCCGATTTGAATAATAAAGATGTATATATAAAATAAATTTCATTTACATTGCATTTTCTAATGGATACTATCAATTACGGTCTTCAGCTTTAAACATTATTATTATTGATATTTTCGGGGACTGTTGATTCAGGGATTATTGATATTTTCAAGTTATTATGCCATTGTTTTATTATGACGAAAATTGTTGAAACTCATATATAGTACGTTGTACGAGTAATCTTCTACAAATGCACGGATATATCTTCTAATCTATGAGAATATGTGTAGTACAGGGATATTGGCATATATTTTGATATATATTGGCATATATTGGAATCAATTACGACCCCCTGGTATAAAGATTACGGGGATTATTGATATTTTCTATTTATTACGTCATCTCTTTTATTTTGGCAAATGCTTTTGAGACTCATATTGTAATACGGGAAATCTTCTACTAACACACTGGCATATTTTCTAATCTGCGACACTATAAGTAGTACGGGGTTGCATATATTGATTCAATTCCTTTTTTTCTTGTGAATTTGCTTACAGAAGGGGCCAGGATGTTTTATTCTTCAGATCTGCCCGTGAAGATAATTTTGCATAGTGAGTACAGATATTCTTAAACTTTTCTTTAGGAGCAATGAATTTAATATTTTAACAGAATTTGCACATGATTGCGAATTATAAGTTTCTTTATATAATATACTCCGTACGAAGAACGGGTATGCTGCTAGTCTATATAAATAAAATTGAAAATATGTGTTTGTCTCATCATCACGGGATAACGGCCGAATCGAATTTAATGAAATTTTGTGGGTGGCCTTGAAATATCCCCGCTTAAAGTTTAGTCCATGTTTCGAGTTTCAAAGGCCAGGGGTTATCTATATATTAGTTAAAAACGACCAATTAAGCTTTCCATAGAGATAGCATTATGCAGATGATATTTTTGTCGTGAATTTATTTGACGAAATGTATGTCATGCCACTTAGCAAGGAATTTAAATCCAATGTGTTTATGCGGCAGATGATTTTTATTAAACCTCTTTCGATTTAAATAACAAAGATATGTATATAAAATAAATTTCACCGATATTGCATTTTTGACTGGATTATATCAATCACTGTGGTAAGGTTTAAATATTATTATTATAGATATTTTAGGGGATTATTGATTCGGGAGTTATTGATATTTTCGATGCATTATGCCATTTTTTTATTTTGGCAAAAGTTGTTGAAACTCATATATTGTACGTAGTACGGATAATCTTCTATAAATTCACAGGTATATCTTCTAATCTACGAGAATATAAGTAGTATAGGTACATTGACATATATTTTGACATATATTGGCATATATTAGAATGATTTATTTAAATTAGGTTCAAAGATTACCGGGTTATTGGTATTTTCAATTTACTAAATCATCTGCTTTACTTTGGCAAATATTTTAGAAACTCATATGTTATCGTACGTGTACTCTTCTACTAATACATGGGTATATCTTCTAATATTCGGGTGGGAGTACGGGTCCCATACAATTTTAGCGCTTTTATTTTGCATCTTTTGATTCAATTTTATATATTTTGTACATTTGTTTGTAAACGGGACCATGATGTTTGATTCTTCAGATCTGCCCGTGAAGATAATTTTGTATAGCGAGAACAGATATTCTTGAACTTTTGTTTTAGGAGCATTAAATTAATATTTTAATAGAATATATTGATTGTATCATTTTGCATACTGTAGGAATTTGTACATGATCGTAAATTTTAAGTTTCCTTATGTTATATATTCCGTACGAAGAATGGGTACACTGCTAGTCTAACAACAAATCTAATAACGACTGGAGGCCAACTGTGTGGTAAGACGGAATTTGGCGATCTTTAGAGAGGATTTTAAAATTGTTGAACTTAGGAAAAATGTTTGCTGTCATTGTAGGTATCGGCTACTCCGTGCTGATGAGAGTGCTAAAAAACTTAAAACTTTTCAACGGTTGCTGATATCTGCAATGGGAGCGCGTTATTAGATTCGTCAACTCCGCCCTTTAGGCAAGTTTTCTGAGTATGTTACATGCAATACCTGTCTTTTAATTATTGAAAGGTTCGAATAAGAACCACAAATATATTTTGGCGATTGCAGTTCTTTATTCTGTGAATACGTTTGTTTATTGAGAGTTAATAGTTACTTTCTGTGTGAAATTTCTATCCCAGTTAAGTTAGTTTAAGTCTCAATCTAGACAATTCATCTAGGCGGGGGGGGGGATGACCTTTACAAGCTCAAAATATTATTTTGATTAAAATCTGAAATATTATGAACCTGCGATTATTTCTTTAAATAAAAAAAATAACAGTTTTGTTCTACTCTTTATTTAGTATAAAATAGATATATATATATATAAAGTTTGTGAAGAATTAATCACAAATTAAAATGTAAATGTTTTCAGCAAGAGTGCAACTGACGCAACGCATAGGCTTGTTATCAGGCGAATGCAGCTCTGTGTTGGCATGGATGGAAAAAATTTTGAGCAAGCTTTGTAATCTTTATGTAAAGTTATTATGTCTACACAGTGTAGATACTTTTGCACCAATAAATAGCAAACTTATTATTTATTTATGTTATCACTGTTTTCTTTCGTAATTTGTGTATGACCCCTGAAATGCGATCTGCCGACATGATTTTTCCTCTCTGAAAACTCATGTTGATGCATCGAAAAGTAGTTTAAGTCAGCATTTTTGTCTTTTCATATCTCTGGAACTTTTATGATTTATGCTGAAATTTTGTTCATCACCTTATTAGTGTAAGGGACACATTTTACTTATTAGAAATGTTTTGGTACTGGAGTCGTATAAAAATTGAAATTTTGCATTTCTTAAAATTTAACTCCCTTGAAAATGTTAATAGATTTTATAAAATTCTGTTCCTTTTTTACGCAACCTTTTAATTTATTATATATGTCTAAGATCTATATTTGAGGAATAAAAGTCGGGGTCAAAGTTTTTGGGACACCTTATATATATATATATATATATATATATATATATATATATATATAGTGTTTTGTATTTAAATGCTAAAAATAACAAATAATCTACATCCATATATTTTGAATTTTCATATATATTGTCCTTTTTAATTACTATATTCTGTCACTATTAGTGTTCGATTTGAAAAGAGTTATTTTATTTATTTTCCTTGCTTAAAAATATTTTATAACACATATATAGACCCTTAAAACTAGTAAATAACAAATGAGCATTTCCTTGAATTTTCAGCTTGTTTCTATATTTGTTTCTCTCTTAAATCATGGATTTCTCTTTCGTTTGTCGTTCATAAATTTCTTCTCATACGGTCTTCTAATTATTTTTTTCGTCTAGGGACCTGGGGAATGTCAATTTAGCAAGAATTGTGATATCCCAATGACGTCTTTACGAGGCATTGTATCACGGTATGCTTCAGATGAAGAAGAATATTATTTTCGTTCATAAAAGAACTATTTTTGTAATTCATTTTGAGAATGTAGAATTTTGAAATGTTCGTAGAAAGGGGATTAGATATAAAAGTGTCATTCAGGACGTTTCATCGTAACATGTACCATATGAATAAGTTGGTATCACGCCTGATTTCAAATAAAAAAGATTAAGCACACAACTTTGATAGAAGGTCTTTTATTACACTTCCTATAAGACGTACAAAATGGAAAAAGGTCAGAGTTCTTTCGAGGGTTAATGTGCTCTACATAAGTGACTACATGGAAAGTAAAAATGATCGTTCATATATTGACCAGTAAGGATGACAAATTTGCATAAATACAATTAGTAAATGAACATTCAATTATCTAAGGAAAAATACACAAAAAAATAAAATATTTATTAACGGATTCAAAAACGAGTATATCTCAAAAGTACAATTAAAAATACTATTTTATTATTGGAATTCAAATTCAGAAAGGACAGCCAAGTCTAATCCCCATGAGGATGACGTCAAAGATAACTATGAAGAGACTTGAATTGCAGAGTCGAGAATGAGTCGCCAAGCATAACTTTAAATTTGAACAGGGTCAAATTTACAAATCGACGCACGGTAGATTTAAATAAAAAGGGATTCAAAAAGGAGAATATTATTTATATCTACCGTGCGTCAATTTGTAATTTTGACCCCGTTCAAATTTTAGGTTAGGCTTGGCGACTCATTCTCGAATATATGCAATTCAAGTCTCTTCATAGTTATCTTTGACGTCATCCTCATGGGGATTGGACTTGGCTGTCCTTTTTAATATCGACTTATTTTATGTTTTAGAGGATTTACAACCTTTTTTGTGCGATATTCATACTGATCAGTTTCTTAGCGGTTGAAAATATTATCACATATTTTCCATTTTGATACAATCGAAAAGATCAAAAACTTCTCTTTCAAACAAACTTTAAACGAAATCTATTTTTGAAAGGAATTTGAATTAAAAAAAACCCTTACTGTTCGTGCTCCTTAAATGCCTTCGATTTTTAAATTGCGATAGAAAAAATAACGGCCAATTCACTGTTTATAATTTAACACCAACTACTTTAATTATCACACACTGCCCCAAAGCAGAAATTAATTTCCATAAGTGATCTTTTCATAAATTATAAATTTTTTAAATGAGCGATATTAAAATTTTTGAATCAGCGATCTGTTTACCCATTGAAGGTTTCGATCTACAGAAGGCGAAATTCGCGCACGAGCATAAAGCGCATGAGAGGATTGAAGCCATTTACTTTCTTTTGCGGTTTCTTAAACGGTCTGCTGAAATTGGATGAACATTCCCTGAGATAGTAGTAATTTTCTGCTTTAAAGGAAGTTTTTCAATTTTGAGTATTTTCATTTATAAGTATGATAAAGGAATAAATGCACACATTGAGTTCTTGATATTCGAAATACAGCTTTCCCACCCATTGAAAAACGTAGGTCAAAATACTAACATATCGAAAGTATAACCACTTGGAAAACTAAAAGCTCAATCGAAAATTTAATTATATACACTAATAGGGCTTTCAAGGAGCTACAAAATCCTGCTTATTGTTTATAGTTATTACTTTTTGTTTCTAAGATATAAATATTAAACACTTGGAAAACAGAAAATTTTCAGTCTTTAGACAATTTCAGTCTTCTTCAGACAATTACTTGAAAACTATATGAGCTTTTTGAAAACAAATTGCGTATCTAGAAATTGGATTTTTTAAATACATATTTTTGTCGCTTACAATTTTTATATTTCATAATTTCGAAGACATTTCGTGTGAAAATAAGTAAAATGTAAAAAATGATCTTGCTTGAACAGATACATTTTGTTGTTTTGTCAAGAACATATATTCAAAATATTAAAATATTGAAACAATTTTTATATATTAATAATCTGTACCATATTTCCGTCAATAGAAGTAATAATTGTTTACCTTTTTACCTCTTAGTTTTGGAAATATAAGAGTACAAGGTGTTAACAATTTTTGTGACGCTCAGATTTCACGACAAATACTCCAAGCACATATGTTATTCATATCATAAATAATTTAAAATATACAGTAAAATATTAAATATAACATGTGAAAGTATAAAATGAACTTTTCTTATATAAGAAATATTTCAATATAGTTAAAATTTAGGCGAGTTTTATTTGCAGCCGACGCTAAATGTCTGCTCAATACATCATAAATATACTATTCTCGAATTTCTATAATTCACCCACTTTTCTTTTGGGTGAAATAATTACTTGCGCCAGTGATATTTTTAACACTTTGCAACATAGATGAAAAGTGTTTATGACTTTGTTCATTCTGTCTGTCTGTCTGTCCGTTAGCACGATAACTGCCGTAAAAATGACTTTATCAAAATGAAATTTTAGTATGTTGTGCAGACGGTCTGTGGGACCTATGGGAATATAAATGAATAATATTACCTAATTAGTTTTGGATTGAACCCGGGTTGAAGAAATGCAATACATTGAACCCTATGGGACCTAATTTTTGAAACATTTTTTAATCAAATTTAAATTCACAAATTGCTTCGAAAGTTTTAGGAAATATTCAAATTATCCCATAAAATATATAAAAAAATTTCAGCAAAATATATTCAGTAGTTTTTTTAAATAAAAATTAAAATATTAATTACACCCTTTATATGAAGAAATCACGTGACTATTATATGAACCGATCACGTGACCCACTTCAAAATAACATATGGCATCCATCTTATGGCTGTCTCAAAATCGCGATTTTTAAAGTTCTTTTTAATTCATATTTAGTGATGTATCCGTCCTCACTCCTTTTTATTTCATATTTAGTGTAAACCGCTTTATTTTTGCCTAAATTCTGTGCATCTACATACTGAAACAACGCAATTACAATATATTTGAGTTTAAATGATTATCAAACTTTGATTATTTCTACAACGAAGCCTAATTTTCACTTAGGGAAAATGTAAACACCAAAAGATGTAGAATTAGTTGTATAATAATTGCTGCATTTCTTTTACGCAAAATTATTTAGATCATGGGGTCTGCAATATAGCTGATATGAATGAAACATTCATTGATTTTACACAGATAACCCAGACGATTTTTTCAATGAAGTTCTAAGCATAGAGTTAAATTACTTGCTCCTCCATGGATTTAAGTTTTTAAATAAAATAAATTATTATAGTATTGTGAGGTGTTGGAGCCCGTAAGTATGTATGAAAGACGCCAAGTGTTCTTGTTTGGCGAGCGCCAAGCAGCGGGTGGCGAGTTTTTAAAAGCGAATTTGTAGTGTTGGAATAAAACTTGTAGCGATAGGAGACACGAGAAAGTGGCTCGTTGTTCTCATTATTTCATTTAAATAGTTTGTAATAAAGGTATGGATAAGTAATATTGCATTCTTCTTTTATAGAAATACAGTCCACTACTCATTTAGAAAGACTCTATTTAGGTATGTTTAATTCATCCTACATTTGTGGTCCGCTCGCGGAGATACCTATGGAATCGTAATACTTTCAGTACAAAATCGTCAAACGCATTGGTGTTGTTTTTATAGTTTAGATTGATATTCATTTGTAGCTGAGATGTCAGAAATAACAATTTTGAATCGAAAACGCGGAAATATCAAAGGGCAAATCACAAAATTTGCAGCTGCCCTAGTCTCCGATGAAAAGAATGAAGCGGTGATTAGTGCCCGGTTGGAAGCTTTAGAACGCTTGCAAATAAAATTTGAAGCCTTAAAACTGGATTATTACTCAAATGTTCAAGAAGAACATCTTGAAGAATTTGAAGGCCAACTGTCAGAAGTCGATAAGGAACTGCAGAATTTGGAGGTGAGTTTGAAAACTTCCTTACATCAGTTTAAGATAGCTAGTACACTCTCTGTTGTTCCGAACACTAGTGTTCCCATTAGTAATGATCTTGCTGGAACTATATCCGTGAAATTGTCCGAAATTCCACTACCAATTTTTTCTGGCAAATATGAAGAGTGGAGTTGCTTCAAATCCCAATTTAAGAGCTTAATTGAAGATAATCCAAAATTAACGGACAATCAAAAAATTTATTATTTGCATGCAGCTTTGAAGGGGGAAGCAAAGCATATCGAAACTGTCGATGATACGTACAGTTCTCTGTTTCAAGCACTTGAAAATAGGTACGAAAATAAAAGAGCAATCGTGGATACGCATATCAAAGGCATCATTAATTACGAAAAATTGACACAAGAATCAGCTAGAGATTTGCGCAAATTACTAGACTGTGTTAATAAGAATTTGAGAGCATTGAAGAGCTTAAAATTTGATCGAGATATTCTTTCGGATGCCTTACTTATCAATATACTTCTTCAAAAATTAGATCGCGAAAGTCGGAAACAATTCGAACTAACTTTGAAAACTAATGAGGTTCCTGTTTTTGAAGAACTCATAGATTTTCTTGAGAAAAGATGTCAAGTTTTAGACAGTATCAATCGTAACATTTCAAATAAACCTAAAATGATCAATTATGATCAAGGAAATAAATCCAGAAATTTAATGGTAAAATCTACTGATAATACCCCAACATGCATTTTGTGTAAATACTCTCATTCATTGTATAAATGTGAAATGTTTCTGAAACTTTCCCCTCAAGAAAGATACGAAGTAGTTAGAAAAAATAAATTATGTTTGAATTGCTTTGGATACCATAAAGTGGCGGTTTGCCGATCTCAATTTGTGTGCAACACTTGTAAATCTAAACACCATTCGTTATTGCATAAAACAGATGTAAAGTTAATGAAGCCTACTTCTCTCCCCACTCCGTTTGAGAGGAATCAGAATTCCGATGCTGGGAACTCGAATCAAGTAAACATTGGCGGCGATGAGTCGGCACGAATATTAACGTCTTGTTTTGTAACGGAGAAAAAGAAAATAATTCTAGCAACGGCAGTTATTTATATTAGAGATGGAAGGGGTAATTACGTGAAAGGAAGAGGTATTCTTGACTCTGGGAGCCAAATTAATTGCATAAGCTCTGATTTCGCAAATGCACTTGGTTTACGAAAGGAAAGAATAAATATCCCAGTCACAGGGTTAACAGATTGCTTGATAAATGTAAAAAGAAAAACAAGTACGAGTATTTCGAATTCAAATGGATCTTTCTCTGCAACGATTGACCTTTTAATTATCCCTAAAATTACAGAGATGATGCCTGCTACATATTTGGATACGAAAGAGTTAAAAATTCCATCGAATATAACTCTCGCTGACCCAAGGTTCTTCGAACCGGGGAAGGTGGATTTATTGATTGGTGCAGAGCTATTTTTTGAAATTTTGAAGAGTAACAAAATTCGTTCCACTCAGTCCGTTACATTCCAAGATACTGTTTTTGGTTACGTAATAAGTGGAGCCGTGGAAGGTAGAGTTGAGGAAAGACAACACTGTGGGTTGCTCTCTCAGATAAATAAGTTAGAAGATATCGTACAAAGATTTTGGGAAATAGAAACAGTTTCAGATCCTCCCTGTTCAAAAAATAAAGAAGAGTTACATTGCGAAGAACATTTTTTAAAAACTCATAGTAGAGATGTAACAGGGAAATATACAGTAAGTCTTCCTATCAAAGAAACTGCTGAACTTGGCAGTTCTATACAATCCGCTAGGAAAAGATTGAATAGTTTATGGTATCGATTGGATAAAAACCCTGAATTAGCTGTCCTTTACAGTAACTTTATGAACGAATATGAGAGGCTAGGACATATGCGTGAAGTGAGGGAGGTGACTCCAGAAGACTCGATTTATGTTATGCCCCATCACGGGATTTACAAGGCTGATAGTAGTACCACAAAATTGCGCGTCGTTTTCGATGCTTCAGCACCTTCCACTACTGGAAGTTCCCTGAACAACTGCTTGTACAAGGGAGGGGTAGTTCAAGAGGACCTGTTCTCTAAAAATGTAGGATGAATTAAACATACCTAAATAGAGTCTTTCTAAATGAGTAGTGGACTGTATTTCTATACTATTGAGATTTCGGAAGCATAAATTTGCCTTTACGGCAGACGTAAAGAAAATGTATAGGCAGATTTGGGTTCATCCCAAACAGCGTCACTTGCAATGCATTCTTTGGAAAAGAGGCTTTACTGAGGAAACGAAATTGTTTGAACTGCTAACTGTGACTTATGGTACTGCGTGTGCACCATTTTTGGCCACTCGAGTCTTGAAACAATTAGCTAGAGATGAAAGGGACAATTATCCATTAGCATCTGCGGCTGCTTTAACTGACTTTTACGTCGATGATATTTTGTCTGGAGCTGATAACCTTGGTACAGCTACTGAATTACAACAACAGTTAATTGCAATGTTAAAGTCTGGAGGAATGGATTTGCACAAATGGTGCTCCAATGAGAAACTATTGCTTGAACAAGTTTCTTTCAGTGACCAAGAATATCACTTTGAAGAAGAATCTGATATGGACACTGTGAAAACACTTGGTTTAAGATGGAACCCAAAGAATGACGATTTTAGTTTCACAGTTTCATCTTATTCAAACGCAACTACTAAGCGCTCTGTCTTATCAGACATTGCGAGATTGTTTGATCCTTTGGGATTTTTAGGTCCAGTCATAGTAAAAGCAAAGATATTTTTACAAACATTGTGGCATTTAAAGATTGGGTGGGACCAGGAACTTCCACAAAAAGAAAAAAGAAAATGGGAAAAGTTTTTACAGGCCTTACCGAAATTGAGACATGTGAAAATCAACAGATATCTTCTTACAGATTCGGTTAAGGAAATAGAAATTCATGGATTCTCTGACGCATGTAAAGATGCTTACGGCGCGTCAGTGTATATTCGTTGTGTGACCAACTTAAATGAAGTGAAGGTCAACCTTCTGTGCAGTAAGTCACGAGTTGCACCTCTCAAGGTGCTAACCATACCGCGTCTTGAGCTGTGTGCAGCAGAATTACTTTCAAGGCTTGTGTCAAAAATACTGACTTCATTAAAACTAAAAATTGACAGAGTTTACCTTTATACCGATTCTTCAATAGTGTTAGCTTGGATTGATTCATCACCCCATCTGTTGAAAGTGTTCGTGTCCAATAGAATCTCACGCATTCAGGAGCTCACTCGGAATTTTCAATGGCAACATGTGAGGTCTGCAGAGAACCCAGCGGACTTGGTGTCTCGAGGACTCGACCCTGATCAGATTGGTGAGAATACCTTGTGGTGGTATGGCCCGGAATTTCTTCATCAGGAAAGGCTGGTAATTGTTGATAGACATTATTCCCCATCTAATGAACTGTATATCCAGGAATTCAAGAAAGTGACTGATGTGACACTGACTTTGAATTTGAACTCTCTGTTTTCAGATTCTATTCTCAATATTTCAAATAATTATGTTAAATTAATTCGCATTTTAAGTTTCATTTTCAGATTTACCCATAACTTAAAATCTCCATTGGGTAAGCTTTGTGGACCCCTCTCCAGTAACGAACTTAAACATGCAACGTTATTTTTAGTTCGTTGTGTGCAAGAACGGGTATTTACGGATGACATAGCTAACATTCAGAAAGGTAAATCTCCAACTGGAAAGGTAAGAAACTTAAACCCTTATTTGGATCAAAATAATGTTTTGAGAGTAGGAGGTCGTCTCCAAAATTCTCATATAGCTGATACTCAAAAACATCCCATTTTATTGCCTGCCAAGCATAAACTCACTGAAATGATTATTGAGAGTTATCACAAAAAATATCTACATGTTGGACCTCAAAATTTATTATATTGTATTCGTAGGGAATTTTGGCCTTTAAATGGCAGAACCACATGTAGAAGGATTGTGCATAATTGTATTACTTGCTTTAAGGTCAAACCTCTAATAGCAGAACAAATTATGGGTGATTTACCAAAGGAAAGGGTAAATGTAAATTTTCCATTTAATTGTACAGGGGTGGATTTCTGTGGACCATTTTTTATTAAATATAGGGGTCAACGTAAAGGGATTTATCATAAGATTTATGTTTGTATATTTGTATGTATGGTTACCAAGGCAGTTCATTTGGATATTGTATGTGACTTATCTTCTGAAGCATTTATTGCCACCTTGAAAAGATTTTTTGCTCGACGAGGAAAGGCGACGACTATCTTTAGTGATAACGCAAAAAATTTTGTGGGTACTAATATAGAACTTAAGAAGTTACATAATCTGGTAACCAAACCTGATGTCAATCTTGCCAATTTTTTGTCTTCGGAATCTATACTTTGGAAATTCCTTCCTCCCAGAGCTCCCAACTTTGGAGGTCTCTGGGAGGCAGGAGTCAAGTCCTTCAAGTATCATTTAAAACGCGTGGTGGGAGATGCTAAATTGACATATGAAGAATTTTTAACTATAACCACTCAAATAGAAGGAATTTTGAATTCTCGGCCACTTACTCCCTTGACCAAGGACATTGATGACTTGGAAGTATTGACTCCTGGGCATTTTCTTATTGGTAGACCAATCACTGCTATTGTAGAACCCACTTTGACAGAAATTGATGATAACCGATTACATTTGTGGAAAAGAACAACTAAAATGTGTCAAACAATATGGAAAAGATGGCAAAACAATTATTTAAGTACGTTGCAACAAAGAAATAAGTGGATGATTATAAAAAATAATCTAAGGGTTGGTGATATGGTTGTAGTAAGGGAAGATAATTTACCTTCCTGCAAATGGGTTTTAGGCAGAATAGTTGAGACATTTTTGGGCTTGGACAATAAAGTTAGAGTTGTCAATGTAAAGACACTAAAGGGAATATACAAGAGACCCATTTCAAAAATAGCTGTTTTGCCTATGGAAAATTAATGTCTTAATTCAGATAATGTAACTACATATAGAATGGAGCTATGTGATTGGTTAAAATGTCTCCTTGAATTATTTGCAATTGCTTCTTGTATTCTTTATGATTATTGTGTGGTTTTTATTATGATTATATTGTGTACTTTAGTAGCAATTTGATTTAAATTCTTGATTTTTTTTTTTTTTTTTATAATTGTACTTATTCATTCCTTGAAATTGACATTTCAACGCCGGGCGGAATGTTGGAGCCCGTAAGTATGTATGAAAGACGCCAAGTGTTCTTGTTTGGCGAGCGCCAAGCAGCGGGTGGCGAGTTTTTAAAAGCGAATTTGTAGTGTTGGAATAAAACTTGTAGCGATAGGAGACACGAGAAAGGGGCTCGTTGTTCTCATTATTTCATTTAAATAGTTTGTAATAAAGGTATGGATAAGTAATATTGCATTCTTCTTTTATAGAAATACAGTCCACTACTCATTTAGAAAGACTCTATTTAGGTATGTTTAATTCATCCTACATGAGGAATGAAAGGATTGGAAAAATGGTCATGAATGAAATGCTGTTTTTATAGAGAGAGATAGTCATGTTATGTTTCGATGAGGTCATTTGAATAAATTTCATTCGTTTTCGATGAAGTTTTCAAATATAATAAATTATTGTAGTATTCTGATAAGTATAAAAATATTTCAGAGGAATGTATCGCATTTTAGAGATGTTTAAACCATGCAATTTATATTTTAATGCCGTCATTAGAATGAAGTTCATTTTTTCCGATGAAGTTTTAAGTTTTCAAATATAATAAATTAATGTAGTTTTGTGATAATTTAAAAAATATTACCGAGGAATGTATCGCATTTTAGAGATGTTTATCTAAAATTGCATTGAAGTTGGAAAGTGTTTTGTAATCAATGCTATATGCATGATTGATCTTTCTTGTTAATATTTTAAATCAAGTACATCAATATCTATTCATTCACATTAAGTAATTTCCTTAGAAAGTTTATTAATATACATTCTTTACATTATTTTAAGGTACACTAAATACAAAAGTGGATAATAGTAGACATACAAATTAGGATGATTATGAGTAGGGTACGCATTTAACAAATTCAAAAAATTGTTTGAAATTTTATACGATTATTATAATCCATAAGTTTCAGAGATTCTTTTATTTTAAGGAATCTCGGACTAAGGAAATTCTTTACATATTCGAACAATGCTTTTCAAGAATAAGAAAATTATCTTACATAATAAAATATGTTTGTGTGGGGTATTGTCTGTAGCGGGATATCTCCGACAGCGACAAAATTTGGGTACAGATGTACTTCAGGTCCTGGAACAATACGGATCGGCGGGATGTTTTAAAATTCGAGTTGATATTTTAGTTCTTTTAATTTGAAGCGCAATTTTGAGCGCCATTCGCATAAATCGGTTTCTAAGCGATCGAAAATATTATTACACAGTTTCCTTCCTAACACCATCGAAAAGATATCGATGAACTTTATTTCTGACATATCCATAGGGCAAGTCTTTCATATTTATTTATTCAATATTAAATACATCGAAATATGTTTTCTTTAAAATGTCTGAATCCTATTTCGTCGCATCCAAAAATGAAAGATTTGCACAATTCTATACTTTTTAAAAAATATGGGAGTGCATTATTGCATTTTAACATCAACAACAAAAAATACTATATTATTTGATTTTTTGTGAATTTTCATACAAACGCATACATGCTGAAATTTCCCCTTCCGCGGTGAGGTGCGAAATTTGAACCGTGCCCGTCGCTTTGTAATGGGCGAGGCGTATTTATGTTGTTGTTGAGACCCAGACCGTCCGACCTACCAGAAAGGTGTAAGGTAACTGTTTGAACGGCCGGGAAGTGCCACCCAATTTAGACCGGAACCCAGTGGGGGAGGCATCCACAGGGACCGTACCCTCCTTCCCCTACCACTGTTGGGTTATACTTTTGGATATTTAATAATTTTAGAAATTTTGCTTTTGGTTTAAACGTGTTCAGGGGTCTTATTTACATAGCCATTCTCTTTTAGTTATCCATTTTCCGATTGTTTAGGTTTTGATATTCTTCTGTTTCAAATATATTCTATTCCATAGGTTTTGTGTTGAAAACGGCGAAAGTTCGTTCTTTTAGGTTTTAGCAATTTAAATTTATTTAAATTGGCTAATTTGGAATTCCATTTATTGCCCTTTTTATTCCCTTTAATTTGATTCCAAATTTATTGCTCTCGGTTAAAAATTGGTTAATTCATCGCAATTTTACAGTTTTATTCTATTTTCAACTTTTTAAATATTTTAGAATGGTTCATATTTAAATTGTTGCCGAATTCGTATTTTCCAAATCGTTTCACTTCATTTCTTTTTAATTTTCGTCTGCTCTAAAATTCCATTTCTCTTCTTTAAAGTTTCGAGTTTTTAATTGGTTGATCGTAATATTAAAATCGTCTGTCATTAATTAGTTTATCGTTCATCGATAATTTTGTTGACAGTCTGTGGCAGCGATGTTTCGCAGTATATAAGCAAATCGCGCACTTTTTCGATCTCTTTTTACGCTCTTTTTTTTGCCTTTTCACTTTTCTTCTGCTTATGGATTAGAACAAGGGGATGTAAGCTATTAAGCTGTCCTGTGCCGTTAGGCACACATTCTGTGGAATGTCTTTTTCGCGACTTTTAAGTTTGTTCGTGTTTAATTTACGATGTCCAGCCCACGATTCTTGTTTCCTGCTATGACTTAAGTGCGTACTCTTAACGCTGTATATAAAATAAAATGTTTATCCCGGCTAATTAAACGTCTGATCTGTTATGAAGTTGTAGCGTCTTCAATCTGTTTTTCCCGCCGTGGAGGCGAGGTTCATTCTAAACAGTTGGGAGCATCCGAAATTATTGTGTCTACAAGCTCTCGCCTGCCATGTGGATTTGAGAAGTGCTCTGACGCCAATTAGGCGGTTGTTTATCGTTGTCAGTGTGCATTCTTTAAATGACGTATTGAGTCAGCATTTCCATATGAAATTACTGGACTATATGCTCGGCGTTTAGTACTGATGAGTAAAGAAGTGTCCATTGTTTCCGATGAAGAAATCGTTGATTGAGGTTTGGTGCTGATCGAATTTTCGACGTTGAGGAGCTTGCTGTCGTGTGAACGGCCCTTCTTTTGAACAGGAATGGATGGTTTTCCTCGTGATTAAGCGATTGGACTTTTGCCTTTCCATCTTCGTCTCATCTGTTGGGATCTGATGCATCCAGCATGTTCCATGACGGCTCTACATCCGGGTGATATCTTTTAAATGCTGATTTTTATTTGCTTCTGTCGATTTAGACTATTTATTTTAAAGTTTAATTGTGTTAGTAGAATAAGACCCCTTTAGACTTATATACTTTAGGTCACCTGAACCTGTGGTTATCTTTTAAATTTTGTTCTAAATTCCCTTTTGGCTAACTTATGTTTTTTTTTATCTAAAATTCTAGTTTCGACAAATAATTGAATAAGTTTAATATAGTTAACTTTAAAATTTAATATTCTAACGTTTTTCTACCACTATACGACCGGCCATTCCATTTATTTTTATTATTTAAGATGTTTGATTTTAGTTAATGAGATGTAAAATGTTTTAAAAATTATTTTAAAAATGAAGTTTAAATTTTAATAAACGTTAGATTTTGAAAACCTAAAATCTGTGTTCTCTCTTTCTTTTACTTTAAATGTTTTATATTTTAGGAAAGTGTCAATTCTTATATTTTACAGGAGTACGTATTTGTACACGTAAGGAAACTGGTCAATAGGTCCTCTTTCAGTTTATTTAAGAATTCAGTTTATTTTTAGAATGTTTTCAGGTTTAAGGAACTTAGAATGGTTTATATTTTAGAGTGCATTTTCAGATTTATTTTTGATGACTTTTAGGTGTTTAGAAATTTGAGAACTTAGAATATTTTGAATGATTCAGAATGTTTTTTAGTATTTCATAAACTACTTATCCCACCAACACCACCAACCTCTCGGAAGGACTTACGGACCCACATGTTTAACGTGATCGTACTCCGCATGAACACGGCGGCTGTTTTGGCAGTGGCTGGAATCGAACCCGGTCCTACCGAGTGCAACTCCAGCGCGCTAACCAATGGGCTACCGCGCCCCTAGGCGTATTTATGTGAAGAAGTTCTCCTTAGCATACGTAGAGGCAAATATTTGCGTATCACTACACATGCGTTAAATACAAAATATAATAAAACATTTTGTAGTAGTTATTTTATATGCAATTTTGCAGTTAAAAGCGAATTACCGTACCATTTACAGAACATCAACATGTGCTGTCTATGAAATGTTACACTTTTCAGAACAAATCACAATACTTACATCCACTTCTATCAAATATGAGCACACTTTGTATGCATGTCTGCCAAGAATGGACTTTGAAATTTAGAACATTTATCTATCAATATAAATACCGATCGTAACTACTTACTGATAAAGTCTACTTATTGACGGGATACTACTGATAAAGGCTCAGACATACAAGAGAGGTTTAATTTTTGCTAATGTTCTCCATAATATCTAAATCTCTTAAATCTGTAGGAAAAGTCATGTGTTGAAATATTTCTAGGGGCGAAGATTTAAACAAGTAGGTTTCTTTGTAATGGAGGATTCCAATATACTGCGGTGTTTTATATTTCTCGCAATGACCACAAACTCGAATATTTTTGGATTTTAGAAGTAGCCCTAAAGAAACTTTTTTAGATCCTCTCTTGGATGACTTTTTATCTAAATTGCTTTCTTGTTATTTGTCTGTCGTAAAATGTTCTCCTGGAAGTTCTTTATATAGACTGTATTTTCCCTTTTATAGGTTTGTTTAGGGGATTATAGAGATAGTTTATGGAGGCAAGAGGATAAAGATTTGTGTTTAAAAATGCATGTGGTTGTAAAGTGAGTATAAAATATTCCTGCACTGTTAATAAACACGGAGCACCGCAACCTCAACTCGAGTTATTAGATATAAATTTCGGGGGTAAAAGGCATAAGTTGCGAATTGATTTAATTTTTTCATATAAAATAGTATGGCATTCCCCCACAAAAGTTTATGTTCAGATCAAATATGCCTTCATGAAAGTAAAAATAAAAATGCATAAAAGTAAAGTATATATAATACAATTGCTGATGCTAGTTATGTGTCAGTAGTGTATATTAGGTTTGAATTCAGAGAATGGGATATTAATATATTAGACAACATTTCACTTCAAAATAGCAATTCGCAGGAAATCACTATTTCCGAAAATCAAACGTCGGTTCTCATAAATTGCTTCCGGTTATGCTGCATGCTGAACTCTGGCCATGTAAGGAATTATATTTATTATCTTGCATTCTACTGGATAGAAACAAGACCGATCCCATATACTACCACTTCATGTTTTATATCTGAGACCAATTGCATATTTTAATTAATTTGACAATCGGTTGGAAGATGGAATAGAACACGGGCGTCCTGGATTCCTCCTAGTTATGCTACCAGATACACTACTCTTGCTGCGCAAAGAATCACTTTGAATATTGATTATATTACAAATTAGTTCTCACAGAATCAGTGCCTATAGGGAGGTGTTATCAAATTCATGACTGATCTTATTGCAAATAACAGCATGGATTGAATTATATGGTCGTCAGTATAACAATATGTGCAATGACCATGAGAAAAACTTGATTTTCGTCACGATTTTGTATATTTTGATGGAAACCGACCAGTTCAGTCTTGCAATTCAGGTGTTATCTGCAGCAGCGTCGCCGAAAAATATTTCTGTGTTTGGGGGTGCGGGTGGGGTGGGGGGTGGGGGGGTAACCAAATATTTCATTTTCCATTTTTAAATGTATCATTTTTTTCGAAATTCAATGTGTTCGATGCATTTCGAAATTCATGTGTTCGATGCCTGGGGGGGATTTCACCACTTGACAGTTACAGCCTAGTGCAGATGGAGGTCAATTTTGAAGAAATTTGAAGACGGTTGTTTACTAAGACTGGATTTGGTCTTTAGTAAGATTGGTTTAGTAGACTATGGTTTAGTAAGACCGGACTAGTTGGCAAAATTGTGGCACACAACAAGTATCGACTACCTCATCCTGCCAAGTCCACAATAAGTGCTAAACCGGTTTATTGTCCATAACTAGAGCAAAATCGGTGGTATGAATTGTAATGGGTATGCTATCCTATATTACACATTTTGTAAGTGAAAGTTGAATAAATGAAATGTAAAATTTTGGAAAATAAATGCAAGATACTAATATTTAATCAACACAAATCCCATAATTTCAGGAAAAATGCATTTTGAATCATTGTGTCTTATATATAAACCATTTTATAAACAATTACTACTGCTACTACATAGTATTGTAAATTATTATATTATTAAATATTTAATATATAAAAATAAAAATGCTGATGGATGCATTTAACTTAAATATTACCTTAATCACGGAATAAAATTTATTGTTTTTTTAGTCAATGAGTCTAAGTCCATTTAAATATTTTTACAAGCTTTATCACCCTACTGCAAAACGTAGACAACCAGTGGTGTAGCGCCCATTGAGGCACAGAAGCTGAGCTTTCCCTGCTTAAAATCTAATTCAAAAAGACTTTTATATTTAAGAAATTTATTATATTTTTAAAAATAACTTTGCGAATATATATGTTTTTTTTTTAGAAAACTGCTACACATTACTTTTTTTTACTGCTACACATTATTTTACAAAACTGCTACACATTTTTTTTAGAAAACTGCTACACATTATTTACTTACTGGCCACACAAATAGCTACTGTAAGCCTTCGAGTCAGTCTTGTGGTCAGGGTTTTTTACATTACTTACTTAAAATGAGACGCTTCAAAGTATTTTCCCCATTAAACGCATGTCTAGAAGCAGAAATCATCTAGCCTTTACGGTGCATTGAAAGAAGCATGGAATTAAGACCGCCCACCTGTTAAATTCCGCCCTGGCTGATAAGCCAGAACTATAAGCTAGCTTCCAGAAAGGTGTGGCTATAGCATCCCCCATTTTTAACCCTTTATAAACAGCATAACTTAAGAAAATGATTTGGTATGGGACGTGAAGCTTCATGAATGAAAATTTCTTAGGCAGGGGTAACGGATCCGCCATTTTGGGTCAAATATGGTTGTATTAATTAATCTTTGCAGAAAAATTTCATATATAATACTACAATATATGAGTCTTTTTCCACGAATAACATGACATTCACCTAAATTTAAACAATATCAAGACGAAGAAACACACTAATAATAATTACCAATAAACATCCGTTTACATATTTGGAAGTTTTAGAAAGAATAAATCTGATTTCCCTCTAAAAATCAAGTTTCACGAGAATCTCAGTTAAACAATACCATTGATAATTTTCTAGCGGATTTTTATCATATTGTGGTTAAAATATTTTTAAGTTTTCAAAGTAGAGTATTTGAAAATAATTAATATACAAAATTGATTAAAGATATATTGTTGACTACAGTGATTTTGAACTAAGCTATGTTCCAGATATATTTCTCACCCATTTTCAGTGCACTCCATTGAGTTGCTTTATTTCGTTATTTCTAGTTGTTTATATTTACAGAACTGATATATTTTTCTATCATTTGCTAATAATATTCGACTATAATTCTATTTCATACATAGGTGTCTGTAAAACATTTTCAGGGGAGGGGGGGCGTCAAACTCAAGCACATTATGTACAACATTGACTGGTTTTATGCTCGTCTTTGTTCGATTGAATGTCCAAGGGGAATGTGACCTCCTTCTACTCCAATATGGGCGACCATGTCTTCATGTTTAATAAAACGATTGTAAATGTTCATCTAATTTAAAAATAAGAAAACATTTAAAGTGTTATATCTTGCATGTATTCATCTTACATAGGTAACATTTTAAAATCTCGTGCATTTCATCCATTCTTTGCATTTTTATGTAAAATTATTTTATTTCATTCGCCAATAAATGAAACTTATTGAAATAAAATTTATGTAAATGCGAATTCCAATATAAATTCCACTTAAAATACCACATTTTTTGCTAAATTTTCAGCCTCCCCAGTAAAAAATCTCATGCTACGCAACTGCAAATAACGAGATTTAAAAATATATTTCTGTATACCTGTCTGCCATGATAGCTCAGAACTCAAGGACTGTTTAAGGAATTTTGAGTTTTTTAGTAAGCTTAATAAGCAAATATTTGGATAACATTGTTCCGATTATTTTCCAAATGAACATATATGAAAATAAAATTCTTAATTTAATATCTCCCTAAATACGTAATCTAATTAGTCAAAACTATTTTTAAGCAATGATCCTGTATCCAGACTGCATCCAGAATATATTTGAATAAAGGTTTTATTCTCATACACCCCTTCACTGAACAGCGGGAATTAAAATACTTTTTTGTTGAACTGTAATAACTGCTCAAAATTGTTGACACATTTATGTACTTTTTTGACTTACTTTTTAAGCTCAAAAGGCAGTACATTTATAGGTAAACTATTTCAGATTTTGTAACTTGTTAATTTTATTTAAGTATCAACCCGGACAAAGCCGAGAACTTCTGACAGTTAACATATATATAAAAAAATTGAGTAAAGCCACATTATATTATAATGTAATATTAAGTTGTTTTCCGAGTTTTGAAGAATAAATCTAGACATTCGAAAAATATATGCTTTTATAAGCTCCGCATGCTTATAAAAAGCAGGAATATTTTTAAAATATATCTTTGCTTAGAACTTCTGGTCACGAAGGTCATTGCTACAAAAAACTACGAATTTAGGATAGAATCACGTGTTTTGCGTTTCCCATAACTCTGATCCTGCTGCGGGAACTGCTATTACAAAAGACAATTTTTTTTTAAGTATTAGCACACTCCAACCTGTTTAATAAAATTCGAATATGTTCAGATTTTGTAACTTGTTAATTTTATTTAAGTATCAACCCGGACAAAGCCGAGAACTTCTGACAGTTAACATATATATAAAAAAATTGAGTAAAGCCACATTATATTATAATGTAATATTAAGTTGTTTTCCGAGTTTTGAAGAATAAATCTAGACATTCGAAAAATATATGCTTTTATAAGCTCCGCATGCTTATAAAAAGCAGGAATATTTTTAAAATATATCTTTGCTTAGAACTTCTGGTCACGAAGGTCATTGCTACAAAAAACTACGAATTTAGGATAGAATCACGTGTTTTGCGTTTCCCATAACTCTGATCCTGCTGCGGGAACTGCTATTACAAAAGAAAATTTTTTTTTAAGTATTAGCACACTTCAACCTGTTTAATAAAATTCGAAATTTTAAAATTAATAGCTAACGATAACATTTTACAGCTATTATTGCTGTAAATTGCCAATCTATCTATATAAATAAAATTGAAAATCTGTCTGTCTGTATGTCTGTCTGTTTGTCCCATCATCACGAAAGAACGGCTGAACCGAAATTGATGAAATTTGGTGGGTAGCCTAGAAATAGCCCCACTTAAAATTTAGTCCGTGTTTTGAGTTTCTACGACCAGTGGTTCTCGAGATATTAGTAAAAAACGAAATTTTCGTTTGTCTCATCATCACGGAAAAAAGGCTGAACCGAATTTAATGAAACTTTGTGGATAGCCTTGAAATAGCCCCCCATAAATTTAGTCCAAGTTTCGAGTTTCTAAGACCAGGGGTTGTCGAGATATTAATGAAAAACGGAACTTTTTCCTGTGAGTTATACTCTCCAACTCCGTGGTTTATTCAAACGGAAAGGATGAAAATCGTTTGTTTAAAACGGCGAAATGAAATAAAACTTTATTTCCGAGATTGGTGCAGGTTTTTTGCATTAATTAGTCACTATCGGAAAACACGAATTGTTTGAAACATGAATTTAAATGGAAAAATCTACCTCCGTGGTTATATTTCACAAGCTTTTACTCAACGATTAAAAGTATAAAGAAATCAAAATGGCTATTTAATTTCGCATTTTATGAGGAAGATTCTATCTTATATCATGTTGCTCGGCAACGGAATGAAATTAAATGTGTTGTTAATATTTATTATTATTTTTTCTATTTGAATAATAAATAAATGGATGTAAAAATATATTTTTAAATGAAAGGTTTGGTTGTTCTTTTAATTATATAAATTGCGAACTGCGTACATCATTTTCATTTATTTTAGCAAAGAGGTTTCTAGCTCATATATTGTGTTTAGCTAATAAACTCATATAGTGTTTACCCAATAAATTCATTTAGCCGATTGTTGAAGCAGAAAAAGAGTAGAACGGCTGTATCTTATAATACAATTTTAGTGTTTTCATTTAGTATATACAAACGAGATCAGAATATTTTATTTTTCAGATCTGCAAATTTAGAGCTACGAGTTTAGCGGAATATCTTTAAATAACTTGGTAACTTTTCTTAAACTTTACTAAATTAGCGGAAATGTTTCCAAATTTATAAAAATGACGCAAATCAATGATTTGTTTTTTTAAAATAGAGTACTGAAATGATGTTTCGGTAGCATTTATCGGACAGTCCATCCATCCTACTTAGTAACACATTTAACGAATTTTTTTAATATCACCAAATTAATAAAAATATTTGTGAGTCCATAAAAATATCATAGAATTGATAAATAAAATCGCGCTTAATAAATGAAAATAATTGTGTTTTGTTAGGGGATAGTATTGTGATGATGTTTCGTCAATTTGTCGCAAAATGGGACTATCTGTTCTACAGTCCCACTTGGCGATAAATTTGGGGATTTTTTAAGTTATCGCTAAATTGACTAAAATGTCGCCAAACCTTCCATGGAGGTCGCATTATTCAGATGATATGATTTCCTTCTATTTATTTGAAGCAAATGATATCATGTCGCTTAGCAACGGATCCAATGTGCTATGCGGCATACGATTTTATATTAAATCTTTTCCGATTTGAATAATAAAGATATGTATATAAAATAACTTTCATTCACATTGCATTTTTGACTGGATAATATCAATTACGGCCTTCAGGTTTAAACAGTATTATTATTGATATTTCGGGGACTTTTGATTCAGGGATTATTGATATTTACAAGTTATTATGACATTGTTTTATTATGACGAAAATTGTTGAAACTCATATACAGTACTTTGTGCGAGTAATCTTCTACAAATGCATTATATCTTCTAATCTACGAGAATATAAGTAGTACAGGTATATTGGCATATATTTTGATATATATTGGCATATATTGGAATCAATTACGACCTTCTGGTAAAAGATTACGGGGGTTATTGATATTTTCAATTTATTACGTCTTCTCCTTTATTTTGGCAAACATTTTTGAGACTCATATTGTAATACGAGTCTCAAAAAGAGACTCATATTCTACTAACACACTGGCATATTTTCTAATCTACAACAATATAAGTAGTACGGGGTTGCATATAATGATTCAATTCCTTTTTTTTGTAAATTTGCTTACAAAAGGGGTCAGGATGTTTTATTCTTCAGATCTGCCCGTGAAGATAATTTTGCACAGTGAGAACAGATATTCTTAAACTTCTCTTTATGAGCAATAAATTTGATATTTTAACAGAATTTGCACATGATTGCGAATTATAAGTTTCTTTATATTATATACTCCGTACGAAGAACGGGTATGCTGCTAGTCTATATAAATAAAATTGAAAATCTGTCTGTCTGTCTGTCTGTCTGTTTGTCCCTTCATCACGGGAGAACGGTTGAACCGAATTTCATGAAATTTTGTGGGTAGCCTAGAAATAGCCCGACTTAAAATTTAGTCCATGTTTGGAGTTTCCATACCCAGTGGTTCTCGAGATATTAGTGAAAAACGAATATTTCGTTTGTCTCATCATCACGAGAGAACGGCTGAATCGAATTTAATGAAATTTTTTGAGTGGCCTTAAAATAGCCCCCCATAAATTTTGCTCAAGTTTCGAGTTTCTAATACCAGGGGTTGTCGTCGAGATTTTAATGAAAAACGGACCTTTATCCTAGGAGATCTACTCTCTAACTCCGTGGTTTATCCAAACGGAAAGGATGAAAATCGTTTGTTTAAAACGTCAACGTGAATTAAAACTTCATTTCTGAGCTTAGTGCAGGATTTTTGCAATAATTAGTCACTATCTGAAAGCATGAATTGTTTGAAACATGAATTTTAATGGAAAATCTAACTCCATGGTCAAGCATTTACTAAACAATGGAAAGTATAAAGAAATCAAAATGGTTATTATTTTTGCATTTTATGGGGAAGAGATCAAAATGGTTATTTAATTTCGCAGTTTATGAGGAAGATTCTTTATTATATTATGTTGCTCAGCAACGCAATTAAATTAAATGTGTTTCTTAATATTTGTTATTATTTTTTCTATTTGAATAATAAATAAATAGATGTATAAATATATTTTGTAAATGAACGGTTTGATTTTTCTTTTAATTATATTAATTACGGACTGCGTACATCACTTTCATTTGACAAATAGTTTTTAAGCTTTTATATTGTGTTTAGCTAATAAACTCATATTGTGTTTACCAATAAACTCATTTATCCGATTGTTGAAACAGAAAAAGTGTAGAAAGGGTATATCTTCTAATACAATTTTAGTGTTTGCATTTAGTATATACAAACGGGATCAGGATGTTTTATTCTTCAAATCTACAATTTTAGAGCTACGAATTTGGAGGAATATCGCTAACTTGGCAACTTTTCTTAAACTTTGCCAAATTGACGGAAATATCGCTAAATTGCTAAAAACGACTCAAATCAATGAAATTAAATTCGTTTTTTTAGAAGACAGTACTGAAATGATGTTTCGGTAGCATTTGTGGGTCAGTCTATCCATCCTACTTAGTAACACATTTATCGAATTTTTAAAATATCACCAAGTTGATAAAAATGTTTTTGAATCTATAAAAATGTCATGAAATTGATAAAATTGCGCTTAATAAATGAAATTAATTGTGTTTTGTTAGGGGATAATATTATGATGATGTTTCGTCAATTTGTCGCAAAATGGGACTATCAGTTTTACAGTCCCACTTGGCTATAAATTTGGCGATTTTTTAAGTTATCGCTAAATTGAAGAAAATATCGCCAAACCTTTCATGGAGATAGCATTATTCAGACGATATGACTTCCATCAATTTATTTGAAGCAATTGATATCATGTCGTTTAGCAATGGATGTAAATCCAATGTGTTATGTGGCATACGATTTTAATTAAATCTTTTCCGATTTGAATAATAAAGATATGTATATAAAATAAATTTCATTGGCATTGCATTTTTGACTGGAAAATATCGATTACGGTCTTCAGGTTACACATTATTATTATTGATATTTTCGGGGATTATTGATTCAGGGATTATTGATATTTTCAAATTATTATACCATTATTTTATTATGACAAAAATTGTTGAAACTCACATATTTTACGTTGTGCGAGTAATCTTCTATAAATGCACGTGTTATCTTCTAATCTACGAGAACATAAGTAGTACAGGTATATAGGCATATATTTTGATATATATTGGCATATATTGGAATCAATTACGACCTTCTGGTATAAAGATTACGAGGATAATTGAAATTTTCAATTTATAATGTCATCTGTTTTATTTCGGCAAAGATTTTTAGACTCATATTGTAATAAGGGTAATATTCTACTAACATACAGGCATATTTTCTAATCTGCGACAATATAAGTAGTATGGGTATATATATATATATATATATATATATATATATATATATATATATATATATATTCCCATATAATTTTAGTGCTTTCATTCTGGCATATATTGGAATCAATTACGGGTTTATTGATATTTTCAATTTATACATGTAATCTACTAATGCAGGTTATATCTGCTAATATTCGCGTATATAAGTAGTACGGGTCCTATACAATTTTAATGCTTTCATTTTGCATATATTGATTCAATTCCTTTTTTTTTGTAAATTTGCTTTCGAAAGAGGCCAGGATATTTTATTCTGCAGATCTGCCCGTGACGATAATTTTGCATGATGAGAACAGATATTCATAAACTTCTCTTTATGAGCAATAAATTTAATATTTTAACATAATTTGCATATGAATCTGAATTATAAGTTTCTTTATATTTTATACTCCGTACGAAGAACGGGTATGCTGCTAGTATTTGTATAAATTTGTAATGCAAAACAATAACACTTGAATATCAAAATATTTAAATAAGTTTACACATTTTAACGTTCAAAGTTTCTAAACTATCCACATAAAAACTTCCCTAAATAGTGCATAATGTCGAGTTTATATTATATAGTTTCAATATGCATAGTCCGACTCTATTTAGAAAAGTTTCTTTTATGAACTTTAAAAAAAAAAGAGAAAAAAAAAGAACTTTAAAAAAAAAGATAGCTCTTGAATAGTTGATATTTCTTACTATGTACAGATGGTGCACAGGGAAAGTTGTAGAATGTGGTTGAAAGTTGGAATTCGAATTTTCAATAGATTTACACTTTGGCCACTATAGAATAGGAATCAACTATTGATCGTGGCGTCACTATGTGTCTTTGCCTATCTATGCAATGTATGCAGTTTGTCCCAAAACATTGACCTCGGCTTTTATTCCTTAAATATTGATCTTAGACATATATCATAAATTACAAATTTGCGTAAAAAATGTTACAGAATTTTATGAAATCGATTAAAATTTTCAAGGGAATTAAATTTTAAGGAATACAAAATTAAAATTTTTATTCGGCCCCGTACAAAAACATTCCCAATGAGTAAAATGTGCCTCATACTAATAAGGCAATGTAAAACAATTTCAGCATTTTATCATAAAAAGTCCCAGAGATATGAAAAGACAAAAATGCTGACTTAAACCACTTTTCGACGCATCAACATGGGTTTTCAGAGGGGAAAAATCATGTCGCAGATCGCGTTTCAGGGGTCATACACAAATTACGGAAGAAAACAATGATTAGATAAATAAATAATAATTTTGCTATTTATCGGTGCAAAGGTATACAAAGATTACAAAGCCTGTTAAAAATGTTTTCCATCCATGCCAAAGATCCATTAAAGATAAGAGGCAGATATTAGTCGCCTATGATGCATTTCTGCGTTGCGTCATTTGCACTCTTGCTGTAAACCTTTGCATTTTAATTTGTGATTAATCCCGCACCAAATTTGTTTAAACATATCTCTGGGACTTTTTATGAAAAAATGCTGAAATTTTGTACGTCACTTTATACATTTACACATTTTACTCATTGGAAATCTTTTTGTCAGGGGCAGTATAAAAATTTAAATTTTGTATTTCTTCAAATTTAATCCCCTGAAAATTTTTAAACGATTTCATAATATTCTGTACCTTTTTTACGCAAATTTGTAATGTATTATATATGTATAAGATCAATATTTAAGAAATAACAGCCGACGTCAATGTTTTTGGGACACCCTCTATATCCACTCTGATTGAAAATTATCCTGCGATATTTTACGAAATTAGTAGTTAAGTCCTATGTATGCGTTACTCTGGTTTAATTTGGATTTTATTACGACTGGTGAAAATGCTTTCTTTATTTCGGCTGTGAATTTGCTTTCTTTATTTCGGCTCGAGGACAAATATCTACATTTTACAATTTCCACTACTACGGTATAAAATAATAATTTTAACTTGAAGTCATCCCTTATCTGATAAATTGATATAATGAATATTTGATGTGTTCATACAAACTTATTTTTACTTTCCTTATATACATAATGTATAACGACAGTATTGTAACGGGGTCGAAAATTCGAATTCGAGTTTTCGACAAGAGAGCACGTTTCAAGCATCTCTGATCACGAATCGAATATTTTTGAAGTGATGTCTGTGTGTGTGTGTGTGTGTGTGTGTGTGTGTCAGTGAGTCTAACTGACGAACGAATGGACCAATTCGAAACGAAATTTGGTACAAAAATTATAATCCATAAACACTGGAAGCCTATAGTTTTGATACGCAATCGAATGTTCAGAACCTCCCCCCCTCCTAAATTTTCAAGGGAAATTTTGAAAAAATCGTCAAAAAATCAAAACCTCTAATAAAGTTACGCAAAAAAACATTTCTTATGTAATTGTTCATTAGAAAACGATTGACATAAATTTCAGAATGCTAACATGAACCGTTCTCGAGACACATTTTTAAAAATTAAAAAAAAAATCATATAAAATAAAAAAATATTTCCTATTGAGAAACATGTTCACTTTTCACATTTAATACCATGCGATATATTTGGTGACATCATTCTCGTGGATCTAGCTCGTTCCATTCATGAAAAAAGATACTTTGAGTAATACTTCTATATTTGAACGCCAATAGTAATCTGCTGTAAGAATAACTTATTTCTCCGTCCATAACGCTTGGCGATATTTTGGTGACGAATTTGGTGGAATGTCGCCAACTTGGCGACTGTTTTAAATCTTGCTAAATTAACGAAAAACTTGCCAAATGGATAAAAATGACGCTAAATCAATGAAAATGACGACTCATTGACGAAAATTCAATATCCTGGAAAGAATATAACTAACTCTAAAAATAATCTATTTTTTATTTATTGTAAAAGTAGTAAATTCATTGTATTACATAAGGAAAGTAATGTGCTGCCCACATCAGATTTTTTGACTTATTTTGTAAGTCTCGAAGACAGCGCATTTATAGCTAAAATATTCCAGATTTTCTACATTGTTAATTTTACTTAAGTAGTATCATGGACAACGTCGAGAAATTCTGATAGTTAATATATAAAATAAATAGATTAAAATCATATCTACTATAATGTAAAATTAAGTTGTTTTCCGAATTTTGTAAGAATAAATCAAAACATTCAAAAATTTTATGCTTTTATAAGCTCCGTATTCTTATGAAAAGCACGAATCATTTTAAAATATATCTCTTCTTAAAACTTCTGGTCACGAAGGTCATTGTTACAAAAACTTCGAATTTAGAATAGAATCACGTGTTTTTCGTTTCCCATAACTCTAATCATACTGCGGGAACTGCTCTTAGAAAAGATACAATTTGTTAAGTATTGGCACGCTCTAGCTTGTTTAATAAAATTCGAAATTTTAAAATTCATATCTACATATAACTTTTTACAGCCATTATTTCGGCCAAATTGCCCCTATTTGTATAAAGTTGTAAGGCAAGATAGTATTTGAATGCCCCAGTATTGAAAGATAATTAAACATTTTAGCGTGCGAACATTTTAAAGTTTCAAAACTATCCACATTCCCTAAATAGTGCATAATTTTGAGTTGATATTATATAGTTTTAATACGTGTAGTGTGTCTCTGTAGGTTGTAAAGTTGTTTTTATGAACTTATGTGAGTTCTTGATAGTTTATTTCTCCCACTATACACAGAAGATGCATAGGGAAGGCAGTAGAATATGGTCGAACGTTGGAATTCGCATTTCAGATTAATTTACACATTGGCCACTATAGAATATGAATCAACTATTTATCATGATGACTTTATGTGTGTTTATATGTCTATGTAACTTATATATTCACCCTATTTGAAAAATTGTTCCGCCATATTTTATGAAATTGTTTGTTAAGTCATATATGCGTTACTCTGGTTCTAGTTAGATTTTTCTTACGATTGTTAAAAATGTAACTTGCTTTTTTTTATTTTGGCTCCAGGATGAATATCTATTTTCCACATTTCCCACTTTTACGTCATACAAATATAATTTTAACTTTAAACTATTCTGAATGAACAGTTTTAAATAAAGTATTCAGGAGTCAGTGTTAAAAAATATGAACAGTTTTACAGGATTTTATTCTTGTTACTCCATACGTTTAAGAGCTAGTGTAGCTCACTTAAATATACACACATACACATATTAACACGCAGAGCACACATACACACACAACTCCGCAGGGGCCGCGGTAGCCCAGTGGTTTGCGCGCGGGAGTTGCACTCGGTAGGCCCCATGTTCGATTCCCGCTATTGCCATAACTGCCGCCGTATTCACGCGGAGTACGATCACGTTAAACCTGTGGGTCCGTAAGTCCTTCCGAGATGTTGGTGGTAGGGGAAGGAGGGTACGGTCCCTGTGGTGCTTCCCCCACTGGGTTCCGGTCTATATTGGGTTGCATTTCCTGGCCGTCCAAGCAGATACCTTACACCTTTTTGGTAGGTCGGACGGTCTGGGTCTCAACATCAACAACAACACATAACCCCGCAGCGTACACATACACACATTAACACGCAGCGCAAACATACACATATTAACACGCAGCGCGCACACACACACATTAACACGCAGTGTACACATACACACATTAACACACAGTACACACATAAACACATTAACACTCAGCGCTCCTTAAACGCATTCATCACTTCAAAAATATTCGAAATCAAAAACATCTAACAACGTGTAAATCTATCGAAACCCCAAACTGAAATTTCAAACTCCGATTCAATACTTTCCCTTCACATATGCTATACATTGTCGGGAAAATAAAAATATATATCCAAATTCGAAAAATCAGGATCTAATTTAACTGTTATTTTCCCATTCCTTATCATTGATTTATATCCCGTCCCACAATTTCTTTCACGAGTAATAAAGACAGATGAACGCAAAGGTAATACATAAAACTTTAATTGCTGAGGATCTTGTCTTTGAAGCAAAAGAACATTTTTTTTTCTGCGTGAAGCCATTCTTTTTCGAAACGTATCTTTATTTTTGTCTAAGTCTTGTCACTAAGTATATTGTGTAATCTTACGGTTTTTATTCTTTTTAGTGTTTGAATAAAAAATGATATTCTTTTCAGTGTTTGAATAAAAAAATGATATTTCTAAATCAAGTTTATTTTCAATGTACGTAGATTGGAAGAAAAAAAAATATAAATTATTTCTTTTGTATTGATATCCTAGTTTGTGATCTAATTGTATAATTTGAATATAAGTAAGGATTCAAAATATAATTCCCAAACGGATGATGCAATAAAATTACAAATATAACATAATAAATCAAATATGATTTTACGTACAGAATAATAAATTTTGATAATGTGGCAAAACAGTGGCGCAAACTGAGATTTTTGATAGTGTGGATAAATAACAACATAAAATGCAGTTTTAGGTCTAGAGTTTGGAGTCAATAACATTAAATTAAACTTTCGATTGGGTGAGAAATACAACTTTCAAAAGTGTGAAAAAACAATAAAATTAAATGCAACTTTCAATTGTGTGGGAAAACAATAACATACAATGCAATTTCTGATAGTGTGTGAAAACATTTACAAACAAGTATAAATATAGCTGGTGGTAAAGAGAGGTGAAGTAGTGGGAATAATAACACCTCTTCTATTCGTGAAGAATTACATTAGTAATCCATAGGATTTATATTGGAAAAATAAATTATCTTTCTTTTTGAGAATCTGACTACTTCTATGTAAAAAATCTGATGTGGGCCGCATACGACTTTCCTTATATAATGCAATGAATTTACTACTTGTACAGTTAAAAAATGTTATTCTTATAGTATAGATACTTGTATTCTTTCCGAGATATTGAATTTTCTTCAATTAGCCTTGATTCAATTTCATTGATTTAGTGTCATTTTTATCCATTTGGCGAGATTTTTGTTAATTTGGCAACATTTAAAAATATCGCCAAGTTGGCGACATTTCGCTAAATTCGTCGCCAAAATCTCGCCAAGAGTTATGGATGGAGAAATAAGTTATTCTTACAGCAGTTAAATGACTATTGGCGTTCAAATACAAAAGTATTACTCAAAGTATATTTTCTCGTGAGTGGAAAAAATTAGATCCACGAGAATGATGTCAGAAAATCTATCGCATGATATTACATATGAAAAGGGAACATATTTCTTAACAGTTAAATTTTTTTTTCATTCATAGGATTTTTTGATAAATGTATTTGATTAATGTGCAATATCTCGAGAACGGTTCATGTTAGCGTTCTACAGTTTATGTCAATCGTTTTCTAAGGAAAAATTACATAAGGAATGTCTATTTGCGTAACTTTATTAAAGGTTTTGATTTTTTGATATTTTTTTCAAAATTTTACTTGAAAATTTAGGGGGGTTCTGAACATTCGATTGTGTTTTAAAACAATAGGTTTCCAGTATTCTCGAATTGTGATTTTTTTGCATAGCTCCATTCGTTCATGAGATATCTGTGTGCTGGGCTGGATATATCTGTATCAAGGGCTGGTGACCTTGCTCGCCAAGGAACAGTATCAACAGCACGGAGGTAATCCACAGATATGTGAGCCGTATGTGGCGTGGAATCTTGTAGGAAAATGGCCCCAGAATGACGTGCCATAAAGGGTAATGCAAACGGCGGCAGGATTTCATCAACATATTGTTGAGCTGTTAAAAGTTGTACGTAGGATGACCAGGGGCGACATGCTGTCGTAATAGATAGATAGCATCCCACCCCATCACACCAGGGGAAATGGATGTGTGCCTGTGTAAAATAAAGGCTGATTGGGACTGCTGGCCCTGGCGCTTACAGGATGGAGACGTACCCGATGGCCATCTGCTGAGAAACTGAAGCGTGATTCATCGCTGTACACTATGTGATGCCAATCTGCTGGCAGCCATGATGCTTGACTACGACACCACTCCAAACGATTCTGCCGATGTTGGGGTGTTATGGGCAGACGTCTTAAAAGCCACAGTGAGCGTAACCCCAGCTCCGCCAACCGCCGTGAGATGGTGCAAGGTACCACGGGTGGTATGGAAGAGGCTGTAGCATATTGGATGGCGGACAATGATGCCTTAGGGCCAGTTCGGGACTGTCGCACAATCATCCTATCTTGAATCGCATTTGTGCACCTTGACCTTCCAGAGACCTTCCAGACCACCCTGACCATTCCGCCGTTGAGTTCCTTGCAGCAACCACTGCTGCCGGCACCTTTGCACAACAGTGTCAGTTCGATACAGATGGCGGCCCATTGCTCGGTATGACCAGCCAGTTTCACACATCCGCAATATATAACCACGTTCGAACTCGTCTAATTGCTTATATAGTCTTCGGCAACATCGTAACGGCATTATTGGTCGTATATCCACAGAAATGAAAAGCTGATAACGAGCAAAGATAAACCGTTCACATTTTTAACCAGTTTTATAGGATAAGATATAAAGTTTCTGTGGGACAATTGATATGCAGTTGACTTATAGAAACAGAACGTTCCCAGATAAAATAAAAAATTTCATAAGAAAACATTCTTGAGTCCATTCTTGAACGAACTCTCGGAGGAAGCAAGATTAACTTTGTTTTGCAGCCAACTGTTCTTTTATGTAGATGAGACCTAGTTTGATTAGAAGTAAAACTTTGAATTGGATTAGGGGCCCCAAGAGCGTTGAATTAAAATTAGTCTGGCTTTGCGAATTTAGGACATTTATTAAGAAGCTTCTGGACTTGGAAATTTTGTATTTCTTAAAAGAAAACAACTGACTTTTTTTAATTTCTTCTCTGTAGTAACTCGACTTTGTAAAAAATGATTTGATTTCTTAATCAAGTCAATTTTTGTACAATTTTATAATAATTTTGTCTTTCCAGACCAATTATCTATTAATTTTGTCTTTCCAGATCCTCTTGAAGCATCAAGGTAACATATAAGGCTGATACTTATAGAATTAACAATGGAAAAACCCGACTTTTAATTCACCTTTTGGAGCCAACAAAATGGAACCTTTAAGAAAATCTTACCAAATTCTCCAGAAGCCCATGTGGTATTGTAGAAGACTGAACATTTGCATATTTACAGTATCACCTACGGCACAAAGCCTAAGAAGTCCGAATTTTTGACACCCCCCGGAGGGTAGAAAAACTTGAAAATTTTAAAAATTATTGAAGACTATACAGGAGCTCTATTCTTATTGGTGACTTAAAAGATTGAATTATTGCACTCTTAAGTATCAACCACGAAGCAGAATTTAACAGAGCCAGATTTTCGATTTCTCCTCCGATGAAGGACAAAATGGGGACGGGGTCTAAAAGCCTTACCAGAATGAATAAAATCCTTCCAGCTACAAATAGGACTGGAACTTTGAACAGTTATAGTACTGACTACGAGACAGAATCTAACTGAGCCAATGCTTAATTAAGACGACTATTTTAAAGCTAAGATCTATATATTATTAAATTAAATGAAACTTAAGCATAGTAAAGCAAGTAAATAATTTGCAACTTATTAGATAAATTGAAACTTAAATTTTTATAGAATTATAGTTTCGCTGCCATTGCTAGGCTTAAATACTGGTGCATATGATAAAGCATTGGCAAATATATTCCTTACCGTATAATTGTCAGTGATATTATCTTTTCATTCATAGCATATAGTTTAAAATTCCTGCTTTAATTAATACCATAACAAACTTACAATACGAAAAATCTGTAACATATATTCATTAAATTCTCAACTCTAAAAATTTTCATTCATGATGGAATTTATCTGATAATTCTACATTCTGCAGCATTGATTTATATCACGTTCTTCATTTTCTTTGCCGCATATAATAAAGATAAATGTGAAAGTAGGTAATATATAAAGCTTTAATTACTGAAGATCGTGCCGTTGAAACAAAAGAACATTTTTTTCTTTGTCTAATGTTGTTCAATGCGAAAAGTATCGGTGTTTACTTCCTCAAATCAGTATTTTTATATTGTGCTCCTAAATATGTTTTGAAAGTTAGGTGTTTTTTATCTTCCAGTGATGTGAGTAAAACATAAGTCTAAAAGTTTTTTAAATCTCCTTTTTCTGGGTAAAAAAGAAAAATGTATCATCGGTTATTTTGTATCGCTAAAGAGCTTGAATAAATAAGAAAAAAAAATGTGACTGATTTTTGAGAAGGAAAAACTGCAAGCTTAAAGAAATAATAAAATTTGATACTTTTAGTCGGCTGTTTTTGGTGTTACTAACGAAGTAACTAAGATAAAGAAACGATGTTTAACTTTTACTTGCTGTATTTTAATTGGAATTGATACAAAATTTTTTAGAGGATGTTATCGGCGAATGTTTCAGAGAGAATTCAAATTACCGGCATTCGGAGATACGGAACATTTTGCGCTAAGGAGCTTTTCGCGCTACTGAACTTTTACGCTACGGAGTTTTTTCGCCTACGGAGCTTTTTGAGCTGTGAAGATGATAGTATTTCCTTTTATATTTGAATTGGATTACTCGAGGGTAAATATTATTCTTGGAGAAAAAATTGAAAAAATATCATTATATTAAATTCAGAAAATATGACTTACGATGCAAGTAAAAAGCGATAATCCGAGATCACTATGGGGCATATAATTATTCGCCTAATTATTTCCTACCACAGTCAACCGGAGCAAGGACCAGACACAAGTATTTATCCGTAAGAAGAAGGCTCTTTATCTCCAAAGAAACCGGTTGATACCTTTATTCAACATTGTCTAATCCAAATATTTGCTTTACATACTTTTTCATACATCAGTTAATCGAATAATTATATGCCCCATAGTGATCTCCGATTATCGCTTTTTACTTGCATCGTAAGTCATATTCTATGCATTTAATATAATGATCATTTTTCAATTTATTTTTCAAGAATAATATTTGACCTTGAGTAATCCAATTCAAATATAAAAGGAATTACTATCATCTTCACACTAGTGTCTGCTCCTTGCGTCGGCTGGCTGTGAAAGGAACTTTCGGATTCATATATTTTCTAGCAACCCCAATACTTAGCGCTTTGGCGATATTTTATGGTATTAGACAGCCGTAAATTGGTATTGAAATGGAGCTTTGTTGTTTATGCCTATTGCCTATACCGATATAGTGAACGTTACTTTTAATCTTTCACATCGCATCTTTAAGCTGTTACAGTTTCCTTCTCCTGATAATTATTGAAATTATAATGTCAGAAAACGATAAGAAAAGTGTTAATAATATCGTTTGCAGTTATTGTGAGCGAATGTTTACTCGACGGACGAACATATATGCTCATATAATGGAATTTCTTCCTTGGGAAAAAATATATTTTCAACAGAAGGCAACGGACATTTGTTATTTATGTGATTGTTAGTGCTTATCAATGGCAGCTCTTATTGAACACATACAAGTTAAACACATACAAGCACACATACACATACAAGTTAATGATAATAATTCTTAAAAACCAGCCAAATAATATGTAGTTTTGGATACTGAAAATGTGCTGTTATTAGAGCATAACTAAACACCATAAAATATTAAATATTTTAAAATATATAAAAATATGGAATATTATAATTTTTCGAATAGATTTAAAAGTCCCAAAATGTCGGTTTTGAATGTTTTCTGGGTTTTCACATTTTGGATAATCTTATTACATTCTTTAACATTAATTTCTGAGTTTAGAATTTTAATGGATCAGGTACAACTAAATAATTGTTTAATTCGGTGGTGTACTATCCTATCATACATATTAAACTAAAGAAAAACAATTCAATATTTTTAAACTGATTTAAACAGGGACTGGAAAGAATGTTTCAAATATATATCATAGATGGCGCCATCGAACACTTTATTCAATATATTCTTATTAAAAATATAAAAGGCAATATAATTTTGAAAGTAAAACACAAATTACAAATTTCAAGCTACACTACACACAAACATTTAGATGCAACTATTATAAACTACTCTGTGAACGAACTTTTTAATTAAAGAAATTCATTATAATCCGGGAAATAGCATTTATACAATCTCTAAATAAGCAACGTGAAATCGACATTAAAATTTCAGAAGTACAAAATTTTTCTTAGTGTATACTTTACAGTAAAGTAGCTGTCAAAACATACATCGCCAAATGAGCGATTTTGTGCCAAATATGTTTTCCATCCTGCAAAAGTTCTTTCCTTCGAACTCCATAAGCATGCGCAGTATAGTTTTTTATATCGGCCACAGCCAACACCCTCTAGATTTAGTGATCTGGATTTAGAATCTAAATCCAGAGAGTGTTGCTACAGCCAGCCGGCACTGGAAACAGACACTAGTGAAAGTTTCGAAGTTAAAAATCTTAACTATTACAGCCATGGCTGTCAAGTCTCTCGCATTTGCCAGCCATGTGGTGTTAAATCTTAAGCAACCCTACCCAGTTGATTTTTACGCCAAGGCGCGCAACTCGATTTCACATAGTCTGCCAAATCTGCCTGCATATGCGAGTCAAGTATAGATGTTATTCATAGCGATGGGATTCATTCGAATGAAATAATCGAACATCTCGATAGTTTCAAATCATTCGATAGTCTCGACAGTGTCCGCGGTAGTCTTTAATGTCCATATGCATGTCGAAATGTGTTCTTACCTCTCAGCCAGTATTCTCCTGATACATATATTAACTTCAAAATCAAATATTTTCACAAAAACAGCAATTTATCTATACTATATTCTTTAGTATGAGGAAGTAAAAATTTATAGAAGAAATCCTGCTTTGCTTTTTATTATTAAAACATTTTACAGTACTTCTCTGTCATCAGGGAAAGGGGATAGAACTAACTGTACACATATAATAACATTTTATTAAGTTATTATTTTCCCATACGTAGTATTGAAAAAGTATTATTTTCACAAAAGAGGTACCGCAAATATTAATGGATTTTCAAGAAACTATATTTTCGACTTTGTTTACATAAAATCTAGAACTAGATAGAATTTCTTAAACTTCAAGTGAAAATTTGACTTTAATGAAAATTATACATTTTTTTAACATACCAGCATGTGACAAAACTTAACATAATTATGTATATAAGTCACAATGATCATAAAACTTAATAATTTAAATCATTGAAGTGAGAATTACTGCCGATTCAATCCTTGTGTTTGTGACATCATTTTCAGATTCGGAGAAGAAAATTACACCCCCCGAGTTGGTACATTGTCAATTTTGATATCAATCAGAAGATTATTTCAAGTCCTTTAAAATTAAGGGTAACTTGCTATTGATGTAAAATGTGGCAATTTTCCCCTCCCCCAAAAGGAGGTTAGTGATGTTACGAACACAAATTTCTATTCCGTCTATTTTTTACTACAATGATAAAAAAATGCTAGGTTTCTTGATCATGGAGCCATAAATAGCCTCTTATGCATACTTTTATTTTGTGATCATTTTTTTTTATCAGAAAAAATTTGAGAAATTTGTATCGTCAATCGAAATGATCGCAATTATAGCATATTATCCTTTATTTTAACGGGCTTGTAAAAGTCTCTAGATTGATGCCATGTTCTACAATGTTGACTTTCTGTCATCTTGAAACATTTTAAATGTCAATAGTGTTCTTTCAACATCAATTAATGCTATTTCGCAGTAAGAAAATTGTATCGGACAGTAAAAACTGTGCCAACCATACCTTGCCATAAGACCATGCGATGTAAAATCATGCGATAAATTGGGTGACATCATTCTCGTGGATCTAGCTCATTCCATTCACAAGAAAATATACTTTGAGTAATACTTTTGTATTTGAACTCCAATAGTTATTTATCTGTTATAAGAATAACTTATTTTTCCGTCCATACCGCTTGGCGATATTTTGGCGCCAAATTTGGCGGAATGTCGCCAACTTGGCGACTTTTTTAAATCTCGCCAAATGGATAAAAATGACGCTAAATCAGTGAAAATGACTACTAATTGACGAAAATTCAATTTCTTGGAAAAAATCTAAATAGCTACTATAATAAAAACCTATTTTTAACACTTTACAACAAAGTTGAAAAGTGTTTATGACTTCATTCTGTCTGTCTGTCTGTCCGTTAGTACGATAACTGCCGTAAAAATGACTTAATCAAAATGAAATTTTAGTATGTTGTTCAGACGGTCTGTAGGACCCATGGGAATATAAATGAATAATATCACCCAATTAGTTTTGGATTGAACCTGGGTTGAAGAAATGAAATACATTGAGCACTATGGGACCTAATTTTTCAAACATTTTTTAAGCGGATTTAAAATTCACAAATTGCTTCGAAATTTTTAGGTAATATTCAAATTGTTCCATAAAATGTATAAAAAAAATTCAGCGAAATATATTCAGTAGTTTTTTAAATAAATATTAAAATAATAATAACACCTCTTATATGAAGCGATCACGTGACCATGATATGAAAGTATCACGTGGTCCACTTCAAAATGATATATGGCATCCATCTTGTCTTAAAATCGTGATTTTTAAAGTTCTTTTTATTTCATATTGAGTGTTGTATCCGTCCTAAAACCACTTTATTTTGGTTTAAATTCTGTGCATCTACATACTAAATCAACTCAATTACAATATATATGAGTTTAAATGCTCATCCAAATTTGATTATTTCTACAACGAAGCCTATTTTTCACCTATGTAAAATGTAAACAGCAAAATATGTAGGATGAGTTGTATAGAAATTGCTGTATTTTTTTAACGCAAGAGAATTTAGCTCATGGAGTCTGCATAGCTGATATGAAAGAAATATTCATTGACTTTACCGAGAGAAGGGCGATTTTTTGCGATAAAGTTTTAAGCATAGAGTTAATTACTTGTAGCTCCATGGTCTTAATTTTTAAATAAAATAAATTATTATAGTATTGTGATAAATGACATGAATGGGAAATTATTTATGAATGAAATTCTGCTTTTATAGAGAGAGCCAGGCGTGTTATTTATTCTATGACGTCATTTGAATGAATTTCATTTGTTTTCGATGAAGTTTTTAAATATAATAAATTATCGTGGTATTATGATAATTCTAAAATTATTATCGAGTAATATATCACATTTTAGAGATGTTTAAACCAGGCAATTTATATTTCAATGCCGTCATTTGAATGAAGTTCATTTTTTTCGATGAAGGTTTAAGTTTTCAAATATAATAAATCAATGTAGTATTGTGAGAAGTTTTAAAATATTACCTAGGAATGTATTGCATTTTAGACATGTTTAAATAAAATTGCATTGCTGTTGGAAAGTGTTTCATAATCAATGCTTTAAGCATGATTGATCTTTCTTGTTTTATTATGAAAATAGTAAATTCATTGCATTATATAAGGAAAGTCATGTGTTGCCCACATCGGATTTTTATTACATAATACTAAAAAAATTATCTGGCTTTGCCCAAGATTAACTTAATTTAACTTATTACTAGTGTTTCAGAGTCTAAATTTCGAAGTTTAAGTAAATGAAAATGTATATACAGAGCAGATTTATTTTAACTACGTATTATTTAGTATTAATTTAATTTTGTGGTAAAGTCATATTTTTAAAGAAATAATAAGTTGTTATGATACTGGTGTTTGTAGCTCAATGCGATAGTGTTCGTCTAGTATACATTATTCCCTAGTTCGATTCCCTTCGTATCGAGATCATTGTTTTCTTTTAATTGACGATTTTTATAGTCCCTCTTGTATAATATATTAAATTTATGCAAGTGACTAGAGTTCCAGAAAACAAGAAATTATGTGCTTCTTCTTTTTTACTGGGATGGACAGTTTTTTAGAATTGTTATTTTGAAAATTCTAAAAATGAGCTTTTTGGGTGCTTTTTCATTTCGCCGGCTCAAATTTCGCCAAGCAGACTTTATTGGCGACAACACACAGTATACACATAACAAAATGTTAATAAGAAATAGCCGCGACTTGTTTTGAAAATGTGGCGGTAAAAGGTTACCAGCGGGGATATTCCGTTTGGCGTCGGTTATAGTATTTTTGGCGGCTTTATCGCCTGCGCTGGCGAAATGGAAAAGTACCGCTTTTTGTCTTAAGGTGTCTGTATTATTAGGAGGGGCTCTAGAATGGTCTGTATATACCCCCAATATCATGTTTGAAAGATACCATAAAATATTCATAAAAAGGGGAGATCAAATATGGAGGAAGAAAATAACAGTTGTTTGTATGGGCGGCCTGGTATTATATAGAGTAAATAAGGTAGATGACGTGTGATAGAGGCAAAAAAATATTTAAATTGCAATTTCTATTTCACAAATAATAGAAGAAAAAATATCAATATGGAAAATTTTATTTGTGAATTCCTACAAGTGAAGAGTTTTAATTGAAAAATGAATTCGTTTAAAGTGATTACCTTACTTATATCAGATTAAAACTCAGCATAATCATTCTTAAAAAAACTTGGAGCAATATAAAATGTTAAAGTATATAAAATTATTTTTCCCATCAATGTTTGTTAATTCATACTACTTAAAATTCCACAGTTTTTCAACAACTCATTTATTGAATTTATTAGTAACTAGCAGCATACCCGTTCTTCGTACGGAGTATATAATATAAAAAAAACTTATAATTCGCAATCATGTACAAATTCTGTTAAAATATTAAATTTATTGCTCATAAGAGAAGTTTAAGAATATCTGTTCTCACTATGCAAAATTATCTTCACGGGCAGATCTGAAGAATAAAACATCCTGGCCCCTTTTGTAAGCAAATTTACAAAAAGAAAAAAGAATTGAATCAATACATGTAACCACGTACTACTTATATTGTCGCAGATTAGAAAATATGCCAGTGTGTTAATAGAAGCTTACTCATATTGCAATATGAGTCTCAAAAATATTTGCCAAAATAAAAGAGATGACGTAATAAATTGAAAGTATCAAAAATCCCCGTAATCTTAATACCAGAAGGTCGTAATTGATTCGAATATATGCCAATATATATCAAAATATATGTCAATATACCTGTAATATTTATATTCTCGTAGATTAGAAGATATACAGTGCATTTGTAGAAGATTACTCGTACAACGGAGTTTCAACAATTTTCTTCATAATGAAACAATGGCATAATAATTTGAAAATATCAATAATCCTTGAATCAACTATCCCCGAAAATATCAAGAATAATGATGTTTAAACCTGAAGACCGTAATTGATATTATCCAATCAAAAAAACAATGTCAATGAAATTTATTTTATATACATATCTTTATTATTCAAATCAGGAAAGATTTAATATAAAATCATATGCCGCATAACACATTGGTTCCGTTGCTGAGCAACATGATATCATTTGCTTCAAATAAATTGATGGAAATCATATCGTCTGAATAATGCGATCTCCATAGAAGGTTTGGCGTCAATTTAGCAATAACTTAAAAAATCGCCAAATTTATCGCCAAGTGGGACTGTAGAACTGATAGTCCCTTTTTGCCAAGGTCCGTAGAATATCTTATATATAATTCTATTAATTCTATTAATTCTATTAATTATATTAACCTTGCCTTTTTGCGACAAATTGACGAAACATCATCACAATACTATCCCCTAACAAAACACTTTTAATTTCATTTATAAAGCGCGATTTTATCAATTCCTTGATATTTTTATGGATTGACAAATATTTTTATCAATTTGGTGATATAAAAAAATTCGTTAAATGTGTTACTAAGTAGGATGGATGGACTGACAGACAAATGCTACCGAAACATCATTTCAGTACTCTATTCTAAAAAAACAAATCATTGATTTGCGTCATTTTTATAAATTTGGAGACATTTCCGCTAATTTGGTGAAGTTTAAGAGAAGTTACCAAGTTATTTAGAGATATTCCGCTAAATTCGTAGTTCTGAATTTGCAGATCTGAAGAATAAAATATTCTGATTCCGTTTGAATATACTTAATGAAATCACTAAAATTGTATTATAAGATACACCCGTTCTACTCTTTTTCTGCTTCAACAATCGGCTAAATGAATTTATTGGGTAAACACAATATATGAGTTTATTAGCTAAACACAATATATGAGCTTGAAACCTCTTTGCTAAAATAAATGAAAGTGATGTACGCAGTCCGCAATTTATATAATTAAAAGAAAAATCAAACCGTTCATTTAAAAAGTATATTTTTATATCCATTTATTTATTATTCAAATAGGAAAAAGTAATAATAAATATTAACAACACATTTAATTTCATTCCGTTGCCGAGCAACATGATATAAGATAGAAATATTCCTCATAAACTGCGAAATTAAATAACCATTTTCATTTCTTTATACTTTTCATCGTTGAGTAAAAGCTTGTGAAAAATATAAGCCATGGAGGTAGATTTTTCCATTTAAATTCATGTTTCAAACAATACATGCTTTCAGATAGTGACTAATTAGCGCAAAATATCTTCATTAAACTCAGAAATAAAGTTTTATTTCTCTTTGACGTGTTAAACAAACGATTTTCATCCTTTCCCTGTGGATAAACCACGGAGTTAGAGAGTAGAACTCCCAGGAAAAAGTTCGGTTTTTCAATAATATCTCGACAACCCCTGGTCTTAGAAATCCGAAACTTGGACAAAATTTATGGGGGTCTATTTTAAGGCTACCCACAAAATTTCAATAAATTCTGTTCAGCCGTTCTTCTGTTCACCAGTAAATTCTGTTCAGCCGATGAGACAAACGAAAGTTTCGTTTTTTACTAATATCTCGAGAACCACTAAGACCACAAGAACCACAGAGACTAAATTTTAAGTGGAGCTATCTTCAGGCTACCTACGAAATTTCATCAAATTGGGTTCAGCCGAACAAAAGAGAGGAGAACTCCTAAGAAAAAGTTTCGTTTTTCATTAATATCTCGACAACCCCTGGTCTTAGATGCTCGAAACTTTTATATCCATTTATCCATTTATTTATTATTTAAATCGAAAAAAAATAATAAAAACATTAACAAACACATTTAATTTAATTGCGATGCCGAGCAACATGATATATCCTCCTAAAATGTTAAAATTTATTAACCACTAACAGCACACCCGTTATTCGTACGGAGTGTATAATTTAAAGAAACTTAAAGTTCGCAATCATGTGCAAATTCTGTTAAAATATTAAATTTATTGCTCCTAAAGAGAAGTTTAAGAATATATGTTCTCACTATGCAAAATTATCTTCACGATCAGATCTGAAGAATAAAACATCCTGCCCCTTTTTGTAAGCAAATTTACAGAAGAAAAAATAGGAATTGAATGAATATATGCAACCCCGTACTAATTATATTTTCGCAGATCAGAAAATATGCCAATGTGTTAGTAGAAGATTACCCGTATTACAATATGCGTCTCAAAAATATTTGCCAAAATAAAAGAGATGACGTAATAAATTGAAAACATCAATAATATCCGTACTCTTTATACCAGAAGGTCGTAATTGACACCAATATATGCCAATATATATCAAAACATATGTCAATATACCTGTACTACTTATATTCTCGTAGATTAAAAGATATACACGTGTATTTGTAGAAGATTCGTACAACATACAATATATGAGTTTAAACAATTTTTGTCATAATAAAATAATTGCATAATAACTTGAAAATATCAATAATCCTTGAATCAATAATCCCCGAAAATATAAATAATAAAAATTTTTAAACCTGAAGACCGTAATTGATATTATCCAGTCAAAAATGCTATAAGAAAAATCAAATCGTTCTTTTCTAAAATATATTTTTATATCCATTTATTTATTATTCAAATCGAAAAAATAATTATTAAAATTAACAGACAGATTTATTTAATTGCGTTTCTGAGTAACATGATATAAGATAGAATCTTATAACATGTTAAATATGTCATGTTTTATAACATAAACTGCGAAATTAAATAACGATTTTGATTTCTCTATACTTCTCATTGTTCCGTAAAAGCTTGTTTTAAATAAACCATGAACCATGGAGATAGATTTCCCCTTTAAATCATGTTTCAAACAATTCATGTTTTCAGAAAGTGACTAATTAACGCAAAAAATCTCCCATCAAACTCAGAGATTAAATTTTAATTCACTTTCAAACGATTTTCAAGCTTTTCGTTTGGATAAACCACGGAGTTAGGGAGTAGAACTCCTAGGAAAAAGTTCCGTTTTTCATTAATATCTCGACAACCCCAGGTCTTAGAAACTCGAAACTTGGACAAAATTTATGGGGGGATATTTCAAGGCTATTCACCAAATTTCATTAAATTCGGTTCAGCCGTTTTTCCGTGATGATGAGACAAACGAAAATTCGTTTTTTACTAATATCTCGAGAACCACTGGTCGTAGAAACTCAAAACACGGATATAATTTTAAGTGGGGCTATTTCTGGGCTACCCACAAAATTTCATCAAATTCGGTTCAGCCGTTCTCCCGTGATACTGTGACAAACAGACAGACAGACAGACATATTTTCATTTTTATTTATATAGATTAGCTAAACACAATATTTGAGCTGGAAACCACTTTGCTAAAATAAATGAAAGTCATGTACGCGGTCGGCAATTTATATAATTAAAAGAACAATCAAACCGTTCATTTAAAAATATATTTTTATATCCATTTATTTATTATTATAATAGAAAAAATAATAATAAATATTAACAACACATTTAATTTCATTCCGTTGCCGAGCAACATGATATAAGATAGAATCTTCCTCATAAAATGCAAAATTTAATAGCCATTTTTATTTCTTTATACTTTTCATTTTTCAGTAAAAGCTTGTATAATATAAACCAAGCAGATATATTTCCCATTTAAATCATGTTTCAAACAATTGATGTTTTCAGAAAGTGACTAATTAGTGCAAAAAATCTCCCCCCAAACTCTGAGATGCAGTTTTAATTCACTTTCAAACGATTTTCAAGCTTTTCGTTTGGATAAACCACGGAGTTAGAGAGGAGAACTCCTAAGAAAAAGTTTCGTTTTTCATTAATATCTCGACAACCCCTGGTCTTAGATACTCGAAACTTGGGCTAAATTTATGGGGAGCTATTTAAAGGCTATCCACAAAATTTCATGAAATTCGATTCAGCCGTTCTCCCGTGATGATGAGACAAACGAAAATATTGTTTTTTACTAATATCTCGAGAACCACTGATTGTAGAAACTCCATATATGGACTAAATTTTAAATGGGACTATTTCCAGGCTTCCCACAGAATTTCATCAAATTCGGTTCAGCCGTTCTCCCGTGATGATGGGACAAACAGACAGACAGACAGACAGATTTTCATTTTTATTTATATAGATAGTAAAAGGATTAATGAATAAAACTGTTAAATTCTTGAGAATAATCTTATGATTTAAGAGTTACATGGCGCCATCTATTAACGAAAATACAATGTTTTTATATTATTAAATGCAGTTTTTAATCAATCCAACACTCTGAATTTTGTAATGATCTAAACTTTAAATTATGGTGAGTATTAATTTTATGAATAAACCATCTATTATTAAATATATTAAATACTAGCAGCATACCCGTTCTTCGTACGGAGTATATAATATAAAAAAAACTTATAATTCGCAATCATTTGCAAATTCTGTTGAAATATTAAATTAATTGCTCATAAAGATAAGTTTAAAAATATCTGTTCTCACTATGCGAAATTATATTCACGGGCAGACCTGAAGAATAAAACATCCTGGCCCCTTTTGTAAGTAAATTTACAAAAAAAAAGGAATTGAATCAATATATGCAACCCCGTACTACTTATATTTTCGCAGATTAGAAAATATGTCAGTGTGTTAGTAGAAGCTTACCCGTATTGCAATATGAGTCTCAAAAATATTTGCCAAAATAAAAAAGATGGCGTAATAAATTGAAAGTATCAAAAATCCCCGTAATCTTAATACCAGAAGGTCGTAATTGATTCCAATATATGCCAATATATATCAAAATATATGCCAATATACCTGTACTACTTATATTCTCGTAGATTAGAAGATATACCCATGCATTTGTAGAAGATTACTCGTACAACGTACTATATATGAGTTTCAACAATTTTCGGCTTAATAAAACAATGGCATAATAACTTGAAAATATCAATAATCCCTGAATCAACAGTCCCCGAAAATATCAATAATAATAATGTTTAAACCTGGGGACCGTAATTGATATTATCCAGTCAAAAATGCAATGCCAATGAAATTTATTTTATATACATATCTTTATTATTCAAATCGGAAAAGATTTAATATAAAATCGTATGCGGCATAACACATTGGATCCCTTGCTAAGCGACATGATATCATTTGCTTCAAATAAATTGATGGAAATCATATCGTCTGAATAATGCGATCTCCATGAAAGGTTTGGTGACATTTTAGTCAATTTAGAGATAATTTAAAAAATCGCCAAATTTATCGCCAAGTGGGACTGTAGAACAGATAGATCCATTTTGCGACAAATTGACGAAACATCATCACAATACTATTCCCTAACAAAATACAATTATTTTCATTTATTAAGCGCGATTTTATCAATTTCAGGATATTTTTATAGACTCACAAATACTTTTATCAATTTCGTGATCTATATAAATAAAAATGAAAATCTGTCTGTCTGTCTGTCTGTCTGTCTGTCTGTCTGTTTGTCACACCATCACGGGAGAACGGCTGAACCGAATTTGATGAAATTTTGTGGGTAGCCCAGAAATAGCCCCACTTAAAATTATATCCGTGTTTTGAGTTTCTACGACCAGTGGTTCTCGAGATATTAGTAAAAAACGAAATTTTCGTTTTTCTCATCATCACGGAAAAACGGCTGAACCGAATTTAATGAAATTTGGTGAATAGCCCTGAAATATCCCCCCATAAATTTTGTCCAAGTTTCGAGTTTTTAAGACCTGGGGTTGTCGAGATATTAATGAAAAACGGAACTTTTTCCTAGGAGTTCTACTCCCTAACTCCGTGGTTTATCCAAACGAAAAGCTTGAAAATCGTTTGAAAGTGAATTAAAATTTAATCTCTGAGTTTGATGGGAGATTTTTTGCGTTAATTAGTCACTTTCTGAAAACATGAATTGTTTGAAACATGATTTAAAGGGGAAATCTATCTCCATGGTTCATGGTTTATTTAAAACAAGCTTTTACAGAACAATGAGAAGTATAGAGAAATCAAAATCGTTATTTAATTTCGCAGTTTATGTTATAAGACATGACATATTTAACATGTTATAAGATTCTATCTTATATCATGTTACTCAGAAACGCAATTAAATTAAATCTGTCTGTTAATTTTAATAATTTTTTTTTCGATTTGAATAATAAATAAATGGATATAAAAATATATTTTAGAAAAGAACGATTTGATTTTTCTTATAGCATTTTTGACTGGATAATATCAATTACGGTCTTCAGGTTTAAAAATGATTATTATTTATATTTTCGGGGATTATTGATTCAAGGATTATTGATATTTTCAAGTTATTATGCAATTATTTTATTATGACAAAAATTGTTTAAACTCATATATTGTATGTTGTACGAATCTTCTACAAATACACGTGTATATCTTTTAATCTACGAGAATATAAGTAGTACAGGTATATTGACATATGTTTTGATATATATTGGCATATATTGGAATCAATTACGACCTTCTGGTATAAAGAGTACGGATATTATTGATGTTTTCAATTTATTACGTCATCTCTTTTATTTTGGCAAATATTTTTGAGACGCATATTGTAATACGGGTAATCTTCTACTAACACATTGGCATATTTTCTGATCTGCGAAAATATAATTAGTACGGGGTTGCATATATTCATTCAATTCCTATTTTTTCTTCTGTAAATTTGCTTACAAAAAGGGGCAGGATGTTTTATTCTTCAGATCTGATCGTGAAGATAATTTTGCATAGTGAGAACATATATTCTTAAACTTCTCTTTAGGAGCAATAAATTTAATATTTTAACAGAATTTGCACATGATTGCGAACTTTAAGTTTCTTTAAATTATACACTCCGTACGAATAACGGGTGTGCTGTTAGTGGTTAATAAATTTTAACATTTTAGGAGGATATATCATGTTGCTCGGCATCGCAATTAAATTAAATGTGTTTGTTAATGTTTTTATTATTTTTTTTCGATTTAAATAATAAATAAATGGATAAATGGATATAAAAGTATATCTTATGAATGGACGGTTTTATTTTTCTTTTAATTATATTAATTGCTGACTGCGTACATCAATTTCATTTATTTTGGCAAAGAGTTTTCAAGCTTATATCGTATTTAGCTACTAAACTCATATATTGTGTTTAGCCAATAAATTCATATAGCCGATTGTTGAAACAGAAAAAGAATAGAGCGGGTATATCTTCTAATACAATTGTAGTGTTTTCTTTTAGTATATTGAAACGGGATAAGAATGTTTCATTCAGATCTGCAAATTCAAAGCTACGAATTTGGAGGGATATCGCTAATTTGACAACTTTTCTTAAACTTTGCCAAATTGACGGAAATGTCGCCAAATTGATATAAGCGACACACAAACAGCTGCCATAAACCTTCGGGTTGGTCGTGTGGCTTGGGTCTTCTACATATCAATTAAATTTTTTTTTGTTTTGTTAGAAGAGAGTACTGAAATGATGTTTGGTTAGCATTTATCTGTCAGACCAACCATCCTACTTAGTAATACATTTAGCGAATTTTTAAAATGTCACCAAATTGATAAAAATGTTTTCAAATCTATAAAAATATCTTGAAATTGATAAAATTGCGCTACATAAATGATATTAATTGTTTTTTGTTAGGGGATAGTATTGTGATGATATTTCGTCAATTTGTCGCAAAGTGGAACTGTCAAATCTACAGTCCCACTTGGCGATAAATTTGGCGATTTTTTAAAATGTCGCTAATTTGACGAAACTGTCGCCAAATGTTCCATAGAAATATAACTATTTAGACGATATTTTTTCTACCAATTTATTTGAAGCAAATGATATCATGTCGCTTAGCAACGGATTTAAATCCAATGTGTTTATGCGGCAGACGATTTTTATTAAATCCTTTCCGATTTGAATAATGATGATATGTATATAAAATAAATTTCATTGCCATTTCATTTTGGACTGGATAATATCAATTATACTCTTCAGGTTTAAACATTATTATTATTGATATTTTCCGGAATTATTGATTCAAGGATTATTGATATTTTTAAGTTATTACGCCATTGTTTTATTGCGGCAAAAATTGCTGACACACGCATATTGTACGTTGTACGAGTAATCTTCTAGGAATGCACGGGTATATCTTCTAACCTACGAGAATATAAGTAGTACAGGTATATTGGCATATATTTTGACATATATTGGCATATATATTGGAATCAAGTACAGTCTTCTGGTATGAAGATTAAGGGGATTAATTATATATTCAATTTATTACGTCGTCTGTTGTATTTTACCAAAAAACATTTGTGACTCATATTGCAAAACGGGTAATCTTCTACTAATAATCGGACATTATAAGTAGTACGTGTATATCTTCCCATATAATTTTAGCACTTTAATTTTGACATATATTGGAATAAATGACTGTCTTCAGATTTAAAGATTACGGGTTTATTGGTATTTTCAATTTATACATGTAATCTGCTAATACAGGTTATATTTTCTAATATTCGCGTATATAATTAGTACGGGTCCCATACAATTTTAACGCTTTTATTTTGCATATATTGATTCAATTCCATATTTTTTTTTATATTTGCTTACATAAGGGGTCCAAGATGTTTTATTCTTCAGATATGTCCATGAAGATAATTTTATATAGCGAGAACAGAGATTCTTAAACTTCTTTTTAGGAGCATTATATTAAATATTTTAACAGAATATTTTGATTAAACATGTCATTTAGTATACTATAAGAATTTGCGCATGATTATGAATTTCAAGTTTCTTTATATTATATACTCCGTACGAAGAACGGGTATGCTGCTAGTATTAAATAAATTCGTTAAATGTGTTACTAAGTAGGATGGATGGATTGATCGACAAATGCTACCGAAACATCATTTCAGTACTCTATTCTAAAAAGCAAATCATTGATTTGCGCCAATTTTATAAATTTGGAAACATTTCCGCTAATTTGGTGAAGTTTAAGAGAAGTTACCAAGTTATTTAGAGATATTCCGCTAAATTCGTAGCTCTGAATTTGCCGATCTGAAGAATAAAATATCCTGATCTCGTTTGTATATACTAAATGAAAACACTAAAATTGTATTATAAGATACACCCGTTCTAATCTTTTTCTGCTTCAACAATGGGCTAAATGAATTTATTGGGTAAACACACAAACACACAATATATGAGTTTATTAGCTAAACACAATATATGAGCTGGAAACCACTTTGCTAACATAAATGAAATTCATGTACGCGGTCGGCAATTTATATAATTAAAAGAACAATCAAACCGTTCATTTAAAAATATATTTTTACATCCATTTATTTATTATTTAAATAGAAAAAATAATAATAAATATTAACAACACATTTAATTTCATTCCGTTGCCGAGCAACATGATATAAGATAGAATCTTCCTCATAAAATGCAAAATTTAATAGCCATTTTTATTTCTTTATACTTTTCATTTTTCAGTAAAAGCTTGTATAATATAAACCAATGAGATAGATTTCCCATTTAAATCATGTTTCAAACAATTGATGTTTTCAGAAAGTGACTATTTAGTGCAAAAAATCTCCCCCCAAACTCTGAGATACAGTTTTAATTCACTTTCAAGCGATTTTCAAACTTTTCGTTTGGATAAACCACGGAGTTAGAGAGGAGAACTCCTAAGAAAAAGTTTCGTTTTTCATTAATATCTCGACAACCCCTGGTCTTAGATACTCGAAACTTGGGCTAAATTTATGGGGGGCTATTTAAAGGCTATCCACAAAATTTCATCAAATTCGATTCAGCCGTTCTCCCGTGATGATGAGACAAACGAAAATATCGTTTTTTACTAATATCTCGAGAACCACTGATTGTAGAAACTCCATATATAGACTAAATTTTAAGTGGGACTATTTCCAGGCTACCCACAAAATTTCATCAAATTCGGTTCAGCCGTTCTCCCGTGATGATGGGACAAACAGACAGACAGACAGACAGACAGACATATTTTCATTTTTATTTATATAGATGTTGTTTAAAATGGACAATAAAATACAGGAATATAAATCACATTTTATTTGCAAAATCTTTAAGAGGACCGATGTTTCATACTTCTGGGATATTAGCATATTTCTTTGGATTATAATTATGCATTCCTTACACTCGCCCAAATACATTTTCAGGAAGTGCAGATAAACAAAAAATAAAATAAATGTTACAAATTGATTGATTTTATATTACAAATTAGTATTTTAAAATATTATGTAATCCAAATCTTTTGTTGATAAACAATTTCGACGATTATTTATTACCTGTCCAGTTTTTGAAAAATCATGTTCAGATAGTACAGAAGTAGCAGTACGGTGCAAATACCGGGTAAAACAAGAAACAAAAATAAAACGAAAAAAACCACTAAGCGAAATCGAGCGAGAAACGAAAAACAATCAAAATTAAGCGACGAGAAGATTGGGAATGAGAGAATGAGCCGTTCTTTTACGCAGTTAAAAGGATGATTGAGAATAAATAGTTAAAATTTGTGGTTTAGAAGATTTTATCTTCCGCCGTTAGCTTCACCCCCTTTGGCCTGCACTACAGTAGATACAATACATACCCCTCTCTCACCCCTAAAATTACGTCACAGAAAACAATCGATAGTTTGTAAACCACTATTACTATTTATTTGATGGTTGAAATAGTTCGATAGAGCCCGTCACTAGTTATTCATATTAAGCACGCAAAACCTTTTGTTTAATTGGCCGCAACCACTATTGGGTGCATCTTTCTTGAGTGAATTCAATGGAGCCTTAACGACAAGATAAATGTTTATTCATTTATTATATAGAATATATTAATAAAATATTACCGGCAACTATTAAGCGTCCGAATTAATATTTCATTCTGTATATTTCATGTTCAATAGGGCGATATAGGGATTAACAAATGACTAATGACTGCAGTTAAAAAAATCTGATGTGGGCAGCACATGACTTCCACTACAGATTCAAATTCATTTTCTCTTTATTTCTTTCATAATTCATTAAACTGATTTTGATTGTACAAAACAACACGGATCATTATTGTGAATTACATTGAATTTTCCTGTTTTTGTTTTCATTTGGTGACTGAACGTAATTTCAAAGGCGATGTGGTAAAAATGCGTAAAATAACTAAGATATCTCGATAATAGTTATTCTAAGAATTATTGGGTTGGTCTTCTCCCTTTCGTCGGCAAAAACTGAGTATAAAATAAGTATATAATTGCTACATTTGACCATATGTAGTTTTTCACTCTAGACTTTGAAATAAAAGAAAAAGTAGTATTTTTTTCTGAATCCAACCCAAATCTTATCAGCCTAGATTGGTTACTAGAGTGGATACATACGTTATCTAGAATGAATATATGCGTTGCACACACACACATCACGCTAAAACAACTTATTCGGTTTCTGGTGTCCTCGAAGCCTGTGGATCCGTCGAAAACTTGAGCTGCGATTTTCGACACGATTCTAATACTCTTCCTATTATATTACGATGCATTAGGTAATGCAAAACGCAAGATTTTTCTGCGTGACTGGCTGCGCCCTTTATTGGAAACAGCGTTTTTGAGGCAAATTCTATGAGGAGACTACCTTATATAAAATGCTTCGATAAAATATTATCTGTATATATTAATGGTCCGCATAAATATTTCATTTTATATTTTTAGAAATTTCATGCTCTGTAGAGCAATAATTGTTACATATTTAAGGCTTAACAAATGACTGGCCAAATGACTGCCGTTAATAAAATCAGATGTGGACATCACATGACTTTACAAACTCAACAACACTTGTCTCTACAAACTCAAATGCATTTTTTTTTTATCTTTATTACCTTCATAATTCATTGAATTGAGTTTAATTGCACAAAATATCACAGGTAATTTATTTGAAGTTATAACCGAATTTACCGTTTTGATTCAATTTTCGTTCTCATTTTGCGACTGGACGTTTTTTCAAAGGCGATGTTGCAAAAATACGAAAAAACTAAAATATCTCGAAAATGATTTGTCTTAGGGTTCTGGAGTTGATCTTATTCCTTCCGTGGTCAAACTTGCGTATAAAACAGGCATTTAATTGATATCATTTGAGAAAATGCAGTTTTTTATTTTAGATTTTGACGATTTTTGGAGACAATTTCTCAAAAACTGTCAGGATTTTCCCTTGCTTCCTATCAAACTCTAACCAGAAACAGGGAATTCCACAAGTACCCACTAAAATTTGTGAAATTTCGTCGAATTGCTTTTGAGCTAAAGTTGATACATACATATAGATACACGGACGGATAAACTCACAGCAATCACTCAAAAAATAGTAATTTCGTGTTCTAGAGGTCCCTAAACGTGTAGAATCGTCGAAAACCCGAGTTGTGATTTTTGACACGATTCCAATACTTTGCCTATACTTTACCATGTATTGTAAGGTTAGTGAATATCAAGGACACGTCTGTCAAAAAGCAGTGTCATCTGATCCAGAAAGGTTATTGTTGTTAGACTATAATACAGAAACATAAAGATAAATTTAGGAGGAAAATAAATGTGATGTTTGCAGCACATGACTTTCCTTGGAGACTCAAAATCACTTTCTTAGACGATAATTCGAAATCATGAAGAGAAATATAAGCGAAAGGTAAATGTGATTTTTGCAGCACATGATATGCCCCTTTTAAAATGTGATAGAGGCTTGATATTTGGTATACAGGCAAATCATCTGTTAGAAAACCCAAGAAGAATAGAATTTTTCAGTAATGTTCATTTAAGGGCGTGGGTACTCCACACAAAATCATTTGAAAGGTGAAATGATTAAAAAAGTATGCTTCGCGATGAGATAGAGATTTAAAATTTGGTGTGCGAGTAGATAGATTGCTGGAAAGGAAAAATGTGTGCAATTTCAGTTTTACAACACTTGCAATTGTAGGGGGTTCCAGACATTAAAATATTTGATTTGAAGAATAAATAAGATATGTCTTCTTTACAATACGTTAGAGGCTTGAAATTTGGTGCATGGGCTAATTATTTGATAAAAACATCCAAGATGAATACAGTTTTAAAAAATGTTCATTTAAGGGGGGTGCTACACAGAAAATCATTCGAAATTTGAAATGATAGAAAAAACATGCTTCGCAATGGGATTTATACTTCAAATTTGGTGTACGTGTAGATAGTTCGAAAAAAAGAAATTGCGCAATTTCTGATTACCAATATTTCCTAATGGGACTTCGCAAACCAAAATTTTCGATTTGTCGAATAAATGAGACACGCTTCCTTTAAGTGTGATAAAGGCTTGATATTTTGTATATGGGCCAATCCTCTGATAAAAAACCCAAGACGAATACAGTTTTTCGAAAAGGGGGGGGGGGGAGGGATCCGTAGAAAAACGTACCAAATATGAAATGATAAAATTACGTGTTTTGAGATGGGAGAAAAGACTTTAATTTGATGTACGGGTAGACAGTTAGAAAGAAAGAAAGTGTGCAATTTCAAAATGTGAAACGCGATATTCAAAAATTTACATTATTCGATGGTTGCTTATTGTGAGACCGTTGATTGGTATTTGATTTGACTAGTATTTGTCTAGTGTGTCAGCTAAATTCAAAGAGCTCTCTGCCAATCCATTCAAAAATACTTACGAATAGAAGACTGGGGAATTAAGAAGAATATGACACAAAATATGAAAGAAGTAATTTTGTTCAATATTTATATGCTGTTTCTGAGCGAAGTTTTTACTTTACAGATCTCAATGAAATTATCTATAGCGAAATACATTATTGCTTACTAATTAAATCCTATATTTGCTGAAAACTACACAAAAATATTAAAAATCGTAGTAAGATGTAGTAAATAATATATTTTGTCTAAAATGGAAAACTTGTAAGATACTATATTTCATACATATGCACATTTAAAATATGGACCGACATTATGGTATCTTTCACAGGAAATACTTAAAATTGCCAAAGAGTTGCATGGATGAATTTCTAATGAGTTGAAAGAATGAATTGCTAATGAGTTATTTACAAATTAGAAAATAGGGAGCTTATTTAATTTTTTGTGATGCTTTCAACTTTCAAAAATCTGATTAAAAGAATCTGATGTCGACAGCACATGACTTTTTCTACAGACTCAAATTAATTTTATCTTTCTTTCTTTCCTAATGCATTAAATTGAGTTTAATAGCAGTAAATAACCCGGATAATTATTTGAAATTACACCAAAGTTGCAGTTGTATTTCAATTTTCATTTAGCGACTGGACTTATTTTCAAAGGCGACGTCGTAAGAAAAGGAAAAAACTAAAATATTTCGAGAACGATTAGTCCTATATAGTTATGGGGGTGGTTTTATTCTTTTCATCTCTTTGAAATTTACGTATAAAACAAGCCTTTAATTGGCACACTTTAGATTTTGGAAATTTTTGAGGGCCATTTCGCAGAAAAAACTGGTTCCTATTTTCGAATCGTAATAATATATAATCGGCATCAAAATATCCCACAGGTGATTTATCTACCAAACTATTTGAAGTGTGTATATAGAGTGGATACATACTTTTTTGCGGGCCATTTCGCAAACAAAATCCGTTTTCTTTTACGATTCGTACCCAAAACCAAATTGCACCAGGGTAACCCACAAGTGGCTTATCTACCAAATTTTGTGAATACTGGCCAATTAGTTATATGTACATTGCACATTGCACAGACAGACAGGCATACAGACAGAAACACACACACAGGCGTTACGCTAAATGAGATTTTTGTATTCTAGAGTGCTAGAAACGTGTTGTTCCATCGAAAACACGAGTCGCGATTTTCGACATGAATCCAATACAATCTCTATACATTTCCATGTACGGCAGTTAAAGTAAAAGAGAGAAATATCTTGAGCATGGATCCGTCAAACCACCACAAAGCATACGTGTTATATCTGTCAATATATTTCAATAAGAAACGTAAATTTATTTCAATAGAAAACATTAATCACATCTACAATAGCTGTTTCTGTTATATTTTAGGATTATTTTTTATAGAGATTTTTTTTTTTGATAAAATTGAACATAATGATCAAATTTTAAATTCATGTTTAAACAGTATCGCCTAAAAATAAAATGTGCATTTAATTTATTAAACTTAATGCACAGTTTTTCTTTATTCAATATTTCTGAATATGAGAACATTTCTAAATATTTACATGTTTGCATTACTGATGATATATCTGATTATCCAAAGCAAATAAATGAAGAATAACGACTGGGGTATCAAATTACTCATGGATTCAATATCAAATTAAAATTTATCTTAAATTTAAAAGTGACTCGAAAGTTTACCATACTTAACATGCTCTTTTACCACTTCTATATTTGAAAAACCGAATCTCAAATTCCATGATGTATGAAAAGTTTACAGTATTCCTCAAAATTTATATATTTAACTAATATAAATAATAACTTATTTAACTATTTAACTCCAAAAGTATGTTTAAATTTGAGCCACTGGAGCCTTATATTTAATTCTCTAATAAAGTCTTTAATTAGATATACTTTATTGATATTACATTGTTCTTATTTAAAGTGTGTTTCATTATGAAATGGAGGAAATGGTAATATAACATATGCAGAAATAATTTTCAGATCCCAGTTGTTAGTAATATCAAATTTCACAGTTTTTCAATTCTTGTGAGATGCTAAATACAGTTAGAATGCATAGGAAAGTTTATAATAAATGAATGTTTTAACACTTTACAACAAAGTTGAAAAGTGTTTGTGACTTCATTCTGTCTGTCTGGCTGTCCGTTAGCACGATAACTGCCGTAAAAATGACTTAATCAAAATGAAATTTTAGTATGTTGTTCAGACGATCGTAGGACCTATGGGAATAGAAATGAATAAAATCATCCAATTAGTTTTGGATTGAACCCGGGTTGAAAAAATGAAATGCATGGAACCCTAAGGGATTTAATTTTTCAAAAAATTTTTAAGCGGATTTAAAATTCACAAATTACTTAGAAAATTTTAGGTAATATTCAAATTGTTCCATAAAATATATAAAATTCAGAAAAATATATTCAATAGTATTAAAAATAAAAATTAAAATAATAATTACACCTCTTATATGAAGCCATCACGTGACCATGATATGAAAAGATCACGTGACCCACTTCTAAATGAAATACGGCATCCATCTTGTCTCAAAATCGTGATTTTTAAAGTTCTTTTTAATTCATATTGAGTGTTGTATCCGTCCTAAAACGGCTTTATTTTTGATTAAGTTCTGAGCATCAACATACTGAAACAACGCAATTACAATATTTTTGAGTTTAAAGAATCATCCAAATTTTATTATTTCTAAAACGAAGCCTATTTTTCATTTATGTAAAATGTAAACAGCAAAATATGTAGAATGAGTTGTATAAGAATTGCTGTATTTCTTTAACCCAAAATTATTTAGCTCATCGAGTCTGCATAGCTGATATGAATGAAATATTCATTGATTTTACAGAGAGAGGGACGATTTTTTTGATGAAGTTTTAAGCATAGAGTTTAATTACTTGTAGCTCCATGTTCTTAATTTTTAAATAAAATAAATTATTATAGTATTGTGATGAATGAAATAAATGGGAAAATTTTATGAATGAAATGCTGCTTTTATAGAGAGAGCCAGACGTGTTATTTCTTCTATGACGTCATTTGAATGAATTTTAGTTGTTTTCGATGAATTTATCGAATATAATAAATTATCATATTAGTATGATAATTTAAAAAATATTACCGAGGAATGTATCGCATTTTAGAGATGTTTAAACCAGGCAATTTATATTTCAATGCCGTTATTTGAATGAAGTTCATTTTTTTTCGATGAAGGTTTAAGTTTTCAAATATAATAAATTAATGTAGTATTGTGATAAGTTTTAAAATATTACCGATGAATGTACTGCATTTTAGAGATGTTTAAATAAAATTGCATTGAAGTTGGAAAGTGTTTCATAATCAATGCTTTAAGCATGATTGATCATTCTTCTTTGTATATACAACTGTTAAGTTGTGAATGAATCGCGCTCCCCCTATACCCATAACAGTGTCTATGTACTGGTTTCATGCTTTTAATTATGCTTTAGTCAGTATGACGTAGTCGATATACACAATGACCCGCGAGAGAACTTTTTGCAAAGTTCTACGAAAATTTCAACATTGAGTTCTACCATGCAGCTTTCATCAAATATTATAAAGATTGAGCTCAGACTGAACGCCACTATTGGGTTATTCTATGAGTATGGACGTGGCCTTTGGTAACTCAAAGCTTGAGCTCAATTTTTATGAAATTTGATGCCGGCTGTGTGAAAAGACTAAATTCGTCGTGATAGTACTGAATATGTCTCCATAGAGGTTCAAATGTTGTAACCCATATAAGTGTTCTTGCTCTATTGCAAAAGTTGGCTATTCCATGCTGACGAGCGTATGAAAAACGTAAAACCGGTCCTCGGATGCTGTTATCTGCAAAGTCCCAAACAAAATCCCAACTTTAGAAACGCCCACTAGAGTGAGTTTTATGTGAGTATGAAGTTTTAATTCCTTTCCACGTAGTTTTTATAACGATTTTTTTGTGTTGTGTCATAAATTTATTCAATTTCAACCTGATTGCCAAAGTATTTATGCATAATGTTTGCTATGATTGCTCTAAAAAAACTGTATATTTACTACGCAATGAAATAAAATATGAGATTAGTATTAACAGGTAAATTTTTAGGCATTAAATTATATTGATTGAAGTACAGATAATCAAAGGTATGAAGTTATAAATTGTTACATTTAAATAATTATTTAGATTGGTTTTTAATTTAAATAATCATTTAGATATTTGGTGCATGAATATAAGTATTTAAGATTTTGTAAGATTTCCTATAATCCATAATAGTTCAGCTGGAAAAGAGCGTGTATATCGATTAGTCGTAGCACGAATTACATTTGAGGGAACATTTTATCCTGGCAACAGATGATAAGTTGATATATGATAAAAGGGGTAAACATGTATAAATATGAAATAAATACAATTTTATTGTCATGAATAATTGGAATATTGGAATAATAATATTGGAAATGCTCTTGTATAAAGTTTTTACTCCAAACTAAGAGAATACCCCCCCCCCTATACAGCGCAGATCGGACTATAACCTTTTATTATGGTTATTATTATTATTTAAGATATTAACACGTTATATATTACTAAATAAGAAACGTTTATGATAAATGTATATAATAACGCATATAAACGTATATAATAAATTATCGTAGTATTATGATAATTTTTAAATTATTACCGAGGAATGTATCGCATTTTAGAGATGTTTAAACCAGGCAATTTATATTTCAACGCCGTTACTTGAATGAAGTTCATTTTTTTCGATGTAGTATTGTGATAAGTTTTCAAATATAATAAATTAATGTAGTATTGTGATAAGTTTTAAAATATTACCGAGGAATGTATTGCATTTTAGAGATGTTTAAATAAAACTGCATTGAAGTTGGAAAGTGTTTCATAATCAATGCTTTAAGCATGATTGGTCTTTCTTGCTATTATTGTATTTAAAAATTTCGAACTTCATCATTTTAAAATATGGAAATCTAAGTGTCCCCAACATTAATGAGACTTTTGGTACAAAAAATCATTTTGTCCCTAAAGCAATAATTTGACTACAAAAGTCCCTAAATGTAGGAAGAATTCCCTACAGTAACTGGCCTTGTTAAAGAAATTCTAAGAATACATGTTACTATGAAGCTACTTCTGTAATGCCGAAGTTGCTTCACATTGTTGTATGTATAATACGGATACGTGCTAAGTATACATCACAACCCCTATTTATAATTCTATTGAAGTTAAAAATAATATAAAAATGATGGTAAAAATTATAAATTATAATATATAATTTTCTATGGTTTCTCACTGTACTAAGGAACATTTTACAAAATGTTGTTCCTCAATGAACATTTAAAAAAATTAATTGACTCCATTTATTTTCTACTTTGAGCTAAAGCAATAGCAGAAGTAATTCTCCGTCTTTGGCTTCCAATCTGTTCTTCAAATTTATGTGAGCATTAAGAGAACACTCCCGTCTTTGGTAATTTCCAAGTCTTCCCTTATCATTATTAAACTGTCTTTAGATGAAATTTCGTACTACTGGCTTTATCTGATTAAAACCTTTCTCATTTTATGTTGCGATTCGCAGATCTGTTTTGTTAACATCTTGTCAAAGATAAGAAATGTAACAGAACTTCTTATTGCTTAATTAGCAGTTAACGAGAAAGGCAAAAAGTAAATCTTCAAAAATATTTTGTGTAAAATTGGAAATTATAAAGTATATATGCATGGATTTAAGTAAATAAATGATGTGCTTATAATGGAAATATCAAGTCGATGAATTTGATGTTTTAGATTATGTCTATACTGTTTAATTACTCTTTATATGATAGTTCAAACTATAATTTAGCATTTTGAACTATATTGCTATTATTGTTCTGGATTTATAATTGTTACTCAATGGAGATAATGCTATGAAATAAAAATAGAATAACTTATGTTCCAAACACATAAATTACAATAAATTTCATGTAGTTCAATTTTCCCAATATTATCTTTGCACACAATATTTCATGGTGCTTTGAAAATTTTATTCATTATCGTTTCTTCACTTCACAGACACACAATGGCCCTTAGTAGGAAGTCAGTATAGTATACTAGCCATTTCCACCCCCGCTTTGCAAGTCCTATTTGACTAGTGTTCAATACTAGCTATATCGGACGATAGTGTAAATATAACATCTACACACTTAACAAGAAATATCAATCATGCATAAAGCATTGATAATGAAACACTTTCCAACTGAAATCTATTTTTATTTCAACATCTCTAAAATGTGGTACATTCAGCGCCGGTATTTTAAAAATTATCACGGTACTACAGTAATTTATTATACTTGAAAACTTAAAACTTCGTCTTAAAACTTCGTCGCTTGTTACACAAAATGAACTTTGTTTAAATGACGCCATAGAAATATGAATCGCTTGCTTCTCCATGTAAAATCAATGAATATTTTATTTATATATATCATTTATATTTCAGACAAAGTAAGTAATTTTGAACGAAAAATTATTCAGCAATTCTTATACAACACACCTTACAATCGCTTGATTTGTTTACATTCTTCATGCTATATTATAGCATTAAATTTAGGCTTCGTTATAGGAATAATTAAAGTTTACTGATCATTTAAAATCAAAAATATTAAAATTGCGTTGGCACAGAATTTAGGTACCCAGATAATACGAAACATTAAAGCGGTTTTATGACGGATTCAACAATAAATATAAATTTAAATGATCTTCAAATGTCACGATCTTTACACATAGGAAAAGACACGGATGCCATATTTTATTTTGCAATGATTGACGTGATCTTTTCATACATCATAGGTGTAATTATTATTTCAATTTTTATTTAAAAAACTTTCAAACATATTTTGCTGACATTTTATGTGATTTACACATTTACACATTTTATGTGATAACTAGTATAAATCCTAAAATTTTGGAAGTCATTTGTGAATTTTAGCTTCTTAAAAATGTTTGAAAAATTAAGTCAGATGGGGGTTTAATGTATTTAAATTTTTCAACCCTGAGTTAATCCGAAACTAATAGGGTCATACTATTCATTTCCATTCCCATATGTCTCACATACCGTCACGACAACATACTAAAATTTCCTTTTGATAAATTCATTTCTACGGCAGTTATCGTGCGAACGGATTGACAGACAGACAGAATGACCAAAGTCACAAAAAAGTTTTCATCTATGCTGGAAAGTGTTAATAAACGTTATTGATAACACTTTTGAATATCAAAAATCTATCACTGTCTATGTACTTGCATCGGTTATGTACACTTATGTATATATGTATTTACACACTATTTCACTTCCGGCTACCAGCGCAAAATTTTATACAGACATTATACATGTGCTGAGATGTGAAAATTCCTCTGGAAATACTCTCTTAGGCGTCATAGACGCCATTGAGGGCGTCATCAAAATGGTCTCCATGAAGTTACGTTTTGATTTCTGTAAGTTGTAATATCTCAATAACCACTGGTCGGATTGTAACCTTATTGGTCTCATTTTGAAGCTAATAAAACGTACTTTCGAAAATATATTATTCATTTTCAGTATAGGTAGCTGTTTTAATTTTATTATGAGGACAAACAGAAAAAAAGCGAAAGAGTAAAAAAATAATTATTGAGGAATCAACCTAAATTTGGCAAAAGACCCCGAATTTATTTTATGTAGAAACAATTATAATTTAAGGCTCTATTAAACGTAAAAAAAACATTATTAGTTTAATACATGACAAAAAAATCTTTTTTTAAAATAAATCATTTCTCCCCTTTACATATAACTATGAGTTGTTTTATGTCTGTTGAAGTGTCATTTTTAAGGGAATTAAACATATATATCATGGTCCTGGAAACCGTTCACACATGAAGAAACAGCCCGAAATCTTCATTCCCTTCAAAACTGACCTCCACATGTACAAAATAAAGTACACCTTAGTCCAACCTTGACATATCGACACCTGATATATTTAACTTTGAATTTATATGCTATTAATTCTTCAAGTTCCTCCATCTTCGTTAGGCCGAACAGGTTCATAAATTTCTCTGTTTTGAACCCTTTCCCTGTCGCAAGGATTTGGACAATCTACATTCATGTTTGAAAGTTAAGCAACAGACGGAAAAATTAGCATATTCGGTGAAAGAAACAACGTAAAACACAAAATTCTCATACATGGCAGACGCACGCAAGTAGAAACTATCCCGCACAAACATTTGACATACCGACATTTTTAGTATGAAAACTTATTAGGTATAAAAATGGTCTGTTTTGTGCAGTGCCCATATCTCCGCGTTTCGGATTTCAGAACAAAATAGAAATAGACAAATTTTGAAAATTCAGTAGACGATATCATCTGAGTGACGCCAGGCTGTGAGAGGTAATAGGGTATTTCGAAGGAGGGCAGGGACAGTCAGCGCCCTGCGAGAAATGTCAATCAGCCCTAAATTGTTCCTTCATTTGCCGTTTGTGGAACCAGTATCAAAGTGAAGGAACAGTATCACGAAGAACAAAAAGTGGATCTCCAAATGTTACAACCGCTCAGGATGACCGTTTTCTGTGTCTGCTAGCACGACGGCGCAGCTTAATCACAGTGCACCAGCTTGTTTCAGACCTTACAGCATCGGCAGGAAAAGCGGTATCACGGCAAACTGTTTACAGAAGGTTATATGCAGGTTAGTTGCATGCAAGATGACCAGTGATTTGCGTCCCACTGATTCTCTTACGCAGATGAGTCTGCCTAAACTGGGCTGAAGATCACCTCAACAGAACTCCACAAAAATGGGGCAATGCGCTTTTCACGGATGAGTCACGGTTTGATGTACAGAGTGATTCTAGACGGTTATTGGTCTGGAGAACGGCTGGATCTCGCTCTCACGCCAGTAGCATTAGCGAAATTCACTTATACAGAAGCGGTGGTCTAATGGTTTGATCAGGGATTTCTGTCGGCGCTGCACTGATCTCCAGATCTTCCCTCGCGGTACTTTGACTGCTGAGCGGTACAGAGATTACTTGCTTTCTCAATAGATTCACCCATTTCTTGCAGTCATGGGTCCTAATGCCATATTTATGGGTGATAACGTGCGAGTTCACGGGGCTCACATTGTCAGGCAGTACTTAGAATCGGAAACACTGCTTCGTATGGAATGGCGATCGAGATCATCCGCCTTTAATCCTATCGAATATATGTGGGATATGCTTGGAAGACGTTTAAGTTCTCTCATGACTCTCCCCGGAACATTTACGAGCTAAGCACATGTCTTTTCCGTGAATGGGCATAGATTCTGCAAACGCCATAAAATATCTTGGTGTAAATCGACGCTATTAGGCATGTGTTTCCTGCAGAGGTTATCACACTCCGTATTAACAGACCTCCACCAATGAGCTGTTTTTGCCGTCCAGAATGTTATGTTTTGCTTATATCTATTGTGTAATTATTTATTGATAATTTTTTTTAAATTCAACCACGCTAGCGTCTTTCATTACATTCCTGTGATATATGAAAGTTTCAATGAATTCGAATAAATACTTTTTATCTGCTGTTTTCATTTTGTTGCTTAATCTTTGGATATGAGTGAACTTCACGTTGAACTTCACAGTGAACTTCACAGTTCTTCCACACGAAGTATTGCGGGCGCGGTAGCCCATTGGTTAGCGCGCTGGAGTTGCACTCGGTAGGCCCGGGTTCGATTCCAGCCACTGCCAAAACTGCCGCCGTGTTCATGCGGAGTACGATCACGTTAAACATGTGGGTCCGAAAGTCCTTCCGAGAGGTTGGTGGTAGGGGAAGGAGGGTACGGTCCCTGTGGATGCCTCCCCCACTGGGTTCCGGTCTAAATTGGGTGGCACTTCCCGACCGTCCAAACAGTTACCTTACACCTTTCTGGTAGGTCGGACGGTCTGGGTTTCAACAACAACAACACGAAGTATTGCTCCCGGCCGTCCAAATAGTTGCTCTTAGTCCTCTGGACGAGTCGGACGGTCTGGGTCTTCAACACGAAGTATTGCAGCATTTCTCTCTCCCTCTTAAGGTGGTGGAAGAGGGCATCACATGTGGGTGGTATGTTCTCAATATGCCTATATAACTGATTGATGAGAATCCGTCTCGCCTCTTTGATGATCACTGCAGAGCTTGAAGCATGATGTAATAACATCCCAAAACGCTGAAGAATAGGAAATAATTACAGTCTTGTGACATATCAAACGGCATGCTAGAGTACTCTTTGAAAGTGTCAACCACTCTGAAAGACATCCATGTATACCAGGCACTGATTTTTCTAACACCTCCAAAACTGTACACTGTGTCTGCTCCCGTAAAGGCGTAGAAAAACGGAAGTAGGTCGAAAATTTCCAAAGTAATCTTTTCGTTCATTTCATGGAATGGTAGATACTGAAGGTGTGTGCCGATCTCGTATTCAAGTCAAAGGTCTCTAACATCCTACAGTTGGAGAAATGTATACATTGAAATAACAACGACATCACTATTCGCACTTTTGATTTTAATCCTAAAGTGTACAGCACTACCAGCATACCAGGCTGAAGGAAAGACGGGCATCAGCGTCTTTGTGGAAAATTAGAGAAATATCGTCATACTATGTATTACTGCCAGAGTCAATCACGGTGATATCGTTGGTGCAAATAATTTGTTTCCCATTACGCATTGCCATTTTAGTAATGCTACCCTTGGACCTGAACCTCTCGATTGTTTGGGGTTCATCGTTAAACTTCCACTTAACGAATTGATCAAAAACGATATCTACCCTAAGCACAGATGGCAGCCTCATCTGAATATATGGATGAACAACACAGTTACTGTATTATTAGAATGCTCTCCTTTGCTGAGGTGGCAACATATGGATAAGAACGGCTCCATCAATTATTATATTAAATATAATTTTTTGTAATGTGTTAAACTAATAACTATGTTTTTATGTCTAATAAAATCTTGACTTATCCGACCCAGGCTGTTTGACTCGAAAAATTGACTTAAAGTCTCTTAAAATCTTGCAATTATTTCTACAAAACATAAATCAGAGCATTTTGCCACGTTAAGGATGATTTTTTGACAGTTAATTCTTTCATAACTTTTTCACTTTTTCCCTATTTGTCCTCTTAATAGGAGTTTTACCTATACTGAAAATGAATATAACTTTTCTGAAAGTACGTTTAATTATCCTCAAAATTAGACTAAGAGAATTGAAATCCGACCATTGGTTATTGAGTAATTACAATTTACAGAAATCAAGGCTCCCGTTATGGCGGCCATTTTGATGATGCCATTAAAATCCGAGACTAAGAAAATTAAAATCCGAAATAAAAAAATTTCTGAGACTGCGCAAATTAAAATCCGACCATTGGCTTTTGAGATATTACAATTTACAGAAATCAAGGCGTCCTGTCATGGCGAACATTTTGCTGATGTCATCTGCGACGCCGTTGAATTCTGAAAGAGTGATTCTTAGTGAATTTTCGCATCTTAGTACATGTACATATTGTGCGTAAATTTTGCGCTGGTAGCCGGAAGAATATTTTAGCCCCTCAATTTACAAAGTACATAGACTATTACTTTTAAATATAAAAATATAAGGCACTTTTAATATTCTGTTAACATATTGTATAAGAAAATGTATTGAAACTTAATTTCCGCGATTCATAAAATGATTTTTAATGGTTAAGGTTTTCCGATTGGTAGCGAACTTATATCAAATTGTATTTTTTGCTATTTTTAAGAGATGTAAAGTGTTGAAAGTGTTTTTGAAAATCCCTTGCATCCACAAATTATTCGATTTTTCTATTTTTGCATCGATTTGAAAGTTGAAAATCTATCAATGACACAAAACCACTTCCCATAGCGTCCCTTATTTCGAATTTTCAAAATATTAATATTTTCTGTTATTGTGGAAGTTGAGTCAGCTCGAATGAGACCAAAATCATTTGTCTAGCTAGAGAGAAAGTGCTCAATAATGGAATTTTGATTTTATTATTCCTGTACATTGTCGCCTTTAATTAGAATTTCTAGAAATATTAGATGTTTTCGATGATCTAGAGCAGGAGTCTCCAAACTACGGCCCGCGGGCCAACACCGGACCGAGAGCACCACCAATCCGGCTCGCCATAGTTTATTTTGAATACATTGTAAAATTTACAATGTAAATAAATCATACAAAATAATAATCAGATGTTTTTATTTAACGACCTATTAAGAAACACAATAACTGACATACATAATGAAATTGAACATTTTAACTGTCGTTAATGGTATGCGATTTATCCTAAAAACTTACAATAAGTGACATACATAGGTAATTCACATAATGAAATTAAACATTATAATTATGATTAATGAGATTTATGTAGTTGTAACTTTCCACTGACAATTGTTTGCAGTTGTGGATCATTTTGACTAGTGGAAATTATCAGCAGCAACTTCAAATGCTCTTCAGTTAATTTGGATCTGTAAACATTTTTTGTATACTATTTCATTTTGGAGAATGTTTCTTCACACAGATAAATAGTGCCGAAAGCAGAAAAAAAGCTATGCGCAAATTTATGCAATTGATCAAACTGTGTGAATGGAAGACTTTTATAAAATTCCAGCAATGATGACTTAAAATATTTTTCTTTTAAAATATCGCTACACTGCAAATCAATCATTTCCATTTCAAGTTCTGGGGCAAGGGCTTCTATGTCGGCGTTAGAAAGATTTTGAAAAGTCTTGATATCGTTTGCAATTGCATCAAAATCTGGAAATCGAGACTCAAAATTTATTTTTAAAGCACCCAAAGCTTCAATTGCGAAATCTACCGGAAATGTAGTCCCAGTTTGCTGACTGAATGTTTGGCATGTATTAAAATGGGTGAAACATTTTTTGTTCAATTGAGATTGAAGCAAAACAATTTTTTGTCGAATTTTCATCTCTAGATTCTAGAGACGAATTGTATGAGGTCAAAATTGAGATCTTTGCTCGAGTGGAAGAACTCGATAATTAAGCAGATTGGTTTTGACTGTTGAGTTTTAATTTTATTATTCTTTTGCATAGTCATCAGTAATTCGAATTTCGAATTTTCAAAATTTTTAAATTTTCTGTTCATCTAAAAGCTGAAGTGAATCGCATGTCACCAAAACTCAGATTCTAGCTGGAGTGAAAGGGTACAATAATTGAGTTTTGATTTTATTATTCCTTTACATTTTCGCCGCTAATTCGAATTTTTCAAATTAATTACATGTTGTCTTTGATCTAGAAGATAAGACGTATCGAATGAGATCAAAACTGAGATCTTAGTTGGAGTGGAAGAGCTCGATAGTTATAAATGGTTTTTAGTTTAAATTTTATAATTTTTTTGCATAGTAACCAGTAATTTGAATCTGCTAAATATTAAAATTTTTCCGTTGACCTGGAATATGAGACGCAGGCATCCAATGAGACTAAACTGTGAGATTCTGGTTGGAGTGTAAATGCTGGATCAGTTTCATAAGTGGGTTTTGAGTGTTTATATGATCTGTTTGAATCGTTACTCCTGAATTAAATTTTTGAAATTTTGGATTTTTCTCTCATTATCGAAACTGTGACGCATAGAATGACACTTAAAACCAAGATTCTAGCTGCAGTGAAAGTGCTGAATAATTTAGAAATTTTATCCAATCATCCAATCATTAAGCCAGTCCGTTCAGTGCTTATTACTTTCCTTATATACATAATGTATAAGGAAAGTATTGTGACGGGGTCGAAAATTCGAATTCGTCTGGGTCTCAACAACAACATAAATACGCCTCGCCCATTACAAAGCGACGGGCACGGTTCAAATTTCGCACCTCACCGCGGAAGGGAAAATTTCAGCATGTATGCGTTTGTATGAAAATTCACAAAAAATCAAATAATATAGTATTTTTTGTTGTTGATGTTAAAATGCAATAATGCACTCCCATATTTTTTAAAAAGTATAGAATTGTGCTAATCTTTCATTACTTTCCTTATATACATAATGTATAAGGAAAGTATTGTGACGGGGTCGAAAATTCGAATTCGAGTTTTCGACGGGAGAGCACGTTTCTAGCATCCCCGATCACGAATCAAACATTTTTGAAGTGATGTCTGTGTGTGTGTGTAAAAGTATGTGTGTGTGTGTGAAAGTATGTGTGTGTGTGTGTGTGTGTGTGTGTGAAAGTATGTGTGTGTGTGTGTGTGTGTGTGTGTGTGTGTCAGTGAGTCTGTGGAGACGATAACTGACGAACGAATGGACCGATTTGAACCAAATTAGGTACAAAAATCACAATCCATAAACACTGGAAGCCTGTTGTTTTTATGCGCAATCGAATGTTCAGAACCATCCTAAATTTTCGAATGAAATTTTGAAAAAATCGTCAAAAAATCAAAACGACTAATAAAGTTCCGCAAATACACATTTCTTATGTAATTTTTCATTAGAAAACGATTGACATAAATTTTAGAGCGCTAACATGAACCGTTCTCGAGATATTGTACATTTTTCAAAAAAATTATCAAAAAGTCATGGAAAATAAAATAAAAATATTTTTTATTGAGAAATATGTAATACCATGCGATAAATTGAGTGACATCATTCTCGTGGATCTAGCTCCTTCCATTCATGAAAAAAGATACTTTGAATAATACTTTTGTATTTGAACGTCAATAGTCATTTATCTGCTGTAAGAATAACTTATTTCTTAGTGTATAACACTTGGCGAGATTTTGGCGACGAATTTGGCGGAATGTCGCCAACTTGGCGACTTTTTTAAATGTTGCCAAATTAACGAAAATCTCACCAAATGGATAAAAATGACGCTAAATCAATGATAATGACGACTAATTAACGAAAAATCAATATCTTGGAAAGGATATACGTATCTACTAGAAGGAAAACCTATTTTTTTTACTGTAAAAGTAGTAAATTCATTGCATTATATAAGGAAAGTCATGTGTTGCCCACATCAGATTTTTATATATATTTTAGCTTGAACTCTTATATAAAGCATTTTGATTTTGCATTTAATTCAAAGTTCATTTAAGACAAAAACAAAGACCGAACTGTGGACGAATACTATATTAAAACATAGGATACATAATACTACTGAATAGTGCTATCAGCTATGTAAAAAGTAACAGAACTCCTAGTGGTGAAATTAGTGTTAAGCGCGATTAAATGCTGTTTAAGTGTCCAAGAAACATAGCCAAATGTGTGTGCGTGCATTTAACAACAACTTCATTTAGCAATTGCCTTCATTTCATAGCGAGGAATAATAGTCTAACGGTGTTTTAACATAAACTTAAGTAGTGGATTGTTTCTCAAACCATTTTAAAACATTTGAAAATTATTTTCATTCAATTACTAATGGCTGATTTGCATTGGAGCAAAACTGCTGGAACTTAAAAAAAAAGGAGAGTAAAAGAAAAATATGAGAATTAAAGACAATTCCAAAAATTAAAAAAATATATATATTTATGAAAATGCTCCCCCCCCCCCCATAAAACTAACCCTTCTCAAATGTTAGTTTAGAGACAACTGACATTTTGAAGGGAAGGTCCAAAATTTGCAGGAACCCAAATAAAAATGTTTGTTCTCAACTTTTAATTTGGGGAAAACTTAAACTTCGTATGATCCTGTTACATATTTTGTTTAAGGGATTAAAATTCCTAGTTATATTTCAGGAAACCTTTAATTCTATGTCTGAACATATTTTCAATGTCAGATTGAATTAAATATGAATATCGTCTTAAATGCCGAAAGTCGTAAATCTAAGGAGTGATTAATTCCAGTATGAACTGTATGTTCGTATCTAATTTAATCACTATTATATGTTCATCTTTTATCCTTGATTTATATCACATTGGGCATTTTCTGTCACGTGTAATAAAGATAGATGGACACTAACGTAATGGATAAAAATTAAACTACAGAAGATAGTATCTTTAAATTAAAGAATTAAGGTTTTCTAAATTTTTAGTGGGGGATAAAATCTTTTGAATGTTAGAAAATATCAAATTCAGTTTTTCTAAAGAAGAATTTTTACTGAATATTTACATTTCTTTGATTAATTTTTCGCTACAAAAGCATGATTTTTGCTGTCAAAATTTATTTTTATTTTGAAGGGAAATGAGAATATTAGTCCTCTTATTTTACCAGCACTCGAATTGCTTAAAACAAAACAAGACACTTCTAAATAAATTCTGTAGTTGTTATGACCTGAAACACTTTTTATTTTAAAATCTTTCTGATTTTAAAATTTTCATGGTCATTAAAATGCAAAAAATTTAATTATAGATTTCTTTTTGATAAATGGTATTGAATCAAATATAAAACTTGTAAATGTGGTATACATTTAAAAAGGTAACGTATCACTGGAGACTATAATTATGAAATTACCCAGAATTAACATGGTCGTGAATCTAAAAATTGCATCATTTCCGCATTATAACCCACAATTTTATCTTTGTACGCGTTCCTAAAATATAAGTATATTAACGTACTATACAATTAACTTCCGCTATTTTAAACATTAAAGTAAACATTATTTATTACACATTTACAATAAAGATTAACTCACATTAAATATATATAATATATATATATATATATATATATATATATATATATATATATATAATGCTTAGTCAGTATCACTTACTCTACAATGTTAGAAGCACAAGGGGTAACTCAATTTATGTTATTTTTCTGTATTATTAGTTTTCTTATTCTTTTTCATATTATGCATAATATTGTATTCTCATAAATACACAATCATACGCTGGTATATTTGATTATTTTATTTGTTTATTTTTATATTTATATCTGATCCATTTTCATTTTCTACTTTCTCCTACGTCGGGCCATGTGCATTATTTCTGTAATGCAATTACAGTAATACACACAGAGACGTAGAATCAGCAGTAGCGAAACAGGTATGGCCCTTGATAACATACATGGTTTCGGAAATGCTTTTCACTTTTCTTAATTTATTCATATTCAAAAAAAATTTTTGAAAGCTAGAAAAGCATAGCTACACGTGCAAAATTTTTTTTTTCTGTTTTGCAACTTTTCATCTTATACATTATTCTTGCTTTACACCATGTATGTTTATGCAGGAAACAAGGAGATTAGTACCTTAAGCACCTGTATTACATATATGATTCATAACACAAAATAAGAAATTTAAACTAAGGGTGTAGTTAAGGGATAAACTAATTACCCCTTATTTCAGGGTATTAATTATTTTAGGAGTTTTGTTTCCAATCTAAACGTGTTCAGAAGTCTTATTAACATAGTTATCTTTTTAGTTATCCATTTTCCAATTGTTTAGGTTTTTGATATTCTTCTGTTCCAAATAGGTTCTATTCCATAGTTATTGTGTTCAAAATGTCGACAGTTCGTTCTTTTGAGGTTTCAGCAATTTATTTGAATTGGCTAATTTGTGATTCCATTTATTGCCCTTTTTATTCCCTTTGATTTGATTCTAAATTTGATGTTTTAGGTTAAAAATTCGTTGATTTATCACAATTTTCTAGTTTTATTCCATTTTCAGCTTTTTAAATTTTTCAGAATCGTTCATATTTAAATTATTACCGAATTCGTATATTCCAAATCGTTTCACTTCATTTCTTTTTAATGTTTATCTGCTTTAATATTCCTGTTCTGATCTTTAAAATTTCGAGGTTTTGATTTGTTGACCGTAATATTAAAATTGTCTGTAATTAATTATTTTATCGCTCATCGATAATTTTGCTTACGATGATGGCAGCGATGTTTGGCAGTATATAAATAGACTCGCGCCCTATTTCAGTCTCTCTGCTCTTCTCTTCTTTTGCTCTCTTTTGATTAGAGCTCAATGTGATCAATTAAGTTGTCCTGTGCTGTTTGGCATGCGTTCTGTGGAACGAACGTTTTTATTTCCCGGCCTTTTAACTTTATTCAGTTTATTTTCCTACCGTGGAGGCGATGTTTAGTCTAAACACTCAAGAGTCTCTGAATTTTATGTCTGCGAAAAGTGAAATTATGTTTTGATCTGCTGCCTGTTGGGAGCAATGTGGTCGATGTCTACTACAGTAACGTCGGCGGCATTAGAATAATTGTTTAGTTCCTGAGGTCGGGTTTGTTCTTTCATAATGAACTGAGTCGTTTAATTTTTCCGAGTCGCAGGACCGGACCTCCAAATGTTTACTCCTCAGGTTTTGATAATGGAGCCGTCTGTGCTTTTGTTCCGAGGGATGTCCACTGGCGCTCTGTTACTTTCGACTGAGTTTTCTATGACGTGAAGAAGCTGCCCGTTTTTGTGCTGATTAAGTTTCGCGAGTGTTCTTCTCGAGAGGTGTTGGAGCACCATATTCCACATAAATGGCTGGACACACTTGATGTACGGATACTTTACGGGATATATGTCTCCATTAGTTTTTTCTAGAGCAAAAGATGGTTGCACCCGAGCTGATGATGATAGACATCGATTTCTTCTTCGTGACTTTATTTCGGCCGTTTGGCGTTTTCCCGTTTATGGGTGATATCATTTTTTAATTCTATTCTTTTTCAGTATTTAAAGTTTAATTGAGTTGGTATGGAATAAAACCCCTTGACTTATATATTTTAAGTTCCGAATCATAGTTCATTGCCATGCAAATTTTTTTTGACTTTTTGACTTTTAATTGGGATACTTATTATATTCTAAATTTACTTTTTGGCTAATATGTTTTTTTTTTATTCTAAATTCTAGTTTGGCAAATAATTCTTTAATTTTAACATAACTTAATTTAAGCATTAAAAGCTGTTTTGTTTAACTTTTAATATTCTAACGTTTTCCTTACCACTATACTACCGTCCACTTTATAAATTCAATTTACTTATTTAATTTATTTACGATGTTTAATTTAATGTATTTAATTAATGAGATGTAAATTTTATTGGTTCTTTAAAAGTGAAGTTTAAAATTTTAATAAATGTTAGATTTTGAAAACTTAATTTGTGTTATCTCTCTTTTCTTCAATGTGTTTTTATTTTCAGGAAAGTGCCATTTTTAATATTTTACAGGTTAGCCTATTTTTATGCATTTAGGAATAACTCAAGGATGGTCAATAAGTCCACGTTGGTTTATTTCAATAATTTTTTAGGTTTAAAGAATTTTTCAGATTTTGGAGAACTTTAGAAGTTTGCAAAATTTAAGGTAGTTTACATGTTTTGCAGCTTTTAGATTGTCTTAGATATTTAATATGTTTTTTAGTATATCATGATGCAATTCAACAGAACACATGTCATTCTTTTCCAATTCCTTAACTTATTTATAGAACAAGGAAAAAGGGGTATTTTAACTTATACCAATTTAGTACCTGTTTTATTTATAATGTTTTATTTATAATGTTCTCTTTATCATCTTCACAAGCTTGTCATACAGTCACTACTGATTTCAAATAATCACTTCAGCCATATTTTTTTCATTTTTTGCTATATAGAACTTTTCAATAAATTATCAATCTCAGGTATATATAATACAAGTAAATTAAAATACTTAAGGGGACTAGGTGTGTGAGGCCAGGCATTTATTTGCCTAAAATCATTGTGATATAAATTAATGTTAATTGACACACAACTCTGTGGTCGTCTTGGTCACTGAGACATGTTGGACAGTTAATGCCTTTCGTCATCGGCAATCAAAACACTCTACGTATAGAAAACATCTCAACTTGGCAGCCATTGCTTGCCATCATTTCTTGAAGCACGACCTGTTTAGATGGTCATTTAATATTTAATATCACACCATTGTTGTGGCCGATCATTCTTACTTGACCGTGTCTCGAATTCTGAAAGTCGACTGCTCTCTTCATATCTCAACAGCTGAATTAATTCTACCAACTTTTCTGCCCGCGGCGCCTCTCAATTCTTAAAGTATGCTGAATATGTGATACACAATGTCTCAAAATCGAATACTGCTTCTTATCAGAACTTTCTCTTCCCGTTGCTACATAGTTTCACCTGAGGATTAGATACGCTCTACGTATCTCATTGGTTGGCCTTAGGTCAATGCAGCAACACTTCCTCATTGGTTAATTCTTTAACCAATCTGTATGGTTTCAGCTATGGCTTTCAGTAGATTTTCTGACTCAAACCCACTTGTAATTTAAGTGCCTTTATTTATTGCTTTCATGATCTCCTGGACCAGGGCTGTCGTAAACTGATACCTACGAGTTTGCGCTTTTGTCTTATTTGGTAGATATCATAAATATTTGCATATTAACACTGCCTAAATGTCTCTTGGTCCCACAGTAAAATATCAGTAATCGCTGTCTAAATTCACGGTCAATTTTAGATAACAACTAATTTATTTTTTAAGCCAATGGAATAGGAATATATTCCAGTGGGAGAGAGATTCTAGAAAATTGTTCCCTAATTTTGAATTCAAAATATAGTGCAGATAAAATATATATTTTTCTGAAATTATATTGCAAAATAGTTAGATAGGAGGTTTTACATCAATAAAACAGGAAATTCAGATTATAGAACTTGAATATGTTTATTGCATAACTAAAATATGAAATTGTATGCTATTAAGATGGTTACATTTATCACCAGAAACGATCAACGTAAACAGTGCGAAAACATGCTCAGACTTCTAACTATAAGAAGACAGCAAGATGACCATTAACACAAAAAAGCAAATTATTCACGTTATTTCATCAGATGCTGAAATAAATAAGAGGTTTAAACATCGAAATAAATGACTTCTCCTCAACAAGCGTGAAAATATACAGTGAAAATAATAGTAAGCATTAAAAAAATTATGATCTTACCTAGCTACGTCAAGCACTCAACTTACGAACAAAATAATGAAAAACCAAACTAATTTTAAAACAAGAACGATCAAACATGCTTAAAGCATTGATCATGAAACACTTTCCAACTTCAATGCAATTTTATTTAAACATCTCTAAAATGCAATAAATTCCTCGGTAATATTTTAAAACTTATGACAATACTACATTAATTTATTATATTTGAAAACTTAAACCTTCATAAAAAAAAATGAACTTCATTCAAATGACTCATTAATGTTGGGGACACTTAGATTTCCATATTTTAAAATGATGAAGTTCGAAATTTTTAAATACAATAATAGCAAGAAAGACCAATCATGCTTAAAGCATTGATTATGAAACACTTTCCAACTTCAATGCAGTTTTATTTAAACATCTCTAAAATGCAATACATTCCTCGGTAATATTTTAAAACTTATCACAATACTACATTAATTTATTATATTTGAAAACTTATCACAATACTACATCGAAAAAAATGAACTTCATTCAAGTAACGGCGTTGAAATATAAATTGCCTGGTTTAAACATCTCTAAAATGCGATACATTCCTTGATAATAATTTTACAATTATCACAATACTACGTTTATTATATTTGAAAAATTCATCGAAAACAACTGAAATTAATTCAAATGACGTCATAGAAAAAATAACACGCCTGTCTCTCTCTATAAAAGCAGCATTTAATTCATAAATAATGTCCCATTTATTTCATTCATCACAATACTATAATAATTTATTTTATTTAAAAATTAAGACCATGGAGCTACAAGGAATTAAACTCCATGCTTAAAACATCATCGAAAAAGATCGTCCTTCTGTTTGTAACATCAATGAATATTTCATTCATATCAGTTATGCAGACTCCATGATCTAAATAATTTTCTGTTAAAGAAATACAGCAATACTAATACAACTCATTCTACATATTTTGCTGTTTACATTTTACATAAGTGAAAAAAAAAGCTTCGTGGTAAAAATAATCCAATTTGGATGATCATTTAAACTCAAATATACTGTAATTGCGTTGTTACAGTATGTAGATGCACAGAATTTAAGCAAAAATAAAGTAGTTTTGGGACAGATACAACACTGAATATGAATTAAAAAGAACTTCAAAAATCAGGATTTTGAGACAAGAGGGATGACATATTTTATTTTGAAGTGGGTCATGAGATTTTTTCATATCATGGTCACGTGATCGCTTCATATAAGAGGTGTAATTATTATTTTATTTTTTAATTAAAAAATTTCTGAACATATTTTGCTATTTTTTTTATATATATTTTATGGAACAATTTGAATATCACCTAAAATTTTCGAAGCAATTTGTGAATTTTAAATCCGTTTAAAAAATGTTTGAAGAATTAGGTCCCGTAGGGTTCAATGTATTTCCTTTTTTCAAACCGGGTTCAATCCAAAACAAATTGGGTGATATTGTTTATTTATATTCCCATATTTCCTACAGACCGTCTGAACAACATACTAAAATTTCATTTTGATTAAGTAATTTTTACGGCAATTATCGTGCTAACGGACAGATAGAGAGACAGACAGACAGAATGGACAAAGTCATAAACACTTTTCAACTTTGTTGTAAAGTGTTAAAAACATAAAAATATAAAATGATGAAATACATAATTTAATGAACTCACACTCGCAAATATATTATTTCCAAATATTATTAAATAACAGAAATAGCAATATTCAAGCACATTTCTAAATTCACAGAAATGCAACAGCAGTCATCTTTAATCTGAGTTGAGGATTATCCATAGAGGTTCGAAAAGTTTTCGCAAAAAACAAATTTTCTTGTTGTCGTTGTAAGTGTTGACTTTTTCATGGTAAAGAACACATAAAAAGTAAAACAACTGACGATGAATGCTGCTATCTGCAATGGGAACATAGTCCTAACTTTTCTATTTCCTGCGTTAGGAATGCTCTTGAAGTGCTAACTGTTTAATTGGGAAATTAAAGGCCAATTATGTCGGTATAAATATTAAATATTGTAACGGATTTAACGAGTTCATTCTGCATTCTGATTAATTAAATATATTTACCATCTAAAATTGAATATCAATGCTACATAATAACTGTATACTTTTATAATTAGTGTTATCAATCGATTTTTTAACAGTTTACAACATAGTTGAAAAGTGTTTATGACTTTGTTCATTCTGTCTGTCTGCTTGTCTGTCCGTTCGCACGATAAGTGCTGTAAAAATGACTATCAAAATTAAATTTTTGTATGATGCTGAGAAGGTCTGTTGGACATATGCGAATGTAAATAAATAATATCTCCCAATTAGTGTTGGATTGAGCCTTGTTTGAAAAATGAAATACATTGAACCCGTAGGAACCTAGTTTTTCAAACATTTTTAAGTAAAGTTAAAATTCATAAATTGCTTCGAAAATGTTAGAAAATATTCAAATTATCCCATAAAATGTATAAAAAAATTTCAGTAAAACATGTTTGGTATTTTTAAAAATAAAAACTAAAATATTAATTACACCCATATAATATGAAGAGATCACGTGACCCACTTCAAAATAAAATATAACATCCATTTTTTTACCGTGTGTTAAAATTGTGATTTTAAAAGTTCTTTTTAGTGTTTCATCCGTCCTAAAACCGCTTCATTTTGTAGTATTTTCTATGCATCTATAATCTGCGCCAACGCAATTACAATAATTTTGAGTTTAAATGATCATCAAACTTTGATTATTTCTACAACGAAGCCTAATTTTAATGGATGCAGAATGCACACAAGTGATTGTAAGATGATTTGTATAAAAATTGCTGAATTTTTTTGCGCAAAATTATTTAACTCTGGAGTCTGAAGTAAAAGTGTATGAAGGAAATGTTTACTCCTTTTACATAGAGGGACAGACGATTTAGAATTCAATGACGTCATTTGAATAAAGTTCACTTTTTTATATGAAGCTTTAAGTTTCCAAATATTATAAATTATTGTAGTACTGTGATAATTTAAAATATTACAGCGCGAAATATATGGCATTTTAGAGATGTTTAAATAAAAATGCATTTCAAATGGAAAATGTTTCATAATCAATGCCTTATGCATGATTGATCTTTCTTGTTTATAAATACTGTGTTTTCCTTACATAAATTTAAACAATTCTTTTTACTAGTTTCGATAAGAATTATGCGAGTTTGCAAATTTTGTTGTATGCACGATAAAGATGAAAAATTCCAACATCTATGGTTTTCTATGCTGTTTTTGACATTTTTCGAATGTTGTCGTTTTTAACAAAGATTTTTCTATTCTGGAGCCTCGTGTCCCCCTCCCTCTATCATTGACAAAGCAGTTTATCAGGGGTTTTATTCATTGAAGCCCTTGTGTATAATTCTAAAGCTGATATGGCTTGTGAGTGTGAAAATTTTGCCTACTCCTGCGTTTGATCTATAATGCAAGTAATTGTCTATATGTGAGGCATCAAATCTGTTTTATGACATACACATGGACGTTGGACGAGACATAGCATGGAAATGCGTATTTTCCGTTTATTATATTAAAATTATCTGCAAGCTCCATATCAAATATATAAGAAAATAATATAATTATCTCAGAAGATCCTATGATGATACTATGAATCGGTCAGACGGAGATCAATATCCAAATTCCTTAATGCCACACTAATTCTTTATAAAAATTTAGTGCCCAAATTAAGGAAAGAAAATGTAATAATGTTTGCCGGTCCCCTTGTTGTTGAAAGTTAAAATTAATATCTTACACAAAACATTTTTCTATTTCCTGTCAAAGTTATAAACATTTTAAGTGTCTAAATATAAGTTTAATAGTAATTTGATAGTTTGCTTTAAACATGAGGTGAACAGCAAGAAGGCATCTGAAGTTGACATCAAATAACTTTCACTGAAAACTAAAATCTTCCGTTTCTTCCGCTATTTGCATTCATTAAAATCAGTTTCCCCACGCAGAATAAAGTTTGAAATCATTATTTGTTTTGAATAATGCAAAACTTTAAAGTGTTAAGCCATTTTCTTTTCCCATGTGGTGCGACAGCACAGGTTTTTGAACGCGGAAATTTCATAGAAATATGAAAACGTTTTAAGCTCAAAATGTTTCATCGGAACGTGAACTGGTCTAATTCGTTGTATTGCAGAAAAAAAGTCCTGAAATTATTTATTTATCACTATAAATATATTCTTTTGTATTATTTTATTCCGATTTTAGCATGTCGTTAAAAATATTTTTTTTCCTATTCGCATTAACATCCAATCAGAAGCAGGTTAACGCAAAAGTTACCAGATTGTAAAATTTTATTGAAACAAGAAAATGAATATATTTTAGATAAAATAGCAATACGTATGTTAGCCAAGCACAAAATGCATACCGAGACTCAGAGATTCACCTCCAGTCTATAAGTATTTGGTTCTATGATAGCCAAAACGTGAAAATTCTGTTCTATAGAATTCTGTTACAAAAATCTGTTCTTTTACATTTGATATTTTGTTTATAATTTATATTTTTGTTGTTGTTTCCCACTTTACTTTTCTGGTGTCATACTAGGTGGCGCTACCAATACTGCAATTTGGCCTTTTAACTAGCACACGATTTTTATTTCACGTTAAGCTCTCTGCTTACTCGAACAGAAAACTTATCCTTTTCAGTTACCTAACGTTTCTTTTCTATCGTTTTTTTTAGCAGGAAGTTATATTGTGTTTTCATTATGTGTTATTGCACAATAGTATGTTTCTTATTTAACTAGCCGCCTTTGGAAGAACTAGGTTTAAATAAAAAAGCTTTGGAGTTCCAACAGCTTTTTTTCATTCGATCCAGACCGTCCTACCCACATGAAAGTGCAATGCATTTGTTTGGACGACCATAACAGGTCCACCAAATTTAGACCGGAATGCAGTGGGGACGACATCCATAAGGACCATTTCTACCTTTTACTACCACCAACCTTTCGGAAGGACTTTCGGGCCTAAAGATTTAACGAATTTGCAATAGCTATTGTGTAGAGGACACATTTAGTGCGTAATAGGGCATAACGGTCGATGCAGCAGGCTCAGAGTATTTCACCCGCTGCATCTGGGCACACGCATAGGACGATGGCGTGTTTAGGTACTTATTTATGTTGTATTACGCCCATATAGCAAGTGACTATGCTATTTGAAACGAATTAATCCCTTCTTTAAATCCCGTTCAACGCCAAGTACATTTTGTGGTTAATATAACTATCTAGCGTAATTTTTTTCTAAATGAATGTTTTCTGTAAGTGGTGTTATCAATCAGAAACACTAAGGAAATCCGAGTGCAGACTTTTGGAGAATCAATTGATGGCATCATTTTTCTCTTTCGACTAATAACGAAAGTAATACTCTTTGTCTAGAAGACTCAATTTATTTTGATAATTTGACGTTAGCATTAAAAGGAAACTCTTTCTTGGAAAAATTTAAAGGTTCTATTTATCATTTTCGAACTATCTTTAGAAGGATGGTATCGAATCTATCAGATTATATCGTTATCGAGTTAGTTTGCATTTTGTCAATGGTGTTAGTACAATTATGACACGAACACGTGTTTCTGTAGAGTTTTGTTAGATCTGCCACATAGAAACTTTTTTAACACCTGTTCTGTTAATGGCTTTCATGTGCTTATTAGGTTTGCGTGTGCTAAACCTGTCTATGGATGTCAGTAGTATATAATTTTAGATGTAGATACATTGATTGTAGATACATTGAGCATGGATAGATTAGGAGTAGATGTATTTATATATGTAGATAAATTATGCAAGAACTTAATATCATAATTTATAGTTTGATAAACACTAATATCTGATAAATAATAGATCACGAATTATTTGCAGTTTACGATTTTCATAGAATATTTTCTATGGCCAATGATAACTAACTAAATCTATTGTAATTTATACAAGTAAATCTATTATTACTTTCCTTATATACATAGTGTAATGTATAAGGAATGTATTGTGACGGGGTCGAAAATTCGAATTCGAATTTTTGAAGGGAGAGCACGTTTCAAGCATCCCTGATCATGAATCGAATTATTCTGAGGTGATGTCTGTGTGTGTATGTGTGTGTGCGTGTGAAAGTATGTGTGTGTGTGTGAAAGTATGTGTGTGTGTGTGTCAGAGATACTGTGGAGACGATATCTCACGAACGAATGGAGCGATTCGAATGAAATTTGGTACAAAAATTACAATCCGTGAATACTGGAAGCCTATTGTTTTAAAACACAATCGAATGCTGAGAAACCCTATAAATTTTCGAGTGAAATTTTGAAAAAATGATAAAAAAATCAAAGCCTGTAATAAAGTTACGCAAATGGACATTTTATGTAATTTTTCCTTAGAAAAGGATTGACATAAAATTTTGAATACTAGCATGAATATTCATTACAAAATTTCCAAATAAATTTATCAAAACATCACAAAATAAAAGTAAATTCCTTGCTATTGTGAAATGTGTTCACTTTCCATATGTAATATAATGCGATACATTTGTTGACATCCTTATCTTGGATCTAGCGCTTCCCATTCCTGAGAACAGATACTTTGAGTAACAGTTTTGTATTTGGACGCCAATAGTCATTAGTCAGATATAAGAATAACTCATTCCTCCGTTCATAACGCATGGCGTGACTTTGGTGAGGAATTTGGCGGAATGTTGCCAACTTGGCGACTTTTTAAATGTTTCGAAAATTAACGAAAATATCGTCAAATGGATAAAAATTACTCTAAATCAATGAAAATGACGACTAATTGGCGAAAATTCAATATCTTGGAAAGTATACAAGTACCTACTATAAGAATAATTTTTATTTTACTGGAAAAGTAGTAAATTCATTGCATTATACATAAGGAAAGTCATGTACTGCCCACATTAGATTTTTTTGATTAATAACTATACTTCAAGGGTAATACTGTAGGGCTTTGTAATAGTTTCGTCGAGTTGGGGTGAAATTTGATTGCAAATTTCTTGTTAATGAGCATATATAGACAATAACTTCGATTGTTTTTAGAAATCTTGGATTCTTGATTAGAAATTCTCTTGGTTTTCATTATAAAATAAAGATTAGATTATTTTTCATTATAAAATAAAGATTAGATTATTTAATTATTTGATGAGACCTAAATTAGATTATGAATTGTTAATCTTGGATTCTGGTTAAAGACTTGGATTCTGGCCTTTCAGAGTCAGTTTATTGAAAAAGTATAATCTAGAATTTTAAAATATTTATTTTTTACGGTCGATGGTTATTGTGCAGTTGATTTATCTAGTGCGTTGTTTAGAAAAGCATTTTAGCATTCTGGAATTACATTTAAGAAGAAAATTGTATTTAATGTTTTTTTTATGCATTTTATTGATATTATTGATGGTTCGCCTTGAATATTACTCCATTGAAATATAGATAGATAATCTTTAAAGAGTAATTCCAGTCGGTTCAATGGGACTAGTAATTTTTCAGCTAATACATTTTGTAAATTATTTAATGTTGGTTGCAATGATTTAGACATTTTTACACTGTTTTATTTAGATTGGTTTCTCTGTTTGTTGGGCCAAATCTTGAAATCAATTTTTAACTAACTTCCACCCAGCAAATTTTCTTGAAATTTTACACAAAAACGTACTTGCTATGACAATACAGAATTTCATCAAATTTTAGCAGATTTCCTCCCCGTATTTTGACTCAGACTCCAGAGAAAATTAACCGTTTTATAGCTGTTTGAATTTGGACCGTGTTTGCTGAGAAATAGTCAATACGGTCCCTGATTGGTTGGTTGCCGGAAACGGGACATTTTTATGCGTGGAAAAGCGACTTAAGTCATAAACTTTAATACTTCATAACACGGTGAATTTTGGTCATAAAAGGAAGATTTTTTTTTATTTTGCATGACATTGCATGAGAATGATTTTTCTAAATATAATTGGAAGGACCGGGGGACTATATAAAAATTTGTATTTCGTATTTCTTTCAAAAATGCATTTATTGATTTAATCTGTTTCTAAGATAATATATTTTCAAATTTGTAACACTTTTGCAATTGGAAGTGTGCCTCTGTGACTAACGGTTGAGGAAACAGCCATTCAGTAGTCACTTTATATATACATACATACATTATATATGTATATATATATATATATATATATATATATATATATATATATATACAATATAAAACTTGAAAAAATGCTACAATTTTGAGTGAATTGATTAAAAAGCTAAAAGCAAAAAAAAATAATTTTTAATACAACTTGTAAAGCGCTATGCTGCAATTTTACATGTGTATACCTATATAAATTCCCAAATAGGACAAGTAGCAATGTACTCGTAAAACTTCTAGATAAGTGACGGAAGTAACGGCCGGGGGGAGTTGCGACCCCCAACACTCCGGTTAAAGCTTTTTCCGCCATGGCAAAGCTTTTACCACGTGTGAAGTGATTTCATACATTAGTATTTTAAATTAATTGTTATATTTTTATAGTGTGTCCTTTTTGGTTTGATTTAGCGTATTATAATAAGTTACGCTATTAGCGCATTTGGATTTCAATAAGTTTTTGAAAGTGTATATGTATGTATGTAATTTTTTACGGTTTTATAAGAGTCATGAAGAAAATAGTATAGGGAGTATCGGCTACCGGGAGCGTTGCATTTGGATTTTTACAAGTTATTGAAAGTGTATATATATGTATGTAATTTTTTACGGTTTTATAAGAGTTATGAAGAAAATAGTATAGGGAGTATCGGCTACCGGGAGCATTTGCCATGGCGGAAAAAGCTTTAACCGGAGTGTTGGCGGTCGCAACTCCCCCCGGCCGTTACTTCCGTCACTTATCTAGAAATTTTACGAGTACATTGCTACTTGTCCTATTTGGGAATTTATATATATATATATATATATATATATATATATATATATATATATATATATATATATATATATATAAAGTGAGGATGCATATTGAACTCCTTTAAGCTATCTTACAAAAATGGCATTATGTAAAGGTAAAGATATTTTTGCGGCCCATTTCGTAAAAAAATGTTACTTTTATTTTCTTAGGAATCACCAAATTTTAATAAATTAAAATGCTCCACCGGCCGAAACTGTGTATCAAATTTCAGATCCTTAAGACTTAGGGAAGTATGTTAAAAATGCCATCAAAGAAGGTGAAAAAGCATTCCAGACAGACAAGAATAGGTCAGGACGAATTAAAAAAAAATTGTAAAAAGGTTCGACTAGATATCTGATGAAAAATTGATTACAAAATCGCAAAATACTAAATAGTGTAAAATAAAAAATAAAACACTTTTGAAGTGCATTTGGGGACGAAAAGTAATAGGTACATGTTTTCATCGACAGCCATTTGGACAGCTCTCAGTTAAACCCAAATATGAGTAACATTATTCTATATCCGCACAGATTTTGAAAAATTAAAAGTGAAATATATTTTTGAGCCTTCCACATATACCGATAATATTTTAAAAGTGTGTTTTATATATTGTATGGTTTGGTGTAATTTATGTATGTATAAGGAAGGTATGTCTAAGGTTTTGTAATTAAATCTAGAGAGTTTATCCAAACAGCAGCACATTAAAATTGACAGAAACGATAACCATGGACTGACCGGCTATAAATTATTATCGAAACTTTGAAGTATTTCTTTTCACAAAACAGCAGTTACTATTGTCAAAACATTGACGAATGTCCCACTTCAATGTAGTTTGTATCACATCAACTACTTTCCAACTGAGTGATATTTTACAGACTTTCAATAAAAACATCTGAATTCTCGAATATCTCGTAGAATATTTGTTATTATTTCAAGGTGTTTCTTAAACCTTCGAGAAGTCGCAAAATGCCGCCAAATTGGCAACCGTCTCCCGAACTTAATGTACGTCGTAGGAAAGATTTACGGGTGCCTTCTGTTTTCAAAAGAAAAGAGGGAATTTTACAGGCTCGAAGCTTAATTTTCAACCCATTCGTAATACTTTTCCTAAACATAGTACTATGTATGTAGGGAAAGTAATAACTTTATAAATAATGCATTCTTTTTATAGCGAAATAAAAACATTAACTTCAATGCTTTATAATGCGTGCAAAACTAATTAACCAATTCCATTGATTATTTGTATTGAACACCCAGCAAAGATTGAAAATAATTAAGAAAAATGATACATTCTACTAGCCAACAGTTTTACTTTAGTCATGTTATTAATAAATATATATTTGAGAATTAATTGATTATTACATTATTCGTCCTCCGACTAATAACCTAAGTACTCTTTGCTGAGACGCTCAATGTGTTCTAGGAAATTGATGAGCATATTAAAAGAAATCTCTTTCATGGGAAAATTCAAAGCCTTAGTTTATCTCCTTCAAACTGCCTTTAGAAAGTTTTAATCTACTACTTCTATCTGATTTGTGTTCATTAATTTGCACCTGTCGTTGCAAATTAAATTCAGTAAGACGCATGCATATTTGGGAGTGCGAATCTTTCCAGAGCTGATGGTAACTAATTAAATCACAGAAAAATAATAATATTGCAATTACACTTAAAAATGCAAGTATATTGCTTATTTGCCTTTAAATGCAATAATTAGTACTAAGCAAAGGTTGGTCCGTATTGAATTAAGCAATGAGAGATTAAAAGAATTTTGTTTCATGGGAAAATTCAGAGCTTTAGCTAGTATCATTCGAGCAGCCTTTAGAAAAGTTCAGTTCATTAGTTATATCAAGATTTGTGTTCGTTAATGTGCACTTATCGTTACAGTGCTGTTAATTAAATTAGGTAAGAAGCATACATATTTGTGAATACCAGAGCTGATGGAAACTAATTAAATGACTAAAATTAACTGAAGATTGACTCAATTCGACGTTCTCATACCAGAATCTATTTTTAGTAGCATTTTTTTTTTATTTTGCAAGAAATTTTGAAAAATCTGTATCATGAGTCCAAATGATTACATGTATAACTTGTTACCCTTAACTTTAAAGCGCTTGAAAATATCTTTCCATTGATATCATACTGGACAATGTACACACCAAGAGACTGGTAACTTGCCCTCCTTGAGGGAGGGGGGGGGGCAAAGGACATATCGAACAAAAAAAATCTGATGTGGACAGTACATGGCTTTCTCTGCAGACTTATATCCACGTTCTGTTTATTTTAATTAAATTTAATTCACGTTTAATAATTCAATTTTCGTTCTCATTTGGTAACTGGACTTACTTTCAAAAGTGGCGTAGAGAAAATACGCAAAACTAAAATATCTTAAGAGCTGTTAGTCATAGTGTAATGGGGTTGATCTTATTCTTTTCATCGTTAAAAATTATGTGTAAAACAAGCATTTAATGGAAATAATTGAGCATACGCAGTTTTTTATTTTAGATTTGACGATTTTTTCGGGTCATTTCGCAAAAGGAAAGGTAGTGTATTTTTTTCCGAATCGTACCAAAATCTAATCAGCACCAGGCTAATCCACAAGCGACTTATCTACCGAATTTAATTTTGTGAAATTTGGTCCATTAGTTTTTCAGCTAAATTGGATACAGTCAATTTTTTCGGGCCATTTCGCAAACAACGGCGGGTTCTTTTATCTCGAATTGTACCCAAAACTAATCACAACCAGAGTCGCCCACAAGTGACTTATCTACCAAATTTATGAAATTTGGTCAATTAGTTTTTTAGTTTGAGTGGATACAAAATATGAACAGACAGACACACAAACAGACGTCACACTAAAAATTGTTGTTTCGTATTCTAAAAGGTCTCGAAACGCGTAGATCCGTCGAAACCTCGAGTTGTGATTTTCAGCATGATTCCAATATGTTGCCTATACATTGTCATGTATTGCAGGGAAAATAAAATTGCATTGCGGCTATTTTTCAATAAAATGATTCAAACTTTAAAGTATCGTGATCACTGAAGCATAAATAAACCCTTTTACGCATGATTATGTCAACTGTTGTCGTATGCTGCCATGTTTAAAAATAGAAAATAAAGAATAAAATACAAAATTCTCACTCGAATTAAAAAAAATTCTATCATGTTCTAGATTTTTAGTAATAAAGCCGGATGTAAAATTTCGTGAAAATCCATTAATATTTATGACAGTTATAATGTACATAAAAAATCGGCCAAAACCATACAGACACGCAGACAGACATCACTCCAAAATTAATCAAAACGTATTCAAGAGGACGTAAATCATATATTGGCATCAAAATCTGGAATTGGAAAATATTAGTAAAAAAACAATGCTTTCTCAAATACTACGTATGAGAAAGTAAAAATAAAATTAGCATTTCAAACACGTTCAAAAATACAAGCACATTGCTTATTAGCATTTCACTGTAACAACTACTGCTAAACAGAGGTTGTGCCGTAATTAAAACTAGGCAATGAGAAATATAAAATTGCCTTATTGAGTTGCGGAAAAAAAGAAAGCTAAATGTTGAGTTCGTCATATGACCAGGTGTATTAAGCTAAAAATTTTCCTTCCTATCCGTCGGCTGCAGAATTAGTGTTTCTGAAATCCTTGAACACATTCGTAGCATGCACCTCTCCAGACCAATATTGTCAATTACTACACGCACACCACTAAATCATCATTACTGTACCCCCTAAAGAAATGCAAATATCTGAATAATAACTGCAAATAATGAATAACAAACTGACTAATGCAAATAATTAACAATGAAGATATAGTGAAATTCACTGTATTTTCAAACAGAAATATTAAATTAATAATGTCCACCAAAAGAAAATGATTATCAAATAAATTCGATTTATATTTTGTGATACTGATCAACAGTCTTGGCGACATATTCCAAAAGTCACCAAATTTAGCGATATTGTGCTAAATATGTCGTGAAGGTCCCCAAATGAAACAGACAAATATACAGACAGATGAGAGAGAAGTGTTTTTTTTAATGATGTTAGCTGTAATACATCTTCATAGTATATAATATAAAGAAACCCAATTCACAATTTGCTGTGAACTGTATTTGTAGGCTTACTTTTAGAAATTGTATAATAATTGTTACAAAATGGGAAATATTAAGTTTTCGCGTTCTGAAGTAACAAAAAGGCCGATATATATATAAATAAATCTATAAAAATGGATATAAATGAGTTTGGAAAAAGTCTTTATAAATAAAATTGTAAGCACAACTTGCAATTTTAATTATATAGATAATAATAAGTTTACAATTAAACAATATTTTCTTTGTGAACTACATTTCTTATTAGGGACAGAAATAAAGGAAGAAATTTCATTTATGACCCTTGAGCAGGCAATATGCCGATGGTCATTTGAAAAGCAAAAGGTATTGATGCATACGTCACCAGAATTGAAAATCTGCCCCTGTTTATAAAGCATCCAAAAATTTATATATATAGGTACAAACAAATATAGGAACACATTATCGGTTTTTGAACTGCATTTACTACAGAGGAGCTCAAAATAAGATTAGGTCAATTTAGTCGGGTAACTCAAATAACTATTCGGCTCCGATTGTTTTTAACACATTTCAACACAGTTGAGAAGTGTTTATGACTTTGTTCAATCTGTCTGTCTGTCTGTCTGTCGGTCCATTCGCGCGATAACTGCAGTAAAAATGATTTTATCAAGATGACATTTTAGTGTGTTGTTGAGATGGTCTGTGGTACATATGGGAATGTAAATGAAAAATATCACGCAATTAGTTTTGGTTTGAACCCGGGTTGAAAAAATGAAACACATACAAGACTATGGGACTTAATTTTTCGCAGTTTTCTTAAGAAAATTTAGAATTCACAAATTGCTTCGAAAATTTTAGGAAATATTCAAATTATCCCATAAAATATGTAAAAAAATGGCAGCAAAATATATTCGGTAAACTTTAAATAAAAATTAAAATAATAATATTCCAATATAATATGAAGACATCACGAGATCCACTTTGAAATAAAATATAGCATCCATCTTTTTTCCCCCAGAATAAAAATAGCGATTTTTAAAGTTCTTTTAAATTTATATTTAGTGTTGTATTCATCTTAAAACCGCTTTATTTTTGCGTATTTTCTGTGCATCTATACTCTGCGCCAACGCAATTACAATATTTTTGATCAATCAATTTTGCTATAAACTTTACGATAAACGAAAATGTTACAAATGTGATATAAAATATATAACACCTTGGAATAGCAATATAAGTATTAACGTATTGAGAAATACGATATATAATCAATTTAATAGATTTAGTTAATTAAATTCAAACAATGAAAAACGTATTGATTGTGAGCGACAATTGATTAGAGTAGGATTGGAGAGCGGCCATCCTATTGGATTCTTAAAAACATGTTATATGAACTTCGGTAAAACATTGGACAAAACAAACATATTTTACGATATTGTTGACGATCTGTTGCCATAAGTTAAAAAAGTAACTTTGTATTAACTGTGACTGTTTCAACGCTGTTACAGGTGTATAGAGGGAATCATTTATTAGAAGCCTTCGACATCATTCTCCTACTTTCGTTCACTGATGGTGACTTCTTTTTATGCCGATTCCAGCTTTCTTAGTTTTAGAATCACGGATTTTGTTTCCTCTGGGATTCTGCTTTTTCCCATACACATTTTGGAACTGCTTCGAGCGATCACTGTCTCTGAGAGTGTTTCCTAGGAATCAAAGTACGCTTTTAATCAGGAATAGGGGTCACAATTCCCTTAGACATTAATGATTCCTCGTTTGCACACCTTTCATTTTTTTAATCTTTCCTACTTTAATTGTAAATATGATTGTTCCTTTATGGTATATATATATATATATTAGTAAACTTCTAACCACTTCTGAAATATACTAGATTATATTTAATTCACTTTTAACTTCTGTTCAAATTTATGAATCTTAGACTTACATTTCAAGTTCTTTGCAAGTTATATAATATTTGTCTAACGCGTTTTGGTTTTTACAGGCATTTCAGGTCATTTGTTTTACAGACATCATTCGGAGACGTCGAAGGATGGATCATTGATTGCACACTTGTAATATCCATAACGGAACAGAATCTAACGAAGCAGCGTTTTCGATTTTTTCCCCAGTAGCGTAAATTTGGGGGGGGGGGGGTGAAATATCTTTCTAGAGCTTCCAGATTTCTAGAAGGTTGAATTTGCGCTCTTATAGCATCGACCATGGAAAGATAATCTAATGGTGCCGAAATTTCGATTTTTTCCATAGGAGGGGATAAAATGGGAAAAGAGGGTTTGCAAAGTCTTTTAAGATCCTTGTAAAGAACTTTGCTGCCCTAACCGGCAATCAAACCACAAATCTTTGTACTGGCCATCCGACGCTTTACTGCTGAACTACCGGGATGGAGTTGCAAGATCATATTGTTGAAGTGAACTTTGCATTTTCCATCCTCTAACGTCAGATTGACCTGCAACTAACAATCTGAAAGACCACCTCCTGCTACTTTTGCATGAAGTTATTCTTCTGCTGCCATTTTTATTCTCCAGTTTAGCAACTTGCTTGGTCTTGCATGATCTCCCGATTTTGAAGTCGAAGATAGTATACAGAATGTAAATAAATCAAACGATTGTAAGGTGAGTTATAAAACAGGGACAAAATTGTCGCTACAAGGACAATTTTGTCCCTGTAGCTATTCTGACGAATTCTGGCCAGTACGTAGATCTGTGGTTCGATTTCCTGCGGTAGCAACGATATTTACAATGGCACCCAAACAAATTAACTCTGTAGGTTAGTGCACCAATGTCGGAGGTCTACAAGTGATTCTAGTATGCCGAGCACGGATTTACAACTCAGGTCTATTGAGCGCCGAAGACATATCGGAAGGTCAACAGCCACCAAGAAAGCTAATCTGGAGGATAAAAATAGCAACAGGAGGCTCACCCGAGGCAGAAATGGCTGGAAGTGGTCAGTTACATTGTACAGTTGCGCGTCAATTTGTCTTTCTTTCGGCACAGATCGTCATCGAAAGAGTGGTGTCATTGTAAGTATTAATTGTTAATTGTTTATGATGATTTATCAGTTAATATTACTTTGCATTTATAATATTCCTTTTTAGAAGCTATATATTTTGCTTATCTCATGCTAAATTACTCCTTAGAAGTTTTTGTAACTGTAACAAACCATTTCATTTAAGAAAAATCCAACTCTTTTATAACTCACCTTACAATCGTTAGATTTGTTTACATTCTGTATACTATAGTTTAGCTTTAAAAAATTGCGTTTTCACGGAATTTAGATATACAGGTAATACGCAAAAATAAAGTAGTTTTATGCCGGATGTAACATTAAATATAAATTGAAACGATCTTTATGAATTACACAGAAAGGGTGGGACAACCCAGTGGTTTGTGGCAATGGATTGCACTTGGACAAACTGCGTTCAATTCCAGTCTCTACCCATAATGTCATCACGGAGTATGAGCAAATAAATATGTGGACCCGTAAGTATTTTCGAGAGGTTGATGGTAGAAGAAAGAGGGTACGGTCCCTGTGTATCCCGCCTCTACTGGGTTTCGGTATAAACTGGGTTGCACTTTCCGGTCGTCCAAACAGATACTTTACACCTTCTTGTAACCGGCCACACATTAAACTGGCATAAGCCTTAGGGTTGGTCGTGTGGTCCGGGTCTTCGACACCTTCTTGTAAGTCGGACGGTCTGGGTCGAAAAAGAAGAAACATTATACAGCAGAAAGAATGTATGCCATATTTTAATTTGAATATGCAAGTGATATTTTTATATATTATGGTTGTAATTATTATTTTAATTTTTATTTGAAAAACTACTCAACATATTTTGTTAAATTTGTTTAATATATATTCTGTGCTTTAATTTGGATATTTTCTAAAACTTTCGAAGCAATTTGTGAATTTTAGCTTAATTTTTCAAACATTTTAGTTAAGTTCTATATAGGACTCAATGAATTTCATTTTTTCAACCTGGGTTAAATACGAAATTATTTGGATGGTAGTATTCATTTTCATCCCCAAAAATCTCACAGATCGTCTCGGCAGCATAATAAAATGCCATTTCGATGAAATTATATTTACGCCAGTTATCGTGCGAACGAACAGACAGATAGACAGAATGTCCAAATATTTTTCAACTATGTTGGAAAGTGTTATAAACCGAGTTTGCTGTATTAACCACAGTTATATTGTACATTATATCACTCCTTATGAGTAATATAATGATTAAAATGTTAAAAGTTATAAACTAGTTTAAAGATACAGAAATAGAAGTATGTTGATAACGTATTACTACGTACCAAAATTATTTGAAAAACCGTGAAATTAATTTAAATATTACACAAATTCCCAAGTAGTGTTACGGTGTATCCATTGGAGTTGTGAATGTACGCTTAGAATACAAGAAAAAGACCAAATTTCTGGATAATTAACGCTATTATTTTAAAAACACTAATAAGCGTAAACAGAACCAATATTCATTAAAATAGTTCAATAACTATCTTACAACATCACTAAACAACTAAGAGATAGAATAAAATAACAATTAAAAGCCCAGCTAATTCACAGAAATAGCTGATACTATTGTTAAAACACTGACGTATCTTACACTTCAATTTCCCTCGAATCACGTCAACTGCTCTCCAACAGAGAAATGACTCATTTTATATACTCTCCGTAGAACTCTCTAGACTAGGTTCGTATCTCCAAGTATATTCGATATTTTCTTATATATAATTATATTATTCTTATATATAATTATATTATTCTTATATTATTTTCATTCTATAAAGGTCTAGTACATTCGAAATTGCCGAGTTGGCGATAAGCTGCCAGATCTGTCAACCACGACTCGAAAGTCAAAATGCGGTAACCCTACATTCGCGTAACAGGATTGGCTGCCTTTGAAGGTGTTTTCTTCTTGTACAGAGCAAAGACCTTGAACAGAAACAAAGGTCCGATATGTATTATTTAAATAGAGGCAAATCCCAGGGAAATGTTTCACATATTCGTAACAATAGCAACAACATACAATTCAAATCATAGTCGAACGCATATCTTAGGCCATTTTTATATTTAAATTTATGTTCACGAAAAGGGTATTATAGATTGAGGAGTTTTCCAGCAAATATATTTAAATTCATATAAATTAATATCCCCCTTTGTACTGTCGTTTCTGTAGCATATTAAAACTTTACTTACTTGAGTTATATGCCCGATATGTATCTCTAAATTTTGGGAAAGTCTTATGAAAATAAATCTGTTGCAAAAGTTTAGTTATTTATCAATATTCCCCATTATCTGTCGCATGTTTCCTTATCGCTAAGGTTCCATTAAGGAAACGCGTTCGGTCTAATTCAACAATAATTTTATTTTTAATAAAGATTCTGTTATACATTATTTCTGGTTTATAAGAGAGAGTTTCTGTATTTTCCCTTTTCATGTATTATACTTTCTTATCACGGTTTTTTGTGAAATTTTAAATTTTCGTCACGAATTGCTTCCTTATCGAGTATTTTTGTTTTCGTGTTTTATATGGCATGCGTTTTTAGTTAATCTATTAACAGGATACTTTGCAGAATTTAGTAATAACTTTGCTTATCTAGTATTTGTAACAAGTAATTTCTATATTAATATAGTAGAACATTGTTAGAGCTTAGAAATTTAGGATCATAAAAAAGTGTTGATTTTATAATTAAAAAAATCTGATGTAGGCAGCACATGACTTTCCTTATATAATGCAATGAATTCACTACTTTTACAGTAAACAAAAATAGATTATTTTTATAGAAGATATTTATTTTCTTTCCAAGACATCGAATTTTCATCAATGAGTCGTCATTTTCATTGATTTAACGTCATTCTTATCCATTTGGCGGGTTTATCGTTAATTTAACAACACTTGAAAAGTCGCTAAGTTGGCGATATTAGACCAAATTCGTCGCCAAATCTCGCCAAGCGTTATGGACGAAGAAATAAGTTATTCTTATAGCAGATAAATGACTATGGACGTTCAGATACAAATGTATTACTCTACCTTTTTACATGAATGGAACGAGCTAGATACACGAGAATGATGCCACTAAATTTATCGCATGGCATTACATATGAAAAGTGAACATGTTTCTCAATAGGAAATATTTTTTTTTTATTTTATATGGCTTTTTTATAATTTTTTGAAAAATGTACAATATCTCGATAACGGTTCATGTTAGCGTTCTAAAATGTATGTCAATCGTTCTCTAATAAAAAAATTCATAAAAAATGTCTATTTGCGTAATTTTATTAGAGATTTTGATTTTTTGACGATTTTTTCAAAATTTCACTCGAAAATTTAGGGGGTTCTGAACATTCGATTGCATATAAAACAATAGGCTTCCAGTGTTTACGGATTGTAATTTTTGTTCCAAATTTCGTTCGAATCGGTCCATTCGTTCGTTAGTTATCGTCTCTATAGACTCACTGCCACACACACACATATATACTTTCACACACACACACACACACACACACATACTTACACACACACACACACACACACACAGAGAGCGATCACTTCAAAAATATTCGATTCGTGATCAGGGATGCTTGAAACGTGCTCTCCCGTCGAAAACTCGAATTCGAATTTTCGACCCCTTCACAATACTTTCTTTATACATTATTGTATATAAGGAAAGTAATATATGTATATATTGAAAAAAGCAGATGAATAATGCTATAGTATTACTTTCCTTACATACATAGTATAATGTATATGGAAAATATTCTGACGGGGGTCAAACATTCGAATTCGAGATTTCGATGGGCGGACATGTTTCAAATATCCCCGAACACGAACTGAGGATCCGAATTTTTTTTAGGTGATATTAGTGTGTGTAAATATGTGCGTGTGTGTGTGTGTGTAAATATGTGCGTGTGTGCGTGTGTGTGTGCGTGTGTGTGTGTGCTTGTGTGTATGTGTAAGTATGTACGTGTGTGTGTGTGTGTCAGTGAGTCTGTGGAGACGATATCTCACGAACGAATGAAGCGATTCGTACGAAATTTGTTGTAAAAATGAAATCCCTGAATACTGAAAGCATACTGCAAACACCCCCAAATTTTCAAATAATATTTTGAAATCATCAAAAAATATAAACTTTCAATAAAGTTACGAACATAATTATTTCTCATGTAATTTTTTTATTAGAAAACGTTTGGCGTAAATTTCAGAACACTAGCATCAACCGTTCTCAAGATATTGCAAATCTTTTAAACAAATGTATAAAAAAATCGAATAAAATAAGTAAAAAGTATTAACTATTGTTGTTGTTGAAACCCAGACCGTCCGACCTACCAGAAAGGTGTAAGGTAACTGTTTGGACGGTCGGGAAGTGCCACACAATTTAGACTGGAACCCAGTGGGGGAGGCATCCACAGGGACCGTACCCTCCTTCCCCTACCACCAACCTCTCGGAAGGACTTTCGGACCCACATGTTTAACGTGATCGTACTCCGCATGAACACGGCGGCAGTTTTGGCAGTGGCTGGAAACGAACCCGGGCCTACCGAGTGCAACTCCAGCGCGCTAACCAATGGGCTACCGCGCCCCGTATTAACTGTTGTGAAATATTTTCCCGTTTCAATTGTAATATTATACCATATATTTGCTATCAATGTTAACATCATTCTCGTGGATCTAGCTCGTTCCATTCACGAGAGAAAATACTTTGGGTAATAGTTTTGTATTTTAACATCATTAGTCATTCACCTACTACAAAAAATCTTGGCGACGAGTTTGGAAAAATGTTGCCAACTTGGCGACTTTACTTTAAATGACAAATTGACGAAAATGACACTAAGTTGATAAAAATGTCGCCAAATTGATAAAAAGGACGCTAAATCAATGAAAATGAGGACTAATGGATGATGATTTTATATCTTGAGAAGAATGTAAGAATCTACTATAGGAATAACCTAATTTTCCCTCCGTATCCCTTGACGAAATTTTGTCGGAATATCGCCTATTTGGCGACTTTTTAAATGTTGTCGAATTGATGAAATGTCGTCAAATAGATAAAAATGTCGCTATATTGATAAAAATATCGCCTAATTGATAAAAATAACGCTAAATCAATGAAATGATGAATTATTAATGGTAAGAACATAAGATTCGATTATGAGAATAATCCACTTCTTCCTTTCCGCCCGTTCCATAATGTTTGGCGAAAAATTTGGAAGGATGTCGTCAATTTGACAACGTTTCAATAGCTGTCAAATTAATGAAAAATTCGCCAAAAAGTTAAAAATGTCACCAAACTGATAAAAATATCGCAAAATTGATAAAAATGATGCTAAATGGGAGTTAATGTTTTGCAAATTTTTAATTAAGTCATATGACGGGCATACCTTCTAGTATATAAAAAATGTTTTTCTCTCCGTTTGTTTATAACACTTAGCGATACATTTGGGGAACGTGGTGTTTAATCTTGTCAAATATCGTCAACTCGGCGATATTTCACCCCAGAGTGCTGTAAATATCGTAAAAATTGCAAAAATTGAGCTAAGTTAATGAAAATGATGCCTAATTGATGAATTTATTATTAAAATATTTTGATATATGAACTATATTGGTTATTTAGGATTCTGTCAACATGTTGTCATCCGGAAAAGCGCCAAATGCACAATTCAGTGTTAAAAACACTGTGCTATGGACCTTATACATTAATTTTTCATTGTGAAAGAATTATATTTTATTTATTTGTTTATGAACACACACACACGCATATTACATTGTAACAATAAAGTTAAACATTTTTTTTTTATTTTGTAATATCCTACTTACTAACATTGGGATAAGGTTTTACATGGACTTATTTATTTATACAGATTTATTTATAAGCAATTATTTTATTCCATTTATATTATATCTCTATGTAATATTGTAATACTAATAGCTATAATTGTGTTACTATGAACTACACAAATTATACGATTTAGAGATAGGTAAATATATATATACTTATATTATTAATATATAATTTGATAGATATTGCCCGGTATTTTCAATTCATGTTAGTAATTGTCTAGACCGATATCAATTTACCAACATTGTGCCATGGATAGTTTTGAATATAATGATTACCCTACTAAAAATTATAACTTCAATAAATATAAGATTAAGAATTGCAAAACCTGCCCATCTGCTTCTAACACTCAAATCACGAACCAAAATAGCCATATGTTTTTCTGTAATATTTTTAAATGCATTTATAAATTATCATGTAACATTTGTAATTAATTTCATATAGGTCAAACTAGCAATCCAATTCATCTACGTATGAATGTTTACAGAGATCATGTCAAAAATTATATTCACGATACTATTTGCAAAAATGAAAATTATGCTAAATATATTAATCCACACTTGTGGCATATAGTTACAGGAGACTTAGCCATAGTTAAAGACGATTCTTTAAGAACCATAGTGTCTTTTGGTACAAAATTCAGGTTACCAGTTTGTATTAACTCATTTAAAGTTTTGCAGTCAATAAATCTTGACCTAGATAAATATATTTAAAAATTAGCTTCTAAATATGCTCAGCCTTTAGAGGCATTTAATATGTTGTTGTTGTTGAGACCCAGACCGTCCGACCTACCAGAAAGGTGTAAGGTAACTGTATGGACGGCCGGGAAGTGCCACCCAATTTAGACCGGAACCCAGTGGGGGAGGCGGGCATTTAATATGTGGAAATTTACTAAATTAAAATTTATTGAAAATACCATTTATAGTATTAATTTGTCTAGATCTACATATAATATCGATAATATAAAACACTCTATTAATAATTTACAAATATCTTTTGTTATTACTTATGTTGACAAAGCCTCTAATAATTATGCTATTATCTGTAAAAAATTCTATATACAATTTCTGTTAGATTATTTAATAATAGACTTCCTTTCGAATAATAGACTATTTAAACTTGATACACACTCCATAAATAGTATCAAACTGAAAATTATCAATATGTATATTATAGTGATTTAAATATTAATTATAAATTTTTGAAATTTCCATATATTGTGCATTTTCCTAAGTTTAATAAAAATCCTATTAAATTTAGAACTGTAACTAGTGGTCATAATTCTTTCTCGGTTACCGCGAGTAAATTACAACTAAATAATTTAAATATACTAAATGATAGTTTATGTTATTCTAGTATATATAATAACTACCTAATTCTAAATAATAGTAAAGCATTAAAGAATAAATTAACATCACTAAGTAAACTAATTGGATTTCAAGCTTTTTATTTTAAAGATCTTTTTAACACTTTACAACAAAGTTGAAAAGTGTTTATGACTTTGTTCATTCTGTCTGTCTGTCTGTCTGTCTGTTCGTTAGCACGATAACTGCCGTAAAAATGACTTAACCAAAAAGAAATTTTAGTATGTTGTTCAGACGGTCTGTAGGACCTATGGGAATATAAATGAAAAATATCACACAATTAGTTTTGGATTGAACCCGGGTTGAAAAAATGAAATACATTGAGCCCTATGGGACCTAATTTTTCTAACATTTTTTAAGCGGATTTAAAATTCACAAATTGCTTCGAAAATTTTAGGTAATAGTCAAATTGTTCCATAAAATATATAAAAAAAAATTCAGCTAAATATATTCAGTAGTTTTTCAAATAAAAATTAGAATAATAATTACACATCTTATATAAAACGATCACGCGACCATGATATGAAACGATCACATGACCCACTTCAAAATGATATATGGCATCCATCTTGTTTCAAATTCGTGATTTTTTAAAGTTCTTTTTAATTCATATTGAGTGTTCTATCCATCCTAAAACTACTTTATTTCTGCTTAAATTCTGTGCATCTACATACTAAAACAACACAATGACAATATATTTGAGTTTAAATTCTCATTCAAATTTGATTATTTCTACAACAAAGCCTATTTTTCACCTATGTAAAATGTAAACAGCAAAATATGTAGAATGAGTTGTATTAGAATTACTGTATTTATTTAACACAAAATAATTCAGTCCATGGAGTCTGCATGGCTGATATGAATGAAATATTAATTGATTTTATAAACAGAAGGACGATTTTTTTCGATGAAGTTTTAAGCATAAAGTTTATGAATTGTAGCTCCATGGTCTTAATTTTTAAATAAAATAAATTATTATAGTATTGTGATGAATGAAATTGAGAAAGTCATGAATGAAATCCTGCTTTTATAGAGAGATCCAGGCGTGTTATTTTTTCTATGACGTCATTTGAATTAATTTCAGTTGTTTTCGATGAAGTTTTCAAATATAATAAATTATCGTAGTATTATGATAGATTTAAAAATATTACCGTGGAATGTATTGCATTTTAGAGACATTTAAAGCACGCAATTTATATTTCAATGCCGTCATTTGAATGAAATTCATTTTTTTCAAAGAAGGTTTAAGTTTTCAAATACAATAAATCAATGTAGTATTGTGATAAGTTTTAAAATATTACCGAGGAATGTATTGCATTTTCGACTGTTTTAAATAAAATTGCATTGAAGTTCGAAAGTGTTTCATAATCAATGCTTTAAGCATGATTGATCTTTCTTGTTAATAATATTAAGATGTCTGATCCTTATGGTGTAATTCTAGCTCTATATAATGCTTATATTACTAATCAATCTACTCATACTATATTTACCAATTTTCTTAAATTCTTCACTGTGTTCTTTTCAATAATTATATATTTCAAGGTAATAAATTATACTTACAAGTCTCAGAGGTTCCACAAAGTGACTGTAGTAGCAGTATGTTAGCTAATTTATACCTTTATCATTGTGAAAAATCTTTTACTTCAACAGATTATAAAATTTACAGATATGTTGATGATCTGATTTGTTTGGTCTTTACCGATAACTGTGTCATAGATATAGATTTCTATTCTGATAATTTGGAACTAATTCCTAACGAAGTCACTATTAGTAACAATATTAATTTTTTGGATTTAAATTCAATTATTGAACCTACTAATGAGATAGCTACTAATTTATATGATAAAAAATACTATTTTAAATTCAACACTAATAAAATATTACCATTTACTTCCTGCAACTAGATTCAATGGTTTAGAAATATTATACATTATAGAATTTATAGATTATCAGATAAAAAAATTCATACTATGCACAATAATAAACAAAAAATTACCAGTAAATTATATACAGCATATTTAGTAAATGGTACTAGCCTAATACCCGTTGAAAATCAACGGTCTCGCAATAAGCAACAATCAACTGAATAATGTAAATTTTTTAATAATTCGCGTTTCACATTTATCCGACAAATCGAATATTTTGGTGTGTAGAACCCCCTAAAGAAGAAAATATTGGGAAACTAAATTTCCGCATTTCTTCCTTTCGAATTAATTACCCGTACACCACATTAAAGTCTATCTCATCCAGAGACACCCCTATATTAGTATTTCTCCTTTGGAACATTTTTCTGTGAAGCACACCCATAAATGAACATTTTTGATAAACTCTCTTTGTCTTGGGTTTTTTATCAGATGATCGGCCCATATACCGAATATCAAGCCTCTATCAAATTTAAAAAGAAGCTTGCCTCATTTATTCGAAAAATTGAACATATTAGTGTGCGGCACCCCTTAATGTCGCAAATATTGGAAATCTGAAATTTCACTCTGTCTTCCTTTCAAACTATCTACCTGTACACCAAATTTGAAGTCTCTATCCTATCGAGAAGCATGTTTTTTCTATCACTTCACCTTTCGAACGTTTTTCTGTGTAGCATCCCGTTAATGAACATTTTTGTCAAAATGTATTCATATTTGGTTTTTTTATCAAATGGTTAGCCCATATACTAAATTTCAAGCTTCTATCACATTGTAAAGGAGGCGTTTATCATTTGTTCGGCAATTCGAGCATTTTAGTGATCGGCACCCCCCTACAATAGCAAATGTTGGAAAACTGAAATTGCACACTTTCTTCCTTTCCAACTTTTTACCCGTACACCAAATTTGAAGTCTCTATCTCATCGTGAAGCATGCTTTTCTAGCATGTCATCTTTCGAATGCTTTTGTGTGGAGTACCCACCTCCTTAACTATACATTTTTTAAAAACTCTATTCTTTTTGTGATTTCTATGAGATGACTCGCCCATATACCAAATATAAAGCTCTATCGCGTTTTTAAAGGAGCGTTTCTCCTTTATTCCGAAAATCAAACATTTTGGTGTGCGGCACCCCCTAAAGTAGAAAATATTGGTAAACTGAAATTGTACACTTTCTTCCTTTCAAACGATCTACCTTTACACCGAATTTGATATCTCTATCTCATTCCAAAGCATGGTTTTTTTTATCAATTGACTTTTCGAACGTTTTACTCTGGAGCACCCTCTTAAACGAACATTTTTGAAAAACTGTATTCGTCTTGGGTGTTTTCGTCAAATTATTGGCCCATATACCAAATTTTAAGCCTCTATCAAATTTTAAAGGCGCCTTTTCTCATTTATTCGGAAAATCGAACATTTTTGTGTGCGACACCCCCTTAAATAGGAAATATTGGAAATCTGAAATTTCACACTTTCTTCCTTTCTAACGGTTTAACTATATACCAAATTTGAAGTCCCTATCTTATCGCAAAGCAGGCTTTCCTATCATTTGACTTTTCGAACGTTTTGGTGTGCGGCACCCCCTTGAGTAGAAAATATTGGAAATCTGAAAATGCACACTTTCTGCCTTTCGAACGATTTACCCATACACCAAATTTGAAGTCTCTACCTCATCGCAAAGCATGCTCTCCTATCATTTCACTTTTCGAACGTTTTGGTGTGCTGCACCCCCCCTTAAGTAGAAAATATTGGAAATCTGAAATTGCACACTTTCTTCCTTTCGAACGATTTACCCATACACCAAATTTGAAGTCTCTATCTCATCGCAAAGCATGCTTTCCTGTCATTTCACTTTTCGAACGTTTTGGTGTGGGGCACCCCTTCTATAGAACGTTTTCGAAAAATTCGATTTTTCCAGGGTGTTTTATCGAACGACCGAGCCGTGTACCAAATTTCAAGTCTCTATCTATTCGGGAAGTGCCTAAAAAAAGCGTGACAGACAGACAGACGGACAGACAGACGGACACTTGGCATTTAGTATATATAGATAGATAGATAGTTAAAATGTTTAGGTGAACTGAATATTCTAAGAATTCTCTCCTTAGTATCTTATATTAACCAAACATCAACATTCTCTTGAATAAGTATTACAATGCATTCACATCCCCTTATACTTTAGCCTTTGTGTTTTCTATTATATTTCCTTTGTGTATTTCTATTATATATATTCTACCAGCCATTTAGATCTTTACTAGCCGAATACCCGTTGAAAATCAACGGTTTCGCAATAAGCAACCCCTGAATAATGTAGATTTTATAATAATTCGCGTTTCACATTTATTCTACAAATCGGATATTTTGGTGTGCAGAACCCCCTAATGGAGAAAATATTGGAAAACTAAATTTTCGCACTTCTTCCTCTGTTTGTATTGTGTTTTTTATCAGATGATAGGCCCATATACCAAATATCAAGCCTCTATCACATTTAAAAGGAAGCGTGCCTCATTTATTCACAAAATCAAACATATTAGTATGCGCACCACTTAAAGTAGCAAATATTGGAAATCTGAAATTTCACACTTTCTTCCTTTCAAACTATCTACCCTTATACCAAATTTGATATCTCTATCTCATTTCGAAGCATGGTTTTTTATCAATTCTCTTTTCGAACGTTTCGAACGAATAGATAGAGTGACACCGGCACGCCCTACAATAGCAAATGTTGGAAGACTGAAATTGCACACTTTCTTCCTTTCCAACTTTTTACCCGTACACCAAATTTGAAGTCTCTATCTCATCGTGAAGCATGCTTTTCTAGCATTTCATCTTTCGAATGCTTTTGTGTGGAGTACCCACCCCTTTAACTATACATTTTTTAAAAACTCTATTCTTTTTGTGATTTCTATGAGATGTTTCGCCCATATACCAAATGTAAAGCCTCTATCACGTTTTTAAAGGAGCGTTTTTCCTTTATTCCGAAAATCGAACATTTTGGTGTGCGGCACCCCCTAAAGTAGAAAATATTGGTAAACTGGAATTGTACACTTTCGCCCTTTCTAACTATCTATCCTTACACCAAATCTGATATCTGTATCTCATTCCAAAGCATGTTTTTTTTTATCAATTGACTTTTCGAATGTTTTACTCTGGAGCACCCCCTTAAACGAACATTTTTGAAAAACTGTATTCGTCTTGGACCTTTTCGTCAAATTATTAGCTCATATACCAAATTTTAAGCCTCTATCAAATTTTAAAGGCGTATTTTTTCATTTATTCGGTAAATCGAACATTTTGGTGTGCAGAACCCCCTAAAGAAGAAAATATTGGGAAACTAAATTTGCGCATTTCTTCCTTTCGAATTATTTACCCGTACACTACATTAAATTCTATCTCATCCCGAGACACCCCTATATTATTATTTCTCCTTTGGAACTTTTTTCTGTGAAGCACACCCATAAATGAACATTTTTGAAAAACTCTCTTTGTCTTGGGTTTTTTATCAGATGATTGGCCCATATACCTAATATCAAGCCTCTGTCACATTTAAAAGGAAGCGTGCCTCATTTATTCCGAAAATCGAACATATTAGTGTGCGGCACCCCTTAAAGTAGCAAATATCGGAGAGCTGAAATTTCACGCTTTCTTCTTTTCAAACTATCTACCCGTACACCAAATTTGAAGTCTCTATCCTATCGAGAAGCATTTTTTTCTATCACTTCACTTTTCGAACGTTTTTCTGTGTAGCACCCCGTTAATGAACATTTTTGTCAAACTGAATTCATGTTTGGTGTTTTTGTCAAATAGTTAGCCCATATACTAAATTTCAAGCTTCTATCACATTGTAAAGAAGGCGTTTTTCATTTGTTCGGCAAATCGAAAATTTTAGTGAGCGGCACCCCCAACAATAGCAAAAGTTTGAAAACTGAAATTGCACACTTTCCTTCTTTCCAACTATTTACCCGTACACCAAATTTGAAGTCTCTATCTCATCGTGAAGTATGCATTTCTAGCATTTCATCTTTCGAATGCTTTTGTGTGGAGTACCCACCCCCTTAACTATACATTTTTGAAAAACTATATTCTTTTTCTGATTTCTATGAGATGATTCGCCCATATACCAACTATTAAGCCTCTATCACCTTTTGAAAGGGGCGTTTCTCCTTTATTCCGAAAATCGAACATTTTAGTGTGCGACACCCCCTAAATTAGAAAATTTTGGTAAACTGAAATTATACACTTTCTTCCTTCCACACTATCTACCTTTACACCAAATTTGATATCTCTATCTCATTCCGAATTATGGTTTTTTATCAATTCACTTTTCGAACGTTTTACACTGGAGCACCCCCTTAAACGAACATTTTTGAAAAACTATATTTGTCTTGGGTGTTTCCATCAAATGAATAGTCCATATACCGAATTTCAAGCCTCTATCAAATTTTAAAGGATCGTTTTCTCATTTATTCTGCAAATCGAATATTTTGGTGTGCGGCACCCCCTGAAGTAGAAAATATTGGAAATCTGAAATTGCACGCTTTCTTCCTTTCGAACGATTTACCAATACACCAAATTTGAAGTCTCTATCTCATCGCAAAGCATGATTTCCTATCATTTCACTTTTCGAACGTTTTAGTGTGCGGCACCCCCTTAAGTAGAAAATATTGGAAATCGGAAATTGCACACTTTCTTCCTTTCGAACAATTTAGCCATACACCAAATTTGAAGTCTCTACCTCATCGCAAAGTATTCTTTCCCATCATTTCACTTTTCGAACGTTTTAGTGTGCGGCACCCCCTTAAGTAGAAAATATTGGAAATCTGAAATTGCACACTTTTTTCCTTTCGAACGATTTACCCATACACCAAATTTGAAGTTTCTACCTCATCGCAAAGCATGCTCTCTTATCATTTCACTTTTCGAACGTTTTGGTGTGCTGCACCCCCCCTTAAGTAGAAAATATTGGAAATCTGAAATTGCACACGTTCTTCTTTTCGAGTGATTTACCCATATACCAAATTTGAAGTCTCTATCTCATCGCAAAGCATGCTTTCCCGTCATTTCACTTTTCGAACGTTTTGGTATGGGGCACCACCTCTATAGAACGTTTTCGAAAAATTCGATTTTTCCAGGGGGTTTTATCGAACGACCGAGCCGTGTACCAAATTGCAAGTCTCTATCTATTCGGGAAGTGCCTAAAAAAGGCGTGACAGACAGACAGACGGACAGACAGACAGACGGACACTTGGCAATTAGTATATATATATTTTGTAGCTTTTACTGTAGAATATATCACATTTTATTGCCTTTTTGCAATACTGATATTTATTTCTCACGATAGGCAACAGTAGATTCCTACTTTTATCTTTTGCGATTGGCAATATTGGTTGGTCTCTTCATTTATTGCTCAAATGTCTAGGACATTTGCAGTGTATTTCAGGTATTCTTGTTCAGGTATTCTTGTCAGGTATTCTTGTAAGTTTTCAATCTATTTGCTTGTCGTCCAAGTAAAAAGAGTTTATAGATATAATATATCTCCTACTTCAGAAACAAGCATACTTTGTGTTCAATTTGATTAGATACTTGGAATTGAAAAATATTTTTTCTAAATGAACAATTTCTTTAGGCCTAGTGTTTATCCACATGTATAGTTTTAATGCTTGGATATTTTCTGTTTTTCTATGTTCGAATCCGCACCATTCATATTTGTTGGATCTTTAGCTTGATGACTAGAAATATGCCTTTTATTTTCCTCATGATTGATGATTCTCTATTTAATACTTCCTTTTAATTTGTAGGCATATTTTAAGGTAGGGTTTATTGAGTTACAACTTCTCTCTATTCTATCATTGGATTTTCATATTATATTTTTATTATACTCGTAGTATATATATACTATATATACATACAGGGTGGCCATACTTAAAAGTAGAGGTGTTTAGAGCCCGTTAATGAGAAAACCGTCGGGGCAAACTCAACCGAATTTGCTGTAAATGCTATTTAGACCACGGTATTTTGATTTTGAAAAAAAAAATAGTTCGGATTTTTGCCACCGCTAGCCAAAGTGGCGTTGTAAGGACCATTTATGGAGTAAAATAGGCATAGGAAGTACAGAAACTTAACATTTTGTTGCAGTTTGAAAAGGACATCATATTTCCATTTTATACGTATTTAGTACATTTTATATTTACATTTGCATCTTACATTTACATACGTATGGCATTAATTTTTATATTGGCATCATTTACCTATGTGATTCAATATGTTTTCCTTGGATATGTTCCAAAAACTGTTTTCTCTGAACAGCATTCTTTATTGCAGAATGCAGCAGATCTCTATCGATTTGCTTGGCGTTCAATGTTATTCGGTCCTTCAAAGTGGCTAAATTATCCACATTCCCTTGGTATACCAAGCGCTTTACATGATCCCACAACTAAAAGTCACAAGGGCTCAGATCAGGTGAACTGGCTGGCCACGTCATAGGAAACGCTCGACTGTTGATTCGGTTGTTGTAAAATGCTGTCGTAGGGCTTTCTGTACGTGCAATCCAATATGAGGGGGTGTTTTATCCTGCATAAATATCGTAGATTCAAGACATCCACGCTGTTGAAGTTGCGAAATAACAAATTTCAGCAACATTGTTCGATACCTCTCAGCATTGAAGGTACTTTCTTACTTCCTTTGAATATTTTACTCCAAAAATGGACCTTACAGCGCCACCAAAAATTCGAACAATTTTTTTCCCCTTTAAAAATCAAAACCCCATGGTCTAAATAGTATTTACTGTAAATTTGGCCCAACAGTTTTCACAGTATCGGGCTCTCAACACCTCTACTTTAATTACTGCCACCCTATATATATATATATATATATATATATATTAGTCTTTTTAAACCTGATTTACATTCCATCAATAGTATTAAATTGAAAATTATCAATATGTATAATGATTTAAATATTAAATATAAATATCTTAAATTTCCTTATATAGTGCTTATTCCAAAATTTCATAAAAATCCTATTAAATTTAGAACAGTTACTAGTGGCCATAATACTTACTCTACTACTGCGAGTAAATTATTACTAAATTCCTTAAATCTAATAAATAATAGTTTAAGCCAGACTAGCAATAACTACCATATTCTAAATAATAGTAAAGAATTAAAGAATAAATTAACATCTCTTAGAAAAATAATAGGATTTCAAACTTTTGATTTTAAAGATCTTTTTAATAATATTAAGATATCTGATCTATATGATGTAATTTTAGCTCTATATAATGCTTATATTACACCTCTTTCAAATCAAATTAAATTTATAAATTTTCCTAAACTTCTTCACTTTGTTATTTTCAATAATTATATTTTTCAAGGAAATAAATTATACTTACAAGTCTCAGGAGTTCCACAGGGTGGCTGTAGTAGCAGTATGCTAGCTAATTTATACCTTTATCATTATGAAATGTCATTTACTTCAATAGATTATACTTTTTACAGATATGTTGATGATCTGATTTGCTTAGTACATACAGAAAATTATCTCATAGATATAGATATCCAGACAATTTGGAATTAATACCTAATGAAGCTACTATTAATAAAAATGTTAATTTTTTGGATTTAAATCTTTATATTGATCCTTCTAATAGAATTGTTACAAATTTATATGATAAAAAAGACTTTTATAATTTTAATATTAATAAAATCTTACCTTTTAATTCCTGTAACTCGATTCAATTGTTTAGAAATATTATACTCAATCAGCTTTTTAGAATTTATAGATTATCTGATAAAAAATTTCATGCTATGCATATCAATAATCTCAAAATTACTAGTAATTTATATAAATATCCCACTTATTTAGTAAATAGTATTGTTAAAAAATTTAAAATAGCTGGATTTTTATAATTCTTTCCATAGTATCATATAATTCTATTCATAGTATCTTATATTAGCCAGTCATCTCCATTTTTTTTTTTTTTTTTTTTTTTTTTTTTCATTCACTTCCCACTTCAGCATTACCTTTATTTGCCCCTCTTTTTAGTAGCTCTTTTTGTATATTAATACTTTTTCTTTACATTTCGCTTCACAGTTTTTCAATTCTTATGAATGGCAACAGTAAATGGTTTTTTATTTTTTCTTTACGAATGGCAACACTGGTCTCTTCTATCTGTGTTCCCTCGATTCCTGTATTGAATCGACTGTACACACGCTGTGCTTTTTCCAGGTATTCATTTTTTCTTTTTTATTCCATCTTTATGTATGTCGTCCAAGTAGAAATAGTTCATAGATTTAATCTATCTATTTCTTCAGAAACATACATTTTTGAGTTTGCTTCTACAAAAAACTTGGACATGATTAGATTTTTGTAGAGGTTAACAATTCATGATTTAGGCTTAGAGCCTCGTCCACGTGTAAGGCGTTTGTGCTTGATTTCGTTTGTTATACTTATTTCGATTCCATACCTTTGTATTATATTTTTCATTGACTTGTTGATTCGATATTAATTTTTTTATTTTTTCCATATGCTTGAGGATTAATTGATTTTTACATTTGTTTTGTACGCCAGTTAGATAGTTGAATTTAGTTTAAGTTTTTCTTTTTTTGTTTCCATACCTTTTAATTTGGTTGATTTTCTGTAACTTGATAGCTAGTGTTTTGTATTTTTAATCCATTTGATTGATGATTTGCTGTATTATATTTTATTCTGTGGGTGTTTTTAAAAAGTTAGGTTTATCGTGTTACATTTTCTTACTTTTCGTTCATTGGATTTTCAAACTTCTATTATATATATATATATATATATATATATATATATATATATATATATATATATATATATATATATATATAACATATAACTTTGTAAGGACAGTTGGAAAGGTCCATGAGTATACATTTTACGTTCTAATTTTAGTATATATTTTAGTATACACTTCGGCTCTATAAATTTACATTTGTAATATTTACCTTTATCTTGCTTTGCTGACGAGTTCGTTATCCTAATTTTTAATTATTTATCTCTAGGAGCACTGCAGACACTTGTATTCAAATTAAACCGATCACTTTACTCTAGATAGGCCTAACACATGCATTCAGGGACATTTCCTTACAAAGCTGTTTGGGTGCTTAAGGACTAACCTAGGAACTCCGTATATGATGGAAAGAATAAAATGTGTAATGTTAAAGAATGTATTATGAATCATCTAATAAAAACATCTTAATTATCTATATAAATGCTCGCCCAAACTGCTGCTGAATTAATATGCACATTTAAAAGTTGTTAGACACACCATAGATGCTTTGTACTAGTACCAGCGAAGGTGAAACGTTTCTGTCTACATGTTCTTGCTGTTCCTGGAACTTTCCCTTTGATTTTATCCTGAAAAATCAAGTAGTTATTTGCCTCAAAAATCAGTTCTTCTTCTTCGACCCAAATCGTCCGAGCTACCCGAAAATGTAAGGAATCTGGTTGGACGGCCGGTCGGTGCCACCCAATTTAGACCGGAACACTGAGGAGGCGCATCTACAGCGACCTCACCTTCCCTACCACCAACCTCTCCGAAAGACTTACAGACACGCAGATTTAACGTGCCGGTACTAAGCGTGAACACGGACAAATATTTCGGAAGAGCCGGGAATCGAACTCGGGTCGTCCAAGTACAATCCCCGCGCGCTAACCACTGGTCTGTCCCGTCTCCCAGAAATCGGTCGATATGTTTAATCAACCTCGTACTAGTTACCTCTATGCAGACAAATTGAATCATTACTAATATTCAAAAGAAATTACACGACACGCCATGCTATTTTGAGGGAAATACTGTATAGGTAAAGCAAAGTCACTTCCGCTGCAATCTAGTCAGAGGTAACTTCCTAAAAGACTGACAAAAAATATAATTAAATATTTTTAACAAGAACTTTTGCAGTTTTCAAACATGAGCTCTGGCAAATAAAACCTCAGAGACCTCCTGACTGGGTTAAAAATGTGGAAAATCCAGTTTTAGAAAGTATCGTGGCCATGATTCATGAAAAAGTTTTCGAATATGGGCAGCTACAAATAGTACTCGAGAGACTTCAAACTATTAAAATATGTAAAATATAATATTATATAGTGTCGTGATCATAAAACAAAGTGAAAGTTTCAGATTCGGAGAAATTAGTATTACTTATCGGTTTCGCCGGTGATAACTAGAGACAGAAATGTCTTTTAGTTTTCTCGTATAAATCAAAGTACTTATTTCATCTTTATATGAACAAGCGTGCGAAGTCCATTGTTTTCCTAACGAAGAAAAGTCCATTTTTAACACTTTACAATAAAGTTGAAAATGTGTTTATGACTTTGTTCATTCATTCATTCTGTCTGTCTGCCCGTTAGCACGATAACTGCCGTAAAAATAACTGAATCAAAATGAAATTTTAGTATGTTGTTCAGACGGTCTGTAGGACCTATGGGAATATAAATGAATAATATCACCCAATTAGTTTTGGATTGAACCCGGGTAGAAAAAATGAAATACATTAAGCCCTATGGGACCTAATTTTTCAAACATTTTTTAAGCGGATTTAAAATTCACAAATTGCTTCGAAAGTTTTAGGTAATATACAAATTGTTCTACAAAATATATAAAAAAAAATTCAGCGAAATATATTCAGTAGTTTTTTAAATAAAAATTAAAATAATAATAACACCTCTTATATGAAGCGATGACGTGACCCACTTCAAAATGATATATGGCATCCATCTTGTGTCAAAATCGTGATTTAAAGTTCTTTTTAATTCGTACTGAGTGTTGTATCCCTCCTAAAACCACTTTATTTTTGCTTAAATTCTGTGCATCTACATACTGAAACAACGCATTTACAATATATTTGAGTTTAAATGCTCATCCAAATTTGATTATTTCTACAACGAAGCCTATTTTCCACCTATATAAAATGTAAACAGCAAAATATGTAGAATGGGTTGTATTAGAATTGCTGTATTTCTTTAACACAAAATCATTTAGTTCATGGAGTCTTCATAGCTGATATGAAGGAAATATTAATTGATTTTACAAAGAGAAGGACGATTTGTTTCGATGAAGTTTTATGCATAGAGTTTAATCACTTGTAGCTCCATGGTCTAATTTTTAAATAAAATAAATTATTATAGTATTGTGATGAATGACATGAATGAGAAATTATTTATGAATGAAATGTTGCTTTTATAGAGAGAGCCAGGCGTGTTATTTTTTCTATGGCGTCATTTGAATGAATTTCAGTTGTTTTCGATGAAGTTTTCAAATATAATAAATTCTCGTAGTATTATGATAATTCAAAAATTGTTACCGAGGAATGCATCAAATTTTAGAGATGTTTAAACCAGGCAATATATATTTCAATGCCGTCATTTGAATGAAGTTCATTTTTTTCGATGAATGTTTAAGTTTTCAAATATAATAAATTAATGAAGTATTGTGATAAGTTTTAAAATATTACCGTGGAATGTATTGCATTTTAGACATGTTTAAATAAAATTGCATTGAAGTTGGAAAGTGTTTCATAATCAATGCTTTATGCATGATTGATCTGTCTTGTTATTTTCTAGCGAAGCGACATTTTACCGAATTTTTTTAATCCCTTACACTCGAAAACTGCAATAAGTAGGAAGTTGAAATTCTGCATACTTGCGTGGAATTGCACTCAGACCTGCATAATCCAATTTAAATTATTAAAACGAACTATAACAGGGCGAAACGCTTATTTTAAGCAGCGTGTGACGACAATGCTTCTTATAAATAGCAAGTAAATAACTTTTAAACAGCTAATTAAAGCGTGTGCACCTGCATGTATTGGGATTTAAACGTGTCCCTGTATATTATATATATATATATTCGCAATTTAAATGTGTTACTTTGATTTCATTGTTTGCCTGCATTCTAATTTGTTTAATTTAATATTCAAATTCTAAAAACTTATATGTTCCTTTGTATTAGGATTTTCAAATATTGAAATTCAGTTTTAGCACTTTACAACATAGTTGAAAAGTGATTATGACTTTGTTCATTCATTCTGACTGTCCGTTCGCACGATAACAGCCGTAAAATGACTTTTATCAAACTGACATTTATCAAGTTTAGTCTGTTGTTGGGACGCTCTGTAGGACAAATGAGAATGTAAATAAATCATATCATCTAATTAGTTTTGGATTGAACTTGGGTTGAAAAAATGAAATACATTGTGCCTTATGGGACTTAATTTTAAGAGAATTTACAATTCACAAATTGCTTTGAAAATTTTAGAAAACATTAAAATTATCTCATAAAATATGTAAAAAAAATTGACCAAAATATGTTCAGTAGTTTTTTAAATAAAAATTAAAATAATAACATCCATATTATATGACGAGATCACGTGAGAAAATAAAATATGGTGGTCCATATTTTTCTCCCAGTGTTTAAATCATTATTTTAAATTTATATTTAGTGTTGCATCCGTCCTAAAACTGCTTTATTTTTTAGGTTTTTTTATGTGCATCTATATTCTGCGCCGACGCAATCACAATATTTTTGAGTTTAAATGATCATCTAATTTTGATTATTTCTACAAAGAAGTCTAATTTTAATGGATGCCGAATGCAAGCAAGTGATTGTAAGATTAGTCGTATAAAAATTTGCTGAATTTTTTTCACACAAAATCATTCTGGAGTTTGGAATAAAAGTATATGAATGAAACATTCACTGCTTTTACATTGAGAGCCAGACGATTTATATTTCGAAGATGTCATTTGAATAAAGTTAATTTTTTCCGATGAAATTTTAAGTTTTCAAATATAATAAATGATTGTAGTACTGTGATAATTTAAAATATATCAGTGCTGAATGTATCATATTTTAGATGTTTAAATAAAATTTCATTTCTGTTGGAAAGTGTTTCATAATCAATGCTTGTATGCATAATTGATATTTCTTGTTTATATTTCTAATTTCATACTTACTTATTAAATTAAGTTTTAAATAGAAGTCATTCACATTTTTTCTACTTTGTATGTGAGAGTCCATTAAAAGGCCGTTTTTTGCTAGTACTGGTTTATTTCTTGGTTGTACGCAACGCCCAATTTAAAATCAGAAGTCGCTTTACTTTTATTACTTTCCTTATATACATAATGTATAAGGAAAGTATTGTGACGGGGTCGAAAATTCGAATTTGAGTTTTCGACGGGAGAGCACGTTTCAAGCATCCCTGATCGCGAATCAAACATTTTTGAAGTGATGTCTGTGTGTGTGTGTATGTGTGTGTGTGTGTGTGTGCGCGCGCGCGCGCGTGTGTGTGTGTGTGTGTGTGTCAGTGAGACCGTGGAGACGATAACTGACGAACTAATGGACCGATTCGAACCAAATTTGGTACAAAAATCACAATCCGTAAACACTGGAAGCCTATTGCTTTTATATGCAATCGAATGTTAAAACCCCCCTAAATTTTCGAATGAAATTTTGAAAACATCGTCAAAAAATCAAAACCACTAATAAAGTTACGCAAATAGACATTTCTTATGTAATTTTTCATTAGAAAACGATTGACATAAATTTTAGAACGCTAACATGAACCGTTCTCGAGATATTGCTCATTTTTAAAAAAAAAATTATCAAAAAGTCATATAAAAAAAATTCCTATTGAGAAACATGTTCACTTTTCATATGTAATACCATGCGATAAATTGGGTTACATCATTCTCGTGGAACTAGCTCATTCCATTCATGAAAAAATATACTTTTAGTAATACTTTTGTGTTTGAACGCCAATAGTCATTTATCTGCTGTAAGAATAACTTATTTCTTAGTGCATAACGCTTGGCGAGATTTTGGCGACGAATTTGGCGGAATGCCGCCAACTTGGCGATTTTTTGAAATGTTGCCAAATTAACGAAAATCTCGCCTAATGGATAAAAATGACGACTAATTGTCGAAAATTTAATATCTTGGGAAGAATATTAGTATCTACTATAAGAAAAACCTACTTTTTTACTGTAAAAGTAGTAAATTAATTACATTATATAAGGAAAGTCATGTGTTGCCCATATCAGATTTTTTCTTAGAATTGAAGGGGTGAGTGCAGGAACCGTGCAAGTCTAAAATGCCAAATTTTCAGGAGAGCAAAAAATATGAAAAATGCGACCAGAAAAAGATCTGGAGTCATACTTATTTACAAATATCAATGTAATTAGATATAAAAGTAAGTTATATATTGCTTATAGTTAAAAAAAATTATTTATTACTTTCCTTATATACATAATGTATAAGGAAAGTATTGTGACGGGGTCGAAAATTCGAATTCGAGTTTTCGACGGGAGAGCACGTTTCAAGCATCCCTGATCACGAATCAAACATTTTTGAACTGATGTCTGTGTGTGTGTCAGTGAGTCTGTGGAGACGATAACTGACGAATGAATGGACCGATTCGAACCAAATTTGGTACAAAAATCACAATCCGTAAACACTGGAAGCCTATTGTTTTTATACGTGATCAAATGTTCAGAACCCCCCTAAATTTTCAAATGAAAATTTGAAAAAATCGTTAAAAAATCAAAACCGCTAATAAAGTTACGCAAATAGACATTTCTTATGTAATTGTTCATTAGAAAACGATTGGCATAAATTTTAGAACGCTAACATGAACCGTTCTCGAGATATTGTACATTTTTAAAAAAATAATGAAAAAGTCACATAAAAAAAAAAAATCCTATTGAGAAACATGTTCACTTTTCATATGTAATACCATGCCATAAATTGAGTGACATCATTCTCGTGGATCTAGCTCGTTCCATTCATGAAAATATATACTTTGAATAATACTTTTGTATTAAAACGCCAATAGTCATTTATCTGCTGTACGAATAACTTTTTTCTTAGTGCATAACTCTTGGCGAGATTTTGGCGACAATTTGGCGGAAAGTCGCCAACTTGGCGACTTTTTTTAAATGTTGCCAAATTAATGAAAATCTGGCCAAATGGATAAAAATGATGCTAAATCAATGAAAATGACGACTAATTGTCGAAAATTCAATATCTTGGAAAGAATATTAGTATCTACTATAAGAAAATCCTATTACTTTCCTTATATACATAATGTATAAGGAAAGTATTGTGACGGGGTCGAAAATTCGAAATCGAGTTTTCGACGGGAGAGCACATTTCAAGCATCCCTGATCACGAATCAAACATTTTTGAAGTGATGTCGGTGTGCGTGTGTGTGTGTGTGTGAGAGAGACTGTGAAGACGATAAATGACAAACGAATGGACCGATTCGATCCAAATTTGGTACAAAAATCACAATCCGTAAACACTGGAAGCCTGTTGTTTTTATACACAATCGAATGTTAAGAACACCCCTAAATTTTCAAATGAAATTTGGAAGAAATAGTCAAAAAATCAAAACCACTAATAAAGATACGCATATAGACATGTCTTATGTAATTTTTCATTTGAAAACGATTGGCATAAATTTTAGAACGCTAACATGAACCGTTCTCGAGATATTGCACATTTTTCAAAAAAATTATCAGAAAGTCATATAAAATAAAAAAAAAATATTTCCTATTGAGAGACATGTTCACTTTTCAGTAATATCATGCGATATATTGGATGACATCATTCTCGTGGATCTAGCTCGTTCCATTCATGAAAAAAGATACTTTGAGTAATACTTTTGTATTTGAACGCCAATATTCATTTATCTGCTGTAAGAATAACTTATTTCTTTGTCCATTATGCTTGGCGAGATTTTGGCGACGAATTTTGGCGGAATGTCGCCAACTTGGCGACTTTTTGAAATGTTGACAAATTAACGAAAATCTCGCCAAATGGATAAAAATGGCGCTAAATCTATGAAATGACGACTAATTGTCGAAAATTCAATATCTTGGAAAGAATATTAACAAAAACAAATATAAAAGCATTTCATAAACGACCAATCAAGAACTTTAACTCTTTTTACTTTCCTTATATACATAATGTATAAGGAAAGTATTGTGACAGTGTCGAAAATTCGAATTCGAGCACGTTTCAAGCATCCCTGATTACGAGTCACATTTTTGAAGTGATGTCTGTGTGTGTGTGTGTGTGAAAGTATGTAAGTGTGTGTGTGTGTGTGTGTGTGTTAGTGAGTCTGTGGAGACGACAACTGACGTACGAATGGACCGAATCGAACCAAATTTGGTACAAAAATCACAATCCGTAAACACTGGAAGCCTATTGTTTTTATATGCAATCGAATGTTCAGAACCCCCCTAAATTATCGAATGAAATTTTGAAAAAATTGTCAAAATATCAAAACCACTAATAAAGTTACCCAAATAGACATTTATCATGTAATTTTCCATTAGAAAACGATTGACATAAATTTTAGAACGCTAACATGAAACGTTCTCGAAATATTGTACAATTTAAAAAAAAATATCAAAAAGTCATATAATATAAAAAAAAAAATTCCTATTGAGAAACATGTTCACTTTTCATATGTAATATCATGCGATAAATTGAGTGACATCATTCTCGTGGATCTAGCTCGTTCCATTCATGAAAAAAGATACTTTGAATAATACTTTTGTATTTGAAAGCCAATAGTCATTTATCTGCTGTAAGAATAACTTATTTCTTAGTGCATAACGCTTGGCGAGATTTTGGCGACGAATTTGGCGAAATGTCGCCAACTTGGCGACTTTCTTCAAAATGTTGCCAAATTAACGAAAATCTCGCCAAATGGATGAAAATGACGCTAAATCAATGAAAATGACGACTAATTGTCGAAAATTCAATATCTTGGAAAGAATATTAGTATCTACTATAAGAAAAATCTATTTTTTTACTGTAAAAGTAGTAAATTCATTACATTATATAAGGAAAGTCATGTGTTGCCCACATCAGATTTTTCATTTAGTTAACATAGGAAGCTGAAATACATAGTGAAGAGATTCAGATACTAAAAACAAAATACATTTAGAAGATGTACAACCTTTTGTACCGGTAAAAATTTGTCAAATTATAGTGTTTGACATTATAGATTTTAAATTACGGACAAATTAAAGCTATACAAAGCTTTTTTAATATGTTCAAGGCGTACTAAAACTTGAATATTTATGAAGAGAAGGAGATAAGTGGTTAAACTTCTTTGAGTTGTGTGTAATTTCTTATCTTCCTGCTTGCTTTGTGTAACATTAACTCATCTAAAACTTAATTTAATTTTTACTCAATTTGGACATATAGTGTGAATTGCTGTTTTACAGGCCAAGTTCGTTGATAAATGTACATAGAAATTGTACATACTACTCCCGTTTTTACTGTTACACACTCTTGCAATATAGCCAACGGCCGTACCGTGCTGAAAACACCGGTTCTCGTTAGATCACCGAAGTCAAGCAGCATCGGGAGCGGTTAGTACTTGGTGGGTGACCTCCTCGGAACACCGCGTGCTGTTGGCCATCTCGGGTGCGGTATCCCCGTGATTTGCGCGCTAGATTTGCACGCTACCACAAATGCCGCCGTGTTCATGCGGAGTACGATCACGTTAAACATGTGGGTCCGTAAGTCCTTCCGAGAGGTTGGTGGTAGGGGAAGGAGGGTACGGTCCCTGTGGATGCCTCCCCCACTGGGTTCCGGTCTAAATTGGGTGGCACTTCCCGGCCGTCCATACAGTTACCTTACACCTTTCTGGTAGGTCGGACGGTCTGGGTCTCAACAACAACAACACTCTTGCAATAAAACAGAGTTATTTCGGAATAAATGCCGCATCCGGTATGGATTGCGCACCTCCTACTTCTGAAACTTACAGTAAGATGGTAATGATGTTCTACTTAGTGTTTCAAATGTGTTTGATAAAAGTATTGTGTTCTTGTGCCTTTTTCACCTGAAATTGTCAAGTATCTAATATGTATTGTAGAATTTATCATGAAATATTTTATTGTGCTACCATACATTGTAAATTAAAGCTGAAACTCTAGAAACATCAGTGGATTCCTTGCTTGAGCGAATCATAGTCTTCGTGTAGTGCTTTTATTGTGATATCGCCATGTTTTAATCCAAGGTCAGGAAAGCATGAAGTGCGGCATCCCTCCCTAAAAGTGAATATTCCCTAGATGGGCATATATAATTATCAATATAGTGTATTATGTTCGGTTATAACTTCCCTACAACGTAAGTGATGTTTTAATAATTTGGATATGTGGTGAAGATAAATGTTTTACAGGCTGTGTTAGTTAAACTTTGTCAGACAAACATTTTGTGTGCTGCCTCCCATCCTCTGTAATAATATACATCATTCGTTGATAACTCCTCCATGATTTTACGAAATTTTAAATTCGTATATGTACATATTAACAGCACATATCAATAGGTACACTAGGTACATAGAGTTAGGTACATATTAATATTTTACAGGTTGAGTTTGTTAAGGAACGTAGTCAAATAACTATTGCGCGTCTTGCGACCTCTTTTACTTATGTGCGTATTGCCTAACTTCACCTTTTCTACAAAAAATTAGAATATTTTTTTATTTGGATATGTGGTGTAATATTTTACAGGTCGAGTTCGTTCCTGAGCACAATCGAATAAAAATTCCACCTGCGACATCCCCCTTACTATTCATTCGGTAATAACTCCACTAAAACTTTACATATTTTAAATATTTTGTATGCGGAGTGAAGATAAATATTTTATAAGTGGAGTTCGTTGTTGAACATGCACGGACTAAAATTGAGTTTGCTGCAACCAGTACCCCTTTATTGATATACATTGGTCGATGATAACTCATCTGAAGCTTATTGAATTTTTTCATTTCAATTTGTATACGTAATATGGATTAAAGTTTTACAGACCGAGTTCTTTAATAAACTTGGTTGAATAATTATTGCGTTCTCCGCGCTTCTTTTTTCGATGATTGTCCAATTATAAATTCTCTAAAACTTAAGAGATTTTTTCTTTTTTAATTTAGATATGTGGTGCAAGAAAGGCTTTATATTGAGAGTTCGTCCTGACGATTACCTGCTGCATAATTTAACTAACCTTTCATTTAAATACGGATATATTACCCTAATTCATATTTTATAGGTCGAGTTCGTTGTTGAACGTAGTCAGAGAACAGTTGAACGTGGTGCTGTGCCCAGACCTTTTCACTGATTTTAAATTATTTGGTATTTCTTGAAAACATAACCACATTTTCTTAAATTTGGATATGAAGTGTAAATAAATGTGTTACATACCGAGCTCGTTGTTAAACTAGGTCGAATAAAAAATACAACCTAAATTGATATATTTTTCAGACGATAACTGTTGCAAAATTGTTTGATTTTTTTTAAATACGGAAGTATTGCCCTAATTATTGTTTTATAGGTTAAGTACGTTGACTAATGGGGCTGAATATCCATTGACTCATATGAACATCTGGTGCATTTATTGTTATGATCATTCATCTGAAATACAAATTTAGCCATTCATTCACAGAATTAATATTCATAGGATTTCATGTTAAAATGCATTAATATTTATGTATTTTCATTTAATATTTCTTATAAATAAGTAAAAAAAATTGAAATCATATTCTGAAATGTCTACAGAGACTCACATAAAAATGCGTTAGACTCTCAGTTCATAAATATCTGGATATATATTTTTATTGATTCAGTCATTAATATTTAACAACTCGCAAAAGCGACGAATGTCACACCAAGTGGCAATTTTTGAGACGTATCATTTCCTAAGGGAATTCCAATCCTAAACTTTGAACGGAATGCATAAAGTTCTTTTTTTATTCCTAAGTATTAATTTTACCTCACAGAAATGATTTCTGTGTTCTAATCCCGTAAATAGTGTAACGAAATTTATGGCTTGCACATACAGGTAAAGAATTGTATGTATTAAGAATATGTTTAAATAATTTTCCGATATTAACGGTGATTTAATTTACAGCCTTAATTAACAGCCAAGGTAGCTTTTGTCAAGATTTGAATAACAAAACTTCCAGAAAATGTATTTAAATAAGTGTTGGATAAATTTTTAGAGATACGAAAACGTTTAATTTTTAATATAAATTAACTCATAAACTATTACGAATAAATTATACAAATAATAATCAACATCTTCAAAAAAGCGATGGCAGACGTTTTCAATATTGTTTTATAAAATCATGTTTGTTTATTACTAACCAAAGTAAATATTGGAAAACTTCTAAGTTGTGGCTATTGAAAGAACTCGTGAAAGGATAAAGTATTTCTTCCATGACAGTGATTTTCTAGTATTTGTTTAGTTTTTTTTCCTTTTCTCCATGTGTATTGAATATTTATTGCATTGTATTTCAAAATTAATCGGAATACTTCTTGCATGTACAGAATTTTTAAAACTCAATGGCACAGAACATGAAATATGAAGACAGAGTAAGAAATTAAACTTAAAAATTAAAAATTGAAATAAAGAAATCAGCGGTGTCTCCAGTTCGATGGAGACGAAGTTTTTTGCTTGAATAAAGTTTTGTAAAATTAAACTTCAGTAACGTTCAATAAGTTTATTCGCGCATTTTTCAGACATATATATTTCGTTCATAGGCTCTCAAAATGCTAAAAATTACTCGCTAACAGTATATATTTAGCTAGCACTTTAAGTTCACGCACCCAGTTTCACCTGAAAACTCTGATCATAGATTTCACTTCAAAATATCAAATCATTTTACAAACTTGCTTTTCGGTATACAAATGAGACGTATATTTCATGGGCGTTATGTAACCCCCACCTCCAAAGCAATATTTACACCCTTTAAAATTAACCCGAAGACAGTTAAAACCCGAACACAGTAACCTAAAGCCATTTTTACCTCTCATGAAAATGCAGAAGAAACAAAATTTCCCGTTACTATACATTCCATACTTTTCGTAACCATAACACCTCCAGGAAAATTAAATTAAATTAATGAAGCCGAAGTTTTCTTGCGTGAATAACATTTTATAAAGTAAAACTTCAGTAAGGTTCAGTAAGTATATTCACATTTTTCAGACTTATGTATTTCGTTCATAGGCTTTCAAAGCGCTAAAAATACTCGCTAACAGTTTATATTTAGCTAGCAGTTTAAGTTCTCGCACCCGGTTTCAGCTGGAAACTCTGATCTTAGACTTCACTTCAAAATATCAAATTATTTTATGAACTTGCTTTTCGGTATACAAATGAAACGTATACTTCATGGGCGTTATGCAACACCACCTCCAAACCAATATTTGCACCCTTTTAATTAACCCGAAGACAGTTAAAATCCGAACACAGAAACCTAAAGCTAGTTTTACCTCACATAAAAATGCAGAAGAAACAAAATTTCCCGTGACTATACATTCCATACTTTTCGTAACCATAATACCTCTAGGCAAATTAAATTAAATTAATGAAGCCGAAGTTTTCTTGCGTAAATAACATTTTATAAAGTAAAACTTCAGTAAGGTTCAATAAGTATATTCATATTTTTCAGACTTATATATTTCGTTCAAAGGCTTTCAAAGCGCTAAAAATTACTCGCTAGCATTTTATATTTAGCTAGCAATTTAAGTTCTCGCACCCGATTTCAGCTGGAAACTCTGATCTTAGACTTCACTTCAAAATATCAAATTATTTTATGAACTTGCTTTTCGGTATACAAATGAAACGTATACTTCATGGGCGTTATGTAACACCCACCTCCAAACCAATATTTGCACCCTTTAAAATTAACCCGAAGACAGCTAAAACCCGAACACAGAAACCTAAAGCTAGTTTTACCTCACATGAAAATGCAGAAGAAACAAAATTTCCCGTGACTATACATTCCATACTTTTCGTAACCATAATACCTCTAGGCAAATAAAATTAAATTAAATTAATGGAGCCGAAGTTTTTCTTTGTGTGAATAACATTTTGTGAAATAAAACCATAGTCTCTACAATAACATTTTTCAGACTTATATATTTCGTTCATAGGTTATCAAAGCGCTAAAAATTACTCGTTAACAGTTTATATGTAGCTAGCATTTTAAGTTCTCGCACCCGGTTTCACCTGGAAACTCTGATCTTAGATTTCACTTAAAATATCAAATTATTTTACGTGCTTGCTTTTCAGTATATAAATGAAACGTATACTTCATGGGCGCTATTTAACCCCACCTCCAAACCAATATTTGCACCCTTTAAAATTAACCCGAACACAGTTAAAATAGAAACCGAAAGTCATTTTTACCTGTCATGAAAACGCAAAAGAATCAAAATTCTGCGTTACCATACATTCCATACTTTTCGCAATCATAGTACGTCTAGGCAAATAAAATTAAATTACATTAATGGACCCGAAATGGTTTTGCGTAAATAACATTTTGTGAATCAAAACTTCAGTAAAGTTCAATAAGTTTATTCACATTATTCAGACATATTTATTTCGTTCATAAGCTTTCAAAGCGCTAAAAATTACTCGCTAGCGGTTTATATCTAGCTAGGACTTTCTTGCATCCGGTTTCACCTGGAAACTCTGATCATAGACTTTACCTCAAAATATCAAGTTATTTTACGAACTTGCTTTTCGGTATATAAATAAAACGTATACTTCATGGGCGTTATTTAATCCCACTTCCAAACCAATACTTGAACCCTTTAAAATTAACCCGAAAACAAATTAACATAGTACCTCTAGGCAAATAAAATAAAATAAAATTAACTTAAATTAAATGAAATAAAATATTCAAACACAGAATAAACAAAATTCCGCGTGAACATACATTCCATACTTTTCGTAACCATAGTACCTCTAGGCAAATAAAATAAAATAAAATTAACTTAAATTAAATGAAATAAAATAAAATATTCAAACACAGAATAAACAAAATTCCGCGTCAACATACATTCCATACTTTTCGTAACCATAGTACCTCTAGGCAAATAAAATAAAATAAAATTAACTTAAATTAAGTGAAATAAAATGAAATATTCAAACACAGAATAAACAATATTCCGCGTGAACATACATTCCATACTTTTCGTAACCATAGTACCTCTAGGCAAATAAAATAAAATAAAATTAACTTAAATTAAATGAAATAAAATAAAATATTCAAACCGAAATCATTTCTCTATAGAAAAGACGGATTTAGACGACGACAGCAGATAGAAAAAAATTATGCTTGCGGCATCCATAATCTAAACCCGTTTGTTCGCTTAAAAGTCACATAAAATGAATTACATGTACAAACAAAATTTTTTTTTGGAACGCAAAGATATACACGCAATTTATGTGCAAATTTTAAAATTGTGGTAATCTTAGTTTTTTGGATGCGACGAAATAAGCGTCAGATAACCTAAAAAATGCGAATTCCGATGTATTGTTATAAAATACATAAATGTGAAATAATTATCTTACAGATTCAGCTTAAACATCGCTGGAAAGAAGTGCTTAATCCTTGCCATCGGTGTCAAAATGAATGTTCTGTGATAATATTTTTGATCGCTATGAAACCGATTAGTGTGAAAATCATGCTAAAATATAAAATACCTCTATCTAATTGCAGTTATGAAAAATTCACACCGAGGTGCACTTTCCCGGATCCTGAAGTACCTGTATATAAAATTTCATGACCATATAATGTTTAGATTTCTCGCGACAGGCTACACACACAACCCCCCCCCCCCCCACAACCACATACACACAGAGAGAGAGAGAGAAAGAGAGAGAGAGAGAGAGGGATAGAGAGATAGATAGATAGATAGAGATAGATAGATAGATAGATAGAGATAGATAGATAGATGGATAGATAGATAGATAGAGATAGATAGATAGATAGATAGAGATAAAGAGAGATAGTTAGAGAGAGAGAGGGAAAGAAAGAGAAACACATACAGCCATCTCTTTTTAATATATAAAACAAGATTACCAGAATTTAAGTAAACAAAAACTCCTTCCAAAAATTTTATTTTAGATGCAGTACGGGCGTGCGTGATGATTTTTGTTTGGATGTTCTATATCTGTTTAAATTGCTCTTCCTTTGTCTCGTCGCAGTTCTCAGCTGTGGATAAGAACTTATGCTGTTCTTCAGGCATGAAAAAGTGTACTTATATTGCCCTCGAACAATTCTGGTCACTTAACTGAGATATGCCTGCTTTCTTCCAGGCAGTTTCGTAAGTTATGACCGTTGTCTATTCAAACGTTAAAAACACTGTGGTTATCTGTGTTTCAATGTCCTCATTAGCTTCCTTGTGATAAACAATATTAATACGGAAATACATTTGTCTGAGTAATACATTTTCTCTTTTGCTGATGAAATTGTTCCATGCTCTAAAATACTATGTACTCATTTCTAAGCAAAAGCAAATATTGGAAATCTTTCTTTATGTCTTAGTCTCTCAACAGATGGCGAGTACGTAAAAGATTGTTTCCGTGTCAAGGTTTTTCCGATATTCATTTTGTTTTTCTCCTTTCTCTTTCGCATTGAATATTTATTTGACTACCTTTCAACACGAAAGGACAATCGCTAGTATTTATAACTTTCGTTAGCACACTAAAATAAAGCAACGAAATAGGGAAAAAAATAAGTGATTAAAATGATAAATATGATTAGACGAATCAGATCAACGTTCGTAAACAGTGACTACATACATCGTTTGCATAAAGTAAGTAAATCGAAGGTAAATTTGAGCCATTTCAAACGTCATAGGCCAATTGAATTTGAGGAATTACAAACAAGATAAGATTGCCCAGTTTTTCAAATAATTTTACTTTAAAAATATTTTTAAAATGAAATAATTAAAAAAAATATTTTTAAGACCATTTTAGATGGACAGTGCTCAGTATACATTTTTGGAAAACTGTACTCTCACGGAAATTATTTTTTAGATGCAGTTTTTTATTTAAAAGGGAATGCCATTCTTTGTGGAACATCAACCGTTTTTCGAGCCGTCGCACATTTTTTATCTGCAATGAAAAATTAACTGAGGTGTGGCTCAAATCGACTTTCTTATACCAGAATTTATTTTTTTTTAAATTTTGCAAGACAAAATCTGAAAAATTGGTGTAGCGGATCCAAATGATTGCAACTATAACTTGTTATCCTTCATTTTAAAGGGCTTGAAAAAATCTTTCGATTGATGCCATACTTGACAATGTACCCACGGAGGGGGGGGGAGTAACTTACTTCCCAATTGGTCTGCTGTCGTCACGAACAAAAATTTTTGTATTGCAACTAATTTTCACAATAATGTCATCTGAATGAAACTATCTAGAAACTATCAAGTCTTGTGAACTTTGAGCTGTAACTAACCCTTTTTATGCACGGTTATGTCAAATTTTGTCCTATGCTGCCATGCTAAAAAATATAAAATTTCGAATAAATTTCGAAAAGATTTGACTGGAATTTAAAAAAATTCTATCTTGTTTTAGATTTTTCAGTAAAAAAGCCGAATACAAATTTTCGTAAAAATCCTTTTGTAGCCACTATCATATACACAAAAAATGGACCACAGATATAGTCAGATATCATTCCAAATATAGTCAACACGTATTCAGGAGACCTTAAAATATATATTGGCATCACAATTTCAAATTGGAAAATTTCAGTGAAAAAAATACATTATACTATACTACATGAGAATATATATATAAACACCTCGGACAAAATATTACGAAATCAGCATTTAACGCGAGCCTACACTATAAGCGCACGTGCCTGCAGAGCAGCTCGCGTATGCAAACAGAACAGAGGTGGAAGTCGTAGAGGAAGGTTGAATGTGTTGCGAAACCTTGAGATCAGTGTGTTTCGTCAGTTCATAAAGTTAGAAATGTGCCGCAAACGACACATCACCGATTGGCAAAATAAAATTGGGGCCATGGAATTTGGCCGGGAACACGACCACAAAGTTGCCGAGATTGCAGCGATCTTTGGTGTAACAGCATCTACAGTAACTACAGTGCGTAAGCAATGGCGTTTGCCAAGAATAAATAATTCCCGGCGATGCAATGCTGGCCGCAAGACGATACTAACGCCGAGAGATCATCGGCATGTGAGACACTTGTCTACCGCTAATCGGTTCCAAACCAGGGACTAATTGGTAACACATGTTAATGCTGGACCTGATCGGTCTATTTCAGAGCGTGCCCTGCGCCGGGAGCTGCATCGCGTGGAATTATTTTGCCGTACACCCCGGCGACGTCTTCGGAACACAGCAGCCCCCAAACAGGAGAGACTCCAATGGACTCAAGAATATCGACTCTGAACTGTGGATGACTGGCGACGTGTAGTATAGTCAAACGAATCACGATTCTGCTTGTATGCCAATGACGCACGTTTCCGCGTCACCAGGAGGTCCGGAGAGGCGTATCTTCTAGACTCTCTCCAGTGATCAGTGCAGCTCGGAAGTGGGAGTGAGATGTTTTGGAGTGTATTTCAACAACTAGCGTTGGACCACTGGTGAAAGTCAACTATCGGATGAAGGCTGTGGATTATATCCCCATCTTGGATGACCACGTATTTCCTTATGTGGATCTTCAGCTTGGAGAGGGCCTTGTCAGCGAACTTGTATACCAAGGCCACAATTGTACCGTTCATCGCGCCAGGACTGTCGCGGAATGTTCCGCCTCATGTTCCGCCAGTCGCGGAACATGAGGTTGATCTCCCACACCTCACTCAATCCTCCAATTCGCCGGACCATAACGTTATCCAAAAATGCAGGACGCGTTGGAAACTGCTGTCAAGAGGAGTATTGCACGTCCGCAGTCACTAGCGGAATTAACGGGCAGATTGATGGACGAGTGGACCAACATCTCTGCAGACACTATCCGGCCCCATTTGGACAGCATGCCCCTTAAGATCCAAACGCTGATCAGGGCACATGGTGATGTAACCAAGTATTAAATTCAATTAAACCTTATTTCGTAATATTTTGTCCGGTGTGTTTATACATATATATCCACTTTGTATTAAACGCACACATAGTTTATATTTACTTTCAAATCGAAATGAATTGACACCATTCTTTAGGTTGTTATCAAAAGCCATTCTTAAAAGTATAATAATTTTACTTTTCCATTAAAGAATAATACCTTCTGACAAAAGAATTAAGTTCTATATAATAAATTTAATATGCATATTTATTTTGATTCCTAACACGAAAAAACCTGTTGAAAATCGGCGCAATGGATTATAAGAAAACTATAATTTGTAGCAGTTTTCTCCCCATATCTAAATTTTTAATCTGTTGAAAAAATATGCAATGAGCACGGCACATAAGAAAATTTCTTTATCACTGTGAGACCAGAAATTGTTCTCACATGAGACACTTTTATTTGAGTATTCATGGTGCCTAGAACGGCAAACAAAGCTATAGTCTTGCTGGCTCCGGAATTTATGACAACGTGAATTTTAAGGTCAAAAATACTATAAATTTAGGGGTGCAATACCAGAGGGGCTGAGCTGGGCCATACTAAATGTGAAATGATGCCATTGGGTTAAGAAGAACCAATGAGCGCTAAAAAGAAGAAAGGCGGAGCTAACACCCCCCCCCCCCCCCACACACACACACCGAAGGAACCACAGACGAAAAGAAAAAGAGTTCAGTTGTGGACGAAATCAGAGATGTAGATAACGAGAAGCAGAGATGGAGATTAGACATGAAAAAAAAACGATCACGATTTTTGACTGAAGAACACGGATAGAGAAGCATAAAAAAACCAACAGATTTATAGAGTGTCCCGTAGAGGTTCCAAAGTAATGGAGGTAGATCAAATGGCGAGTGCATTAAAAGTACGAGGAGGAACCACACACCACAGAGTTATGGCAGTATAAGCCTTTGAGAGATGATAAGCCCAAGACTAAACTGGAAGGTATGTGCTCAGATTATCACAGGTTCTAGACACTATCGTAAATCTAATAATTCTGGTCGCATATGTCCCCTCGCTAAAATAATTAATGAAAATTGATGTTATTGATAAATTGATGTTGTTAATAAATGGTATTGCTTAAGTTTAAATGGTGTGATCAATTTAGCATTATATTAATTAATAATTCTTTTCAGGACTTACACAAGAGGTAAAAAAAATCTGATGTGGGCAACACATGACCTTCCTTATATAATGTAACGAATTTACTACTTTTACAGTAAAAAAATAGGTTTTTCTTATAGTAGATACTAATATTCCTTCCAAGACATTGAATTTTCGACAATTAGTCGTCATTTTCATTGATTTAGCGTCATTTTTATCCATTTGGCAAGATTTTCGTTAATTTTGCAACATTTCAAAAAGTCGTCAAGTTGGCGACATTCCACCAAATTCGTCGCCAAAATCTCGCCAAGCGTTATGCACTAAGAAATAAGTTATTCTTACAGCAGATAAATGACTATTGGGGTTCAAATACAAAAGTATTACTCACAGTATCTTTTTTCATGAATGGAACGAGCTAGATCCACGAGAATGATGTCACCCAATTTATCGCATGGTATTACATATGAAAAGTGAACATGTTTATCAATGGGAAATATTTTTTTTTATGTTACATGACTTTTTGATGTTTTTTTTTTTAAATGTACAATATTTGGAGAACGGTTCGTGTTAGCGTTCTAAAAGTTATGTCAATCGTTTTCTAATGAAAAATTACATAAGGCATGTCTATTTACGTAACTTTATTAGTGGTTTTGATTTTTCGACGATTTTTTCAACATTTCATTCGAAAATTTAGGGGGGTTCTGAACATTCAATTGCGTATAAAAACAATAGACTTCCAGTGTTTATGGATTGTGATATTTTTGTACCAAATTTGATTCAAATCGGTCTATTCGTTCGTCAGTTATCGTCTCCATAGACCCACTGACACACACACACACACACATACTTTCACACACACACACGCACACACACACACACACAGACATCACTTCAAAAATGTTTGATTCGTGATCAGGGATGGTTGAAACGTGCTCTCCCGTCTAAAACTCGAATTCGAATTTTCGACCCCGTCACAATACTTTCCTTTTACATTATGTATATAAGGAAAGTAATAATTGGAGGGTTTATTGCGGCACAACAACGAGCAATGTACGTTTAAATGTTAATTCCACTTTATGAGATGAACAGCCATGTCTTTAATGCTTAATAATAATTAACGTTAATTAAATGTTAACTTTAAACTTCTTCTAATCTTATCGCCACAATCACTATATATAATTATCCAATGTATTTATGTTTCCAGTTCCTTCAGAAGCCTCCGTAACCGAGAAGGCTGACACTTTGTACACATAGGATACACATCTATGATAAAAGATGTATTCTGAGGTATATTATTCATGTACTAATAATTCAATGTTTCTTTCGGAAGGTATTTTCTTTTCTCAATCGGAAAACGGTCGTCGACAAACATTTCATCATTTCAACATTTCATCATACCTCAAAACTGTCTGAAAGTATATGGACAGTGCTGCAAACTTCTTAAAGATTGGTTATTGGATATGGGAAGAATCTTTTCGTGTCTTTTCACATCAGGTTTCTTCAGAAAGAATTTCCTGAAATCTGACATCTGCCTTATGATACATTTTCACAGAAATGCTTTCTTAGAGGATTTCTTAGATGATCGCATATTTAAAACAGCTTCGTTTCAACAAAATATGTTGCATAGAAAATAATTATTTCAAAAATTCTTAGTTAATTATTTTAGGAACATTTCTTAAGTTATTTGTATCATATTAAATTGAAATACTGGAAAAATACAACTTTTTTGTTTGGACTGTATTGCTTGCACTTTTTAGTTTGGATTTTTTTGTTTGGACTTTTTTATTTGAACCTTTTTGTCTGGACTTTTTTGTTTGGACGTTTTTGTCTGGATTGCAATATTGGGCTTGTTTTCAATTTTTATATTATTTGATATATGTCATAAGGTAAAATTGTCCTTATCAAAATTACCACTATAGGACTTACCTATAATGCCGTCGCTAGGGGTGGAGCATGTAAGCTCCAGGTTCTCAAGCTGGAGAGACGAACACACAAAATATAAATAAATACACTTGCCTTAAATGATCAATTTATTTTAATATTTTAAGTTATAGATATCCATTGTATCTTGATTAATGATACTATTATTAAATCTATTATTATAAGACATATAACACTGACAATATTTCATTAATACATATTTACACACATAATAAAATTGACATATATTTTTAAAACAGTTTCTTTTAAGCAATCGATACTCAAAATTGTTCTTTTAGTTCAATATCTAAGAACTCGTTAATATAATCTACTCTTACGAACTGATTGTTCATTATTTAAATAATCGATAAAAGTGTGCCTTCCGTGCTAATTAGTGACAAATTGAAAGTTGATTTACCTCTACTCTTTTGTGTTAAGTACTTATTCGTACAATCTCAGTGATGTACGAAACTGTTGCACATCTCATAACTGCAACAAGCTTCCATTTTATCGCTCACATTCGATATACTTTTTTCAAAAAACCAAGAAACATGATGTTAGCTCGTTCGAAAATTTGAAGTAGACTGAACTTTTTGAAATACGGCTTTGGGGCGCTTTTTTCTTTCCCCCATTGGTTCCCTACCACATCTACCATTCGTTGTTGATGCAGAAGTTGATGATCACTGTTTATGTATGCATGTGTTGTCATTGGTTCCCTTTGCAGCATTTAGATAGTTCATTAACTTTCCTGGCATTTGTAATTGGGGTGGAAACATGTAATACAAATATTGTGTTACAATATACACATAAAAGTTAATGGAAAAATATTGATTGGATTAAAATGACTTTCGAATTTTATATAATTTGCAACTTTTGAGCATCTCTGAGTTTGAATATTAGTTTTTTGCACTTTCCGTATAATACATAGTATGTGCAAAGGAAAAGTAATGCGGAGGTAAAAATCCCCCTCTGGGAATTCTATAGATCTACGCAGGTCTATACGTTTAGAGCATCCCTGAGAACGAATCAAACACGTTTTCATTACGCCTATCTGTGTACTTATCTGTATGATAAAAGACTTGTTATATGACTGGATGCATGAAAAGAATGTATAGAATTCCCCACTATCCACCCAGTTTAGATTATACACTTGTTTTTATTCCGTGATTATATCTGTATTTCGATACCATCTGTCTGGCCCAGCAATTCCTCTTTGGATCTTGTGCCAACAAATTTTAATCAACCAACCCAACTGACAATCTCAACTATCCACCAGTCTCCAACTCTTATTTTTCTAAAATCTCGGGACAAGCGTAGACTACGCTGCTGACCCGATCAACAATATAAATTACTATACGCTCCCTTAATTAAACGTAAAATATTTACTAGCTTCTAGACATCTAGCAAAACGCATTTGCACCACACATAGCGAAATTGTCAATATTTTGAATCCATAATATTCAGGAAAATAAACAGTAAGTTTTACATATATTGGTGATTTTTGCCGACCACCCATTTTGTTGCTTTTAGTCCTTGGACGAGTCGGCTGGTCTGGGCTTTCGACATATTGGTGATTTGGGCGCGGTAGCCCATTGGTTAGCGCGCTGGAGTTGCACTCGGTAGGCTCGGGTTCGATTCCAGCCGCTGCCAAAACTGCCGCCGTGTTCACGCGGAGTACGATCACGTTAAACATGTGGGTCCGTAAGTCCTTCCGAGAGGTTGGTGGTAGGGGAAGGAGGGTACGGTCCCTGTGGATGCCTCCCCCACTGGGTTCCGGTCTAAATTGGGTGGCACTTCCCGACAGTCCAAACTGTTACCTTACACCTTTCTGGTAGGTCGGACGGTCTGGGTTTCAACAACAACATATTGGTGATTTGGCCGCATTTATCCAAAATAGTCAAGTTGACAATAATGAGCCACATTTATTGCCAGGTGTGATGGGCAGAGATAAGGTCTTTTCATATAAACAGGGTGATTCAAAACGATGGACCAAAACTTTAAGGGGTGATAGAACTCACCTAAACAAGCACTTTTCGTCATACAATGCATGGTCGTAACTCAAGCTGTTAAGCACTAGAGGTTAACATGTACTTTTGCAAGAAATGATGGAACCAAAGACTGACAGAGGTGGTAACACATAACATATTGTAACGAGTAACTTACAGAAACTGCTCAAAACAAGAAATTGAAGAAATTACAAAACACATTGCAATGGATAACTTACAGAGCTGTTCAAAACTGCGACCGCCAACATGAATGCAGACCTCATACCTGCGAGGTAATGATCGTTGAACATTGGCGAAATCTCCAGGCAGTTTTCGTACAGCGGCAGCTGTAAAACATAAATTCTGGCAACAAGATCCTCAACGGAATCGACGAGGCTATCCTAGATGGGACTTTCATTTGGACTCATAGGAAAAAGTCCAGACATGAGAGACCTAGAGATCATGTGGGCCAAGTGATCGGACCACCCTGAACAATCCATCATCATGGGAATGTTGCATCCAAGGCGTTTCGCACAGCCACGCTGAAATGGGATGGCGCTCTGTCGCGTTGGAACCACATATGGATTTGTGCTATCCTCGTATTTCCGTCCGCAGCTCCGTACATGAAATGCATGTCGGCCTTCTCATGATTTATGAAGCAATCCATTTCCTCTTATATCCGCGGTAGAACTGATGACGAATGCGATAACAGGTTGTTAATTCGTTCGCTTGACAGCGCCCTCTAGCGCTTAACCGTATGAGTTACGACCATGTATTGTATGACGAAAAGTGAGTGTTTAGATGTATTCTATCACCCCTTAAAGTTTTGCCCCAGGTTTTGAATCACCCTGTATACTATAGCTAGGTAAATTTTCTCAAAGTTTCGAAAGGATATGGTATATTGAAGTAACGTTCTTTTATTCTACCCTAGCGTGCATTTTCCCATCTTAATTGTATGTTAAAGTTGAGAGCGTATTACGCTGCACTAAAATAGTAATTTTAATCTAACGTTACAAGCTATTCTATTTTAAAGAATATTCTTATAACTTTATTACTCTTGCATATAAATATCTGACATAAAACATAAACACAAAATGTACAAGACACAAATATTTTTGAAATTTCAAAATTTAATAGATTAAATTATTTACGATATGTACCAATATATCTATAAATAAAATGTTTAATATAATATGTGACAGTATCTAAGTTTAAAAATATTTTTTTATAAATAAATTATTTGTAATCATGAAAAGCGGTATTTATGTTTCACAACATTAATTTTAAGAAGCACAAAATTAATGAACTGAGCTGCAAAATCAAGATTACATTCAGTTTTAGTTCCTTCTGCAGAAAATAAAAATGATAGTTTGAAGATACAAAGCATACGCTTATGATAAGTAATGACGCGATGGGAGATGCAAGAGATAAATCGCATAGTTGAATAATATCTCAAGTACACGCAATTTCTTTCCAAGCGAAAAATATTACTTTTAAGAAAACTCAATATTATGGCACATGGTTTGGAATGAATGAATGGAATAGAGAATCTTCAATATTACAGCACACGATGTAATATACTGCACACTATACATTGTGTTCGAAAATCATAGAATACTACTTTATTTCCTTAAATGTAATTTATTTCTTTAAAAATAATATATTTCCGTAAATGTAATTTATTTCCGTAAATATAATTCATTTCAGAAAATATAATTTATTTACTTACATGTAATTTATTTCTTTAAATATAATTTATTGAAAAAGGTGCAAAATTTTATAAAATACTCTCACTTCTGGAGAGGACATTATAAAAATATAAATATAAAAATTTATAAAAATATTAAAAGTAATTAATAAGGATAACGTACTGTAAAAGTTCCAATTAGTAAAGATTTTTTCATATATTCGTCATTTAAAAACAAAAAGTTCGTTCGTTACCAATTCCCCGTGTTGAAAGGGCGCCTATGCACCACGTCCACAAGACCCCCCAGGGTACCCCATGGCGAAGGGGAGAAGATTTGCAGCTTCACTTTTATAGAGGCTCCACGAAGGGTGGAAAACAAAAAGTTTCATCCCTTATCTAGAAAATTTGCAGATATATATTTCAAAAGTACTTCAAATTTTAAGGGGCCAGTCACAAATTGAAATTCAAAAATTTTGTGGGAAAAATTCAAATATGAGTAGCTTAGAAAACATTAGTATGTAAATATCCGTCTCTAAAGATTATAACATGCAGTCGTCATGATCTCTTCTAAGCATTTAAACATTTTCCCCAGTACTTTCGAGAGTGAAGCTAACCTGCACCGAAATTATGTCACCGTATAAAATACGAGGAACTTTCTGAAATTCTTATGATTTATGCTTTATGTAATTGTAATGTTGGCAAAACTGCACAGGAATACCAACGTCTGTTTCCGAATCTTTAACCTCTTTTTAAGAATTGTATTTACCAAACTGCTTCAGGCAAGTGCAAACTTCAAGATGATTACATCAGCATAGAGCACCAAGTAGAAGTGGTACAGAAAATCAACGTTTTGGCTTACCTTGCCAGTTATCCTGATGCAACAAATATAAACAGTGGGTCCAGAAATGAGCTTTGCAAGAGAAAAAGTGTGGAAAATACTTCCATGGAATCATAGGCATCCATATAGCATTCGTAGATTCCATGGACAGCAACAATTCCACCAACAACGTGTAACTGGGCCCTATATCAGCAACACTGTAGCTACTCTTTTCTGAGAAATATGCTGTGGATAGATTGATGCCGTTTCAATCAAGATGGAAACATCAATCATCAAAATGAACATTTTTGGAAGGCTAATCATCTATACTTCGCATGCAAGGTTCATCACTATTAATGTGTGGTATGGTATTTTACAAACTTCGTTGCCAGATCACACTTTGACAGACTACCCGATATCCTCTAAAAATTCCAATCGTATTCTTGTATTGATTCTGATTCCATGACCTTTGGACGTATTTCCTAGTGGTTTCAGTTATATGGAGTCTCATCAATTTAGCGGTGAGAAGCTGGTTAAATCGAGTTTTGAAACAGGTGGTATGGTTTAGAAGGACTGTTTGAAATTCCTCCTACATCACCTGAAGTGACCCATATCGATTTTTATGACGTTTCTTTCGCAGACTTTTTACTTTACCCTTCCTTAAGGCTCTTACAAATACAGACTGGCGCAACAGCGTCCATCTTGCTTCCAGTTGAACCAATTGGTGTACATGCCGAAAAGAGGTTCCTTTTCTCGTCTTTTTCTCAAAATCTCGAGAAAATCAAAACCTTCTAGACTACTTTCTTGAATGATTGGTACACATTTTTACTTTCCCTGCAATATATGGTAATCTATAGAGGAAGTATTGGAATCATGCCGAAAGTCGCAACTCGAGTTTTCGACGGATCTACACGTTTCGAGACCTCTAAAATACGAAAAACACTATTTTTAGTGTGACGTCTGTGTGTGTGTCTGTGTGTCTGTCTGTCTGTGTGTCTGTACAATGTATGTATCCACTCTAACTAAAAAACTAATGGACCGAATTTCATAAAATTTGGTATGCAAGTCTCTTGAGTGAGACTCTGGTGCTGATTAGTTTTTGGTAGGATTCGTTAAAACGGAACCCGCCTTTTTTTGCGAAATGGAATGTAAAAATTCCATGTATCCACTCTAGCTAAAATACGAATTGACCAAATTTTACAAAATTTGGTAGATAATTTACTTGTAGGATGATCTGGTGCTGATTAGATTTTGGTATGATTCGGAAAGGAACAACCTGCCTTTTTAAGAAATGGCTCGCAAAAATAGCCAAAATCTAAAAAAAAAAAGGCTACGTATGCTGAAATGTATCAATTAAATTCTTGTTTTATAAGCAATTTTTAAAGAGAAAAAGAATATAACACACTTCATTATACTTTAGGACTAACCGTTCTCAAGATATTTGAGATTTCTTGCATTTTTGTTACGCCGCTATCGGAAAAATGTCCAATTACCAAATCAAACAAAAATTGAATTAAAAGTGCAAATTTAGTGTTATTTGGTGCAATTAAACTCAATCTAACGAATTATTAAATAAATAAATAAAATATGAATTTGAGTCTGCAGGGAAAGTCGTGTGCTGCCCACATCAGATTTTTACTTTCCCTGCAATACATAGTAATGTATCGGGAAAGTATTGGAATCATACCTAAAAACGCAACTCGAGTTTTCGATGGATCTACACATTTCGGGACCATCTTGAATACGATAAAAACATTTCTAGCATGACGTATGAGTGTGTGTCTGTCTGTCTTTTCTGTGCAGATTTTGTATCCACTCTAACTAAAAAACTAATGGACCGAATTTCACAAAATTCGGTAGATATGTCGCTTGTAGGTCACCTTGATGTTGAATAGATTTTGGTACGATTCGGAAAAAAATAACCTATCTTTTTTTGGAAAATAGCCCTCAAAAATCGCTAAAATCTAAATTAAAAACGACGCATGGTCAAATATATGCATTAAATGCTTGTTTTATACGTAATTTTTAACGATGAAAAGAATAAGACCAACCCCATTACACTTGAGCTAGCCGTTCTCGAGATGATTTAGTTTCTTCTTATTTTCTCTACACCACCTTTGAAAATGAGTCCAGTTACCAAATGAGAGCGAAAATTGAATTCAAAGTGAATTAAATTTAATTAAAATAAAGAAACGTGGATATAAATCTGCAGGAAAAGTCATTTGCTGCCCACATCAGATTTTTTAATGCAGCAATATAGCTATTTTATAAACCAAATTAAGTATCAATATCAAACATGTTATACGCGAGCACCAGCACTGGCAGACGACAACTAACTGAACAGGTTGGAATCAAAATGGCGGTTGCGTCAGTCTGTATATTTAGCAGCTCCCTCAGTAGTCAACGATCCCCTTCAGTAGTCGATGGATTCAGAAAGCGATATCCCACAAAATGAACGAGATCGAATGCATAGAAGCGGTTTTAGACTAATAGAGACTATACATTGGCATTAAGGATGAATCATCATTTACTATTTCATCATTTTACAGTTTAATAATAATTAATATACATTATTATGAACAGTTTCTACTTCAGCTTTTAATATTTTAATATTTTGTAAATAATCCCTAAATTCCGCTTCAAAAATATCGATTTTAAGACAGTTAGATATATGGTTAAGTGGTCTAAGTCAAAAATGTTGTCCCTTAATATCTTTGCGAATTTTGTAGATAAAAAATGAAACCCGTTGTTTAATTAGTGAATGCATGAGGACCATCCTACTAAGTAGAACTTTTACTTTAAGGAGAATGTATACAAATTTAATGCTTTTATTACTCCTCCCCCCCTCTTAAAAAATCCCCACGGAGTTTAAACTGTTTTCATATCATTTCTTGCCTTATTTTATGAAGCTTTGTAAATTAAAGTATATGCCTAGAAGCAATATTTAAAGAAAGAGCAGCCTTGTTACTTTCCTTATATACATAATGTATAAGGAAAGTATTGTGACGGGATCGAAAATTCGAATTCGAGTTTTCGACGGGAGAGCACGTTACAAGCATCACTGATCGCGGATCGAACATGTTTGAGGAGATGTCTGTCTGTGTGTGTGTGTGTGTCAGTGAGTCTATAAAGACGATATCTCATGAACGAATGGAGCGAATCGAATGAAATCTGGTACAAAAATTACAATCTGTGAATACTGGAAGCCTATTAAACACAATCGAATTTAAACATAATATGTAATCTATGTAAACACAATCAAATGTTCAGAATCCCCCGAAATTTGAAAAAAATCATCAAAAAAACAAAACCTTTAATAAAGTTACGCAAATAGACATTTCTTATGTAATTTCTCCTTAGAAAACGATTGGCATAAACTGTAGCGTTAACCGCTCTCGAGGTATTGCACATTTTTCAAATAAATTTATGAAAAAATCAAGTATGATAAAAAAATATTAACTCTTAAGAAACATGTTCACTTTTCATATGTAATATCATGCGATAATTTTGGTGATGTCATTCTCGTGGATCTAACTCGTTCCATTCACGAGAAAAGATTCTTTGAGTAATACTTTTGTATTTGAAAGCCAATAGTCATTTATCTGCTGTAAGAATAACTTATTTCTCCGTCCATAACGCTTGGCGAGATTTTGGCGATGATTTTGGCGGCATGCCGCCAATTTGGCGACTTTTTAAAATATTCCCAAATTAACGAAAATCACGTCAAATGGATAAAAGTGACGCTACATCAATGAAAATGACGAGTAATTGAAGAAAATTCAACATCTTGGAAAGAATATAAGTATCTATTATAAGAATAACATTTTAACTGTAAAAGTAGTAAATTCGTTGCATTATATAAGGAAAGTCATGTGCTGCCCACATCAGATTTTTTTATCTTTTACGAACACTCTGTATACAGGCATTGGACTTGGAACGCAAAGGTCTCCGGTTCAATTGCTTGTTCTTCACTTTCTTGTTTAATTGTATTTTATTTGAAATAAATTATTTATGATAATCTCACTTAAGCTTCCGTAATTACCCACTAATTGAAAGATATTGATTTACATATTATACCATAGTATTTCTGATTGAGCCCTTAAGGAAGAAGGATATTGGGAGCTTGAACTAAGGCTTATATTGACAAACGTGAAAAACAGTTAGAGCTTTATTACTTTCCTTATATACATATAAAGTATAAGCACAGTATTGTGACGGGGTCGAAAATTCGAATTCGAGTTTTCGACGGGAGAGCACGTTTCAAGCTTCCCTGAACACGAGTTAGACGTTTTTGAGATGATGTCTGTGTGTGAGTGTGTGTATGTCAGTGAGTCTGTGGAAACGATAGCTGACGAACGAATGGACCCATTTGAATAAAATTTGGTACAAAAATTCCAATCCATGAATACTGGAAGATTATTATTTTTATACGCAACTTTTCGAGTGAAATATTGAAAAAATCCTCAAAAGATCAAAACCTTTTATAAAGTTACGAAAATAGTCATGTCTTATGTAATTTTTCATTAGAAAACGATTAAAATAAATTTTAGAACGCTAGGATGAACCTTCTCGAGATATTGTTCATTTTTTTAAAGAAATTATCAAAAAATCATATAAAATTTAAAAATAATATTACCTATTGTTGAAATATGTTCACTCTTCATAAGTAATATCATGCGATAAATTGGATGAAATCACTCTCGTGGATCTACAGTATTGTGGCAATTAATTGAGAAATGCAGTTTTTTTTATAAAATTCAGTTTTATTCAAGTTTTCTATGGATACATTTAAAACTAATAAGTGATATGACCTTCCCGAGACTTTATAACATCACAGACACGTTTCGGCATGGAATGTGCTAGACTAGCACATGTAGTTTTAATTTCAACGTCTCTGAACCATATGTCAATAACGGCCGAAATTAGCTTGTCCATCGTCGTACAGTCAAATTTGTGAAGCCGTTTTTTGACAATAGCCCACAAATTTTCTATGGGATTCAAGTCTGGTGAATTCCCGGGCCAATCCAGTACGGTAATATTTTTTTTGAGCAGAAATTTTTGATTCGCTTCGAAGTGTGACACGGCGCGCTGTCTTGTTGGAAAACGCAATCTCCGTTCGGCCACAGTTTAGCCATGGTTGGAAGCCCTTTTCGGGTCAATATGACTTCGTAACTGGCACTGTTCAACATTCCCTCTACGGGAACAAGAGATTCTGTCCCCAAACGCTGAAACAACCCCAAAACATCTTTTTGGGCGGATGCTTGGGTGCTTGATTGATGTGGTGCTGATTGAGAGGTTCTCCTTGGCTCCTTCTCACGAACATAGATCTAAATCCCTGAACCACAAAATGTGTTTCGTCAGAAAAGAGAACTTTCTCCCAGTCCTTCTAAGTCCATGTTTTGTATTTCCGTGCCCATTCCAATCTTTTTTTCTTCATGCGAAGCGTCAGGAGCTGCTTCTTGTACGGTCGACGTGAACTCCGTCCGCGTTCTAACAGCCTGTATCGCACTGTTGAAGGTGCAATATCAACACCAGCTGCCACCATGGACTTAGACAGGTCAAATCTGGTTAATCGAGGATTTTTAACACTCATTCGATGTAAAGTTTTGTCGTCACGATTCGAAGTTGATCTTTTTCGGCCGCATCTTCCAGAGCGGTTGGTTCCATCATTTCCTGTTTCCTGAAACCGCTTCAGATCCTCCCGACACTTGGTGTACCCACTCCACATATTTTACCTATTTCCTCGAACGTCTTAGTGTGTTCTCTAAGCGCAATCACTTTAGCACGTGTTTCCGCGCTGATATCCATGACGCTAATGAGCCCCGCAACAACTGAGAAGCTACCACTGCGGAACACCTGCCACCTGGCGGAGGAATTTGAACACCTGTTACTTACCAGGTGCATGCGAACACCTGCTACTTTGATAGTAACTGCAATTTGAACTCTGAGCTAATTTAGAGTGCTTCTTCCTAAGCTTACGTGTGATAAAACGAAAAAAATGACAATTCTCAATTAATTGCCACAATACTGTAGCTAGTTCCATTCATGAAAACATATACTTTAGGTAATACTTTTGTATTTGAATGCCAATAGTCAGTTATCTGCTACAAGAATAACTTATTTCTCTGTCCATAACGTTTGGCGAGATTTGGACAGAATGTCGCCAACTTGGCGACTGTTTTAAATGTTGCCAAATTAACGAAAATATTGCCAAATTGATAAAAATGACGCTAAATCAATGAAAATGACAACTAGATGATGAAGTAATTATTTATATATATTATAGTAAGTATTTTAATATATGGACTACATCGCTTATTGTGAATGCATATCGATGATTGTTTAGAGTTGCTCGAAGTATAAGTTAATTGAGTATTTTGAAATAGTTTTACATGTTGTCTGCCTGAAAATCGACCAATGTACTATTCGACGATAAAAACACAGCGCCAGGGAATCTTGTACATTATTTTTTTATTGTAAAACTGGTAAATCCATTGCAGTATATAAGGAAAGCCATGTGCTGTTCACATCAGACTTTTTTGCATCAATTTAGTTTTACGTCATTGTTAACTATACGCTGAAACTTAACTATAACATTCCTTTGCTTTCTTGCAATAGTACATTTCTCATAATGGGATGTAAAAAATTCTATATAATGCGATAGGTTGTGTTTCCTTTGTGATAAGGATTTGTTTTTGTGCAAAGGATAAGGAAAACTACTGCAACGTAATCAAGTACAAATAACACCTTTGCTGCGTGGAAAATCCACATCCGATAAGGAAGATAAGAAGGTCGTGATCGTATATACAACAATTAAAATCAATTATCCCAATTATACACAAACACTCGAAATGAGTACAAGTAATTAAAATATATAACAATAACATTTATTACTATACTACGTCCATTAAGGTATAATTCATCAATAGTATTAAAACATATTTAGAACTAAGTTCATTAACGACATATATCATTATAATGCAGTTTCAAAATAAATTTAACAGACAAATTATATTGTCCGTCGGTCCACATAGTTTTGTTTCATGATTCCTAACATTCTATCACTGCCTCTAAAATTGGCATCCTCTTTTACACGAGGCAAAGCGCGTAGAAGGGCTAAAGAGTGTTAATACTTTCGTGGAACATATGAAAGTAAAAAATGGCTTACCTCCATAGGAGCGGTGCGGTCGGGGTTGCAGAAACCGTCGCATCGTAGTTCTTTTAGCTCTCCTCGTTCTCGAAGACTTTTCTCCACCAGTACATTTTAACAACTCCTCGATTTTACAATTTTAAAACTTTCTTTCATTCTCTCTTTCCGCCCCAGCCTACCATTGGCTGGGCGGATATTTTCAATACGCCCTACGGCATCACCATTGGTTAGGTTCCCTGATTAAAATTGGGGACATCGAATATTTTTTCCGTTTGTGAAACCGCTATTACCGTTTTCACACGGCATATCATATGGTCTGACCGCAAGGGTCAATCCTTTCAGCTGGCCCGGTGTTGACGCTCTCCTGAAATGCAAGCGCCTCCTCTCGGCTTCAGTTCACATCTGTTGCAGGTGTTTTCTGAGTGTGGTTTGCATATATTGTATATCTATATTAGGGACCATCTTCGTAGGTACTGATCCCTCTCTTCAGAAATAGTAATGCTAGATTAGAATTGAAAATTCAATATAAAAACCTTTTTAATGTTATTTGTGCTTATTTACCATGCTGTAGTTACATTCCTTATATACATAATGTATAAGGAAAATATTGCGACGGGGTCGAAAATTCGAATTCGAAATTTCGACGGGAGAGCACGTTTCAAGCATCCCTGATCACGAATCAAACATTTTTGAGGTGATGCCAGTGTGTGTGTGAAAGCATGTGTGTGTGTGTGTTTGTGTGTGTGTGTGTGGGTGTCAGTGAGACTGCGGAGACGATATCTCACGAATGAATGGAGCGATTCGAATGGAATTTGATACAAAAATCACAATCCGTGAATGCTGGAAGCCTATTATTTCTAAAAGTAATCGAATGTTCAGAACCCCTCTAAATTTTCAAGTGAAATTATGAAGAAATCATTAAAAAATCAAAACTTTTAATAAAATTACGCAAATAGCCATTTCTGTAATTTTTTCTTAGAAAACGATTGACATAAACTTTAGAACGCTAGCATGAACCATTCTCGAGATATTGCACATTTTAAAAATAAATTTATCAAAAAATCCCATAAATTAAAAAAAAATATTAACTGTTGAAAAACATTTTCGCTTTTCATATGTAATATCATGCGATAACTTTAGTGACATCATTCTCGTGGATCTAGCTCGTTCCATTCATCAGAAAAGATACTTTGAGTAATACTTTAGTATTTGAACGCCAATAGCTATTTATCTGCTATAAGAATAACTTATTTCTCCGTCCATAGCGCTTGGCGAGATTTTGGCGACGAATTTGGCGGAATGTTACCAACTTGGCGACTTTTTGAAATAATGCCAAATTGAGGAAAATCTCGCCATCTGGATAAAAATGACGTTAAATCTATGAAAATGCCGACTAATTGTCGAAAATTCAATATCTTGGAAACAATATAAATATCTACTATAAGATAAACCAATTTTTTTATTGTAAAAGTAGTAAATTTATTGCATTATATAAGGAAAGTCATGTGTTGCCCACATTAGATTTTTTTCCTAATATAAGCGGATCTGACAATTTCAAGTCATTTTCAGAGACTGGAATTCCTTCACAACGGATGTAATATCTCTATTATCTTGCCTGTGTTCAATGCTGTATCGAGAAAAATATTTGATTCTTTATCACCGGTCAATTTCCATTTCTTTCCTTTGTATGACTTGTTTGTAGTTGCTTAAAGAGATATATTAAAGTTTCTGGCAAGTTTGTCCTTTATCCCTTGATTTTTAGCCCAAAATGTAAAACTTCAGGCATCTCATACTGCAATTATCTCATTTAATTTTAATCTATCAAATTATTAGAGGAATATTATTCCCACAATGAGACTCCAGATAAAATAAATTATTTAGAAAACTTTTTACTCTTGTTCGGAGATTCCCAAAATATATAAATCCTTCCAAATCGGATGTTTGACTTTGTCTCTGCTTTCTCCTTATACAATATCCTAAATATTGAAGAAAAAGTAAAAATTATATAAAATATATTTCGATGTATGTGCAAATGACAGGAGTGATAAGTAATGGTAATATAAAAAGTATGTCGAGGTTAAGTAATTTATCATGCACACTCTTCTTTTCAAATGCAAAATATCACGTGTTGAAAATTCTAAATTTTTGTGGTTTGAATTGTGATGACTGTGTCAGTTGAAATATGATATATTGCATATGCAGCTTTTAGTACTTTTTGCTTTTGTTATATACAATAATGTATAAGGAAAGTATTGTGACAAGGTCGAAAATTCGAATTCAAATTTTCGACGGGAGAGCACGTTTCAAGCATCCTATATTACGAATCGTACATTTTTGAAGTGATGTCTGTGTGTGTGTGTGTGTGTGTGTGAAAGTTTAAGTGTGTGTGCGTGTGTGTGTGTGTGTGTGGAGACGATAACTGATGAACGAATGGACCGATTCGAACGAAATTTGGTACAAAAAATACAACTCGTGAATACTGGAAGCCTATTGTTTTTATACGCAATCGAAAGTTCAGAACCACCCTAAATTTTCGAGTGAAATTTTGCAAAAATCGTCAAAAAATCAAAACCTCTAATGAAATTATGCAAATAGACATTTCTTATGCAATTTTTCATTAGAGAATGAGTGACAAAAATTTTAGAAAGCATGAACCGTTCTCGAGATATTGCACATTTTTCAAAAACAATTATCAAAAAATCATATAAAATTAAAAAAAAATTCCTATTGAGAAGCATGTTCACTTTTCATTTTTCATATGTAATACCATGCGATAATTTTGGTGACATCATTCTTGTGGATCTAGCTCGTTCCATTCATGAAAAAAATACTTTCAGTAATACTTTTGTATTTGGACGCCAATAGTCATTTATCTGCTATAAGAATAACTTATTTTTCTGTCCATAATGCTTGGCGAGATTTTGGCGACGAATTTGGCGGAATGTCGCCAACTTGGCGCTTTTTGAAATGTTGCCAAATTAACGAAAATCTTACCAAATGGATAAAAGTGACGTTAAATCAATGTGACTAATTGTCAAAAATTCAATATCTTGGAAAGAATATAAATATCTAAGAAAAACCATTTTTTTTACTGTAAAAGTAGTAAATTCATTGCATTATATAAGGAAAGTCATGTGTTGCCCACATCAGATTTCTTTTAAAAGTGTGGATTATTAAGTCCATTCTTAATTAATAAAGGTAGAATTTCAGACATTTACACACACGCATCGTAAAGCAAAATGGGTAATTGTCACTAAATATGACACCTACACTATTCAAAAACCCCATTTTGTAGGTCTGTTAATATAGAAATTGAGATGCGCAAAACAATATTTCATCTCCGATCAGTGTAATTTAATTTATTTTCAGACATCTTAATTTAAAAATCAATTATTAATAAAAAAATATTTTCAATTGCTTTGGAGGAATAGCTAGCAAACGATTTCTTTATCTGGAGAGTAATTTTTTTACAATGGTTACAAATGGAATCAAAATCTGTATAAATATGGATTATACATAATAATAAAAATATCGTTTGATATTATTAGAAGTTAAAATACCGCAATAACGGTTGGATATACACCAATAGAGTTAATCAAGAAAATTTAGGATGTTTTATATGTGCATGATAGTATAAAAATTAATTTTGTGTGTCTGTCTGTTCTCGAGTTATAGCACTTAGAAGAACGTTGGAACACAAACTTCGTAATTTATAAATTTTAGGAATAACATTTTCAGAGCTTAAGTTTTCTAACTTCTGGAATGTCCCACATGCACGCAAAGTTCCAAGTTTCTACCTTTAGCTGCTTGAGATGGCTAATATATCACTTAGTTAGTCAATAAGTTTCTCACAGCTGTATGACACAGATTAATTTAATAAATCACATGTATTTACGTAAAAATTATAAACTTATGAAATTTTTCTTTGAGAGAGCTTCAAAGTTTTAGCCATCGTTGCCCCAACTCTATAAATCCATCTTGCTGGTTACAGGAAATAATAAAACAATACTTATACGAATAGAAACTCCATAAAATTGGTATTATAAACGGCATTAAGAATTTTTCTTTAATTTTATGATATACATTTTAATTTTAAAATAAAATAATGAAACACTTTGTTATGCCTTCTGTATCATTTTGTTCGATTTCTTTATAATTTCACTTTATTAACCAATCGGAAGATATCAGTGAGAGTTGGGATTGTAATCATCTCACCTGCAGCGAAGGGTGGGATGTTGTTGTTGAGACCCAGATCGTCCGACCTACCAGAAAGGTGTAAGGTAACTGTTTGGACGGCCGGGAAGTGCCACCCAATTTAGACCGGAACCGTACCCTCCTTCCCCTACCACCAACCTCTCGGAAGGACTTACGGTCCCACATGTGTAACGTGATCGTACTCCGCATGAACACGGCGGCAGTTGTGGTAGCGTGCAAATACAGCGCGCAAACCACCGATCTACCGCGCCCGAAATGTGCCAACAGCACGCGGGGTTCCCAGGTGGTCACCCACCCAAGTGCTAACCGCGCCCGATGCTGCTTGGCTTCGGTGGTCTAACGAGAACCGGTGTTTTCATTACGGTACGGCCGTTGGCGTTGAAGGGTGGGATGTATAAAACTTCAGCAGTTTGGACAAAAATGTATCACATACACTCAGCCGGTCTCACACAGTTATATGACATAGATAACTTTTGCTATCACATAGTAACGTATAAGAAAAGTATGGAAGACAATCTCATTGCAGATACTAGCATCCATAAACCTATTTCGTGCTTATTATGCACTCGTCAGCATGGAATACTTGACATCAAAAATAGCAGCAAGGGGGAATTTTAGGGGTTGACGTCATTTCAAAACGCCCAAAGTCAAATGTCAAAAGGAAATTATTTTATAACTGTATATTTGACTTGATTTCAAATAAATCTGCATTTTATGTCTTCTTTTGCGTAGAACTCAAATTAATATTTAATGAAATAGAAGGAAAATGAATTTGAGCGTCATGTGTTGCACATATAATAATTTTTATGTTTAAATAAGTTTTAACTAATACATTTGTTAAGTCCTAAGAGCGAGTTGTAATTTACATTTAAAGTTTAAAAATGTGAAATATAAATGAACTATATTTTATAATTTTCAAACATAAGACAATAATGGAAACGCAAAATTAAAATTTCATCAGCGAATGAATGAAGCGAATATTTCTGCTTAGAAATCACACATCAAAATTATTTTCTCTAAAGATATAAATAAATCCATTACAAACTGTTTTAATATATTTCCCCCTTTCATTATCAATATTCACATAAAAGTATTTTTCGGACAACTTCGAACTTTTAAATTTCTGGAACCCTTAATTATTGTACAAAACTCGAGAATCAAGATTGCCTTTAGTATTGGTCTTTTTCACAACAAATGCAGCGCAACAGTTTGACGATAAAAAAAATTTCTGATAAATATAATGATGCTATCTAAGACACGAGATAAATGGTATGGTTTGGTAATATCTCACATACAAGCTTTTTAATATAATATGTCTTTTTACCACAATATCTTTTCAAAGAAATACTATTAATTTTATTGGAAATCTAATATTTTGCGGTATTTCTAAAGTGAGTATAAGAAATGAAAAGCTCAATAATACAGTGTAGAAAACCTATAAGCATGTCTTATGTTTCGTACAATTAATAATATAGTCTAAGTCAGTGTTTCTCAAACTTCTTTGGTCGTGGAACTCTTTTGAAATCCATTTTGATGGCGTAACCCCAAAATGCGAAACAATCCATTGTGGTACAAATTACGTATTCAAAATTTTACGCGCCTTTTTTTATTTCTTTTCAAAATTTGTACGAAATAATCGCGTTGGGGAACCTCTGGAATACTGTCTCGAAATACACTCAAACCTGTTTTTGTGCTGTGTTTTTTTGTGCGATTTCTTATTTGTGCAATTTTTTTGTGCGATTTTTTTTTGCGGTATATGAAAATTTCAATCGAATTGGAACATAATTGACGAAGTTATCAATAAAATAAAAATTAGTAGGTTTGATCGGCCATTTAGTTTTTTCGATTTTTGATATGTATTTCATCACATTACATAAGTATTGCGTCAGTCAATTACATTACATATGCATTGAATTCTATAATCGCATAATTTAATTGTTGAACGCACAAGAATTTCCATGTAAATAAGTGAAATGTGCAATAGCATATTGCGATGGAATTCTTACGTAGCAAAGCAAAAATGCATTAATCGCAAATAAACATTGAAGGACATCTGTATCGTGTTAGTTCGGGTTTTCCTGAAACGAACTGCGTGTCTCGTTAGGTCGCGGAGTTGGTTTTTGTGCTAATGAGATAGTTGACGACTAGTCTCATGCTTTGTTTTGTTTCTTTTAACGAGTAGGTAGAAGGAGTTTACTTGAAGGTAGCAAAGAGTTGTTTTTTTTTATTCGTCTCTGATCTGCGCAAGTGACAAGTCCGCTAAATAAAGTGATTTAATAAAAAAGAATATTACGTGTGTCCTAATTTTTAAATCTAATATTAATTGATGTCCTTCAAAGTGCTTTCACATTCCTATTGTCAGACTACGAAGGATAATGGTTATACGTTTTGAAAAGTTTTGTATGTGTAAAATAAGTACATATGTAAATAAAATATTTAAAAATGTTCGCATGTGTATTTTCTAATTCAGATTCCCAAAGGTTTGGCGAGATTCCAAGTAGCTGCCAAGCCTCGTGTCTTGATTTTCTTTTCAAAAAGTAATTCCTAGTTATTTCGTAAGGTTTTGAGTTATTTTCTACCTGAGACGTTTTTTATGCGGTCCCTATTCATCGCATAAAAAAATACTTTTTAATTGTGTTGCGAAAACTATTTTTCTAGCTACTCGTGAAGTTTTGTGTGATTTTTTTTATGCGTTTTCTTTTATGCGGACCCTATCCACCGCACAAAAACAGGTTTGAGTGTACTGTACATATATATACATATATATGCATATATAAGTATGCATCCATATTTGACAACAAAAACGAAAGTGCGTGTCTGTTAGTTTAAAGACAGAAAATGGCATACCACCGTGGTAACAAAAACTAATTTTTACTAAAATCAACAGTATAGTGTTTCAATGCAATATATACAAGACATTACTGAGGTTGATAGAGATGTTGCAGTGGTCAATATGTATGGTCGCTAATTAGCCCAAAACGAGAACCCGGACAGGATATTCTAAGTTTTATTTATGAGTGAAATTAAAAATAATGTTCGACTATTGAACACATTATTGGATTACTATTATTGGATTTACTATTATTATCTGTTATTGGATTTATTATTGATCCCTATTGTTCTCCAATTGGACATTTATTCTCAGATCACATCTGTTGGGAGAAGAACAAATGCACAACTACATAAAGTAGTTACAGGACTTAACTGTAATCTATGCTTCAGAAACCTGAACTCTTACAGGACGTTATGAAAAGCTCTTTACACCTTTGAAAGAAAAATTTTGAACAATAATTTTAGTGGAATTCAGAAAAAAAATATTTGGAGTAAGGATGTGATTTCGAAAAACTATACAGAATATATAAAGATTCTAGTTTAAACAAATGCAATAAAAGTAACTGAATAAAATTAGCGTAACTTGAATGCTAAGAATGTATAACAACAGAAACACAAAGAACATATTTAAGTCTACCAACCCAATCGCGAAAGGACCTATAAAAAGAACAAAATTGAAATGCATCGATTCTGTGGAACAAGAACTTTGAAGATGTAAAATATAAAAATCTGATGTGGGCAGCACATGACTTTCCCTGCAGATTTAAATTCACATTTTCTTTATTTCTTTAATAATTCATTAGATTGAGTTTAATTGCACCAAATAATACTAAATTTGCATTTTTAATTCAATTTTTGTTTGTACTAGGTAATTGTACATTTTTCCAGTAAGGACATTTTTCCGGTTAGGTAATTGGACATCATAGCCGGGTAACAAAAATGCATGAAATCTCAAATATCTTAAGAACGGTTAGTCCTAAATTCTGATGGAGTGTGTTATATTCTTTTCTTCGTCAAAAATTGCGTATAAAACAAGAATTTAATTGATACATTTCAGCATACGTAGTCTTTTTTTTTTTTTAAGATTTTGGCGATTTTTGCGAGCCATTTCGTAAAAAAAGGCAGGTTGTTACTTTCCGAATCGTACCAAAATCGAATCAGCACCAGAGAGCGCCACAAGTAACTTATCTACCACATGTTGTGAAATTTGGTAAATTAGTATTTTAGCTAGAGCGGATAAATGAAATTTTTACGGGCCATTACTCAAAAAAAAGACGGGTTCTGCTTTTACGAATCTTACCAAAACCGAATCAGCCCCAGGGTCACATCCAAGTGATTTACCTACCAAATTTTATGAAATTCGGTCCATTATTTTTTGAGTTAGAGTGGATAGATACATTGCACAGACACGCAGACACACACACACACAGACGTCACCCTAAAAATAGTTTTTTCGTATTCTAGAGGTCTCGAAACGTGTAGATCCGGCGAAAAATCGAGTTTCGATTTTCAATATGATTCCAATACTTTCCCTATATATTGCCATGCATTGTAGGGAAAGTAAAAAAATGAGAAACATTTCCAAAAGGAGATCATTTGGAAGGAACTTCTGAGGTAGTTCAAAGCCCTCAGTAGGCTAGCAATCCATTGATGACGATGTTCCACTTGGTGTACTAACAGGGATAAACTGTAGAACAATAGATTTGGCACGTTTCAGTTTTAAAATAAACAAGAAAGATCAATCATGCTTAAAACATTGATTATGAAACACTTTCCAACTTCAATGCAATTTTATTTAAAAAAGTCGAAAATGCAATACATTCCTCGGTAATATTTTAAAACTTATCACAATACTACACTGAGTTATTATATTTGAAAACTTAAACCTTCATTGAAAAAAATGAACTTCATTCAAATGACGGCATTGAAATATAAATTGCCTGGTTTAAATATCTCTAAAATGCAATACATTCCACGGTAATATTTTTAAAACTATCATAATACTACGATAATTTATTATATTTGAAAACTTCATCGAAAACAACTGAAATAAATTCAAATGATGTCATAGAAAAAATAACACGCCTGGATCTCTCTATAAAAGCAGGATTTCATTAATAACTTTCTCCCATTCATTTCATTCATCACAATACTATAATAATTTGTTTTATTTAAAAATTAAAACCATGGAGCTTCAATTCATAAACTCTATGCTTAAAACTTCATCGAAAAAAATCGTCCTTCTCTTTATAAAATCAATTAATATTTCATTCATATCAGCCATGCAGACTCCATGGACTGAATTATTTTGTGTTAAAGAACTACAGTAATTCTAATACAACTCATTCTACATATTTTGCTGTTTACATTTTACATAGGTGAAAAATAGGCTTAGTTGTAGAAATAATCAAATTTGAATGAGAATTTAAACTCAAATATATTGTCATTGTGTTGTTTTAGTATGTAAATGCACAGAATTTAAGCTAAAATAAAGTAGTTTTAGGACGGATACAACACTCAATATGAATTAAAAAGAATAAAAAATCACGATTTTGAAACAAGATTGATGCCATGTATCATTTTGAATTGGGTCATGTGATCGTTTCATTTCATGGTCACGTGATCGTTTCATATAAGATGTGTAATTATTATTTTAGTTATTATTTTAAAAACTACTGAATATATTTCGCTGAATTTTTTTTATATATTTTATGGAACAATTTGACTATTACCTAAAATTTTCGAAGCAATTTGTGAATTTTAAATCCGCTTAAAAATGTTTGAAAAATTAGGTCCCATAGGGCTCAATGTATTTCATTTTTTCAACCCGGGTTCAATCCAAAACTAATTGGGTGATATTATTCATTTATATTCCCATAGGTCCTACAGACCGTCTGAACAACATACTAAAATTTCATTTTGATTAAGTTATTTTTACGGCAGTTATCGTGCTAACGGACAGACAGACAGACAGACAGAATGAACAAACTCATAAACACTTTTCAACTTTGTTGTAAAGTGTTAAAAATAACCTCATTTGACGTTAAAATTACAGTCAGCTGGTACATGGAGTCGAACCCGGATTTCTTTATTTGCCCTTAAGTTTGTTTATGCTATAACATATTCTGAACGATGTCAAATATACTTTACAGATACAAGTAAATTATATTAGTAACTAAAATAGAAAACATTGTAGATAACGATTTGAATTTCCTTGTTTTCAAAAAGAGGATAAAAGTTACGAAAAACTGTTACAAACCTTCAAAGGGATCGATCTTCTATAACCCAGAATTTATTGACTGGACTACATAAAGAAAAAATTGCATTCATGTGCTTGTTTGCTCATAAAAATATAAATGATAGCTCAAGAATACAAAACTCATGCTTGTGAGAAGTAACAACGCGATGAAAGGCATTAGATAAATGACATAGTTGAATAACATCTTATGCTCATGCAATGTTTTATCAAAGATGAAAAATATTATTTTTTCATAAATCCAATATTTTCTGTTTATGACTGCATTGAAGGAACGGTATAGGGAACACTCAATACTGTAATATACGGGATAGAATTATATTGTACTGCAAAATTATTTTGAATAGACTTATTTAATCATACTGAGGGTTAAGATATTTAGTTTACAGAAATTCTTTTCTCATAATAAATTTAATTTGATATATATATTTAACGATATGATAGAGAAAGCTCAAAAGTAAGAATATAAAAATTTCTTCAAAAAATATAAAGGAATGAAACAGATGAAACAGAGAATGGGATAAAAGTTTATGCGATACAATGTAGTAATGTATTGATTGGAAATCAAACTTTTTTCACATTTTTTCATTGGAAATCGAGACTGAAAAATTCCGAGTTCGAACTCTGTTTCTGGCCACTTTTGATTAATATGTGAAACAAAGCATAACTCTCTACTATTGACGCCATAACAGGGATAAATAGTAGAGCAATAGATTTAATCAGTTTTAACTTTAAATCAAAAATCCATCTCATTTGAAGCGAAAATTATAATCGGTTAGTATTAGGAATCTAACTTGAATCGCTTAAAATGCCTTCATGCATGTTGAACTGGTTACTATACCATTTGAGCGATACTATACAGGGTGTCCCAAAAGATTGAAAGAATTACCTGTTGATGATAATTGGACAATGTAAATTGCAAAAATGTTGAAAATAAGGTAAGAAATAAGAAAACGTTAATGAAATAGCCCTCCCTATTAATTTTCAAAAAGTTAAACTTTTAAATTTTTATATGACAACAGAAAAATTTGGTCAATCAGAAATTGTTTACTTTTAATGCAACAAGATCATTATAAAACGCATATCTGTATCTTTAAAATCAACTGAATTATGATAAAGGAAAAATCTGACTTATCCCACTTTCCGTACCATTCGAAAGGCTGTTTCATCAGTGAAAATAGGGATCATAAACAAATTGATGATGGAAATTGTTTAGATCAAAAATAAGTTAATATGTGCCAAAAATTTTTATCACAAATGCATCTATATAAAGCATTACACAGACAGAGATCATATAAAGCAGTAGTACTCACTATGTGGTTGGGTATCCTATATATTTTCATCCAGTTTTATCTGTTTTGTGATATGTCACAAATGTACATTTCGAATTTGATATATGGTTCCCATTTACAATATTCAATTTTCAATTAAATATAACTCGCTCAATTTTAAAGATACAGATATGCGGTTTTTAACACTTTACAACATAGTTGAAAAGTGTTTATGACTTTGTTCATTCTGTCTGTCTGTCTGTCTGTCCGTTAGCATGATAACTGCCGTAAAAATGACTTTATCAGCATGGAATTTTAGTATGTCTTTCAGACGGTCTGTGGGACCTATGGGAATATAAATAAATAATATCACCTAATTAGTTTTTTATTGAACCCGGGTTGAAAAAATGAAATACATTGAACCCTATTAGACCTAATTTTTCAAACATTTTTTAAGCACATTTAAAATTCACAAATTGCTTCGAATTTTTTAGGAAATATTTACATTATCCCATAAAAAATATAAAAAAAAATTCAGTAAAATATACTAGGTAGTTTTGTAATTAAAAATTATTTAATATAGGGAGAAAAACGAATTCAATTAAATTCTAACTTTTGCGATATCCTCCAGAAAGAAAAAATAGATATATGATATAATAAATATCTTTCCAAGAGTTTAATTATTTTACATGTGAGAAAGGCTTCACATCTTAAAATTAATTTGGTAGATAACAATTTTTCGAATTTTTTTTTTAATTTTATATAACTCTTCATGATGTACTTATTTGATGGCGTTTTTAATGCACTTTCCCTACGTCCTAGAGAATTAAAATTTGGTACACAGCTTAAATTTGTAGAACATTTTATTCTACAGCAATTTGGTGGATCTTTAAATAAAGATCCTACATTTTTTTCGAAATAGCCTGCAAATAATCCCCGTTCACTTTTATAAATCATTGTTGTAATATTGAAAAAAATTCTGATGTGGACAGCACATGTCTTTCATTGCAGACTCATATTCACGTTCTCTTTATTTCTTCAATAATAATCTGCACAAAATAACAGCCATAAGTAATTTAAATGATATTGAATTTGCACGTTAAACTTAAATTTGGTTCTCATTCGATAGATGGGCTTATTGTCAAAGATGGCGTAGCGAAAACGCAAAAAAACTAAAATATCTCAAGAAGTCCTAGAAAAATAGTCCTAGAGTAATGGGGTTAGTCTTATTCTTTTTGTTGTCAAAAATCACGTAAAAAATAGGAATTTAATTGATATAATTGAGCACACGTAGTCTTTTAAATTTATATTTAACGATTTCTGCGGGCCATTTCGCAAAAACAGCCCGTCCCTTTTTCCCGCATCGTACTAGAATAACCTACAAGTGATTTATATAACAAATTTTGTTAAATTTGGTATATAAATCACTTGTAGGTAATTGAAATATTATACACCAAATTGTGATAAATTTGGTCCATTAGTTTTTAGCTAGAGTGGATAAAGGCAATTTCTGCAGGCCATTTCGTAAAGAAGGCAGATTTTTTTATTACGAATCGTACTATAATCAAATGAACATCAGGGTTTCCCACAAAAAACTTACCTGCTAAATTTTATTACATTCGGTCCATTAGTTTTTCAGTTAGAGTGGATGCAATATCCTCACAGACACACAGAAACACTCACAGATACACCCTTACACACACAGACGTCTTCCTGAAAATAGTTTTGTCGTGTTCTAGAAGTCCCAAAACGTGTAGATCCTTCGAAAATTCGAGTTCCGATCTTCGGCACGATTCCTATACTTTGAATACATACACACGCACACACATATATTATCTGTGTATCTGTGTATTATCTGTGTATCTAAATTCCGTGCCTACACAATTACAATAGTTGTGATTTTAAATGATCCCTAAACTTTTATTATTTCTTCAACGAAGCCTAATTTTAACTTATGCAGAATGCAAATATCTCAAGCGATTGTAAGGTGAGTTACATAAGAATTGCTTAATTTTTTTCACCCAAAATTATTTAGCTCTGGAGTCTGGAATACAAGTTATATGAATGAAATATTCACTGATTTTGCATAGAGAATCAGATGATTTATATTTCGATACAGTTTTAAATATTTAAGTATAAATTACTGCAGTACTGTGATAATGTAAAAGATATCACCACTGAATGTATCACATTTTAGAGATTTTTAAATGAAATTACATTTCAGTTGGAAAGTGTTTCTTAATCAATGCTTATGCATGATTAATCTTTCTTGTTTTTAATGATCTTTTTGCATTAAAAATAAAATTTTTCGAATTGACCAGATTTGTCTAAGGGGGTTGTATAAAAATTAAAAAAGTGTAACATTTTGAAAACTAATGGGAGGACTATTTCATTAACGTAATATTATTTCCTACCTTACTTTAAACATTTTTGCAATTTACATTAACCACTTATCGCCAACGGGTAAATTATTAAAGCGCGTTTCAATCTTTTTGGGACACCCTGTATAATATTTTACACTCAGCATTAATTAAAACACTTAATATCCTATATATATATTTTTGAATTTTTCATACTTGCAAAACAGGGAGTTTTAGCAAAAAAGAAAAGTTGTAAAACTTCAAAAGGATTAATCTTCTAAAACCCAATATTTATTGACTGAACTACACAAACAAAGTTGCATTCATGCTCATGTTTGTACCATAAAAACTAGAAATAAAAGGCCAAGAATGCAAAGTTTATGCTTGTGGGAAGTAACGACGCGATGAAATGTATTAGATAAATGGCATAGTGGAATGATATCTTATGCTTATGCAATGTTAAGGACGGAAAATATTGCTTTGCTTTAGAGTGATATACGGGTTCTTTCAGAATTTATTTTGAATATATTTATTTGTTCATACTCAAAGATAAAATATTTAATCTTCAGAAATGAATTCTAAATAGTAATGTAAATTTGATACATATGCTATGATGTGATAGGTAATGGTTCAAAAGTAAAAATATTAAAATTTCCTCAAAAAATACAAGAAAATGAAACAGAAGATGGAATAAAAATACTGATATACAATATATAAATGTATTGATTGGAAAGTAAATGTATTGCGATATTGTGAAAAGTGATTCAACCCAACTTTTCATTACAAGAATCCTCTTTAAAGCAACTTGTGATTATTTTCCAAATTTACAAGAAAAAAATTGAGAAATCTGTATTTTTATTCCAAATGATCCCAATTATAGTATGTTATACTTCATTTTAAAAATCTTGAAATACGTCTTTTGATCGGTTTCTTGAATTTGATAATGTAATCTTACATCCCCTCGGAGTAACTTCCCCCCCCCCTAATGGAACTTATAAAGTCACGAGTACAAAATTATATCGCAGCTATTTTTCAATAGAATTATTGAAACTGTAAAGTTTTGAATCATGAATAACTACTTTTATGCATGATTATATCAAATTTTATCCTATGCTACCATGTTAAGACAATGTAAAATTTCGAATAAATTTTGAAGTTTTCGTACGCAATTGAAACTATTCTATCTAGTTCTGGTCTTTAGTTAAGCTGAATGTAGAGATTTATGAAAATCCATTAATATTTCTGACAGTCATCATCTTCACGAGAAATTGACAGGCAGAGAGACAGACAGACCGATATCACTCCAAAAATAGTCAAAACGTGTTCAGAATGCCTTAAAATATAATATGTTGGCATCAAAATCTCGAAATGGAAATTTATCGTGAAATTAAACTTCTCTATACTACGTATGAGAAAGTAAAAATACAAATCGAAGTTCAAGAATACGAATATTATGCTTGTAGGAAGTAACGACGCTATGAAAGGTATTACATACGAGATAGATGAATAACATCTTTTGCTTATGCAATGTCTTTTTAAGGAAAAAAACAATTATTTTTTCAGAATTCCAATATTTTGGGGGTAGTGATTTATATAGAAGAAACGGGGTTGTAAACATTCAACACTACGATATACGGGTTCTTTCAGAATTTGTTTTGAATGGATTTATTTATTTCACATAGGAAGATAAAATATTTGATCTTCAGAAATACGTTCTGCATAGGAATTTAAATTTGACACATATTTAATGATATGATAGAAAAAGGTTTAACAGTGAAAATATAAGAATTTCCTCAAAAAATACGAAAGAATGAAATAGAAAATGGAATAAAAATACATGATATACAATGTGAAAATGCATTGGTTGTAAACAAAACGTACTTTAAATTTTTGTTTCGAAATCAAAGCTTAAAATCCCATTTCTGACCATTTTTGATTTGTAAGTGAAACGAAGTATAATATTATATAATTGATGACCGGACAAGTATAAGTTGTAGTGCAACAGACTTAAATAGTTTTAAAGTTAAAATAAGATATCGACTTTGTTTAACGTAAAAATTACAATCGGTAAGTACTAGAAATCTAAACCGAATTCCAGTATTTATCCTTAGATGTGCTGACTACTAGACCATTTGAACGATGCTATGAAATACTATATATTCATAAGTGAAATATTCAGTATAAACTAAGAAATATAATATTATATACAAGGTCTTTATAATTAAAGTTAAATCGCAACAAGTTAATCTGAAAACAAGTTAAATCGCATTACTGCGTTTTCAACAGTAGTTCTTAGCATATCAGGAGGCATGTTACGGACATGTCGGTGTATCACATTTTTCAATTCCGTTAAATTGTTTATGTTATGACCATAAACAGTGGCTTAGATACCTCGATTTTTATGCAGGACGGGATCAACCTCACATTGGTAGATGTGTCAAACAGTTACTTAAGCAACAGTTCACGGATGACCGGATTGTAAGCCGACACTTCTCCATTTCTTGGCTACCCCGGTTACCAAACCTCAACCCCTGTGATCTCTGGCTATGGGGTTACCTCAAAATCACTGTTTATGGTGATAACATAAACAATTTGACGAAATTGAAAAATGTGATACACCGACATGTCCGTAACATTCCTCTTGATATGCTAAGAGCTACTCTTGAGAACGCAGTAATGTAATTTAACTTGCTTTCAAAAAATGGTGGAAGCCACATTGAACATGATTTGTAACACGTTTTAGAACTGATTAAAAACTTTTTAAACCGATGTTTTCATGTCTTATTTCGTTTAACGATATTGCATACAGCGCCATTCCCCGCTGATGGTGAGTTTTTGAACTTTTTTTTTCTTGCGGAAAATAAAATCCCATGACCTCCTGTAAATTATTACCAAGTTTGATAACATTCTGTCCAGTAGTTTTCCTTTTATAGCCATTTCAAAGTGGAACTTTAATTATAACGACCCTGTATATTTACTTGAATTATCATGCTTGCAAAATAGAGTTTTGAAAAAAATTTTCAAAACTTCAAAAAAATTTATTCCAGAAATTATTGCCTAGACTTCATAGACAAAATTGCATTCCCACATTTGTATCATAAAAAATATAAATAAAAGATCGATGATACAAAGATTATGCATGCGCGAAGTAACAACGCGATAAAAGACATCGGATAAATGGCATAGTTGAATAATATTTTATGCTTATTCAATGTTTTTCCAAGGACGAAAAATATTACCTTTTCAATAATCCAATATTTTGTGGTTATGATTGTATAGCAGGAAGGGGTATTAAACATTCAATACTATGATATACGGGTTCTTTCAGAATTCATTTTGAATATGTTCATTTATTCTTCCTTGGGACTAAAATATTTAATTTACCCAAGTCAGCTTTGCATAAAACTTTAAATTTGATACACATTTAATGACATGACAGGAAAAAATTCAAAAATAAAAATATAAAAATTTTATTAAAAATACAAAAGTAAGAAACAGAAAATGGAATAAAAATCCATGATATATAATGTAATAATATATTGATTGCAAATTAAACTTAATTTAAATTTTTGTTTAGAAATCAATGTTTAAAATTCCGTTTCTGTCCACTTTTGATTTGTGACTGAAACGAAATATAACTCTATTCTATTGGTGTCCTAACAAATATAAATTGTTCAGCATTAGATTTTATAAGGTTTAACTTTAAAATCAAAATTCTGTTTCATTTGAAGCTAAAATTACAATCAGCTAGAACTAGGAATCGAACCTGGATTACTTTATTTGTATTCAGGTATGCTAAGTACACTATTATACCATGTTAGCGATGGTATATAATACTTTATATACTTAAGTCAAATACTCAGTATTAACTAAAACACATATTATTGCATGTATTTGCGTGAATTTTCATACTTTCAAAAAGGGATTGCAGCACAAAAATATTACAAAACTCCAAAAGGGTTAAATATTCCAAAACTCAGAATTCATTGACAGGACTGCATAAAAAATTACATTCATGTTCAAGTTTGTACCATAAAAAATACAATTGAAAGATCAAGAATGCAAATATTTACTTATGGGGAGTAACGACGCAATGAAAGGTATTAGACAAATGGCATAGTTGAATATTATTTTCTGCTCATGCAATGTCTTTTCAAGGACGAAAAATATTACTTTTTCTAAAATTCAATATTTTGTGGTGATGATTGTATAGAAGGAACTGGGTACTAAACATTCAATACAGTGATATACGGGTTCTTTTAGAATTTTTTTTTGAATAGATGTATTTGTTTCATACTGTAAGATAAAATATTTAATCTTTAGAAATACGTTCCCCATAGGAATATAAATTTGATACATATTTAATGATATGATAGGAAAAGGTTCAATAGTAAAAATATAAAAAAATTCCTTAAAAAATACAAAAGAATGAAACAGAAAATGGAACAAAATATGTGATATATAATTTAATTATGCATTGATAGGGAATTAAACGTAATACTTTAAAATTTTGTTTTGAAATCAAAGTTAAAAACCCCGTTTTTGACCATTTTTGATTTGTAAGTGAAACAAAGTATAAAGTTATACTATTGGCAGCCTGAGAAGCTTAAGTTGTAGAGCAACAAACATAACTACTTTTAAAGTCAATATAAAAAGTCGAAGTTATCTAATGCTAAAATTACAATCACCCAGGTTCTAGGAATCGAAACCGAAGCCCCGATTTTGCGCTCAGATTTTCCTGACTACTATACCATTTGAGAGATGCTATATATAACACTTTAAATATATAAGTGAAATACTCAGTATAACTAAAACATATAAAATGGAATATATTTACTTGAAATATCATGCTTACAAAGAAGGGAATTTTAGTAACAAAAATGTTTCAAAACTTTAAATGAATTTATTCCGGACTATTACTTCTGGCTGGATTATTTCCGACTAGACTACAGAAACAAAATGGCATTCATATCTATGATTGGACTCTGAAATGTTCAAATGGGAGTTCAAAAGTACAAAGATTATGCTTGTGGGAAGTAACGACGCGATGAAAGGCATTGGATAAATGACATAATCGAATAATATTTCATACTCATACAATGTGTTTCCAAGGACGAAAAATATTACTTTTTCAAAAATCCAATAATTTGTGGTTATGATTATATAGAAGGAACGGGATAGTAAAAACTCAATACTATGACATACGAGTTCTTTCATAATTTATTTTGAATTGATTTATTTATTCATACTGGGGACTAAAATATTTAATTTATAGAAATCATTTCCGCATACGACTTCATATTTGATATATATTTAATGACATGACATAATAAAATTCAAAAATAAAAATATAAACATTTTATTAAAAATATCAAAGAATCAAACAGAAAATGGAATAAAAATACATGATATACAATGTAATAATATATTGATTGGACATGCAATTTACTTTAAATTTTTGTTTAGAAACCAAAGTTTAAATTACCGTTCCTGACCATTTTTGAATTGTAAGTGAAAAGAAGTATAACCCTATATTTTTGGCGTCCTATTAAATATAAATGGAAGAGCATTACATTTTATTAGTTTTTATTTTGAAATCATAATTATATTTCAATTGAAGTTAAAATTACAATCCGTTAGTACTAGGAATTTATCTTGGATTGCTTTAGTTGCATTCGCGTATGCTGTGCTGACTACTGTACCATTTGAGCGATGCTGTATAATATTTTATATACTTTTATATACTTAAATCAAATACTCAATATTTAAAACACATAATATTGTATATATTTACGTGAATTTTTATGCTTACAAAAAATAGATTGTAGCACAATAAGTGTTACAAAACTTCAAATAGCTTATTATTTCAAAATCCAGAATTTATTGACTGAACTCTATAAAAAATTTACATTCATGTCCATGTTTGTACCATAAAAAATACAAGTGAAAGATCAAGAATACAAAGATTATGTTTGCGGGAGGTCACGACACGATGAAAGGCATTAGATAAATGGCATAGTTGAAGAAATATTACTTTTTCAAAAATCCAATATTTTGTGGTTATGATTGTATATAAGGAACGGGGTATCAAACATTTAATACTATGATATACGGGTTCTTTTTGAGTTTATTTTGAGTAGATTTATTTATTGGAGGATAAAATATTTAATCTTCAGAAATTCGTTCTACACAGGAATGTAAATTTGATACAACGCTAATGAAATAATCGGAAAAATCTAAAATGAACATATTTAAAGATTCCTTAAAAATCACAAAAGGAGGAAACTGAAAATGGATTAAAATTACACATATTACAATGTAATAAAACATCGATTGGAAATTAAACATAATTTAAATTTATGGCTTCATGTTAAATGTAGATTTAAGTGGCAAATAACGTTTTTTATATAATATTAAATAAATGTATAATATATTAAAGCAATATATAATATTTTCTTTTATGCATGAATACAAGTTTGAACATTTATATATTTTTTCTATTATACATTGTATGCAAATGTATATTTATCAAAATTTTATATTTTTACTCGCTGAGTATCCGTTCTTCGAGCATAATAATATGAACTGAAATACTATAACACATGAATTGATAAAATTACTTCTTGGTATTTCTTGCAACAATTCCCGACTTCGGTCAAGATAGTATTAAATGCAACTTATGTGGTATAAAATCAGAAATATTTTAGCCATATACATTTCAGACAACATTTAGCTATCTTATAAACTTCACAAAACACCGCCTAAATCGGCTTCGAATTTTAAACGGCTATTACAGACTGACAAAAAGTATATTTTAATTCAAGTTGTTCCTTGGTGAGACTAAGGAAAAGTTTCCTGATCTAATATTATTGCTTGTTTTGATAAAAGTTTCACCATTTTAGATTAAGTGTTTCACAAGATATTTAGCTTAAAAGAACTGTACTTTTGAATTTTATATACGAGTATTAAATCGGTACTAAATCTAAAACATATTTAGCCATAAATATGCTCCTTATTAGAGCTGAACAAATCACAAAAATATGAAAATCCGTTTGGCCGTTCTCCCGTTATAAGCATTCACAGCAGACAGACAAAAACTTTATAATTTTTGTCAGGTCACACATTGCTTGAGGATGATTACTTACACTAGAACATTAATTGAATTCAACTTTATTGCCTGGGAAAAATCAATCAAATTCATTGCATGGTTCAGAAGATATTTACGTTATATTGAAATTGTAATTGTGCCTTAAGTGTTTAGTCAAATATTTTTAATTTGTGTTGCCATCGGAAATATTTTGAGAGGAGACATTTGCTGCCAAAAGTACTAGTTCATGTAGGATTTAATTCTGTGTTTGTTATTTGCTCAATTAGTTAATAAGAAGATAAAATTTTAATTTTTGTATTTCAGAGAAATATAATCTATAGGATTCTATAGCTTTAATAGAAGTTTCGGATTTCATACCTAGTGCTGAAGTCTCAGATATTAAAAAATTGGATTCTGATAAACTGATAGTTTTAGTAATGTTCATTTTTAGCCAAAGGGTAAATTTTTATTAATATACTTCAAAATATTCATGTAATTAGTTTAATCTGAATGGTATATTATATAATTATTGTTAATAACTGATTTATATACTACATGCAGGTGCTGGCGATGTGTTTGAAAATTCCAATAATGAAGTTTCTGGTGGTGATGATTCTGATATAGCATTTCTCCTTACAATATTTATTATAAAGAGAAATTGATATCTTATTTAGAATTTATTGATTCTAGTTTTAATTCGCTTTGTTGACAACTAGTGCTGATGGTGTATGTGATATGGTTTCTGCGGTCGGAGATTTCGGATGATACTTGCATTAACAAAGCTTTTAGAAAATGTGTCAATAATTAAGATAAGTTGTTTGATGATATCTGTGATAAGAAATCTGTAACTAAAGAAGATATGTTGAATTTTGGAAGCAAATGTTCAAAATAATAAAGTCGAGTATAACATAGGATTCTCATAGAATATTGAAGAGTTGGTGGAAATGGTTAATTAAATGGTGTATATAAGATAATCATAATTATATTCTTATAATATATTATAATAGAGGAAAAACTTCGTAGCAATATTGTTGGTATTAATACAGTGATCAAATACGTCTGTTGCGTGGACTATTCAGATGCTATTGACAAAGTTAGTGTTTCATATTTGGATATTAGAATAAATGGCTATCAGATTGATTCAGACAGTGCTTTGAATACTGACGTAAATGCCATGAACAAAGTAAATATCTTAACTACATCTAAACCCTTAGACTGTTGTAGTCGAAACCCAGACCGTCCGACCTACCAGAAAGGTGTAAGGTGACTGTTTGGACGGTCGGGAAGTGCCACCCAATTTAGACCGGAACCCAGTGGGGGAAGCATCCACAGGGACCGTTCCCTCCTTCCCCTACCACCAACCTCTCGGAAGGACTTTCGAACCCACATGTGTAACGCGATCGTACTCCGCATGAACACGGCGGCAGTTTTGGCAGTGGCTGGAATTGAACCCGGGCCTACCGAGTGCAACTCCAGAGCGCTAACCAATGGGCTACCGCGCCCCTAAACCCTTAGACTGTTGTTGTTGTTGAGACCCAGACCGCCCGACCTACCAGAAAGGTGTAAGGCAACTGCTTGGACGGCCGGGAAGTGCCACCCAATTTAGACCGGAACCCAACGGGGGAGGCATCCACAGGGACCGTACCCTCCTTCCCCTGCCACCAACCTCTCGGAAGGACTTACGGACCCACATGTTTAACGTGATCGTACTCCGCGTGAACACGGCGGCAGTTTTTTGGCAGTGGCTGGAATCGAACCCGGGCCTACCGAGTGCAACTCCAGCGCGCTAACCAATGGGCTTCCGCGCCCCCAAAAAACCCTTAGACTGTGTAATTTCTGACATTAACAATCCTTAAAGACAACTGCATAATTTTAAAACAAAAGTAATTATTAATGGAATAAAAAAAATATCCACATTATCAGCTGCACAACAAAAACCATACTAATTGAGCAATTTGTATGTAATAGGATTGAAACTAAATTTGAACCTTATACATATTTTAATATTGATGTTGTTGAAAACAATTGGGATTTGTTGCTGTATTGAGATTTGTTTGCCTGAGGATATTTTTTTCTGTGGGGAGGAGAGGGGGTTGTCTTCGTACAACACAATCACATTGTCAAAAAGTCCAATAAATCTGCAAAGCCATGTGCTAAGTGATTCTTTTTTCTCTAGCGTCCTGTCTTCAGTTTCGGTTTAAAAATCCATTACCAAAATGTGAGAGGTTTCAGATTTAAAACTTCTGATGTATATTTATCGATATTGTTACACAGTTATGACGTTTAATATCTACCCAACGCATGCCCTTATGATCGGTTATACAACATTGAATTATTATTTGATAATAGACTAGAATGAACTTCTCAGTGTCGCCTTTTAACACTTTACAACATAGTTGAAAAGTGTTTAACGTGACTTTGTTCATTCTGTCTGCCTGTCTGTCTGTCTGTTTGTCCGTTAGCACGATAACTGCCGTAAAAATGACTTTATCAAAATGAAATGTTAGTATGTTTTTCAGACGGCCAGTGGAACCTATTTGAATATAAATGAATAATATCATCCAATTAGTTTTGTATTGAACTCGGGTTGAAAAACTAAAATACGTTGAACCCTATGGGACCTAATTTTTCAAATATTTTTTAAGCAAATTCAAAATTCACAAATTGCTTCGAAAGTTTTAGGAAATATTCAAATCATCCCATAACATATATAAAAAAATTTCAGCAAAATATATTCTGTAGTTTTTTGAATAAAAATTAAAATAATAATTACACTCTTTATATGAAGAGATCACATGACCATTAAATAAAGAGATCAAGCAGAATCCGCAGATAAACTAAATCCGCTATTGAATCCGCAGCTAAATTAAAACATTCAGCCATTCTCATTTCCTCAACAATTAATATACATTTGGACTCATATAACAAAAATTAAACATCACAAATTATTTTAAATAAATTGCATGTATTGAATATTGCCGTATTTTGTTATATAGTTCTTTTAAAAACGAATCAAATGTTGCAAGAAGCGCGTTTCGAGACTCTAGAATACGAAAAAACTATTTTTAGCGTGACTTCTGCGTGTGTGTCTGTCTGTCTGTGTAGATTTTGTATTCACTCTAACTGAAAAACTAATTGGCCGAATTTCATAAAATTTGGTAGGTAAGTAACTTGTGGGTGAATCTGGTGCAGATTGCTTTTGGTTACGATTCGGGATAAAAAAAAACGCCTTTGTTTGCAAAATGGCCCGCAAAAGCTTGTATCCACTCTAGCTGAAAAACTAATGGACTGAATTTCACAAAATTCGGCAGATAAGTGGCTTGTGGAGCACCCTGGTGTTGATTAGATTTTGGTGCGATTCGGAAAAACATAACCTGTCTTTTTCTGCAAAATGGCCCGCAAAATCTAAAATAAAAATTACGTATGCTCAAATATATCCATTGAATGCATGTTTCATACGTAATTTTTAACGAAGAAAAGAATAAGATCAACCCCATTACACTAGGACTAGCCGTTCTCGAGATATTTCAGTTTTTCGTGTTTTCGCTGCGCCACCTTTGAAAATAAGTCCAGTTACCAAATGAAAACTAAAATTGAATTAAAAGTGAATTAAATTGAATTAAAATAAAGAGGGCGTGAATATAAGTCTGCAGAGAAAGTCGTGTGCTGCTCTCATTAGATTTTTTGATCCACGGACCACATTCGAGTCAGTTGGAGACTCGAGAATCGCATATGCAAAATCGCTTATACTCGTAAATAAACAAAAATAATTGCATTCCAATGTTGTGATAAAAACGATGAAACGTCTGCTATGGATAGAATAATTGAAATTCTAAAGGAAGAATATTTTTTTAAAAATTTAAAGTATAAAATCAAAATATAATATTAATCAAGTTAAAAAATAAAATCATGAAATAATTATGCCATTCAGAAACAAACCGCTGCATATTTACACCGATGTGTTTCTCATTCACTAAAAACTACATTGTTCGAATGAAGATGTGTAACTGTTTAAAAATAATTTCGGATAGTGGCTTTGTAATTAAGATAAAAATAAAAAAGAGAGAAATGCACAAGTAAGAAATAAATTTTCAAAATTAATAATTAAAATTATTCACTTTATTTTTATGGAAATATAGGAATATTATTTTACTTTTATGAAATTATAATAGAATATTATTAACGATTTAATTGTTACCTATTGTGCAAAATATAAAATAAGCCTCATTATAGATAATAACATATTCTAATCTCCTAAATCTCATTTTACATAATAGAAATTGATATTGATTAAAATAGGAAACATATTAAAAAATTAACTAACAAATTGTCTTGCATGATATTGATAAAATGTGAAAAATGATAATTATTTGACATGTGTGTATACTATTTGTCTAATACTAAAAATATTGTTGGTTTTTTCTTTTATCTTTAAAAACCTGCAGATGCCGCAAATTATAGTTGCAAATCCGAATTCCCATTGATTTGTTTAAGAAATTATCACAAGTCTCATTTACGAAAATTTAATCAAAATTCTAACACATCCTAGGTTGTCCGGCCGTCCAAATAGTTGCTCTTAGTCCTCTGGACGAGTCGGACGGTCTGGGTCTTCTACATCCTAGGCTGTAACCGGTGCAATTCTAACACATCCTAGGCTGTCCGGCCGTCCAAATAGTTGCTCTTAGTCCTCTGGACGAGTCGGACGGTCTGGGTCTTCTACATCCTAGGCTGTAACCGGTGCATCCATTCATAGTTGCACACATATTTACTCAAACTTGAATACCTTTTAGAAAACTAAAATTCATAAAGATCTCCACCTCCTTGGAGGGAGGTACTCTGCTGATACTGGCCACCTATTAATCAAAAGTGTTTACGAACTAGAAAATTATGCTGTTATCACATCGCAGCTCTCTCTCTCTCTTTCTCTCTCAATCTCTCTCAAACACATGCACACACATTCTCTCTCTCTCTAGCAAGGAAAGCTGAGTAAGAAGGAGTGACTCTGTTATTAGTTCTCAAATCGATAGCGTATATTTTTTCAGCGAAGAATTAAAGGGGTAATATTCTGTCACTTCCCACGGAATATTGCATAATTTCTAGGAATAGCTGAAATGGATCGCTAAGCAAAACACATAAAGCGGTTAGACTGAGGGAAAGAGAAGAAGACGTAACCTGTATCATCAATTTTGTCAGAGAAAAAAATCTAAACTACAACTCTGACATAGAAAATGGTGTTCCAATCGTAAAGATATCCTTAATTGGAAAGAATATGTGCGAGGCTTTTGAATTCTGAGGGTGTTCCGTTTAGCAATTTGAACGTATAACTATAGGGTAATAAGCTGGGAATGCAAAATGGAATAAGGATAGAATGTTCTCGTTTATTACTTTTATCTTGTATATATTTTGATTGAAGTGTGAGAAACATATTTTTCGAAAAGCCAGCTACATATTGGGAAAGTTCTCCACATATGGAAAATACGATTTTGTACAAATAAAAAAAAAGTCTAAAGTTTGTTATGCTAAGATTAAAATATAAACTCATCACGATAAATGCATCCTCGAAACAGTTTATTTATTTATGCTTAACTACGTTGTTTCAGTTTATCCTCATTGATTACAAGCAGAGATCGAGATAACGCTTCTATATGCGTATTTCACGCTATAAAATAAGCAAATACGCTTTATAAATTAAGTAATGCGTATTTTTACGCATCGATTTTGTAAAAAAAAAGAAAATATATTTTTTAGAATCGCAAAATTAAACAGATGTAGTTTGAATATAAATTTAATTTTGAGAAAGCAGTTCCTTTATAGAAAAGCCAAATGCAAAGAAGGTTGGAACTTTAAAAGAAAAATTATTTTACTTAATAGGTTTTTTGCTTTATTTTTCCCTTGTTTGTTTACAACCATATGGAGAAATAAGCCAAAGGAAAGGTAGCAATTTTAAGATATTTCATCATAAATTATATGATAAGTTATTTTTATGAAAAAAAACATTGTTAATTATACAATGACGAACTTATAATTCAAGATTGCTACTGTAATTGGAAAATTGACAGGACATTAAAAAAATGTGATCCTAGAAGTCCAAAATTTAGTAAACATTTTAAAACTCATTTCATAAAGTTTATAAGGTATATTAATTGTGCTTTCAGATGCACAATGTATTTTGTTTAATAACACAAATAAAAAGCACAGTACATTGATTAATTTTTTTTAGCGTAGAAAAGTCAGAAATTTATATTCTGTTGGGCGATGACCCTGTAATTTTTTTTGTACAAAATGCAATAAATACCTGAAAATTTGAAGGTAATTGCACATTTGTTATAGATTACTCCTCTGGAAAGGAAAATACTCCTTTAAAGCAAGCCAGTGAGTATTTTTACCGTGAAAAATTCTAGCTCGATCTCTGATTACAAGTATGATTATACTGCTTATTTACATAACTGTACTCTTTATTTGGTACATTGTTCTCGAACGGTATATATAATTTATAGCTCGTTTGGTTAAACGAAGCAAATATTTTATATATATTATATTAATAAAACATTATCGGTATATATTAAAAGTTCTACATAAATATTTAATTCTATAGTTTTAGCAATAACATGATCTGCAAGGGCGATAACTGCTCCTTATATAGGATTTTAAATGATTGTCCAGGTGATATTCGTTAAAAAAAATATCAATGACCCTTTGGCCATAAATAAAATAAAAATTTAAACACGATATCACAGAATTAATGTCGATGCGAAATCCACACCGAAAAATTATATCAATTTTTTAAAATTTTCACTCCTGATTTTTTACTTGTTGAAATAGTGATTCGGAATGAAATCATCTAATTAATATTTTACACATTCCCCACTTTCATATTTATTGAAAATAAGAACTCTTTCCTAAAGTGTTCAATATTCTGAAACATATACTGATTTAACAAAAATAGGCGTGGTCAAATATACTATTCACACACGTTAGCCCAACTTTTTACAATTCAGTTTTGTCCTTATGTTTTAACTAATGCTTTTCATTATAATCAAACATAATTATCAGTATTTTCAATTTGTTTGATTTGGGATAGGATTGTATTGTCCCCAAAATATTCAAAACTCATTTAAAGTGCTATATGCATTTCTCAGGTAAAGCTACGCCTTAAAGTGATTCTAATGTGTAATAAAAGCTATTTTTAAAAATTATACGAAATGTTGATGAAATAAAGGAAATGGACCTCTGCATAATTGCAACTTCCAGAATTTGCTGCTTTGTGTATGGTAAAAAACAGCGGCTCTGGATATACAGTCCGTCAAGTGAAAGAGAAAATAGAACTTATGATCTGAAAATAAACATATAGCAGTTAGAATTGGTATTTCACACTCCTATTTCATAAAACTAGCTATTACGACCACTAATAAATTGAAAATTATATCTTATAACATGAGTAATTTTAAGCCAATTTTGAATTAATTTCTTAATTGGTTTTCTGGATGAAATTACGAAAACCTTATTTGAGATATTAAAATGATTTTATAAAAGCATAAATATTTCTCACTGGGCACTTAATACAGGGAATTTAATCTCGATACATGGCAGAAAAATATGTTTAAAATATTTCTTAATGTGTTTCATCTATCACGCTGTTTAACTTTTGGGTCACGTGCCAAACACAAAATAATTTGTCAACACGATTTAATAACGAAAAAAGCTTTGTAAATTATAATTTACCATCGAGCATCATTTATTTATGTGTTTATTCAATTTTTGAAATTTTAAACCAAGTTTAACTCTTTGTTTTAAAATAAAAGTATGTACAGCTACGGAAAAAAAAACGCTCCACCCTCTGTTAATAGAGCATCGTTCATCGTAGGGAAAATTGAAAGATACCATTCGATTAGGAATAACATCCTCTACAAATTAATGTGCGTAAAATTTGCATAAGGGGCCGTCTTTATCTAAACGCGCACAAACTTTGAAATTTTCAATGGCAACACCCAATTTTGACGTCACCCACAAGTTCTGGACCCTCAAATTAATCCAAATTCAAATTTTCACGACGTTTCTAGCTTTATATCCGAAGATATTCAGTATTCTGGAATGTGCAATTTTCGGGGATCAGCTCCATATTGAAAATCGCAATTTGAAGAGCGGTGTTTCGTTGATTGACCACAGCACTGTTGTAAATTACTGAAGGTTCGATTCCGACATGAGAGGGTGAGCATTTTTATGGCTGGGTGTAGTGTTGTATTGTGTGTGTGTGTTACTAAAGCAGTGGGGCTGTAATGGGTAGGATTATATGGGCCTCAAATAGGGCACGATTATTAGGGGTAAAAAGCCGTACTGGGTACTTTGCTAAAAACTAATGGGGCATTCGTGCCAGGGTCAATAGAAGAAAGAAGGAATAAAGACGAATTAAATGTTTATTTTCAAGTATTATTTTATATAATGCTGTTTCAAAAACAATGAGACTAATAAATATTTGCAGATTACGCATTATTACGCATTATACGCAGATTACGCAGATTACAAACAACTCATTTGGAACTTGGTGACGAATTTCAAAATATCAATACAACCAATAAATAAATGTGCCAATTACAATAAATGTGCAACCTCCGTCATTATCAATCACCGCTTGAAGTCTGCGAGACATGGATTGCACGAGGCTGTAAACAATATCCGGGTCTTATTTTATTGCATCCCATTATCTAGTAGCAGATCTCCAAAGTTGATGAGTGGTTCTAATTCCATCCATATTCATCTGGTGTTTCCACAGCGCCCAAACATTTTCAATAGGGTTAAAAACTGGGGCATTGCTAAGCCAGTCCAATTCCCTGATTTCGTGTTCTTGACACCACGTTTTAGCCACAGTGCTCGTTGTCCTGCAAATAAAAAAGGCACACAATTTAAAGGTGGGAAAATAATAGTTTATGGCGATAATACATAAAATTTTATTAGGAATTTCGAACCTAAAAGCGGCAGGCTCGATTTCCGGGGAATGTTATGCTGTATACTTAATTTAGTACGTATATGTTTGCAGTGGTTGGAAATCTACCTTAAATTACAGGTCCCCTGGTGAGCGTATTAAATTGTCCGTGGATTTTCCAGAATACTACGCGAATGAGGCCCATTTCCTCTTTGTAAGCCCTTTAAGGCAGACATTACCCCCCTTGCAGATCCATCTATTGTAGCGCTGCATGCATAAATGATGCACTCCCGCCATTTTCTTAGTCTTCGTTGAACTGAACCATTTTCGTTGATTATTTTTAAGTTCGGTATAAATTTTTGTAAAAGAGTGGAGAACAATAATTGATGATGGAGACCGGGAGGAAAGCTCCACTCTTCGTCAAGGCAAATGGCATGATGTATTAAACAATAAAATCCATACTTATTATCTGCTGAAGGAGAAAACAGCCATCTTGGAAGTGGTTGTCCAGGACATCAGGAATCATAACGTACTCTAGTGTGTCGCAGTTAGATGGTCCGTTCAACCGTACTTGAATCCGTTGCAGAGTACCAATGCCTTGAGTAGACATACAACTCCACGCCGAAACAGATATTCCTCCGCTGCGATTAATATTGTGTATATATCGTTGGTCAAATCTATAACCCTTCGGTCAGTACACTGTAACCGCAGCATGTTTGAACGGCTGGATGCAGATCTCATATGTAAACAGAACTGAACCCAGTCAGAAATGCTTCAGTTCAGATGGGCTGTTGCAAAACGCAGTCGGTGGCTATTCTAATCATCAGTTATTGTTGGTTTTCGGGCTGCCACCCAGCTTTGGAGACTTCCTCCATAGAGAGTGTTACGTATAGTGAGTGGTGTAATGTAATACAATGAAAGTTACAGTATAGCTCAAGGAGTAACCGTAAATATAACCAACATATCGACATTAAAAGTTATCTTGCGTCCAATTGCAGCTCGTTCCTAGTTTGAACAGAATTCATAAATGGGTCCGTTACAGCTACCGCAACAACCTCCCGAGCCCCTTCGCCAGTTAAAATCGGAGGGCGACCACTGCCACTTCGTCGATCTACATTCCCTGTGTTTTGATACCTACAAACAAAATAAATTCACATAGCAACATTTATTTTCCAATTTGAATAAAAATTGTCATATAAATCTAGCCTAGCATGTAAAAAATATCATCAATCAACAGCCACTAACATTACACACCTATTAATCCATCTAGATACTGTTTTATGGCAGACTTGCAAAATTCATGCTATCTCCCACATGTTTTTGCCAGATTGGCACATTCCAATAATTGTGCCCTTGGTCGTCTCGTTATGTGGCCGAGGCATCCTCAAGTCAAGTGCCGAAGCATACGCACAATATATAGTCGAAGCATACGCATTTATAACAAACCCGATTTTCAGTATATACCGCAGTAAAACTTTAAATAAAAATATTATTAGGTGTGATAATTCTGCTTTGTAATACAGTTAAATAAGCGAAAATAAATTGAGAATAAAATTATAGAATCACTTTACATTTGAATAAAAGGTTCTTAGGTTGTTGTAATAACTATCATACTAAACTGCAATTATGCAAATTCGTCTTGTGATGTAGAGCTACGTGTTATGGTGTTTCGTATCACATAATTTTATAATTTGTTATTGTTTTATATAATATTTTTATTATAAATTATCACATTTTGTGGGCGATTTCCGCTCGCAGTTGCTCCGGAACTATTAATCGAGAGTAACATAAGTAGATCCCATTTATAGCAATACAAGTTTTCACCCTTCAATACAGTAGCAGAATTGCGTTGATTAGGTTGCATCTATACAACACTGTTTATACAAAGTTTTTATTAAAACTGGGTAAAAATAAATACCTGTTTTCTTAAATAAAGATGAACTTATAATTAATATAACTTTTTCAAATTAGTCATTTTTTAAAACTTATATACGACTCCTAAAAGCATCGTGATGCTGAATATTTATACATTTCATAAGAACTAGAGGGAGGAAACACTTGGAATTTTACATAAACATATAAAAAGTCTTTGTGAATCGATTTTTATCAAAGCATGTCCAGGTTTGTATTAATATTTTTTCGATTATTGATTTCATAATTAATATTTCATACAAACAATTATTTCCACAAAAATAAAAATCACGTAAATGTGTTTGGGTTGTTCAGTAGTAACGTCATACAAATAATCAGTGTGGGCAGATAATTATTATAGAAGATATGAATGGAAGTTTTGGAGACTAATTTAATATTATGAGTTCAAAACTTTACATACTCATAATTCAGAAACGCTTCATCCAAATAACTTGATACTTAATATCCTAGGTTAATTTTTAGTGTTATATTCGAAATATTGCGACAAACTTGGATGTTGCCATTGGAAATTTCAAAGTGTGTGCGCGTTTAGATATGAAGACGGCTCCTTACGCAAATTTTACACACATTAATTTGTATTACAGTTACCTTACACCTTTCTGGTAGGTCGGACGGTCTGGGTCTCAACAACAACAACACATTAATTTGTAGAGGATGTTATTCCTAATCGAATGGCATCTTTCAATTTGATGATCTTTCTATTTGCTTGATTAACAGAGGGTGGGGCGTTTTTTTTTCGACATACATCACACCATTCTGTACATCACACCATAACACACAAAGGGAGATAATATTCATGAAAATCGGTTCAGTAGTTAAGGCTGAACGTTCGCCAATATTGAAAAATAAAAAGCCAGAACATCAGTCGTAAAAAGTGCAATTTTAAAGTTATTTTGCCTCTAATGTTACCTCACAAACTGTAATTTTTTTTTATTTATCTCTGTTTTAAGATGGTTTTACAGAAGAAAAACTATCAAGTATTCATCCTACTTGGTGACTGAGTTACAAGCCTCTAAAAATTGGAATTTGTTGCGTATAATATACACTTGTCAATTACGGAATCGGACATGACTAATTGGTGGGAGGGAACGCTGCCCCGTTTTTAAAATTACATTTCAAGCAAAAAAATATGGCAAATGTGCAATTTTGGCCCCAAATAGATTTTACATAACATATGCAGAAAATTTCAACCATAAGAAATCTTATTACCACCCTTTTTATTGATTATTGCTCTTATTTAGATAGTAGGGATTGGCCAAATGGAGAACAAAATCTCAGTATAGTCAGAAAATCCGAATTTTTATTCGTACTTTGAATATTCTTCGATCCTAGCTGACACTTTTTATAAATATTAGGTAATAGCAAAGCATTTTGATCTAAAAGATGCGTTAGAAAAGGCAAAGAACTAAAACCACAGCCGTTACATCAGCACCCTTCGACATTCTTTGTAGTTACTGTTAATCTGTCAATGTTATATTAGTCTAAAAATAACTAATTCCCGTTACATTTCTATAATGTTGAAAACGTGCAGATCTATGGCGAACTAGGATTCAAAATTTAGATCTCATTAATATATTTATATTTCTATAAATTGTATAGTGGAAAGGAAATTAAAAGGGTGATGAAAATGTATCATATTTCTAAATTCATTGATGACGTTTCAATCGCCGTTCATTTTGCATTAGAAAACTAGAAATCTAATCTAACAAATAGTTCAGTAACGGATAAAAATTTGATGCTCTCGGGTCATCAATATTTTGAAATAAAGAAATATTTATAATATAGAGAAATAATATAAGAATTTAAATTAACAGATTCACAGGCCTCATAAAAATTCTAACGAAGCGTAATATTATTATCGAAAATTTAATAAATAAATAAATAACTATAATTATTTTGAATGCATTTAATGGAGTTTCTTTCGAAATAAAAAAATTGTCAAATGAAAGTTAATAATAATAACATAATTAAATTTAAACAGTAAATTATTAAAAAGCACAGTGTTCTGTCCTGCGTAATGAAATTATTCTATTATTTGATCAAATTAATTTTCAGTTCACTTTCAGTGGATATCAGACGTTTAAGGGGTTTTGTAATACAGATATTCTTCGCTCATTATTTTATTGAGTTTTTAACACTTTACAACATAGTTGAAAAGTGTTTATGACTTTGTTCATTCGTTCTGTCTGTCTGTCTGTCCGTTTGCATGATAACTGCTGTAAAAACGACTTTATCAAAATGAAATTTTAGTATGTTGTTGAGACGGTCTATTGAACATATGAGAATGGAAATGAATAATATCACTCAATTAGTTTTGGATTGAATCAGGGTTGAAAAAATGTTCGTTAGTTAGGCCCTAATAATTCAAACATTTTTTAGGCAAAGTTAAATTCACAAATTGCTTCAATAATGTTAGAAAATATTCAAATTATCCCATAAAATATATAAAATAAATTTCAATAAAATGTGTTCGGTAGTTCTTTACATAAAAATTAAAATAATAATGACACCCATATAATATAAAGAGGCCACACGACCCATTTTAATATGAAATATGCCATCCATCTTTTTTTCCCAGAGTGCAAATCATGATTTTTAAAGTTCTCTTACATTTATATTTAGTGTTGCATCCGTTCTAAAACCGCTTTATTTCTGTGTTTTTTCTGTGCATTTATAGTCTGCGCCAACGCAGTTACAATATTTTTAAGTTTAAATGATCATCAAACTTTGATTATTTTTAAAACGAAGCCTAATTTTATTGAATGTAAAATGCAAACAAATGATTGTAAGATGAGTTGTAATAAGAATTCCTGAATTTTTTTTCGCGCCAGATTGTTTAACTCTGAAGTCTAGAATAGAAGTGTATGAATGAAATATTCACCACTTTTACATAGAGAGCCAGCGATGTATATATCGATGACGTCATTTGAATAAAGTTTGAATGAAGTTTTAAGCATGGAGTTAGAAAGTATTTTTACCACTTTACTACGCCATGGTTTAATTTTCCAAGTAAAATAAATTATTGTAGTTCTATGAAAATTAAAATAATATCGGCGCTGAATGCATCGTATAGTAGAGATGTTTAAATAAAATTGCAGTTAGAAAGTGTTTTATAATCAATGCTTTATGCATGATTGTTCTTTCTTGTTATAATATCATTTCATCTCTTGAAACCGACATCTTCTATTTAAATTCTCCTCAGTCTTTAGTCATTTTGGAGTCTCCAGGTGAAGGACCACATAGGCACAATGAAAAATGCGATCCTAACAGAATCGTCTTATCAAAGGCTTGCTGTCTTCTGGGCTCCCAATGCAGCATAATTAACCACATTTACATTTTTAAAGAGTTATAATGAAACTGTAATTGAAAAAAAACACCTTATAATGTTGAGTCCTTGCAACCATTAAATTGACATTTTCCGAAATTCCCCCCTCTCCCTACGAACATTTTTATACGGACTGATTGCGTTACTACTTGGCCGATTGATTAAATTAATATTGAAGGAGCATAATAAAGTCACCATTGAAGGAGACAATCACTATATAACCTTGGAAGACAGAAAAATTTTATAGGTCTATCGCGCCCCATAAGTTTAATGGAGCCGATGTTAGAAAATTTACCGCCCTCAATTATTAGATAGCATACATAATTTCCCTTTCATAGTATTTACCATATTTTTAAATGGAGGAGAGGACATTCTATGTTCGTGAAGGAATAAGAAAAAATATACAAAAAAAAATACAATCACATTCTTGTATTTTTATTGGTGTCCTTTATTATGATGGTGTACTAAACACGTGCTTAGTGTGCCAATTGGGTAATCCAGTTGGCTTACAGGGTTGTTTTGTGCCGATGCCATTGTAAAGAACCTTGTTGCCCCAACTTAATATCGAACCACGGATCTTCGCACTAGCCAGTTGACGATTTAGCTAATGGGCCGGAATTGCAAGCTCTTACCGTCGAAGTAGACTTTGCACTATATTGTTCTTAATTTTTTACATTAACATGTTTGTTAGCATCAAATAGTGATATTTTAACTCAATTACTTTTTGGACCTGCAGAAGAACGTCGGGTCTAAAATGGATATATATATGTATATAAATACAAATATATATGTGTATATATATAGTTTTTAATTTAATTTCAGTATTTTTACAAGAAAACAGCATAACATGTGATATTGCACTTTCTCTTGCAAACAAAACTATAAAGTTTTTCAACATAAAACCAATAAAATATTTTTAAAAATTGCGTTAAACATTCAAATATTTTAAATATCACATTTCGTGTTATCACAGAAACCGGGAAATTTTTACTGGACCATTTAAACTGATTATTGCGGAACCTATGACTAGTGGTAAGACTTCCTGGCAAAATTAACTCAAATAAAAATGAAATATTGCTTAATATCGTGGCAATTACTATTACCCTCTGCTTTATTTAATGACGTGTCCCTTTTTTAAATGATCCAATAGTTTAGCGATAGTCTAATGTGAGGTGAAGTGGACATTAATATTTCTGGTAAAGGCCCTTAAATATTTATGCATATTTCAAAATATTTTAAGAAGCCACATGAATTAAAATAGTCTCAATATTTAAAAAATACTACTTGCTACATATTTTTGAATTTATTTCCAGAAAACTCTTGCATTTCAATAAAATTCCAGATATATTTTAACTACGAAGTTTTAATGTAAATTACTGGTGTGATAACTTTTTTTGTAAATATACAGCATAAAATAACAAAAGACAAAATGGAAACAAACAATAAATGTTCCACAACAACAAAACAAAGATGTCAATCAGTTCATTTTGACTCCAAAATATTTTGACACAATTATAGTACTATTTTATGATATGCATTAGTGAAGACATATAAAAGTTTTGAACGACGGCAGCAAGTATTATCGAACTGATATAACAGTAGAATAAATTGACCAAACGCTACCAGATGAGACTGGTCACATCACCCCTAGTGATAAACTTTGGAAGTTAGCATTCAGCTCTGAAAAAAAGTGATACAGAAAAAAGTTGCTTAAAAGTTATAGGGTATCACCCAATTAAGCCATTTTAATTAATACAAAGGCGCTATTTAGATAACATATAGTTTAAAGATTGTATTTTCAGTATGTCCATTGTCTGCCACAAAACATGATTGTATGCGGTAAGAACTTCCTGTTGTATAGTAATTTATGTTGTATAGTAGTTTATACGTATCTGTAAGAAATCGTAAAGGTCTTATTACGCAGAAATTTTTTATTGTTGGAACTTCAGCAATTCCACCCATCAATACTGTCTTAGAACTTTCCTCTTAACAGCTAATCATAGGGTTGCCAGTACTTTGCCATCTATTTGTATTTATCACGTTTTGCGGCAGGCCATACAAATGCTAGAATCTCAACAATTTCCCTCCACGAAGCATTTTTAAGTGTTTGCATAATACAATTCCACACAGAGACGTCACAATGAAAATTTGTGTTTTAGAGGGCTCGAAAACTTTTTAACCTATCGCAAATTTGAGTTTTGGTTTTCAACACTATTCTAATACTTTACCATATGCATTTCTATGTCTTGTAGGGAAAGTAAAACATTGTATTATTAAGCTCCGAAGCAATTAATATAAAAATATAATTTAAACCACTATATATATATATTTGAGTTAAAAAGTAAAATATTTACTGGCCTGTAACATAAGTTATACTGCATTTATATGATTTGAATTTTAGTTGCTGTACTCACATTTTAAGAATATGTTATGCATTTATCTCCTAAAACTCTATGCTTGTTATGCACATATTACCATATTTTATAGCAATACTTTCAGAATAAGTAAAATCTTAAAATGCTATGCCATTTAAAGTGCATCGAAAAATGCGAGAGACGTTTTAATGCCGAGTTTAACATATATCAAGAATTGCAAATTTATCTAATACTCATGATTTTCTCTCTAGTTGAACATATTATTTATGATATTAAATGCTAATGAGACTGAAAGGCACTGGAAATATATACTGTATTTAAAAGACACTTCTAATAAGTGTACTGACTAAAGTCACATAAATCGAATATCCCATGAATCAGTTTAAATATTTCTAAATGCTAATACATATTTAAAATTCGTTATGCTAATAAAATTTAATAAATCACCTCAGATTTTAGAGTACTGTGTTAAAATACCTCGGTTGAGTAAGAATATATCATGATAAATATACGAAATGTACATTTTGTACTTCTTTTACCGTTATGTAAAGAAACTTGATTATATATATGTACTAGAAGCGATTACCCGGCGTTTCTCGGGATTTACGATGCAAAACTCTGCTGATAAAAATTACACCGGAACATATAGGACCGTGAATCTTATACATTGTTTTTTCCACTGTAAAAGAAGTAAATTCATTGCATTATGTAAGAAAAAAACCATTGCATTATATAAGTCATAGTTGCTCCCGGCGTGCCTGAGGCACGCTCTTAGCAGCTACGTCCTCCCAGCCGGACAGAGTCTCGGAATGTGATTATTAGGTGTCCATAAATGACATACAGTTAATATGTACAGTCTGAAAGGAAAGTATGTACAATTTGAAAGAAAAACTAAAATTACTCTTAAACGCTAGGAAATAATACAGATGTTAACAAATTAAATGTCGTTATCCTATTTTGTTACGTTTTACCTCAATACTTGGTAGTAAACCACGTTTTTGGATTTTCCTCCCGGAGTTAAAGCATACAAATTTTGTGAAGTTCCTACTCTTGAGAATGCCACATACAATTGGCCATAAGAGAAGCAAGGAGTTTTTAAATTTATACCTGCAAACTTAAGGGTTTGTTCTTGAGCTTTGTTGATGGTCATGGCAAATCTAACTGGGAACCAGTCTAACTGGGAACTGGACTCGTTTGAAGCTGAATAGTAGATCGGTTGGTATCAATAGTATGCGAGGTATAAATACTTTCACTCATTTTGCCTTTCCCGTTAATACCGTCGCTTCGATGACATTTGGTAATGTATTTTTGACACAGAGCCGTGTTCCATTGCATAGATTTGGCGGGTCCAGATTCCGCAGAAGCATTATTGGTGATCTTTACTTTAACTCCAAGATATGAGAAAGCATTCCAGGTGGCTCAAGGTGGTTCAGAAATTACAGTGGGTAATTAAAAGCATCATCGGTGTCCTCTGCAGAGTCAAATGACTTGTATATGGTGGCGGTTCCTGCTAATTGGTTCTGTATCTGTTCGTTAATTTGATTCATTCTGTCATTTTTGGGTGCCAGGATAGCTCTCTCGCATAGCTAATCATGGTTTCTGAAGCTTTTGGATATGTTTGGGTATATTTTCTGAATCAGGTGCTCAAAGAACGACACTAACTGGTACAGATTTTCAGTGAATCTAATTTCGACTGTCTGTGGATCAATGGAGAAAGTGCCACTCACAATCTGAAGCAGTGTCATAGCGAATTGCTGTGCATCTCTTCCTCGATGAATGCGAACCCTTATATTTGTTGGCAATTAGATATTCTGCACTTTTTCCCACAGAGCTGAAGCTTTGAGACAGGCGTTATCAGCAGGTGTTGCCCGCGAAATTACGGGCAGCGTTTGGCAAAAGTCACCAGCCAAGACCACTAATGTTCCTCCCATCAGTTCACTACTTCCTTTTAGGTCTTGTAGTGTAAAGTTAACAGCTTCTAATGTTTTTTTTGTATGCCATCGTGCACTCGTTCCATACTATAAATTTGCACAGTTTCAGCACCCGAGCTTGACCAGAGCTCTTGCTTATATTGCAGACAGGGTTTTCATTTGTAGCAATATTGAGAGGTAACTTCAGGGCTGAGTGGGCTGTTTGTCCTCCAGCCATTAGAGTGGCCGCTATGCCAGATGATCCAATGCAAGCGCTACCTCCTGCCCCATGCGTATCTCAGACAGTATGGAATTTACGAGAAACGCTTTGTCTGTGCATTCGGGTGCATGCAAGAAAAGTAGGCCGCCAGTCGATGTTCTTATGCGTTCCATGATGGTATCGTACACTATTCTCTGATCTTTCACCAAAAGTGAATTATTTATTTGCACGTAGTGCGTCAGCTCTTCGACGTTGTAATTGCGCTCCCTCATTACTTCTATGTGGAGAAGGTCGATGGCACTTCTCTCTGAAGTTTGTACTCCCAGCTGGAGCAGTGTTGTGCCGATCATTGCTACGCACTTGTTTTCTAAAAGAATTAGTGCCTCATTAAATATTTGTGGTGAAATGTTCATGCTCGGGTCAGCGTGATTCCTACGGGCATCATGAAATGCATCTTCGATCATGCTTCCCTTGTATATTTAACACAGGCTGTTCAGATTTGATGAGTTGCATGTCGTCAAAATTATAGCGAAGAGGTTTCTAATTTGCGCTGGAAAACACGTTAAAGCTGCTTCAGAAAATGTCATTTCCCAATGTTAGTCATTCTCGCGTAATCCCAGCTTTTGGCACGCTTCTCTGAATGTTTCGAATACTTCGCCATCAACAGTTCTCAAAGCCAGGGAAGATATCGCTCCTCGAACAGTAAGAAGCAACATTCTCAGAAAATAACACTCGGCATTATTGGGATGGACGGTGTACACCCGGCCAAACGCATTGCTTGCCACAGCATCTTGCCCAGGAACCGGAATTCCTTGTTTACGTTTGCAAAACACATTTATCGATGCATTCCAAGTGTAATATTTTGGAACTTCTGGATACAGCAACGTCCTTGCAAAGGGATCTTGTTGACAGAGCTGGAAAAACGCCGTTAACGTTGTATTCGGTGGTGTAGCGGCAACTCCTTGATATATCTCGGCAGTGAAGTAGACTCGCTGCCCATTTTCCAGAGGTACAATTAGGTGGACTACAGTTGAGTGCCGTTCATGGATGTGGAAGTTTAAAATGCGCCAAATCGCCTCATTGCTGCTTATGTATCTGCCCATTTGATAGCTGGTGATCTCGTCAAGTCTGTTTTAATTTGCAAGCCCAAACACTACCATATCGCTTCCTTTATTCACATATTTGCAAATGTATTTGATGGACTTAACTGAATTACAGTATTCGACGTTGATATGAGTTTGGAACATCTTCGAAAGCAACGGCGAGTATGGTACCACCCACTTGTTGTCTACTTCAATTTCTTTGTTTCCATGCAACATCAATCTGGTCGTAAAGCTCCCATAGTCCGGTTCTAGTCTCTTGTACTAGGGATATCCATCGTTTCCAGTCCGAGTCTCCTGAATCAAGTATCTCGGATATTTTTTCATGTATTTGCGGTCCTTCATTCATGGTGCGTTCGGATTAAGCCGTCCGCACGGCTCGTGAATCATGTTCCTCTTCACTACCTCATACAGGATGGGGTTTTGCTCTGCATCCGGAAACTCAGCGGAAATAATACTGTCGATTTGTGTAGGGGGAATTTTATTCATCAACCACAGGAGTATATGTGCATGTGGAAGTCCTCTCTTTTGCCACTCGATAGAGTACTTCCAACATCGAGCTTCTCCATATATGTTGTACTTTATCTTGGTTGAAACGTCCATCAAATTTGATTGCTTTTGTTGGCCCTCGCTGTTAAATCATGGCGATCCACGAAAGTCTGCTCGAATATGAGCTCTTCTTTAATCTCAGGTCAAGTGGGATTGCAAGTGAATGTTATAAAGAGGCCCCGGCGGCCATAAGCTCGAACGTATGCCATGGCGTCTTGGGAATATTACTGCATATGTCTCGGTCTCCCTGTGAAAGTGGCAGGTAAAACTACCAACTTTCCAATATCTGCTATATTCTCATCGTTGGCCACGGCATCTCGCAAATTAGTGTAATCATCCGCACGACGCTTCGTTTGATTCAGCCGAATGTGCAAAAGACGCTCACTTTTGATTTTTGCTTACATATTGTGAGGCCAGAATATGTCCTCACATGAGGCATTTTTATTGCAGTATTTATGATTCATAGAACGCCTAACAAAGATCGAGTCTGGCTGGCGCCGGTGTTTACAACAACTTGAACTTTTAGGTCAAATACAATAAATTTGAGTGTCCCAGGCCAAAGGGGGCTGAAAGGGGGCTTGATAAATGTCAAGTGATGCCATTGGGTTCAGAAGAACCAATGAGCAGCAAGGAGAAGGAGGGTGGAGCTACCCCCCCCCCCCCCCCGCCGAAGGAACCAAGAACTTCGATACAAAATGTGAAAGAAGGAACTTGGATACGAGATGTTGCAGAAGGAAGTCTGACAAGAAATGTGTTGTTGAAAGAAGTTTCATTCGAGGTGTTGTTGCAGCAGGTTTTGGCAGTTGACTATAAGTACAAGATGCAAGCCACACACGAAAGAGTTGTCGTCGTACAGTCAGCGATAAGACGGATGCAAGCCTCAGCGTGATGAGCCAAAGATTAAACTGTAAGGTATGTGCTCATTTCCCCGGTCCTAGACACTTTAGAAATCTAACTAACTGGTCACATATCCCCCATAACTAAAGTAATTAAATGATAGTTGATAACTATGATAAATTGTTGTTAGTGATAAATTGATGTTGTTAATAAATGATATTGTTTAAGTTTTAAATAGTCTAATCCTTTTAATATTAATTAATAGTTCTTTTCAGGACTTACACAAAAGGTAAAAATAATTGGAGGGTTATTGCGGCACAACAACGAGCGATGTACGTTTAAATGTTAATTCCACGTTATGAGTTCAACGGCCATGTTTATAATGATTAATAAGCAATTAATATTAATAATAATATTAATATAACCTTTAAAACTTAACTAATAATTTTCCACGTCCCACACATATCGACAATGAACTGGTGGAAGAGCTGGCAAAAGTTAAGGATGTGGTTAGTTTGCCTTTCGCGTATCCTTATTCTGTAGGCGCAGAAGTCCATTGCAGATATTCTTTTGTTGGTTGGTTGGTTGGGGTTTATTTGCATGATATTGAAATGGTAACCATCCTCACTGGAACAGAATATCAACGGGTTCTGCAGAGCGTCGTAGGATCGATGTGTCTCTGAGTTCAGCTTCATCGCTTCACTACGCCACTGAATAATGATACCCGCCTATAGAATTGGTCGCCTACCATAACAATAGCCGCTTCACTAATTTGAGGAGTATTGAAGCGACGTTCATGCTCTTCGGAAGGTCTTTTGTTAGCACGAATGACGTCTTTATATTCAACCGCCGACAATTTCTCCAGGGTGGTTTTGAGAGTATTAAGCAGTTGGTTATGGTCACGTAGGAGTCATTTAAGATGTTAAATAATATTACGTCTTGTGCCGGGAATATTGTGACAGCGTTGATCTAATTGAAGTTGTTCGTTACCCATAAAATAAATTTGCAAAAACTTTGGCGATTCATTTGGGCAAGGGAAAAGTGAGGATATTCGGTAGTAAATCTGACCTTGCATTTTGAATGTGGGCGTGGTTTCACCAATAGAAGTAAAGTTTAGAAGTTGCTCTGATGGATGTCATTTGAAAGTAGGAGTTGTATCTTCGGATATTTTGCAGGAAATATCTCGACTCCGCTGTTGTCGCGATCATATAGAACAGGAATTCATCAGGCGGCGAATCCTGAAGCGGATGCTTCATCTTGACATTATTGCAGCATATTCCGGGGGGCTCACCTTTATACTTTTTAACAGCGCAGTGGCCACATAACGTGTCCATTTTGTCAATCAGAAAAACAGGATAATTTTGGTAGTCTAAATGTGAATCATACTTAAATGCTGCAAGCGTCAATTCGGAAGGCCTAACCTATCATCTAGCTCTGGATGAACGTATTTGATTGTTTACGAGTCGTTTTTCCCGCTGCTCTTCGTTTTCTTCAGCTCTAGACACAGCTGCTTCAACTCTCATTCGCTTCAGCCGATCTTTCCGCTCCTCTGCGTTTTCTGCAGCTCTAGACGCAGCTGCCTCAACCAACGCCACCTAGATAACAAAGCCTGAAATTTAGTATTATGAGTCATCATAGATAGGCTACCAAATTCTCAGTTAGCTAGGGAGAGAAACCAAATAGTTTTTTCTTTGGATTTATTATTTTTTCTTTCTATAACATTCTTTTATAATTGAAATTTATTTTTGGTCATGCACAATTTTAATTCATTCAATGCAGAAAAATTGACTTCAGAGTCTTCTTTTTCTTTGCAACTAATGATTTCAGCTATTGCTTTTACCAAATGTCTGTTTCCGGTGCGTGTAAGTCCTTCATTTACACTTTCTCGAACCAGTACATCTAAAGATAAATATAATGTAAAAATCGAATATCAATATAGGCTATAATGGATATGCATTACTAAATCATAACACCAAATTTTGTGAGGAGGCAAGCTGAATAATTTTATTTATTAAAATTCTAAACGTTTTCAGAATTAAATATATAATTCGATAAACGTTCGCATTATTTTAAATCAAGAGCCATATATTTTTTTTAAATTGCCTAATGCACAGAATTCTTAATATTTTATTATAACCAGTGGTTTAAAGTTAAAGTTTAGATTTCTTAAAAAAGACTTGTATCTGTTTTATTGCAACATATATTTACTGTAAAAATATATCAGACAATTTTTTATACATATTTTGACAATCAGTACAATTTTGAACTTGGTTGAATGGCTATTTTTTTAGTATGACAAAAGAAATTTGAAAATACATATTTTATTTCCTAATGTAGTTCATTTAATCATACTATCATACTATCTATACTTTTAATGTAATACGTGAAAAAGATGATTTTCAAAATTTACTTACGAATACAATCAATCATTTATAAGTAAGAGCGTACGTAAGTTTGTGCAGTGAATCCTTACGAATAAGGGATCCTTAATAAGTAATAATCATAAGTATCCTTATGAATAAGGAATTTAGGGAGTATATTTAGGAATGACTTACTATATTGATGCTAGTAGCATGGCGGTTGAAAATATCAAGAAAAATATCACACGTTTTTTGATATCTTCATATTACAAAAAAGACAATCATTCCTTAATGACATTTTTGTATTTTATTAGTTTACATTCATTACTAACTTGCATAAAACACTTGTTTTTATTTATGGAGTACTATATTTTTTAAAGAACTTAATTAAAATTTTGGATATATATCGAAATATCTGATATATATATATATATATATACACTTATTTATTACGTTTATATATATACACAGTATTTATTACACTTACACCTAATAATTCTTTAATTCAACAAAATCGAATGGTTGGGTGTGAAAAAAATCGGTGAAACATTTACAAATTCCATATACAATTAATAAAATTACATTTACAATTATTAGAATGCTGTGCGAAAATAACTGACTAATCCATATAATTATTATTCTACTGGATCTCGGATATCCTATGTATGTAATAAGTTGATAAAGTTATAGTATGAGAGTTGAAGAAGTTAAAGTTATATTATGAGAGAGTAATGAACATAATTTGATAGTTCTGTGCATTCATGCCCATAGTTCGGGACTGTCTGGAAATGGCATAGAAAAATATAATACATTGTTTCATTTACTACTGATTACAACCATGAAAAAAATAATTTTCCAAAATTGAAAAAAATAACACGATGTAATACAATTCTTTAAGTAAAACTCTCGATATTACCTCTTAAAAGAAATCCATGCCCCTCCTCCCCCCAAAAGAAATCTGAATTCATCCATCTCTTTCTCACTCTCTCTCTCTCTCTCTCTCTCTATATATATATATATATATGTATATATATATATATATATATGTATATACATTGATACACTTCAAAATCCATATAATAAAAAGTAACGAGATACATAAAACATAATATATCAATGTGATATATCATTTTGACTATAATATTGTAATACAAAACTGTTATTTTTATTATTTCATTAGTCCTTGGATACAGGCCTATATAAGTAACACAGTTTCCTTGGGGAAGGAAAAAACGTGAACCGCAGGCTCTCCTTTATAGTTACCTCTACATAAGGGTACTATACATTTAAAAAACCATGTTTTACATATTATTCAAACATGTATTTTCTTAAAATAAACAGTAGAAATAAATTTTTATTAAAATTCGACAACCACATTCTTAACCTTCTGCAGCTTCAGACGCAGCTGCTTCAACTGTCATGCGCTTCAGCCGATCTCCCGCTCCTCTTCGTTTCTGTAGCGCTAGACACATCTGCCTCAATTCTCATTCGCTTCAGCCGATCCTCTTCGTTTTATGCAGCTCTAGACGCAGTTGCCTCAACTCTCATTCGCTTCTGCCGCTCCTCCCGCTCCTCTTCGTTTTTTGCAACTCTAGGCGCATCTGCCTCAACTCTCATTCGCTTTAGCTGATCCTCCAGCTCCCCTTCGTTTTCTGCAGCTCTAGACGCAGTTACCTCAACTCTCATTCGCTTCAGCCGATCTTCAGCTCTTCTTCGTTTTCTGTAGCTCTAGACACATCTGCCTCAATTCTTATTCGCTTCAGCCGATCCTCCCACCCCTCTTCGTTTTCTGCAGCTCTAGACGCAGCTGCCTCAACTTTCATTCGTTTCAGCCGATCGTCCCAGTCCTCTTCGTTTTCTGCAGCTCTACACACAGCTGCCTCAACTCTCATTTGCTTCGGCCGCTCCTCTTCGTTTTCTGCAGCTCTAGATGCAGCTGCCTCAACCCGCATTCTCTGTTGCCTCAACCCGCATTTGCTGCTGCCTCAACCCGCATTCGCTGCTACCTCAACCCGCATTTGCTGCTGCCTCAACCCGCTATCGCTGCTACCTCAAGCCGCATTTGCTGCTGCCTCAACCCACATTCGCTGGTGCCGTGCTTCCGCTCCTCTTCGTTCTCTGCAGTCCTGGACACCGCTCGTACAACTCGCATTTGTTGTAACCGGGACTCTCGCTCTGCAGAAGTCTGAGATGATCGCTGAAGTTGCACATTCTTAAACTTCGGATTGATTTGGCCAATAGATTTATTTTTTAAGCATATTTAAACGTCAAAAAATATCTAGAAATAAAAATGTAAAATTTACTTTCACTTATTATGATTTGTTTTTTCATAAATATATGCTATGCATATATATGCATAAATATATCTATGTGTTGAACATTTAAGAATATTCTAAAATATTCTAGAACTTTCTATACACATTTCCCCTTTTTCGACTCGCGGCCTGTAGGTATTTCTAAAGAAATTAATTTTTTTACAAAACTCTAAATCAGAAATATCTGGGGAACATTTACCTCATTCAAAACTTAGGTTCAATCCCAGTGACCGGTGCAGTCGTTATTTTTTTTTTTTTGCCGCGCCAAATCTTGTACAGAACAGCAGCACATTTCTTGCTTCTGTGTGATTCTCTGTCGTTTCGGATGTTTTTCGATTAACCTGCCACGTTGATTTTGGATTTTTGGATACAACCAAATGTTGATTTTGGAATTTGATAGATTGGATCGAAGTTTGGAGATCTTTCTTCATCGTTTCTCAAGTTTCCTTGATTTGTGTTGTGTGTGCAAAATGGCTGGGAAGAGTGAAATATTTAGAATTGTTTTTTTTATGGTTTGATTGATAGTGGTAAAATGAATGTAATTGAATGGTGTAGGAATCAGTGGTTGATTGCCAGTGGGTACGAACGTTCTAAGTTCCATTTTTTATCGCATTTCCTCTAAGTACCGTTTTTTATCAAATTTCTTTTAAGTATCATTATTTATCACATTTCGGTACTTTTGGTTAACGGGGTGACAGGCGGATTTAGTTACAATGTGGCAACAGTTGGTCCGTAGCAATTCGAACATGGACCTACTACCGCTTTGCCGTCTTACCCGCGATCCAGCCTCGCTGTCTGTTGGAGCTTGCACATCGCAAAAGCTGTTTCTGCAACAGGTGTTCTATGGCTCATAGAATAGGCTTACGTCCGCGCCGCGGACGTAACATGAAAATAACTCTATGAGCCACTGAATACCTGTTGAGCAAATAGCTTTTGCAAAGTGCTACCTCCGACAGCCTGTGAGACTGGATTCTGTGATAATATTTAGCGGACAAGCGTAGCGAGGTATGTCCGCGAAGCGGGCGTAGATCCATTTTCGAATTGCTACATCACTGTATGAGCCACTGAACACCTATTGCACAAACTGTTGATGCTACGTGCAACCTCCGACAGTCAGCGGGACCGGATACTGTGATGTTTTTTTAGCGGATGAAGAAAGCCTGCGAAGCGGGCGTAGGACCATATTCGAATTACTACGAATCCACTATTGCACAAACGGTTGTTTTAACATAGCGATCTTCAACAGCGAAAGACTGGCCGAAAAGTACCTAAATTTCTTAGTATCAATCTTTATAAATTTCTTCTAAATTTCGTTTTTATCCAATTTCTTCTATGTTTCCTTTTTATCAAATTTTTTCTAAGTATTATTTTTTATTAAATGTTTTCTAAGTATCAACTTTAAAAAAAAAAGTTGCGTGGTTTAAATCCATAGAATATTTTTAAATTTGCAAAAAAATTACATGAAATGCCTTTCTATAAGGTAATGATGCATTTTAAAAACATCGGGCGCAGTAAGATAATTGGCACCAAAAAAGTCGTCAAATTCTGGACCGTACCGGTCTTTGGGAAAATGGTAAAAAATATGTTAAAGGAGCAGAAATATGTTGTATGTGACACTTTCAAAGCCTACATAACTGTATAGGACATGCTAATTGAAGAATACAATGATAGATTTGCTGATTTCGAACAAAATACTTTAGAAATGAAATTGGCGTATGAACCACATTTAGTTGATATCCTGACAGCACCCACGGAACTAGAGATGGAATTAATTCAATTAGGAGAAAATAATATCATAAAGATTTTATATAGTACTTACATGTTAATCTTGAATAATAATTTAAACGTAGATAAGAATATTTGAATGAAATGGAGTTCTTTTGAAATTTTAAATGATAACCTTACCATAAAAGGAAGTACTTATTTACGCATTGCTTAAGCACAGTAGAATGTTGATAATTAAATAACTATTTTGATTTCTTAATACTTTTCGTTGTTGAGTAAGCCTGTGAAAAATAAACCATGCTGATGGAGTTTACATTTAAATTCATATTTCAAACCTACGATTTTCAAAAGTGACTAATACGTTCAATGAACTCTAAAAAATTCAGAGATTTAATTGACAGTCACGTTTTAAACAAACGATTTCCAACCTTTTTCGGTGGGAAGGATAGAGTTAGAGAGTAGAACTCCTAGGAAAAAGTTTCGTTTTCCATAATTATTTCGGCAACCCCATGTCTTATAAATTCGAAACTTAGACTAAATTTATGGGGGATATTTCAAAGGTACTCACAAAATTTCATTAAATTCGATGCAGCTGTTTGTTCTTTGGTAATGATGAGAAAAATGAAAGTTTCGTTTTTCATTAATATCTCAACAACCCCTGGTGTTAGAAACTCGAAACATGGACTAAATTTTAAGTGAGGCTATTTTAATGTTACCTATCAAATTTCATCAGAATTGGTTCAGCCATTCTTCCATGATGTTGGATCATACATACACACATACATAATGAATTTCGTACATAATGACGTTCTTTTTTGAATGTATGAAGTTTTTTATTCCTTTGTAAATGGTTTAGGATTAAATTGCGAAAAATACTCTTGCTTAAGTCTGTATTCCAATTTACAATGTAATTAATATCGATATTGAACGAATTCCTTTTATCATATAAATTGAAGTATATGGTATCCTTTCCATCATATTGGATACTGATATCCAAAAAATGTATTAAATTTGTATTTTACATAATAGTTTCAATGAATTCCGAATTCATTGGGTAAAAGCTAAAATCGAAATTATTATTTGATTACATTGAGCCAATCAATACATCATCAACGAATCTGAAGTACGGCACCGAAGTACGGTATCGTTCAGCATGTGTGTTCTCGTTCAGCATGCGTTCAGCATGTGTACCCTAGTCATACTTATGTAGATATATATCTGTCAACATGGATGAACATCCCCCACCCATAGGGATTCCATGTATTTGCTGGTAAAATGCATTACCGTTGTAAAGTATTTTCAAATAGAACGATCTAAAGTAAATATTTGTACTTGTTGATGGTTACGATTGATTGCATGCCATATACTTCAAAGGTTTCAATCAAGATATCAAAGAGATCTTTTAAGTTGACATTGTTAAATAAATCTTTAAAATCATAACTCTTCAAATATATACGGTCAGGTATTTGACTTATCTTATCAATAATCTCGTAACTATTTAACACCATAACTGTTCCTTTTGATTTGATTGTTAACATAATGGATTTTAATATATTCAATAATTTGGTATTGGCCAAGGTTAATTAAGGAAGCTGTCAAACAGCAATATCCAATACAATTTATAAGGCATTGCTATAATGCATTTTACAGCAATAGAAACAACGTTTTTTACGCTAATTTCGGCGAATTGACATAACGAGAATGGCAATTTTGTTTGGTAAATGTGTGTTATTTAAGAAGTATATTGGACTTTCTAACAATAGGTTTGTGCTGTATCACTATGAAGTTATGTTAAAGATGTAGGTCGACGTTTATAGATGAAAGGGCGTACTCTCGTTATGTGTATATTGGTAGTTCTTTTTAGCACTTAAACCATCTGGTTTAATGTCATATTGTTTTCTCATTACGTTTTTACATTTTCTTTTGTGATAGCTGATGGGGAAATACTTCACGAAGGTATTGGTGTCCGGGAGTGTTTCCTAGGTATGAAAGTATGCTGTAACTGGCAACAAGGATCACAATCCCCCTTGGACATTTAGTACTTTACCTGTTTGCAATACCCTCCTTTTTTTTTTTTTTCATTTGAATATTTTCTATTTGTGCTTATTTATGAAAGTGTAGCTTTGCGCCTTATGTGACGAATAAGCAGTTAGATATAATTTGTTTGTATTCAGTACTGGATATGTAGTTGGGCTCCTTGCAATATGTATATATATATATATATATATATATATATATATATTTATATATATCCATATATATAATATATATATATATAATATATATATATATATATATATATATATATATATATATATATATATATATATATATATATAATATATATATATATATATATATATATATATATATATTATTGATGTAGTTATAACACTGTTTACGTTGGAGGAACATTTTAAAAGTCAATTTTAATTAGAATTTATAAGCAAAGTTTTAAACTTGAAAATATGCACGCCAACATATTACACATTTTTTACTCACATCAGATTCACAGATTTATATCCTAATATGTTCCTATATATGGCCTTCTATGTCAAAAACTGATGTATATATTGATTAACAACAGCATAGGATTGGAAATCACGTGTGTCGTAGTAAATTAAGATTTACTGGACATATTTGTGTAATTTTATAATTCGGCATTGTAGGGAGTTACAGCTACTTATGTTTGAAAATGGAAGTCTGATTTTGGCCACAGCAACATCACTTTTACTTGCATTCCAAGAGAAACACTTTCCCACGAGAAAGAAGGTTTGAAGTCAATTCTCATGCATCTGTACAATTTAAAAAAATTTCTAAAAGGAGATGCCAGATGTATTCCCACCCAAGAAGAGAACCGGTGCCAATATTTGCACAAAATGTGTCGAATTTAGTTGCCCTGAATATAATAGGCAATCCATACCAATACTGCAAAAGTGTCAATTAAGAGCAGTTTAAAATGTCAAGCAACAATATTTAGTGCTGCCTGTAACGTCTACTATATCTCTTGTGCTGCCCTTGGTCAAAGCAAAGCAAAAGAAGGTATAGCACAGTTTTGTTTCTTTTACTTTCTGTAAGGAACGCTGAGACCATACATAGTTCAAGGGAGTGGGGCATTGGACCAAGTGACACGCAGATGTCCAGCGCAAGGTTACAGAGGAGAAAGACAGGAACCCTATCACGGCTGTATTAGTGGGCAAGATAGCATAAGCTACAGTACATGTTCTAAGGGACTTGAGCAGATGCGAAGTAACACTAGAATGGTGTGGTCGTGCGGCCGCATCATCCTGGATGAGTAATACTTCTGTATTTGAATGCCAATAGTCATTTATTTGCTGTACGAATAACTTGTTTCTCCGTCCATAACGCTTGGCGAGATTTTGGCGATGATTTTGGAGGAATGTCGCCAACTAGGCAACTTTTTCAAATGTTGCAAAATTAACGAAAATCTCGCCAAATGAATAAAAATGACGCTACATCAATGAAAATGACGACTAATTGAAGAAAATTCATTATCTTGGAAAGAATATAAGTATCTACTATAAGAATACCATTTTTTTAACTGTAAAAGTAGTAAATTCATTGCATTATATAAGGAAAGTCATGTGCTGCCCACATCAGATTTTTTAAAAGTTGTTTGAGAAACAAGCAATATAATGATAACGGCTCATGTCAACGTTCTAAAGTTCATGCCCCTTATTTTGTATTTAAAAATTACATATGAGATGATTTTTAATGTAACAGTGTTAAACATCTTGATATTTCAAAATATTTATTCAAAGTCATGCAATATCTCGAGATCGTTTTGTACTATAGTTCTAAAATTTGTATAATTCATTTTTAGATGAATTACAACGTCTAAAATGAATATTTATTTATTCATATAAAATATTTCGATTTTTTAATGATTTTTACAATCATACCAAATTAATTTCGAAACCCTTCATTTGTTCGCGAGAAATCGCTTCAACAGTCTCACGGATACATACTGACATACACACACATACTAACATACATACACATATTAACACACATACAAAAAAATTAACACATACACACACACATACATAGCCATGAACTCACAAATGTTAGATTTAAGATACAGGATGCTTAAAACATGACACACTCACAGGTATCAACTCAAAAGCGTTCGATTTAAGATTGAGGATACTTAAAACCGGACGCGGGACGCACACACACAAAGACATACATCAACTTAAAAACGTTCGATCTAAGATTGAGGATGCTTAAAACGACACAGACACACACACACACACATACATTAACTCAAAAACGTTCAATTTAAGATTGAGGATACTTAAAAAGGGACGCGGGACGCACACACACGCACATACACATACACAAAGACAGACATCAACTGGAAAACGTTCGATCAAAGATCGAGGATGCTTAAAACGACACACACACACACACACACACTCACAGACATCAACTCAAAAACGTTCAATTTAAGATTGATGATGCTTAAAATGTGACACACACAAGAACAGGCATCAGCTCAAAAACGTTCGATTTAAGATCGAGTATGTTGACACGAGTATGCACGCATATGCATCAACTCAAAAATATTCGATATATAATCGAGGATGCTCATAAGTGTTCGTACGTGGAAAATTCGAATTCAAATTTTCGACCTCGTCACAATACTTTAATACGCCTATACAATGTATTTAAGGAAAGGAAAACTAAGAAAGCAATTTGTAGACATCAATATGACAAATGTAGTACAACGGCGCCATACAAAATCAACAAATTATACGTGACATATCATGATATAGTAGCTATTCACGCACGAATGAAAATGCTGAGCCCCGGAGATGTGATAACTCAGTTAAGTGGTTATAGCCAAAACCCATAATGGGTTTAGCGATAATGGGTTAGAGGCTTTTTCCGTCGCATGGTCACGTGTGCACTATTCAGACATGGTCAATTACGTATAAAATAAACGAAAATTATTCATGACGAGTGCTTTTAAGTTAGTTACCTTTAGCTTCATAATTTCAACTATTATATAAAATATTCGATAGACAAGTTGAAAAATAATTAGTTAAATTACGCAGTTATGAATTGTTTGAAATATTAATTTAGCTACACATCTGTGTGGAATACACCGAAAAACATTTCGATTGTAGGTCTTTGAGATCATTTGTCACATAATCGCATAAATTAAACTAAAATTATTGATGATGGGTGAAGTCATCTTAGATACTTCAAATTTCATAATTTCAATTCTTATATATGTGAAGCCAGATCTAGTAAAATTACAGGAATATACATTGGGTACAATAAAGTGCATTGTGTATTAGAAAACACTTTTTGATAAGACTAATAAATTGCATGGAATCGACAGCCCTGTGCTATGGTGAAAAGTTGCTTATTGGATTTATGATGGCGTAGTTGATAACAAAAATTGTTAACTCTATTTCATTTCCCTTCAGAATAGTTTAACGCCATTTGTGGGAAATATGTAACTTTACCTAATTCGATGGTTGGTTAATAAACTTAAAATGACTTCATTAAACGCAACACATAAAATAAAAGTTAAATTTTGCATTATATAATGTTTATATTAAAGGCTGCTTTAAACATGGTAGTTTAAATTTTATTCTTCAGCAGCAGTTTGAGCTGTACGTATTTGTTGATTGAACCAACCAGAGAAGGAGACATCCATCCCTCCAATCGGAAAGATGGATAGTCGGTTTCTTCCCTCTAATAAAAGAAATCAGCGTTATGTATGTAGTCTGAATAAAAATCTTAATTTAATGACATTTATTGCAAGAACAATGTTTAACAGCTTCAGTCCAAACCTTCGCAGCAACCTGGATGGGAGGGGGTGGATGCCGGCTAGGGGTGGAGGACCAAGGGTGTTTAATCTTCAATCAGGCCAAACAGAGACTAGGTACCGAAGTCAGCGGGACCATTCGCCGGGCGGGAGTACGGAAGGTGGTTCCAAGGAGACTCAGACAGAGAAGGAGACCAAGCGCCGCATTAACTGTCTAACTGCATATGCTCTGCCGAGGGGCAGAATGAAAGCCGGTGAGCAGCAATTATTTTCTACTAATTAATTATTATAATTTTCTCCCTGCCATTTCCATTGTTATGGACTTATTATATTTTTAGCGGCTAAAAAAAAATTTGAATTCATTGAAACTTTCACAGATAATGAGGTATAACTAAAAATATTAACGTGAGGAAATGAAAAGAAAATCATGAATAAATAATTAAGTAATAGAGGTAAACAAAAACCATAGGATTTTGGGTGGCAAAACTAGTTCATTTGGTGGAGGTCTGTCAATACGGAATGTGATGACCTTTGCTGGGAGCACATGCCGGATAGCGTCGATTCATGCCAAGAATAAGATCACCAATCTTTGCCCAAACCATCAAACCACCGCCTCTGCATGCCTGCATTCCACAGTGGTTACTGTCGTGATAGCGAGTTCCAGTCATTTTCCAGATCCACAACCATAACCATCGAGAATCATACTGTACAGTAAACCATGACTCATTAGTGAATGCCACACTACCTCATTGCTGTGGAGCCTAGATGAAGTGATATCAAGCCCAGTTTAAGTCGACCCCTCTGTGAGAGGGCGTCAGTGGGGACTAAACCACTGTTCGTTTTACATACGGATGACCTGTATGTAGCCGTTTATAAACTGTTTGCCGATATACCTCTCTTCCTGCCAACGCTGCAAGGTCAGAAGCAAGCAGATGTACAGTGATTGACCTGCGGCGTCGTACTTGCAGACAGAGAAAACGGCCATTCTGAGCAGTTGTGAACTTTCGACGTCCACTTATTGGTCTCTACAACATTGTTCCCTCCCTTTGACACCGGTTCTACAGGAGAAAAATGACGGAACAGACATTTAGGGCTCTGGCTATTACCGAATGTCGCTCTCCCTCTTCGAGATGCTGTATTATCTCCATCTACTGGCGTTACTCAGATGATGCCGTTTACTTATTTTTCAAAATTTGGCTATTTCGATTTCGCTTCTGGGATCCGTAGAGCGGAGATTCAGGTTCTGCACAAAACAGACCGTTTTAATACAAACTAATTTTCCTTGTTGAAAATTGTTTTTTCCTTTTGCGGGCTAGTTTCAGCTTGCGTGTGCCTGTCATATATACAAATTTTGTTGTTACACGTTTTTTATTTTGCCGAATATGCTAATTTTTACGTTTGCTTCTTAAATTTTGGACATATGTGTACATACACGTATGCCAAAATATATAACGTTCAAAATATTCAGTTCTACAAGACGTTTAACACGTTTAAATTCTATTAAAACTCAAATACGAATTTTGTACCTCATCAGTAATCGCCGAACAGGTGTGAATAACATAACATGTATGTAAAGAATATAATAATACATTCAAAAATGTATATCCCATATACGAATATTTACACTGCTACATTAAGCACTGCTAAATATTTAAACATCCACGCATTAATATTTTCCTAGTGAATAAAAATATTTTTCAAGTCTAAAGGAGAAGAATAAACTGTTCAATTAACCTAATTAAAATGCTCTTCTAAGAGTTAATTTTCTACATTTTCTAAAAGTAACTGTGGCTGCTCAGACATAAAGACTACATAAAATGTACATTTCGCAGGTAATTGGTAATATTAGCTCAAATGTGGTCATTAGCTTAAGCAGTGAAGGACTCGAAGCAGATATTTTACTTAAGAATATTCTAAAATAAAATTCTAAATAAAGATATATTTAAAATAGAAATCTGATTACTGCAGCACATGATTTCCCCTATATATGGCAATGAATTTACTTCTTTCACAGTAAAACTATTATGTACACTTGGCCCTTCTCCGAGTGTCTATATGCAAAACTATTTCGGAGTTCCCAAATAACTTATATTTCGCGAAAATTGACATATTTCAATATTGATAGCATCCGACAAAAGCAATAGTCCATATATTAAAATACTTTAATAAATATTTCATCAATCTGACGCCATTTTTGTTAATGTAGCGTCATTTTTGCAATTTGGATCAGACTTTTGTCAATCTAGGATGAATATCGCCACATTGTCCATATTTCTCGAAATTAATCGCCAAATTTATTGCCAAGCGTTATAGATAAACGGAGAGAAGAGATTTCTTTAAATGTAATTTAATGATAATTTAATGTAAAGATTTCTTTAATGTAAATGACTACTGGCGAATTATTAAGTTTTAAAATATAAAACTATTCCTCAAAGTAGCTTTTCACGTGAATGGTACAAACTAAATCCACGAGAATGATGTTGAAATACAGAGGGTGTTCGCATATTTTTGTAACGATTTTGAAAAAAATATATACAAACAAAGATATGATATGATATCCCTTTTGTTGAACTATCATATTACATCTTGATTTTCAAGATAAAAGAGCTTTTCTTAAAATATCGAGGTTGACTTTGTTCCACTCCTACACCACAATCTTCCAGATTCCATCCAATGTTTTGGGATACCGCTTATAAAGAGCTTGTTTCAAAAGTCCAAATGCACAGTAATCCACATGAGACACGTAGAGGGACTTGAGATGTATTTAAATGGAATAGCCCCAATTCCGGTTTCATTTTTCATTTTTTCAAAAATTTAGCAGTAGATTTAGAGGTATGGCTGGTAGACTTATCCTGATGGAAATTAACACAGTGAAGATTGTTTGGGTAAAGAGATGGCATCTTTTTTTTTAAAACAGGAGTTAAAACATATTTCTGATAATAAGACGAGTTAATTTTGACAGTTTTTTTACTTTCCTTATTTTAAGTTTTCCGTTGTAAGAGAATCCAGCAAGAACCATAAAACCTTTAGCAAAACTTTCCTACTTTTCTCTGAACCAACATTTCAGATCTTTTTCTCCTCTTTTTCGGTAATAAATAGATATTTTTCTATTGCAACCAGATAAATATATCCAAGTGTCATCAATTATAACTTCATATCTCCATTTTTCACCTGCCAAATAATTTTCATACAACAATCTACATATAGTCTTACGCCGAGAAACATGTTTTGACGTTTGGCGATGAACACCATTTTGGTTATATTTAAATCAGATTTTATATTTTTGTTTACAGTTCCTATAGAGATGTTTAAAGATTTGGAGATAGTTTTTTGGTGTTGGATATTCTTTTAAAACATGAGATGCGACTTTAAATACTTGTATAATAAGAGGTGCACGTATATTTGTTGGTTATGCATTTTTTAACTTTTTCACAGTCAAATACAAACTGTGACGTTTCATTAATTTTTTTATTAATTTTGTCACTTATTTTACGTGTAGAAATATTAAAACCATGCTTTTCACATCTTTTAAACACTTTGCAACAAAGTTGAAAAGTGCTTATGACTTTGTTCATTCTGTCTGTCTGTCTGTCCGTTAGCACGATAACTGCCGTAAAAATGATTTAATCAAAATGAAATTTTAGTATGTTGTTCCGACGGTCTGTAGGACCTATGGGAATATAAATAAAAAATATCACCCAATTAGTTTTGGATTGAACCCGCGTTGAAAAAATGAAATACATTGAGCCCTATGGGACCTAATTTTTCAAACATTTTTTAAGCGGATTTAAAATGCACAAATTGCTTCGAAATTTTTAGGAAATATTCACATTATCCCACAAAATATATATTCAAATTGTTTCATAAAATATATAAAAAAAAATTCAGCGAAATATATTCAGTAGTTTTTTAAATAAAAATTAAAATAATAATACCACCTCTTATATGAAACGATCACGTGACCATGATATGAAAGTATCACGTGATCCACTTCAAAATGATATATGGCATCCATCTTGTCTCAAAATCGTGATTTTAAAAGTTCTTTTTATATCATATTGAGTGCTGTATCCGTCCTAAAATCACTTTATTTTGGTTTAAATTCTGTGCATCTACATACTAAAACAACGCAATTACAATATATTTGAGTTTAAAGGCTCATCCAAATTGGATTATTTCTATAACGAAGCCTATTTTTCACTTATGTAAAATGTAAACAGCAAAATATGTAGGATGAGTTGTACAGGAAATGTTGTATTTTTTAACGCAAAAGAATTTAGCTCATGGAGTCTGCATAGCTGATATGAAAGAAATATTCATTGACTTTCCAGCGAGAAGAATGATTTTTTGCGATGAAGTTTTAAGCATAGAATTAAATTACTTGTAGCTCCATGGTCTTAATTTTTAAATAAAATAAATTATTATGGTATTGTGATGATGGAAATATTATGGTATTGAGGTGAACGGGAAATTATTTATGAATGAAATGCTGCTTTTTTAGAGAGAGTCAGGCGTGTTATTTTTTCTATGACGTCATTTGAATGAATTTCAGTTGTTTTAGAAGAAGTTTTCAAATATAATAAATTATCGCGGTATTATGATAATTCTAAAATTATTACCGAGTAATATATCTCATTTTAGATATGTTTAAGCCGGGCAATTTATATTTCAATACCGTCATTTGAATGAAGTTCATTTTTTTCGATGAAGGTTTAAGTTTTCAAATACAATAAATCAATGTAGTATTGTGAGAAGTTTTAAAATATTACCAAGGAATATATTGCATTTTAGACAAGTTTAAATAAAATTGCATTGAAGTTCGAAAGTGTTTCATAATCAATGCTTTAAGCATGATTGATCTTTCTTGTTTTAATAATCGAATAAGAGTATTTCTCTTCGTAAAGCACAAAAATATAGCCTTCGATCTATTGTTAATTTTCCAGCGACATTTTAAAGCAAAGAATATTTTTAATGATGCAGACGATAATTAAACCCTATTCCGACTTGATGCCATTCAGGCTTTTTTAACACTTTACAACATACTTGAAAAGTGTTTATGACTTTGTTCATTCTGTTTCTCTGTCTGTCTGTCTGTCCGTTTGCACGATAACTGCCGTAAAAATAACTTTATCAAAATGAAATTTTAGTATGTTTTTCAGACGGTGTGTGGTACCTATGGGAATATTAAATTAATAATATCACCCAATTAGTTTTTTATTGAACCCGGGTTGAAAAATAGAAATACATTGAACCTTATGGGACCTAATTTTTCAAACATTTGTTAAGCAAATAAATTTAAAATGCACAAATTGCTTCGAAGTTTTTAGGAAATATTCTCATTATCCCATAAAATATAAAAAAAAAAGATTCAGTAAAATATATTAGGTAGTTTTTTAATTAAAAATTATTTAATATAGGGAGAAAAGCGAATTCCATTAAATTCTGATTTTTGGGATATTCTCCAGAAAGAAAAAAGAAATATATTATATAATAAATATCTTTCCAAGAATTTAATTTTATTGTAAGCCAGAGAGCCTTCACATTCTAAATTAAATTTGGTAGGTAACAATTTTTTTTTGAATTTTATATAACTATTCATGATATACTTATTTGATGGCATTTTTAATGCACTTTCCTACGTCCTACAGAGTTAAAATTTGGTACACAGCTTAAATTTGTTGAACATTTCATTCTACAAAAATTTGGTAGATCTTTAAATATAGATCTTACATTTTCTTCGAAGTGACCTGCAAATAATCCCCGTTCACTTCTATAAATCATTGTTATAATATTGTTAAAAATTCTGATGTGGGCAGCACATGTCTTTGCCTGCAGACTCATATTCACGTTCTCTTTATTTCTTCAAGAATAATTTGAGTTTATCTGCACAAAATAACAGCCATAAGTATTTTAAATGACATTGAATTTGCACGTTAAACTTAAATTTGCTTCTCATTTGATAGCTGGACTTAGGTGGCGTAGCGAAAACGCGAAAAAACTAGAATATCTCAAGAACGGCTAGTCTTAGAGTAATGGGGTTAGTCTTATTCTTCTTGTTGTCAAAAATCACGGATAAAATAGGAATTTAATTGATATAATTGAGCACACGTAGTCCTTTATTTTTATATGTAATGATTTCTGTGGGCCATTTCGCAAAAATAGCCTGTTCCTTTTTCCTGAATCATACTAGAATAACCTACAAATTATTTATGTACCAAATTTTGCTAAATTTGGTATATAAATCACTTGTAGGCTATTGAAATATTATACACCAAATTTTGTTAAATTTTTTCCATTAGTTTTTAGCTAGAGTGGATAAAACAATTTCTGCCGGCCATTTCGCAAAGAAGGCAGATTCTTTTATTACGAATCGTACTATAATCTAATGAACATCAGGGTTTCCCACAAAAAACATACCTACCAAATTTTATGAAATTCGGTCCATTAGGTTTTCAATTAGAGTGGATGTAATATCCTCACAGACACACAGAAACATGCACAGGTACACTCTAACACACACAGTCGTCTTCCTAAAAATAGTTTTTTCGTGTTCTAGAAGTTCCAAAACGTGTAGATCCTTCGAAAATTCGAGTTCCGATCTTCGGCACGATTCCAATACTTTGAATACATACACACACACACATATATTATCTGCGTATCTGTGTATTATCTGTATATCTAAATTCCGTGCCTATGCAATTACAATAGTTGTGATTCTAAATGGTCCTTAAACTTTTATTATTCCTTCAACGAAGCCTAATTTTAACTTAAGCTGAATGCAAATATCTGAAGCGATTGTAAGGTGAGTTATATAAGAATTGCTGAATTTTTTTCACACAAAATTATTTAACTCTCGAGTCTGGAATACAAGTTATATGAATGAAATATTCTTTGATTTTGCATAGAGAATCAGATGATTTGTATTTCGTTACAGTTTTAAATATTTAAGTATAATAAATTATGGTAGTACTGTGATAATGTGAAAGATATCACCACTGAATGTATCACATTTTAAAATTTTTTAAATGAAATTGCATTTCAGTTGGAAAGTGTTTCATAATCAATGCTTATGCATGATTGATCTTTCTTGTTTCATTTAAATTGAATTCATGGAAGAAGTCAAATTCGTTACAAAAATGGGTGAAACACCCTCTGTATTTATCGCTTAATATTACATATGAAAAGTGAACAATTTCACAATAGATAATATTTTTTTAATTTAAGTGATTTTTTTATATATTTATATGAAAAAGTGCAATACCTCGAAAACAGATTATACTAACGTTCTAAAAATTGTATCATTTCTTTTATAATGAAAAATTACGCATGAAATGCTTATTTAATTAACATTATTAAGTTTCTGACTTAATAATGTCAATTAAATTTTAAATTAAATTTTAAATTTTAATAAATTTTCGAATGGAATTTTTTCAAATTCCATTCGAAAATACGGGGATGTTCCGATTTTTCAATTGCATTTAAAATCAATAGGATTCCGGTATTTACTAATTGCAAAATTCGTATCAAATTCGCTTCATTCGTGCACGAGATATTGCGTCCGCAGATTTACAGACGCACACACATAAACACACTATTGTGGTTTTTTAAAAGTACTTGTTAGACAAAAACATTAACGTCTAAATTTACCTTGGTAACCGGTCCTACTGGAATGCTGCAAATTTTCATTATTTGTATACGAGTTATTTGCATATGCATGATGTATTTGTATGCACATTTTTAGCTAAATAAAACAAACTATGCTATATTTTATTTCAATTTTACAGAGCATTTTAAATTACAAGGAATTTACTATAATGAAACGCTTTAAAACGTCCCAAATCGTGATAACGTTACCTCCATTTGAAATGAATTCGTAAGACAAAGTCAATGTGACACAAAATACTCGATTAAGATTCAAATTCTTAAGTGAAATTCTGGAATTTTAAAAGTAAAACCCGTCATTTGAGGAATTCTTCGAAAGAATGTAAGGTGATTTGACTTTAAATATTTTAAAAGCATATTGTCATCCATACTCTCCTTGTTCCAGCTATCGGAAATCGATGAACATAAGTGCAGTCCTGGCCTTGTTATAAAACTATTTGTTGAGATAAAATTGAATGTTTTTAAAGTTGATCCTCGGATAAGTTTGACGAAGAAAATTAGTAGCATAAAGTCAAATTCAGTATCGGACTTTTGATTACTCTGAAATCAATAAACCGAGCACAACTTTTCTCGAAAACTTTTGGACAAATAAAAAAATATTTTCATACTTTAGGTAGATATTTAATCAAAACTGCACCAGGCAGATTGTCTGGCATTGATCGAAAATGCTCTGTTACAACTGCCGTTGTAACAGTGTCATTTATTTTAATAAAAAATTGAACTGGTTGGATTTATCAATTGTGCGCTTTTACGTAAATGCCGTTACTTGAATATAAGAATACAAACATATTACACAATGTATAAGAGTAATGGAGTATATATTAAGAGTATATATTACTAAGTATTTAGGAAGTAATGTATATAAGATTATACATAACTTCCTAAATTATTTCATGATATGCTCACTTTTCATTCAGTATTGTGCGTAGAAATGTATTGCTTTGGAGAATTATTATTGTTCGTCATTTTAGTGGAAATACTGATATAGAGACTTATTGAACACAACTAGAATATTTTTGGAATGCTTTCAGCAATTGTGTGCAAATATGTCTGTAGCGAAAATTAGAAATAAGCAACTTGAAAGAGCTGGTATTTGAGCCAAAGCGAGTAGTTCAGCATTATAGTGTTAAGCTAAAGTCATCTCTAGCTCAAGGAATTTTAATATTGCCTTACCAGCATTGGCCACAGTACTCTTCTTTCCAGTGAATTGTCGGTTAGTGAAATAAGTTGTTGCTGAATTGCAGATGAGGTGTACGGGCTATAGGTTACAGGGAAGGAAGGTCATGTTCACGTGAAGAGACGTGTTGCGGGAATTGTGTTGCCAATCACGTGACCAATGAAGAATGTGTTGCAGACTTTGAATTCTTCATTCAACTGCCTCCTGGTATCAGCTCATGGGGAATTCAAAAGTACATTCCAGCAATTTATATAACATTTTCAGAAAGCCAAATAAGTGGAAATAGACGAGAACGAATACTTCGTTCCCGGAAAATTCATCAGAATGGGAAATAATTAACTTGCCATTCGATTCCGAGACGAAAACGTGGTAGACTAGAATCATAGCATTGAGCTAAACACGTTCCGAGATCAAGATATTATAAAACTGCCTGATCAATCGTTGCATGTCTATGAGACGTGTACAAAATAGCGGAAGAACGAATTCGAAAGTCAGCATGGAATATTAGGTTTAGAATGGTCGTAAAAAGAAAACCTGAATTCATTTATATTAGGAATATTTGATATACTTTATTCAAAATATATGATATTTGGGATGGTATGACTTTATTTAAATGCATTGATATGAAAATTAAAGTCAGAAGTGGAACTTTTTAGGAAAAGTAAATACTATGCAACGACAAACACTGCGGAATAATCAATTAGATTAAAAGTTAGTCAATAATGACAGAGTACTGTGTTTATCACGATTGACACAAGAACGACCATGTAATTTATTACGGGTGTATTATGTGAAATGCACCCGTACCCTAAAGATGATGATATATAACTCCAAGAGGAATCCGCACAGATAGTTGTTTCAGAAAATGACCCTGTGCAAGCAAGTAACGTAAGACTCCAACCATCAATGACAAGGCGCTTAAAGCGATACAGCTGGAAGGTCAAGAAATAACTTCAAAAAATAAATTCCTTAGTTAAATTTCAACTATCATTACTTTCTCCTAGAATTCTCTTGAAGGAACACGTTCTCTAAAATTTGCCTTTAATGATCACCGACACAACAAGATGCTTGGTGTACAGAAATTCTTAAATTTTTTAGTCACAAGATTTCTGTAATTGGTATTTGTGTGTGAAATGAACCCACAACTTTGACAGAAAAGGTATTGTCGGTGTAATTTGATTCACTAAAGCAACAAATGAGAAGATGATAAGAAGTCAGATAATTTCCTTTTTCCTTATGAATAATTTAATTATGAAGATAAAATTACTACATTTTTTAATTTGGTCAAATTTCTGACTGTCATTGGTTGTTCACTTAATGCAGTCTTTTTTTTTCACAACATTCATAACATCTATAAAGTGAAAATGATAAATATAATTTTATGTGTCCAACATATGGATTAATCTAGAAATAAAACATTTCGATATTCTTGGATAAATAAAAAAATTAGAATTTTTCCTATGAAAAGTAAATATTTTCATTGTTAACAATTGTAGTAAACATGCCAAACAGACAGACACATAGATAGAAATATAAAAAAATAGGCACACAGAAAAAAGAAACATACCTATTGGCATTTTTAGATGTTAAAAATGTATAAATACACCAAAAATCCGACAGGGAATTCGACCCCACTAAGTTACTTTTCCATGACATATCTACTGAAGAGGGGAAAAGGACAGTATAATACGCCAAAATCATAATATGAATTTCGTTGTATGTGAAATAAAATAATTAGTTATAGTTAGCACAATCGAAAACTGCCGTGCGTTATTCTACATATCCCATCTAATTATTCTGTATTTAAAAATAGGACCCTCTGCAATCATTCTTAAAATTGCTAAAAACGCAAAAATTAACATTTTTCTAAAAATTTATTTTCAAATTTTTACATTTAAATATCAATATTCAGTATTTCTTATGTTTGAAAACATTATTACAAAAAGTGGTACACAATTTACCAAATGCTTTCTAACACATTACAACAAAGTTGAAAAGTGTTTATGACTTTGTTCATTCTGTCTGTCTGTCTGTCCGTTAACACGATAACTGCCGTAAAAATGACTAAATCAAAATGAAATTTTAGTATGTTGTTCAAGCTGTCTGCAGAACCTATGGGAATATAAATGAATAATATCACTCAATTAGTTTTGGATTGAACCGGGGTTGAAAAAATGAAATACATTGAGCCCTATGGGACCTAATTTTTCAAAAATTCTTTAAGCGGATTTAAAATTCACAAATTACTCCGAAAATTTCAGGTAATATTCAAATTGTTCCATGAAATATATAAAAAAAAAATTCAGCGAAATATATTCAGTAGTTTTTTAAATAAAAATTAAAATATTAATAACACCTCTTATATGAAGCGATCACGTGACTATGATATGAAACGATCACGTGACCCACTTCAAAATGATATATGGCATCCGTCTTGTTTCAAAATCGTGATTTTTTTAAGTTCTTTTTAATTCATATTGAGTGTTGTATCCGTCCTGAAACCCATTTATTTTTTCTTAAATTCTGTTCATCTACATACTGAAACAACGCAATTACAGTATATTTGAGTTTAAATGATTATATAACTTTGATTATTTCAACAACGAAGCCTAATTTTCACTGATGGAAAATGTAAACAGCTAAATATGTAGAATGAGTTGTATTAGAATTGCTGTATTTCTTTAATACAAAATCATTTAGTCCATGGAGACTGCATAGCTGATATGAATGAAATATTCACTGATTTTACAAAGAGATGGACGATTTTTTTCGATGAAGTTTTAAGCATTGAGTTTAATTACTTGTAGCTCCATGGTCTTAATTTTTAAATAAATTAAATTATTATAGTATTGTGATGAATGGAATGAAGGGGAAATTTTTTGTGAATGAAATGTTGCTTTTATAGAGAGAGCCAGTCGTGTTATTTTTTCGATGACGTCATTTGAATGAATTTCAGTTGTTTTCGATGAAGTTTTCAAATATAATAAATTATCGTAATATTATGATAATTCTAAAATTATTACCGAGGAATGTATCACATTTTAGAGATATTTAAACCAGACAATTTTTATTTCAATGCCGTCATTTGAATGAAACTCATTTTTTTCGATGAAGGTTTAAGTTTTCAAATATAATAAATTAATGTAGTATTGTGATAAGTTTTAAAATATTACCGAAGAATGTATTGCATTTTAGAGATGTTTAAATAAAATTGCATTGAAGTTGGAAAGTGTTTCATAATCAATACTTTAAGCATGATTGATCTTTCTTGTTTCATATTTGAATTAATAAATCGTAATTAGAACCACATTGGGGTTTCCTATAAAATTATAACTGTAAGTATGGTAAGGACATGTAATGATCAACCGACTGTAATATTTAATTATCTTGAAAACTACGAAATTTTTCGTTTCTTTTAAACTGCTTCTCCCCTCATTGGAAAGTACATTTCAAATAGGAATACAAATAAATTCATTAATGTAGATCTAAAATATTGCTTTTAACAGGATAGTTTATTAACTGAAACTTCGGATTTTAATTAATGACATCGTTAGTCACGTTTCAAGGATTTGGGTTGTACTGGATTTAAAACTATTAGCGTTGGCACTCATATTGATTGAGAATTTTTAGCAGAATTGTTATGCTGGCATTTTCTTCAACTTGATTTTGGTGGAATTTTTCTTTTCCAGGAAATTTTCTTTCGTGTCTCACTGCCTTCCACTGCCTTTCTTTGGACTGTTTAAGTGCGTCAGTTTTTCTCGTCGTTCCACTCGTCGATTCCGCTGTCCATTTTTAAGTTCCCTCTTGGCTTTTCTTTGTATCATATTCTCGAAACTGCAATATTAGGTGCATATTTTTCAACAGGCCCAGATAAATTCAAATATTATCTAGTGTCAGATTAGAGACACTCCTGGCTAGATCCTGATATCTCTAACAAATCAAAGTGACAAGTTTGTGCGTGTTATTTTTGCTTTTAACTTTTTGCAATCAATGCTGGTAACACTGTTCTATCTGTCCCTTTTGTTTATATACTGTATATATTTCTCTTATATACTTTTGTTTACCTTTGTTTTTGTTGTTCTGTTCTCCTGTTGTTGAACTCATTTGTTCTGTAAATATAATTTTGAACAGATTCAATATCTAATATTTTTATTAATATATTTTCTCAGGGATTTTTTCTGATATCTTAGTACCTCTATTTTCGTTTTAGGGGGGTTTCTTTTAGAACTTATTTTTGTATATCGCGATTAATTTTTGGGGGGTAATTTTCGACCTTTAACTGATAAATGATACGTAACTCTACACTCTTACCCCGCCGGCCGTCCAAATGGTTACTCAAGTCCTTGTTGACGAGCCGGACGGTCTGGGTCTTCAACACTCTTACCCCGAATATTTTTCTAAATGTATCCTTTTCCTCTTTTTTTTTCGTTGTGTTCTATGTATTTATTTTATGTATTGCTGTATGTTTTGTGTTCCTTGTATATTTTATATACCTCTTGCTTTGTAACTGTCTGCCATAATCATATATCTCTTCGGATGTAGATAATTTTTTGATTCTTAAATAAATCTATGGCAGTTCGGTGACTATGGAGGTCGGTCCCCGCTTGCTTTTTCTCCCGGCCACAAATCTTGTTACTGTAAACCTCTGGGTCAGTCGTGTGGTCTGGGTCGTCAAAACTCCTGGCTAGGATCACTGTTTAGTATTTCGGACTTTTATAGTCACAGTAGTATATAGTATATACAGAGTTGCCACATACCGAAGTTCAAAGAAGGGTTGCCAGATTTGGCTATTTATTGCACATTTGGCGATTTTTTTAAGATTCGAGAAACACCTTAAAATGCCAATATTCTAGGAGATATGAGAGATTGCCAGAAGTTTCTATAGAGAGTCTATAAAAGGAGTCAGCACACCGTTGGAGAGCAGTTGAAGAGCTTCGAGCTACATTGAACTGCGACTTAAGTCAATGTTTTGGGACTAATAGCAGATGTTTTGTGAATCTACTTTAGTCAATATTTTGAGAATAATAGCTGCTGTTTTGTAAATTGACTTTCCTCAATGTTTTGAGAATAGTATCAGTTATTTTGTGAAATTAGTGAAGCATTTAAGTGTTGTTTTTCTGTATATTGTTCCTGTTTAAGCTGTGCTTGTGAACAAACATCCTATTATATAGAAAATTTAGACTCATTCTTGAATCCTGAGCTGACACCCACTATCCCCACGATCCCAGGGTATACGTCGTAACAATATTCAGCGTTCAAGTCACTTGATATTAATATCCATATTGTAAATATTAACACAAGTTAGTTAGCTTCATTGCACCATATTTCTCGTTTCGACTGACTACTTGTTATAATACTAAATATTATTCACTATATTGCTAAATATTATGCATAAAGGAAATTACTCAGTGTAAAATGCTACATAATTTCATCGTAATCCTAAATAACAGCATGTTACATACATAGTACATTAAAGCAATCCATTGGATGGACTTTTGGGGGAGGAAAGTTTAATTAACATGATCAACTGCTCCTGATTTAATCAAGATCTTCCTAGAAAGGCATCATTAATATGATCATGCGTGTAAGCGGCACCTAGTTACAATGATGTTTAAACTCCATCCCAGTTATTGGTGTTAGCTGGGACGACTTGACATTAATGACTTCTCACGGATTTAAAATTTTAAGCATTTTGCAGATGGTTTTAGATATTTTATTTTGTGATGTATATTGCATTTAAATATTACGTTCACTGTTATTGTTGAATGTTATTGTTAATGTTATTGTTAATAAATGTTATTGTTAAATGTTAATGTTAATAAATATTATTGCTATATAATGTTATTGCTAAAAGTGTGTATATTTCTAAATATTATACATAAGAAATTGCCCAGTGTAAAATGCTACATAATTTCATCGTAATCCCAAATAACAATGTATTACATTGCATACTACATTGTAATTCACTAGATGGTCTTACGAGGGAGGGAAGTTTAATTAACATGATCAACAGCTTTTGATTTAATCAAGCTCTTTCTAGAAAGGCATCATTAATATCATCATGCATGTAAGCGGTACGTTGATGCTATGTTGATATTTAAACTTCATCCTAGTTATTGGTGTTAGCTGGTACAACTTGACATTAATGACTTTTCACGGAATTAAAATTTTAAGTGTTCTGAAGATAGTTTAAACATTATATTGTCTGATATATATTTTATTTAAATATTTATTACGTCCAATATTTAAGGTATTGTATTGTTGATGCCATTGTTATAAATGCAGTTGTGGTGATAATATAATTGTTATGCTATTGCTATATGATGTTATTGCAAAATATAATGTCATTTCTAAAAAAATGTCTATAATCCTACATATTATGCACTAAGAAAATTACCCAGTGTAAAATGATACATAATTTCATCGTAATCATAAGTAACAACATATTACATTACATAGTACATTAAAGTGATCCATTGGATGGACTTACGAGGGAGGGAACTTTAATTAACATGATCAACTGTAACTGATTTAATCAAGCTCTTTCTAGATAGGCATCATTAATATCATCATGCATGTAAGCGGCACGATAATATGTTGATGTCCAAACTCCGTCCCAGTTATTGGTGTTAGTTGGAACAACTTGGCATTAATTCCTTCTCAGAGTTAAAATTTAAAGTGTTTTGCAGATAGTTTTAAACATTTTATTGTGTGGTATGTATTTTATTTAAATATTTATTAAGTTCAATGTTTAAGGCCTTGCATTTTTGGTGTCATGGATATAAATGGTAGTCTAGGGTTTGACACGAGTAACATCTATGCTTGTGTATCTCTGGCTGAAATCGGAGCGCTACAAAAATGTAAATATTTTGAAAGCTCATATCTCCGAATCTGATATGCGAAAATGTAAACAATTTTACTTGCGTTGTCGTAAATATGGTGCAGTTCAATATATAAACATAATTTAAATATTTTAATATTTTGAGCATTTCTTTTCGAAAAAATCAAATTTTTTTTTCAGAGTGAGTTTTTGCTTCATTTTGCTTACTTTCACTCCAAATATCTTCGAAATTATAAGACATAGACATAAATAGTAAGCAACAAAAACATTCAGCAGGAAATTCTGTTAATCTATAGTTTGATTTTTAAAAGCTCTTATAGTTTTTGAGGAATCGTCTGGTTAAGTTGAAGAATATTGAATACTTTCGGATTGTAATGCTTATATCTCAAAAACGGTAAATGCTAACTATAAACTGAAAAAAGTAATATCTAACCAATTGTAAACCGTACATATATAATTTAATTTCGGATTGAATTTTTAGTGTTTGAATTAAAATGGTTAAAATTTCAATATTTTAATATTTTTACCTGCTAAAGTTTTGTGATGAGAGGTTAAAGCTGTAACATTTAAAATGTCACGAGTCGAACACCCAGACCACACGACTCGCCCTAGGGCACGAGCAGCAATTTGAGTTGTCGGAAAAAAATGTTACGAGTGTCGCAGCTCAATATATTTCTTCCTTGGAAAAATAAATATTGCTGCACAACCACGAGATGTTTTGATTTGTGTTAAAGAAATTTGGAACTGAATTTGGACTTGGGGGTTCTAAATATCAGTAATGATGGATGAGGTTTGAAGAGAAGAATTGGAAGTATGAAGTTCTAACGCATATTTATGTCAAGCCAAACAAGTTTATATGCTCACCTGAATCGTAAACTTCGTTGGACATATTCTATAAAATTAGTTTATATATTGCTAAGCAAGTTAGTAAAATAATTTGATATTTTGATATGAAGTCTATAGTCGAGGTATTTGGCAGAAATCTGAGCGAAAACTTAAAGTGTTATCTGCGATCAGATTGCGAGTAAATTATATCCTTTTGAAAACCATACAAGAATATCTAATTGGATTTCTGATCTGGTTCTTAGTTTGTGAAATATAGTGGTTACAATTTCGATATTTTATTATCTATTTTGAAATATAGTGGTTATAATTTCAATATTATAATATATATTTTGAAATATACTGGTTATAATTTCAATATTTTCTTATTTATTTTGAAATATAGTGTTCATAATTTCGATATTTTCTTATCTATTTTGAAATGTAGTGGTTTCAATAAAAATGTAGTGGTCAAAATAAATAATTCGATATTGTATTATTTATTTTGAAAATTGTGGTTCTAATTTTAACATTTTGAACTGTTTTTAACACGTCTAAAGAAGATAAATCAAATATGCTATTCACGTAAAACCATTTAGGCTCCATCGAACAGGGGCTTCTGCCGATTTAATGCATCCTCATCTGGTTATAAGCTCATGTGGTTATAAGCTATTTCCTGATAACGGCTGTGTAGTCACTGACAAGCACGGGTAGCAGTTTCATCAAGACTTTATTACCCTTGTAAAAGGTACCAAAAGTAATAAGGTAATGGAATGCAACAATGCTAGCAGACTATTGTTGTACTCCTATGAGAGATGCTTCCGAAACGCATTGCAAGTGAGAGGTTTCCAGTATAAACATAGTAACAGTCATGATATGAAACTGTACAAAATTTGTTTTTTATATACTTTAAAAATTAGAGATAATCTAGTGTTTTAAAAAGATTCTCCTTTAAATATATATAGGACAAGTGAAGCCGCATATTGGGCTTTTTTTCATTATCTCACAACAATAGGGTTATACGTATGTGTATATATATATATATATATATAGAAGATGAATTTAGTTCTGATTAATCATCGAATTTGGGACGGTGCTGTTCTTTTCTCTTATCGGCATTGTGGCTGTGAATTTGCTTCTATGGTGATGTTAATATTACTTGAATTGTTTTTTTATATTTATTTTTATTTTTATTTTTTTATCTTTACATAATTCTTATTATTACATATTTCAAATATATATATATATATATATATATATATATACAGGGTGTCTCAAAAACATTGATCTCGGCTTTTATTCTTTAAATATTGATCTTAGACATATATAATAAATTACAAAGTTACACAAAAAAAGGGTGCAGAATTTTATGAAATCGATAAAAATTTTGAAGGGAAAAAATTTGAAGAAATACAAAATTTAAATTTTTACACGGCCCCCCCCCCCAGATATATAAAAACATTTCCAATGAGTAAAATGTGCCCCATACACTAATAAGGTGATGTACGAAATTTCAGCATTTTATCATAAAAAGTTCCAGAGATATGAAAAGACAAAAACGCTGACTTAAACCATTTTTCGATGCATCGACATGGGTTCTCAGAGGAGAAAAATCATGTCAGTAGATAAAAGTTGGGTATCCTATGTATTATCATCCAGTTTTATATTTTTTGTGATATGTCACAAATTTACTTTTATAATTTGATATATGGTCCCCATTCACAATGTTCAATTTTCAATTAAATATAACTCGCTCAATTTTAAAGATACAGATATGCGGTTTTTTTTATTGATCTTGTTGTATTAAAAATAAAAATTTTCCGATTGACCAAATTTGTCTAAGGGAGTCGTAAAGTGTAACTTTTTGAAAATTATTGGGAGGACTATTTCATTAACGTTGTCTTGTTTCCTACCTTACTTTCAACATTTTTGCAATTTACATTGCCCACTTATCTCCAACAGGTAAAGAATAAAAACGCGTTTTAAACTTTTTGGGACACGCTGTATAAGGCCTGTGGTTGTCTCATCGTGTAGCACCACGGAGGTTTCCTAGACGCCTGCATAAAAATGTATTACAACCCCCCAAAATGTATCGAATAAATAGCGTGGCTCATGACCTATCTTGATATTCAGTATGAAACACATTTAAAATAGCGTGTTCAATCAGAAAATTAAAAACATATTCTTTCTAAAATTCTGGAGTAGACTTTGACTTCCATGTACAGTAATTGTAACTGTATCTTACATTTTAAATCATTTCCCAAATATTGTGTAGTTTATTCAAAATAACGAGCCTACTAATTAAATGTTTTAATTATTAGAATGACAGTCGCGTGATTAAAATTCCAAATACACCGCTCTGGTCATTAATTCATGATACAATTTCCTCCGATATATGTAATTAGCATTTTCGTGTTTCATTGAAACATGGAATTTCATTGAAAGTGCTGCAATTCGTTATGTTTACGTTTAATATTTTAAAGAATAATATCGAGAATGTGTTGTCGATGTAAAATATATGCATAAGAAAATTCAAAATTCCTGTCTATTTGTCACTATTTGCAATAAATTTGGTTATCTTTTGACAAATTGGACGAATCCTGTGCCACATTTGGCGCGACATCACCAACTTGGCGACATTTTGAGGAATGTCGTCCATTTGGCGATGATGAGTAATAATTTATTTCAATTATAGTGAGTTCCTCTTATTCAGTATTTGTGGAGCAGATGCGTTTCGGTAAGAGGAATTTTTATTTTAATAGAGAGGGTCAGGGTTCTGTAAAGTAATTGAGTTTTGTCAGGAGTCAGGGTACTAGATCACTCAAATGATCGCAGACTAAGCTAAATGACTGAACTCAATGCAGTAGCGTCATCTAGTTTAACGAAAAAGAAGTAAAACTCGGAAAAATAGAATATCAAAGAAATGTGAATCGGAGAAGTAAATAAAAAGTAAATAAAACACAGATTATATGTATGCAGCGTGCAGAAAAAATAAAGCCATAGAAATAAAATGACGTCCGATTTTTGTTTTTCTGAGATAGAAATTCATTGTACAGGTACACTACCTACTCCTGCCATGGAGTATGATCACGTTAAACATGTGGATCCGTGAGTCCTTCCGAGAGGTTGGTGGTAGGGGAAGGAGGGTAAGATCCCTGTGGATGCCTCTCCCACTGGATTCTGGTCAAAATTGGGTGGCTCTCCCTGAACGTCTAAACAGTTATCTTACACCTTTCCGGTAGGTCGAACGGCCTGGGTCACAACAACAACAATTATCTACTCCTTCCGGAATTTTATGCTGAATCTAGTATATAAATCATCATTTAAGATCTATATACATATAACCGATCCTGAGTAATGGATGTTTTAAGAAAAATCTTTGGCAATGGAAAAGGTTGTAAATTTATCTCCATAGCTTTTTACCAATAAATGATATTTATTATATTAAGATAAAGTTGTTTTATACAAGATTTTACACAACAAAACATTCTCCCAATGAATCATAATCTCATGTTTGTAAAAATGTCAGCACCTGGGAGGAATCACTAGATTGAGCTGAAACTTACAGCAACTGCAAATTAGGGTGTGCTATGCAAATGGTTATAATTGCAGAGTCACCGCGCATACGTGGGCGGAGCAGAACCCTCTGAATTGCTGTTTTAGACCTATAAATAGACAGGGAGGTGTAGTCGGACGTTGAAAATAGTCTAGGTTGAATGTTAGCGATGAACGTTTCACGTCCTCTACGATGGCAGAGGGCATCATATGAGCAAGTTATGGAGTTTGAACGGGGACGAATGATAGCCCTTCATAAAGGTTTTTTTTTTCTTATCGTGCAATTTCAGCTCTCAGATCGTATGCAGCGCAATTCCACGAAAGTGAGGAAGAAGTGGATTGAAGAGAATCGGACGAGTCGCAAATCCGGAAGTGGACGATGATATGTTGCGTCAGCACGGGATGATAGACACCTCATCCGCATGGCAGTGATGGACAGCTTCGCCTCGATAGTTGGCAGAACATTGGAGCACTGTTACAGGTGTGTCATTGGCTGCACCTACAATACGTTGGGGTCATCTGCACCGTGGACTGCGTGCAAGAATTCCTTTATACACGATTCCCCTGACGCAAAACCATTGAAGCCTGCGGTTGCAATGGGATCATCAACATAGACACTGGCATTTCGATTGGCAACACGTCAACTTTTCCAATGAATACCCTTTAATCTGGGGTACAGTGATGATCGCATCCACTTTAGACGTCACCTTCGGCGTTATCCAATGTCATGCTGGACGAATGCCAAGCGTGATAGTCTGGGGCGGCATTGGGTATCTTGGACGATCCCAACTGCTAAGAATTGTGGGTAATCTCAACAGTAACCGGTGGATCAGAGAAGTTTTTGAGCCCGAAGTTGTAACCTTCCTTCAACGGATTCCTAGAGCTGTATTTCAACAGCAAAATGCCCATCCACATGTTGCTAGGAAGGTTCAAAACTTCTTTTCAACACAACAGACACAGATTCTTTCGTGGCTTACTTAATCGCCGGATATGTCACCTATTCAACATACCTGGGATTTCGTAGGTCGGCGTCTCGCTTGTGACGCTCATGCCGTAGCGAATACAGCTTAAATTTGTTTTCGGATAGCAACAATCTGAAATGCGCTTCTTCAGGTATAAAATCAAAATATATTTGATTTGATGCCACATCGCATAGAAGCACTTATTTCATCGCATGGTGGCTCACCAAATACTGATTTTTGACATGTGATACTGTTTTTTGTTCTGTAAATTTAATCATTTATTTGTACAGGTCGTTTGTAGAATAAATTTAATTAAATTCTGATGATTCCTTCATGGTGTTGTAATTTTTATAAACAGGAGTATAATTAATCGTACTTAAAATGTTACCAGATTTAGAACTTTGATAAAATATTTAGTGAGTCGGTTCCACATCCAAAACAACATGATAAAAATATTATATCCGATGCAATTTTAGAGTACATATTTTTGAAGTGCTCCGCAATACAATACCTATATTTTATTCCATAAAATATAAGTCTGTACTTTGATTCTGCAGTGGTGTACGTCGATTCCTTTAACTGGAAGCATAGTGGATTTTTGCAATTTGTAATCACCATCAACATTGTACATTTCTTTGAAATAAACCGTTTTTAACACTTTACAACAAAGTTGAAAAGTGTTTATGACTTTGTTCATTCTGTCTGTCTGTCTGTCCGTTAACACGATAACTGCCGTAAAAATGACTTTATCAAAATGAAATTTTAGTATGTTGTTCAGACAGTCTGTGGAATCTATGGGTATATAAATTAATAATATCACTCAATTAGTTTTGGATTGAACTCGGGTTGAAAAATTTAAATACATTGAGCCCTATGGGACCTAATTTTTCAAGTATTTTTTAAGCGGATTTAAAATTCACACATTACTTCGAAAATTTTAGGTAATATTCGAATTGTTCCATAAAATATATAAAAAAAGCTCAGCGAAATATATTCAGTAGTTTTTTAAATAAAAATTAAAATCATAATGGCACCTCTTATATGAAGTTATCACATGACCATGATATGAAACGATCACGTGAGGACGAAACGATCAACAAAGGAATGCTTAGACCACTCTTGTAAAGCAAATTGCAGATATTATTACTTTTCCGATTTTATTAAAACATTTCACTGGATTTTAATAAAATTTATACATGGTAATGTACAGGGGAAATATTGACATCGTGTAGAAATTGCATGCAACTTGAGTTTACTTCGAGCACCTAGAAAAAACGAGCTTTGCGTAACGTCTGCGAGTCTGCGCAATGTAGTGCTCTAGTTGTAAAATTTATTAACCAATTTTTACAATATTTGGTAAATATGTCATTTGTGAGTTACCCTTGCTCTGATTAAATTTTGGTACGATGCGGATATAACAACCTGCCATTTTCTGCGAAATAACCTGCAAAATGTCTGTATCCACCCTAGCCGAAATACTAAGATACATAAATAACAAGTGGGACACTTTGGTGTTGATTAGATTTGGCACAATTAAAAAAAATCTGATGTGGTCAACAGATGACTTTCCTTATATAATGCAATTAATTTACTACTTTTATATTAAAAAAAATAGGTTTTCCTTCTAGTAGATACTTATATTCTTTCCAAGATATTGAATTTTCGTCAATTAGTCGTCATTTTCATTGATTTAACGTCATTTTTATCCATTTGGCGAGATTTTCGTTAATTTGGCAACATTTTAAAAAGTCACCAAGTTGGCGACATTCCGCCAAATTCGCCGCCAAAATCTCGTCAAGAGGTATGGACGGAGAAATAAGTTACTCTTATAGCATATAAATGATTATTGGCGTTCAAATACAAAACTATAACTCAAAGTAACTTTTCTCATGAATGGAACGAGCTAAATCCACGATAATGATATCACCCAATTTATCGCATGATATTACATATGAAAAGTGAACACGTTTCTCAACAGTTTTTGTTTAATTTACGGGATTTTTTGATAAATTTATTCGAAAAATGTGCAATATCTCGAGAACGGTTTATGCTAGCGTTCTAAAGTTTATGTCAATCGTTTTCTAAGGAAAAATCACACAAGAAATGTCTATTTACGTAATTTTATTAAAGGTTTTGATTTTTTGATGATTTTTTCAAAATTTCACTCGAAAATTTAGAGGGGTTCTAAACATTAAATTACGTTTTAAAACAATAAGCTTCCAGCATTCACGGATTATGATTTTTGTACCAAATTTCATTCGAATCGCTTCATTCGTTCATGAGATATCGTCTCCATAAACCCACTGACACACACACACACACATACTTTCACACACACACACACACACACACAGACATCACTTCAAACATGTTCGATTCGTGATCAGGGATGCTTGAAACGTGCTCTCCCGTCGAAAACTCGAATTCGAATTTTCGACCCCATCACAATACTTTCCTTATACATTATGTATATAAGGAAAGTAACAAATAACCTGCCGTTTTTACGTAATGGCCCACAAAATTTTCCAAAATCTAAAGTAAAAGACTAACTTTACTCAAATGTATCAATGAAATGCTTGTTTATCCGTAATGTTTGACGAAAAAAATTTAGACAAACCTCAGTACTTTGGGACTAACTGTTCCGGAGATATTTCAGTCTTTTTGAATTTTTGTTACATTGCCTTTGAAAATGCGTTCATTCCCCAAGTGAAAATAAAAATTGAAATACAATTTCAAATTCAGTGTAATTTTTCAAATAGTTATCCGTGTTATTTTGTGTATTAAACGCAATTTAATTTCTCCATTTATATTCTCAATTTTTAAAGAAAGAAAAAAAGAAGTCTGTAGCGAAAGTAATGTGCTGCCCACATTGGGTTTTTTATTTACGAATGGTTTAGATAAATAATCTTCTATCCCCCTGTGCATGCACATATATTTCATCTCAATAATTTTATACGTATACTTCACTAAAAACTATTATAGTGTTGAATATTGTAGTTATATAACTATTATAGATGTTGATAACTATTAAACTTTTCTCATTATCTGAAAACCACATAAGGATAATTCAATGGCCATATTCCCCCGCATATTGAAGGTACATGCAAAAATTCATTATATAAGAAACCAAAATGTTTCTTAAAATTCAAGATAAAATTTTATGGCTATCATTTTTAAAACTAATAAATTACCTCACTTAGAGAATATGTGCGGAATGAAATTTTCGGTTTTATTTTCAACAATGGAAGATGATATAAGGCGAGTCATAAACAATGAGTTTGAAACATAGCGACTTTTAAAAGCACGGAGTATGCAAATTACTGTACTTCAAGTTATTTTTAATTAAATTTAGCTGAAAGCAATAAGCAGTAAAGTGGCAATCTTGTTCCTCTAAAGGTTCTATTGTCGTCGACGCATTTATGAACCTCATAATTTTAAAATATTAAATTACTGCTTGAAATTTTATGCATGCAGCAATATATTTTGAGTGTTGATTTAAGCTAAAATTGTAAAATCAAATTAGCTTTCACTTTTCAATTAATTTTTTATGCATCCTGTAATTGTTATTCATTGGATTGCTGTAAATAATAAATCCATTTATTTTTATAGTTTTGCCTTTCTACTTTCCCTACAATCGTGCCGAAAATCGAAACTCTGTTTTTCTACGGAATTACACATTTTTAGCACTCCAGAATACGAAAACAAATATTTTTAGCGTGACCTCTGTGTGTTTGTGAAATGTATGCATCCACTCTTGCTCAAAAGCTAATGCATAAAATGGCGCAAAATTTAGTAGATGATTCACTAGTTACCTTTGTGGTGATTTCATATTACTGCAATTCAGGACAAATAGAACCTGCCTTGTTTTACAAAATGGTTTATAAAATCGACAAAATCTGAAATAAGTTCAAATATACTGAAATATAGTAATTAAATGTTTGTTTTATACGTAATTTTTAACGATAAAACGAAAAAACCCACTTTATTACTCTGGGTTGAACCATTCCCGAGAAATTACGGGTTTGAAAATTTGTCGAGCTGCCGATATTTTTCACTGTATTAAAAAAACTATTCGGTTGCATTTTTAGAATTTGGAAGATGAGTTAATTATGTGTCATTCTATCGCTAATTAAAGTTTGGTAAGACTCGGAAGAATAGAACTGGCTTCTTTTTGTGAAATGGACAGCAAAAATCGTTAAAATTTGAAATAAAAGAATAAATATGCTTCAATATAATAATTAAATCCTACTTTTCTATGTAAGTTTTGAAGCCGAAGCAACTAAGACCAACCCACATTACTCTAAGTTGAACCGTTTACCAGGTATGAAAGTTATTTACTAAAAGGACGTTATAAAACTGCAAATTTGATATAATATCGAAAGGTATTGTCATTTTGGGCAATCAGACTCAATTTATTGGATTATAAAAGAGAAAATGAGTTTTAATCTGTGAAAGTCATGTGCTGTCTACATCAGATTTTCTACATTCCTTGCAATATAAAGAACTCCTAAGAAAATCCCTAAGCACTCCAATGGTTATGTAAGAAAATGTGCATGAGTGTACATATCTATCTGTAATAAAGTGGCCATGAACAATGGAATAAAATGATTCCAGTGCCCTTAGCGGAAAATGTAAAAGTTTGGAACAGGAACTCAGCAATAAAGCGAAGCAGAAAAAAATGTCAATTGCAAAGCTGTTGAGCAATGTCTAAATTGTAGGAATCGGCAACAGAAACGTATATAACGCCTACATGGAAGACAATAAATGCCTACCATATTTCATCGCTTAATAGATGCTGTAATACAGTGATACATGCAGTTTTTGTTAAAGACAAAATAATATGCTTTCTCAAATATAAGTATCTATTATCATTGACGAAATGCATGTTGGATATATTCTACACTGTATCCTTATGTATGCAAGTGTGATTTATTGTATCATTCGTGAATGTAATATCACGTAGCAAATAACCATATTGTTTAAAATAAATTAATTCTTGTGAGACCAGAAAAGCAACGACTTTTAAAATTAATTCGCCATGATGTGAAAGAAGCTGAATGAAGGTCTGAGAAGGGCTGAATAAAGGCATTGTGAGCCTATGCGGAATTCGCAAAACTGTCTCCTATGTATTATCATCCAGTTTTATTTTTTTTGTGATAAGTAGCAAATTTACATTTCTAATTTGATATATGGTCCCCATTCACAATGTTCAATTTTCAGTTAAGTATAACTCGTTCAGTTTTAAAGATACAGATATGCGGGTTTTTTTAATGATCTTGCTGTATTAAAAATACAAATTTCGGATTGACCAAATTTGTCCAAGGGGTCGTATAAAAATTAAAAAAGTGTAACTTTTTGAAAATTAATGGGAGGACTATTTCATTAAATTCACATCGTCTACAGTCTTTTAAATCTTCATCTTTTTCTAAGTGTCACAGCTAAATGGCGACACATAACATCTTTTATGGGGTATCGTGGTTTCCACTTCTAACTGTAGAAAAGGGGGAAATGAAAGGGCATTCTGGACAAAGGGGGCTCTGGACTTTGTTTCTCGTTATAGGTGTGAAACATAGCTTCTACTATATGTTTTGAATAAGAAAAGGCTGATGTGTGTTGTGTGTGCATAAGATATCTAGCGAAAGATACGATAGCATAAGATACCTAAGGAAAGAAAGGCTTCAATAGTTTTTATGTTTCTGAAATTTTAATGTTTTCATTTTTTCTAATTTTTAATGATGAAGTTTTGATAGATTAATGGATAGTAGTTTATTTTGTATAAGTCGGATCACAAACAACGAAGTTATCATCGATACAACGTTTGGAAGTAACGTTTGCGGTCACTCCACATGGGGAGCGTATGGCCGGCACCATCTGTAGGCGCACACTGACGTATACCGTAGATGTTGATGCACAGATACGCAAATCGGAAATTTTTACACTTTTCTACCTTCCTTTTCCTATGCACTGCCGGTCGTTTTTATTCTTTACCTCATTAATAATGACCCCGCGGCGTTGGCGACTACATATCACTTATCTTCAGTGCTATCCTCATTTGACGCCCTGACTTGAGTAAATGATGGCGTGCTTCTTGTCCATCCTGAAAAAAAAAACTTATTTGTCTTGGAAACTGGTAGTCTTTTTTTATAATTATGCTATATTTACGAAGTTTTAATTTATTGTGTTATTATTGTTGCTGTTTCCGACAGCTTAATTGTAATAATTACTTTACCATAAATATATTTATTTAACTTTTTACCATTGACACTAAACTATTCTGACTTCTGCGATTCTGAAATATGAATCTTCGAAGATCCCGGCAAAATTGCTTGAAAGCTAGACGGAGATAAATGGTAGGGTAGCGTAATATTTCAAATTGTGAAATATCTTATATTTTGAACTTTCGCGTCAAAATGATTATCCATTTTGCGCGAGGCTATTTTTCATAATATTGATGGCAGGATTTCCCACACTCTCCAGAAATACCGTTATGCGAATCTCAGAAGATACAAATATACGGAAAATTAAATGAATTAAATATATTCCCAAAATTTTATTTCACAATTTCATATCTACTTTTATACGATTTTTATTACCACTATATATAATTGTTTAATTTGTTCAAAGTGTTTTTGTATTTCCAGGTGCACCAGAATTGCTTCAAGACCTGAAAGGCTGAATCATTGAACACTGTCATTATGGATAACGCCACAGAACTTAACTGTGCCAAATTTTCAGGTGTTATGCCATTTTTAGGTGTTATGCCATCAAATTGAGTTTCAAAAGGATTCTGCTACCAAACTGTTTGAGAAACACTGATATAGAAGGCTCAATCTTTGAACATTCATGGTTAAGACTCCTATATACACAAGCTGACACAGTAGCCATTTTGACTCCTACCGGTCCACTCAGTTATCGCCTGCATGTGTTATATTTTAATGGCTCGGGCATGTTACTTGGCTGCTATTTGATAATCAATTTAACTGTAAATTTGGTGTTCCTGCTTTCAAACAAATTACACCAATCATTTAAGAAAGTGATCTAGTATATTTGGTTTTTCTTGAGAACTCCAGAAAAGGACGAGAAAATAACTTTTTCTCGCCATGTACAGTCATTGTTTAAGTGTGAGTCAAAATGGCTGCTATTGCGCCATTCTGTATATTTAGAAACCTTATTTATGGTATCAACCATCGAGCAAAACTTAACGTAGTCGGATTTTTATCCCCCCTTCTTTCGTTGGGAAGGATATTATGAGTTTTTTCCAATGTATTTCCATGCTTTCAAGCAACCCTCTGTTTCTTAGAAAACTGAATCAACCGTTTGACCGAAACTAACATAAACAAATTCTTCAATTTTTGTCCCGAAATGGTTAAAATAGGAGGGAGGGGGGAGTGGTAACTCAGTACCTTTTCAAAGCCCCCTATCGGGGACATTATAGGCAAAGGCCAAAACTCGACTATGAGGTAAAATCATACGGGGCCAATTTTCATTGTAGTTAATTGCTTTTAACTTTCAGCGGCATCCGTAGTTATACAAAATAAAAGTTATTAAAAATATAGTTGCAACATATTTTTTTACTTTCCTTATATATGTTACCGTTAAAGTATATAATGCAGTTATTTCATAGAATACCTAGTTATTCCATGAAATAACTGATCGTGTCCGTTGAAGTGTGTAATATGTTAATAATTTGACACTTTAACTAGTTATTCTGTGAAATAACTAGGTATTCTATAAATTAACTAATGAGAGACAGTTAAAGTGTAAAATAAACAATTTATCTAAAATGAAATAACTAGGTATTCTATAAATAAACTAATGATAGACAATTAAAATGAAAAAGAAGCAATTTATCTAATTTATGCAGCGTATAAATGGTATTTATGGAAACGTACCGTAAAATCATTTGTTACAACAAGGATTACTAAAATGACACTTGGAATTACAAAGAAAATTATTTCTAAAACAAAAACATTTTTTGTTGACACACTGGGTTTTACACGAACATTTTTTAAATCGCTGACCAGTACCTAAACTTTGAGCTGCAGCAACCGACCGGAACGATATTTCTACATCCGGTACTTCTTCGATTTTAATTAATTTTTGCTCGCAGACACTGAACTGGGATCGAGAATATAATTGTTTTATGCGACCGTTTCTTGTGCCCAATTGGAAAAATCCTTCTTCTGTTATTTTTATGATGATAGCTAAAATAGATTTGGCATCACCTTTTCCTCTGTCAACTTCAGGCACTGGGATACGGACGGTAAACCCCACAGAGGCATCACAATGAGATTTATCCGACATTAATTTCATCTTTTTCGCTTGAATTTCTAAACATTTTTTAGACTTTTCTCTTTCTCTTTGAACATTAAGTTCATTAAAACACAATTTGCAGATTTTCTGCTCAACTTCATCTTCTGAAACATAATCTTCCGTACATGATATATGGACAGGCTCCATACATTTGAAGCAAACTATATCTTCACTGCATTCTTTTAAACAGACAACACATACTTTCGTAATGGGATTATTTAATACTGTTTGTTCAACTACTTTTTCATTATCAGGTTGAGAAGAAACATTCATTGCAGTCAAAGTATTTTGTAATTGATCTTCGTCGACCAACGAATTAAGTGCTTCCTTCGGAATGGCAGTTGTTGACAGTCCAACTCTAGATGCGCAATCAAACATAGCCTCGTAGGGGGACCTTTTAATACCAGAATGGAACGCTCTGTTCTTCATAAACTGGATAAATTTTAACCCGAAGTTGACTGGTTGTCTTGCATCCAAGTAGTCAACATATTTTCTATGTCCTGATTGGCTCTCTCAACACTGCCTTGGCTTTGGCTATGTCTTGGTTTGCCATGCACGATCTTAAGCTCTGGCCAAGTTACTTTTAAGTCATCAATAAGTTTGTTACAAAATTATCTTCCATTGTCCGACTGCAATGTACATGGGGCTCCAAACATCAGGAATATATCAAGCAACTGTCCTGCAACTTCTTCTGCTCTCTTTGTTTGAAGAGGTCTTAAAACCACAAACTTTGTAAGGTGATCCTGATAAACTAAATTAAATTTATAGTTTCCATCAGGTTGTGATTGAAAATCTATGAGGTCAACCTGACATCTTGAATTCATATGTGAAAAAATCATGGGCTTAACAACAACACCTTTTCTGCCCGCTTTGCGTTTTTGTTGACAAGATTCACAAAAATTCAGGAAAATCTTAATATCATTTTGCGTAATATTTTTGTAACGACGATTAAGTTCTTTTATCATTCGGTCTCTACCACCGTGCCCAATAGATAAATGAGTTTCGTACAAAATGTCAAACAAAGAATCACTTGAGCAATAAAACATTACATCTGGTGTTGCATTTGTTACTGGGACTATTAATTTTTCTACTCCTTGAACTTCAAGGACATCGTAATGTTGAAGAAACCAATAATCACGTTCATAAATGCAGTAGGGGTGGAAGGTAAATGTATTTGTCGTTGACATTTTGAGAGTATGGCGAAAAAGTATTCTCGTTGTTTTATGCTTTGGTATTTTTGCCGTCCTTCAAAAATTATTTTTATTTGAATTCGAAATTAACGTTTTTTTTCCCGCTACTTTCCATATTGTTAAACGAAACGTAAATGTACCTTATACTAGAAAGCGAGATATATGATATAGATTATTTTACACTTTAACGGGCTGCAGATCGTTATTCTATGAAATAACTAGTTAAACCATGAAATACAAGAGAGTTTTACACTTTAACGGACACGATCAGTTATTTCATGGAATAACTAGGTATTCTATGAAATAACGGATTTCATACTTTAACGGTAACATATACATAATGTATAAGGAAAGTATTGTGACGGGGTCGAAAATTCGAATTCGAGTTTTCGACGGGGGAGAGCACGTTTCAAGCATCCCTGATCGCGAATCAAACATTTTTGAAGTGATGTCTGTGTGTGTGTGTGTGTGTGTGTGTGTGTGTGTGTGTGTGTGTGTCAGTGAGACTGTGGAGACGATAACTGACGAACGAATGGACCGATTCGAACCAAATTTGGTACAAAAGTCACAATCCATAAACACTGGAAGCCTATTGTTTTTATACGGAATCGAATGTTCAGAACACCCCTTAATTTTCGAATGAAATTTTGAAAAAATCGTCAAAAAATCAAAACCACTACTAAAGTTACGCAAATAGACATTTCTTATGTAATTTTTCATTAGAAAACGATTGACATAAATTTTAGAACGCTAAAATGTACCGTTCTCGAGATATTGTACATTTTTAAAAAAAATTATCAAAAAGTCTTATAAAATAAAAAAAAATATTTCCTATTGAGAAACATGGTTACTTTTCATATGTAATACCATAAAATAAATTGAGTGACATCATTCCCATGGATGTAGCTCGATCCATTCATGAAAAAAGATACTTTGAATAATACTTTTGCATTTGAACGCCAATAGGCATTTATCTGCTGTAATAATAATTTATTTCTTAGTGCATAACGCTTGGCGAGAATTTGGCAGAATGTCGCCAACTTGGTGACTTTTTGAAATGTTGCCAAATTAACGGAAATCTCGCCAAATGGATAAAAATGACGCTAAATCAATGAAAATGACGACTAATTGTCGAAAATTCAATATCTTGGAAAGAATATTAGTATCTACTATAAGAAAAACCTATTTTTTACTGTAAAAGTAGTAAATTCATTACATTCTATAAAGAAAGTCATGTGGTGTCCACATCAGATTTTTTTATTATGTGTGCTAGTTTTTCTGTTTTTGACAGAATTAAACTCTAGTCTAGAATAGAAGAAGATTTATTTTTGTATGGTCGTTTGTTTGTTTGTTCATCTGAAATAAATGAGCAACCAATCTGAAATATATGCATTAATTGTTAGTTTTCAATTTTTTTATTACGAAAAGAAAAAAAACACCTCTATTTACGCTCGAATAAACAGATGTATTTCATTTTTATGGAAAGTTAGCCATATTTTTAAAACTGAAAATATGATTTAATTTCAAATAAGTAATCATGAAATGTATTGCATTGTGCAATAAAACTTCAATTAATATACAGGGCTCCTAGGGACGTCTATAAGCACCCCAATAACTTTGTAAGAATATATCCATGACAAAAAAGCTGAGCCTCCTATGTTTTAAATTTAATTTAAAGTATTATTTAAACATACTTTTATTTATTATAATTTCAAAAATAATTTTGCGAAGATATATGTACTATTTTGAAAATTGCTACCTTTAACTTGCCTAAACTGACAGGACTCAAAGTATTTTCCTCATTAACACTCATATTTTAAGGTGTATTTTAGAACCGGAAATCACCCAGTCTTAGTATATAAGGAGAAGCATGGTATTAAAACCACCCATTTGTTAAACTCCTAGCTGATAAACTAACGTGGAATCTAGCTTATAGAAAGGTGTGGCTATTGCTTCTATTATTTTCAACTCTTTATAAACAACTAATGATTGGATGTGGGACGTGACATTTCATCAATGATGAGTAGGTGAAGGTGGATAGTGCAAGGCTAATGGTTCATCTATTTTGGGTCAAACGTGATTCTAATAAATAATATTCGTAGAAAATAATCATTGTTTGCAATACTAAAGAATTTAAGTCATTTTTCGCGAATAATCAACCATTTACCTAACTTTAAACAATATCAACAGGTAGAAATATACTAATAATGACTACCATTAAATTTAAGTAGTTTGCAAAGTAGACTTAGCTCTTTATAATCAATATGGCGAAGCTTCCGTTTGCGTATTTGGGAGTTTAAGAAAGAATAAATTTGATTTTCCTTTAAAAATCATCCCATGTTAAACGAGAATCTCATTTATAATATGTATTATATATATATCTTCACATTTGGAAAATTTTTAATAGATGCAATTACTTTTCAAATTTTATTAATTTACGTGGTAGATTAAAAGATATTGTACATTAAATTTGCCCGAAAATCAATTTCAATTTTCAAGTGATATGTTTTTCCTTTTAAGAAATACGTGTTGCATTCACAGTTTAATTCCACTATAATATGCAATTAATGATAACAGTGTACCTTGCATGTTTAAAGATTGTGTATTGAAATGGTCAGAGATAAATTAATGCAAATAAAGACAAAGATAGCTGTTCTAAAATTTTCAACTATTAACCGACTTCTTCGTAAACATATAAATTTTATTTACTGAGGGAAATAATAAAAAAATATATATGAAAGTGTGGACGTAAATTTTTTCCTGACGGCAATATAAAAGTTACTGATGAGTTGTGAAACTTTACGAGACGCCTACCAATGAAAATACTTAAACATTTTATTATTGTATTTTTATTTATAAATTAAAATTAATTTAAATATTTAAACTTCCATATTTATAAATGTTGCTATTTTGCTTTATAAAACGCAAAAATACTTCAAATTTATGCACTGTCTTTGATGTGCTTAGACCAACTTTTGCGATATGATGTCCGCAGCAGAATACTTTAAGTCGGGCAATTTGGCCCAAAAAATTCAGAGATGCGGTTTGTACAGTCTCCGATCTGAGACTAGTTTCCATGGAATCCTATCACACATCTTAACTGCATTAACTAATGCACAATCTGGATAGATTGCTAAGAGTAAAGCAGAACAGATGTTGTCAACGGATAACATCTAAAAGCCAGTCTGAGACCATACTGACCTTTCGTGCATCTCCCCACCATAGCCATTTCCCATTTAGTTATATTGCTAAGAGCAAGACAGGAATAGATACGGTATGTCAGATTCGTATCTAGATACGAGTCGTCTCTCACCTTTCGTGTATCAGCTCAACCTTAACTCCGTACAATCTAAATAGATGGAAAACAGCCAGGCAGTTGATCCTAAGTATTCCTCTATGCATTGCGCCATATATTACAGTTCATGATACAGATTTGAGAAACCGCAATTACCGCCATTATTTTAACATGTTCATAGAAGTTGCAGAAATCTCTGAAAGATTTATGAACATGCCTTGGGAAAGATATCGGTGGAATATCTTTCTTCGCCCTCAGAATAAGTTATCCTTAAGTGACTATTAATACAGTAACCTTGATATATCCAATTCGTTAGGTTCCTCTATAATAGAAATTGCAGGGTTATTTCAAATAATATCAATGTACAATGACATCTACGTTGAACGCTCAGAGGAATACTCGAACCCAATATAAATATGTGTCTCTTTAAATATATAACATCCTGTCCCCACTAATTAATATTTCTGGAAGATAAACTTTTTTAATTTGGTGATTTCATTAGACATTTTTACTGATTAAAAGAAAGAACATATTTGCTTATATTTTGTTCTTGACTGGATGTTTTATAATTAAAACAAAATCATAAAACTGCAGATAAAACTACACAATTTAATATAGAAACGAGAATATTATTTGAAGCCTTCCAAAAAGTTCCCTTCCAACAGTCAGCTGAATAAGAGTCTTGAAATCTATAAAATTTAATGGAATTTGTACAAAGAGCAACATTTTTGTCACATCATTAGAAAAGAGTTGTTAAGACACAGACAATGACCTAATCAAAAATTGACATGCTATACAAATATAGCTCTAGTTTGTCTAAAATTATTCTATCAATATAAATTGTTATTCAATTGAATTCATTTCTTTACAGATAGAAATACAAAAAACACTGAAATTTTAAGAAGCAAGAATAAATCCTGGAGTTTTGAGGAATAAACCGAGGATTTTGAAAGCATTCAAAACTTTGATGAGCATAAACTTGTTTACGAGTTTCTTTCATGTCCTTGCTAATCCGGCACCTTACTCAGTTTGAACTATAATGATGGATCGCCATTTAGACAAATTTACTAAATATTTGTATTAATTTAAATGTAAAGTCTATTAAAATAACATTTTTAAAAATTTGAATTTACAAAAATGTTATTGAAAATGTGTAAAATTTGTTATTCACGAAAATATGACATTCTTATAGGTGCCAATATAGATTTCTTATTATCGTTCAATATTAAATGAATATGAACGAATAAATCACATTGTAGTAGGTATTTCATCGTTCAGAGTGTTTTTCATTTTTAAAAATTGACAAAATGAATAACAATTTTTGAGTAATTAATTTGAAGTTTGACATATATATAATAAGAAAATCCTAAAATTTAAATATTTTTCTTGAATCTAACAAATCTCTCTAAATTTTCCATGCTTCAGATATTTGCAATTTCGAATGTAAAAAATAAATTTCTGTTTCGGGTCATGCAAGTTTCTTTAACACTGCAATGTGAAATGACTGAAAATTTCCAGCTTTTGCAAAACTCACTTCCCAGAAAACCTGGTTGCAACACAATTGCAGTTCATCAATCCTACAAATGAAGTGATTTCACCATCTATATTGGTGACATAGTCATTTTGTGACATTAAAGTTGAGTGTAAGCATTTCGAGAAGAAATTGTTTGCTTGCGAGATTGTACATAGAATCAAAAATTAATATATACGATCTCTTTCATTGCAGAAACGCAACTCATAAAAACGAACTCGAACAATATAGATCAAAAACTATTTAGAAGCTTTTCATACAGTTCCCTCATAAATTGTAAGATAAAAATGATTCTCATATTGTATCAAAAGTGACAAAATAGTGCAAAATATAAATAGCATTAAAATTATTGGAATAAGCAAGTCCTTTTCATGGGTTTTTGACTGATATTTGAGAGAAACGAGTATATAAAACTATTTTATTTATTATTTTAATTAAATAAAATTTTATATTGTAGAGTTTACTGCACCATGGGAAAACGTTTATATAATCGACATAATTTTGCCGAAAATATAAAGAAAAATACATCAGAATATTGCCTAAATTATGACAGAGAATTTTGAGGAAAGAAAACTAAATTTGCAATAAATTGACATTGATCATAAAATCTAGTATCTTTTAAAACTAAACATATATGGTCGTGCATATGGTAGAGATGTTTGATGTTTCTAAGCTATTTTATAATTTCCTCAAACGAAGATTCGTATGCATAACATGTTCAAGAAAATCAAGCGTATAGAAGTAATCTGCTTGATGATATTTAGACAGGTGAAGACATTTTGAGTAAAATCGTCAGACGTGTATAAATTCTATACATTCAGATTCGGATATATGCCTTTTTTCTTGACTGGATATTATTCTAAACATAAGATGAAGTGTGAAAATGTATATAAGGTATAAATGTATATAAATATATTCCTCTCATCATTGGCACAACATATATGATAGTATAACTTGGAATGTACGAAGACCTTATCTTGAAGACACATTTAATTATTCCTCTGAGTAATTATTAGCTTAAAAATTAATTATCATGAGTAATGAATTGTATAAAATTTAAAGAAAATATAAAGCAAAAAAAAAAAACTTACGATGTTAAAAACGATACCTTTCGTACCAATTTTAATATTTGAATTCAGTATTACAGTAAGTAGAATGAGAAATGGATAAATTACGCGACTATAATATCAATCCTTAAGACATATGTTCTACACAGAATCGGCATCAAACCATCAAACCATCAACACATATAAAAATATATTTATATTATTTGACTGTTAATATTATATAGTATAATCTCAGTGGTTGATAATTTTCTATCGGATTTTTAGCATATTGTAATAATACGATACTTTTATATTTTCATAGTACAGTATTTATAAATAATTAATATAAAATATTGTTTAAGGAAATTGTTGACTACAATGATTTTCAACTACGCTTATGTTCCAGATTTCTCACAAAATTTCATTTTTTTCTCATACACGGGGGCCCGTAGAATGCTTTCAGGGGGAAGGGAGTTTAAACTTAAGGATAAAATATACAACATCGTCTAGCTTGATGCTCGTCTTTGTTATTTTGAATATCCAAGGGGGAGAGTGTAGTTCCCTATGAACCACCTTCATATTTAATAATATGGTTGTAAAATGTTCAACTAATTTAAACTAATCTAAACTAAAGTTAATATTTCTACACAGTGTAAATACTTTTGTACCAATAAATAGCAAAATTATTATTTATTTGTGTAAACATAGTTTTCTTTCGTAATTTGTGTATGACCCCTGAAACGCGATCTGCCGATATGATTTTTCCCGTCTGTGAACCCATGTCGATGCATTTTCTCAGATTTTTTCTTTTCATATATCTGGGACTTTTTATGATAAAATGCTAAAAATTGTGTACATCACCTTATTAGTGTATGGGGCACATTTTACTGATTGGAAATGTTTTTGTACGGGGGCCGAATAAAAATTCAAATTTTGTATTTCTTAAAATTTAATTCCCTCGAAAATTGTAATCGATTTCATAACATTCTGTACCTTTTTTTACGCAACTTTGTAATTTATTATATATGTCTAATATAAATTTTTAGGTATGAAAGCCGAGTCCAATGTTTTGGTGACACCCTGTATACTTATGACATGAGATCAGGTGTTCAGTTTGCCTGTTGCAAGCCTGTATCATAAATTCCACTCATATCAAACAAACTGGAATAATATATTGGGAATTCTATATCTCATGAAGTTTAAGTCAAACACATTGGTTTAACGTGGACAGCTTGGACATGAGCATTCATTAACTGGAATTGCAGCAGGTTGAAAATGGGTATGTGAGACCGGGAGACACTATATGCAGTTTCTGATGTTTGCCAGGAAACAAAGCACAGGCTTTTAGTCACCGCTTTATGACAGTCTTGGCCCCGAAAACATAGGACTCCAAATAAATACACGTCACACAAATTGTAGGTGTGGTTGGGACAAAATATCCTTGGGCCCATATTTACACCACGCTTCATTGGAATCTGAAAGAGCCAATAATACATCGCAAGATACTACATCGCACTCCAATGAGAGCATGGAAGACGTATCTAAACCCCAGTCCAAATAATGTGGCTGCAAGGAAGAAAGTCAACGTTTATAATGGAATATTTATTGAAGAGTAGAAGGGGGAGAGACGTGATTTCAAGCAGTGTAATTTAGAAAGATTCGCTATTCATTTGAGATAAAGTAATGGTGGATTTGCGGTCATAATAGCAGTGTCCAAATGTTACGATTCACGGAAACATTAATTCAGATTAATAATTTAATCCACAAGATGTATTTAAAAAGCGATCTCAATTTAATGTTTTTTCACTACATTTATATTCTCATCCCATATGAAAATATTTATACTCCAAACAATATTTATACATTTTCCTCATGGAATAAAATATAACTTCTGTGTAATTCTGTGTAATTATTCTGGGTAATTATTCACGTATTTATTGAGAATGTTATAGAAAAAGGCTAAGTCTGATTCCGCGTGTCAGAAAAGGTATCGGAAAAGGTGATAGTCATGTTGAGCTACATACCAGAAAAAAGAGACATGCGCCAGTCTTCATGTATGTTAGGTTAATTTGTGATCTTTGGAATAAGATTCAAAAGACCTGGTATCTCAAGGTGCTTTTCTTATCCTAAAGCGTTTGTTAATAAATTCATGTAGTTTTAATCATAATAATATAGAGGTGTGAATAAATGATAATTTATTTTAAAAATCAAAATGTGGATTTTAATGTGCATTGCTTTGATTTAATGATTATGTTAAGGAACTCGTGCAAAGAAGTAATGGTGGGTTTCGTGGCCAAGGTAGCAATGTACAAATATTCCGATTCACGACCACTTTAACCAAGATTAATAATTTAATCCACAAAATCATTTAAAAAAGTAAACCTAATTTAATGTTTTTTCTCCACATGGTATGTATATTAAAGATGCGCATTATAACTATTTAGATCAGTGGTATTCAACATTTTTATAAGCATTTGAGTCAGTCGGAGGTCCGTGGCCGTACATTCAAAAACGTGTATCCTGATAAAAAAAAATCAGCACCAGTCCGATAGAGACGATTTGCTGAAATAACATCTTTTAAAATAAAACTTCAGTAAAGCTCAATATGGTCATTCGAATTTTTCAGACATTTTTACTTCGTTTACTTGATTTCAAAGCGCTACAAATTAATCACTATTTATTTATAGTTAGTTAGCACTTTTAGTTTTCGTTCCGAACTCATCTAGATTACTCCCACCAAAGATTTCACGCCAAGACATAAAATTATTTCTTGCGACAGTAGAGTGAAAATATGAAAGTAGAGTAAAAATAAATATGTCATTATAAAATTGTTTTTAAAAATGGAAATTTCTATTCAATTATACTCAAAATAGGAGGCAACACATGACAATACATTTTAAATCATCATTCAAAATTGCAAATCATGTAATGCCATAGTTTCCGCGCTAGACTTAACAGGGAATCTCTCTATTTTAAAAGGATTTGGTCAGCGGATGCAGCAAGTTTTTTTTCTTTTTAATTTAGAGACAAAATAATATATATCTCGTACAGTTATTGCAACACGGATTATGTAAACAAATTGATCTGCAACAGTCGTGACATTTTAACTATTACAGTTTCCCTTCTAATTGGACAAAGTATTAAATATCGAAATAATAGCCATTATACTTCTAAAATTAAGTCTAACTATATATACACTTATACAGGGCTTTCATAGAGCTACGACATCTTGTATTATTGTTCATAGTTAGCACTTTCAGTTTTTGAGATATAAGCATTACAATCTTAAAAAAACTGAATTTTTTTAACTTGGGCAACTGGACGATTACTCGAAAGCTGTAAGAGCTTTTCTATAAAAATATAAAATTCAGAAACTAATATATCGATACCGAAACTAACAAAATCATATTTTTGTCGTTTAACATTTATCTCAATCTTTTATAGTTTCGAAGATATTTCGAGTGAAAGTTAGGAAAAAAATTCGCTTGCTCAGATTTAGTATAAAATATTAAAATTATTTTTATAAACTCATAATATGGACCCCTTTTCCAATAAAACGTGAAAAATTATTTATATTTTTATCTATTAGGTTCGGTGGTATAAAAGCGTACATTGTTTGTATTTTTTGTTATGCTCCATATTCCGCATCAGAAACCACAAGCATAGATTAGCATCTCCGCACAGCTTTGACTGGCTATGGGAAAACGATTTGCGTTTGGTCTGAAACTTGACTTTTCCTAGAAAGAAGACAAGTTGCTAGATTTGGCATTTAATCCCCTTTTATTTGGTTTGATCGTGGATTGAACTTTATTTTCACGAGATTGATGTTTAACATACCGTTGGAAGGAGTCATTCTCCTTTTTTCTATAAAAAGCAGCTTAACTTATGTTATTCAAATTTATATGTTATTCTTTCAAATTAAAAAATAAAATCTAATAACTTAAATATTCTTTACAATTTTAAATTTCAATTTTCTTAATTTATGTTTTATTTTTTAATTGTCTTTATTTTGATTCGATGGATACGATTGTATAAATTCCTGATATTTATAATTATATTTTTATTAACAGCGGATATGAAATACAAAACGCAATTATTTGTCTATCAGATTTTTGATGGATTTTTATCATTGCGGTTTACGCTTCAATACGTTTAAAGATTTGTGAATGTAGCGCGTATCACGTCAACTACTCTCCAACTAAGTGATGACTCCTTTTACAGATTGTTTATAGAAACTTCTAGAAATCTCTCTTATCTCGTAGAATATTCGTTGTTTCGAGGTGTTTCTCGAATCTTCGAAAAGTCGCCAAATTTGACAACCGTTCATCCGAACTGCAGCATATGGCAACCCTAGATTCCGCCAGAGAACATGTTTTCTGTACGGGTGTTTTCTCCATCTGGTTTTTAAAAAAAGACTCCAATGAGAGCATTTCCCTTTCGTAACAGTATTAAAATGATATGCATGTGTCGTGACGAGATTTCTTAATCTCGCGTCACTTGTGCAAAATTCATAATTTATGCATTATATTTCAATCTTTATATTTTAAACTTCATTTTAACCCTGTTTAATTATCCCTCTTGTCTTTTAAATACAAATTATATTCTAAAATTATTCTGTGTTAAAAGAAATCCTTAACGCCATTTTCATATTAATTTGTAAAGCGCATTCAGAGAGAGAGAGAAGTATTTTTCTTGCCGTTAAAGTTCAGGGTCATTTATGTCGCCTGTATAGGAGCAGATGTCTGATGTAGAGGCTTTGCTCTTTGCATGTTGATATTTGTGCAAGGCATGCATTTTTCATACAATAGCTCGGCTGAGAAACATCTGGAATAAATCGAGACCTCTCATCGAGGTTACACCTTTTCGGGACCTCTTGATGAGGGTAGGCCTTTGAAGTTTCCTATTGGATGATTTCAGTAAATATCTTTTCAACAGGTCCGAGTTGAATTAACAAGTCGGTTTTGGAAATCCGGTATAAAAAGAGAGTGTCGGAGTATTTTGCGCGTTCTTTCCTGTTTCAACAGTACTGATTCGGAGCTCAGACTTCGAGTTGTGTGGACGTTCTTTAGTATTGCTCCTGCTTTTTACCAGTTGGTGATATTCTTGCTTCCGCTTGGGCGTGTTATATCTAGTTACGATAGAGCACGTCGGACGAAGCAATTCTACAGCTTGTTGTGTACGGACGATTCGCCATTTTGGAATTTGTGCTTTTCATTTTAGAGTGCCACGTGTGTCGTTACCACGTAGTAGTGCTATTTTTTGGAACTTCTCTACCCTGACGATATGGATTTGGAACCAGGCGACGTGGCAGCTACTCGCGAATTTGCTGGTGAGGTGGACGAGGAAGAATTCGGGCCTCTCAAGGGCGCCATGATGAATTACTGCGAAACTCTACCTGATGATGGACTGATGACTGGACTGAAGGATGAAGTCAAGAACGCCGTCAACTTCTGCACCCTGGCAGTCTACGTGATGACTCTTCCCATCAGGGATCTGCTGATGAACGGACTATTGGGGCAGGAAGAGGACCAAGTCTCCAAGATTCTAGGTTCATTACTTTCTGTGAACTCTTTTTTGCTTACCCAGAAATTGGATAGGTTTATTGATTGTGATATTTATGAGATTTCTAAATGTGAGGGATGTAATTCTAGTGTTAAAATCAAATGTAAAATGATAGAGCTAGGCTTAATTAAGGAAATTTAAGATGAAGATAAACTTAAAACAGTTGAAAATCCAAATAAAAAAAAAGCTGGAGGGGCAATCCACTAAGGATGCTCCTACTAAAAGACAGATTGCAGAAGAAAACTTAAATGTCCATGATAACATGAACTGTAATGATATAGCTGATAATGTTGTAAATGTAACTGACAATGATTATGTTAAAACAAAGACTTACGCTGAGATTGCCGCGCAACCAGTTGTGTTTAAAAGTGCACCTAAACCTAAAACGGTCGAAAATAGTGACAGGCTAAAAACTGTTGAGGTTGAGAAAAAAGACCCAAAAGCGGAATGTTTTTTCATCAAGTTCAATGATAATTACAAGGTTCTCCTTAAAAAACTAAATGATATCTCAGGAAATAAAGTATCTGGCAAGCTCACGGGAGACATGCTAAAACTGATTCCAAATGACGCTGACACCTACAGGGTTGTACAGCGCCATTTAAGTAGTGAGAAAATCCCCTTCCACAGCTTAAACCTAAAGACGGAAAGGCCAAAAAAGGTAGTTCTGAAGGGGCTACCAACAAATTATAGCATGGAGGAAATAAAAATCACTCTAACTTCTGAAGGATTAGATGTAGTCCGGGTTTCTCAACTGAGAAACACAAAAACGAGATTGACCCTGCCGATCTTCTTAGTCAGCCTTAGGCCTACGGAAGACTGGCAGAGGATCTACAGACTCACAAGGTTAGGATACTTGGCAATGAAGGTAGAGGCCTTCAGAGCACGGGGTTTTAAAATCTGCTACCGGTGCCAACAGTTCAATCACTCCTCTGAGAATTGCAGTATGCCACTAAAGTGCCTTAACTGTGCAGAAGGACATTTCACATGTGACTGCCAAAGACCAAGGACAGAGAAGACGACGTGTGCAAACTGCAATTGAGACCACCCGGCGAACTTCAGGCAATGCCCGAAGAGCCCTGGAATAGAGGAAAGGCACCGGGGTATGCCCCCTCCCCCCCAAAACCACATACCTCCTTGGAGGCAAAAGGCCCTCTGTCTAAACTCCCAGGTACCTCGTCACGGCTCCTCGCACTCTGTGCCACAGGTAAAAAGAACTCAAACTTCGGCACCTACCAGATCGGTGCAAGAGCAGGCCCCTAAACCATCGACCTCCAGAGAAATGACTGTGGAGGAAGTAAAAATAGCTACCGCTGACATAAAGCAGAGGTTAGCAATTGATAACGCCGCCAAAGAGGCAATAGATGCAAAACTAAGACTAGAAAAAAAGGTCAAGGAATGGCAACAAACTAAACGTGCCCGAGAAGATAAGCTCGCGCAAACACAGCTGACAGAGGAAACTTTTGGAAAGAAACAAAAGACTACCGAGATCCAAAAGGATACTCACAAAAAAGATCAAACCGCGGTTGAGGCTGAGGATATGGAAGATGAGACTGAACCTGCTGGTAAAACCAATGATGAAAAGATGGATGAAATCCTCAACCTCATCAGAGGGTTTATCACCATGTTCTACCTAGATGCAATAAAACACCTGTTGATGCAGTTCGCAGAGCTAATACAAAAAAGAGCGATCCAATGCAAATGGTCTTTGAGGCTTTTAGATTAATCGCAGATTTTAAAAATAACAGCGTGAATCAAACCCGCCATGGCTAGGTCCCAAAAAGAATGCTTTAAAATAATATATTGGAATGCGAACGGCATATCTCCTAGAATAAATGAACTTAGGAGCTGCGTAAATGAAAATGATTTAGATGCCCTGCTAATCCAGGAAACTAAATTTAGAGAAAATGAAAAGCTAAATATAGCAAACTATATTGGCTATCACAACCTGAGCTCAAATATAGCTGCTAGAAACCCCCATGGAGGAACATCAATATATATTAAAAGAAATATTCCCCACGAGGAAATAAACAACATAAATACTAGCATAAAAATTAAAATAAATAATGTAAACCCATTTATCCTAACTTCAATATATGTCAAAAACAGGAGTGGTATAAATGTAGCTGCGCAGCTGGAACTGCTTTTCTCGTGATATCCAAACACAATACTCGCGGGCGACTTCAATGCACACCACCGAGCGTGGAGCCAACATACGCGGTACACAGATACACAGATTACTGAACACAACAAACGCCAACATCATTGCACCGTCGAGACCAACCTGCTTCTCAGGTGCCAACGGCTCATTCATAGACTTTGTCCTAACGAGAAACATAGAATACGCTCACACTATCGATACCCTGGATGAATTCGAATCGGATCATCTACCGGTATTGGTGACATTCGATTTGAACATTTCTCTTCCAGCCTCTCTGGGACAAGAGAGGGTGAACTGGAGCGTTTTCAAAAGAGCACTTTTTGAGCCGCACTTGGCAGTACCCAACATTATGAGCACGGCGGATATTGACTCTGCCACACACATAATCACAACATAAATCAAAAGAGCTATTGCCTCTGCCACAACACATCGTGAGTGACCAAAAATGCCCACACTTTCCCACCATGTTAAACAATTAGTTAGGCAAAGGAACAGAATGCGTAAGACATAGCAGCTAATAGAGACCCTACCCTCAAAAGGGAGCTTAACAGACTCGCGTGGAAAGTCAGGGATAAAATTTTTGCAGAAAAGCAGCAACAGTACAAAGAGTTAATTGAATCCCTTAGCCCGGAAGACGTATCACTCTGGCAATCCGCTAAAAGACTCTGAAAACCTCAAATTAAACTCCGCCATTATTAGATGGCGTTAAAATCGCGTACTCAGATGAAGAAAAAGCAGAGGCGCTTGCTAGGCATTACGAAAAGCAATTTGAACCAAACCACGATCTAATGTGTCAGGTCACCCTAAGAATGGTTAGGCAAACTCTAAACAACTTCAGGAACTCCCCGGTCACGGCTGAGATTAACCCAGCCACCCCGCAAGAGATAATTGATATAATCAAAAACCTTAAAAGCCGTAAAAGCCCAGGGCACGACAAAATCAGGAATATCGCGGTGAAAAACCTACCCCTGAACATAATATTTTACTTGACCACCCTAATAAACAAAATACTAAAACTAAATTTTTTCCCCAAAGAATGGAAGGAAGCGATAATTATAGCGATCCATAAGCCTGGTGAGGATTCCACAATTCCAGCCAACTACAGACCAATCAGCTTACTACCGACAGGTAGTAAAATTACTGAGAAAATAATTCTTAATAGACTGAACACGCACCTTAGTGAGAATGATATTATCATTCCGGAGCAGTTTGGATTTCGGCCAAAACACTCCACTACTCATCAATTGCTGAGAGTGGTAGAGTACATATCTTCTGGACTTATTAGTAAGACACCCACAGCTGCGATTTTTCTTGACATACAAAAAGCATTTGATAAAGTGTGGTACTGTTGATTAGCATACAAATTGATCACTCTAAAAGTCCCTGACGCACTTGTCAAACTTTTAATCTCATACCTAAGTAACAGACACTTCCAAATTAGAGTAAAAGATAACTTGTCTACACCCAAGCTCATTAAAAGTAGTGTACTGCAAGGATCCATCCTGGGCCCGACACTCTTTAACATATATATAAATGACATCCTCAGGCCCCCAGACACCGAGCTGGCACTCTATGGAGACGACAGTGCGATACTTGCAAAACACCCTTACGTCTCAATGCACAAATAGCTACAACAACACTTAGACATACTCCAAACATGGCTGGAAAAATGGAGAATAAAATTAAACCCCAATAAATGTCATTGGATTTACTTCTCTAGAAAACGTAAATCTCCGCCGCCTCTGTACATAAAAAACCATGCCCTAAAAGCGGAAAAATCTACTAAATACCTAGGTGTAACGATAGATTCCCACCTAACCTGGATACAGCACGTAACGAATTTAATCAAAAAAGCGTATATGGCCACAGGAGCCTTATACCCAATGATAAGAAACGGAAATCTAAGTTATCAAAATAAACTCCTAATTTATAAATCGGTCATCCGCCGGAAATACTATATGCAGCACCCGTATGGGGATATGCCAGTAAAACTACTATAGACTTACTAGAGACAAAACAAAACAAAACCCTAAGGATTATAAAGAAAACCCCTAGATACTTCAGAAACTCGGTAATTAGGAAATACTTCAAAATAAAAACTGTTAGAGCCCAAATTAAAAAGCTAGCGCTTAAATGCTTCAAAAATCTGCCATCAGTTCCAAATGAACTACTATTCAATTTGCATGACTATGATCATCGCAAGGCCAAATCACATAAGAGACCCCGCGCGGTACTTAATATTGAAAATCGGAATTAGGTAAGTCCCACCTTAAATAGTTGAAACTAAACAAAAACTGCGATCAATGTTTTCTAAAACATGTTCTTAAACCATTAGCTGCCAAATTGCTAGGAAATCCTTAGAACTGCATCAACTCCCCAAAATTACTCAAACTCTAAATGTGCAACAAACAGCCAGACTAGAAGCTAGGTCAAATAATAAAAACAGTAAATCAAAAACCTCGAACCTCCAACTATGGGCAAATGAAATAATGTCACAGTATGAAGATAAGAACCACACCTAGAGATTGGAGATTAAAGGCGCTTCGCGCCTGGTGCTCTTTTCTGGACGAAACTCTTTCATTCTTTCCTGTTTGGTTACTGACATCATTAGGTCAGTCTGGACCGCATTTTATGTGTTGCCCACCCCGGAGTGCGAGATCTAACTCCACATCGATCTCAGTCTTCCGTCGGCATGGGAAAGGGTCGCCACCATCTCCGACGGATATCGAGGAAGATCCATCGACCGCTGATCAAGAGTTGGTCAACGTCGCCTACATTAATTCCATTTACTACGACTACGACGACAACGAACCAAGGCCGACCCGAGGTCATTCTGCAGGGTCTGGAGGTTGTGGAATTGAGGAGCTGTGTGATGCCGAGCCCTGACCGGGCCTATGCCGCCTACGGTATACGGTGTGCTGGTCCTACTGACGTACGGTTTTTCCGAGGGCAATGCGTCGAAGCTTTATTCCTCTTTTCGTCTCAACTACGACGTGTCCGGAGGTAAGAGCTGACCTCTTAATACAACTAACTCCGATCTTCGGAAGCATAATGGTAAAGCTATACATAAAATCTAAAGTTAATATTTGGCCTCAGTCCTCTAAATATATCTGCTATGAATAATCGAATTAATTTTACCTTGATACTCTAAATTCATAAATGGATATTTCTCTGAGTGCCCTGCTCCCTGTTTTGAGATCATACCATTAAATTTTAGAGTATATTAATTATGTAAATATTGCTTGCCACTTCTCATTATATTGTTGGATAACATATTATTATTGGTTTAATTCCGTGGCAGCATATGAGGTTAACTTTGGTCCTGGGTCCAAATGGTTTTGTTGTACTGAAAAGGATTCAGCTTAATCCGTTAATTTAATTTCAAATCTTAATTACGGTATTAAATAAAAAAAGCAATTTATCCAAATACCTGTTTGGTTATTTAGAGTAATCTTCATCTCTTGAAATTGTACATTAATGTGTTTTCAGGTGATGTCGCCTTACAAGGTAAGGGGGGTTTATTTATACACATTGTATTTGGTTATTTGCTGCAGGTCAAACTAGGAGTTTACTCCTAGACTGGAGGAGAGATTCGAATTATTGAAACTGGGTTTAAAAATAGAAATATCACGACTTTGCATCTTATCTTCGTCTACATACAATTATCATATTTATTCTTTTAACTCTATCACATAAAATGCATGTATGTTGGCACCGGTCTTTTGGTGGCACACTTGTCCCTCGGGACATATGCATGAACGCAAATCAGCCAAATTCAAAACGTACATAAAAGTAACTGAACTAGTGGCCTTGAATAAGAGATTAAGCGAAATAAAATATTTTTTTCAGTTGTTGGAATCGAATGCTGTGTGAATGTTGTTGATGAAGTTAGCTCATATAATTTTCAAAATCAGTTGTTTCTTTCAGGTTTCGTTATAGTCTTCATAATTCTGCAGTCTTTAATGCATTGGTATGTTTAAAGTAAATTAATCGAATGCTAATGGAATTTACTTGAATAATTTGATCATGTAGCTTCCGAAACCAGTTGTTTTTCTTCAACATGTACTATATTTTTCTTAGTCTTTTGGTATTTTTCTGGTATTTTTAAAGTAGTTTTATCGAATTTAATTTAAATTTAATTGATGAAGGTAGCTGATACATTTTCCGAAACCGGTTACTTCCTTTGTTTATTTTGTTATATTCTTCTTTATTTCTCAGCCTTTATTCATTTTTACTTTCAAAGTTGTTTGATCACATGTTATTTAAAATTAATTGATAATGTAGCTCATGTATTTTTCCGAAAACGGTTGTTGGTCATTTCTTTATTTTCTTATTTTCTAAATATCTTTGGTCTTGTACAAACTGGTATATTTCACAGAAATTTATGCTTTTTTGAAAAAATTATTTTATTTAGCTCTATAAAAATTTTAAATTATTTTATTAATTATTTTATGAACCGCTTGTTTCCGTCATTCCTATTACTTTACTGCCTAATATTATAATTTTATTCACAGGATTTTTTCTATAATTTTCGTACATTTATTTCTAAAGTTAGTTAGTAATTTGCCTCATGCTGCTTCAAAAACTGATAGTTTTCTTATTTTGTGCTGGAACAGGACCACTCATAGGGTAGGTGTTTGTAGAAGGCCGCCAATCTTACTGGTGGCCCTGGCTTGAAATTCATTCAGAATCTGTAATGTTTTCACGGAAATTTTCAACTTCGAGTTTTTAGGCTATTATATCTTTTTGGACCTCCAGACTACGTTTTGACTGTATTTAGAGTGATGACCGTCTGTCTGTCGTCTGTCTGTCGTCTGTCTGTCGTCTGTCTGTTATCGATATATTGTGTACACAATACATGTAGCAAATAATCATGTATTTTCATAAAACTTTATAGCAGCATTTTTTTTAACCTAGAACTAAATATGATTTTACGATATTCGAGCGAAAACTTCGATATTTATTCGAAATTTTATATTGCTTTAACATGGCAGCAGATTTCAAACTTTGACGTAATTATGCATAAAAGGGATTATTTACGGCTCAACGATTAAGAAACTAACAGCTTCCATCATCGTAATGAAAATTAACTGTGATACAATATTTGTGTATGTAGCATAATTTACGTTTGTCAAACATGGTATCAAACGAAATATTTTTCAATCCCTTGAAAATAATAACAGGCCATAATTGATTATTTGGAACTGTGATACAGATATATTTAATTTTTCTTGTAATTTCAAAACAAAATTTCACAAGCTACTTAAAAACGAATGCTGGTATAAAAACACCGAGTCCAGCAAAATATAGTTTTTAGGAATGTATGTGATATGTTTCAAATGTAACAATTATGGTGTATTGGATAATTCATGCTAGATTTTAGTGTATTTTTCAAACGTATGTCACAGAGAGCTTCCTACATAGAACCATCTTATAAAATAACTGTAATTGCCAGAAATACCGTATCTTGACCTTATCTAACACAAATTTCATCCCTCCTTTAATGTTAAAATGTAGCTTCTAGGTCACTTTTTACTTTCCCTATATGCATAGCGTAGTGTGTAAGGAAAGTATAGAGACGTGAACCGAAATTAAAATTCCAGTTTTCGACGAGTGTGTGTATGTATATGTGTGTGTGTGAGCGCATGTCTGTGTACGTATGCTTGCCTGCGTGTGTCTGTGTGAGTGTGCGCGTGAGTGCTTGTGGAAGTGTGTGTGCTTGTGGAAGTGTGTACGTGTGCGTGTGATTATGTTGCAAACCCAGACCACTCTACTGAACCAAGGGTTTGTAGCAACTGCTAGAGTGGTCGGACGTGTGCTTGTGTGTCTGTGCGTGAGTATGTCTGTGGCGGCATCTCTCGAACGAATGGAGAATTTCAAATGATACAAAACTTTGTTATAATCAATGAATACTGGATACCTACTGATTTTAAACAGAATCAAATATTCGAAAGCCTCTCCCACCAAAATTTCGAATAAAATTTTAAATAACTCTCTTAAAATTCAAAACCCTCAATATTGTTATCTACATAATCATTTCTTATGTAATTTTTTATTAGAAAGTGATCAAACTATCGAAAGCAAACATGAAACATTCTCGTAATTTTGCAATTTTACTTATAAATATATAAAAAAATTGCTTAAATTTAACAAAAAAAAGGATTGACACTTGTGGCATATGTTCACTTTTCACATGCAATGTTATACGATAAATTTATTAACCACTCTGTTTGCCAGCTTGTTTCTTTTTAACTGTTCTATTACTGCCCGAATCTCAGTTTAAGTCCAAAAGTTGTTGGGAGAACACTGAGAAAATGATTTTTTTTTCAATTGAGGAATTCCCTCCCCCCAATGACCGCTGTCAACAGTCTATTGTAAGGTAATGGTAAACGTTTCGCGCCATGGGTGGCCATCGATGGCAGTTGCCTTTTTGGTGTCCCCTCGAAGACAACACATTCCCCCCGGAACGGAAATGTTTCCGCTTGCTTATTTTCTGTATCTATTTTCTCATGTTTTCAATAAACGGAATATACTTCAATGAATGGAATTCAGTATTTTTAGCATTTTACTTAGATTCACTTTACGATATAACTAATTTTTAAATGTTTTCCGAAAATATAAATATGTTGGATTCGGGAAATATAAATATGTTGGAAACCTATAATAATTTTAAATCCTCTTTCAGGTTTAAAAATATCTGTATAAATGTATTTTGAAAAAGAAAAGTCCTCTGTTAAATGTGTTTTTAATATATGCAACATATTGCTTAACTGCTTACACTTGTCTTCTCTCTCGGCATATAAAAGGGATAGTATGTCTTTAACTCAAGTTGGAAATGGATTTATGTTTCAATTTGACTTGGATAAATTTCTCTTAGTGTTTCAAATTATTCATTCATTTCCTATACATACGCAGAGATTATTAAAAAAAATTAATTAGTATATCAACGACTAACAAATTTTCGAAATTTGTGGGTTTTGATCATATGATATCATTTCACTTAACATATATAGTTTATTGTAGAGAGTATAATTTCAATATATTTACATTTCATTTTTATTGAGTATACTACTTACAATCAAGCAAATTTAACAAATAGTAACCTAATTATAAATTTTCCAGAATTAAAAAAAACATAATCGTTGTAAAATAGTCAATGCTTACATACTAGAGCGTTTTATTTTCTTATAGAAAATTGCGCAAGGCACATAAAACATTGTCTTATTTCTTGTTAGCATAATCTAATGAGTAAAAAGAAGGACTAAGATGCACACTAACATGAAAAGTATATAAATAATTTTTGAACTAGATTAGAAATACATATTTTAAAAACCCCAATGCATTTTTATAAATACCAGTCAAAATTTCATTTTGAATATTTGTTGGTCATTTAAACACATCAATTAGGAACGAATATTGTTTCACATTTCGAAAGTTTTGATGTGGAGCACCCCGTCTACAAAACATTTTTGAAAAATTCGATTTTTCTTGTGAGTTTGATTGAACCATTTACCCGTGTGCTAAATTGCAAGATTTTATCTCACTTAAAACAGGAGTTCTTAATTTTTCCACAAATCGAAAATTCTAGCATGCAGCGCTCCTAATATACTAAGATATGAAAAACTAAAATTGTGCACTTTCTTCCCTAAAATGATCATTCTTGAAAAATTTCATACTGCTCGGGTTTTTTCATCAGATGATTGGTACATATACTGAAGCTCAATCCCCTATCCCATTTTAAAGGATGCGTATTTCATTTATTCCGAAAATCGAACATTTTGGTGTTCGGCATTCCCTGAAGTAGAACGTATTGATAAACTGAAATTATACACTATCTTCCTCCCAAATTATGTACCCGTATATCATATTTGAAATTTATATTCCATCCCGAAGAATTTTTTTTTTATCAATTCGCCTTTCAAACATTTTTCTCTAGAGCACGCCCTTAAACGAACAATTTTGTAAAATTCTATTCGTTTCGGGTATTTTCATTAAATGTTTGACCATATACCACATTTCAAGCCTCTATCAAACTTTAATAGTGAAAGCCCCAGGCCGTCCGACTCGTCCAGAGGACTTAGAGTATCTAATTGGACGACCGGGAAGGAAACTTTAATAGTGTCGTTTTTCATTTAATTGGCAAATCGAGTATTTTGGTGTCGGCGCCCCCTTAAGTAAAAAATATTGGAAATCAGAAAATGCAAACTTTCTTCCATTCGAAAGATTTACCAGTACACCAAATGCGAAGTCTCTGTCTCAGAGGCTCCCCCAAGGGGCGGCGCCGCCAAGATTGCGGTGGTCGGATCTTAGGTCTGTACCTCTGGTCCTCCGTCTGCTGGGGGGAAATTAATCGGATTACATGTTCGGTGATGAACTGGCCGTCGTACCTGTGAGTCGTTCAGACCCCGACTCTTCCATGTGGTTGAGCCCATGGACTGCGTCTATTCATGACCAGAGCCAAGGGCCGACTGCAATCTGGTGTCGAGCTTGGCGGATGTTCTCTCGGACCCTGCCCGACGAATGATTCCGTCAAGTCAGCGACCTGACTGCGGCTCCGCTGGAATGGGGATTTGGTTACCCCGCGGCTGACCTTCAAATAGGCGTACACTTCACGGTTGCCTGGTCATTTCGTATAATTCTGTCTCAGTGGCCCTCGTTCTGCTAATGTCTTCTCCCCAACCGGGGAGACCCCCTCTTTGAGTGGTGAACGGATCTTATCTCTATAGCTCTGATCCTCCAACCTGGGGGGTAAATAAATCCGGGGAACCGGCTGTCGAGGAACCGGTCGTCGTACCGGTGAGGCAGTTAGGCCTCGGACTCTTCCATGTGACTGTAGTCGCATGGAATGCGTCTATTCATGACCTGAGCCTAGAACTGGCCGGCGACTGGAGTCGGGCTTGATGGGTAATTCTTCGAACCTAGCGAGGTGAATGATTCTGTCAAGTACGTTTCCCTGGCTGTGGCTTTGCTGGCTGAGATATGTTGAAACCTGCACGCGACTCACCGTAATGCCGGCTCAAGCCCCAATGGTCGCGGTGGTGAGTTCGTATAATCCTGTCTCAAAGCAATGCATACTTTTCTACCATTTCACTTTTCGAACGTTTTGGCGTGGAGCATCCCCGATACAGAACATTTTCGAAAAATTCAAATTTTCCAGGGAGTTTCATCGAACGATCGATCTGTGTACCAAATTGCAAGTCTCTATTTTCTTGGGAAATGTCTAAAAAAGCGTGACAGACGGACACTTGGCAATTAGTATATATAGATAGATAACAGAAAATCTGATGCGGATAGCACGTGACTTTACCTATATAATGCAATTATATAGACCTATATAATGCAATCAATTTACTTATTTCGAAGTAAATTAATTAAGTATAATATCCACGGCACAATATTTTTCACATTGAACTGCACATTTGGCGCTTTTCCGGATGACAATATATAAAGCATTTTCGAAGTACCTAATTAGCATATATTTAGCTCAACTCTAAATTGACAATTATCGATATTTATAGCATTCACAGTAAGCAATACTGTCCATATATTAAAATATTTATCTCATATATTCATGCATTTGGAGTCATTTTCGTTATTGTAGTATCATTTCTACAAATTTAAATATAGTTTCTTCAATCTGGACAACATATTCTCCAGTTGGCTAATATTCGGAAAAAGATTCACTGAATTCACCTGTGTTATCGCCAAGCGTTACACAATGGCGGAGAGAAGAGCTTCCCTTATATAGTAATTGCTATTGGCGAATCGTTGGTCATAAAAATTCAAAATTATTAATAGATTATCTTTTCTCATTTATGGAACAAACTAAAACGAAGAAAGTTATAATATCAAACTTATTGCATAATTGTATATAAAATGTATTTTTCTAATTTAATTCCAGTCTAGAAAAAATTGACCCTATTGAAATTTTTTATAAAAGAAATATTTGAAATTTAAAATATTTGTTCGGTGAAAACTTATTTAACTAAAATAACAATATTCTTATAAAAAATTCCTCAGTAGTTTTTTTACTAAAAGTATAATATCAGTCTGAAGTATTGTTGATAAATGCGATTGCGCAAATATCTAGGAAAGACATTCAATTTAAATAATTGAAATATATCTACCGGTTTATATTTCATACAGAGATTCAATATTATTAAAAGCACAGCAAACAATGAACATTGGATAGTGTGGTGTTTTATGTGGTGTTATGATTCGGCCATATAACGTGCTGTTCGTTGGCCAACGGAGCAGTGCAGATATGTCTGTCCGATCTCTCATATTTATGAGTCATGGCTCTCCATATACATTACAATATCCGGGTCTTGAAGCTGGAATCGCACGTTATGGTGTTATATGATTGTTCTCTACACGGTTCCCCCGTATTTGAACTAGTGCTAGCTAGTGATATCCACAGGATACAATCGTGTGCGATGTCTTACAAATCACGCTCTGTGTTCCCGTGATAGGTTGAGTTGGCATATTCTTCGCAACGTTCTTGAGAAAGGCGGAAAGGACTCTTTTTGCTATCCTATGCTATGAAATATAGAATAAAGAAAGTACTACTTCAATTGATTAAACTTGTTTTTCTGCTTTCGAGGGCCGTAGCTAGAAAGCTTGGAAGTTTAAAATCTTAATTATCGCAGCCATGAATGTCAAGTCGTTCGCATTGAAAGCCATGTGGTATTAAGTCTTGGTAAAATCTTAAGCGATATTGCCTAGTTGATTTTAACACCAAGGCGAGCAACGCGTTGTTCCACAGCGAGCCAGAGCTGTCTGGAAACGCTATCAAACATAGATGCTGTTTACATCAAAATTATGACTTATTTTGTGTTGGGACCTTTGTAGAGGGCGGCGTTTTTGATTGTATCTGGTAGAAGAAGTATATTGAAAAATGGAAAAATTTATCATATAAAATATATTACTAGAAAATTACCGGAACATATTAAGTGTCCGTATAAGTATAAAGTCCGTATAAGTCATCAGTGAAAATAGGGATCATATACAAATAGACGATGGAAATTGTTTAGTTCAAAAATACGTTAATAAGTGTCAAAATTTGTTATCACAAATGCATCTAAGTAAAACATTACACAGACAGAGATCAATTCGTGATTGCATTGTGAGCCTACGCGGAATTCGCAGTAATTTCTCCTATGTATTATTATCCAGTTTTATCATTTCTGTGATATGTCACAAATTTACATTTCTAATTTGATATATTGTCCCCATTTACAATGTTCAATTTTCAATTAAATATAACTCGCTCAATTTTAAAGAACGGCATGGGAAAGGGTCGCCACCATCTCCGAAGGACATCGAGGAAGATCCTTCGACCGCTGATCAAGAGTTGGTCAACGTCGTCTACATTAATTCCATTTACTACGACTACGACGACAACGAACCAAGGCCGACCCGAGGTCATTCTGCCCGGTCTGGAGGTTGTGGAATTGAGGAGCTGTGTGATGCCGAGCCCTGACCGGGCTAATGCCGCCTACGGTATACGGTGTGTCAGTCCTACTGACGTACGGTTTTTCCGAGGGCAATGCGTCGAAGCTTTATTCCTCTTTTCGTCTCAACTACGACGTGTCCGGAGGTAAGAGCTGACCTCTCAATACAATTAACTCCGATCTTCGGAAGCATAATGGTAAAGCTATACATAAAATCTAAAGTTAATATTTGGCCTCCGTCCTCTAAATATATCTGCTATGAATAATCGAATTAATTTTACCTTGATATTCTAAATTCATAAATGGATATTTCTCTGAGATCGCTGCACTCTGTTTTGAGACCATACCATTAAATTATAGAGTATATTAATTATGTAAATATTGCTTGCCACTTCTCATTATATTGTTGGATAACATATTATTATTGGTTTAATTCCGTGGCAGCATATGAGGTTAACTTTGGTCCTGGGTCCAAATGGCTTTTGTTGTACTGATAGGGATTCAGAGAGAGAGAGAGAGAGATAGCTTAATCTGTTAATTTAACTTCATATCTTAATTACGGTATTAAATAAAAGAAAGTAATTTATCCTAATACTTGTTTGGTTATTTTGAGTAATCTTCATCTCTTGAAATTGTACATTAATGTGTTTTCAGGTGATGTCGCCTTACTAGGTAAGGGTTTATTTAGACACATTGTATTTGGTTATTTGCTGCAGGTCAATCTAGGAGTTTACTCCTAGACTGGAGGAGCGATTCGAATTATTGAAACTGGGTTTAAAAATAGAAATATCACGGCTTTGCATCTTATCTTCGTCATACATACAATTATCATATTTATTCTTTTAACTCTATCGCATAAAATGCATGTATGTTGGCACCGGTCTTTTGGTGGCACACTTGTCCCTCGGGACATATGCATGAACGCAAATCAGCCAAATTCAAAACGTACATAAAAGTAACTGAACTAGTGGCCTTGAATAAAAAATAAAGCGAAATAAAATATTTTTTTCAGTTGTGGGAATCGAATGCTGTGTGAATGTATTTGCTGAAGTTAGCTCATATAATTTTCAAAATCAGTTGTTTCTTTCAGGTTTCGTTATAGTCTTCATAATTCTGCAGTCTTTAATGCATTTGTATGTTTAAAGTAAATTAATCGAATGCTAATGGAATTTACTTGAATAATTTGATCATGTAGCTTCAGAAACCAGTTGTTTTTCTTCAATATGTACTATATTTTTCTTAGTCTTTTATTTACTGGTATTTTTAAAGTAGTTTTATCGAATTTTATTTAAACTTAATTGATGAAGGTAGCTGATACATTTTCCGAAACCGGTTACTTCCTTTGTTTATTTTGTTATATTCTTCTTTATTTCGCAGCCTTTATTCATTTGTACTTTCAAAGTAGTTTGATCATATGTTATTTAAAATTAATTGATAATGTATCTCATGTATTTTTCCGAAAACGGTTGTTGGTCATTTCTTTATTTTCTTATTTTCTAAATATCTTTGGTATTGTACAAACAGGCATATTTCACAGAAATTTATGGTTTTTTGAAAAAATTATTTTATTTAGCTCTATAAAAATTTTAAATTATTTTATTAATTATTTTATGAGCCGCTTGTTTCCGCCATTTCTATTATTATACTGCCTAATATTATAATTTTATTCACAGGATTTTTTCTATAATTTTTGTACATTTATTTCTAAAGATAGTTAGTAATTTGGCTCATGCTGCTTCAAAAACTGATAGTTTTCTTATTTTGTGCTGGAACAGGACCAATCATAAGGTGGGTGTGACATATGTTTGTAGAGGGCCGCCAATCTTACTGGTGGCCCTAACTTGAAATTAATTCAGAATCTGTAATGTTTTCACGGAAATATTCGACTTCGAGTTTTTAGGCTATTATATCTTTTAGGACCTCCAGACTACGTTTTGACTGTATTTAGAGTGATGACCGTCTGTCTGTCGTCTGTCTGTGATCGATATATTGTGTACACAATACATGTAGCAAATAATCATGTATTTTCATAAAACTTTATATCAGCATTTTTTTTAACCTAGAACTAGATATAATTTTACGATATTCGAGCGAAAACTTCGATATTTATTCGAAATTTTATATTGCTTTAACATGGCAGCAGATTTCAAACTGTGACGTAATTATGCATAAAAGGGATTATTTACGGCTCAACGATGAAGAAACTAACAGGTTCGATCATCGCAATGAAAATTAACTGTGATACAATATTTGTGTATGTAGCATAATTTACGTTTGTCAAACATGGTATCAAACGAAATATTTTTCTATCCCTTTAAAATAATAACAGGCCATAATTGATTATTTGGAACTGTGATACAGATATATTTAATTTTTCTTGTAATTTCAAAACAAAATTTCACAAGCTACTTAAAAACGAATGCTGGTATAAAAACACCGAGTCCAGCAAAATATAGTTTTTAGGAATGTATGTGATATGTTTCAAATGTAACAATTATGGTGTATTGGATAATTCATGCTAGATTTTAGTGTATTTTTCAAACGTATGTCACAGAGAGCCTCCTACATAGAAGCATCTTATAAAATATCTGTATTTGCCAGAAATACCGTATCTCGACCTTATCTAACACAAATTTCATCCCTCCTTTAAAAGTTAAAATGTAGCTTCTAGGTTACTTCACTTTTTACTTTCCCTATATGCATGGCGTAGTGTGTAAGGAAAGTATAGAGACGTGAACCGAAATTAAAATTGCAGTTTTCGACGAGTGTGTGTATGTATATGTGTGTGTGTGAGCGCATGTCTGTGTACGTATGCTTGCCTGCGTGTGTCTGTGTCAGTGTGCGCGTGAGTGCTTGTGGAAGTGTGTGTGCTTGTGGAAGTGTGTGTGCTTGTGGAAGTGTGTGTGCGTGTGCATGTGATTATGTTGCAAACCCAGACCACTCTACTGAACCAAGGGTTTGTAGCAGCTGCCAGAGTGGTCGGACGTGTGCTTGTGTGTGCGTGCGTGAGTATGTCTGTGGCGGCATCTCTCAAACGAATGTAGAATTTCAAATGATACAAAACTTTGATGCATATGATACAAACAATAAATACTGGATACCTATTGATTTTAAACAGAATCAAGTATTCGAAAGCCTCTCCCTCCAAAATTTCGAATAAAATTTTGAATAACTCTCTTAAAAGTCAAAATCCTCAATGTTGTTATCAACATAATCATTTCTTATGTAATTTTTTATTAGAAAGTGATCAAACTATCGAAAGCAAACATGAAACATTCTCATAATTTTGCAATTTATTTATAAATGTATAAAAAAAATTGCATAAATTTAACAAAAAAAGGATTGACTATTGTGGAATATGTTCAATTTTCACATGCAATGTTATACTATAAATGTATTAACCACTCGGCTGGCCAGCTTGTTTCTTTTTAACTGTTCTACTCGGCTGGCCAGCTTGTTTCTTTTTAACTGTTCTACTCGGCTGGCCAGCTTGTTTCTTTTTAACTGTTCTACTCGGCTGGCCAGCTTGTTTCTTTTTAACTGTTCTACTCGGCTGGCCAGCTTGTTTCTTTTAACTGTTCTACTCGGCTGGCCAGCTTGTTTCATTTTAACTGTTCTACTCGGCTGGCCAGCTTGTTTCTTTTTAACTGTTCTACTCGGCTTGAGAGCTTGTTTCTTTTTAACTGTTCTACTCGGCTGGCCAGCTTGTTTCTTTTTAACTGTTCTACTCGGCTGGCCAGCTTGTTTCTTTTTAACTGTTCTACTCGGCTGGCCAGCTTGTTTCTTTTTAACTGTTCTACTCGGCTGGCCAGCTTGTTTCTTTTTAACTGTTCTACTCGGCTGGAGAGCTTGTTTCTTTTTAACTGTTCTACTCGGCTGGCCAGCTTGTTTCTTTTTAACTGTTCTATAACTGTTCTACTCGGCTGGCCAGCTTGTTTCTTTTTAACTGTTCTACTCGGCTGGCCAGTTTGTTTCTTTTTAACTGTTCTACTCGGTTGGCTAGCTTGTTTCTTTTAACTGTTCTACTCGGCTGGCCAGCTTGTTTCTTTTTAACTGTTCTACTCGGCTGGCCAGCTTGTTTCTTTTTAACTGTTCTACTAGGCTGGCCAGCTTGTTTCTTTTTAACTGTTCTACTCGGCTGGAGAGCTTGTTTCTTTTTAACTGTTCTACTCGGCTGGCCAGCTTGTTTCTTTTTAACTGTTCTACTCGGCTGGCCAGCTTGTTTCTTTTTAACTGTTCTACTCGGCTGGAGAGCTTGTTTCTTTTTAACTGTTCTACTCGGCTGGCCAGCTTGTTTCTTTTTAACTGTTCTACTCGGCTGGCCAGCTTGTTTCTTTTAACTGTTCTACTCGGCTGGCCAGCATGTTTCTTTTTAACTGTTCTACTCGGCTAGCCAGCTTGTTTCTTTTTAACTGTTCTACTCGGCTGGCCAGCTTGTTTCTTTTTAACTGTTCTACTAGGCTGGCCAGCTTGTTTCTTTTTAACTGTTCTACTCGGCTGGAGAGCTTATTTCTTTTTAATTGTTCTACTCGGCTGGCCAGCTTGTTTCTTTTTAACTGTTCTATAACTGTTCTACTCGGCTGGCCAGCTTGTTTCTTTTTAACTGCTCTACTCGGCTGGCCAGCTTGTTTCTTTTTAACTGTTCTACTCGGCTGGAGAGCTTGTTTCTTTTTAACTGTTCTACTCGGCTGGCCAGCTTGTTTCTTTTTAACTGTTCTACTCGGCTGGCCAGCTTGTTTCTTTTAACTGTTCTACTTGGCTGGCCAGCTTGTTTCTTTTTAACTGTTCTACTCGGCTGGCCAGTTTGTTTCTTTTTAACTGTTCTACTCGGCTGGCCAGCTTGTTTCTTTTTAACTGTTCTACTCGGCTGGACAGCTTGTTTCTTTTTAACTGTTCTACTCGGCTGGTCAGCTTGTTTCTTTTTAACTGTTCTACTCGGCTGGCCAGCTTGTTTCTTTTTAACTGTTCTAATACTGCCCGAATCTCAGTTTAAGTCCAAAAGTTGTTGGGAGAACACTGCGAAAATTATTTTTTTTTCAATTGAGGAATTCCCTCCCCCCACTGACCGCTGTCAACAGTCTATTGTAAGGTAATGGTAAACGTTTCGCGCCATGGGTGGCCGTCGATGGCAGTTGCCTTTTTGGTGTCCCCTCGAACACAACACATTCCCCCCGTAACGGAAATGTTTCCGCTTGTTTATTTTCTGTATCTATTTTCTCATGTTTTCAATAAACGGAATATACTTCAATGAATGGAATTCAGTATTCTTAGCATTTTACTTAGATTCACTTTATGATATAACTAATTTTAAAATGTTTTCCGAAAATATAAATTTGTTGGATTCGTGAAATATAAATATGTTGGAAACCTATAATAATTTTAAATTCTGTTTCGGGTTTAAAAATATTTGATAAATGTATTTTGAAAAAGAAAAGTCCTCTGTTAAATGTTTTATTAATATATGCAACATATTGCTTAACTGCTTACACTTGTCTTCTCTCTCGGCATATAAAAGGAATAGCATGTCTTTAACTCAAGTTAGAAATGGATTTATGTTTCAATTTGACTTGGTTAAATTTCTCTTAGTCTTTCAAATTCTTCATGCATTTCCTATACAAACGCAGAGATTATTAAAAAAAAATTAATTAGTATATCAACGTATACGACTAACAAATTTTCGAAATTTGTGGGTTTTGATCATATGATATAATTTCACTTAACATATATAGTTTATTGTAGAGAGTATAAATTCAATATATTTACATTTCATTTTTATTGAGTATACTACTTACAATCAAGCAAATTTAACAAATAGTAACCTAATTATAAATTTTCCAAAATTAAAAAAAACATAATCATTGAGAAATATTCAATGTTTGCATACTAGAGCGTTTTATTTGCTTATAGAAAATTGCGCAAGGCACATAAAACATTGACTTATTTCTTGTTAGCATAATCTAATGAGTAAACAGAAGGACTAGGATGCACACTTACATGAAAAGTATATAAATAGTTTTTGAACTAGATTAGAAATACATATTTTTAAAATCCCAATGCATTTTTATAAATACCAGTCAAAATTTCATTTCGAATATTTGTTGGTCATTTAAACACATCAATTAGGAACGAATATTGTTTCACATTTCGAAAGTTTTGATGTGGAGCACTCCGTCTACAAAACATTTTTGAAAAATTCGATTTTTCTTGTGAGTTTGATTGAACCATTTACCCGTGCACTAAATTGCAAGATTCTATCTCACTTAAAACAGGAGTTCTAAATTTTTCCACAAATCGAAAATTCTAGCGTGCAGCGCCCCTAATATACTAAGATATGAAAAACTAAAATTGTGCACTTTCATCCCTAAAATGATCATTCTTGAAAAATTTCATACTGCTTGGGTTTTTTCATCAGATGATTGGTCCATATACTGAAGCTCAATCCCCGATCCCATTTTAAAGGATGCGTATCTCATTTATTCCGAAAATCGAACATTTTGGTGTTCGGCATCCCCTGAAATAGAACGTATTGATAAACTGAAAGTATACACTTTCTTCCTCCCAAATTATGTACCCGTATACCAAATTTGAAATTTATATTCCATCCCGAAGAATTTTTTTTTTATCAATTCGCCTTTCAAACAGTTTTCTCTAGAGCACGCCCTTAAACAAACAATTTTGAAAAATTCTATTTGTTTCGGGTATTTTCATCAAATGTTTGACCATATACCACATTTCAAGCCTCTATCAAACTTTAATAGTGTCGTTTTTCATTTATTCGGCAAATCGAGTATTTTGGTGTCGGCGCCCACTTAAGTAAAAAATATTGGAAATCAGAAATTGCACACTTTCTTCCATTTGTAGGATTTACCTGTACACCAAATGCGAAATCTCTGTTTCAGAGGCCCCCCCAAGGGGCGGCGCCGCCAAGAATGCGCGGTCGGATCTTAGGTCTGTACCTCTGGTCCTCCGTCTGCTGGGGGGAAATTAATCGGGTTACATGTTCGGTGATGAAATAGCCGTCGTACCAGTGAATCGTTCAGGCCCCGTCTCTTCTAGGTGGTTGAGCCCATGGACTGCGTCTATTCATGACCTGAGCCAAGGGACGACTGGTATTTGGTGTCGAGCTTGGCGGACGTTCTCTCGGACCCTGCCCGACGAATGATTCCGTCAAGTCAGCGACCTGACTGCGGCTCTGCTGGAATGGGGATTTGATTACCCTGCGGCTGACCTTCAAATAGGCGTAAACTTCACGGTTGCCTGGCCATTTCGTATAATTCTGTCTCAGTGGCCCTCGTTCTGCTAATGTCTTCTCCCCCGCCGGGGAGACCCACTCTTTGAGTGGTGAACGGATCTTACCTCTATAGCTCTGATCCTCCAACCTTGGGGGTAAATAAATCCGTGGAACCGGCTGTCGAGGAACTGGTCGTCATACCGCTGAGGCAGTTAGGCCTCGGACTCTTCCATGTGACTGTGATCGCATGGAATGCGTCTATTCATGACCTGAGCCTAGATCTGGCCGGCGACTGGAGTCGGGCTTGAGGGGTAATTCTTCGAACCTTGCCCGGTGAATGATTCAAGTACGTTTCCCTGGCTGTGGCTTTGCTGAATGAGAGATGTTGAAACCTGCACGCGAATCACCTTAATACCGGCTCAAGCCCCAATGGTCGCGGTGGTGAGTTCGTATAATCCTGTCTCAGAGCAAAGCATGCTTTACTTAGCACGTGACTTTACCTATATAATGCAATTATATAGACCTATAAAATGCAATCAATTTACTTATTTCGAAGTAAATTAATTAAGTATAATATCCACGGCACAATATTTTTCACATTGAACTGTACATTTGGCGCTTTTCCGGATGCCAATATATAAAGCATTTTCGAAGTACCCGATTAACATATATTTAGCTCAACTCTAAATTGACAATTATCGATATTTATAGCATTCACAGTAAGCAATACTGTCCATATATTAAAATATTTATCTCATATATTCATGCATTTGGAGTCATTTTCGTTATTGTAGTATCATTTCTACAAATTTAAATATAGTTTCTTCAATCTGGACAACATATTCTCCAGTTGGCTACATTTTGGAAAAAGATTAACTGAATTCACCTGATTTATCGCCAAGCGTACACAATGACGGAGAGATGAGCTTCTCTTATATAGTAATGGCTATTGGCGAATCGTTGTTCATAAAAATACATAATTATTAATCGATTATCTTTTCTTATTTATGGAACAAACTAAAACCAAGAAAGTTATAATAACAAACATATTGCATAATTGTATATAAAATGTATTTTTCTAATTTAATTCCAGTCCAGAAAAAAATTGACCCTATTGAAATTTTTTATAAAAGAAATATTTGATACTTAAAATATTTGATCGGTGAAAACTTATTTAACTAAAATATCCATATTCTTATAAAAATTCCCTCAGTAGTTTTTTTTACTAAAAGTACAATATCAGTCTGAAGTATTGTTGATAAATGCGATTGCGCAAATATCTAGGAAAGACATTCAATTTAAATAATTAAAATATAGCTACCGGTTTATATTTCAATCAGAGAATCAATATTATTAAACGCACAGCAAACAATGAACATTGGATAGTGTGGTGTTTTATGTGGTGTTATGATTCGGCCATATAACGTGCTGTTCGTTGGCCAACGGAGCAGTGCAGATATGTCCGTCCGATCTCTCATATTCATGAGTCATGGCTCTCCATATACATTACAATATCCGGGTCTTGAAGCTGGAATCGCACGTTATGGTGTTATATGATTGTTCTCTACACGGTTCCCCCATATTTGAACTAGTGCTAGCTAGTGATATCCACAGGATACAATCGTGTGCGATGTCTTACAAATCACGCTGTGTTCCCGTGATAGGTTGAGTTGGCATATTCTTCGCAACGTGCTTGAGAAGGTGGAAAGGACTCTTTTTGCTATCCTATGCTATGAAATATAGTATAAAGAAAGTACTACTTCAATTGATTAAACTTGTTTTTCTGCTTTCGAGGGCCGTAGCTAGAAAGCTTGGAAGTTTAAAATCTTAATTATCGCAGCCATGAATGTCAAGTCGTTCGCATTGAAAGCCATGTGGTATTAAGTCTTGGTAAAATCTTAAGCGATATTGCCCAGTTGATTTTAACACCAAGGCGAGCAACGCGTTGTTCCACAGCCAGCCAGAGCTGTCTGGAAACGCTATCAAACATAGATGCTGTTTACATCAAAATTATGACTTTTTTTGTGTTGGGACCTTTGTAAGGGGCGGCGCTTTTGATTGCATCTGGTAGAAGAAGTATACTGAAAAATGAAAACATTTATCATATGAAATATATTATTAAAAAATTACCGGAACCTTTTAAGGGTCCGTATAAGTATTTCCTCTTATAGGTTTAAAATTCTCATGTTCCGTATGGCAATATAGGGATTAACAAAAGACTTTCCAAATGACTGAAGTTAGAAACATATGATGTTGGCAGCACTTGACTTTCTCTACAGATTCAAATTGATTTCTTCTCTGTTCCTTTCATAATTTATTAGACTGAGTTTAATTGTGCGAAATAATCCAGATAAATATTTAAAGTTAGACCGAATTTGCAAGTTTAATTAAATTTTCGTTTTCATGTGGCGACTGGAAGTACTTACAAAGGCGATATGGCAAAAATGCTAAAAACTGAAATATATTATTCTTAGCATCATGGGGTTGGTCTTTTCCTTTTCGTCGTTAAAATTACGTATGAAGTAAGCATTTAATTGATGCATTTGAGCGTATGTTCCTTCATTTTAGATATCGATAATTTCCTCGGGGAATTTTACAAAAAAAAAAAAAAAAAAAAAAAAAAAAACTGAATACACCAAATTCTAATAAGTCTCGGGTTAATCCACAAGTTTCATACCTGCGAAATTTTGTGAAATTTGCTCAATTAGTTTTTCAGTAGAGTGGAAAGACAGACAGACAGACGCACACACACATATTAAGCTACAAATAGCTTATTCGGTTTCTAGTGTCTCGAAACGTGTAGATCCGTCGAAAACTTGAGTGGCGATTTTCGACTCGAATCAAATATTTTTCCTATTATACTAGGATGTATTAGGGAAAGTAAAACGCAAGATTATTCTGCTTAACGGACTACGCTCTTTATTGAGGGCAGCGTTCTTGTGGTGAATTCTATGAAGACACTACCTGATGATTAAACAAAAACACTTGCTATATAAAATGCATTGATAAAATATTATCTGTATATAGAGTGCTTCCAAAAGATTGAAACGCGCTTTAATTCTTAACCTGTTGGAGGCAAGTGGGCAATGTAAATTGCAAAAATGTTGAAAGTAAGGTAGGAAATAGACTACGTTAATGAAATAGTCCTCTCAGTAATTTTTAAAAAAAGTTACCCTTTTTAAATTTTTATACGATCCCCTTAGAAAAATTTGGTGAATCAGATTTTTTTTTATTTTTAATGCAACAATATCATTAAAAAACAGCATATCTGTATCTTTAAAATCAACTGAATTATGATAAAGAAAAAATCTGACTTATGCCACTTTTCCACACCACATGAAAGGCTGTTTCATCAGTGAAAATAGGGATCATATACAAATAGACAATGGAAATTGTTTAGATCAAAAATACGTTAATATGTGTCAAAATTTGTTATCACAAATGCATCTAAGTAAAACATTACACAGGCAGAGATCAATTCGTGATTGCATTGTGAGCCTACGCGGAATTCGCAGAAATGTCTCCTATGTATTATCATCCAGTTTTATCTTTTCTGTGATATGTCACAAATTTACATTTCTAATTTGATATATTGCCCCCATTTACAATGTTCAATTTTCAATTAAATATAACTCGCTCAATTTTAAAGATACATATATGCGGTTTTTTAATGATCTGGTTGCACTAAAAATAAAAAAATTCTAATTGACCAAATTTGTCTAAGGAGGTCCCATAAAAATTTAAAAAGTGTGATTTTTTAAAATTAATGGGAGGACTATTTCATTAACGTAGTTCTATTTCCTACCTTACTTTCAACATTTTTGCAATTCAGATTGCTCACTTATTTCCAACATGTAAAGAATTAAAGGGCATTTCAAATCTTTTGGGGACACCTTGTATATTAATGGTCCGCATAAATGTTTCATTTCATATTTTTAGAAATTGCATACTCTGTAGGGCAATAATTGTCATCTATTTAGAGTTAGGGTTTAAGAAATGACTGCAGTTAAAGACATATGATGTGAGCAGCACATGACTTTAGCTACAGACTCAAATTCAATTTTTCTACTTTCGTTCTGTCAAAACTCTATAGAGTTCAAATGCACAAAATAGCAAGGATAATTATTTCAAATTTCACCGAATTTACAATTTTAATTCAGTTTTCGCTTTCATTTTGCGACTGAATGTATTTTCAAACGCCATGTTGCAAAACTACGAAAAACTGATATGTCTTAAAATGGTTTATAACGTCTTAGGACTGTGAGGTTGATCTTATTATTTTCGTCGTCAAACACTGCGTAGAAAACAAAAATTTAATTGATATCATTTGAACATAAGTAGTCTTTCACTTTACATTTTAATGAGTTTTGGAATCTATTTCGCGAAAACTGGCAGATTTTTCTTCGAATCAAACCAATTTCTAATCAGCACCAGAGTATTGACAAATGATATATATACCCACCAAATTTGTGAAATTCCGTTGAATAGTTTTTGAACTGAAATGGATACATACATTGCACACACACACAAAGGGAGAGGCATTTTGTTGCGAACGTGCAAAGTTTCGTTTCGTAGCTCTACCTTCATCTGTCTGGAAGGCCAGGCGAAGAAAATACAGTGCATGAGGTCATCATGACGTGAGGATGACTTGAGTCCAGGGTTGCCAGGATTTCCCAGTTAGAAGAAGAGTTTCCATATTGGACGATTTAATTACAATGTAGCGACATTTAGCGATTTCCGGAATGTTCTAGAAACTTCTCGATAGAACGATTATTCTTTGATATATAGAGACTTCCAGAAGTTTCTATGGAGAGATTATAAAAAGGATTCACCACTCCATTGCAATGAAGTTGACAAATGGACGTGACACGAACTACATTGGAGTGTGATTTTTGTCAATGTTTTGAGAATAGTATAGTTTATTCTGTGAAATTAGTGAAGCATTAAAGTGCTGTTTCATTGTATACTGTTCCTGTTTATTTTATGCTTGAAATAAACGTGAGTTATCCAGAAACTTGACCTCTTTCTTCTATCTTTTGTGTACAGCCACGAATCTGGAGGATGCGTTCGTGACAATATACAAAGACACCCAGACTGACAAACACACACACTTCACGCAAAAAATTAATATTTTTGTGTTCTGGATGTCAAGAAACGTGGATCAGTTCGAAAACTTGTTCCAATTTTCGATACGATTCCAATACCTTCCCCATACAATACCATGTATTGTAGGGAAAGTAATATAGATCAATGACCTTTCCGGTCAGTAATGAAATTTAACGAACATTTATACTTGATAGGGTAGAGAATGACTGCCGATTGTAAATTAGTGCCGATATGAAATCCACACCAAAATTTAATTTTCCTTGGTCACTTTTTTTTGCTGAAATAGTGATTTGGAATTATATCGTCTAATTAAACATTTAGGCACTGCTCATCTTCATATTTTTTTTAAATAATCACTATTTCAATACACAAAGAGAATTCCGAATAAATAATGTGCGTGGCCAAATAAAATATTGGTACGTATATTCCCAACTTTTTTCTATTAAACCTTGTCCATATTTTCTAAACAATAATTTTATTTGATAATTCAACACAATTTTCAGGATTTTATATTTATTTAATTTCTAATAAAAATATATGGGCCCGACTATATTCAAAACTCATTTCAATTGCTATATGCTTTTCTGTTCAGACGGATAAGCTAAGTCCAAAGTTACGGTAAGAAGTAATAAAATGTATTTCAAAAAATTTAACAAAATATTAACGAGGTAAAGGAAATGTACATTTAACTACACTCACTTTCAAAAGTTAAGCACGTAACGCATTTTTTTATTTTACGAAAGCGTATTTGAATTTGACTGACTGAAGATCGCTGCGGATGTAGATGGCAGTATGCAAATATCGTATGTTACAGCCAATCACTTAAGGGATCATCTTAAGGGAGTCGAGTTTAGATCCTAAGGAAGTCGAGTTTAGACCCTAAGGGAGTCGTGTTTAGACCCTAAGGGAGTCGAGTTTAGACCCTAAGGGAGTCGAGTTTAGATCCTAAGGGAGTCGAGTTTAGACCCTAAGGGAGTCGAGTTTAGATCCTAAGGGAGTCAAGTTTCAGATTTCTCTACTGAGGAAAATAAAATGGGGAGTTAAAACATTTTTCAGACCTACCAAAGTCCAGTATGACCAAGAAGTTTGAAACTTTCCACACATATTGTATCGACTACGGGACAGCACCTGAGCCATATCTCGATTAAGATGACTATTTTCCATAATATGCAATATACACTTTTAACAAAATAAATCTTAATAAATAAAAGTTTCAGATTTATTTTTTTAAGAGTGTTATAACTTAATTTCTTAATATTGTAATTTTTTTTTGTGTTTCCCCGTCTTCGATAGGTTTAAATACTAGTACTCAACATGTCTAGAATAGTCAGATAATGGGGAGACCATAGGAGAAAAGCTCCAAAGAAGTATTAGTCTGTACAATGTATGAAATAGATTTTTCCGATTTTTATATTTAACTAAGCTATCTAGGACGTTCTTTGCACTGTTTACTGTATTGTGAAATAAAATTGACAATATTTGTTGGCATCTGTAGCTCGTAAATTGTTACGATCCATTTGCCGTTATTGGGTTTCCTCTCAACAACGAAATGAAAACAGGGTCGCGAACAGCCGTTGTAGGCCATAGGATTTGCTATTATAATTATGTAGCAAGAACAGGGCTATGTCCATTAATAATGCAAAATATTTACAGCAAGAGGCTTCACACAACTATCATACATTCAAATTCAATATATTATTTAGACTTATATGTATCACAATCAGTATCAGAAAAAATTAACACTTATCTTCTATTAGTATTCGTAAACAGGTTTTCCTTAAAATATATCTAGAATTTCATTTTTAAGTTGGCAACAACTTAGTTACGACAATGAACAAAATGCGTTTCGCTGATCAATGCTATTATCTAGAATAAAAATACGAGTTACATATAGAGCGTATCTCAAACTATATATTTACAGCTATGCCTCAAACTACAATATTTTCACGTAGGAAATGCTGCCATAACATATGTTCAAATTTTGAATAATTCAAGTGCTAACAGTATAAATTAAAAATATATCGCATAATTCTAGCTTTTATATACTCATAAATATTCGTGGTGGTACGTGTCTCGGCACCTTACTTACACAGAGACACACAAATGGATATTTTCCCTCCATTAGCTATTTCAATAAAGTGCTATTATACTAATTTTTATTCAATAATTCGAATAAAAAAACACAGTTGCAAGGATATATAATATGCTGTGGTTGAAGGTCTTCAATTGGTATACCCTTCGAAATTGGCAATTGTACATATAATATGAACATGGAGGGCCCAAACAAATCAACCGAAAGTGGCCACATATGTAATGTCATTGTCACACATTAACTAATGTCATTGGTTGCTGATTCGAGCGTGATTAAATTATATCAATAAAATTATGACATTCAAAGAAGTCTTGTTAACTGTACACTGATGAAACACTTATAAGATAAATGAGGATGTAGACCCGCTTCATATGTAGGAAATGCGGAATGTCAAATAAAACATTAGCTACTTTTCTTTCTCACGAAATATATTTAATTTAAAATATGAATGACAACATATTTTATATTTATGTTTGAATCATTTACATTAGTTAAAGCACGGCCACTCATCCTACTGCCCATTCCCTCGGGAGAGTTGGGTGGCCTGAGTCTTCAACATTAGTTAAAGCAGTGTAGACGAATTATTACAACAATATATATATATATATATATATATATATATATACCGGGTGATTCAAAACTACGGATCAGGGACTTTGTAGGACATGATTTAAAATTAGTTCAAAATATCGACACTAGGGGGCGCTGCTGCAAAGAAAACTGAGAGAGATAAAAATTGTGAAATGAGATATCTATTTCAGCATGATTTACATCTGCAAGTGTTCATTGTGGTCATCACCACATTCCGGTACTGAGTGCAGTGTAATAATACAAGTGTAATAAAATATCAAGCGTAATACCACGATTGCACTCAGTACTGGAATGTGGGGGTGGATAGACACATTGAGCACTTTTAGCTGTAAATCATGCTGAAATAAAATATCTCATCTCACAATTATTACCTCTCGTTGTTTTCTTTGCAGCAGCACCCCCTAGCGTCGAGATTTTGAACTATTTGTTTTTCATTCCATGCAAAATCTTGCACCACTGTCAATATCAATCTGCAAACCGCATGTCTCTCAGACCCATAGATATTTTTTTTATCGAGTTTTACTTTTGCTCCGAACTTTTGAATCACCCGGTATGTATATATATATATATATATATATATATATATATATATATATATTCAAAAAATTTGCTTGAACCATCTATATCTTTGAATTGGCTATTATAGATTGCAACTGATATGAAGTCAGTATGAAATTCCAGACAAGGACGAGGTAGGGAGTTAGTTTACAGGGGATGCCTATTCCCGGTACCGAAGATGTCACAAATTCGTTTGACTGTACGAAATAAGTGTTCTAAAGAGAACAAAAATACTTAATGTTCAAAAATGAAGTGTGCACACTACTAGCCGCTATATGAAAGTTCCTTCATAAATCTCTCGTTTTATATATGCTTCCTACATAAAATATTTAAAAGCAACACTTAAGCTTTACATTTAACATTTTATTCAATTCTACTTCCCCTATCGCTCTATTAATCTCAATCCAGTGCAGATAGCTATTGATCAAAGACCTATTGACTTACTCTTCCGATGTACGCGTGACTACAATACATTTAAGAGACATTCTTTTACGTTACCGGGATTTAAGCAATCAGACAGTCTCATCGGCAGTTAGAGATTATTTGCATTGGAATTGTCACGTGACTTTAGAACCCAGTATAAATGATCGATTGCACTTGTGTTTAAAGTTCACTGTTTCCTCTGCATAGAAGAAAGGATCAAGTTACCAGACTTTTCTTGTTGCTCTCCTTGTAAGATTCATTATTATATGTGAAGGAAAAACATTGTAATGGAGTCAAAAACTAGACTCCTTGGACATTTGAATACGTATTATTACGACGTATCCTCTGAAATCGTGGATGTGAGTTCGAGATACAAGAATGAGTCCAAATTTATGGATAACTAACACATTTATTCAAAAACACAGCGTAAACGGGATCAATATGAAGTAAAATAACACTTAAATGCTCCACTAATTTCAAAAAACAGCTGCTACTATTCTCAAAACACTGCCGTAAGTCACAGTTCAATCTAGCTCGTATCACGTCCACTGCTCTCCAACTGAGTAATGACTCTTTTTATAGACTTTTGGAATGTAGAAACTTCTGGAAATCTCTCATGTCTCGTAGAATAATGGTTATTTCGAGGTGTTTCTAGAAACTTCGGAAAGTCGTCAAATCTGGACACCTTTCATCGAACATTGGCACATGGCAACCCTAGATTAACGTCATCGGAAATGTTGTGAGTCACAGTTCAATCTAGCTCGTATCATGTCCACTGTTCTCGTACTAAGTAATGACTCTTTTTATAGTCTTTTGGAATGTAGAAACTTCTGGAAATCTCTCATATCTCGTAGAATAATAGTTATTTCGAGGTGTTTCTAGAAACTTCGGAAAGTCGTCAAATCTGGGCACCCTTCATCGAACATTGGCATATGGCAACCCTAGATTCACGTCATCGGAAATGTTGTGTGTGCAGGTGTTTTCTCCCTCTGATCTTCGAAAAAGACGAAAATGAGAGGAGGGAAAAAATACTCCTGAGCGTTTTACAAGTTCATAAATGTATTAACAAATGCTTGTTGAGTCTGTAATTGTCTGTGGGCTAAATACCTCTCTAAGAAATTAGTGTACCGTATAATTCCGAGCATCCCTTCTTTTTCAGGAAGAAAACGCAGTTTTTTATCCCGAGATATACTTGCCGTATTGGGTATACTTAAAGATAGCAACATACCGGCAAAATTCTGAGAAAGTTCCCCCACCTTTATTTGCTTTAAAATTGCGACATAACCTAGATATAACATAGACGTTATCTATATATATATATATATATATATATATATATATATATATATATATATATCATATAAAAGCCAGTAAACAAATTCAAATAGAATTCCTATTCATATCCACAAAAATTAAAGGCACTACTCAGGAAAAGGCGCCAAGCCGCTCTATACTCCGAAGCAGAATGTAATCCAAGAAAAAGAAGAATTAAAGGAACTTGGGATAACCAAATGCCTTGCATTTAATGGTTGGGGAGGATTGCGACTCCCCCTCCCGTTTAAAGCTGCTTTTCCAGCCTAGGCAAACGCTCACGGTACCAATACAAAGCAAAGGTTGGTCCCCATTGCGTGCTAATACGAAGGCACCCGAATACGGAAGAACAAGACCAACCAAACCGAAGGAAACTGGACCAAAAGTGAATCTTGCCCAACTCGCTATCTTATATATATTCAACTTACGCATGCGTGCAATCTTAGCAGGTACGCATAAACTTTATTTACCTGCAGATTGAAGAAGTAAACTGTCAAAATTTACCTGATCCTTGAAAATCGATCTATAACAATCCTTTAAGAAATATAAAGGATAATGTTTATATAAAGCCTCTTTTATGATTTTTATATTGCTATTATTGCAATCTTTTTTAAACGTGTTGTAAATTTGATTTCTCTTGAAGTGTCCGAGTATGATATTTCTGAAAATATTTTTGGTAAGATTTGTTTTCCAATCGATGAGATGATTGATCTTAATTTTATATAATTCTCTTTTGTCATATAACGTTGTATAATGACCATATAATCCATGTTTTTTTATTGAGATGTCCAGAAAATTTACTGCTTCATTTTTTTCTTTACAATTTTCTATTAATTCCAATTCCGGTGGGTAAAAAGTGAAATCGAAATTGGTGGTAGCTTCATAACACCCCAATAGCACATCGTCAACAAACCGGAAATATGGTATCTCAGACAAAATATGGGTTCCTTTTTCATATGTTGAGAGGTAAATATCAGCCAAGATTGATGAGCAGGCTCCTTCCATTGGAATTCCCTTTATTTGTCGGTAATAATTTTTTCCGTTATACAGAATATTTTCTTTTAATACTAGTTCAATAAGGTCAAGGTATCTTCGATAAGTAATAAAATCCTTCAAATTAAATTCTTCATATAATTTTTTCAAGATTGAGTATAAATTAGATAAATCAATGTTGTTAAATAGGTCGCGGAAATCATAGCTTTTAAAACATATATCTTTATTACAATGTTTTAATCGATCGATAACTTCTATTCCATTTTTGATCATGACATGATTCTGTTTTTTGATATTTTCCATCACAAACTTGAGGATGTTAAATAGTCGTTTATTAGCTATTGTAAGATATGATCCACAGCCTGCGGTAACTGTACGGAATTTCACAGGCTATTTATGCATCTTTGGAATGAGGATTAAATATGGAAATCTAACATTTTTTATTTCATTACCGATTCGTTTGTACATAGCTTTAATCCTTTTGGATAGAACATTTCCATTATTGTGTAATGGGGTGTACATAGTACCGTCTAGATAGCAGTGGAGAAGTGTATCTATGTAAAACTTTTTGCATGTAAATGCAAAATGTGATACCATCTTGTCTGTATAAGTTATAACAAAATTTTCTTTTACAGTTTGTATAGCTGCAGGTATTGAAAGATTCCTAATTCTGGTATCTTGTCTGATGTAATGAAACTGAATTTCTTTTAAAAAATTATATTTCCATTCTTGAAAGGCTTGGATAGGTAAACTGTGTTTTACTGCTATTTTATAAATGAATTCTTCTAGATCTTGATTGAAATTCTCGACTACTTGGTTATATTCTTGTGATCTGTATTTAGTTCCGAGTTTGAAAATATTTTTTAGAGTGTTATCTGAGATAATATTCAGATCACCTGTAATGATGTGATTGTGATAAGGATCTTTAAGTTTGCTATCATAGCATTTGCATTCTGTTGTTTTAGTATCCAATTTTTTACATATATTGTTGTAGTTGAAGAATCTTCTACCGTTTGTGCGTACAAAGCGGTAAGTCATTTTTACCTTAAGGTCCTGAACAGGTAAGAAAGTTTTAATACTGTAGAGTATCGATTTAAAGGGAATTCCATCAAATTTCTTATTTCGGAATGTGGTTATAAAATATTCCATACTTTGCTTGTTCTGTATTCTGGGTTTTAATCTAATTTGAAATTTTCTGGCCCTTAATTTAATTAAGTCAAGCATAATGGCTATATATTTATGTGTTTCTTCAATCTGAAAGTCAATAGGTTCTTCCAACGTATATTGCTGTATAAAAGCCCATATACGAGGTAAATATTTGATTTTTATACTGTAAATGACATCCTTAATCCAACTGTACTTGATTCCGTCTTTGGTTTTAAATGATTCTATAAATATGGAGAATTTTTCTTCTGTGTCTTTACAGCTATAATGGTGTTTTCCTCTTCCTCTATGCCATCGCTGTGACTTCCTTGGTATCAATGAACTTGCTAATGGTTAATTGTCAACATTTCTACAATAATCTAAATTGTAGCTTTCTTTAAAATTGAGGGAATTCAATCCATAAGGGAATGTCGTTGAGTACTGTTTAATATGTGTGGCCTCCCACCACAATCTTTCCATCAATTGAGGTACTATATCTAGAATGGTGATGATGGTTCTAGAAAAATCATGTTGTCTGAAATGCCTAATTTCCAAACTGCTTAAATGTCGATCGAGTTGTCTTTTGTTACAGACTTGACTCCTGTGTAAATTGATTCTTATATTAAGTGGATTCTGAGTCTGTCCAATATATTTTGTATGACAAGTAAGACAAGTGATACATTGACAAGTGAGGAACAAGACAAGTGAGGAACATTGGGTGATGCAGTTCTGTCAATCAATGAACTACGCATGGCAGTTTTCTGGGAGCAAACAATCTTGGACGATGCCTGTCGATGAGAGGAAGACGATGAGGGGAAGACGATGAGAGGAAGACGATGAGAGGAAGAACGGATGTTTTATGCATAGACTTTTTACAAGGATTATTATCTCTCGTTGTTTTCTTTGCAGCAGCGCCCCCCTAGTGTCGATATTTTGAACCAATTTTTTTTTCATGTCATACAAAATCCCTGCTCCAAACTTTTGAATCACCCAGTATATATATATATATATATATATATATATATATATATATATATATATATTGTGCTAATAATTCCTCTACACTGCTTTAACTAATGTTGAAGACCCAAGCCACCCGACTCACCCGAGGGCATGAGCAGCAAGATGAGTGGCCGTGCTTTAACTAATGTAAAAAGTCTAATAATAAAAAGTCTATGTATAAACAATGTATAATTGTTTAATCTATTGAGATATATGATATTGTATTGTTAATGTATTGTTTAATTTATAGAAAAGTTTTATACTCTTGTAGTATAAAACATTAAGAGGGAGCAAGAAAATGTAATATAGCAAAGGAAGAAGGAACAAGAAAATGTAATATAGCAAAGGAAGAGGAAACATGAAAAGGTCATATAGCAAAGGAAGAGGAAACGTGAAAATGTAATATAGCAAAGGAGGAAGGAAGAAGAAAATGTAATATAGCAATGGAAGAGCTAACAAAAAAATGTGATATAGCAAAGGAGGAAGGAACAAGAAAATGCAATATAGCAAAAGAAGAGGTAACAAGAAAATGTAATATAGCAAAGGAAGAGGGAACAAGAAAATGTAATATAGCAAAGGAAGAGGGAACAAGAATATATAATACAGCAAAGGAAGAGGGAACAAGAAAATGTAATATAGCAAACGTAGAAGGAACAGAAAAATGTAATATAGCAAAGGAAGAGGGAACGTGAAAATGTAATATAGCAAAGGAAGAAGAAATAAGGAAATGTAATATAGCAAAGGAATAGGGAACAAGAAAATACAATACTATATAACAATAGTTAATACTTCTTACTTTTATATAAATTTTTTGATAAATTTATTTGATAAAAGAGCAATACCTCGTGAACGGTTCATGTTAGAATTCTAAAGACTCCTTTTCTAATGAAAAATTACATTAGATTCTAGGAGAAATTATTATTTACTTATTATTTGAACTTATGTAACAATGTTGAAGGTTCTGATTTCTAGCATTATTCTCAATATTTTGAACGAAAATTCTGGATGCCGGGATCTTTCAAATATTCGATTGCTTTGCAAACCAATAAAGTTCAAATATTCACCGATTGTTGTATTTGTACCAAATTTCGTTCGAAACGCCACATTCGTTAGTGAGATACAGTATCCATAAACTCACTTTAACAGACACACATCATTTTTAGGAGTATTTTTACTTCCTTATATACATAGTATTATGTATAAGGAAAGTATTGTAATGTGGTCGAAAATTCGAGTTTTCGACGGGACAGCACGTATCAAGCATCGCTGAACATGCTAGCATTAACCGTTCTCGTGATATTTCATATTTTTCAAATAAATTTATAAAAAAATCCCATAAAATAAAAATAAAACATTTTGAGGTGATGTCAGTATGTGTGTGTCAGTTAGACTGTGGAGACGATATCGCATGAACGAATGGAGTGATTTGAACAAAATTTGGTACAAAAATTACAATTTGGTAAATTTTGGAGTGGAATTTTGAAAAAATCATCACTAAACCAAAACCTTTAATAAAGTTAAAAAAACTGTCACTTCTTATGTAATGTTTCATTAAAAAACGATTGACATATATTTTAGAATGCTAGCATTAACCGTTCTCGTGATATTTCATATTTTTCAAATAAATTTATAAAAAAATCCCATAAAATAAAAATAAAAATGTGAATATTGTGAAATATGTTCACTTTTCATATGTAATATCGGGCGATACCTTTAGTGGCATCATTCTCGTGGATCTAGATCGTTTTATTCATGAGAAAAGATGCATTGGGTGTTATTTTTGTATTTGAACGCCAATAGTCATTTATCTGCTATAAGAATAACTTATTCCTCTGTTCATAACGCTTGGCGAAATTTTGGCGATGAATTTGGCGGAATGTCGCCAACTTGGCGATTTTATAAATATGTTGCCAAATTAACGAAAATGTTACCAAATTGATAACAATGACGCTAAATCAATGACGTCAAAATACTGACTAATTGACGAAAATTCAATATGTTTGGATCAATATAAGAACAATCTACTTTTCCATTCGCAACGTGTGGTTAAATTTCAGTGACGAATGTGTTGGAATTTCTGCAACTTGCTGACTTTTTAAATGTTGTCATATTATCGAAAATGTCACCCAATTGATAAGAATTCGCCAAATTGATGATGAATGTTCAATATCTTGGAAAGCACATAAGAGTAGACAATAAGAATAACCCAGTTCTCCGCCCATCCGTTCTTCCGTAGCGCTTGGCGAGAAATTTAGCGGGACGTCACCGACTTGGCTACTATTTTAAATATTGCGAAAGTGACAAAAATGTCGCCAAATTAATAAAAATGACGCCAAATGGGAAGTAATGTCTCACAAATCCTAATTTCCGTCATATGACGGACATATCTTCTAGCGTAGAAAAAATTCCTATCTCTCCGTTTGTCTGTAACACTTGGTGATGCATTTGGCGAACTTGATGAATAATCTAGCAAAGTACAGCCAACTTGGCGATATTTCGAACCAGATTGACAAAAAAACGTCAAAATTGCAATACTGACGTTAAATTAACAAAAATGACAATTAATTGATGGATGAATAATCAAAATATTTAAATATATGGATTATATTGCTGATCGAGGATAATATCAATATTAATAATTGTTTATTTAGAGGTACTCGAAATATAATTGGGTATTTTGAAATAGTTTTGCATGCTGTCATCGTTAAAATCGCCAAATGTACACTTCAACGTTAAAAACACAGTACAGTGGATCCTATACATTATTTTGTAACTGTAAAATGAGTAAATTAATTGCATTATATAATGAAAGTCATGTTCTGGCCATATCAGATTTTTCTAATTATTTTAGGAGTTATTATGAGCCAGTTTGAACAGTAATAGGAATTTTATGTTTCCAGAAGACAACACAAAGTTTCTAGACTGAATCATGCGGTTTATTTCAAAAGCAGATTGAGTCCAGGCTGCACAAGAATGCAATGAAAACTATATATATAATGAACACATTTTATGTACACAGTAATTTATTTCTACAGGATCTACATGAAACTAAAAAATTTAATTGAATTCGCCTTACAGTTTTCTTGAACTTTGGAATCATTTGAAACATATACAAAGAAGCTGGCCACGCTACTGCACAGGCAAGTAAGAAGTTTTTCTTGTAAATACTTGAGTGTCCATAATGGTCCAAGGGATGTTGTTATAGGAATGATATTACAGTGTGTTAGTAATTGAAGTGTTTTTCCGCAGCATGGTTGTCGGATAGAATGAATAATACATTCTGTGAATCTGGTCTAGTGTTTTTAAAACTTTAATAAACTCTATGTAAATGGAACTGAAAATACGTCTGTCTCTGTATTTGTTTATTTGTGTGTATTTGTCACACCAGACCATAACGGGATAACAGCTGCACCTAATTGGATGACATTTTCGGGGCAGACTTGAAATAGCCTCACTTAAAGTTTAGTCCGTGTTTCGAGTGGTTCCAGGATAAGAGGTTTTCGAAATATTAATATAAATCCCGCAGTTCAACTTTCTAGGGAAATAGCATTATGCGGGCGACATATTTTTGCCAATCTATTTAAAGAAAATGATATCATGTCGCTTAGCAACGGATTAAATTCCAGCGTGTGTATGGCGCAGACGATTTTTATTAAATCTTTTCCGATTTTAATAATAAAGAAATGCATATAATTTTTGTTTTCGAAAGTGTATTTTTGAATGGAATTATTTCAATTACGGACTTTATATTTAAAGATTACAGGGATTGTTGATATTTTTTAATTAATTACGCCATCTGTTTTATTTTGGCAAAGAATTTTTCATATCATATCTCTACTTTTCATATCATTCTTCTACTAATGGATGGGAATATCTTCTAATCTATAAGAATATAAGTATTACGGGTATATATTACCATACAGTTTTAGCGCTTTTATTTTGGCATATATTGATTCAATTTCATAATTTTTGTAAATTTGTTTGCAAACTTGACTAGGATGCTAAATTCCACAGATATTCCCGCGAAGATAATTTTGTATAGCGAGAACAGATATTCTTTAACATCTTTATAAGAGCATTAATTTAAATATCTTAATAGCATGTTTTAAATAACACTGTCAATAAGAATACTATAGAACTTTGCACATCATTAGTAATTTTAAGTTTCTTTGCAATGTATATTCCGTATGAAGAACGGGTATACTACTAGTTACTGAATATATGTCTTAAATACAAAATAATTAACATTAAACTATTTGTATATTTGGTTAAAACATACTAAAATACAATATATAATAATTATAAGAAAGCCAACTAAAATTGTTTCATTTTTATAAGCGAATAACTTGGCATTTACAGCATAAAGCATAAAAGAAGAAGTCGAAAATATATATATATATATATACATTTACTTCAAATAACGTTAAAGTGACCCCTGTATATCTTGCAATATAAATCTCAATTTTGTCAGCAGTTAAAGTAAGAAATATGTTTCCCGTATCACTAACTAAAATAATTGCTGACCATAAATTTTGCACTGTAACTATCCGCTGAGTTATCACAAAAGATAAGAAAATATGTTTCTTTTATGCGAGGCAATTTTAAGAACAAATAGAATAATATATATATATATATATATGTGTGTGTGTGTGTGTGTGTGTGTAATTCATTTTTACAAACGAAAACTATGCATAAATACTGTAAGTCTGAAAAAGATAACTGCAGTTTATCCGTCTATATAATACAAGGCAATGTCTGCCTATCTGTGTGCTTGTCTTATACATTATAGGCTCAATGACCGCGCCTCGCAGAGCTACAAAATTTGGCAATCGGAGACCCGGGGGGGGGGGGACACATGAAAACCGGTTTTTTATAATTTGATTTTTTTGTTTGTTATTTAATGTTTTATGCGATTTCGACCGTTTATTTCGTCTTTTCCCCTTTTTTCTCCACCATCCAGACGTCACAGGAAAAAAAAACAAATTAAACGACAGGAAAGAACAGACAATTGCGAGTAAAAATATACGATTTCAAATCTCAGGGACAAATTCTAATATTTTTTAAAAATTTTAAAACAAAATTCACTTTCGGCTCAAAAAAACGAACTTTCGTTCCTAAATCCTCGCATCGGGAAAAGTTCCGATAATTTCGACTAATAATTTACATTTTTAAAAAGCTCAAACATCAGGATTCTTACAACTCCAATCTGGTCAATAAATAATTATAAATAGCCGCCCGATCCGGATTTTAAAGAAGTAATGATTTTAAATTTCTCGGTGAATTCTCGGACAGTTCCGATTTTCCTCCCACATGCTCGCACAGATGCACGGGAGGTGGAGGAGCCGTCACGGTGTTTCTATGGAGAAAAATAAATAAAAATAATGTTACGGGGATTGTGCATCGGGTTAGACGTTATATTTTAAATAATGGAATTAAGAGCTTAGCTTATGGTCATTATAAAATTTAAATGATTGAATTATGGTTCTAACGTCATTAAACTAAAACAAACTTTGTTAACTCCACGGGGTTATCACAGTTCACAAACATTAGAATAAATTCACTTTACACATCAATTTTCAAGAACCCCCACTAGAATATTATTTTTCATCTTAAAATTTCATTATTAGTTTTAACGTCATTAAACTAAACCAAACTTTGTTAACTCCAATGGGGTTGAGGGCGAAGTAGCCCAGTGGTTAGTGCGCGGAAATTGCACTCAGTAGCCCCAGGTTCGATTCCCGCCACTGCCAAAACTGCCGCCGTGTTCACGCGGAGTACGATCACGTTAAACATGTGAGCCCGTAAGTCCTTCCGAGAGGTTGGTGGTAGGGAAAGGAGGTATGGTTCCTGTGGATGCCTCCCCACTGGGTTACAGTCTAAATTGGGTGGCACTTCCTAGCCGTCCAAATAGTTACCTTACCAACAACTCCACGCGGTTATGGTGCCAACGAGTTTTCAAGGGTAGCGAACAGGCTGGTCGCCGAAGCGGCTAGTTACAAATAAGTCACTATAGACCAAGACAAAGGATAAAAATAATAGGTAGCGTATCGCTATAATGGTAAAATGGGTATTAGCAGAATAATTGTTTACAAAAATCATTAATAAATATATATTTGAATATAAATATATAAAATATATGAAACAGCAAACATTCCAAAAATGAGGAATGGCAATAATAATTAGCTCAAGATAATAGATCAAGACAAGGAGAAAAATCAGTGGTAACTACATAAAAAATGGTGGTTAATTCGGAATTACACACTCATCAGGACTGCCATGAAATTCGCATTAAAACCGAAAGAATAGCCAGTTTCTGACAATGGCGATAGTATTTAACTATAAACCCCATTGGAAATGTCTACTGGCTAATAGAAGGAAAAATAATAAAATCCAAAAGAATTAAAAATACAGAAATATAAACTTACATGTGTATTCGCCAAGCGCTAGTCAAAATGCTTGCAGCCGAACGTACAGCAACAGCACACTACATACAACCTTTAATGCAAGTGGAAACCTTAATGATTATAATAGTGAGCGTGAACAGAAAAGTTTTAACAGAAGCCTTTCAAAAATAGTAATCAGTATTAGACTCGGGACAAGTGGAAAGTAGTCTTTCAAAAATAATAATCAGTATAAGAATCAGGGCAAGTGAAAAGTCAGGTTAAAAGAATGGGGGAAATTCACAGAAATGAGTTATCCAAGTAAGGATAAATAATGCAATGGTTTAATTACTCTATGATGTATTTGAAATTTTTAATAATATTATTAACAAAAAGATCCGGATAGTGGTAATTTTTACAAATACGTTTAAGATTATTGATGCGGAGATACTGAGGATCTGAAAGTCTATGTATTTTTAAAAAGCTAGTTTAAAATGATGTTTATAAACAATTGAATAGAATTACAAGAACAATATGATATCTGCTTAATGATGGTGACATTATAAGAATTTTGTTTTATCAAATACATTGGTAATAACATGATTATAGAGTATATATAAATTTAAATCTAAATAATTGACAGTTTGATTAACACTAGGCTTATTAGGGATTGATTCTAGGTTAGAAGGGTAAAAATATATATTAACTGGATGGAAGTTATCAATAACAATACAAATTAAGTCGCAACATATCACTATGTAATATAAGAATTAGAGAAAAAATAACGTTCGTAATAATATAGATATAAGTTAGCCAGAATGCTGCTACTACAGCCCTCTTGAGGTACACCAGGTGTTTGTAAATACATGGCATCACCTTGTACAATATAATAGTTGTATAACACAAAGTTCAGTAGCATAAGAAAGTTATTAACTTTAAATGCAATATGATTGGAAGAGAGATAATCATTATAAAGAGAGATAATAACTTTGTATAAATCTTTAATATCTATATTATTAAATATGTCTTTAAAATCAAAGTTATTGAAACCAAGAATATGTAAAAGCTTGTAAGGTGATTAACTAAATCAAAACTATTGTTCAAAATGAAATATACTGAATCCTTAAATTTAAGAGAGTCATTTATTTTATTTAAACTATTTAGCAAGTACGTACTAGCAATGGTGGAAAAAGTTTTATGTCCACAAGTGGCCGTTCTAAAACTGAGAGGTAGGTGATTTATGGAATTTAGGAACCATAGTAACATATGAAAATTTATAAAATGTACAATTAATATTTAATTGTGAATATAATTTTAGCATTTTAGTTTTGATTTTAATAGACTGATTATTAATGGATTTAAAAATATGATTATTTTTTAAATAATTCTGTAACAGGGAAACATAATTTTTTACAAATAATGGCATAATTATTAGATGTTTCATCTACGTAAGTAATGGCAAAATGTTGTTGTATTTCTTTAATAGCAGAAAGGAGTTTTTTAAAAGGATAACTGGATTTCGTATATTTAATGTTTGTAATTACATTTGTACATCTATGGAAGGTAGTATACTTCCATAGATGGAATGATTCAATTGGAGTGGAATAAGAACAAGCTTGCTGGTATATAAATTTATCAAAATCAAAAGATAAAGACCGAAGAAGAAGTTTGGAATGATTGCAGAATGGAATACGAAATTTGGACACTTTATTTATAATATCCCTGTGAACATCATCCTGAACTACACTAAGATCCAAAGTAATAATATGTCCTTGAGAAAAGTTGACAAAAGGCAAAACATTCTTATCACTGCATACACATGATGAAAGATAATCAGAGTTTAAAGACCTTGACACTTCATTGTAATTGTAAATAGTTCTACCAATTGATAAATTATACTTGAAAGCTTTTGTATTTGGATATTTGGATATCACTTACAGGTAACAAGTGCTGAAATTTTCTAAAAAAATCATTAAAGTTAAGAGAATTAAGAATTAGATGTTTAAAAAAAAATTACACATTAAGCTATTTTAGTAGGTGGTTCAGGTGAATTGTGTAGGTGAAAATTTAAGAAATTGATACGAGAAAGAAGCAAGTCATAAAATAAGTGTTTAAAATGCTCATATTAGATAATTTTAATTCAAAAAATCTGATGTGGGCAACACATGACTTTCCTTATATAATGCAATGAATTTATTCCATTTACAGTTTAAAAAAATGGTATTCTTCTAGTAGATACTTATATTCTTTCCAAGCTATTGAATTTTTTTTCAAATAGTCGTAATTTCTATTGATGTAGCGTCATTTTTATCCATTTGGCGAGATTTTAGTTAATTTGGCAACATTTAAAAAAGTCGCCAAGTTGGCGATATTCCACCAAATTCGTCGCCAAAATCTCGCCAAGCGTTATGGACGAAGAAATAAGTTATTCTTACAGCAGGTAAATGACTATTGGCGTTCAAATATAAAAGTATTACTCAAAGTATCCTTTTTCATGAATGGAACGAGCTAGATCCACGAGAATGATGTCACCAAATTTATCGTATGGTATTACACATGAAAAGTGAACATCTTTCTCAATAGGAAATATTTTTTTTTTATTTTATATGACTTTTTGATAATTTTTTTGAAAAATGTGCAATATTTCGAGAACGGTTCATGTTAGAGTGCTAAAATTTATGTTAAGCGTTTTTTAATGAGAAATTACATCAGAAATGTCTATTTGCGTAACTTTATTAGCGGTTTTGATTTTTTGACGAGTTTTTCAAAATTTCACTCGAAAATTTAAGGGGGTTCTGAACATCCGATTGCGTATAAAAACAATAGGCTTCCAGTGTTTATGGATTGTGATTTTTGTACAAAGTTTCATTCGAATCGGTCCATTCGTTCGTCAGTTATCGTCTCCACAGACTCACTGACACACACACACACAAACACACATAGTTTCACACACACACACACACATACACACACACACACACACACACACAGATATCATTTCAAAAATATTTGATTCGTGATCAGGGATGCTTGAAACGTGCTCTCCGGTCGAAAACTCGAATTCGAATTTTCGACCCCGTCACAATACTTTCCTTATACATTATGTATATATGGAAAGTAAAAATTGGTTTTTCTTATAGTAGATACAAATAATCTTTCCAAGATATTGAATTTTCAACAATTAGTCGTCATTTTCATTGATTTAGCGTCATTTTTATCGATTTGGCGAGATTTTCGTTAATTTGGCAAAATTTTAAAAAGCCGCCAAGTTGGCGACATTCCGCCAAATTCGTCGCCAAAATCTCGCCAAGCGTTATGGACGAAGAAATAAGTTATTCTTACAGCAGATAAATGACTATCGGCGTTCAAATACAAAAGTATTACTCAAAGTATCTTTTATCATGAATGAAACGAGCTAGATCCACGAGAATGATGTCACCCAATTTATCGCATGGTATTACATATGAAAAGTAAACATGTTTTTCAATAGGAAATATTTTTTTTTTATTTTATATTACTTTTTGAATATTTTTTTGAAAAATGGGCAATATCTCGAGAACGGTTCATGTTTGCGTTCTAAAATTTATGTCAATCGTTTTCTAATGAAAAATTACATAAGACATGTCTATTTGCGTAACTTTATTGGTGGTTTTGATTTTTTGACGATTTTTTCAAAATTTCATTCAAAAATTTAGGGGGGTTCTGAACATTCGATTGCGTATAAAAACAATAAGCTTCCAGTGCTTACGGATTGTGATTTTTGTACCAAATTTGGTTCCAATCGGTCCACTCGTTCGTCAGTTATCGTCTCTACAGACTCACTGACACACACAAACACACACACACACGCGCGCGCGCGCACAGACATCACTTCCAAAATGTTTGATTCGTGATCAGGGATGCTTGAAACGTGCTATCCCGTCGAAAACTCGAATTCGAATTTTCGACCCTGTCACAATACTTTCCTTATGCATTATGTATATAAGGAAAGTAAAAAGTTACCATAAACAATATTTAATTTGCATTTTCTGATATTATATAACCAAGTTCTAATTTTTAGTGGCTGTTTCCTGTGCCACGTTTATATCGCTTTTTACGAGGAGTTGGTGACTTTGAATACTGAAAAAGATGTTTATAGACTGAAGATTTATTGAAGTTGGAATCAAAACTATTTCTATTATTATAAATTTGATTTAAGCCATATGAAAGTTTTGTATTATTTAATATAATAATTTTCAAATACTAATCTATCAGTTACTGAAATTTTAATATCTAAAATTTGAAGGGATACATCATTACATCCATGGGTAGCAAATTGCTGATATTCAATTTGATTTTAACAATTTTTTGCAATATGAGTTTCAAAAATATTTGCAAAATAACACAAGTGACGTAATAAATTAAAAATATCTATAACCTCCGTAAAGCTATTCCGTACTACATCATATGAGTTTCTAAAATCTTTGTCAAAATAAAACAGATGACGTAATAAATTGAAAATATTAATAACCCCCTTAGTCTTTAAATCAGAAGGCCGTAATTGATTCCAATATATGCCAATATATGTCAAAATATTTTCCAATAAACTTTACTGCGTATATTCTCGTAGAGTAGAAGATATACCTGTGCATTTGTAGATGATTACCCGTACTACATCCAACCTATGAATTTCAACAGTCTTGACAAAATAAAAAAATCTGATGTGGGCAACACATGACTTTCCTTATATAATGTAATGAATTTACTACTTTTACAGTAAAAAAATAGGATTTTCTTGTAGTAGATACTAATATTCTTTCCAAGATATTGAATTTTCGACAATTAGTCGTCATTTTCATTGATTTAGCGTCATTTTTATCCATTTGGCGAGATTTTCGTTAATTTGGCAACATTTCAAAAAAGTCGCCAAGTTGGCGACATTCCGCCAAATTCGTCGCCAAAATCTCGCCAAGCGTTATGCACTAAGAAATAAATTTTTCTTAAAGCAGATAAATGACTATTGGCGTTCAAATACAAAAGTATTATTCAAAGTATCTTTTTTCAAGAATGGAACGAGCTAGATCCACGAGAAGGATGTCACTCAATTTATCGCATGGTATTACATATGAAAAGTAAACATGTTTCTCAATAGGAAATATTTTTCTTTTTATTTTATATGACTTTTTGATAATTTTTTTAAAAAATGTACAATATCTCGAGAACGGTTCATGTTAGCGTTCTAAAATTTATGTCAATCGTTTTCTAATGAAAAATTACATAAGAAATGTCTATTTGCGTAACTTTATTAGTGGTTTTAATTTTTTGACGATTTTTTCAAAATTTCATTCAAAAATTTAGGGGGGTTCTGAACATTCGATTGCGTATAAAAACAATAGGCTTCCAGTGTTTACGGATTGTGATTTTTGTACCAAATTTGGTTTGAATCGGCCCATTCGTTAGTCAGTTATCGTCTCCACAGACTCACTGACACACACACATACACACATACTTTCACACACACACACACACACACACACACACAGACATCACTTCAAAAATGTTTGATTCGTGATCAGGGATGCTTGAAACGTACTCTCCCGTCGAAAACTCGAATTCGAATTTTCGACCCCGTCACAATACTTTCCTTATACATTATGTATATAAGGAAAGTAACAATAACGTAATAAATTAAAAATATCAATAATCCTGAATAATCCACGGAAATAAATGTTTAAACTTGAAGTCATTAATTGCTATAATCCAGTCAAAAAAAATGTTTTTTACTTTCCTTATATACATAATGTATAAGGAAAGTATTGTGACGGGATCGAAAATTCGAATTCGAGTTTTCGACGGGAGAGCACGTTTCAAGCATCCCGGATCACGAATCAAACATTTTTGAAGTGATGTCTGTGTGTGTGTGTGTGTGTGTGTGTGAAAGTATGTGTGTGTGTGTGTGTGTGTGTCAGTGGGCCTGTGGAGACGATAACTGACGAACGAATGGACCGATTTGAACCAAATTTGGTACAAAAATCACAATCCGTAAACACTGGAAGCCTATTGTTTTTATACGCAATCGAATGTTCAGAACCCCTCTAAATTTTCGAATGAAATTTTGAAAAATCGTCAAAAAATCAAAACCACTAATAAAGTTACGCAAATGGACATTTCTTATGTAATTTTTCTTTAGAAAACGATTGACATAAAGTTTAGAACGCTAACACGAGCCGTTCTCGAGATATTGTACATTTAAAAAAATATCAAAAAGTTATATAAAATAAAAAAAAAATTCCTATTGATAAACATGTTCACTTTTCATGTGTAATACCATGCGATAAATTGGGTGACATTATTCTCGTGGATCTAGTTCGTTCCATTGATGATAAAGGATACTCTGAGTAACACTTTTGTATTTGAATGCCAATAGTCATTTATCTGCTGTAAGAATAACTTATTTCTTAGTGCATAACGCTTGGCGAGATTTTGGCAACAAATTTGGCGGAATGTCGCCAACTTGGCGACTTTTTGAAATGTTGCCAAATTAACGAAAATCTCGCCAAATTGATAAAAATGACGCTAAATCAATGAAAATGACGGCTAATTGTTGAAAATGTAATGTCTTGGAAAGAATATTAGTATCTACTATAAGAAAAACCTATTTTTTTACTGTAAAAGTAGTAAATTCATTACATTATATAAGGAAAGTCATGTGTTGCCCACATCAAATTTTGTCCAATGGCAAGGCAAGTTACAGAACATGTACATGAACAAAAAACAATGATGTAAAGTAACAAAAATTGCCCGAAATCATTGTAGCCTTAAGAGTTCTCTGGCTCTCCAGAACAGGGCGGTCTGGAAGTCGTCAGAACCACAAAGCGCCCTATCTCGACACTGCAGAACCTCAACAGATATGGGAGTCCCGGCAAAACCAATGACCTGTATTGCCGCCTGCGAATCCGAGAGTAATACCAGTCAAAAATGTAATATCGATGAAATTTATTTTATATGCATATCTTTATTAAAGCGGAAAATATGTAATAAAAATCGTCTACGCATAAACACATTGGAATTAATTAATTCCCGTTGCACGTTACATGATGTCATTTTCTTTAAATAAATTTGTGGAAATATATCATCTGCATAAAGCTATGTCCATCAAAGGTTTAATTGTGGGATTTTTGTTAATATTTTGACAAGCTCTTGTCCTAAAAACTCGAAACATGGACAGAATTTTAAGTGGGGCTATTCCAATTCTACCCGAAAAAAATTTCATCCAATTTGGTGCAACAGTTCTCCCGTGATGATGAGGCAAACACACAATCAAATACACAAATAAGTGCACAGACAGATTTTGAATTGAATATGCAGTGGTTTCCAAACGTATTCGTACACTTTAAAAATTTGTAGAAAAAGCGCTGTCGCCCGGAATTGAATTCGAATATAAAGTTAAATATTTTTCCTTATCATCTCCATATGATTCTGAATAAAACCTAACATTTTGTTTTCAATATTGTCTCATTTTTATTAATAAAAATGAAAATGCAGGGAGGCAGAGAAGGAACACGTCACAAAAGTGATCGTACACCGAAACATTTTCGGATAAATTCATAAATAAAGTTAATGTCTGTCGCTTTTTTAAATTTTTTTATTGTGGTCACATGTGAAAAAACGTTTGGCTTTAATCTTTGCTTGCTTACTTCGTAATATTTATAGTATTATTTAAAAATGGCTCGTGGTTATAAGGAAACAACTCACAGCATCCGAAAATTAATTGTTTTTAATCATAGTAGTAGAAAATCAGACCGTAATATCGCAAAATTAGTAAATGTATACCCTTCTATGGTGTGGTATATGATAAAACGCTTTAAAGAAGAAATTCGGATCGAAAACAAGGTAAGAAAAGGTCGTCCAGCAAAGTTACCTCAGCGTGGTGAGAGATTTGTAGTTAGAAAAATTGCGAAACATCCACGTTTGAATGCTGTAAAAATTTCTACAGAATTTACTGAAGATGTTCTACTTTAATTTCACCTGAATTTGTTCGACGAGTGCTCAGATAGAAAAAATTGAAGCTTGGGCTTTCCTTCGCAAAATCAATAAAAAATAAGCCAGATACGTATTGGAATCATGTCTTATTTGCAGTTGAAAGCAAATCTAACATTTTTGGTTTCGATGGGCGTATAATTATATGGAGAAGAAACAATGAGGAGCTTAATCCCAAGAACTTAGATGGAACAATAATGCATGACGGTGGAGGTGTCCTTGTGGTAGGGGGGAGGGGTGCATGTCAGCATCAGGACTAGGTAATTTGGTATTTATTGATAGCATAATGAATCATGCTCTTTTTGTAAATATTTTAAAAGGCAATTTAAAATTATCAGTCCAAAATTTGGGTATTGGAAACAACTTTGTTTTTTATCAAGTTGACGATCCTAAGCACAAGGCTTTCAATGCTCGCCTCTGGTGTCTCCATAATTGTCCACAAGTTCTGAAAACACCACTTCAGTCGCCGGATTTAATCCCAATGGAACACATTTGAAGAGAACTGAAGGATAGAATACGAAGGCAGGGCACTAAAATGAAAAGCAGACTAAAAACATTAATGATCAAAGAATGGAGGAACATTGATGCAGAAATTACAAAAAATTAGTAAACTCTATTCACAGATGCTTAAAAGCTGTTGTTGTTGTTGAGACCCAGACCGTCCGACCTACCAGAAAGGGTTTAAAAGCTGTTGTAGATGCTAGAGGATATCCTACTAAGTACTAATTTACTGAAATATTACAATATGTACTGTATGTAGACATTTTTTTAAAGTGTACGAAGACTTTTGTGACGTAACATTTTGGTTACTTTTGGATTATTAATTTTTCAAAAAAAAGTTTTACAATGTTTTAAAAATATTTTATGTAGTTTTGTTAAGAACATGTTATAGATATTATTTAAAAATTCCCATTCTGAAATATTAATTTTTATTAATGGATAGAGCAGTATTTCATTGAAATTCGTAGGACAGCCAAAAGGAGTGCAGTAAGATGGCGAACCGTTGGCTGTTTAAAATCTAGGCAGGTAGTGATAGAAGTGGCAAATTGTTTCATAATTAGTTTTGCTTTGATTTTTCAGTTTATATATGCGTAATATGATACTATGTATCTCTTCCTCCACCGTCAAATTAATTCGATTATATCGAACCGTTCTTGAAAAATAAATTATTATCGGCGAATTGGTGTTAGACAAAATACAAACATATTGCTCAAAGTACTTCCTCTCGTAAATTCTAGCACTACAAGAAAGCTGTTAATAAATTTGTCACATGATATTGCGTATGAAATGTGAACTTATTTCACGATAATTCATACTCTTAATTTTATGTAATTTTTAAAATACATTTATTTTGAAAACATGAATTATCTCGAAAACGGTTCATTCTAGCGTTCATCCGTATTTTGACGAAAATAGTACACACGAAATGATTTTTTATGTAACATTATTGAAGGTTCTGAGTTTTTAACGATTGTTTTAATATTTCATTTTGGAATTTTGGAGTTGTCCGAACATTCGATTACGCTTATAACATAGAGGTGGGTGGCTCAGAGCTAGCACAGTGACCAGAGGTCTTGAAACGACCAGTAGCCGAGGCAAAGATCAGCAGGATCTTGACAGGAATATCTTGCAACTTCCAGGGCTCGATCAGATGTCGACCCAAGTGTTCGAATCTATGGGATGAAAACCTCTCACACTCACAGAGTATGTGCTGTTGTTGTTGTTGTTGAGACACAGACCGTCCAACCGACCAGAAAGGTGTAAGATAACTGTTTAGATGGGAAGAGCTATGCAATTTAGACCGGAAACTAGTGAGGGAGGTATTTACAGGGACTGTACCCTCCTTCCCCTACCACCAAGCTCTCGGAAGGACTTACGGACCCACATGTTTAACATGGTCGTACTCGGACGACGGCAGTTTTGGCAGCGGAGGGAATCGAACCCGGGCCTACCGAGTGCAATTCCGGCGCGCTAACCACTGGGTTACCGCGTCCCCCACAGAGTATGTGTTGAAGACCAAGACCGTCAGACTCGTCCGAAGACATAAGCAGCTGTCACAGAGTATGTGTGACGTAGTTTCTTCGCTATACTTACAACCTCTACAGATCGGGGCCTTAGTAACACCCATTTTATTAATCTTAAAAGCAATAGGTTTCCAGTATTCACCGATTGTAATAATATCAAATTTTGTTCGAAACGCCCCATTTGTTCATGAGATCTCTCTCTCTTTCTCTCTCTCTCACTTACTTACTCACTCACACACACACACAGCAGCGTATAAGCGTCTTGTAATACATTGTAATTTACCCATAATCGAAAATGAATTCTTGTAAAAGAGTAACAGTTTAACTGCATACCTCTAGAAAGTGTAACTTTCTAACAGTTCAACTGCATACCTCTTCTGAAAACATCTGCATCGAGAAAATGTAAAATCAATTTTTTTTCTTTATATCTATATGTTGATGATATTTTTACATTTTTCTTATAGTGTTTTAAAGGAACAAATTTTACATGGTACTTAATAAAATGGTTTTCATCCATATCTTTTGTACTGGATATGAAATACATTACTCTTGTGAAAAATATTATTTAAAGAATGTTCTTCATGTATAAATTTTGGGGAAATGCAAGACACTTGGGAAATCGTATACACACATCCATTGATGTGATGTGTATACGCCTGGAGTGATTCAATTATGTTCTTATGAGAGATTTAATTACCTTCTTCATTGAATGTACCCTAAACAAATTTTACACAATAGCAGAACATTTGGAGTTACCCAGAGTTAAAGGAAAGCATTTTTACGATCTATTCATTCCAATGGTTGACAGGATTAAGACAAGAACCTTTTAAAATAGTATACTTTCTAAATTGAAAAGTTTTGTTAAATATTAATATTTTGTATAACAAATCTAATTAATTTTTTAAGAAAAATGCAATATAAGCCAGTGAATTACATGTTAACATATCGTAAGTAGAATGAATTCCCTTTACTTTAAAAGAGTGAGCAGTGATTGCTCACAAGGCAATATTAACTGCCTTGAATTGGAGACATGTTTAGGTCAACGCTATAATACTAACATACCACTCTTTGGCCCCCGGGATCCAATCCCGGCATTGCCAAGTTTGTGATTTCGCTTTCTCGCTACAAGTGCAACTTTAAACAGTTTTTATGTTCCTCCATATATTTATATACTGTGTGTGAAAGGTAGTTTAAAGAAATATTATTTGAATTGTTGGTTATAGAGGCATAGTTCTAAAAATTAAAAAAAATGTAACTTTTGGTACAACTGCTTTGGCAAAAAAAATCAAGTTATAAAAATATTACCCATACCATATTTATTAAAATCGACAAAATTTGGCTGTAATGCGACAAAAATTTAACATGGTTATAATTGATTGAATTTTTATTGATAAATAAGGAGGTAATCCACATATCAATTCTGGTTGCAAATAGTTTCTAAAACTTTTACTACTTATTCAAATTTGTTTTCTGCAAGTATTTCAGAAACTATAATGTCACCATTGCATCAATTCATAGTTTATGTTTAGTTATGTGGAAGAGCTATCGTGAATGATTAGAGTTTAAATCCCATCATTGTTCAGTGATGTCGAACTCTGTGAAATGATTATGATTTATGGCAAATGCAAACCGATCTCTTAGTCCCAGATGCAATCGATTAAAAAAAAATGATGTACTTATTTCTCCCTGTATTTTGGTTGGAAAAAATCTGAGATAATCATGTGTCTGACCGCAATAGTTTCAAAACCCTATTAAATGATTTATATGAATCAATTCAATTTGTGAAAGGTGCTTGGAATCAAGAATTGCTGTGATTATAAGATTATCGATAAATCGCGATAAAGGGTGTAAGTCTAGAAATTTGACAATTTCTGTCTTCTTAAATTTGCATTCTTGAGATTATTTTCTGTGTTTATTAGTTTGACAAAATCAAGCATGGGTAAGAGAGCGGCTATTTTCTAGAGGGACTATATAAAATTTTATTTATTTTTTAATTTTTATAAAAATATTACATATTATTTATATTACTATTATATTTTCATAAATTATTTAAAAAAATTTTGCAATTGGAACTATGTATCTGAGCGAACAGTTAAGAAATATCTTCTGCGGTTTACATTCTTAAAACACCCTGTATATACCATATGGCGAAAAAAATCGATTCTATAAAAATTTTGTCCAAGACTGCAAGATTGGTCTGTGTCTTTCGAGCAGATATGTGTTTGTCACTAATAAATGAATAGATCAAGTCCAGAGCGCATTACAAGAAGCATATAATGAATGCAGTGCATTCATTGGAATAGACACAGTAGAGTCACATTATTGTGACCACCAGATAATATCCGGAGTAACCCCGGTGTGTAAAGCGAACAGCAGCTAGGCGAGCTGGAGGTGAGACAATGAAGTGCTAGAAGGTGTTCACAGGTATGTGGAGCCATTCTGATTGCAGTGCATCTGACAGCTGCTGGAGGGTACGTGGTGGGGAATCGGTAGAGCGAACAGCCCAATCGATGGGCCCACAGATGTTCAATTGGGTTTAGTTCTGGGGAATTAAGGGGCCAGGGAAGTACTTTGAAGTCTTCCTCGTGCTCCTCCAATCACTCTCTGACAGTTCCCGCAGTGTGATACGTCGCATTGTCATGCTGGTAGATCAACACCACAACAAGGACGACAATCAACATGTATAGGTGTACGTGGTCTGCTAGGATAGATAAATAACGAATTCGGTTTATAGTTACTTTCCACAGGTGTGATTGTACCCAGAGAATGACATGAAAACATTCCCCAAAGCTACTCCCACCTCCTTGTGGTCTTCCAGAAATGGTTGGTGGCTGTTTGTTATGTGATCTTTCATGCTTTATACGCCATGCCAACGGCCCCACCGTGCTGAAAACACCGGTTCTCGTTAGATCACCGAAGTCAAGCAGCATAGGGCGCGGTTAGTACTAGGGTGGGTGACCACCTGGGAAGACCGCGTGCTGTTGGCACATTTCGGGTGCGGTAGCCCGGTGTTTTGCGCGCTGGAATTGCTCGCTGCCACAACTGCCGCAGTGTTCATGCGGAGTACGACCACGTTAAACATGTGGGTCCGTAAGTCCTTTCGCGGGGTTGGTGGCAGGGGAAGGATAGTAGAAGGCACTCTTTTACCAATCAGCGGAGGTCCAATTGCGATACTGTCATTCAAATGTAATATTTTCTGCCTATGCACTTTCGTTAGCATATGTGTAGTGAACATACATCTGCTTCAAAGACACATACGCAGCAGAGTCTGCTGAACTGTCGTTTGTGACACACTTCGGGAGACCCTGGGGTTTCAGCACTGCGGGTGGCTTCCTGGTTTATTTGGCCAGTAAGTTGATCCACTGTAGCACTACGATCGTCCCTCACGAACCTTCGGGGCCGATGTTCCCTTCTCACATCAATGGCGCATGGTTCTCGGCAGTTTCCACATCTCTTATTCGTAATGGTGTCATTTCTCCATTGACGATACACTTTAACCATATCATCACGCAAGCCGTTCACAAACTGTGCTGTTCCGGAAATACTGTCACTTAGTCCGACATCCGATAATCATCCCTTTTTTCCAAATTTGATAAATCACTCTTTCTAGTCATGACAGCAACGAGTGATATGTTTTCAGGATGCCTGCTCCGAACCTTATATACCCACCAAGCTAGCTCATGCCTTCTGTCATTTCTCCATTGACGATACACTTTAACCATATCATCACGCGAGCAGTTCACAAACTGTGCTGTTCCGGAAATACTGTCACCCTTAGTCCGAAATCCGATAATCATCCCTTATTCCAAATTTGATAAATCTCTCTTTCTAGTCATGACAGCAACGAGTGATATGTTTTCAGGATGGCTGCACCGTAACTTATATACCCACCAAGCCAGCTCATGCCTTCTTTCATTGGCTAAGCGCTGTTGACGTTAAAAGTTCGATTAGAAAGATTATATATACCCTCTATGACAAAAGAAAATCGCCTCACACCGAAGAGTGTATGTTGTTAGACTATACTCATTTAGAGCTTTTTCAAACTACTATCTATCCGGCTAATGTAAAAAGTTAAGAGCGACCATCCCGTAGACACTTCTCATCACTTTTTCTTTTCATGCTATGGGCTAGTATCACGACATTCCGACCCACTATCCTAAACGTTACTACATTTCATTGCCTAATTGGTTTGTGAGCTTTTAGGGCTGCCCTATGCTTATTTCACAGTGACTCGGGGTCAGTACCTTGGTATCATGTAATCTGTTACATTATTTTTTAATTTTATTTGAGGTTATCATTTGTATAGCTTTGCCACAAGTTTCTGACAGTTTCCAAGGGAAAAATCTGTTTGCTATAATTTGCTATAGTTTGCTCATGTTGCTAGAAAAATATATAATTTTTCTTAGAATTTCTGAAATGTTTATATCAGCGGTAGGGAAAGTTATTTTAAATTATTTTTAAACAGTAAAACTTAAACTCATATTTAGAAACCAACTTTATTCATAGATTAAATGAATTTCTCTGGCCATTATATAATAATCAAAAGGTATTAGGAAGGAGATAAATTTCTTTGATATCTGTATGCAATCAATAAAATTAAAAGTATATATATCTTCTTCTGCAACAATAGATTTGCAATTATAGAAATTCAACTCTTCATTCATAATTAGTATAATGTTTTAATAAAATTTATTTCAAGTTTTAAGAAACGGTTTAATATGCTAGGTTGCAAATTTGCAGTAACATTAATTTTAAATCAAGGACCAATTAACAAGCAAAATTGCTTTAGCTGATATCTGTAATGTTACTACAACATTCCATGTCCTGCTTCAAATGATATTCTTTAATGTATGAGCAGATAATTAAATTTAGAGAGTAATGATTTGGGCTAATGATGTTTAATTGCCGCAACAAAGTACTTATATTACTTTTATGACACACAGAGGTAATAAAAGTTATAATCTTACTCCTGTTCTTTAAAGGGAAGATTCGTCTGCAAAGAATATTAGTAGAAATTAGAATGAGGGCAGAGAAGATTATTTGAAAGACAAATATATGCTTTCTGTGTACAGGATTTCAGAAAGTTATTTAAAATGCTTTGTGGTGATTATAAGAAGAATTTTTTGTTCTTAAATAGGTCTTTAGTAAGATTTAAAAGAATGTATTAAATTAAAATGCAAATGTTTCGCATCTGTGCGTTTCTAACCACCAGATCACAAGATGCTATGTTAATAGGTAGCGATATATTTCTCAAAAATGCATAAAATGCATATAGTAGGGAATCAAATACTTTTTAAATTTTTGTCGTAGATGAAAGAGATTGAGTGTTATTTTGAAATGCAAATATATTGAAAATGCCAAAATATGCAAAGTAATGACACTAAATTAACTCTAAATGTTTTAAAATAATTTAAACTGTACTATATTGCGAAAAAAGTGTCGAGATATTAAAAAAATATCCTAATACGGACACTTAAGTGAATTTATTTTTACATAAAATACTTTTGAGTCAATTTAAACATAATTTAAAATGTTGTCAGAAAAAATACAAAAATCAGCAAGATCATAGCCCTACATAATAACTGTCCAATTTCCTGTGATGATGTAAAAGTTATAATTAATTCCGTTAACGCAAATAATATTATGAAAATTATAACAACTAGTATCTTTTTTTTTAATAACTAACCTAATGCTATACTTGAACTTACTGCTGTTGACTGGCCTTTGATAATCGTAGACAGACCGCCTGCGGTCGGTTATATAGGTAGACTTCCAAGGTAGATTTCACAGTGTTAAGAAAATGTGTAGCTAATATTTTTAGTACAAATCGGCAATTACTTTCTTTTTAATAAATTAAACGGTTAAAGTAAATTTTAGCGATTTATTTGTGAGAATATCTAAACAAAACTACAGAGAATGTCCTGGCGGACCATCGCAAAAAACCTTAGTATGAACAAAGATTCATCTCCTCCTCCCATAGAGTGAGCAGAAAATATTGGCCAGAAGGGAGAAGAATAGTAATCACTATTTAGAGCTATATATTTATTTGCTAAATACAGGTATGTTTTGGAAAAAAAAATAGTATTGGTCAATCTAATGAAACCAATAAAATGAATAATAAATAATAAAAAAACTGATACAATGAAAGAGAGGTTGGTGTTTAATATGTTCATATACAGAAAAAGCCGGGATGAACTGTTAAGATACTATTAATATTTTAAATTGTCATTTTTTCTGTACCTTTTTCAATTTTGATATAAACTGAATAATATTTCTTTAAAATCCATACATGTACGGCTTGTCTTATATTCTTATTATTACTTTCCATATATACATATAATGTATAAGGAAAGTATTGTGACGGGGTTGAAAATTCGAATTCAAGTTTTCGACGAGAGAGCAAGTTTCAAGTATCCCTGAACACGAATCAGACGATTTTGAGATGATGTGTATGTGTGCGTGTGTGTCAGTGAGTCTGCTGAGACGATAACTGACAAACGAATGGAGCCATTCGAACACAATTTGGTACAAAAGTTACAATCTATTAATACTGAAAGCTTATTGTTTTTATATGCAATCAGATGCTCAGACCCCCCCCCCCTAAATTTTAGATTGAAATTTTGAAAAAATCATAAAAATTTAAAACCTTTAATAAAGTTACGTAAATAGTCATTTCTTATGTCATTTTTCATTAAAAAAGGATTGACATAAATTTTAGGACGCTAGCATGCATCGTTCTCGAGATATTGAATACTTAAAGAAAAATATAAAAACATCATATAAAATAAAAAAAAAATATTATGTATTATGAAATATGTTCACTTTTCATAAGTAATATCATGTGATAAATTGGATGACATCATTCTCGTGGATCTAGCTTGTTCCATTCTTGGGAAAATATATTTTGGATAATAATTTTGTATTTGAACATCAATACTCATTTTTTGCTAGAAGAATAACTTACTTCTCCGTTCATAATGTTTGACAAGATTTTGGCGACGAATTTGGCGGAATGTCGCCAACTCGGCAACTTTTTAAATGTGGCCGAATTAACGAAAATATCTTCAAGTGTATGAAAATGACGCTATATCAATGAAAATGACTACTAATTGACGAAAATTCGATATCTTGGACAGAATATAAGTATCTGCTATAAGATTAACCTATTTGTTTTACTATAAGAGCAGTAAATTCATTGCATTATATATGGAAAGTCATGTGTTGTCCACATCAGATTTTTTTAACTAGTAGTATACCAGTTCTTCATACAGAATGTACAATATAAAGAAACTTCAAATGTACAATTATGTGCAAATTCCTATAGTATTCTGAATGACAATATTATTCAAAACATTCTATTAAAATATTTAAATTAATGCTACTGAAAAGAAATTTCAGAATTTTTATTTACGCTATACAAAATTATCTGCACAGGCATATCTGATGAATAAACATATTGGTCCAGTTTGTAAAAAAAATTACAAAAAATACCAAATTGAAGCAATATATGTCAAAAGGAAAGCGTTAAAATTGCATTGGAAGATATACCCGTACTACTTATATTCTCGTAGATTAGAATATATACTCGCACTACAATATATGAGTTTGAAAATTTTTTGCCACAAAAAAATACATGACGTAAGAAATCGAAAATATCAATAATCCCCGTAATATTTAAACCCAAAGGCTATAATTGATATAATCCAGACCAAATATGCAATATCGATAAAATTCATTTTCTATAATACATTATTTTATTAAGTAGGAAAAGCCAATAAAAACAGTCTGCCATGTAAACACATTGGATTTAATTCCGTTGCTAAGCGACATATAACTTCTTTAAATTAATTAGCGGAAAAAATATCGTCTTCATAATGCTATCCCTGTGTAAGATTGTAAAGTTTAATTTATTTTTATTAATATCTCGACAACCTCTGGTTCTAGAAACTTAAGACAAGGACTAAATTTTAAGTGGGAGTTACATCAAGGTTACCCACAAAATTTCATGAAATTCAGTGTAGCCGTTTTCTTGGGATGGTGAGACAAACACGCATACATATTTTTAATTTTATCTATATAGATTATTCGTTCGTTACTAATTCCCCCGTGGTGAAGGAGCGCCTTCGCACCACGTCCACAAGATTGTTGTTCTCAATGTTGATAATTCAATAGTTCTCAATGTTGATAATTGTTACATTAGAATTGCATGAAATATAAATTTATTGGGGAATTCGAAATAGTTTTACATGTTGTCATCCAGAAAAACACCAAATGTACAATTCAACAATAAAAACGTTGTGCCGTAGATTTTATGCAACATATTTTCACTGTGAGAGAAGTATATTCATTGCATTATAAGTATAAGAAAAGTGATGAGTTTTCACTTCAGATTCATTTAATCTGTGATTGGATTATCTCAGCGTCCTTTTATCTTTTTATTGCCTACGTAAATGGCTTATTATTATAAGTATTTAGTGACAATTTTAAGTGCGTAATTTATCTTTTTAGTGCTTATTTTAAATGCGTAATTAATCTTTTCAGTGCCTATTTTAAATGCTTATTTATCCTTGCTGTTTTGAGATTTTTATTGCTTTTAAATCCGGGCTTAAGATATATCCAATTGATATCCAGGTTAAAATGGTATCTAAAAATGTTGAAAATAAGAAAACATACAATAATTGGAGATAAAATATTGTTTTACACACCGCAATTTCTATAATAAAAGAACAATAAAATGTACTCCAATTTTATGTTTACATTGGAAACGGATTTTGATATCCGGAACTTTTATTAAGCGTGTTGGTAGAACTTTTAGTGGACATTAACCGTTGCTATTTATATCAAAATGATTTATATTAAATGATTCAATTTATATCAAAATACCTGGATATGAGTTTCCATCTCTAAGTGTCCCTCAAAATGGCTAGATCTAGACGTAAAATGACTAAATTGGCTGATGTTCACATGATAATCCAAGCTGGAGGAACCAAGATCGATTCCTGAGATAATTTGGATTATTATTTGCGTTGTAAAACTCGTTCTATAAGTTTTGTATTACTGCGTCCGTATTTTGAGCAAAATTTTAAATTTAATTTTACGTACTTAGATTGCAGTTCTTTAAAAGAAATCTCAATTTAAGTCAAATTCTCTTTAGAAATGTTTATTGAATCATTTTAAAATTTTAAAATATGGTAAAATATAAAATAATTATGTAAAATTTCAAATTTTAGATGATAACTCAGAAATCTAAATGACTGTCTATAAATCACATAAAGTAGTTAGTTTTTTACCACCGGAATGCTTAAAATTGCCAATTTTGATTATTTGTTTTGAATGAAATGTACATTTGCAATAATTTTCTTGAAATTTAGGTATCGCCCAAAGCTTTTTGGAGATCGACTGCGATCCAGTTATTGGTCAGGTCAAGTCGAGATTTATAGGCAAGACGTGCATTTTCATAATTAAATGTCCTAAAATGCTTAGATTTTCCCCAAAACTGCATAAATTTGCCCGCGATCATACGATAGTTCTGTTCTGAAAGAGAATCCGTGCGGATTATTTTCGGAGATTAAAAAATCTGATGTGGGCAGCACATGACTCACCCTGCAGATTTATATTTACGTTCTCTATATTTTAATTAAATTTAATTCACTTTTAATTCAATTTTCGTTCTCATTTGGTAACTGGACTTATTTTCAAAGGTGCCGTAGAAAAAATACGAAAATACTGAAATATCTCGAGAACGGCTAGTCCTAGTGTAATGCGGTTAATCTTATTCTTTTCTTCGTTAAAAATGACGTATAAAACAAGAATTTATTGGATGTATTTGAGCATACGTAGTTTTTTATTTTAGATTTTGACGACATTTGAAGGGCCATTTTGCAAAAAAGGCAGGTTATTTTTTTCGAATCGTACCCGAATCTATTCAACACCAGAGTGGCCCACAAGCAATTATTTATTTACGCAATTTTGCAAAATTCGGTCCATTAGTTTTTAAGCTAGAGTGAATACAGGCTTTTGCGGGCAAAAAAAGGCGGACTATTTTATCCCGAATTGTACCCAAAACTAATCAGCACCAGATTCGCACATAAGTGACTTACCTACCAAATTTTATGAAATTCGGTCAATTGGTTTTTTAGTTAGAATGGATACAAAATCTTCAGAGACATACAGACAGACACACAGACAGACGCGCACACAGACGTCACGCTAAAAATAGTTTTTTCGTATTCTAGAGGTCTCGAAACGCGTAGATCCGTCGCAAACTCGAGTTGTGATTTTCGGCATGATTCTAATACTTTCCCTATACATTACCATGTATTGCAAGGAAAGTAAAAACGCTTACGTATTAAAAAATCTGATGTGGGCAGCACATGACTTTCCCTGCAGACTTATATCCACGTTCTCTTTATTTTAATTTCATTTATTTCACTTTTATTCAATTTTCGTTCTCATTCGGTAACCGGGCTTATTTTCAAAGGTGGTGTAGGGAAAGTACGAAAAACTAAAATATCTCGAGAACGGCTAGTCCTAGTGTAATGGGGTTGGTCTTATTCTTTTCGTCGTTAAACATTACGTATTAAACGGGCATTTTATGGATATATCTGAGTATACCTAGTTCTTTAGTTTAGATTTTGAAGATTTTTGCGGGCCGTTTTGCAAAAAATGGCAGGTTATTTTTTTCCGAATCGTACCAAAATCTAATCAGCACCACAGTGACCTATACGTGACTCATCTACCGAATTTTGTGAAATTCGGTCCATTAGTTTTTCAGCTAGAGTGGATACAAGCTTTTGCGGGCCATTTCGTAAAAACAAGGCGGGTTCTTTTATTCCGAATCGTACCCAAAACTAATCAGCACCAGCCCCGCCCACAAGTGACTTACCTACCAAGTTTTGTGAAATTCGGTCCATTAGTTTTTTAGTTACAGTGGATACAAAATCTGCACAGACAGACAGACAGACACACAGACAGACAGACAGACAGACAGACACACAGACGTCACGCTAAAAATGGTTTTTTCGTATTCTAGAGGTCTCGAAACGTGTAGATCCGTCGAAAACTCGAGTTGTGATTTTCGGCATGATTCCAATACTTTCCCTATACATTACCATGTATTGCAGGGAAAGTAAAAAACGTTTAGGTATTAAAAAACGTTTACATAATCTAATGCTAAAAGCATATCTATCAGGGAATCAATGTTACCATCCTTTCATCAAGCTCAGCGCGAGGAAATTAAACCCTTTTAAAGAAAAACTTGGTTATGAAATCTATAGAAATGAATAATTTTTATCAATCTGTTAATAATTGTGATACAAGTAGAACTGCATACTATGAAATGAATATACGAGAAAGTCGAGAACGAGAATAGCAAATCAGATATTTATAAGCTGTTAACTCGCTAAAGTTCAAAAACAGTGAAATATCTTGAGAACGGTTTATCATAGTGGGAACGGTTTATCATAGTGGGGACGGTTTCATGCTTTTGGTCATTAACCACGAAAAGTAAAAACCAGTCTAATAATCAAATTCTAATTTTAGACTTTATCTGAATACTTTTCTATACATTTAGCTGTATATTCTGTATGAAAGTAAAAGTTGAATGTGATGTGTCAATTACATAACTTTCCCGATAAATAAAGAAAGTTTCGATTCTGTAGGAAAAAATTAAATCAAATTAAATCTTTCTTATATACATATTTCGCGGAAAATAAATACAAGTTTTGCTGTCAACAATTTATGTAAGCATACCAAATTTCCCTGCAGTTGCTAATTTCGAGAGATACAGCACTCTCTGCGCTAAAATAAAATTTCAAAAATCAAGAGAATTGTTGTGATAATTTCTAGTCTATTTGTATCTGTTTAAAAGTACTATCGCCAAATAAGTCACCAATTTGGCAAAATTTATCGCCAATCGTTACAGACTGACGGAAAGACTATAATTTTTATATGTACAAATGACTATTAGCGAATTGTTGGGCGTCAGAATATAAAATTATTACTCAAAGTAGCTTCTTCCATGAATGGAACGAGCTGGATTCACTAGAATGATGTTAAAAAAAATCGTATAATATTACATGTGAAAAGTGTGTGTATGTGTGCAAGATTATTTCGAAGTGGTTAATAATTTTTAATTTTATGTAATTTTTTGATACATTTATTTAAAAAAAAATTGCAATACGAAAGTTTTTGTAAGCGTTCGAAAGTGTGTGTTATTCGTTTTCTAACGAAACATTATATAAGAATTTATCTACGTAACCTTATTCAATTAAGGTACATTTTTCAAGGTGAAGTAACATTCACCTATCATTATTCTATTACTTCAATTATTTTTACAATATTTCCCTCGAAAATTGGGGATTCTTTCAAACATTCGATTGCGTTTAAAAGCAATAGCAAAATCCGTAAGGAAGTATGGTTTTTATTGCTAACCATATTTTAATTATTTAAATTTGCTGCTCCCGCATTCGGAGCAGTGTTCTTGATGGATGGAAGCTACGCTTTTTCACCGGTAGGTTAAACGAGATCGCATTTTATCTTTCATTTCCCTTTAAAATATTTGTGATAGATAAGAAACACGTTTATATAATATATAAACACATAATTTTATGTGGTCGCCTGTGTACAACGTAAAGTAAAAAATAATTCTGAAAATTAGGATGTTTTTATCTTAATGCAGATATTCATTCCAAAATTTCTTGACGCTGTAACTCAAACAACGTCTTGTCCAGGCCATTTATAGCTACATAGCTAGACGTGGAATGACTGCAGTTTGTCAATGTTTATTAATGGGAAACTAATAATTTTAACTAACAGTAAACAACTGTTATAAAATCTAGGGGGTTCAGCCCTCTGCTCGCTTCGCTTCGATTCTGCGCAAATGTATATGGATTGTAAACTTGAACTGAGTGGCCTATGTGGCTGCTAAATGGGCGCTTAATAAAATAATACCGAGTAGCGAAAGCAGCTCTCATGCAGTGAGCCTAATGCCTTTATTTTCTAAATGGGCATTTGTTAACAATGAACGTTTAGTGGCTGGAGCGAAACCGCGCCCATTCACAGGAGTCACAGCTGCTTATAACTCGCTGCGTCAGTGAACCCGTATTACAAAAGTGGACTGAGCGTCCTATGTAGCTGCTAAACGGCAACGTTTTAACAAAGACCGATTAGTGGCCGAACTACCCACACCGCTGACTGGCTGGACGGCCACAGCTCTAACTGTTACTTTCCTCATGGTATTTTGTATATGGAAATTATTGTGTCGGGGTTGAAAATTAGAATTCGAGTTTTCGAAAGGCACGTTTTAAGTATACCTGAACTTGAATCGACAACTTTTGAGATGATGTGCCTGTCTCTCTCTCTGTGTGTGTGTGTGAGCATGTATGAGTGTAAGCGTGTGTGAGTGTAAGCACGTGTGCGTGTGTGTGTACTTGTGTGTGTGTGTGTGTGCGCTCTCTCTCTTTTTTTCTCTCTCTGTGTGTGTAAGTATATATGAGTGTATGCATGTGTGAGTGTAAGCACGCGCATGTGTGTGTACTTGCGTGTGTGCTTGCGTGTATGTGTGTGCCTGCGTGTATGCGTGTGCTTGCGTGTGTGTGTGCCTTTGAGTCTTTGAAGCCGATATCTCACGAACGAATGCAGCGTTGCGAACACTATTTAGTGCAAAAATTACACACAGTGCGTACTTTTTTCGCAAAATTACACACAGTGCATACTTCCGTTCCGGCCGTCCAAATAGATGCTCAAGTCCACAGGACGAGTCGGACGGTCTGGGTCTTCAACACAGTGCTGCTCAAATTGCTGCTCATGCCCTAGGGCGAGTCGGGTGGTCTGGGTTTTCGACACAGTGCATACTGTAAAATTATTGATTTTAAATGTTCGGAAAACACCAAAATTTGGAATGAAATATTAATTTTTTTTTCGCAAAATCAGAACTTTCAATTATGTTATATAAATAATTATTTATCAACTATTTTTTATTAGAAAGCGATTGACACACACTTTAGACTGCTAGCATGAACCTTTCTCGAAATATTGTACAATTTCAAATAAATTTATTAAATAACCACATAAAATTTAAAAAAAAATAGTTATTACTTTTGTGAAATATGTTCACTTTTCATATGTAATATTACGCTGTAAATTTGTTAACATAATTTTCTTGGATTTTATTCATTCCATTCGCGAGATATTATATATTGCGTAATAATTGTTTTTATTCTGACGCCTAACATATCGCTAACAATTATTTATGCGTAAGAATTGCTATTCTCTCGGTTTGTCTGTAACTCTTGGAGATAAATTTGCAAACGCGGTGACTCATTAGCGAATTATCGCCAAAATGGCGATATTTTACCCCAGATTGGTCAAATTACTGTTAAAATTACATAAATGTCGCTAAGTTAATGAAAATTACTCCGAATAGTTGAACTATTAAAATATTTTAATATACGGACGGTATTGCTTATTGAGGATGCTATCAATATTGATAACTGTCAATGTAGAGCTGCAAGAAACATGAATTATTTGGACACTTCGAAATAGTTTTACATGTAGTCATCCAGAAAAGCGCAAATGCACAATTCAACATTAAAATCATTGTGACGTACATTCTATACATCATTTTGTCACTGTGAGAGAAGTACATTCATGGCATTATATGTGTGAGACCAGAAATTGTTCTCACATGAGACACTTTTATTTGAGTATTTATGGTGGCCAGAACGCCGAACAAAGCGTGCAGACTGGCTGGCACCGAAGTTTATGAGGACTTGAACTTTTAGGTCAAAAGGACTATAGATTTAGGTGTGCAAGACCAAAGGGGCTGAGAGGTGCCTTGCTATATGCGAAATGATGCCATTGGGTTGAGAAGAACCAATGAGCGCCAAGGGGAAGAAGGGCGGAGCTACCCCCCCCCCTCCCCGCCGAAGGAACCACAGCTTGGATGAGAGGAAAGAAATCAGAGTTCGGAGCCACACACCCCAGAGTTGTGGACGAAATACACGAGTAGCAGTTATGGACGAAAAGAGTGCAGTTGTAGACGAAATCAGATACAGCATATAAATTCAACAGATTTGTAGAGTGTATATTTCTGGTCGCATACCTCCCCTTGCTAAAATAATTAAATGAAAATTGATAATAATTGAAAATTGATATTGATGAAAATTGGTGTTATTGATAAATTGATGTTGTTAATAAATTATATTGTTTAAGTTTAAATAGTCTAATCTTTTTATAATTATTAATAATGCTTTTCAGGACTTACACAAAAGGTAAAAATAATTGGAGGGTTATTGTTTAAACACAACGCACTTATAAACATTAAAATTAAAGATAAATAATTAATGTTAAAAGTTAAACTTTAACTTTAAGTTTCTTATCGCCACATTTGGTTTCCGTGACGCTTTTGTGTGAGTCATAAATTTAAATGAAAATTTTAATAAATAATTATAAGGTGGATAAAAATAATTTAAATAAAGAGATGGGTGAAAATTTTGGAGATAGGTTGACCAGATATTTTGCATTGTTAAAATTAAATATGCACAATCACTTTGAAAATGAAACAAAGAGTTGAAAATGTATTTTGAAATAATTGAAAATAGTGTTGGAAAAATTTATTATTGTAAGAATATTTAGCTTGATGTTGAAGTGTGTTTATGTGCAGAATTTTTGAAGTGTATTTTATGCTGGTAATTTTAAGTACTAGGATTTTGGAAGGGATAAATTTTGTTTCAAAGGCCTCATAGAGCCACTAGAAATTCGAGACGTCAAAAGTCGCCGGACAGGTCACAGAGAGAAAATATTGAAAATCAAAGAGTTAAAATGGAGAACTTTGGATTAATTAATTTATTGCCAAATTTTTACGGGAGGAAAGACAAGGACATTGATTTTTTTATTGGACAATTTGAAAATGTCGCAAAAATGGCCGACTGGTCGGAAGAAAATAAAGTTGTAATTTTAAAAACTAGATTAAAGGAGAAAACTTTGGAATTTTTATCAAAAAAAAGAGAATTGCAGATTGCAAATAATATGGAAGATATTAAACAAATGTTGTTAAAACAATTTAAAACATCTTTGACGATGCTTCAAAAGCAAACAAATTTAAACAAAATTAAAATGTCACCAGGTATGAAGGTAGCTGAGCTGGCATTAAATATTTCAAATGCGACAAATGATTTTTTGGGAAATTACGCAAATAATGAGATGTGCGAAGTTAAAAATAATATAATGGTGGCAAAATTTTTAGAGTCTGACAAGATCTTGCATTTGAAATAAAAAAACTAAATATTCAAAATTTTGACAAGGCAATTGAATTCGCAGAGCATTTAGAGAAAATTATGGAGGAGGATTGTGACCGTTTGGAAATTAATGCAGTTTATCGCAGTGAAAATAATGACAGAAAATTTAATGATATTCAAATGGAAAGGCATTTACAAAATTCAAAATTTGAACCTCAGCAAATAAAATATGAAAGGTATGAAAATTAAAAAAATGAAATTATATATTGTATAGGATGCGGAAAAAGAGGGCACAATTTTTGAACCTGTTGGCACAACCGAAATGCACAAAATAATTATGAAGTAAATAAGTATGGGAATAAAAGAAGTGAATTTAAAAATGATCAAAATAACGGATTCATAAATGAAAACAGTAACGGATTTAGAAATGGGCAAAGTAATGATTTTCGTAATACGCAAAATAGCGGATTCAGAGAAATAAATGATATTCGGTCAAATAGGCAAACGTTTGCGAAAAAAAGAGTTCAGAGACAAGAAAGAAACCATAGCGGGTCTTTAAACTGACGGAGGGGCTTTGGCCAAGTCAAAATTTTAAAAATAGGCCAAAGTCCCAATCTAGAAGAGAAAAATCGCAAACGCGAAATAAGATATCGAGTTATGATAAAAGGAAGGATCGCACGCGCAGCCCGGGTCCCAATTTCAAGTTAAATCAAAACAAAACGCAACAAAATAAAAATGACAATCAAGAAATAATGGATAGTATGGAAAACATGCAAAATATAATATTACCTAAAGTCTAGTTGCAGTTTAGCACCGTGTCCGCGGTTGCCATGGTGGACTCCGGGTCTATGGTTTCGCTGCTTGCGGAACATTTTTTTCAGAAACTGAAAAATGAATCAAACGTAAAAATTAATTATGTGACAAAAAAAGTAACATTACAGACATTTACTAAGGAAAAAATTCAGTTCCCGGGATGTGTAAAAATGCATTTTAAAATTGGAGGCAAAGCGGTAAATAATACTTTTTTTATAACTAAGCAATACTTCGGAAATGGCTATGAAATCTTATTAGGATACGACTTCTTAGCAACCAATGTAGGAATTTTAGATACTAGAAACAAAGTGTTAAAATTTGGTAATGTAACTATACCTTTAATTGAAAGCAAAAATTCGGAACAAAGTGACAGGCAAATAAGGTAATGATGCACACAATTCTTATACAAAAACAAAACAGTGATAATAAGGAAGAAAATAAGGAAAGCCCTACTGAGGTGTGTGATAGGAATAATAGAGATAAAAACAAATCAATCAGTAAAAATATAAACATGGAAAAGTTGATAGAAAATAAAAATTATGCGCGTAACGCAGAGTTATATTTAAATAGTGATGCAGAAAATAAATCTAATTCGATGACTGATACAAAAAAAGAGGTAAGAACACAGAATAAAAAGAAGGTTAGATTTCACATTAGTGAGGAATGCGCACAGAGTAAGAATATTAAAGAAAAAGTTATAAATAAAAAAATTACAAAAAACAACTAGAAGCAGTAAACCAATTTATGCTCGACTAAAAAAAATTAAAATTGATGCAGGAGAATCGAAACTGGTTCAAATGCAATTGTCAGAAAACGTTGATTCAGAGGAAGTCGTGCTGGAGCCATTAAACCTCGCTAAGGCAATTTGCCGGAGTTCTCTATCCAACCTGTAACTGATACAAAATGTATTAACACAATATTTTATAATAAAAATAAGAATACTATTTGGTTGAACAAAAGAATGAAAGTAGGAATGGTAAATAAAGAAATGGAAGTAGTAAATATGAATATGATGAAAAGTGTAAATAATGTTAAAATTCAGAATGTAAATAAATTCAAAAATGCCTGCACTGAAGAGATGTTAAAGTTAAGGAAAACCGAAATGGAAAACACTGAGTTTGACCTCGATCATCTACAAGGCGAGGATAGGAAAAGGATGTATAAATTATTGAAAGATAATTAAGCGGTATTTTCGAAATCTTATCAGACTTTGGGAGAAACGGATGCAATTATTCCAAATATTGAGTTGATACACGATTTTCCAATTCAAACAAAGCCTTATCCTTTACCTAATGCCTTGAAAATTGTCGCGCAGAAAGAGATACAGGAATTATTAAAATATGGTTTGATTAAGAAGTAGCAGTCTAACTATTGCTTCTCAATTTTGATGGTGAAGTAGCCACAAAAAGAGGGGCAGGCAGTCAAGTATAGAATGGCAGTGGATTATAGAGCCTTAAATACGTTCATTCCATTGCTACCGGTGGAATTACCCCGGATAAAAGACATACTACATAAGATTTCAGGGCACACGTTATATACGGTATTAGATCTCAAGGCCGCTTTTTTTCAAATCAAGTTACAAGAAAAGGTCAAAGAAAAACTAAGTTTTGAAAGTGGGTGCTTAGGGCAATTTGCTCCTAATCGTCTTCCTTTCGGTTTAAAGAACTCAGGGGCATATTTCCAAATTTTAATCGACGAGGATATAGGCGATTTACGAGATCAAAATATTTACTTTTATCTGGACGATTTGGTCATATGCGGCAACTCTAACATGGAAATCATGCAAAAAATGCAAACTGTGTTTAACAGGTTGAAGGAAACAAATCTTACTTTAGATCCTCATAAAGTGCAAATTTGCAGAAGTGAAATCGAGTTTTTAGGTTACAAAATTAGCAATGACGGCATTCGTCCATCAAAAAAAATTGTGCTAAAATTCAAAATTTTAAAAATCCAACTACAATAAGACAAATTAAAGGTTTTTTGGGCACCACAAATTATTTAAATCATCTATTCAAAATTATGCGCATATTGCTAAGCCCTTAGTTAACTTAACTAAGAAAAACACCAAATTCAATTGGAATAGCAAGTGTGAAGAGGCATTTCATAAATTAAAATTAACAATTTTCAACGAACCGACGGTTAGGGCTCCGGACTTTAATAAGCAGTTTATTTTAAACACAAATGGAAGTAATACCGGGATAGCAGGAAATATGTATCAAGTAATAAATGGAGTGCCACATGTCATCGAATATTATTCACGAGGGCTACATGATGCCGAGAAAAGATATCCAGCCATCAAGTTGGAGTTGTTGGCAATTTATGAGGCTATGCAACACTTCCGTGAATATCTCTTTGGAAGAGAATTTATTTTATTAAGTGATGCAAAGTCACTAATGCATCATTTAAAACTAGAAAAGCAACCAAGTATTATAGCCAGATGGCTAATGGAAATTAGTACTTTTACTTTCAAATTTGAACACCAACCTGGAGAAAATAATCCAGCAGATTATAATTCCAGATATATATTTTTGACTAAGAAAATCAAGAGAAAATGGTAAATAATATAATACAAACAAAGGATTTCAATATCAAACTAATAGTAAAAAAGCAGCTTAAAAATAAAAAAATAAAAAATATTAGGAAGCCAATCGCGGAAGGCAAAATAAGAACGCAAAATAAGAAAAAGTATTTTATAGATAATGCAACGAATCTGATCATGATTACAAAGAAAAATAAAAGAGATAAATTTAAGAGCAATAAAGAGAACAAGATTGTCATTCCACGGACATTGAGAAAGGAGGTGCTGGAATTGGCTCATTTTTCTCATTTGGTGTAGATAAGACATTGCAAATTGTACAGAAGAAATACTATTGAACCGCCATGTCGGCTGATGTCGAAAATTTTGTCAAATCCTGTGATAAGTGCCTGAGAATGAAAGACAAAAATATCCCTCCTGCCAAGCCGCAGATTATGAGCCCGGTTTTTGCTTGTGCAGAGCATATACAAATTGATATTGTTGGGAAGTTACCGCGGAGCAATCGAAGGCATTGTTACATTGTGACAATGTTGGATATGTTCTCCAGACATCTGGAAGGATATCCAGTCAAAAACATCTCAGCACAAACTGTAGTGGACATTTTGGTTCAATATTGCGCCTCGTATGGGATTTTTAGGACTGTACAGAGTGATAATGGAAGTCAATTTAAAAGTAAGGAATACATTGAATTTACAGACAGCCTAAATATAGAAAGACGTTATAACAGTGTGGCAAAGTCATCCTCATTAGGAAGATTGGAACGAGCGCATCATTTAATGAAGGAGTCCCTGATTTGCATTGCAAACAAGACCTTCGATTGGGACGAATCCCGAAAGTGGTTCAAACTTTATGTGAACAATTCAAAAAACAAGACTACGGGGTACGAACCAGCATTTTTGTTTTTTTTACGGGACCTACAGTTGCCAGGAGATAATATTCAAAATAAAAGTGAAGACAGTGATATTAGCAAAATGAGTTTGAAGTTGGAAAATAGAAACAACTATAAAGAATATATTAAACAAAATCTGAAATTTTTCAATGAGATAATGAAAGATACTGCAAGCTTACAAAGAACTGCTGCTGAAAACAAGCACAAAGGTATACGATTGTCCGTATGAAAGATATAGAGGTCGGCGATACAGTTTTCCTGAAAAAACTGATTAAACCACCCGTGCTAAGCGACAAATTTACAGGACCATATAGAGTGATAAAAAAAATAAAGAATATTATGATAAGAGAATTAATAATTGTGCCGCCAAAATTATAACAATACATATTAATAAATGCTTTGTTGCAAGTGAAAGAAAAGAGTATTTAAGTAATGAAAATAAAGCAAATTCAAATGAAAATGAAGAATTAAAGGTAAATAGTAAAGATCAAATTGATATATAACTGATAACACCAACGAAAGAGAGCATACGGACAAGCAGAGTTCAAGATATTTCTTGAGACCGAGAGTTTTTGTTAATTCCAATTTATGGGAAAAAGGATATTGAATATATATATATATATATATATATATATATATATATATATATATATGCAAAATCAGAGAGCTGATAAGAATGTTGAAAATAATGATCATGAAATTATGCAAAATGAAAATGTTAAAATTCAAAGGGTATATAATGCAATAAAAGGTTTGAAGAAATGCAAAGTCAAAATCAAAATCATAATAATGGAAATACTCAAAATTTACTTGAAAATAAAATAATGGATATTTTGGAAAATAAAAGTCAAAATGTGAATTTTCAAGAAAATAAAAATGAAAATCATGATTTCAAAGAATTTTTGAAAATCAAAATTTTAATTTTCAACAAATTCAAAATGAAAATGAAAATGGAAGTCATGATAATGATAAACAAAATTCACTTGAAAATAAAATAATGGATGATTTGGTTGATCAAAATAATAATTTTCAAGAAATGCAAAATTCAAATGTTAGTAAAAGTATTCAAAATGAAAATAATGAAATAATAAGGGATATTAAGCACAATGATGATAAAGAAAATGATATTCGTAATGTAGATTCAGAAATAATTGAAAGTCAAAGCAAATATAAAGAGTATGTTAGGCAGAAATTAGAGTTACTAAATGAAATACATATTTATAACACAAATGAAATTGAAAACATTCATGAACATGGGGAGAGAAAGCTTGGTCAAAATTGTTTCAAGAAATTTTAAGAATTCAAAATTTGCTGATAATTGGTATTTGAAGAATTGTAAAATGAGAGAGAGATAAGAAAAAGAATAACAAATCAAATGATTCTAAGGAAAATGATCTGGAATTGAAAATATATTAAAAATGAAAAAATGGATAATGATATAAATTAAAAAAAAAAGCAATAAAGATGGAATTATTTAAGAATGAAAGTGGTATGAATTTCTAAGGAAAAAATGAATAATCATGGAATGGTTTAAAAATGAACATGGTATGAATTTACAAAAATTGATAATAATTGTACAAATGCCTCGTTTTCAAAAATAATATTATATGATAATATAATGTTAAGTCAAAATATGACAGGTGATAAAAAAAATTATGCAGAGAATAATTTATGCAAATAAATCTACAAAAATGAGAGGTAAAATCAAATATGTTACCTAATTCGGTAGATGCAAGGTCTGGAGCCAAATCCAGGCAAGGGCAATGTTGTGCAGGCAGTCCAGTCAAATATTTCATTGTTCAGGATAAAGTGGCTTTCATCACTTCAGGTTGTTTTCAAAGTCAATCACAAATTTTAAGTCTTTTGAGGAAAGAGTCTTGAGGCTTAAAAATTGAATGACAGATTTAAATAAAGTAAAAAAATGAGTAATGAGCTGAAAGTGAGAATATTAAAGATTAGTCATAGATGGTATAAATTTTATGTTAAAAAGTAAACAAAGGCATAAATAATTGAAAATTTTAAATCAATTTGAATTTAAAATGTTAAATTATGAACAGTAAAGGTAGCGGTAAATCGCCCGTTGCAATAAAGCAATCGAGGACACGATATCTCGCGTAGGAATGTTCAAATGCGAAAATGCGTAGATAAATAAATGTTTGAGGAATAATATAAATTCTATAAACAATTTAAATAACTAAATTAATCCTAAAGTGATAGGAAAAATGAATTAAATTTAGTTAAAATTTTGTTTACGTGAATAAATGAATAAATTCACAGAAGGTGTTAAAAAAGGGTTGAAATAAAAAAATAATTGAAACATTTTGAGTGCGAAATAAAGCATGTTTGTTGTTCAGTTACAACGTAAGGGAAGGTTACGATAATCATGTGTGTATAAATAAATATGGAAATGAAAATAAAATGTAAATAAATATGGAAATGAAAATAAAATGTAGATATTGCTGAGGAAAATTGCACGATAAGAAATAAATGTGAAATACATATATAATGAAAATAAATAAATACAGAATGAATAAATAAATATGTTAAATAATAGGGCACTCAGATGTCAGTGGGGAATGTAAATAAAAACAATAAAGTTATCGATGAGATACTGTAGCAATTGAAAAATGTTTGTAAACAGACGGCAATCTACGTGAAAAATATATATAAATACTATGTTAGTAATGTAATATAAATTGATGATTAGGTATTTTTAAATGTGAAATGTTATGAAAATATAATCTGAATTAACTATTGAGAAATGTTATGATAAATAAAAATGAATTTTGATGCAAGAAATATCATATATGTAAATACATAAATGATAATATGTATTACGGCGATAAAGGGGTTAGCCGCAGTTAATTAAATGTCAAGAAAAGTAATATTTAGATAATAATGTGTGAGATAGAATGATAAGCAATCAAGCGTTACAAATGGTTATAAATGTCAGGTATTCAAAGTCATAAGGATTAAAATAAATTGAAATACATAAATATGATAAATTTTGTAGGTACGGTGAGTAAATAAATCCGCGTTTGAAATGGATATATAATTAAAAAAGGATATATACATAATAAATAAAAATGATTTCAATTGTTAAAAATATAAAATAAAAAATTTTCAATTAAGTAAATAGAGGGTTTTTAGACAAGAAATTAAAGTCTTGAGTTTGTTTTTAAAAAAAAGATGAAATAATTTTATATAAAATGTAAAAATTATGAAAGGTTAAGCAAGGAGTTAAAATAAAATTGAAACAAATTATATATAAAAAAAAATTAAAAGTTTAAAATTAAATTTCAAAATTAAAAAAAAAATTTAAATTTCAAAAAAAAAAATTCAATTTTTTTTTAATTTCATAAAGTCATAAGGAAGGTATAGAAAGAGCAATTTAAATAAGAGAGAATCACAACATCAAATGGAAAGATAAAATTTAAATAATAAGATAATACAATAAAATAATGTTAAATTTTACATGAAGTCAGTATAAAAAGGGTATACATGCAGTAAAAGAAGGCACCATTAAGATAACTTTGATAATTAACACAAGTCTCCCCAAGGGAACCAACTGAATATATTTAAATAAGGGCTATTTAAGTTGAGTTTAAAAAAAAGAGAGCTATACAATGCTAATATAATGTACAAGCCCGTCTGAGAATTATAAGTATAAAAGTTGATTAGCAGATATGATATAATTAAATTGATGAGGAGGTCTATAGTTTAAAGAATAAGTCGACGTTTATATAACACGCCGAGTGGGTTAATAAAATATGTACAATACTTGTTTACAAGCCGTGAACACTCAGGCTCAGGTTTTTCAGCCCGCTTGAATCCGCGCCACACGCTGTCCATTACAACGTTGCTTTGTCATTGCAATAAGAGTAAAGTTCAGGGAATTCAGGCTGCTAAACGCTGTGCAAAAAAGCGAATAAAAAGAGGAAACGATTTCAAGAAAGATAATCGTTTTCGAGTCTTTTATTTGCAAGCTGGTCACATTCCAAGTTCGGAAATGGTAGTTAAACGCCGTTTCCGGTTATTCACTACCGATGGGAGAAAAAGGGGTCTTTAAGAAGGGTTCTTCTAATGATCTTTATGAAAATAATCAATCAATTGCTGTCATCAAGTGCAAGGGGTTGTTGTTGTTTGTTTACATACAATGCGTTGTAAGAAAAAATTAAAGGGAAGATGTCACCCCATATGCAATTGCAAGGGGAGTTACAAGATTCTGTGAAAAGTATATATATTTCAATGGCTGGTGTAAAAAAAAGAAAAAAATAAGCGTTATATAATAAGTATGTACCAGTATCAAGGTTAAGCAAAAATGTGATATATGTCATGAAGTTATTAATTATGGAAATTAATGAAGTATGAAAAGAATTTTGTTAAAAAAATAGTATACTGTAAGTAAATAGTATATAGTAATTTGTAGAAAAAAAATGTGTAATGGTGTTAGAAATATAAAAGTAGATGGTAGTGTGTAACATTTCAAAGTGAATGTGCATATGTTTAAACATCTTTTTAAATAGTCAAAATTTAATTCAGCTTCAATTGAAAGCTGGACCTGGTAGAGTTCATGAGTACATAACTTATGTTTATTTAGTGTATATAATGGGTGCTAAAAAAACTTTTCTGTTACAACAAGACTGTTGAACTAATTCTGGACGAACTTTGTCCCAAAGAAAGGGGAAAATGCCAATTAATAAGTGGCACGTGAATGGAACTTTTTTTCGAACTCTATTGTTGTTGAATTTTTTTTTTGTTTTTTGTTGTTTGTGGGGAGATATGTGAGACCAGAAATTGTTCTCACATGAGACACTTTTTTCTGAGTATTTATGGTGGCCAGAACGCCGAACAAAGCGTGCAGACTGGCTGGCACCGAAGTTTATGAGGACTTTAACTTTTAGGTCAAAAGGACTATAAATTTAGGTGTGCAAGACTCAAGGGTCTGAGAGGGGCCTTGTTATATGCGAAATGATGCCATTGGGTTGAGAAGAACCAATGAGCGCCAAGGGGAAGAAGGGCGGAGCTCCCCCCCCCCCGAACGAACCACAGCTTGGATGAGAGGAAAGAAATCAGAGTTCGGAGCCATACACCCCAGAGTTGCGGACGAAATACACGAGTAGCAGTTTTGGACGAAAAGAGTGCAGTTGTAGACGAAATCAGATGCAACATATAAATCCAACAGATTTGTAGAGTGCTCCGTAGAGAGGATCTATGTGCGAGTTCATTATAAGTACGAGATGCGAGCCACACACCACAGAGTTGTGGCAATACTTTCAGCAATAAGACTGATGCAAGCCTCAGAATGATGATAAGCCCAAGATTGAACTTGAAGGTATGTGCTCATAATAACAGGTCCTAGACAACAACGGTAAAACTGATATTTCTGGTCGCATACCTCCCCTTGCTAAAATAATTAAATGAAAATTGATAATAATTGATATTGATGAAAATTCATGTTATTGATAAATTGATGTTGTTAATAAATTATATTGTTTAAGTTTAAATAGTCTAATCTTTTCATATTAATTAATAATGCTTTTCAGGACTTACACAGAAGGTAAAAATAATCGGAGGGTTTATTGCGGTACAATAACGAGCAAGGTACGTATTAATGTTAATTCCACTTTATGAGATCACCGGCCAGAGATCAACGGCCATGTCTTTAATGCTTAATAACAATTAATGTTAATTATAAGTTTAACTGTAAGTTTCCTTTTTAAGTTTCTTACCGCCACAATATGTATAAGAAAAGTGATGAGCTTTTCACATCAGATTGTTTTATCCTCTGGTTGGACGATTTCAGTGTGCTTTTATCCTTTTTATTGCTTATATAAATGGCTTATTGTAACTATTTAGTGCCTATTTTAAGTGCATAATTCATCTTTTTAGTTCCTATGTTAAGTGCGTAATTCATCTATTTAGTGCCTATTTTAAGTGCGTAATCCATCTATTTAGCTCCTATTTTAAGTGCGTAATTCATCTTTTCAGTGCCTATTTTAAGTACATAATTCATCTTTTTAGTGCCTATTTTAAGTGCGTAATTCATCTTTTTAGTTCCTATTTTAAGTGCGTATTTCATCTATTTAGTGCCTATTTTAAGTGCGTAATCCATCTATTTAATTCCTATTTTAAGTGCGTAATTCATCTTTTTAGTGCCTATTTTAAGTGCATAATTCATCTATTTAGTGCCTATTTTAAGTGCGTAATTCATCTATTTAGTTCCTATTTTAAGTGCGAAATTCTTCTTTTCAGTGCCTATTTTAAGTGCATAATTGATCTTTTTAGTGCCTATTTTAAGTGCGTAATTCATCTTCTTAGTGCTTATCTTAAGTGCGTAATTCATCTATTTAGTGACTACTTTAAGTGCGTAATGCATTTTTTAGTGCCTATTGCAAGTGCATAATTTATCTTTTCAGTGCCTATTGCAAGTGCATAATTTATCTTTTTAGTGCCTATTTGGAGTGTCGAAAGCCCAGACCACCCGACTCGTCCGAAGACTTAGAGCAGCTGATTGGATGATCGGGAAAATTTTTGGATAGCGGAGGCCGTCCCCCACAGCCACCGAGCTGTGGAACGTTTATTTTCTCAAAAAAGGGAGGTTACATTGGAGAGGGTCAGGGTAACATTTTGGTGCCAATTTTAAACATATATTGGCATATATTTCTTGTAATACATAGTAAGGTCTTGGTTTACATCTTTGGTTTACATCTTGGTGCCATTTTTTAAACATATATTGGCTTATGTTTCTTGTAGTACAGAGTTAGGTTACTTTCGTGGATGGGTTGTTGATGTAGACAATAATATGGCTAAGTTGTTGTTACAATAGATATCTTTATGTAATATTTACAGATAGTTATTTCTTATCGGTAAATTTTGTTGAAAATTATTTTTAGTAATCAAATTTTCTTTAAGAGTTAAGGTTATTAATTTAAAATGTTGATGTAAAGGTTCCAATGTAAGATTAAAGTTTTGTACACAGGGGTAAATAAAATATAATCTGTGCAACACGTCACTAAAATATAATTACAAATGGACACAAATACAAAATCAAAGACGAATGGGAAACGAAAAACATAACAATACAATAACAAGAAAGATCAATCATGCATAAGCATTGATTATGAAACACTTTCCAACTGAAATGTAATTTCATTTAAAAATTTCTAAAATGTGATTCATTCAGTGGTAATATCTTTTACATTATCACAGTACTACAGCAATTTATTATACTTAAATATTTAAAACTGTATCGAAATATAAATCATCTGATTCTTTATGCAAAATCAATGAATATTTCATTCATATAACTTGTATTCCAGACTCCAGAGCTAAATAATTTTGTGTGAAAAAAATTCAGCAATTCTTATGTAATTCATCTTACAATCGCTTGAGATATTTGCATTCTGCATATGTTAAAATTAGGCTTCCTTGAAGAAATAATAAAAGTTTAGGGATCATTTAAAATCACAACTATTGTAATTGCATAGGCACGGAATTTAGATACACAGATAATATATATGTGTATGTGTATGTACTCAAAGTATTGGAATCGTGCCGAAGATCGGAACTCGAATTTTCAAAGTATCTACACGTTTTGGGACTTCTAGAACACGAAAAAACTACTTTTAGGAAGACGTCTGTGTGTGTAAGGGTGTATCTGTGTATGTTTATGTGTGGATATTACATCCACTCTAATTGAAAAACTAATGGACCGAATTTCATACAATTTGGTAGGTATGTTTATTGTGGGAAATCCTGATGTTCATTAGATTATAGTACGATTCGTAATAAAAGAATCTGCCTTCTTTGCGAAATGGCCGCAGAAATTGCCTTTATCCACTCTAGCTAAAAACTAATGAACCAAATTTCACAAAATTTGGAGTATAATATTTCAATAACCTACAAGTGATTTATATACCAAATTTAACAAAATTTTGTATATAAATCATTTGTAGGTTATTCTACTACGATTCGGGAAAAAGGAACGGGCTATTTTTGCGAAATGGCCAGCAAAAATCGTTATATATAAAAATAAAAGACTACGTGTGCTCAATTATATCAATTAAATCCCTATTTTATATATGATTTTTGACAACAAAAAGAATAAGACTAACCCCATTACTCTAGGACTAGCCGTTCTTGAGATATTCTAGTTTTTTCGCGTTTTCGCTACGCCACCTTTGACAATAAGTCCAGCTATCAAATGAGAACTTAATTTAAGTTTAACGTGCAAATTCAATGTCATTTAAAATACTTATGTTGTGCAGATAAACTCAAATTATCATTGAATAAATAAAGAGAACGAATATGAGTCTGAAGGGAAAGACTTGTGCTGTCCACATCAGAATTTTTAACAATATTACACCAATGATTTATAGAAGTGAACGGGGATTATTTTCAGGCCATTTCGAAAAAAATGTATGATCTATATTTAAAGATCCATCAAATTTTTGTCGAATAAAATGTTCAACAAATTTAAGCTGTGTACCAAATTTTAACTCTCTAGGACGTAGGAAAGTGCATTTAAAATGCCATCAATTAAATTTATCATGAAGAGTTATATAAAATTAAAAAAAAATTGTTATCTACCAAATTTATTTTAAAATATGAAGCCACTCCCATATGCAAAACTTTTAAACATATGGAGAGATATTTATTATATAATATATCTCTCTTTTCTTTCTGGAAGATATCCCAAAGTCAGAATTTAATTGAATTTGTTTTTTTCCCTATATTAAATAATTTTTTTAATTAAAAAACTACTTAACATATTTTACTGAATTTTTTTTTATATATTCTATGGGTTAATGTGAATATTTCCTAAAAATTTCGAAGCAATTCGTGAATTTTAAATTTACTTAAAAAATGTTTGAAAAATTAGGTCCCATAGGGTTCAATGTATTTCATTTTTTCAACCCGGGTACAATAAAAAACTAATTGGGTGATATTATTTATTTATATTCCCATAGGTCCTACAGACCGTCTGAACAACATACTAAAATTTCATTTTGATAAACTCATTTTTACGGCAGTTATCGTGCTAACGGACAGACAGACAGACAGACAGAATGAACAAAGTCATAAACACTTTTCAACTTTGTTGTAAAGTGTTAAAAAAATGAAAAATTGTTATCTACCAAATTTATTTTAAAATATGAAGCCACTCCCATATGCAAAACGTTTAAACAAATGGGGAGATATTTATTATATAATATCTCTCTCTTTTCTTTCTGGAAGATATGCCAAAGTCAGAATTTAATTGAATTTGTTTTTTTCCCTATATTAAATAATTTTTTTAATTAAAAAACTACTTAACATATTTTACTGATTTTTTTTTTATATATTCTATGGGATAATGTGAATATTTCCTAAAAATTTCGAAGCAATTCGTGAATTTTAAATTTACTTAAAAAATGTTTGAAAAATTAGGTCCCATAGGGTTCAATGTATTTCATTTTTTCAACCCGGGTTCAATAAAAAACTAATTGGGTGATATTATTTATTTATATTCCCATAGGTCCTACAGACCGTCTGAACAACATACTAAAATTTCATTTTGATAAACTCATTTTTACGGCAGTTATCGTGCTAACGGACAGACAGACAGACATACAGACAGACAGACAGACAGACAGACAGAATGAACAAAGTCATAAACACTTTTCAACTTTGTTGTAAAGAGTTAAAAAATACGAAGAGATAAAATCCCTGGACCAGAGGCATAATATGAAAAGAAAATAAAGGGGGGAATTATTGATCACAAGATATTAAAAGCAGGATGTCGATCAGACCAGTCATTTAACTTTGTTTGAGACATCTCTCGCCCCGAGAATACAGCCTTTCAGTTTATTTGAAAGCAGTTTGTTTGAGCATACATTGGAAAACCAAGTCGCTGAGAATCCATGGGGAGGTTTTTTCAAGTGGAAATCTTTGGTATAGGGGCAGGAGAAGACATAGTAATCAACATCGCCAAAGGCGTTACAGGGACAGTTAGATGAAGTTTTCTGTTTAAAGTAGAAGAGATAATCCAGAAATGGTCCATGACCTGTGATAAAATAGATGATGTATTTGTTAAAAATTTGGGTGCGAGGATTGACAAAAGGAAGGAAGTTGAGAATGCGAGCGGGATCATGGGACCGCGGAGACCTGTACGAGTTAAGCAGGGATTGCCAGGAACGGAGAAGGAGAGTTTTACAAGTGTGAGAAAGAAAGGAGTAAGGAAAGGGGACGGAGATGGGTACACCAGAGATGGTAGCAATTTTAGCTTGAGCGTCAGCGACTTCGTTTCCCAAAGTTCCAGCATGGGCCTTAACCCATTGAAGATTAATAAATTTGGAGGTCGAAAAAGCAACTTGTTTAACTTCATGTAGGAATTTTGATTTGTTTCTATTAGATTTCAGAGCCAAAATGGATGATAGACTGTCGGTAAATATATTGACTTTAAGGTTATTATCTAGTGCCCATTGCATGGCAAATTTAATAGCAGAAATTTCAGCCTGAAATACTGTATGCCCTTCTCCAAGCTTAAACAAATGGGTTTTCTCAAGGGTGCCGTTTTTAAAAATACAAATAGAGAATCCTGTGTTATTGTCGAGTTTAGAACCGTCAGTGAATATGTTAATATTTGAAAATGAAGAAGGATCAAAGTTAGGTAAATTTATAATACGTTTAGAAGGAGGAATAATGGAGGAAGGAAAGTTAGAGTCAAACAAGGACGGGGGGGGGGGGGGGAAGGGAAGGTTCTTGAAATAAGTCAGTTTTATTTCTCCAGAAGTGGAATTTTCTATGAAGGTTTAGGATAACGAGGTGAACGGGTGGGATACCTGTTATGGAGTAAAGAGAAATGCTTGAAGTTGTTCTAAATCCGGTAGCAATTTTTAAAAGGAAAATCCTCTGTAGTGAAAGAAGTCTATTAGTCTGCTCCCCAGTTAAGTTACCCACCCAAACCCCAGATCCATAAGTAATAATATTTTCTATCACAGCTATATACCAAATTTTTAAGAATACTTTGTTAATACCCCAGCTGTTACCCGAGATTTTCCCAAATGTAGAAGAGAGCTTGAAACATTTCTCCTTTAAGTAAAATATATGGGGGCTCCAGGTTAAATTATCGTCGATCAAGATGCCAAGATATTTTAGGTGTCTAGTAATTTTAAGGGGTTTGTCATATAATTTGATACGGGGATTTAATCGACGTTTGGTACGGGTTTTGTTAAATATTATGCATTGTGATTTTTCAGGGGAAGATTTGAGCTGGAGGGAGTCAAGAGAGGCAGAGACAGATGACAGGATTGTGTTGGTGTGAAGTGTAACAGTTTTAAGGGAGTCACCTTTAGTCACCACTGCGAGATCATCCGCGAAAGCCTGTAAATAAAATTTATCATTATTTAATAGAAGTATTTTATTAAAGTAAATGTTCCATAATACTGGTGATAGGACTGATCCCTGAGGAGCACCAGAAGTAATAATTTTTGTGGAAGTATGTAACCCGTCTGAATAGGAAATAAGGCGAGATTCAAGGTATGAAAAAATAAATCTTCGAAATTCAAAGGGAAGATTGATAGCTTGAAGAGTTTGTGGGAGAATATTCCAGTTTAATGAGTCGAAGGCTCCACAGATGTCCACAGTGGTGAGGGAGACGAAGTGTCCTGGTTTAAAGTTTTTTATGGTGTTGACCAGTCTCATTGACGCATCTTCACAACTCACGAGTTCCCGGAATCCGAATTGTAAAGGATGAAGAGCTTCACTAGTTCCAATCCAGTGGTTTAATTTGTTAATAAAAAGTTTTTCTATGATTTTTCCTAGTGTGGGTAGGAGGCAGATAGGGCGGTAGGAGGTAAGTAAAGAGGGATCTCTGCCCGGTTTATTAAGGAAAAGGATTTTTGCGTTTCTAAGACATTCAGGGAAGTAACAAAAACTGAAACATAAATTAAAGACTTTAGAAAAAATAAAAGGGAATGATTTATATAAAGTTTTCCAGATGTTAAAATCTAAATAGTCGAGGCCCGGGGACTTGCCGTTGGGAAGGTTGTTAATAACTAGTGAGAGCTCTTCATCAGAGATATCGCCCAAACCCTCAGGAGAGGAGTTTAATGTGGGAAACCCAAGAATGTGCAGTCATGCCCATTTGGAGTGTGTAATTAATCTTTTTAGTAATAATTTATCTTTTTTTCTATTTTAAGTGCTTATTTAGCCTTGCTACTTTGAGGTTTTTTTTTTGCTTTTAAATCCAGGTTCTAGTATAACCAATTGATATCCAGATTAAAATTGTGTCTAAAAAAGTTGAAAATGAGGCATCATACAATAATTGAAGATAATATATTCTTTTATACACCTGAATTGCAAAATTAACGCAACTATAAAATGTACTCCACATGTACTATGCTTAAATGTGAAACGAATTTTAATTTCCAGGCATACATTTTACATTAAAAGAAAATAAAATTAAAATTCAATCAAATCTCCTTTTACTTACCAACACCAAAGTTATTTATTTCTAACCATATTTTAAGCAAATTTCGCATACGAAGTTAGCAAAGGATATTGTCATTTAAAAATAAAATTAACGATTTTGAGTCCTTTACAATAAATTATATTAGACTATTTAAATGGGTTTAAATCTGACAACGTAATGCATTTCTCAAAATGCGCACTTACACAGGATTTTGTGACGCGACAACACGTTTTATATTGAATAATAAATTTTATACAATTAAAACACTGCAGTTCTCAAAATGCGGTTGCGTAAAGTGATGCTGCTGCGGGAAAATGTAACTGAAAATTGCGGGAAGGCAATTTCTACTAGTGATGGGAATTATAGTTATTTTTAGTTAGCAGTTCTAAATGCTAATGTTAAATTCCCTTAGCTGCTAATTGTATTGCTACTTTTAGAAAAAACTTTTTTTTTGTAATTTTCAATACGAGCCAGTTTCAATAAAAGAAAATAATGAATATCTCACATAGCTGTATATGGAAAACAATCATATCGGGTCAATATTCTCTATTCCTTAACGTTAATGCAAAGTTTACACCTTCTTCGATTCAGACAGTCCGACCTACCCGAAGGTTAAGGTGTCTGTTTGGACAGCCGAGAAGTTCCACTCAATTTAGACCAGAACCACAGGTATCCACAGGGACTGTAGTCCTCTTCCCCTACTACTCTAACCTCTTGGAAGAACTTAAGGATCCTCATATTTAAGGCGCCCGTACATCGCGTGAACACGGAGCAGTTTAGGCAGAGTCGGAAAAAGTCCTCGGGTCGTCCGAATGCAATCCCAGCGCGCTAACCACTGGGCTGACCCACCCAAAAATTTACACCCGGAAGGAAGAAGCAAATATCTTCAACGTAAGCCAATCAGTCAACTTAAAAAATAAGTTCTCGAGAGCGCCCACACTGTAATGTCTGAACAGTCTTTTTTAACACTACAAACGACTTTGACGAAAAAAAGTATAAATACACCTGCTTACGTGCATTACATGTCGTTCTTTTTCGTATTTCCTCTCTTTCAAAATAATTCCCACTTAGATGCCTTTTTACTTAAGACTTATGAAAGAAGCAGGGTATTCTATTTTAATCCGTGAGATTAATCCGTGAGATGGAAATGGGGAACAATATCAACTCTACGCCAAGTAGACTGAATAAAATTAACCAAAACATGTACTTTTAGCGCTAACTTAATAAGTCTTCAACGAACCCTGCTATTCCCATTAATAAAACACTCCGTTTGTATTTTAACGCCAAGCTATTACCTAAAAATGCAATATTAATTCCCATTAGTGCAATAAACACCCCATCTGCAATTTCTGCTATCTTTCGTAACACTAACATGACGTTATGTACCTATTGTTCGCTAACGGTAAAAATGCTAAAAGTAACGTTAACGGAACGCTAACGGTAAAAATGAGTGGTAGTGTACATTCACTTAAAATTACTTAAAAGTGCACTTCAGAAAATGAAATCTTAAACATATACTATTGTCAGTCAAATATTCTAAATAGCTTATTTTCAGTATAAAGGTAAATATCGATGTTTAATAGATTTTGTATCAATTTGTTTTTGCTACCATTGCCCATTTACCATTACCACGAATGGTAAAAATAAGACCTTTTTGTCCTTACGTTTCTGCGCATTCTACTACGCAGGCTGTTCATTTACATTGGTGCCCATGCTGTATTACGTGGTATATTTTAATTTTTTGGATTATTAAACTTATTGGGCTTACTCGTTACAGGCGCGGCATAGGAATGTACTGGCTTGGGTGGAATAAATTGATAACCAAAACAGCTACTAGGTCTGATACAGGAATGTACATTGTGATTCAAAAGTTCGGAGTAAAAGTACAGCATTATAAAACTACATCTATGGGTCGGAGAGACATGCGGTTTGCAGATTAATATTCACCGTGGTGGGGGATTTTATATGACATAAAAATAGTTCAAAATCTTGACACTAGGGGGCGATGCTGCAAAGAAAGCAATGCCAGATAATAATTGTGAAATGAGATATTTTATTTCAACATGATTTACAGCTGCAAGTGCTCAATGTGTGCACCACCACATTCCAGTACTGAGTGCAATCGCGGTATTACGGCTAATACAACATGAACTAGCATATCAGGAGGAAGGGCTGCTACCTCCTGCCGTAAGGCGTCTTTCAGATTTGGTAAGAACTGGGGATTTCCTCTATAGACCCGTGATTTTAGTTATCCCCACAACCAAAAATCACAGGTTGTGAGATCTGGGGACCTCGCAGGCCATTCATGTGTACTATGCCTGCTCAGTAGGCTATTGACGCCTAACGTTCACCTTAGCAACTCCATCACTTAATGAGCCGTGTGGGGTGGTATTCAATAATGTTTTTGTCTGATCCTAATTTTGGTTTGCGTGACCGATATGCATAAGTCACCTCCATGGCTTTATCTGCAGCAGCACCCGCAAGTGTCGAGATTTTGAACTATTTTTTTTCATGCCATACAAAATCCCCCACCACGGTGAATATTAATATGCAAATCGCATGTCTCTCCGGCCTATAGATATTTCTTTATAGCGTTTTACTTTTGCTGCGAACTTTTGAATCACCCTGTACTTGTTTTTGAAAAATAATGACTACGCGAAATTTTGTGAATGTGTACGCCCAAAAGGCGCCCGCTAGCTTCCTTTGTGTGGGTGAACCCGAATTGCATAATTGGACTGATGGGCTTATGTGCATGTTAAGCAGGCGTTCATTAACAATAGACGTTTAGCGGCGCGCACTCAGTCCATGCAGCGGTTCAAAAACGCTAATTATAACTCGCCTCATCAGTGTACCCGTTTTACAAAATTGGATGACCGGGCTATATAGCTGCTAAACGGTAACTTGTTAACAGAGACCATGTAGTGGCCTCTGTTAACGAACTGCCCATACCTGTGATTGGACTAACATGTGACAAACAACATTGTGACGGCCCAGCCCTGTGATTGTTACTTCCCTTACATGCATAGTATAATGTATAGGGAAAGTATTGCGCCGGAGTCGAAAATTCGAATTCGAGATTTAGAACGAAAGCAGAGTTTAAGTATACCTGAAATTGAATCGATAGTTTTTGAAGTGATTTCTGTTTGTGCGTGTGTTTGTTTAAGTGTGTGTGTTTAAGTGTGAGTATGTGTGGAAGTATACCTGTCCTTGTTGCTGTGGGACCGACATTTCACGAATGAATGTAGCTTTTCAAATGAAACCTGTGATTGGACTATTTCAGCGCCCTGTTTTACTTTTCAGTGCCTATTTTAATTACTCTTTGAAACTTTTAGTGCTTATTTTAAGGGTCTAAATAATAATTTTAGTGCCTATTATAACTTTTCATTTCATATTTAGCCGTGATTTGATTTTTTCAATGCCCTTAAATCCGGATTCTAGTTATAACCAATTGACACTGAGATTAAAATGTCTAAAAAGCTTTTTTTTTCGCTTCAGATCGTCCGACCTACCCGAAAGTGTGAAAGCCCCAGGCCGTCCGGCTCGTCCAGAGGACTTAGAGCAACAAAATGGACGACTGGGAAGGCTACCCGAAGGTGTAAAGTATCTGTTTGGACAGCCGGGACGATTTTTTAGACTTGAACGCGGTTGGAGAAGTATTCACAGGGACCGTACCCTCATTCTAATGCCACCAACTTCTGTGAAGGAATTGAGGATCCACAAGTTTGAGGATCCATGTGATCGTACTCCGCGTGAATGCGGCGACAGTTTCGGAAGAGGCAGGAATCGAACTCGGGTCGACCGAGTGCAATCCTTGCGCGTTAACCACTGCGCTGTTGCGGTGTTGCACCCCATCCAAAAAGGTTTAAAATAAAGCGGAATAAAATGATATTTTTTTACACACCGCATTTTCAATATTAACAGAAATATAAAGTGTACGCTATTTTTATGCTTAAATTTGACATGTTTTTAATATACAAAATTTTTCTTGTGTATAGAAAGCAATTTTAGTGGTCACCACAGATTAATAAATACGGATATTTCACTCGACTTTCAGCGCCCCCAACCGCCAACCAAAATATCAAGGTTGGCGCGCTTGGCGATGGTCTGTGGCGGTTTTCGCCAAGACGTTCTGCTAATATAACCCTATTTGGCACTGAACGAAACACTTGGAACTTGGAAGAATTTTGTTGCTTTGTTCTATCATCGCATGCACATCGCATGTTGTTTACACGTGGTAAACATACTTTCGCTGCTATTTTATGGATTACTAAATGAAAAGGAATTACGTTTAAAAGGTATGTAATTTATTTTTATTTAAATAAAAAAATTATTTGTTATCTATCCCATATTTCATATTATGCACATGTTCATCATAAGAAATTGGTGCAGTATTATCACTGCCGCCTAGATTAAATTCTAAGAAGCAGTGGCATTATTAGTTAAAAAACCTTTTCCGCATTTATATAAAATGTATAAAAATTGATATTTGAGTAGCTTTTTCTAGAGAAAGTTGAATATACTACTGGATGTGTATTATTTTACATGCTTTTTATTAGTGTATTTATAAAAATAATTTATATATATATATATATATATATAATAACAGCAGAATAAATTAAGAACTAAGCAATTTAACTATCAACACGCTAGTATACTTTTTAGGCTGAAAATATTTTATAATATTTTAGTCTTTTGGGTATGTTAGCTTGTAATTTTTGGTGTATAATGATTTACAGTGATGCAATGCGTAAATTTTTTTATTTAGTTTATGATTGCATGAATTAAATATATATCTGTGTTTATTTATTAAAATTAAACATATTACAGATAAAAGTATTTTTAAATGCTGATCATGTTTATAGTTTAAAAATTATAAAAGTACAGTTCCGTAATTTTTTTTTGGTCGCATTAACATAAAATCGCCAATTGAGCGATAGTCGCCAAATCTAGCAGTCGAGCTTTTTATACGTCATAGCTGAAATGGTTGGCTCCTCGAACGTTAGTGTCCATGCAAAATCATATGTTAACGATGTTGCCATAGGTTCCTATAGGAGTGAACCTTCTGAATATAGTATTCTGTGGTGGTCACTAGCCATTGCTATTTATATCAAAATGATTTCTATTAAATGATTTAATTTATATCAAAATGGGCTACATACGAGTTTCCAGGACTAAATATTCTCCCAAAATGGTTTTTCCAGACATAAAATGGCTATATTGGTAGCGGAGTGATTTTGTTTACTGCGTCCTTATTTAGAGCAACATTTTTAATTTAATGTTACATAGTTAGATTGCAGTTGATTAAACGAAGTGAATTGCTGAACAAAATGAATTTATGTTGAATTTTCTTTTAAATTGTTTATGGATTTTTTTTTATTTTAAAATATTGTAAAACTGTAAATATTTATATAAAATTTAAAATGTTAGATACTAACACAGAAGTTTGAATGTTTAAGAATGACATAAAGTAGTTTTTCATCGCCAAAATGTTTTTTTTAAATTGCCAATTTTGATTAAAACACAATTTTTTTTAAATTGCAATAATTTTCTTTTAATTTTGGTATCGCCCCAAAATTTTGTTTTTTCGTTGCTAAATGTTTCAAAATTCATAGATTTCTCTTTGAAATAGCTAAATTGTCCGGCGATCATACGATAATCCTGTTTCGAAAAACTGAAATCCGCGCGGAAATACGGTTTTTATCGCTGACCTTAGTTTTATTCTTACATTTGCTGCGTCCGTATTCACAGAAGCGTTCTTGATATCTTTTCTATTAAACGGAACTCTACTGAAAAGACGAGATCTCATTTTATGTTTAATTTTTTTTTAAAATATTTATGATAGATAAAATACTCCTTAAACTTTAATAATATTTTATGTTTATCGATAAACAGCGATGCCTTCAGAGGAACTGAGCTGATTTAAAACCAAACATATTACTTAAGAGTTGACATTAAATTTCAATTACAAAAATAGCTGTATTGAAAAAATACTTCCAACTTAAGAATACCATATTTTATCAAAATCTGAAAGTTTCTGGTATAACAGGTAGCACTATATAGGAGATATAAATATTTTTAAAGACCACTAGATGGCGCTAAACTTATTAGGGGGATGCCCAAGGAATGTTTTCAATGAACAAAATATTAAGGGTGAGCGTCAGTAAATTTTCTGCCCTGTCCGCGCTTTGTTAAATTTCGCGACACACCTTTTTCGCCGACATTCTGTTCAAACAGTTGCGAAATATTTTCTGAAAGATAAAATGCAATGCTTAGATTATATTAAAACTAAATTTAATAATCAATGAAACATAGAATGTATTTTTTATTTTAATCCAAAATATTTTTGGTGCTGCCATCTGTTGTAATTTAATTCATACCGATTATTTTTATTTTTTAATGAATAATTTTAAATATTTTTTCTTTCTAATACAGTATTAAATACAACAACAGATCATATATAATAATGCCACAATCACGGAAAGGTACTTTCTCATTCTATAAATTTGATAAGGGTATCTGAATGTACATTACTGAGGACTGCAGCTTTGTCTTCAAGTTCAAATGCGATTTCGACATTAAAAAATAAAAATAAACGGTATGATTTAAATTACGACAACAGATGGCAGCACCAAAAATATTTTGAATTAAAATAAAAAATACATTCTATGCTTAATTGGGTATTAAATTTAGATTTAATATAATCTAAGCATTGCATTTTATCTATCAGAAAATATTTCGCAACTGTTTGAGCAGAATTTCTGCGAAAAACGTGTGCCGCGAAAGTTAACAAAGCGCGGATAGGATAGACGATTTACTGACGCTCACCCTTAATATTTAATTGTAGTTTAGCCTTGTCAAAAGTACGATTTTTCTAAACGAGTCATTTTTGAGATAGAGTATTGAAAATTTATATGATTTTCTGACAGAGGGCGCTGAACTGAATAAGGACTAATCGGACTCAATATTTTCAGAAAATTTATTTTTTCGAACTTTCCAGAGAAAAGAGCTATAAGTATCCGTAACTGATGTCAAAGACGAACAAACAATTATTTTCCGTTTGCAAATTTAACATCGGAATCATAATAGTTTTAAATGTTTAATATTGCGAATATTTATTTTACAGTTAGACGATGAAAATGATATATATATCTATATAATTTTTGAGAAGATTTTGAAGAAAATTATTATAAGAATTTTCTACGATTTTGAAAGTTAAAACCTGTACTTTCATGTGTTTCTCAGATCATTTATTTTTATTGCACACATAAACATAAAATTATCGCACAAGATAACAATACATGCAGTGAACGAAATTATTTCGCTATCTATTAAACAGCAGGGTATTGAAGATGAGTGAAGTTCATCTATAATATCACGTTTCTGTATTCTGTTAGTTCAAAATTCTGGACAGAAAGTTCATCCGCATCTAAAACACGTGAGAATGTTACATAAAGATTTAATTCCTTTTGCAATTTTACTGAATGAACTCTCTCTATTTTCCTGGAATATTCACTTTGTCTAATTACATAATTTTCAGTTAAACTCTTCTTTTCTTATAGATAAAATTTTGATTAAATTATTGATTGATATAATTAAACATTATTCATTTTTGATTGCTAAATTATTGATGATAAATTGTTAATTGCAATTTATTGTTAAATTATTGTTAAATTATTATTAGAATATTGATCGATTCTATAAAATATAATTCACGTTATATTCCTCTAATTTTACATTCAATTGGACTCGCAATATGCAATTCACTTTTGAAAATGTAAAATTTCTAGCATCACGAGAACGCGTTTCAGATAAAGCATTAATCGTGGTTCTCATTCACTTTTCTTAAAAGTATGTTCACATTTTCAATAATTTCATATTAAGGGGAATATTTAATTGTTTCGCGATTTCTGCATTTTAGACTAATATCTCGAGAATGGAGTATATTAATGTCATATAAATAATGCAATTCGCTTTTAAATAAAAATTCATTGTAAAAGAGCAGTTTTCTTAACATATTTAACAATTATATTTAAAGCATCTCTTTTGTTTTTAGTAATGTTTAAACTTTATGTATTATTACAAAATTATGGCACTCATTTTAAAAACTTTTGCATCAGTTAGCTGTTCATGAGAAATTACATATTTGTCAGGTATATTTATAAATAAAGATAACATAAAATTAAGAAAACAAAGCACTGAACAATATATAATAAGGTTATTACTTTCCTTTTATACATAATGTATAAGGAAAGTCTTGTGACGGGGTCGAAAATTCTTAATTCGAGTTTCGACGGGAAAGCACGTTTCAAGCATCCCTGATGACGAATCAGACATTTTTGAAGTGATGTCTGTGCGTGTGTGTGTGTGAAAGTATGTGTGTGAGTACGTGTGTCAGTGAGCCTTTGGAGACGATAACTGACAAACGAATGGACCGATTCGAACAAAATTTGGTACAACAATTACAATCCGTAAATATTAGAAACGTATTGTTTTTATACGAATCGAATGTTCAGAACCCCCCCTAAATTTTCGAGTGAAATTTTGAAAATATCGTCAAAAAAACAAAACCGCTAATAAAGTTACGCAAATAAATATTTCTTATGTTATTTTTTATTAGTAAACGATTGGCATAAATTTTAGAACGCTAACATGAACCGTTCTCGAGATATCGCACATTTTTCAAAAAATTATCAAAATGTCATACAAAAAAAATATTTCCTATTGACAAACATGTTCACTTTTCATATGTTAATACCATGCGATAAATTGGGTGACATCATTCTCGTGGATATAGTTCGTTCCATTCATGAGAAAATATACTTTGAGTAATACTTTTGTATTTGAACGCCAATAGTTATTTATCTGCTGTAAGAATAACTTATTTCTTCGTCCATAACGCTTGGCGAGATTTTGGCGACGAATTTGGTGGAATGTCGCCAACTTGGCGCCTTTTTTAAATATTGCTAAATTAACGCAAAACTCGCCAAATGGATAAAAAATAACGCTAAATCAATAACGACTCATTGATGATGACGACATGGAAAATGACGACTCTTGACGAAAATTCAATATCTTGGAAAAAATATAACTAACTACGATAAGAATAATCTATTTTTTTTACTGTAAAAGTAGTAAATTCATTTCATCATATAAGGGAAGTCATGTGCAGCCCACATTAGATTTTTCTTAATATGTAATATACAAAAAGTCTATTAACAGAATTATGCAAGTTCTAGCAATTTTCATGCACGAGGAAATATATATTATTACAATATAACTTTTCAGCTTTCATAAATATATTTGCCACGTGATTTCACGCGATATTTTATGACTACTGACAGTCTTCTGACGTCGATATCACAAGTGAATAAAACTTGTATTTGAGCAGTAATAAGGCAAGCTTTATTAAAACATAGTGTTCTTTTGCACCTATTGATTTGTCTAATCGAAAAGTCATAAGAAACTCAGGTTCATATTGCTATGATAAAGTTTGGAAAATTTAATTTTTTAACAAAAGGAAACAGAAGTTTAAGAATCTTAAAGACAGTTTGACGTAAGATATATTTAGTTTCGCTGCATGAAAAATTTAGCATTTTAAACTGTTTTTACTTTGACATTTTTAGTTTAATGATCCACCAGAAGTTACGTTATGAAAATATTTCGATCCAGTTTAACTTTCCTCCATTTTATACATAATGATAAAACAGACTAACTCTAATTCTTTATTTTAAAATATATCATGTATTATGTCTATTCTGGATATGATCCAAATCTGGCCACTACACCTAATATGGGCACTGCTGTAAAAAAGACACAGATATTCATCAATTATCTATCTCCGGAATTTAAAAAAGACCAACAGAAAAAAGGCTTTAAATTATCGAGCTGTAAGACTGGTGAAATCGCTTTCTCCAGAAAAAAAGGTACCCAAGCATAAAGCAGCTGGCAAGTCCAAACGAGCAGCTAAGACGAAACCAGCAACCAAGCCTAAACCCAAGACAAATGTAATATCAACTCTTGCAGCTCAGCCGTCCTGCAGTGGTGTATCCAGCTCAAAAGAGTCCTGCTATTGAGTACTGTGACGTCCAGAAAAAAACAATTAGACATGATACAGTGTAATACGTGCCGTGTTTGGTTACATGAAGAATGTTGTGGCCTCACAAGTACGGAAAAATTTTATATTTTTGTAAGTCTATCTCGTGCCGACTCTGATTAAAGTTTTACGTTGTTTTAATTTTTTTTAGTATAATTTTTAATAGTGCCCATATTAGGTGCAAAGGTTCCAAATATGGGCATAGGTTCCCAACATGGACACTGTCTATTATAAGTACCTATCTGATGTTTTTAACTCAATTATCATTTTTCCCTGTTACCCCCTGCAAGGAGAATACATCCACCAATTTTTATCTGCTAAAACAAACATTATATATATTTTAAACAACATATATTCGGGTCACTTATCTTATATATTATTTCATATTTCACTTTCCTTCATATATTATCATTCACATGTTAAATTAAAAGTAAAAGATTAATAAATCCATTGAAGTTTGGGACTTCAGTATGCCAAAACAAATTTTAAGTCTATCTTCACTCTCACAATGTCCTATATATACATTGTTTCTTCAAACATGACATAAATCTTATTTTCAAATTTTATCCTTCATCGAGGAACACATATTTCTTGTGAAATACTGTCATCTGCTCTAGAAAAATATAAAACCCGACATTCAAAGAAACAAGAAGTTCCTGGAACTCAAATGCAATGAAAACGTCGGCAGCATCTGACTTCTAAAGTTTTTTGAAGACTTGAAAAGTACCATCATATCGGGTTATCATATTAGAGTTTATGTCTAAGTGTCAGAATATTAAGTCTAAAATTTCGTATACTGTTTTTACTGAATAAATACGTGGGTTTTAAAGTTTAAATATTTTCTTTTGGGGAGAAAATAGAAACTATCTCTAATCTCACGAGAAAAGTGTGTCAGTATTGTTTGAGTATAAATATTTTCTTAAAAGAAATGTAACTTATTTTAAAATTAAAATAAAATACAGTTTATTTTTTCTACATATAAGGTTATCATAATAAAATAGCTATATCAGGAAGTAAATTGCTGAGCAACTAAGAAATATTAACATACTAATGATTATTTGCGCAGCATTTTATATTGCGATCTATTTGTGCGCCAAGTCAACTTCTTTAATGATCATAAAGAAAGTGTGAACTACGGCCATTGCATATAAGTGCACATAATTGTATCAACGAATTGGTTTCATTCGTATTATGTGCTCACCAATTTCGAAAATCCAATATATGTAATGTCAGCAACTTTTATTTTAAAATTAAAGTAAAATAAATTTTATTTTAAAATTAAAGTTAAATAACTTTTATTTTTTTTTACATACTTATCATAATTAAATTGCTATATCAGGACTCAAATTAGTGCACAACTAAATATTAACATACTAAGGATTATTTGCATAGCATTTTGCATTGTGATCTGTTTGTACGCCAAGTCACCTTCTTTAATGACCATAAAGAAAGTGCGGACTGCTGGCATTACATATAATTGCATCTACGAATTGGTTCCATTCGTATTATATGCTCACCAACTTCGAACATCCAATATATGCAATGCCAGCAAAAACATTTTAAGTTGCAATTTAACAAGTGGTTATATCTTTATGGGGGTTGGCAAAGTTAGTCTTACCACGCAGCGAGTTTCAAGTTCTTTCAAACTTTTTCTCAGATTTTGCTACACGAATTTACGTTGCTTATAATCACAGAACCCGCCGTCTTAGGCGCTCCCAAAATTTTGAAATGCATTTTCATTGCAGATAACATATATATGATATTACAGTATCGGATATTTCATGTTCAGCGCGAAATATTTAGAACGCCCGATACAAGCAGGTTTTGAGAAATAATTTAAGCATCGTTATTAGCAGTATCTGCGTTCAATAGAATTTCTCAAATCTAGATTTTGTCTACTAAGACGAAGCCAAAATATAAAATTTTGATAAAAATTGAATAGTACTAAATCTATGGCGAAAAATACATTTCAAACTATACACGCGGCAAACTATCTGTTTGGACAAAGCAGCCTAATTAATGTACAAGGGAGCCTATTAACTTTTAAAATTGTACAAATTACTTGACTGCCTTGTACATTAATAATCCAATATTTAACATTTCATAATTAATAATTTTAATTTTTTACTATTTTCAGATAATAAACGTCTCAGTTGTTATGCTTGTAGCTAGATATCCCTATCCTATTCAGTTTTAGATCGATAGAGACAGCTTAGTTCAATATCGAGTACATTTGCCCTACAATTACACCATTTGAATTGAAAAACTTCGTGGTTTTCAACCTTCATACCTGGAGATGATTTTCTAAAGTACTCCTGGTAATTCACTTCTAGCTCCTGGTGGTCGTGTCTTATTAGTTACATCTGAAGCACATAAGAATAACACAAGAACCGTAAGTTAGATTGCATGCGGGTCTCCATATAAATCAACTTGGGAAAATTCAAATAAGTGGTGACAAGGTAAATATTCCTTTAAGATGAAGTACCATATATTGGTATAAAAATATAACAAGTTTGGCACACAAATGGATGCTAAATACAGCGCATCCTTACTACAAACACCATAAGTAGCTGTAATGACTGCAATCTAACTTATGCCAATAGTTTTCTAATAAAAAATTTACATAAATAATTATTTACGTAACATTATTGAAGGTTAAGCTTTTTTGATGATGTTTTCAAAATATCATTCGAGAATTTGAGAGTTTTTCGAACATTTGATGACGTGAAAGCCCCAGGCCGTCCGACTCATCCAGAGGACTTAGAGTATCTATTTGGACGGCCGGGAAAACATTTGATGGCGTGTAAAATCAATGGGCTTTCTGCGTTCACTGAACATTTGATGGCGTGTAAAATCAATGGGCTTTCTGCGTTTACTGATTGTAATTGTTGTACACATTTTCGTTTGAAATACTCCATTTGTTCGTGAGATATCGTTTCCAAAATGTCACGGACACAAAAACATCGCGCTGAAACGATCTATTCGAGTTTAGAGATACTTGAAACGTGCTCTTTTGTCAAAAACTCGAATTAGAATTTATTATCCGGCCACAATACTTTTCCGATATATTATGCAATGCATATAAGAAAAGTATAATTAAACAAGGCTCACGTGAGAAAAATTCTATTACACAGTCTATTTTAAACGTCCTCGGTCAGAGACAATGTATATTTGAATTGAAGAAGGAATATTGCCGCGAATATTGACATGTGTTGCAGATGTCACCGTGTTAAACCCTTTCGCGACGATCGGCACGCCCACGTGCCAGATGCGAACTTGTATTCAAGGACGAACGGCACTCACTCGGGTCAGAGGAAATTTTACCGCAAGCGGATAGTGGCACCTATAAGTGCCACCACGCGGAACGTTTTAATTTGTGTACTAGATGGCGTTACTTGTCCATGGAACTAACTTCAATGTATTTTGCAGAGGCATGATCTTGGCAGAAGAGGATCGAATGAATTATTTCTCCATTTGGAGCGGTGAAAATCATTTTGTAACATAAACAAACAGAGCAATTCTCGTAGCATCAACAATTTTATAATTGAGTTTCGGTTTTTATTTTTATTTCAGCGTTATGATTTCGTTGGTGAATCATAGGAATATAAGAGCGTATTTTTTTTTGTTTGGGTTTTAGAGGCAGTGAAATTATTCGTTTATTTCGGATAAAAGAATGGGAGCAACTAAAGAGTATTTTGTATTCAGATTTGTATGAAAATTAAACATCAAATAGAACATAAATATTTCTTTTATTCCTGAAAAAAGTAGATTTCTGTGTTGAATAGGTGGTTTTTAGTGAATTTTTTTCGAGAGTTAGGCTTAGCGCAAAAAATGCACCGTCCTTTTCGACCAGTTCGGAAGCGAAGCGCTTTGTCTTTTGGGCCGTTTAGTTTTTTCGCTGCCCGTTTAGTTTTTATTTTTATTTTTCAAATAGGCCGGTTATTTTTGGGGCACCCAGTATATGACCTTAATGCGTTTAAAGACCAATTATTAGTATTGTATGTAAAAACTTAACGAATAATCAAAAGACATCATCTCATACAAACAGTGAAAATCAAATAACTTTGATCTAATGATGATAGTGGAACATTGAGGTACCTTACGATTTGTTGTTGTTGCTAAGCCCCTTGATTTAGAAAATGCTCTGTCATGCCCAAAAGTTCACCCCACCCATAAAGTAATGAGACTACCCACTCCTGGTCCTCTTCTACAAGATTTGCCTTACGATTTATTGTACATTACCCATTATCCTTACTAAAAAAAGTTCAAAAATTCAATAAAATGATTTGAAAACTATTTCATAAAATACTTTACAGATAACAAGAACAAGTTTTAAAATACATTTTGGTATCTTCTATGCAAGCCCCAAAAGAAAAATAAATATTTTTCCCCACGTAGGCTTATCCACCGTGCAAAAACAGTTTCCTCTGGAGATCTGAGTTAATCAAAAATGATTTTTCTGAGATTGCACTCTTCTTTCATTTTTCGCGAAATGCATTCATTGTTATCTGACATTCTTAGGGTACATGTTTTATGCTTCAGGCAACAACACCGATTTTGTTCATGCAATTAGGAGTTCATAAAAACATCAATCTTTAATAATTTATTTTTAGCATAGCTGTTGAAAATCATTTACTTCTTTGAAACTGTTACTTAAAAGCGGGCGTACATTGAATATCGTTAAGAAAGCTGAATACAAAAGGCAATATAAAAATTAACTGCATTGTAGTTTCTCATATCAGACTTTCTCAAACCACTTGACTTTCTCTTACTACAATTCATTTTTTTTAAATTCTACATATAACGAAAAAAAAAAAACATTGAAAAATCAGTGTTGTGGTTCCAATTGATAACTACTGCAGCGTGCCATCCTTCACTTTTATCGGCTTGAAAAATATTGCGATTGATGCCATACTTGACAATGCATCCTAGGGGGTACTTGCCCCCCAAAGGAGGGTACGTACGAACGAACGCAAAAACTGTATCACGGCTATTTTCACAACAATAGTTGAAACTATTAAGTCTCATGATTATTGAGTTATCAATAAACATTTTATGCATGATTATGGCAAATTTTGTCTTATGCTGCCATGTCAAAAAAATATAAAATTTCGTAACAATTTCGAAGTTTTCGCTCGAATTAAAAAATAATTCTATCGAGTTCTAGATTTTTGGATAATAAAACCGGATGTAAAGTTTCGTGAAAATCCATTAATATGTGTGGCGGCTATGGAATATATAAGAAATAGACCACAAATGTCAGACAGACGGACATCACACCAGAAATTGTCAAAACGTCTTCAGGAGACGTCTAAATATATATGGACATCAAAATCTCGAACTCGAAAATTATCATAAAAGCAGTACTTTATAATGTATTACATAGTTTTAGAAAGTAATAATCAATCAATCCTTAGAGTACTTCTAATTGACATGACTCATAATCAAACGATGAGATGTGTGAGGTATATAAAACTCTGCACAAATGGGATAAAAGCATATGTATATTTTGAAATGGTGTGTAAAATTTTAGTATCTTCCATTGAAAACTGTTTAATCTTTTTATTTATTTCAAAATTAATGGCATTAATATAAGTAGACATTAAAGGCATTAATATTAAATGCATATTAAGGGCATTAATATAAGGAGAATGTAAACTGATTAGGCTGTAAGAAGAGTTGTATAAGAATTGCTGAATTTCTATAACGCAAAATTATTTTGCTCAGGACTCTGCAATGTAGATGATATGAATGAAACATTCATTGATTTTACATAGAGAAGCAGACGATTTAATGGCAGGCTTCTTCGATGAAGTTTTATGCATTGAGTTAAATTACTGTGGCCTCCATGATATTAAGTAGAATTTAAGTAGAATAAATTATTGTGGCACTGTGATGAATGAAATAAAAATGTATGAATGAAATATTTACTACTTTTACACAGAGAGCCAGTCGATTTATGTTTCGATGATTTCATTTGAACCAAGTTCGTTTTTTTCGAAGAAGTTTTAAATTTTCAAATATAATTAATTATTGCATTATTGTGATTATTACCGCCGAATGTATCGCATTTTAGATATGTTTAAATAAAATTAAAGTTGGAAAGTGTTTCATAATCAATGCTTTATGCATGATTGATCTTTCTTGTAATTTTTTAATACTTTTCGCTGTTGAGTAAGCCTGTGAAAAATAAAACATGCTGATAGAATTTCAATTTAAGTTCATATTTCAAACCTGTGAATTTCAAAAGTGACTAACTAATACGTTCAATAAACTCCCACAAAACTCTGAGATTTAATTGACTTTCACGTTAAAATCAACGATTCCAACCTTTTTCTTTGGGAATCATGGAGTTACAGAGTAGAACTCCTAGGAAAAAGTTTCGTTTTCCATCAATATCTCGACAACCCTTGGTTTTATAAACTCGAAACGTGGACTAAATTTATGGAGGGCTATTTTAAAGTTACCCACCAAATTTAATTAAATTCAGTTCAGCCGCTCTCCTGTGATGATGAGACATAACGAAAGTGTCGTTTTACACTAATATCTCGCTCTCCCGGCCACACATTAAACTGCCGTAAGTCCCAGGGTTGGCTGTGTGGTTTGGGCCTTCAACACTAATATCTAAAGAGCTACTCGTCGTAGAAACTCGAAACATGGACTGAATTTTAAGTGAGGCTATTTCAAGACTACCGACCAAATTTCATAAAATTCGGTTCAGCTGTTCTCCCGTGATGTTGGATAATGCATACATACATTCATACATACTTTTTTTCTTTATATATATAGATACTTATATTCTTTTCAAGGCATTGAATTTTCGTTAATTAGTCGTCATTTTCATTGATTTAGCGCCATTTTTATCAATTTGGCGACATTTTCGTTAATTTGGCAACATTAAAAAAGTCGCTAAGTTGGTGATATTCCGCCAAATTCGTTGCCAAAATCTCGCCAAGCGATATGGACGGAAAAACAAGTTATTCTTATAGCAGATAAATGACTATTAGCGTTCAAATAAAAAATTATTACTTCAAGTGTATTTTCTCATGGATTTAAGGAGCTAGATCTGCAAGAATGATGTCATCCAATTTATCGCATGATATTGCATATGAAAAGTGAACATGTTTCTAAACAATTAATATATATATTTTTTAATTTATGGGATTTTTTGATAAATTTATTTAAAAAATGTGCAATATCTCGAGAACGGTTCATGGTAGCATTCTAAATTTTACGTCAATCGTTTTCTATGTAAACATTATATAACATATGTCTATTTGCGTAACTTTATTAAAGGTTTTGATTTTCTGTTGATTTTTTCAAAAATTTAATTGAAAATTTAGGGGGGGTTCTAAACATTTGCTTGCGTTTAAAAACACTAGGCTTTCAGTATTCATGGTATGTGATTTTTGTACCAAATTTTATTCGACTCGCTAAATTATTTCATGAGATATCGTATCCTCAGACTCACTGGCACACTCAAACACACACACACACACACATACATCACCTCAAAAATGTTTGATTCGTTATCAGGGATTCTTAAAACGTGCTCTCCCGTCGAAAACTCGAATTCTAATTTTCGACCCCGTCACAATACGTTCCTTATACATTATGTATATAAAGAAAGTAATAAGTAAACATAATACAGTCACATAGAAAGTAATCACCTATTTATCTTGTAAAATATTTGTGTCATGATGTAATTACACTCTTGTGTTTTGTTACATTGTTTAATTAACTAGCATGGTTTAAACTATGAACATTCCTTGCTCAAAATTGCTAAACTTATTAAAATATTTCTTTACGAGGCAGAACGTGAAAAAATGCGACATCTGAAAATGGAAAATTTTAACGATGGTCAATAGGTATATGATGTTTCAATAGGTATATATATTAATAACTATAAGAGATTAATTATTGTTTAACAATGAGCATGAATTCGCAAATTTAAATATTGTGTAACAAGTCCCAAATCGGTTTACGAAAACATATTGATTATAACAGTAAGATGCTTTTAAATAACATTTTGATATTTGTCATGCAATCTTAAAAGAAAATGTTTTACATCATTGAAATTCTTCCCTTTTCAAATGGCATTTCTCTGAAAATTTCAGTCAATAAAAATCAATTTTTCTGAAATTGCAATCTCCTATATTTTTCTCTAAGTGTATCATTGATGTTTCGTAATGTGGGTATTTATCCTCTTCATATTTCATTCCAGCAACATAGATATTGTTCATGCAAATGAGAAAGAATGAAAACAGTTGCTGTTTCTAAACTTTAGAATACATAATCCTTTTTAACTATTGCAAGTAGTAATTTTTAAGTATGTAATTTTTATGTATGCAATTTAAATGTATGTAATTTAAATGTACAGCCTTGATCAAAAGTATAAGGCACCCTAGTGAAATCCATTTATTTTAAACTACTGATATGTTGGGATAAAATAAAAACGCAGCGATTCAAAATAATCATTTTTATTGAAACTTATCAATATTTGGTTGAACCTCCGTTCACCTTCATGACGGCATCAATTATTTTAGGCATACAGCGTACTAACCTACTGCATTATTCTCTCGGTATCTCCTTCCATTCTTCTTGCAATATGAATTTAAAGGCTGTTTTTGAAGTGAAGGGATGCCTCCTGATCTTGCATTTGAGAAAAGCCAACAACTGTTCAATGGGGTTGAGATCTGGAGACTGTGGAGGAGAATACAAAATATGTACATTATTTTCACTGAACCATTTCATAGTCACAGCAAATATGTGACAAGCCATATTGTCGTGTTGGAATCTGACCCCATCCATGATTGTATCACCGAAAATTCGTGAAAAATACGTTTGCTCTCTTGTTTCTAGTACATTTATGTACGTCAAAGAGTTCATTCGTCCCTGACAGATGTATACATTTCGCCCACACCTTAGGCTGCCATGTAAAATAAGGTGCAATTGTTCTTATCAAAATTATTACTATAGAACTTACCTATGATGCCGACATTAAGGGTGGAGCATGTAAGTTCCAGGTTCTCAAGCTGGAGAGACAAACACACAAAATATCAATAAATACACTTATCTAAATTTAATCAATTACATTAATATTTACTTTCATATATATACATGTAGAGAGATCATGATTATTAAAATTATTCCTAAATCCTTCTGGACACATATATCTTTAACAACATTTAATCAACACATACATTTACAACACATAATTTAAAAGACCCATATTTAGAACACATTAATTCTATTATCGACCGAAAATCTGAGTAGATCATTTAGTTTCAATACACGAGCTCGTTATTGCGATAGGTTCGTACGACCTTATTGTTAATTACACGATAGGGGGAGTACTATGAATTGTGTGCCTTCCTTAATCATTATAACAGATGAAACATATCCATACCTTATGTTTGTTTGTACCTCGATAGTTGCTGGAGCCAACACTATGCTGGGAGCCTGCGTATAATATTTTAATACGCCGCTATTTCACTGTGCTCATATTTAGTTCACACATCACATTTTTGCCGATCCGCGTATCTTTGCGCGATCGCAGGAGATATTTTTGAATACTCCTAAAAAATATTAGGTGCGTCTAGGACACTGTCGAAATAGAATCTCCTCGAAACTTGTAGAACATTCTCGAAAAACTCTTTTTCTTTTCACCTTGTAGTGTCCTACCACGTCTTTTGATTCGTTGTTGTGATGGAGGGGATGCACGCTGTTTATTTATGTTTGCATTGCCATTGGTTCCCTCTGCAGCATTTAAATAGCTCATTAGCTTGGTTGGCATCCGTAATTGAAATTACAAAATGTCGTGCACGCCGTACGACATTATCCCCCTCTGCATGAGATTAACTCCAAAACACTGTAAAAAGCATATGCACTGAGAAAAAATCTTCACAGGAAGGCACTAGTATCATGGATCACTGACACACATATATGAAGTTGAGAAAGTATGATGCACTGAAATGTACACGCAATGATGCACCGTTGTACTGAAGCACTAGAAACATATGTACACATTGAGTACATTGAGGAAACACCCGGTCGTCCAAATAGATACTCCAAATCCTCTGGACGAGTCGGACGGCCTGGGGCTTTCACACAGCAAACTTTTATCAAACAGTTATATAAAAAGTATAAAACAGTTATATAAAATTAAAAAAATATATAGTTCCTATTGAGAAACATGTTCACTTTTCATATGTAATACCATGCGATAAATTGAATGACATCATTCTCGTGGATCTAGCTCGTTCCATTCATGAGAAAAGATACTTCGAGTATTTATTCTTTTGTATTTGAACGCCAATAGTCATTTATCTGTTATAAGAATAAACTATTTCTCAGTCAGTAAATCTTGGCGAGATTTTGGCGACGAATTTGGCGGAATGTCGCCAACTTGGCGACTTTATGAAATGTTGTCAAATTAACGAAAATCTCGCCAAATGGATTAAAATGACGCTAAATCAATGAAAATGATGACTAATTGTCGAAAATTCAATATCTTGGAAGGATTATAAGTATCTACTATAAGAAAAACCTATTACTTTCCTTATATACATAATGTATAAGGAAAGTATTGTGACGGGGTCGAAAATTCGAATTCGAGTTTTCGACGGGAGAGCACGTTTCAAGCATCCCTGACCACGAATCCAAACATTTTTGAAGTGATGTCTCTGTGTGTGTGTGTGTGTGTGAAAGTGTGTGTGTGTGTGTGTGTGTGTGTCAGTGAGTCTGTGGAGACGATAACTGACGAACGAATGGACCAATTCGAACCAAATTTGGTACAAAAATCACAATCTGTAAACACTGGAAGCCTATTGTTTTTATACGTAATCGAATGTTCAGAACCGCCCTAAATTTTCGAATAAAATTTTGAAAAAATCGTTAAAAAATCAAAACTACTAATAAAGTTACGCAAATAGATATTTCTTATGTAATTTTTCATTAGAAAACGATTGACATAAATTTTAGAAAGCTAACATGAACCGTTCTCGAGATATTACACATTTTTGAAAAAAATTATCAAAAAGTCATATAAGATGAAAAAAAAATATATTTCCTATTGAGAAACATGTTCACTTTTTATATGTAATGTCATGCGATAAATTGAGTGACATCATTCTCGTGGATCTAGCTCGTTCCATTCATGAAAAAATATACTTTGAGTAACACTTTTGTATTTGAAAGCCAATATTCATTTATCTGCTGAAAGAACAACTTATTTCGTCGTCCATAACGCTTGGATAGATTTTAGCGACGAATTCGGCGGTATGTCGCCAACTTGGCGACTTTTTGAAATGTTTCCAAATTAACGAAAATCTCGTCAAATGGGTAAAAATGACGCTAAATCAATGAAAATGATGACTAATTGTCGAAAATTTAATATCTTGGAAAGAATATTAGTATCTACTATAAGAAAAACCTATTTTTTTTACTGTAAAAGTAGTAAATTCATTACATTATATAAGGAAAGTCATGTGTTGCCCACATCAGATTTTTTTTTATTGTAAAAGTAGTAAATTCATTGCATTATATAAGGAAAGTCATGTGTTGCCCACATCAGATTTTTACTTTCCTTATATACATAATGTTTAAGGAAAGTATTGTGACGGGGTCGAAAATTCGAATTCGAGTTTTCGACGGGAGAGCACGTTTCAAGCATCCCTGATCACGAATCAAACATTTTTTAAGTGATGTCTGTGTGTGTGTGTGTGTGTGTGTGTGTGTGAAAGTATGTGTGTGTGTGTGTGTGTGTGTCAGTGAGTCTGTGGAGACGATAACTGACGAACGAATGGACCGATTCGAACCAAATTTGGCACAAAAATCACAATCCGTAAACACTGGAAGCCTATTGTTTTTATACGTAATCGAATGTTCAGAACCCCCCTAAATTTTCGAATGAAATTTTGAAAAAATCGCTAAAAAATCAAAACCGCTAATAAAGTTACGCAAATAGACATTTCTTATGTAATTTTTCATTAGAAAACGATTGGCATAAATTTTAGAACGCTAACATGAACCGTTCTCGAGATATTGGACGTTTTTCAAAAAAATTATGAAAAAGTCACATAAAAAAAAAATTCCGATTGAGAAACATGTTCACTTTTCATATGTAATACCATGCGATAAATTGAGTGACATCATTCTCATGGATCTAGCTCGTTCCATTCATGAAAAAATATACTTTGAATAATACTTTCGTGTTTGAACGCCAATAGTCATTTATCTGCTGTAAGATTAACTTTTTTCTTAGTGCATAACGCTTGGTGAGATTTTGGCGACGAATTTGGCGGAATGTCGCCAACTTGGCGACTTTTTTTAAATGTTGCCAAATTAATTAAAATCTCGCTAAATGGATAAAAATGACGCTAAATCAATGAAAATGACGACTAATTGTCGAAAATTCAATATCTTGGAAAGAATATTAGTATCTACTATAAGAAAAACCTATTTTTTTTACTGTAAAAGTAGTAAATTCATTGCATTATATAAGGAAAGTCATGTGTTGCCCACATCAGATTTTTAGTTTAATGATCCACAATAAATGATGTTATCAAAATATTTCTAATTAGTTTTATTTTTCCTTATTTCTTTACGTTATGACGGAACATACTTTAAATATAATCCTTAATCTTGAAACATTGTGTCTATGGTCGACATATATACTATTTTCTATTTTATTTTCCATCATGTATTATCATTCACATATTACATTCAACGTAATAGATAAAAACATCTATTGAATTTCTGGACTTGTTTTGGGTATGAGGAACAAACTTCAAGTCTTTACTTACTTTCAAAATGCGTTATATATTTTCTTCCTCAGACATGACATAAATCTTATTTTCATATTTTACCTTTCATTAGGGGATACACATTTCTTGTGAAATTCTGTCATCTGATCATCTAGATAAATATAAAACCAGCTATTCAAAAGAAACAAGAAGTTTCTGGAACTCGAATCCAATGAAAACGTCAGCAGCATCTGACTTCTAAAGTTTTTTGATGACTTGAAAAGTACCACTTAATTTTGGGGTTTATGTCTAAGTGTCAGAATAGTATCCAAAAATGTGTATACTGTTTTAATCGAATAAATGAATAAATACCTGGGTTTGAAAGTGCGAGTATAGAAGTTATATTTTATCCCATGAGGAAAATGTGTACTTGTTGTTTGAAGTAGAAATATTTTTACATGGGATGAGAATATAATTTTTATTTAATAATTTAAATAACATTAATACTTTCCTTATATACATAATGTATAAGGAAAGTGTTGTGACGCGGTCGAAAATTCGAATTCGAGTTTTCGACGGGAGAGCACGTTTCAAGCATCCCTGATCACGAATCAAACATTTTTGAAGTGATGTCTGTGTGTGTGTGCGTGTGTGTGTGTGTGTGAAAGTATGTGTGTGTGTGTGTGTGTGTGTGTGTGTGTGTGTGTCAGTGAGTCTGTGGAAACGATAACTGACGAACAAATGGACCGATTCGAACCAAATTTGGTACAAAAATCACAATCCGTAAACACTGGAAGCCTATTGTTTTTATACGTAATCGAATGTTCAGAACCCCCCTAAATTTTCGAATGAAATTTTGAAAAAATCGTCAAAAAATCAAAACCGCTAATAAAGTTACGCAAATAGACATCTCTTATGTAATTTTTCATTAGAAAACGATTTGTATAAATTTTAGAATGCTAACATGAACCGTTCTTGAGATATTGTACAAAAAAATTATGAAAAAGTCACATAAAAAAATTCCTATTAAGAAACATGTTCACTTTTCATATGTAATACCATGCGATAAATTGAGTGACATCATTCTCGTGGATCTAGCTCGTTCCATTCATGAAAAAATATACTTTGAATAATACTTTTGTATTTGAACGCCAATAGTCATTTATCAGCTGTAAGAATAACTTTTTTCTTAGTGCATAACGCTTGGCGAGATTTTGGCGACGAATTTGGCGGAATGTCGCCAACTTGGCGATTTTTTTGAAATGTTGCCAAATTAATGAAAATCTCGCCAAATGGATAAAAATGATGCTAAATCAATGAAAATGACGACTAATTGTCGAAAATTTAATTCCTTGTGGAAAGAATATTAGTATCTACTATAAGAAAAACCTAATTTTTTACTGTAAAAGTAGTAAATTCATTACATTATATAAGGAAAGTCATGTGTTGCCCACATTAGATTTTTTTACTTTATCTGCATACCGGATTATCATAACTAAATGAAAAGATCACTAAGAAATTGCTGCCCAACTAAAGAGTAGTTCTTTACAAAAACTCATTTGAGCAGCATTTTACTTTATGGTATATATTTTGTGCGTCACCTCCGCTAACAATCATAGAGAAAGTTTGAAATAAACTGCTATTGCATCCACAAACCGGTTTTGTTTTTATGACATGCCCACCAACTTCAAAATTTCAACATCTATAATTCCAGTAAGAAAACTTGATATATGTCATAATTTCTTCTGTTTCTTTCATTTTCAACCCAGACCGTCCGATCTACTTGATGGTGTAAGGTATATGTTTGGACGGCCGGGGAGTGTCACCCAATTTAGATCGAAACCCAGTGGGGGAGACATCAACAGGGATTGTATCCTCCTTCCCTTGTCACCAACCTCTCGGAAGGACTTACGGAATTAACATATTAAACGTATTCGTATTCCGCGTGAACACTGTGACAGTTTACGTAGATGCGGGAATCGAACTTGGATCATCTGAGTACATTCCCCGCCCGTTAACCACTGAACTGTCGCACCCACTTCATAATTTGGCGAATCTTTATGTTGCGAATCATTATGTTGCAAATTTACTTCTACCACGAACCGGGTTTCAATTTTTCAATCTTTGCTCAGATTTTGCTATACGATTTTACTATTCTGTTTCTATACAGCATCCTTTAATTATAGTTTTAACAGCTCATACACATACACACATTCGAACTCATTAATATACAAACGGAATATCATTCCGAATTATTTATAATCTATTCAGGAGGTGACTGAAGGAGATGAAATTCAGGAAATCCACTGATTCAGGAGATAACCCATTTCAGACAGAGGCCTTGCGACTAATATTTCCGGATTTAGCCTTCGCGTTGAATATTGGAAAAATTATTTTAGATTGAGGCCTCCTATTTCTGCATAGAATTTTAGCTACTACTATGCAAAAAGTTGGATAATCGTATAGCTGCAGCCACGACTCCAAGCGAGAACGTAAAGTGTTGCGACGAAGGCAAAGTGTTGCGGCGTGGATAATCAGCTGTACCGGACAAATGTGCATGGATCTCTAATAATCAATGGTACTGTACTGATACCACTGGTCAGGGCATCAATACATTATATGCTTCCAATAGCATATAATTGACACTGATGGTAAAGTGGAAAGGAAGTGCAAGTGATGCAGGCGGTCGATACTGGGAATGGATGTGTGAAGACTTAGCGCATTGGGAAAGGCAAAAAGACATCACTGATGACGGCAAACACTTCGGGAATCCGGTAAATTCCAATTCGCTGAAGTTGGAACGTGAATGGTAATAAATGAACAATCGCATAGAGATGACGAGGGATGAGTGGCGTGTTAGCAGGAGTGATGAAAGACGAAATTCAAGCAATTAAATTCTTCTTTATTAAATGAGACTCTTCTTATTCCACATAATTTACAACAAGGTTTCATGATATCAGACTGATTACAATAATGCTCAAAAGGGAGTTTGAGCTTTCCATATACTCGATAACATTCATTCAACGTAATAACAATCCAAAGTAAAATTTATCACATATTTCGAAAATACCGACAACTTAAAATTTCCTAAATTAATATCATCTTACAAGCGATTTGAATAACTCAATCTTTCATTAAATCCATTCCGTTTTTATTCTCTTAAGAATAAAACGTTCCATTTCAAGCCCCGCTGGCAAAACGCGACCTACTGCTATTAAGTTACATCGCCAACTGAATCTAATCACAATATTCTCGCCGAAGCGTCTTAGTATGATTGCGCGTGCTCATGACGGACCAGAAAATAGTTCCAATACATTTCAATATGAAATGCGAATCCGCGGTAAATGTAGAAAGGGCGGAATTGTAACATTACGCGAAGGGTTACCAAAACAGGCGGGAAAACTTCAAGAAGCCAATATATACAATTGTCGCTTTATCAATTTGGAATAAATATTTGAGAACAAGTTTTAGAATCGAAACAAAGAAGGAATTTACCAAATATTAATTTTAGACGGAAATAATTAATAAACAAGGGTATATAGTACCAGACAAATGTGCATAAAATATCTCTCCGGTATGAAACGCTGAGCTGTTTAGACATCCAGTGACGATCTCTGATATTCAGAGATACTGGATAACTATGATGGATAAAATGCCATGTCGTTTATGGAAAAACTGCTCTAAATGTATTTTGCATGGATTTTAGGGATTTTTAACACTTTACAATATAGTTGAAAAGTGTTTATGACTTTGTTCATTCTGTTTGTCTGTCTGTCCGTTCGCACGATAAGTGGCGTGAAAATGACTTTATCAAAATGAAATTTTAGTATGTTGTTGAGACGGTCTGTAGGGAATGTCTGCGGTAATGGCCACACGGGAATGCGTGTAAATTCATAATATCACGCAATTAGTTTTGCAATAAACACGGGTTGAAAAAAAATGAAATACATTGAACCCTGTGAGACTTAATTATTCAAATATTATTCAGTTAAAATTCACAATATGCTTCGAAAAATTTAGGAAATATTCAAATTATCCCATAAAATATATATAAAGAAATGCAGCAAAATTTGTTCGGTAGATTTTTAAATTAAAATTAAAATAATGGCACCTTTATAATATGAAGAAGTCACGATAACTATTTCAAAATGAAATATGGCATCCATCTTGTGTCAAAATCGGGATTTTTAAAGTCCTTTTTAATTTATATTTAGTATTGCATTCTATGCAGCCATATTCTGCGCCAAAGTAGTTGTAATATTTTTTAGTTTAGATGATCAGCAAACATTGATTATTTCTACAACGAAGCCTAACTTTAATGAATGTAAAATGTAAACAAGTGATTGTAAGATGAGTTGTATAAGAAATGCTGAAATTGTTAATGCAAAATTATTTAACTCTGGAGTCTGGAAAGTGTATGAATAAAATACTCACTGTTTTTACATAGAGAGCCAGGCGATTTATATTTCGATGATGTCATTTGAATAGAGTTTGAATGAAGTTTTAAGCATGGAAATAGAACGTACTTTTATCTCCATTGTTTTAGTTTTCCAAGTAAAATAAATTATTGTAGTTCTGTGATAATTAAAATAATGTTGCCACTGAATGTATCGTATTTTAGAGATGTTTAAATAAAATTGCAGTTGGATAGTGTTTTATAATCAATGCTTTATGCATGATTCATATTTCTTGTATTTATATATTTAGTGTTACATCCGTCCTAAAACCGCTTTATTTTTGCATATTATCTTTGTGTCTAAATTCTGTGCTTACGCATTTATAATATTTTTTATTTTGAATGATCTCTAAACTTTCATTTTTTCTACAACGAAGCCTAATTTTAACGTATGCAAAATGTAAACAAAACAAGCGATTGTAAGATGAGTTGTATAAGAAATTCTAAATTTTTTAAAACATAATTATTTAGCTCTGGAGTCTGCTTTCACTTAGATAGAGAAGCAACGAATTTTATAGTATTGCCTTTTTTGATGAAGTTTTAAGTTTCCAATTATTGTACTATGATAATTTTAAAAATATCACCGCTGAATGCATCTCATTTCAGATATGTTTAAATATAATTGAATTTCAACTGGAAAGTGTTTCATTTTCAATGTTTTATGCCTGATTAATCTTTCTTTTCAAATTAATTAAATAACATCACCAATTTTAATGCAAAATCTTCAGTGGATAGTTGTTTAATGCAATGCTGAAATCTCGCGTAATAAAAGTAAATATTTAAGGAAGAAAAATGCTCAATGTGGAATCCACATTTCGGTAATACCTTTGAAGGGCGCAGTTTGTACTTGTATCCCGCAGTTCTCCGTAAAGACTCAGTCGGAAAATTCCTAAAAGGAAATATTTAAGGAAGGAAAACGCTCAATGTGGAATCCACATTTCGGTAATACCTTTGAAAGGCACAGTTTGTACTTGTTTCCTGTAGTTCTCCGTAAATACTCAGTCGGAAAATTCTCAACCTCGCATAGACTATTCAAGATGTCCTGGATGTTTGCGGTTCAATTAAAATATAAAATTCGGAAATTTTAAAGAAACAATCAGGTACACTTTAAGTATAGAATAACATAATGCCACCTCAGTAGCTCAATGGATGTCAAATGGTCAGGATTAGATACACAATATGAGTCCCTTTTGGAACGAAATCTTTAAAAATACTTTTTCTGTAAAATTATACGATAATTCAATACTTTCCATTCCTTTAAATTGCGAATACCCTAGTTACAAAGTAAATGTAAAAATCGATTTAGAGATAAGATCGTGATAACCTAGTATGCTGATTTTTCAGTAAAAGCTCAGAAAAAAGAGATTACTTTGCGTAAGTGAAATTTCTTTACATTTTAGCAATACAAATTCCCTTAAGGTTTGGGTTAATCAGAACCAAATTTTCTAAAATTGCAGTCTTCTTTCATCTTCCGCTAAATGCATTAATATTGTATAGAGTGTAGGGTATCGATTTTATGCTGGAGGCAACAAAACCACTTTTAAATTATACTCTCATTCAAGGAAAATAAATTCCAGAAATATTTTTAAATGTTTGTTTACATAATATATAATTGCAACATTGTAAAATGTTTTTTTCATTTTCGGGCGTAATTTACAGATACACGTAGTTCTAGAGTGGTTTTGAATTTATTTTGGTACTTATCATTTCGTTCTCACTTCTCGCGCAGCTAGCTGATTAAGATCACTGGAAGTCGCAATGTTTGAAGTTCGTATAAAATTACTTTGCTGTAGAGGGAAACGTTAAATATGATAAATAGACGTAGTTTAAGCGTGTTTTAAGTTCATTTAAGAGCTAGATATTTTGCCCAGTCTTTCCGCCAGTGAAATATATAGCTCTTTCGAGAACAGAGGAAGTTGCAATCGTTAGAAATCTGAATAACAGATTAATTTATAAAGATAAACGTTAAATATGACAAATATACTTTGTTTGAGAGGTTTTGAGTTAATATAGGTACTAGTCGTTTTGATCATATTTCACACAAGGAAAATTAATATATGTTCTAAAAATACTGGAAGTCGCAACTGGTATATTTTTAAAACTGCTCCACTTTCTACTGACGAAGTCCTTTAGGTGTTTAAAAGGTAACATTTTCAAACATTTTTACGTATGATGATTTATATTAATGATATATTGTTTGTACGATTTACATGCAACCTACATATAATCAACATTACTACTTTAAAATAAAAAATAACCGTCATATAAACATATAAAACTTTTAATTTCCGCTATCTCACCGTAAGGAAAGTAATATGCAAATTGGTCAATCGAATATATTCATATATATATATAAAGAAATACAAAATGAAAGTAAAGAACGGGGGTGACCATATGTCTTTCATAAAATGGTAGGGGTGGATTGCGACACCCCTTTCCCGTTTAAAGCAGCTTTTTCGTCCGGACAACGCTCACGGTACCAATGTAATACAATGGTCAGTCCCCAATATGCGCAAAGACAAAATCAAAAAGGAGACCAGTAATGGATAAGAGACGCCAAAGATTACAGTTCCGAGATTCCCCAGTTTTTGTAAGTCAATTTGCGCATGCATTTTGAGCAATCTTTACACTAGTATCGCAGATATGGTTAAATACGCTCAAAATCTCAATTGAATAAATCAGTATATTCGTCTTCTTTGAAAAAAGAATTATAATAATTTTTTAAGAAATATAAAGGGTAATGCCTTTTTATGGCTTCCTTTACTATTTTTTGGCTGTTATTTATGCAATCCTTCTTGAATGTATTATATATAATGTTTCTTTTGAAATGCCCGATAATGATGTTTCTGAAAATGTTCTTTGTGAGATTAGAATTCCAATCTATTATAGGGTTGATCTTGATCTCGTATGAATCTCGTTTGTCATGTAGAGTCGTGTAAAACCCATATTGCCGATGTTTTCCAATTGACAAATCCAAAAAATCCACCGCTCCGTCTTCTTTTACTTGATTTTCGACTAATTCCAGTTCACCTGGATAAAACCCGAAATCAAATTTTGGGGTGTGCTCAAAATACCCCAAAAGTACATCGTCAACAAAACGGAAGTAAGGCATTTCTGATAAAATATGGGTTCCCTTTTCATATTTTGATAAATATATATCTGCGAGCATTGATGAACATCATCCTCCCATGGGTATACCTCTAATTTGTCTGTAAAAATTCTTCCCGTCATGTAAAATATTTTCTTTTAAAACCAATTCCACAAGGTCCAAATATCTACGATAGGTAATGAATTGTTTCAAGTCGTATTCTTCATGTAATTCTTTTAAAATCAGATGCAACTGAGTTAAGTCTATATTATTAAATAAATCTCGAAAATCATAGCTTTTAAAACATATATCCCTGTGACAGAATTTAAGCCTGTTTATCACTTCCTGACCATTTTTTATCATAATGTTACTTTGTTTTTTTATATCTATCATCACATGTTTAAGAATATCCAAGAGTTTCAGATTTGCATGTGCTAAATATGATCCACATCCTATCGTAACTGTTCGGAATTTCACAGGATCCTTGTGCAATTTGGGAATAAGAACAAGGTATGGGAATTTAACAGTTTTTAAATCCACGTCAATAAGTTTGTAAAGTGCCTTTATTCTCTTAGTCAGAACCATTTCGTTACTTGTCATTGGTGCATACATTGTGCAATCTTGATAACATTGACTCAATGTGTCTACATAGAATTTTTTACATATGATAGTATAATTAGATACCACTTTATCAGTATACGTTATAACATAGTCTTCTTTAAATTGTTTAATAGATGATGGAACTGTAAATTTCCTGAAGTTATGATTTTTCTTTTGATAGTAATGTCGGAATTCATTGAAAAGATGGTATTTCCATTCATTAAGAGACATGACAGGTAAACTGTATTTCACCGCCATTCTGTAAATGAAGTCTTCAAGATCACTATAAAAATCGTTATACACATTTTTAATTTCTTGTGCTCGAAAAATGGTACCGAGTTGAAATATATGTTTTAGTTTTTTATCTTTGATAATATCCAAATCTCCGGTAACGATATGTTTGTGGATGGGATCTTTATGAATATTCTCTTGACAATTACAGGTTTCTATTTTATATGAAGCAACATCTTTACTTATTTTGTTGTAGTTAAAAAATTTCCGTCCGTTGGTTCGTACAAAACGATAATTCAATTTGATCTCCAGGTTTGGGATAGGTAGTTGCTTTTCAATATTGTGAAGTATGGAATTAAAGGGAATTCTTTCATACATTTTGTTCTTAAATGTGGTGATAAAATATTCTTTAGATTTTATAATATTTTTCTTGGGGTCTAATATTATCTTATATTTTCTTGCTCTAAGTTTGATCATATCTAACAATATATCGATCTTTTTGTTAATATCTTCTGAAAAAATGTTGAATTCTTTTATATTAATATTTATTAAGAAAGTCCATATTCTTTGTATATATTTAACTTTGATACTATTAACAATATTCTTGATCCAGCTTATTTTTAATAATTCATCTGTTTTAAGCTTTTTTATGAAATTCAAGATTTTTCTTCTGTGATATTATAATTTATATATTGTTTTTTGCCTCCTCCGTGCCATCTGTAAGATTTTTTATGAATCAAATTTTCTGATAAAGGATATGTAGATTTATCTCTGCATTTTTCACTATTGCAGTTATCTTTGAAAATTTGTGAGTTAAGTCCGTATGGATATGCAGTAGTATATTGTCTTATGTGGGTACTTTCCCACCACAGTCGTTCATACAGGTTAGGTACTATATCTATAATAGTTATAATAATTTTAGAAAAGTCGTGTTCCTTAAAATGACGTATTTCCAGATTTGAAGTTAGGTTTTCTTGTTGTTGTGCCATTCCCACTTGGCTTCTGTGTAAATTTATTCGAATATTCAATGGATTCTGGGTTTTCCCTATGTATTTTGCCTGGCAAGTGAGACAAGAAATACAATAAATCACATTATAACTCTTGCAAAAGACCTTATTTCTTCCGTTATAGGTTGTAATCTGTTGTGGATTGGCAACAAGACATAACTTACATCTCTTGGAAAGACATTTATTGAATCTATAATTCTTCATTTGGTGGTAATGATAATTATTAAAGTTAGATAAACGTGATCCATTATAGATCGTGTCAGGATATTCACTATTATTGTTACTTACAATTTTTCTTGTAGTCACAGCTTTTTCATGGATACGATCTAAAGGCTTGAAATAGCGTTTCAATGATTTCATCATTTGATATCATAAAAGGGTAACTTTATATCGATCACACAATTACCCCATTATCATTGTGCCACCGGGCAAATATTCGTTAGAGAATATTGTTGCCAGTCACTGAAATAATACATAGCTTTCATTCATATTTTTAAATCAACAGTTTTAATACTCATGTTGAGGAGTGACAACAGTGTTTGCGTATCCCATAACTCATTATTCTATCCTTAAACCTTTTTTAATACATCCATCATCATATCCTTTGCAAACACTCCTATCCATACCATGAATCAGCTTATCCACTCCATACTGTGTGACTCTTTTTAAACACTTTATAAACTTTTTTTGTTGTTTTTTAATATCTACTTACAATGTAATGCGTTATACAATATGTATTGAGGTATTTCCGATTACATCCATATCCGCAACATTAAGAACATAAAAAGCACAATATCATAAACACTACTAAAAATTATACACTTTACCACTATACAATAAAACCAAGTTTTTAAAACCATTATACACCACAATGATACTGAACAATGTTAAAACTCTTACCATGTACTATTCATAATCCTGCTCCAACCACTGTCAAACCAATCCCGTCCCACGTCACACGGAAGACCAACACATCACATGTTTAGTCCGAGAGGTAACCCAAACGTAAAAAGCTAAACGTGAATAGAAAAGAAACATGTCCGCGCGATGCTGCTGGACGAGGACTTTCCGTGAATACATAAACAACGATAAGTGGATTTCAATAGGATAGATTCCACACATTCTGAGCTATACCAAAAACCAATTCGCTACCATGGAAGAGGCGCAATGCTGCTCTAATTCCGAAGTAGAAAAAATACAAAATGAAAGTAAAGAACGGGGGTGACCATATGTCTTTCATAAAATGGTAGGGGTGGATTGCGACACCCCTTTCCCGTTTAAAGCAGCTTTTTCGTCCGGACAACGCTCACGGTACCAATGTAATACAATGGTCAGTCGCCCATATGCGCAAAGACAAAAGCACTCCAACAGTGACAAAATCAAAAAGGAGACCAGTAATGGATAAGAGACGCCAAAGATTACAGTTCCGAGATTCCCCAGTTTTTGTAAGTCAATTTGCGCATGCGTTTTGAGCAATCTTTACACTAGTATCGCAGATATGGTTAAATACGCTCAAAATCTCAATTGAATAAATCAGTATATTCGTCTTCTTTGAAAAAAGAATTATAATAATTTTTTAAGAAATATAAAGGGTAATGCCTTTTTATGGCTTCCTTTACTATTTTTTGGCTGTTATTTATGCAATCCTTCTTGAATGTATTATATATAATGTTTCTTTTGAAATGCCCGATAATGATGCTTCTGAAAATGTTCTTTGTGAGATTAGAATTCCAATCTATTATAGGGTTGATCTTGATCTTGTATGAATCTCGTTTGTCATGTAGAGTCGTGTAAAACCCATATTGCCGATGTTTTCCAATTGACAAATCCAAAAAATCCACCGCTCCATCTTCTTTTACTTGATTTTCGACTAATTCCAGTTCACCTGGATAAAACCCGAAATCAAATTTTGGGGTGTGCTCAAAATACCCCAAAAGTACATCGTCAACAAAACTGAAGTAAGGCATTTCTGATAAAATATGGGTTCCCTTTTCATATTTTGATAAATATATATCTGCGAGCATTGATGAACAGCATCCTCCCATGGGTATACCTCTAATTTGTCTGTAAAAATTCTTCCCGTCATGTAAAATATTTTCTTTTAAAACCAATTCCACAAGGTCCAAATATCTACGATAGGTAATGAATTGTTTCAAGTCGTATTCTTCATGTAATTCTTTTAAAATCAGATGCAACTGAGTTAAGTCTATATTATTAAATAAATCTCGAAAATCATAGCTTTTAAAACATATATCCCTGTGACAGAATTTAAGCCTGTTTATCACTTCCTGACCATTTTTTATCATAATGTTACTTTGTTTTTTTATATCTATCATCACATGTTTAAGAATATCCAAGAGTTTCAGATTTGCATGTGCTAAATAATGATGCATAATATAAAAGTCAAAAGGAATTAAAGGAATAAAAACAGAGTAGAAACATTAGAGGCCGTGAGGGGTTGTGACCTCCACTCCCCGGTTAAAGCATGTTTTAGAACCGCGACAAAACTCCCGGTATGCCGATACTACACACAGGAGGTCACCCAAACCAAAGTTTACACCGAAAGGACAAAATCCGTATTTCGTGAAAAAAAGCACAATACAAATTGAAAACCGTTATATCAAAGACTTTACCTATAACATGAGAATATAATATAAGTAGTATTACAGAAAGAGACCATTAATCAATGTAAATTGGCAAAAAAATGTAAATTGCAATGTAAATTGCAAAAATGTTGAAGGTAAGGTAGGAAATAAGACTACTTTAATGAAATAGCCCTCCCATTAATTTTCAAAAAGTTACCCTTTTTAAATCTTTATACGTCCTCTTAGACAAATTTGGTCAATCAGAAAATTTTTATTTTGAATGCAGCAAGATCATTAAAAGAAACGCATATCTGTATCTTTAAAATCAACTGAATTATGATAAAGGAAAAAATGTGATTATGCCATTTTTCAGTATCATGTGAAAGGCTGTTTCATCAGTGAAAATAGGGATCATACATAAATTGACGATGGAAATTGTTTAGATCAAAAATACGTTAATATGTGTCAAAATTTTTATCACAAATGCATCTAAATAAAGCATTACACAGACAGAGATCATATAAAGCAGTGGTACTCACAAACGGTTGGGTATCCTATGTATTATTTTTTTCTTTTTTGTGATATGTCACAAATTTACATTTCCAATTTGAGATATTGTTCCCATTCACAACGTTCAATTTTCAATTAAATATAACTTGCTCAATTTTACACATACAGATAAGCGGGTTTTTTTAATGATCTTGTTGCATTAAAAATAAAAATTGTCTGATTGACCAAATTTGTCTGTTCCCATTCACAACGTTCAATTTTCAATTAAATATAACTTGCTCAATTTTAAACATACAGATAAGCGGGTTTTTTTAATGATCTTTTTGCATTAAAAATAAAAATTGTCTGATTGACCAAATTTGTCTGTTCCCATTCACAACGTTCAATTTTCAATTAAATATAACTTGCTCAATTTTAAACATACAGATAAGCGGGTTTTTTTAATGATCTTGTTGCATTAAAAATAAAAATTGTCTGATTGACCGAATTTGTCTGTTCCCATTCACAACGTTCAATTTTCAATTAAATATAACTTGCTCAATTTTAAACATACAGATAAGCGGGTTTTTTTAATGATCTTGTTGCATTAAAAATAAAAATTGTCTGATTGACCAAATTTGTCTGTTCCCATTCACAACGTTCAATTTTCAATTAAATATAACTTGCTCAATTTTAAACATACAGATAAGCGGGTTTTTTTAATGATCTTCTTGCATTAAAAATAAAAATTGTCTGATTGACCAAATTTGTCTGTTCCCATTCACAACGTTCAATTTTCAATTAAATATAACTTGCTCAATTTTAAACATACAGATAAGCGGGTTTTTTTAATGATCTTGTTGCATTAAAAATAAAAATTGTCTGATTGACCAAATTTGTCTGTTCACATTCACAACGTTCAATTTTCAATTAAATATAACTTGCTCAATTTTAAACATACAGATAAGCGGGTTTTTTTAATGATCTTGTTGCATTAAAAATAAAAATTGTCTGATTGACCAAATTTGTCTGTTCCCATTCACAACGTTCAATTTTCAATTAATTATAACTTGCTCAATTTTAAACATACAGATAAGCGGGTTTTTTTAATGATCTTGTTGCATTAAAAATAAAAATTGTCTGATTGACCAAATTTGTCTAAAGGGGTCGTATAACATTTAAAAGTGTAACTTTTTGAAAACTAATGGGAGGACTAGCTCATTAATGTAGTCATATTTCCTACGTTACTTTCAGCATTTTTAACACTTTACAATATAGTTGAAAAGTGTTTATGACTTTGTTCATTCTGTCTGTCTGTCGTTAGCACGATAACTGCCGTAAAAATGACTTTATCAAAATGAAATTTTAGTATGTTGTTCAGACTATCTGTGGGATCTATTGGAATGAAAATGGATGATATCACCCAATTAGTTTTGAATTGAACCCAGGTTGAAGAAATGAAATACATTGAACCCTATGGGACATAATTTTTTAAACATTTTTTAAGCAATTTTAAAATTCACAAATTGCTTCGAAAGTTTAAGGAAATATTTAAATTATCCCATAAAATATATAAAAAAAATCATTAAAATATGATCACCGGTTTTTAAAATAAAAATTATTATAATAATTACATCCTTTATATGAAGAGATCATGTGAAAATTATATGAAGAGATTAAGTGATCCACTTCAAAATAATATATGGCATACATCTTGTGTCAAAATCGTGATTTTTAAAGTCCTTTTTAATTCATATGAAGTGTTGTATCCGCCCCAAAACCGCTTTATTTTTGCTTAAATTCTGTACATCTACATCCTGAAACAACGCAATTACAATATAGTCCAGTTTAAATAAGCATCCAAATTTGATTATTTCTACAACAAAGTCTACTTTTTTTTCACTTATGGAGGATGTAAATACCAAAAGATGTAGATTGAGTTGTATAAGAATTGCTACATTTCTTAAACGCAAAATTATTTAGCCCATGGAGTCTGCAATATAGCTGATAAGAATGAAACAATCATTGATTTTACAGAGAAGCAAACGATTTTTTGATGAAGTTTTGAGCATAGAGTTAAATTACTTGTACTTCCATGATTTTAAGTTTTATATAAAACTAGCAGCATAACAGTTCTTCGTACGGAATATATAATATAATGAACATAAAATTCGCAATCATGTGCAAATTCTGTTAAAATATTACATTTATTCCACTTATAGAGAAGTTTAAGAATATCTGTTCTCACTATGCAAAATTATCTGAATGGGCAGATCTGAAGAATAAAACATCCTGGCCCCTTTTGTAAGCAAATTTACAAAAAAAAAGGAATTGAATCAATATATGCAACCCCTTACTACTTATAATGTCGCAGATTAGAAAATATGTCAGTGTGTTAATAGAAGATTACCGGTATTACACTATGAGTCAATATGGAAGGTTTGGCGACATTTTAGTCAATTTAGCGATAACTTAAAAAATCGCCAAATTTATCGCCAAGTCGGACTGTAGAACTGATAGACCCATTTTGCGACAAATTGACGAAACATCATCCCAATACTATCCCCTAACAAAATACAATTATTTTCATTTATTAAGCGCGATTTTATAAATTCCAGGATATTTTTATGGACTCACAAATACTTTTACCAATTTCGTGATATTAAAAAAATTCGTTAAATGTGTTACTAAGTAGGATGGATGGATTGATCGACAAATGCTACCGAAACATCATTTCAGTACTCTATTCTAAAAAACAAATCATTGATTTGCGCCAATTTCGTAAATTTGTAAACATTTCCTCTAATTTGGTAAAGTTTAAGAGAAGTTACCAAGTTATTTAGAGATATTCCGCTAAATTCGTAGCTCTGAATTTGCAGATCTGAAGAATAAAATATCCTGATCCCGTTTGTATATACTAAATGAAAACACTAAAATTGTATTATAACATACACCCGTTCTAATCTTTTTCTGCTTCAACAATCGGCTAAATGAATCTATTGGGAATTAATGAATTTCACAATATATGAGTTTATTAGCTAAACACAATATATGAGCTGGAAACCTCTTTGCTAAAATAAATGAAAGTGATGTACGCAGTCGGCGATTTATATAATTAAAAGAACAATCAAACCGTTCATTTAAATATATATTTTTACATCCATTTATTTATTATTCAAATAGAAAAAATAATAATAAATATTAACAACACATTTAATTTCATTCCGTTGCCGAGCAACATGATATAAGATAGAATCTTCCTCATAGAATGCGAAATTTAATAGCCATTTATATTTCTTTATACTTTTCATTTTTTAGTAAAAGCTTGTGAAATATAAACCAAGGAGATAGATTTCCTATTTAAATCATGTCTCAAACAATTGATGTTTTCAGAAAGTGACTAATTAGTGCAAAAATCTCCCCCCAAACTCTGAGATACAGTTTTAATTCACTTTCAAATGATTTTCAAGCTTTTCGTTTGGATAAACCACGGAGTTAGAGAGGAGAACTCCTAGGAAAAAGTTTCGTTTTTCATTAATATCTCAATAACCCCTGGTCTTAGATACCCGAAACTTGGGCTAATTTTATGGGGGGCTATTGAAAGGCTATCCACAAAATTTCATCAAATTCGATTCAGCCGTTCTCCTGTAATGATGAGACAAACGAAAATATCGTTTTCTTACTAATATCTCGAGAACCACTGATCGTAGAAACTCCGTATATAGAATAAATTTTAAGTGGGACTATTTTCAGGCTACCCGCAAAATTTCATCAAATTCGGTTCAGCCGTTCTCCCGTGATGATGGGACAAACAGACAGACAGACAGATAGACAGACAGATTTTTATTTTTGTTTATATAGATTAATTATTATAGTATTGTGATGAATGAAATGAATGAAAAAATGTTCCTAAATGAACGAATGCTGTTTTATTTAAAAAGCCAGTCGATTTATATTTCAATAACGTCATTTGAAAAAGTTCATTTGTTTTCGATGGAGTTTTCAAATATAATAAATTATTGTAGTATTGTGTTAATTTTAAAAATATTACTGAGGAATTTATTTCATTTTAGAGATGTTTAAGTAAAATTTCATTGAAGTTGGAAAGTGTTTCATAATCAATGCTTTTTTCATGATTGATCTTTCTTGTTGCAATTTACATTAGCGACTTATCTTCAACAAGTAAAGAATTAAAGTGCGTTTCAATCTTTTTGGGACACCCTCTTATACATAATATAATGCATAAGAGAAGTATTGTGACGGGGTTGAAAATTCGAATTCGAGTTTTCGACGGGCGAGCACGTTTCAAACATCTCGAAATGCAAAATAGACGTTTTTGAGGTGATGTATGTGTGTTTTTATGTCAAGGAGAACGCTATCTCACGAACGAATCCAGAGATTCGAACAAAATATGGTAAAAAATCACAATCAGTGAATTTTGGAAGCCCGTTGTTTTTACAAGCAATTGAATGCGCAGAACCTCCTAAATTTTGAAATAAAATTTTGGAAAAAATCATCAAAAAATTAAAACATTCAATAAAGTTATGTAACTAACTATTTCTTATGTAATTTTTCATTAGAAAACGATTGACATAAACTGTAGCACGCTATCTCGAACCGTTCTCTAGATATGGTACTTTTTTCAAATAAATGTATCAAAAAATCACATAAAATTAAAAAAACGTATTTACTATTGTGAAATTTGTTCACTTTTTTAACATATATCTCCAATAGTAACTTATTTCTCCTGTATATTTAAGAATAACCTATTTCTCCATCCACAATGCTTGGGGGCATTTTAGCGACGAATTTGGCGGAATATCGACAACTTGGTGAGTTCTAAAATATCGCTAAATTAATGAAAATGTCGCCAAATTAATGAAAATGTCGTCAAATGGATAAAAGCGTCTCTAAATTGATAAGAATGACTCTAAATCAATGAAAATGACACCTGATTGAAAAAAATTCAGTATTTTGGAAATAATATAAGACTAATCATAAGAATAACCTATTTTTCCGTCTATAATGCTTGGCCAAATTCTGCCGACGAATATTGGTGGCATATCGTTAGCTTGGTGGAATATTATCAGCTTGTCGACATTTTAAATGTTGCCAAGTTGACCAAATTCTTACCAAATTGATAAAAATGTTACCAATTTGATAAAAATGTCGCCAAATGAGGTGCAATGTTTTGCAAATTTTTAATTCTGTCATATGATGGGTATACATTATATTATATAATACATGGTCCTCTAAATATCACCAGCTTGGCGATATTTAGCCCCACATTGACGAAATGATCATCAAAATGGCAAAATTGACGCCAAGTTAATGAAAATGGCGCCTATTGATGAATTTATTACAAAAATAATTAAATCTATGGATTATATTGCTTATTGGGGATGCTATTAATATTGATAAATGTTAATTTAGAGTTGCGTATAATATAAGTAAATTGATTAAAAAATACTTTTACATGTTGTCATCTGGAAAAGCACCAAATGTACAATTTAACGTTACAAACACTGTTCCGTGGATCTTTTCATCACTTTTTCACCGTTAAAGAAGTAAATGCATTGCATTATATAAGGAAAGCTATGTGCTGCCCATATCAGATTTCGTTTTTGTTTCTTGAGCATATATTTAACACTTTACAACAAAGTTGAAAAGTGTTTATGATTTTGTTCATTCATTCTGTTTGTCTGTCTGTTAACATGATAACTTCCGTAAAAATGACTTTATTAAAATGAAATTTTAGTATGTTGTTCAGACGATCTGTGGGACCTATGGGAATATAAATGAAGAATATCACCCAATTAGTTTTGGATTGAACCCGGGTTGAAGAAAAGGAAATACATTGAACCATACGGGACTTAATTTTTTAAACATTTTTTAAGCGGATTTAAAATTCACAAACTGCTTGGAAAGTTTTAAGAAATATTTAAATTATCCCATAAATTATATAAAAAAAATTTCAGTAAAATATATTCAGTAGTTTTTCTAAATAAAAATAAAAATATTAATTATACCTTTTATATGAAGAGATCACTTGACCGACTTCAAAATAAAATATGGCAACCATCTTGTGTCAAAATCGGGATTTTAAAGCTATTTTTAATTTATATTTAGTGTTGTATCCGTCCTGAAACCCCTTTATTTTTGCTTAAATTCTGTTCATCTACATACTGAAACAACGCAATTACATTATATTTGAGTTTAAATGATTATATAAATTTGATTACTTCAACAACGAAGCCTAATTTTTACTGATGGAAAATGTAAACAGCAAAATATATAGAATGACTTGTAGAAGAATTGCTGCATTTCTTTAACACAAAATTATTTAGCTCATGGAGTCTGTAATATATATGAATGAAATATTCATCGATTTTACAGAGAGAAGGACGATTTTTTCGATGAAGTTTTAGGCATAGAGTTTAATTACTGGTACCTCCATGGTCTTAAGTTTTTAAATAAAATAAATTATTATAGTATTGTGATGAATGAAATGAATAGAAAATTGTTTATGAATGAAATGCTACTTTTATAGAGAGAGCCAGGCGTGTTGAATAAATTCCATTTGTTTTCGATGAAGTTCTCAAATGTAATAAATTATTGTAGTATTATGATAATTTTAAAACTATTACCGAGGACTGTATCGCATTTTAGAGATGTTTAAACCAGGCAATTTATATTTCAATGCCGTCATATGAATGAAGTTCATTTTTTTCGATGAAATTTTAAGTTTTCAAATATAATAACTCATTGTAGTGTTGTGATAATTTTTAAAATTTAACCGAGAAATGTATCGCATTTTAGAGATGTATAAAAAAAGTGCATTGAAGTTGGAAAGTGTTTCATAATCAACGCTTAATGCATGATTGATCTTTCCTGTTATTTATTGATGTGTTTTCTTCTATGTTTCATTAACATTATTATGTAAAAAAGGCGGTTAAAAATGTTATTATGTAAAAAAGTTATTTAAAATTTAACCGAGAAATGTATCGCATTTTAGAGATGTATAAAAAAAAGTGCATTGAAGTTGGAAAGTGTTTCATAATCAATGCTTAATGCATGATTGATCTTTCCTGTTACTTATTGATGTGTTTTCTTCTATGTTTCATTAACATTATTATGTAAAAAAGGCGGTTAAAAATGTTATTATGTAAAAAAGTTATTTAAAATTTAACCGAGAAATGTATCGCATTTTAGAGATGTATAAAAAAAAGTGCATTGAAGTTGGAAAGTGTTTCATAATCAATGCTTAATGCATGATTGATCTTTCCTGTTACTTATTGATGTGTTTTCTTCTATGTTTCATTAACATTATTATGTAAAAAAGGCGGATTTACAGCGAGATTAATGGAATTTAAATTTCTAGTTCAATTCTGAATGTATAGATAGACACCAAAGACTAATATTATCAAGTTTTCTTTCTATACATTGTATAAAAATATGAAAAATTGTCTAAACTGCTGCTGGAATTAATGGACAAATTAACTACACAACCATCAATTTTGGAATAATTGTTGGAATAATTGTTGCTCCCCCATATGATATAATACTATGAAAATAGTACAATTCCAGTGAGTCGTGTTCTAATATATATACATACAAGAGTCCTTTGTTAAGAAATTAATGTTTTATTAAGTGGTTTATTTGGTATGGAAGAGGTTAGTGTTATTTAAAATAAAGCAAATAATTTTCAGAAGTTTCCCTTCCCTGTAAAGAAATAGCAAGGCTATTTCTTAAAGTATATTTGTATCAGAAAGATAATGATCCATTTAAATAGAAAGGTAAAAATTTTTTATACATTCCATGTTTTTAACGTTTTAAACACATTAGTAGCACACATGTAAAACAAGTGTTTTAATATCTTCCAGTCCATGTGTTTTGATATTTCAAGTGTTACGCAAATACAGACATGTGTTTTATTAATATTTTTAGTACTCTACATACTTACTTACATAATGCTCAGTCTTTAATATTTATAAATATTACTTACATTTAAATATTTTTAAATATTACTTATTCTTTAAAATTTTTAAATATTACTTAACTCTTTAATATTTTCAAATATTACTTACTCTTTAATATTTTTAATTATTACTTACTCTTTAATATTTTTAAATATTACTTACTCTTTAATTTATATCTAAGTATTACTTACTCTTTAATTTATATCTAAATATTACTTATTCTTTATCTTTTTTCATCATACTGCTTAACCCTTTTATATTCTTCTGGTACTCTACAAATACAAATATGCGTTTTCATATTTTATAGTACTCTACAGCTACAAACATGTGCTTTAATATCTCTAAACATGTGTTTTGATACATCTAGTACTCTACAAATACATAACCACTAAATTGAATTTAAAATCTATATCACATTATGTTAGTATTAGATGATTAGCTTTAGTGTCCTTTATTTTCATTAAAATAAAGTCCTTTCCATTAATGACCATAATGGAAATTTTAGCATAATGTGCTTGAAAGGGCAGTGATTAGTTTAATTTTGAGGAAAACATTGCAATTTATAGGGCCGGATCTTTCCTTAAATTAATTTGAGATGGACATTTAATTTACTAAGAGAATATCAGTAGACATCAAAATGTTCTATTAAGATTAGTCGTTAAGATTGGTCGTAGTAAATGCGTTTTTGAATTGTGGAAGTAATTGCTTATGCATTTTAAGGTTCATTTTATTAGATTATGATATGCAAGGAACAAACATTTAATTTTTACATTCCCTACATACACAGTACACTGTATAGGGAAAGTATGATGAAGAGGAACGAAAATTCGAATTCGAATTTTCAGCGGGAGAACACGTTTCAAGCGTTCCTGAACATGAATTAAATGATTTTGAGGTGATATTAGTGTGTATGTGTTAGTGTGTGTATGTATGTTATTGTGTGTATATATGTTATTATGTGTATGTATGCTAATGTGTATGCACATGTGTGTATATGTGTATGTACATATGCTATTGTGTGTATATGTACGTATGATATTGTGTGTGTATGTGTTTTAGTGTGTGTGTCCGGACACGATATCTCACTAACGACGATGACTTTTCGAAAGTAATCTGACAGAATTAATACAATCACTGAATATTGAAGCCCTGTTGCTTTAAAACGAAAGGAAATATTTGGAAGACCCCATAATTTTTGAATGATTTATTTAAATATCATTAAAAACTGTATAATGTTCAACAGCATTCAATAATGATAAATAAATAACCATTTCAGACGTAATTCTTGACTAGAAAACAAATGATACGAATTTCATAAAGCTAACACGAACTATTCTCAAGATATTGAACGATTTACGAGCGAATTTTGAAAACAAAAGTATCATTCAAACATGAGTACCTTCAATACTGTTAAATAAAGAATTGTTCCCTATGCAATATTTTATTTAAAAATGAATGACAAACTTTAGAACTCTAATATGAACCGTTTTTGAGATATTGTTCGTTTTGGAAATAAATGCAGCAAAAATATTACTTAGAATTAGAATACGTAGTTAATACCATTAAACATGTTTCCTTTGCATATTCAATGTCTCTTAACAAATCTGTTAACATCATACTCGTGGATTTAGTTCCTTTAGTTTAGGAGAGAAGATCCTTTGGTAATAATACTGCATTTTGACGATAAAGAAATCCCTAGCAGTCCTTTATTTCATAGGATATTATTTAAATGTCACTTACATTTTGATGAAGATTTTGCACTTGAGTATGAATAAGTTCATGAGCTTGCACTAATATGTTGCCAAATGCTTCCCATTTGAATTTAATTGGTGTAAATTTTATGTTCTGCCAAAATATTGTTCTGTAAATTTTGTACATCATAATTTCCCTGTGAAAGAAGTTATATCACTGCATTTGGTATGGAAAATCAGGTTCTGCCATTAGCAGATTTTTTTATCTACAGCATTATTCGAATGTTTATACATTTATTTAAAATACATGAATTAAATAGTAAATACAAAAATCATAATTAACACAAAATATTTTGTACGTTAAAAATAATTATTTTGAAGATGAATTATTTGTATTCATGTAGCGTTTAAACAGTAAGTTCAGTATCAAGTCCAGTGAGAAGTTGACATTTTATTCCATTTCATTTTATTATCGTGTAGGGATTGTATTGATTTTTAGTTTTTTTCCAATTCAAGACTAAGGCAGAAAAATCTACTGGAACTTTCTGATTTTGGTAATATATGCTCCACAAGTGTAGTATTCAACTTTTGAAACGAAGTCGTATAATAATTACATTTTGTTAGGAACTTTATTAATAATTAATGCAATATATTTTGACCTATTATTACTAATTTAAAGACGTGTATGTTCCACTCATGTCCCTTATGTACATTTAATGAGTTTTTATGAGATATAGATTTGTGGATACGCAGCAATTTTTAAACAGGTATTTTTTGCTTAACTCTATAAATCCTCTGACGGTCTTACCAGCTCACATACTGTAAAAAAAAAAGAGAAAAAAACTCATATCTTTCAGTTACATTGAAATTCACGAAATTATGTCCCTGAAAGCTCTTGACAGTAAAAAAGTCTTTGTGTAAAGATAATAATGCAAAAACAGAAATATTTCATATTTCCGTATTTTACAGCATTTAGAGATCAGAGTTAGAGATTCTAGAGTTTAACTCTAGAGTTTCAGATCTATGGGCCTCATTCAATTTCCCACTAAGACGCTAACTGAAAAATCATTGTTTGGAACTCAGGCAGAGACAGATGTTACCCATTGGGAATAATTTTCGCTCAGTTGTTTCATTTGTTGAAGTCGATATTGATTGGTTAAAACTTTTCAAGCCGTTTCGTTTCCAGATTACGACAAAAGTAGCTTTTTCTCAAAATCGTGTGTTTATAACTTCACATACCTCAGATAACAAGGTACATTGTCTTTTAACTATCAAATAAAAGTTGATAAAATTAAGTGTTTGATATTTAGTTGTTAGAAATGCTATATGCAAAAGGTGAAACTACTTGAAAAAATTATTAAAAAAAGTTTGCTATTTGAAAGGCAACTTACATTCTTTCAAGTTTTTTTATTTTGAAAAGTTTAGTTAAATTGTTTGAAAAGTGTGTGAGGTCTAAATAACCTTTCTGTTATTATTTCCCTCAGTTGTCTTTATGTCTTTATAATTTATATTTACCGGGTGGTCAGAATTAAAACACCCCTACTCTGAGCTCTCTATACATCGAACTACTCAGCGTAAGCTCTCCAAAATTTTTGAACCTACTATTCAAGACATGGGGAAAGGGATTACGTAAAAAAACAATTAGTTCCAGAAACACCGATAGGTAGCGCTGTACAACAGAAAATATGCTGAAAAGACACAAAATAATCACAAAAAAAAAACACATGCGATATAGAATTTTTCCTTTTTAATTTCTTTTGCTGATATAAATAAAAGAAGATAAAAATGTGAAGAAACTTAAACTGTCATTGTAACTGCAATTTCGCACTGTTAGCAAAAAAATGTGCATAAACCCTTGGTTTGCAGCTACTATGTTCTGGGCATAAAAGGGGATAAAACTGGGAAATTTTCATTCTTATCAGCGATGGCTGTCACACTGCCAGAACGCGCTTTGCTTGCGAAGCTGTTTTATGAAAACAAAGGACATGCTGCAGCTGCACTTCGAGAGTTTCGTCGACTTAAGTATTTGCGCAAAGGATCATTACTTCGACAAGCTCTCAGGACAATGATCGCTCGATTCGAGAAAACTGGACATCTTGGAGTTCAGCCGGGTCGAGGACGCAAATCGACTCGTTCAGATGTCGTTGACGATGTTGCCACCGCTATTGTTGAACAATCAATGGATATCGTTATAAGCTGTAGTAGTGCACGTGGAGTGTCACGACTCTTGGGTGTTCCCTACAGCACAGTGCGGAACGTACTGAGAAATATAGTGCATTTTTCCCCGTTCAAAATTAGTCACAATCACCACTTGCTGACCGTCGACAGGGAGAAGCGACTGACCTTTGCATTGACATTTCTGGCTAGAGTTGAAGTGGAAGCATCGTGGTCATGGCAAATTCTATGGAGCGATGAAGCGCATTTCCATCTAAGTGGAACAATCAACACCCATAACTGTCGCATTTAGGGCACGGAAAACCCCCGTACCTTCCAAGAGATTCCACTTCGCTTACCGAAAGTTACAGTCTGGTGTGGATTCACAGCCACATTTATTCTTGGACCGTTTTTTTCGAAGAGGCTACTCCCAATGGCCCTGTGACATGCACCGTGACGGCCAGGAGTTACAAAAACATGCTCGAAAATTTTGTTGCACCCCAACTGTAACAGCACCAATGTCTTGATTCAATTACCTTTATGCAAGATGGCGCTCCTCCACATATTGGACACTGTGTACAGCAGTTTCTTCGGCAACATTTTACTAATGGTAGAGTAATTAGTCGTACGTTTCCGACAACCTGGCCATCTCGTTCTCCAGATCTTAAACCCTGTGATTTTTGGCTGTGGGGATACTTAAAAAGTCTTGTTTATCGAGGATGTCTGGTTACCTTGGCAGATTTGAAAGACAGTGAGAAAGACATGTGAGAAGCATCTCAATCGACCAATTACGATCTGCAGTTGAACAAGCTGTCCACAGACTGCAGATTTTACATCTTGAAGAAGGGAACCATATTGAGCAGCATTCACTGCATCGATAAGGTCCTTGTGATATGAATGTTTGGTATGTTCGAATAAAATGTGTTACAAATGTATATTTTGCGTCTTTTCAGCATATTTTCTGTTGTACAACGCCACCTATCGGTGTTTCTGGAACTAATTTTTCTTTCGCACAATCCCTTTCCCCATGTCTTGAATAGTAGGTTCAACAATTTTAGAGCCTTTACACTGAGTAGTTCGATGTATAGAGAGCTCAGAGTAGGGGTGTTTTATTTCTGACCACCCGGTATTTAAACTAACGATCATAACTGGTTCAGTTATAAGACAAATCATCGGTCTGATCATCATTGTCTGCGCCCCTACGGTAGAGTAGGATAAGTTTCGGAATGGGAAAGTTGTGCTTCTTGTCTTGCGTGTGTTCGATTTTGTTATGGGTTTTCTGTGCGTGTCTTGAGTGAGTGCTGGGACTGAAAACCCAGTGAATATAACGATGACTAGGAAAGATCTAGTATTCGGGGTTTTGGCCCCAATACGGGGCGAGATAAAATAGTGTCAGTGGTAAGCTTGAAAGCCTTAGGATAGTATCCATTAAAGTGTGATCACCAGGCTAGTAATTGTAGTATCTTGAAAATATTGTAAATTTTTTGGGCATGTTTAATAGTAATTATTGTCTATACCATCAATTGTTTTAAACAGCCAGCAGTTGTTAATTATTTGAAGTGCATAATAAATATTAGCTTGATTCAACTCACTACAATCCCGTGTTATTGCCCTTGGACAGAAAGGTCTGAAAATCCGTAGAATGAATAAAATAATCAGAAAGACGAGGAAGGCAGTTATTTTACAAGTAATTTAGTAATTCAAGATATATATATATCGTGCAATCATAATTGAAGAAATTATGTTTAATGCACATCTAGAGATACATTTAGCAGCCCAAATGCAATCAAAATCCGTATTATGACATGGTAGGATATGCAGAAAGTTTTTTTAAAATTTTGTTTGAAAAATATCTAGTATATTTGGAGATTTGGTGTTGCAGATCGAAAAACGTGTCGAAAATGAATTATTAGGAAGTGAACTGTCATTTTTTAGGACAATGGAACTAAAAGTTAAAAATCTGATGCGGGCAGCACATGACTTTCCCTGCAGACTTATATACACCTTATATTTATATTAATTAAATTTAATTCACTATTAATTCAATTTTCGTTATCATTTGGTAACTAGGCTCATTTTCAAAGGTGGCGTAGAGAAAAACGAAAAAACAGAAATATCTCGAGAACGGCTAGTCCTAGTGTAATGGGGTTGGCCTTATTCTTTTCTTCGTTAAAAATTACGTATTAAACAAGCATGTAATGGATATATTTTAGCATACGTAGTTTTTATTTTAGATTTTGTCGATTTTTGCGGGCCATTTTTGTTCGTGTTTTGCGGGCCATTTATGTTTGGTTTTGTATTATAACTTTGTATTTTTGTATCATAACTTTGTATTTTTTGTATTTCGGTTAGTTGGATGCTTGCTGGATGTTTGCTGGTGTGTCTGTTTTTTTTTATTTTTTTTATTTTTATTTTTTTTTTCTAACCTTGGCTTCTCTTGCTCCTTGGCTCGCTGGCCGAACCTATTGTATCGTTTGTCGTCTTTTCCTGGTGGTTCTTTGGGAAGGGATCACTGGGTTGTACTCCTTCTTGGGGAGTCTTTTGGGGAGGGGCTCTCCTTCATCTTGAATCTTGCTTGCCCTTTCGGGCTTTATATCTGCATTTATGTTCTTTGTATTCATGTTCGCCTTTGCGTTTTTTTTTTAAATTTATTTATTTTTTAATTTAATTTTTTTATTTTATTTATTTTTCCCCCCTTGGTCTTGCTGGCTGGGTTTTCTGTGTTCTTTCCGGGAGGTCTTTTGGGAGGGGGATCTCTGGGTCTATCTTTTCTTGGGAAGTCCTTTGAGGGGGGGATTTCCTTTGATTGCTTCATTTATCTTTAAACCGTGTTTGCCCTTTCGGAACTTATATTTGCATTTATTCTCTTTTGTACTCCTGTCCAGCTTTGCGGTTCCCGGGATTTTTATTTTTATTTATTTTTTTTACTCGGTGCACTTCTCTTCTGGTGAGTCTTCTGTGTGAGGGTGTGTGTGTTTGTGTTCGTGGATGTCTTTTCTCGGATTCCTGCTTTGCAGCCGTCCGCTTTTCGGCTTAATTTTTTTTTTGTTCTTGGATCCCTGGTATTCAGCCGCCCGCTTTTGGTTTATAAATCCTTTGTTTTCTGTCCTTTTACTATTTTATTAATATTTCTACCCTTTTATTATTGCATTTTTGTTATCTCTTCACGGATTCCTGTTCTGCAGCCGTCCGCTTTTAGGCTTTTAAATTTTCTCTTGGATTTCTGGTTTTCAGCCGTCCGTTTTTGGTCTCTAAATTTCTTGCTTTATGTTTTTTTTTTACGGATTCCTGTTCTGCAGCCGTCCGCTTTTTTGCTTTTAAATTTTCTCTTGGATTTCTGGTTTACAGCCGTCTGCTTTTGGCTTCTAAATTTCTTGCTTTCTGTTGTAATAAATTTCATTGTCTTGTTGTAATAAATTTAATGTCTTGTAATAAATTTTATTAAATTTGCACTCATGAATTTTTTGAATATGTCACTTTAACCTTGCTTTTTGTCTCAGTAGAAAAATTCAATTAAATCCTGGTATATTAAAGTATATCTTAACCCTTTTATCTTCGAACCTTTACCCTTTTCTTTTTCTGTATTCCCTTTTTTGTGTTAGGGTTTCTTCCCTTCGGGGTTTTCCCCTCTTTACAATTTTCTCTCTTATGTCTCTCTTGTATTGTATTGTATTGTACTGTATTGCATTGTATTGTTTTTATGTTTTGTTTTGTCGTTGTCATTCTTTTGCTTGTCTTGCTGCAACTATTTGTGTTGTGATTCAATCTTAACATGTATTGTAATTTCTTGAATCTAAAATAAAGTTCCCGGCCACACACTTAGCAACAGTAAGCCTTCGGGTCTGTCGTGTGGTCTGGGTTTTCAAAACTTCAACTAACCGGCATGTACCATATAAAAAGTGGTTGATTCACATACATTTAGGTGTGGCCATAAACCGTATAATTCATAAAGTTCGAATTTTGACCTTACAATAATGATTGTCCTGATATATATATACATATATATATATATATATATATATATATATATATATATATATATATATATATATATATATTTATATACTTTGTACTCAACAGAAATGTATGAGTATAGTTACAATATAAAGCAGTTCTTAGACAAATAATAGTTAACAAATCGTTAACGACAATATTTTTCAATTTAAGCATAGCAGTTATAATCTATCAAATATACTGAGATTTACCGAACCGTATAAAATATATGAAGAATTTCTCTCCATAAATGCATTGCATCTTCTCTTTGATCCGCTTTCGTTGATGACACGAACATGCAGTTTGAGTAATGGAATGCTTTTAAAAGCATCTGCATCTTCTTTTCATCGTACATTTCTGTGCCGATTGCTCGTGACAGCAAGACATCATAAAATATCCAACTTTGAATAGGCCAAGTAAGTGAAAGATATTTCTAAAAAAGATAAGACAGTGGATATTATATACAAGTATCAGCAATGATGAAGCAGCAATGTTCTTTATGTACGAAGTGTTACAAGCTTTTACTATTTATTGCAACTGCTATTAATATATTTACCTTCCTATACGTAGTATTGAAAAAGTATGTTTATACGAAAATTTTCGATATTTGATGCCAATATTTTAAGACTTCCTGAACGCGATTTGACTACTTTTAGAATGATGTCAGTCTGTATGATCTCAGTGGTCGATTTCTTGTGAGTGAGTACACGATGGTTGATACAAATATAATCGGATTTTCACGAAATTTTGAATCCGGCTTTTTTATCGAAAAATCTAGAACTACTTGCAGATAGAATTTTTTAAATTCCAACAAAAACTTAGAAATGTATTCAACATTTTATACTTCACTTAACATGGCAACAAAGGACAACATTTGACAAAATCTTGCATAAAAGGGACTATCTTCGGCTTAATGATCATGAGGCTTAATAGTTTCAGTCACTGTTGTCAGAAACAACCGCTAGATAATTTTTATGCTAGTGACGTCATTGGCCTCCCCTCGAGGTGAATAATATCCCCGTGGGTACATTGTCAAGTATAGTATCCATCAAAAGATTTTGCCCAGCACTTTAAAGAGAAGGGTAAAACGCTATCACTGTAATCATTTGGATAAACTATAACAATTTTTTAACACTTTACAACAAAGTTGAAAAATATTTATTACTTTGTTCATTCTGTCTGTCTGTCTGTCTGTCTGTCTGTTTATCTGTTCGTTAGCACGATAACTGCCGTAAAAATGACTTAATCAAAATGTAATTTTAGTATGTTATTCAGACAGTCTATGGGACCTATGGGAATATAAATGAATAATATCACCCGATTAGTTTTGGATTGAACCCGGGTTGAAAAAATTAAATACATTGAACCTTATGGGATGTAATTTTTCAAACGTTTTTTGAGCAGATTTAAAATTCACAAATTGCTTCGAAAATGTCAGGTAATATTCAAGTTATCTCATAAAATATATAAAAAAAATTCAACAATATATATTCAGTAGTTTTTTAAATAAAAATAAAAATTATAATTACACCTCTTATATGAAGCGATCACGTGACCATTATATGAAGAGATCACACGGCCCACTTCAAAATGAAATATGGCATCCATCTTGTCTCAAAATCGAGATTTTTAAAGTTCTTTTTAATTGATATTTTGTGTTGTATCCGTCCTAAAATATTTGAGTTTAAATGATCATCCACATTTGATTATTTCTACAAAGCCTATTTTTTACTTATGTAAAATGTGAACAACAAAATATGTAGAATGAGTTGTATAAGAATTGATGCATTTCTTTAACGCAAAATTATTTAGCTCATCGAGACTGTTATATAACTGATATGAATGAAAAAAATATTCATTGATTTCACACGATTTTGTCGATGAAGTTTTATGCATAGAGTTTAATTACTTCTACCTCCATGGTTTTAAGTTTCTAAATAAAATAAATTATTATAGTATTGTGATGAATGGAATGAATGGAAAAAAGTTTATCAATGGAATGCTGTTTTTATAGAGAGAGCCAGACGTGTTATATTTCTACGACGTCATTTGAATAAGTTCCATTTGTTTTCGAGGAAGTTTTCAAATATAATAAATTATTGTAGTGTTATGATAATTTTTAAAATATTACCGAGGAATGTATCGCATTTTAGAGATGTTTAAACCAGGCAATTTTTATTTCAATGCCGTCATTTGAATGAAGTTCATTTTTTTCAATGAAGTTTTAAGTTTTCAAATATAATAAATTAATGTAGTATTGTGATAATTTTTAAAATATTACCGAAAAATATATCGCATTTTAGAGATTTTTAAATAAAATTGCATTGAAGTTGGAAAGTATTTCATAATCAATGCTTTATGCATGATTGATCTATCTTGTTTATTATCCAGGTCGTTAAGCTCACCCACTGGGTGTAGGAGCAGTTACAAGAGCAGACTGCAGAAATCACAGGGATAACAATGCACATAGACAAAAGACATAGACATACATAGACAATATACATAGACATACATCTATATAAATAAAATTGAAAATCTGTCTGTCTGTCTGTCTGTCCCGTCATCACGAGAGAACGGCTCAACTGAATTTGATAAAATTTTGTGGGTAGCCTGAAAATAGTCCCACTTAAATTTTAGTCCATGTTTGGAGTTTTTACGATTAGTGGTTCTCGAGATATTAGTAAAAAACGATATTTTCATCTGTGTCATCATCACGGGAGAACGGCTGAACCGAATTTGATGAAATTTTGTGGATAGACTTGAAATAGCCCCCATAAATTTAGCCCAAGTTTCGAGTATCTAAGACGAGGGGTTGTCGAGATATTAATGAAAAACGAAACTTTTTCCTAGGCGTTCTACTCTCTAACTCCGTGGTTTATATAAACGAAAAGCTGGAAAATTGTTTGAAAGTGAATTAAACGTTATCTCTGCGTTTGATAGGAGATTTTTTGCGCTAATTAGTCACTTTCTGAAAACATGAATTGTTTGAAATATGATTTAAATGGGAAATATAACGCGATGGTTTATTTTCACAAGCTTTTACTGAACAATGAAAAGTATAAAGACATCAAAATGACTATTTAATTTCGCAGTTTATGAGGAAGATTCTATCTCATATCATGTTGCACAGAAAAGTAATTAAATTAAATCTGTCTCTTAATTTTACTTATTAATTTTTCGATTTGAATAATACATAAAAGGATATAAAAATATATTTTAGAAAAGAACGGTTTGATTTGTGTTATAGCATTTTTAACTGGCTAATATCAATTACGGTCTTCAGGTTTTATTATTATTGATATTTTCGGAGATTATTGATATTTTCAAGTTATTATGCAATTGTTTTGTTACGACAAAAATTGTTTAAACTCATATATTGTACGCTGTACGAATAATCTTCTACAAATACACGGGTATATCTTCTAATCTACGAGAATATAAGTAGTACAGGTATATTGGCATTTGTTTTGATATATATTGGCATATATTGGAATCGATTACGACCTTCTGGTATAAGGAGTACGGGGATTATTGATATTTTAAACTTATTACGTCCTCTCTTTTATATTGGCAAATATTTTTGAGACTCATATTGTAATGCGGGTAATCTTCAACTAACACACTGGCATATTTTCTAATCTGCGACAATATAAGTAATACAGGGTTGCATGTATTGATTTAATTTCCTTTTTTTTTTATTTTTTAATTTGCTTAAAAAAGGGGGCAGGATGTTCTATTTTTCAGAACTGACCGTGAAGATAATTTTGCTTAGTGAGAACAGATATTCTTAAACTTCTGTTTAGGAGCAATAAATTTAATATTTTAACAGAATTTGCACATGATTGCGAATTATTAATTTCTTTATATTATATACTCCGTACGAAGAATGGGTATGCTGCTAGTCACTTCATGAAAATTATAAAATATTTAAGGGATCTTGTTCATATATCAAATGTCTGTCTTATTATTTTGAATTTGAATCCGGTCGATATCTTTACATATTACTTTTAAGTTCCTTTTCCTACGATACCATTTAATTATGGAAGTATTTTGAAAATCCTCTATATTTTGGTATTGTGAAAGCACAAATAAAAGTCCTCACTATCGCAGCACGTCATCAACGTCAGCATATTTATGCAATTTACATTTCGCCATCTATAGAATAACTGATTTATTTCTGCAATGTTAAAGTAAGATATATTTTAGTTTTTATATTGTATAATATGCTCCTTCAGAAATACAGAGTGATGTTAATTAAAGTATATTTTTAATTATACATTAAAGTATATTTATACAATATTTTCGTTCGGAGTCTTTTGGAGACAAAACTCAACTTAGTACTCATGAGTATACTCATCAGTATATGCGGAAGTCATTTACTTAAAAACTATTTGTTTCAAGAAACCCCGCCAGTAATCAAATTGGCGTTAAAATAGGTCAAAATGACCAAAAGTTGCATACAGCACTGTTTTTACATGCACACTGGGGACTCTTCAACCATTTTTGTTAGTAGGAAAAGGATATAATAAAAAAATACAATAAAAGAATGACCATTATGATGCACTAGAAAATTAACATACAAAATTATAAAATGTATTGATTGCATTCCTTTTTACTTTCCTTGTATACATAATGTATAAGGAAAGTATTGTGACGAGGTCGAAAATTCGAATTCGAGTTTTCGACGGGAGACCACGTTTCAAGCATCCCTGACCACGAATCAAATATTTTTGAAGTGATGTCTGTATTTTGTGTGTGTGTGTGGAGACGGTAACTGACAAACGAATGGACCGATTTGAACGAAATTTGGTACAAAAATCACAATCCGTAAACACTGGAAACCTATTATTTTTATACGCAATCGAAAGTTCAGAACCCCCCCCCCCCCCTAAATTTTAGAGTGAAATGTTGAAAAAATCGTCAAAAAATCAAAAACTCTAATAAAGTTACGCAAATAGACATTTCTTATGTAATTTTTCATTTGAAAACGATTGACAAGAATTTTAGAAAGCGAACATGAACCGTTCTCGAGATATTGCACATTTTTCAAAAAATTATCAGAAAGTTATATAAAATAAAAAAAAATATATTTCCTATTGAGGAACATGCACACTTTTCATATGTAATACCTTGTGATGAATTAGGTGACATCATTCTCGTGGATCTGGCTCGTTCCATTCATGAAAAATATACTTTGAGTAATAGTTGTGTATTTGAACGCCAATAGTCATTTATCTGCTGTAAGAATAACTTATTTCTCCGTCCATAAAGCTTGGCGAGATTTTAGCGACGAATTTGGCGGAATGTTGCCAACTTGGCAACATTTTTAATTGCAGCCAAATTAACAAAATATTGCCAAATTGATAAAAGTGACGCTAAATCAATGAAAATGACGACTAATTGAAGAAAATTCAATATCTTGGAAAGCATATAAATATCTACTATAAGAATAACATTTTTTTAACTGTAAAAGTAGTAAATTCATTGCATTATATAAGTAAAGTCATGTGTTGCCCACATCAGATTTTTTACTTTCCCTGCAATACATGGTAATGTATAGGGAAAGTATTGGAATCATGTCGAAAATCGCAACTCGAGTTTTAGACGGATCTACACGTTTCGAGACCTCTAGAATTCGAAAAAAACTACTTTTAGCGTGACGTCTGTGTGTGTTTCTGTGTGTCTATGGGTCTGTCTGTCTGTCCGTGCAGATTTTGTATCCACTCTAACTAAAAAACTAATTGACAGAATTTCAAAAAATTTGGTAGGTAAGTCACTTGTGGACGAATATGGTGCTGATTAATTTTGGGTACGATTCGGGATAAAAGAACCCGCTTTTTTTTGCGAAATGGCCCGCAAAAGCTTGTAACCATTCTAGCTGAAAATCTAACGCTCCGAATATTACAAGATTTGGTAGATAAGTCGCTTGTGGCTCTTCCTGGTGCTGATTAGATTTTGGGTATTATTAGGAAAAAAATAACTCTCTCTCTCTCTCTATATATATATATATATATATATAAGTGTCATAAAGGAATACGTGGAAAGAAGCCAACAGGGATATACGAATAGGCCTAGGAGGATTGTGACCCCTAGTTCCCGGTTACAAGTCGACTTTTTACTATAATGGAAACGCTCCCGGAGCCGGTATATGCCTGTAGCCATATTTCCAGGAAGCATCAGAAAAATAAACGCACCCTGCACGAAGAAATGCGGACAATGTGGAACCAACTAAGAAACGGTTTGCAACCAACTTGGAATAAGTTGAAAAGCACAAAAGCAACATTGGAATGAAAGCAAAACGCGCCACACGCCATGTCTATCTATTCAGTCGAAATAGAAAAATGAAGATGCTCACGCAGTCGGTAAAGGCGTTGTCAGCTTAAATTATGTATCGAAGGTGTTGCCAAAGGTGTGTCTTCGAAGGTGTGTCTTCGTGCAGGTGCCTTTTTTGTTCTGATGCTTCCTGGAAATATGGCCACAGGCATATACCGGCGTTTCCATTGGAGTAAAATGTCGACTTGTAACCGGGAACTAGGGGTTAAAATCCCCTTAGGCCTATTCGTATATCCCTGTTGTCTTCTTTCCACGTACATTGTACTTTTTGAAACTTTAATGTATATTTGACACTTATGAGCTGCATCGCTCCTTATTGTCATATTATTACCTGCTTTATTAGTCACTCTTGTCATCGTGGTTACTGCCTTTTGGCTTACATATATATATATATATATATATATATATATATATATATATATATATATTATAGTCTAACTAAAAACGGCTCTTTTACGCGCTTATTTATTATATATTCCAGATTTTCATCTATTTATAGTCAGATATTACATGACATCTGACTGTCACAAGCAGTCATTACTTAAATGTACGATGAAAAGAAGATCCAGATGCTTTTAAAAACATTCCCTGCTCAAATCCCATATCTGTGTCATCAGTGAATACCAATGAAAGAAAAAATAGTAATAATTTATGGAAAATCTCTCTATTAATACGTTGCTGTAATCTATATAAATAAAATTGAAAATTTGCCTATCTTTCTGGCTGTCGGTCTGTCTGTTCCATCATCACCGGTAAACGGTTGAACCAAATTTGATGAAATTTTGTGGGTGGTCTTTAAATAGACCCACTTAAAATTTAGTCCATGTTTCGAGTTTCTACGACCAGTCGTTCACGAGATATTAGTGAAAATCGGAACTTTCGTTTGTCTCATCATCACGGGAGAACGGTTGAACTGAATTTAATGAAATTTTGTGGGTAGTCTTGAAATAGCTTCCTTAAATGTTAACCATGTTTCGAGCTTCTAAGATCAGGGGTTGTCGAGATATTAATGAAAACCGAAACCTTTTCTAGGAGTTCTACTCTCTACCTCCCTTGTTCCTAAAAACAAAAAGGTTGAAAATCGTTTGTGAATTAAAATTTTATCTCTGAGTTTGGTGGACGATTTTGGTGCTAATTGGCTACTTTCTGAAAACATGAATTGTTTGAAACCATGAATGTTTGAAACATGAATTTAAATGGAAAATTTATCACCATGATTTATTTTTCACAAGCTTTTAATCAACAATGAAAAGTATTGAGAAACCGAAATGGTTATTTAATTATTAGCATTTTATGAGGAATATTACATCTTATATCATGTTGCTCGACAACGTAATTAAATTAAATATATTTGTTAACGTTTATTATTATTTTTTCGATTTGAATAATAAACAAATGGATATAAAAATATATCTTATAAATGAACGGTTTGAGTTTTTTTTAATTATATTAATTGTCAACTGCGTACGTCACTTTAATTTATTTGGACAAAGAGTTTTCAAGCTTATATATTTTGTTTAGCTAATAAACTCATATATTGTGTTTAGCAAATAAATTTATTTACCAGATTGTTGAAACTGAAAAGGTGTAGAGCGGATATATCTTCTAATACAATTTTAGTGTTTTCATGTAGTATATACAAACGGGATCAGGATGTTTTATTCATATCTGCAAATTCAGAGCTACTAATTTGGCGAGATATCGGTAACTTGGCAACTGTTCTTGAACGTTGCCAAATTGAAAATGGCGCCAGATTGATCAAAACGACGCAAATCAATGGAATTAATTTTGCTTTGTTGGAAGAGAGTACTGAAATGATTTTTCGTTAGCATTTGTCTGTCAGTTCAACCGTCCTACTTAGTAACACATTTAGCGAATTTTTAAAATGTCACAAAATTAACAAAAATATTTGTAAATCCATATAATATATAAATAAATTAAATGAATTGTATTTCGTTAGGGGATAGTATTGTGATGATGTTTTGTCAATGTGTCGCCAAATGGGGCTGTAGAACTGACAGTCCCATTTGGCGATAAATTTGACGATTTTTTTAAAATGTCGCCAAACCATCCATAGAGATAGCATTATTCATACGATATTTTGTACACCAATTTATTTGGAGCAAATGATATCATGTCGCCTAGCAGCGGATTTAAATCTAATGTGTTTATGCGGCAGACGATTTTTATTAAATTATTTCCGATTTGAATAATGATATAAAAATAAATTTCTTTGCCATTGCAATTGTGACCGGATAATATCAATTGCGGTCTTTAAGTTTAAACGTTATCATTATTGATATTTTCGGGGATTATTGATTTATAGATTATTGATATTTGAAAGTTGTTATGCCATTGTTTTATTGCGACAAAAATTGTTGAAACTAATATATTGTATGTTGTGCGAGTGATCTTCTGCAAATGCAAGGATATATCTTCTAATCTACGAGAATATAAGTAGTACAGGTATATTGGCACGTATTTTGACATATATTGGAATCAAGTACGGTCTTCTGGAATAAAGATTACGGGGATTATTGATATTTGCCATTTATTACGTCATCTGTTTTATTTTGGCAAATATTTTTAGGACTAATAATGTAATACGGGTAATCTTCTGCTAACACTCGGACATATCGTCTAATCTACGACATCATAAGTAGTATGGGTCTATTTCTTCCCGTATAATTTTGGCACTTTCCTATTGGCATATATTGGAATCAATTACTGCCTTCAGATTTAAAGATTACGGGTTTATTGATATTTTCAATTTATACTTGTAATCTACTAATATAGGTTATATCTTCTAATATTCGCGTATATAAGTAGTACGGGTCCCATACAATTTGAACGCTTTTATTTTGCATATATTGATTCAATTCCATATTTTTTTGTAAATTTGCTTACAAAAAGAGTTAATATGTTTTATTCTTTAGATCTGCCCGTGAATATGATTTTGTATAGCGAGAACAGAGATTCTTAAACTTCTTTTTAGGTGCATTAAATTAAATATTTTATCAGAATATTTGATTAAAAATATCATTTAGTATACTATATAAATTTGCACATGATTGTGAATTTCAAGTATCTTTATATTATATACTGTGTACGAAGAACGGGTATGCTGCTAATATAAAATATATTTGACTAATCCCAAATCGCCTACTTAAACCGGTACAATATTATCTTTTGCGATTTATATTGTTGATATCTTTGTAGTATATTGTCTATACATTGCATCTGTGTAATTCTGTATAATTGTCTGTATTTGTATTGTCTGTACCTTTGTAGCGATCACATTTTATGATAATTATTAATTTTCTACAATGTATAGTACAGGGTGTACCTCTAAATATAGAAATGGGAAAGGCATTTAGTGAAAAAAAAATAGTTACAAATATCGTCACGAGATGGCGCATTACTGTAAAACTACCACACATACAAATTGTTGCAAGAACGCCACTTATCAGCTGTGACGTATAAAAGGGTAAACAGTTACGGAAGAATTGCTTTCAGATTCTTTGCCACTCAAAATGACTTTGAGCTTACAAGATCGTGCTTTATTAGTAAAACTATTTTATAAAAACGCCGATTCCGCATCATAAGCTTTGCAGAAATTTCGAGTTTGAAGGGGCTTCGAATAGGTCCAAGCACTTCTAAGTGATCCGAAAAATGATAAAGAAATTCGAAGCAACAGGGTCGTTGGCTGTTCGTTCTGGAAGAGGAAGAATGGATGGTTATCATATCGAACATGGGTTGCTGTAATTAGAAGTCAATATTGTATCTAAATGTATAATTGTTTAATAAAATAGAAATAAGCCCTCTAGTGGTAATATTTTAAACTAATTTTTTTTTCGCTAAATATCTTTCCCATCCCTCTATTAAGGAGTACACAAAGTTTCATAATATTCTGATGAATTGCTACGGCTGTATGCAGCACTGAGTAAGCGAACTTTAATTACGTATACCCCATATATTTAAAGAAAAAATACAGGGGATTAGATGTGTCATTTGGACAAAAAATGGATTTTATGAATAGGCTAGCCTAATTGTATAAACTACTTATTTTATTTTTTACATACTCCGCAACACCACATCGTCTTTTGATTTTCATCTATTCATAGCTAGATATTATATGACGTCTGGCTGTCATAAACAGTCATTATTGAAATGCACGATGAAAAGAAGAGATACAGATGCTTATAAAAACATTCCATTGCTCAAATCCCGTATTTGTGTCATCAGTGAAAACCAATGAAAGAGAATATATAGTAACAATTTAAGGAAACATTTTTTATTTACACTTTTCAGTAATATAAAATATATCTGACTAATGTCAAATCGTCTACTGAAACTGGTGCAATATTATATTTCGTGATTTGTGTTGTTTGTAATCTTTGTAGAGCGTATTCTTTAGGATAATTATCAATTCGATAGAATGCATAGTATATCCAAAGAAAAATTACAGGAGTTTTGATGTGTCAATTGGCATACATAGGCATTTTATAAATAGTCTAACTGTATAAAATATTTCATATAAGCCCTTTCTTACTGCATATCTTAAAATGCCTTATCGTCCTTCAGACTCAAAATTCATTTATTTCGCCTATTCATAGTCGAATATTTCATGACGTCTGGCTGTCACGAGCAAGCATCACTGAAATGTACTATGGAAAAAGATGCAGGTGCCTTTAAATGCAGTCCATTACTCAGACCCCATGTTTGTGTCATCAGTGCAAATCAGTAAAAGAAAATAAAAATTGGGGGGATTTTTTTATATATGCTTCGAGAATACCCAATATATCTGACTAATTTACAAATCGATTACTTAAAATTGTACAATATATATTGTTTTTCGTGATTTGTAATGCAATATCTTTGCACAGTGCATTTTTTACGATAATTATTAATTTTCTTCGATGTATAGAATCTCCAAAGGAAATGTATAAGGATTTATAAGAGTCAACTGGACTAATATCTTTTGTAAAAAAGTAATAATATAATACATTTCTTTCACGCCTTTACTTATTGCACACTACGCAATCCCTTATCGTTGTTTATATCCATATTTCATTTATTTTGTCTATTCAGTGGGATATTTCATGACGTCTGGCTGCCACGAGCGATCATCATAAAAGTGTACGATAAAAAGAAGATGCAGATCATTTAAAAACATTCCATTACTCAAAGCCCATGTTTATGTCATTAATGAAACCATTGAAAAAAGTCATTGTAACTATTAATGGAGAAAATTTTTTATTTCCTATATATCCAACTAATCACAACTCATTTAGCAGTGGCAAAATATTACCTTCCGCTATTTGTAATGTTATATCTTTATGGAAAACGCTTTTGATATATTTATTATTTTTCTACAATGTATAGTATATCTAAAGAGAAAGTAAATATGCTGCGTACATAGAAAAATATCGAAAGACAGCATAGTACTTTACTACCGATTTAACATTGATTTTTAACACTTTATAACAAAGTTAAAAAGTGTTTATGACTTTCATTCTGTCTGTCTGTCCGTCCGTTGGCACGATAACTGCCGTAAAAATGACTTAATCATAATGAAATTTTAGTATGTTATTCAGACGGTCTGTAGGATCTATGGGAATATAAATGAATAATATTACCCAATTAGTTTTGGATTGAACCCGGGTTGAAAAAATGAAATACATTGAGCCCCTTGGGACCTAATTTTTCAAACGTTTTTTAATCGGATTTAAAATTCACTAATTGCTTCGAAACTTTTAGGTAATATTCAAATTGTTCCATAAAATATATGTAAAAAAAATCAGCGAAAAATATTCAGTAGTTTTTTAAATAAAAATTAAAATAATAACAACACATCTCATATGAAGCGATCACGTGACCATGATATGAAAAGATCACGTGACCCACTTCAAATTGATGTATGGTATCCATCTTGTCTCAAAATCGTGATTTTTAAAGTTCTTTTTAATTCATATTGAGTGTTGTATCCGTCCTAAAACCACTTTATTTTTGCTTAAATTCTGTGCATCTACATAGTGAAACAACGCAATTACAATATATTTGAGTTTAAATGCTCATCCACATTTGATTATTTCTACAACGAAGCTTATTTTTCACCTATGTAAAATGTAAACAGCAAAATATGTAGAATGAGTTGTATTAGAATTGATGTATTTCTTTAACACAAAATCATTTAGTTCATGGAGTCTGCATAGCTGATATGGATGAAATATTTACTGATTTTTCTAAGAGAAGGACGATTTTTTTGATGAAGTTTTACGCATAGAGTTTAATTACTTATAGCTCTATGGTCTTAATTTTTAAATAAAATAAATTATTATAGTACTGTGATGAATGACATGAATGGGAAATTATTTATGAATGAAATTCTGCTTTTTTATAGAGAGCCAGGCGTGTTATTTTTTCAATGACGTCATTTGAATGAATTTCAGTTGTTTTCAATGAAGCTTTCAAATATAATACATTATCGTAGTATTATGATAATTCTAAAATTATTATCGAGGAATGTGTGCCGATTTATTAATTTTGTTGATTAAAATTAATATTGTCAAAAAATGCATTTTACATTAAATTAATTATTTATTAGTATATTAATTATACATGTAATCTGTTCTAAAACTTACTGCTGTGTACATTGCGTTGGTGGCCGCAAAACCCACCTATTTCTGTGTTTAACGGGATACTAAGTTAACAAACTAAAAATTAAGGTTAATAGTAAAGGAACAAACATTTATTTATCACATACTCAATTTACACTCTTTAGTTTTACAAATTAAATAAATATCACAATAGAGGAATACATCTCAATGGTAGTTCGGGGGGTGTAATGCCAGATGAATTGATATTTGGTTGGAGCACGTGGTGGGATGCATTAATTAGCTTTTCCTTAAAAACACAAATTTAGACAAATAGGTTATCCTCATATAGTTTAATTGTACGGTACCTGATCTTCTTTCATATAACTTGGGTAACACCGATGCTTTGTCACACTTTACACTTGCAATACCAGATGAACATGAGCTCTCCTTCGAATTCCTATATCAGAGACGCGCACACAACTCTTAACTCTGCTACCGTCGCTTCTTCTTGACTAGTCTAACTCCAACAGCCTGCCTTGACCAATTCTGACCCCCACTTCGAGCAACTCTCACTTATATCCCTTTTTCGGTCGGCGGTCCACGTGCTGAAATGTAGAGCTGAGAGCTAATCCGTAGACATGGCGTCGCCGTCTCGGTTGCCGCCAAACGGCTTAGTGTGGTATGTAAACATGGGCGTGGTATGTAAGATATGGGGCCACCTGTATATTATCGCCCATCTGCTTAGCGTGGGGATAATCCGCCCGCATTCCTGGTTCCATTATTTTTTAATCCTTCCAAATATTTATTACTTTACATTTCTGGCATTACATTCTCACCCCCCCCGCGAAAAAAAGACCAAAAGTTACTCTCCCACAGTTTCACCCCAGTGGTAAGAAATTAAGTTCACAATGGTTCCTCGTAAACACATAAGTTCATCCATCGTGAGAAAGGCTGAGTTCCACTTTTTAGCCTCGTACAACTCATAGCTTTGATAGTTCTTTGTAGTTTCTTGATAGTTCCCTGTCAAGTTAGTCCATTATTCATAATTGACATAATGTACCATAAATTACATGAGGATTACCAACATTCACATTATTATTAAATTGTAAATTTTGATATATATTATTTGCAATGCATAATTTTCATTTCTCCTTTTACATAATTATTTACATACGACATATCATTACATAACAGCATTCATTACTTTATTATTATTATACATTTTCTTGTTATCATTTCATTTTGTAACATATTGTAGTATTGCAACTATCAACTTCCGATTCTTGGTTATGGTTGAATTCCATACCACCATATTATTTATAAATTACTTTGTTATTTCACTTTTTTTTTTTTTTTTTTTTTTTTGAACTTGCCATATATATGTAATGTCAGAAATACATAACATACTTTTTGAAATATACTTATATCCTCAATTTAAAACATAAAAACATATACATATACACTCATTTATCACTTTCTATTTATGACATTAATTACAAACTTTTTACATATTTTTCATATTCTTTGTTTTATGAAATTACTATTTACAACAATTCGAGGGCGAAAATTATACCCTCTGGCATTATAACAAACCTCATCATCATTTCTATTATTTTCACAGTTTAATTGCTTTTCTTTAGTGACCTTCCCTTCCTTAATTTGACTTTGATCATTATTTCTAATCACTTTCTCATTTTGATTTTTTTCTTTGTCCTGTGTGTGTGTGTGGTTTGATTCGCTTTCGTCACTATCTTTCAAATATTGTTTTCGCTCCGCTGCCATGTATAGTTTATTTATGTGCACTTTATAAGTTTTATTTTCATCACTTTTAAGACATATTATAACATTATTATTTCGGACTAATTTCGTAATTCTAAATGGTCCATCATATCGATCCTCTAATACCCTTGGTTTTAGGAACTTTTTTAGGTACACTGTCGCTCCTATAAATATATCGTTTTTTCTCACTATTTTATATTTCTTTATTTGTTTGTCATTTATCAGCTTTTGTTGTTCCGATGCGTCTTTCACGACTTCATCTATATTTTTTAAATGCTGTGCCACATAATTTTTATAATTATTTACATCACTATACATTATATCTATTTCTTCTTTACTTGGTATGTTTGTTTGTTTAATATTTTCAAATGGCAATGATAAATCTCTAAGATAGAACAGGAATGAAGGCTCAAATCCTGTATTACTGTTAATAGTGTTATTCACATAAAACTTAAACCATTTTAAAGATTCATCCCATTCAAACGTAGTCTTTGACAAACACATTATACATTGTTTCATGTCTCTGTGTATTCTTTCACAACGACCTAAAGAACTTGGGAAATAAACCGAACTGTATCGCCTTTCAATATTTAATGCATTTGTAAAATCTATGTATTCTTTACTTTTAAAAATTTGAGCATTATCGCTTTGAATAATAATTGGAACTCCATAAGTTGTCACGAAGTTTGTTAGCTTATTCACTATTGTTTTAGCAGTAATGTCTCTGACTGCATAGGCCTCAAAGTATCGTGAAAACATGTCTACAATTGTAATTACAAAATTATTTCCTCCATTACTGCGCGGTAGTTTTCCTACGCAATCCAGTTGTAAATATATTCCTGGTTTTAATATTTCTGGCATAGCCTGAAGTCTGGCTGGTGGTATATTTTTGTGTTTTACTAATAAGCATTGATTACAAGACTTACAAAAATTTTCCACGTCTTGGAAAGCCCCTATCCAAAAATATTTTCTTGAAAGTAATTGGTATGTCTTTTTTACTCCGAAATGAGGGAAATGTGCTATCTCTATTATCTTTCCCTTTAGCGAGTGCGGTATTACAATCTTATTCTCATTTATTTTCCTATACGTTTGTCTTTTATTTTCCTTCTTTACCATTAACAGTTTATTTTGGCTATCAATATAGTATACCTTGTTATTGTGATATCGGTTTCTTCCTTTTTGTAATTCCTCTCTAATTTTACTTAATTTTTCATCTACCATTTGTTGCTCTAATATTTTCTCCACATTTATCTCATCATTTTTAATTAAAGTATTTACATATTTGATTTGGTTATCATTGTCAAATACATATCTCGAGCAATAATCACTTGCGTTATTTTCACCTTTTTGATATTTGTATTTAAAATCATACTGACTTATGTCAATTAGCCACCTCGATATGATATTTGGCATTTTATCTAATTTTATGTGGTACATAAGGGATTTTGCGTCACTCAGCAAGGTGAAACTCCTTCCGAACAGATATTCTCTGAAGTGTTGTAAGGATGCGTGTATAGCTAGCAATTCTAGCTTTATTGCAGGATAACGCTTCTCTGCCGGGTTCACAGGTCTTGAATAAAATTCGATAACATGATCGACTCCATTTACCCTTTGCATCAAAATACTACTAATTCCCTTACCTGAGCCATCCGTAGTTAAGACAAACGGGTTTACTTCATCAGGCTGTCTTACAACTGGTTCTTTAAAAATTGCATTTTTTAATTTTTCAAAAGCTTTTCTACATTCATTATTCCACTCGAACCTAACATTCTTTTTTGTCAAACTTACCAACGGTTCTGCAATTTGTGCATAATTTTTTATCAGACCTCTAAAATAGTTTGTTGTCCCAAGAAAGCTTTTTACTTGTTTAACCGTTTGGGGTTGTTTGAAATTTTGCACAGTTTTTTATTGATGGGCTTATACCATTCGCATTTACTTTATATCCTAAAAATTCAATTTGCGATTTGCATATCTGTAACTTCGCCGGGTCGAGTGTTAAATTATTTTCTTTCAATCTTTGGAAAACAATTTTGATTTTCTCTAACATTTCGTCGTTATTTTGTGCGCATATGACTAAGTCATCTAAGTAAAAGTATATTTTTAACTCTGATAGATCTCCTAACACTTTGTTCATTAAAAGTTGAAAATATGCTCCTGAGTTTTTAAGACCAAACGGAATTCTTTTAGGATTAAAATTTCCCATAAAAGTTGTGAACGTTAAGGCCTTTCTATCTTGTTTTCTTAGTTCGATCTGAAAAAACGCCGCCTTCAAATCCATAACTGTATAAATTTTACTACCAGCGATATTTTGTAATATATCCTTCACCTTTGGTAAGTTTATTGGCAAAAGTGGTAAATACGCGTTTATGGCCCTATAATCAATAGCAAGTCTATATTTAGGTTCTTCATTTGGTTTACTTGGTTTCTTTACAAGAATAATGGGACTAGCGTACGTGCTTTGTGAACTTTCAATAATGTCATTTTCCAATAATTCCCTAATTTCTTTTTGCGCAATTTCTCGTACTGCTCTCGGAATTGGGTATGGTCGACTCTGAATAGGATAATTGTGCATAAGTTCGATTTTCGGTACTATTGCTGATGTTTTACCTAGGGTAGCATATGACTTTGAAAAAACCTCTGTATTGGTCATCATTAATGCAATAACTTTATTTCTATCTTCCTTATTTAAGTGCTGTACTTGAAAATCGTCTGGAGATATTTCTTTCTTTCTTAATTCCCGAATTTGTTGGTAATCTGTTTTATTTAAATTTTGAATATTATTAATTTCCAACGTGGGTTTACTGCTTTTATTTTTGTATCAACAATTTCGATTTGTTCTGTTATTATACCCACATTCATATTTTTATTAAGTGTAATTTGGCAATTTTTTTCATTGTATAACAACATTCTAATCTTATTTTTATTTTCTATACTTTGGATCGCTTCCTCCGTGATTAATGTTCTTGCCATTTTTATTGGAGAAAATAAAACATCCTGTCCCTCATTTAATTCCTGTGACAAAATCAATTGGACTATTTCTGACTCCCCTGGCTTTAATGTTATTTTTCTTTTCAATTTAGCGAAAATCTGCTTTTCCTCTTTCTTTTTAACATTCTTATTCTTATTACTTTCATTAGAACTTGGTAACCATTTTTCATCATTTACATTATCGCGAGTGCTACAATTTTGCATATTAGCGTTTTTTCTATCGTTATCGCTTTCATTTTCCTCGCTTATTCTACCTTCATTCTCATTATTGAATTCATTACAACAATTATTTATTTCCTCATATTCGTCGTCATCATTATCATCGCTTATTCCATCTTCATTCTCATTATTGGATTCATTATAACAACTATTTATTTCCTCATATTCGTCGTCATCAGTATTATATTTTTCATAATTACTATTATATCTATTTTCATCGCGAATTCCCTGGCTTTGTGGTTTTTGTTTTGAATTCTGTATTGGGTTTGTATTTTCACTTTTATACAATTTAATCGCAGTATTCCCAAATTGTACTTCGTTATCTTTTGTATTTAAAATTGCTTTATGTGAGGATAAAAAGTCGTAGCCTAAAAGCATTTTATATTGCCCCTGAAAGTTCTGTTTTGTCACGAAAAAATAATTTTTGCATGCCTTTTCCCCAATTCTAAATGAAAATTGAATGCAATTTAAAAATTCTATATTTTCTTTAGTAAACGTCTGAAGTATTACTCTTCTGGTTATGTATTTTATTTTTACATTTCTATTCTGTTTTAGTTTTTGAAATGTTTCCAAATCTATAATACTAACTTGAGCCCCACTATCAATTACACTTATTATTTTTATTCCTTTGCAATCTATTTCTACCATCGGTAATTGTGGGCTAGATACGTTTTCACATTCGCTTGAAAGGATACTTTTGGTATCATATTTTGCTTTATCATTATTTTCATAATATTGTCCTCTCTCCAAATTTGTATAGTTTTGCCAGTCATCTCCATTTTTGTTATTTCTATATGTTTGTGAACCGAATTTATTTATTTCTCTGGAATTTGTACGATTCATTCCTTGGTCCCAAATTCCAGCTCTTAGTTTAAATTACTATTATTATTGTTTCTCTCATATGTGTTTGATCTTATATTTCTTCCGTTGCGCCCCCTAAAATTTCCTCTTATACTTTGCCTCTCTCTATTTTCTACGTTGGTTTCTAATTGATCGTAATAATTTCTTTGATCATTATTATTTCCTTGATATTCCCTATTATTTCTATTATATCCTCCTCGTTCAAAATTTCTGCGATTTTCGTTTCTGTTTCCTCTGATATAATTTGTTTGCTCCAACCCATATTGCTGATAATTCATTCGTTTGGGATTCCTTGCAAATGCAGTATTACACTCATTGTACCAGCAATCTGAGAAATAATGTCCATTTTTTCCGCACCCTATGCAAAAAACAGCTCGTTCCATGGATTGATTTGGTATATTTTGCAATTTTAATTTATTAATTTCTAAAGTCAAATCTTGAACCTGTGTTGTAAGTAACATTTCTTTCAGTTCGTTATGTGATTCTTCTGGAGTCCTATCATTAAGAATTATTTCAAACAGTTCGGCATCTTTTATGGCATCTTCAAACCGCTGCGGATCTTTTTTCTTCACTTCAATTGCCAAATCAGGGCGTAATGCGCTAATGAATTTTCCCAACATTATTTTATTGGTTATTTTCTCTACCTCTCCATCTGTTGTATCCTTAAGCTTCAAAAATTTACGCGCTGCGTTTTTTATTTTTAGCACAAGCTCGTCCACTGACATATCAGGCGTTTGTTTTATTTTATTGAAAGTGTCCTGTTCTTGCGTTATCGTTATTCTGTTTGAAAATTTATTTATTAGTAATATTTTTATTTTATCAAACTCCTTTTCGTTTTGTAATTCAGGGTTTTGAATTAAAAACTGCATAGCCTTATCTTTTAATCTGGTTTTAATGATAGCCACTTTATGCTCTTCCTTCCAACTTGCTAACTCCGCTAATTCATCAAATTGTTTTATAAAGAAATTTATATCTTCCTCCTTACTCCCACTAAATAATGGCAGGATCTGCATTACTGGAATATCCATATTTTTATTTTTTCTATCCAATTTACTATAATTTTTATTTGATATTTTTGAATCTTCTTTCAAACTTGAACTCCTTGTTATAATTGAACTTTTCACCACTTTTTTAACTGGTCCCATTCCTATATCCCATTTTTCTAATTATACCTTTGATCTCATTTAAAAGAACCATTTTTTCCATTTCATTGATAAAACTTTACATAATCATACATATAACATAAGGAGAAATGAGAATTGTGCACAATATTTTCACAATCATCTATGTCGCCACCAGTTGTCCAACCTTATCAATATTTATTTTTTATTATTATTATTCCTTTTATTTTTATTAATTTCATAAATCCTTATTTTATTCCCGTTACTGCTAAAGTCACGGCACCAAATGTGCCGATTTATTAATTTTGTTGATTAAAATTAATATTGTCAAAAAATGCATTTTACATTAAATTAATTATTTATTAGTATATTAATTATACATGTAATCTGTTCTAAAACTTACTGCTGTGTACATTGCGTTGGTGGCCGCAAAACCCACCTATTTCTGTGTTTAACGGGATACTAAGTTAACAAACTAAAAATTAAGGTTAATAGTAAAGGAACAAACATTTATTTATCACATACTCAATTTACACTCTTTAGTTTTACAAATTAAATAAATATCACAATAGAGGAATACATCTCAATGGTAGTTCGGGGGGTGTAATGCCAGATGAATTGATATTTGGTTGGAGCACGTGGTGGGATGCATTAATTAGCTTTTCCTTAAAAACACAAATTTAGACAAATAGGTTATCCTCATATAGTTTAATTGTACGGTACCTGATCTTCTTTCATATAACTTGGGTAACACCGATGCTTTGTCACACTTTACACTTGCAATACCAGATGAACATGAGCTCTCCTTCGAATTCCTATATCAGAGACGCGCACACAACTCTTAACTCTGCTACCGTCGCTTCTTCTTGACTAGTCTAACTCCAACAGCCTGCCTTGACCAATTCTGACCCCCACTTCGAGCAACTCTCACTTATATCCCTTTTTCGGTCGGCGGTCCACGTGCTGAAATGTAGAGCTGAGAGCTAATCCGTAGACATGGCGTCGCCGTCTCGGTTGCCGCCAAACGGCTTAGTGTGGTATGTAAACATGGGCGTGGTATGTAAGATATGGGGCCACCTGTATATTATCGCCCATCTGCTTAGCGTGGGGATAATCCGCCCGCATTCCTGGTTCCATTATTTTTTAATCCTTCCAAATATTTATTACTTTACATTTCTGGCATTACAGAATGTATCACATTTTAGAGATGTTTAAACCAGGCAATTTATATTTCAATGCCGTCATTTGAATGAAGTTCATTTTTTTCGATGAAGGTTTAAGTTTTCAAATATAATAAATTAATGTAGTATTGTGATAAATTTTAAAATATTAACGAGGAATGTATTGAATTTTAGACATGTTTAAATAAAATTGCATTGATGTTGGAAAGTGTTTCATAAACAATGCTTTAAGCATGGTTGATCTTTCTTGTTCTTTCTATCTCCTTTACTATGTTAATGTGTATATTGTCTCTCAAAATAACAAGTGAAATATATATTTATTTGTATATCTGTTTTATTTTTCATCTTAAAGTCATTTCTTTTTTTAATTAAAAAAATAAAGAAAGAAGTGAAATACTTCGAGAACGAATTATTAATACTAGAAATGTAATTTGCAATGTAATTTGCATATAATATAATTTTTATTAAATGTTCTGTAAAATTTTTAATTTTTCTTATGATAATATCATATTTAATTATATTGTTGTCTACAGAAAAATTATAGTCATATGTCTTAACTCATAACTCAACTAGGTTAATATTTACCGTTTTATAATATTTTTATATAGCGGTAAATGAAGATTTTAGTAAACCAAAATAGATAAATATGCTCAATCTCGCGTTTTTTTAGACCTATTGTTACTTTTACTTCATTTATTGAAAATAAAATGTTTAAAATGTTGGCAATGAACACATGCCCTAAAGATGGTAAAGTATTCTAGTCATATTGGGAAACTAACTTATTGCTTGTCAGTTATCCAGTTTACGCTCTTAACTGTTGAGCCACTGCCCCAATTTTCTTTTCACAATCTTTTATTTAACTTAATCTGCTGTTTATCAGTGGGATTTAAATCTTTACTTCCTTACTTTATCAGGTTGTATTAATCATAGTAACATGGAAGTTGTTATTCTGTTAACTTTTGTGGTACATTTTACTACTTTGAATTTTGAACCTTTTTGGGCTAGCACATCTTGAACCAGCCATAAGAATGTATTCGTTTATGTGGAATAACTTGATAACCGGAACAGCTAGAAAGTTCAAATTTGGCACGCCGTTGTCTTTTATACATTTAAGTTACTTTGATTTTAATAAATACGCATTACATGCATTTAATTTTCATACAAATAATAAAAGGTATACTTAAAAAAACTGTTTTCTTGCTTTTACCTGTTTATATATTTAAAAGACGCTTTTACTTGTTTATATATTGCTGTAACTCATTCATATATTGGTGTAACTCATCTATATTGCTTTAACTTGTTTATATATTGCTTTAACTTATTTATATATTGCTTTAACATATTTATATATTGCTTTAACTTATTTATATATTGCTGTAACTTATTTATATATTGCTTTAACTTATTTATATATTGCTTTTAATTGTTTATACATTTAAATTCTCTTGCTTGTCATTCATCGGTCGTAAATTCTGATCTATAAGACTACGTGCGTCATTTCCGGTCTCTTATATATACTGGGATAGTATCATATTTGAAGTAACTCTCCACACACTAATTAACCTATCGAGGTGAGCTGTTTTCGTGTGCTATTGTAAAGAATTAAGATTATTGTAAAGAATTAATAGCACTGATCTTCTACGGATCTGTTAAATCTTAGCTTCTGTGTTGATCATATTTGCTTCTATCTTTCAAGTAAGATGAAAATACACTTAAAGTGTAGAACAATATTTTAATGAATTTGCAGTGATGCTAAAGTCGCAGATCGGACTTGTTATAACGTTGATTTCAGAATATATTTTTTGCTTGTAATAAAATATGTAAAACCTAATTAATATATTCATTTAGAAAATTATATTTGTTATATATTAAGAGGGGACATCACTCCTTACAGGTAAATTTCACTAACTTTTCACTCCAAGTGTAAACATTTTTTCCGCTGCGGAATAAATACCCCACCTCTTGTAGTTCCAGTATTGCTCATTGTAGAGAAAATTTAAAGATACCATTCGATTAGGAATAACGTCGTATTACGCCTGAGTAACAAGCGGTACGAATGCTCTCGCCAAACGATCTCATGAAGCATCAGCGAGTAGGGATCGGAGTCCCCAGTTACTCAAACAGAAACGCAAAATCGATATACCACAACAAAATGAATTCCAACATGTCTATATTATTATTAATTCCCCAATATGCACAGTATAATGTATAAGGAAAACATTTTGACGAGATCGAAAAATTCGAGTTTTCGACTGATAATTGCATTTTAAGCATCCCTGAACATGAACCGATTGATTTAGAGGTGATGTGTGCTTGTGATTAAAAATTACATAAAATGAAAAAAAAATGTATCCTCAAATAGGTTTAATTTCCGTATGCGATATTATGCATCATATCTGTTAACATCACTCTCGTTAATCGAGTTTGTTTCATTCACAAGATATATTTTCGAAACAGTTTTATATTTTGACTCCAAAGAATTTGCCAAGTCATTCATTTTAACGGATATTCAATAAACGTAAATTGCACTTTGAGGAGGATTTTGCTCGTCAGCATATAAATAACTCCTTCTGTTTGGACTTATAAATCGTCAAATGTGTTCAATTTTAATTTGTGCGATGTCAATTTAAAGCAATAAACATTGTCTTGTGGATCTTGTACACCACTGTGTTCTACCACTGCTTTAAGAAGTAAAGACAAATCAGTAAAGCAGTATGCAAGGAAAGTCAAGTGTTGGCCACATCAGTTTTCTCTTCATACCATTGAGCATAATACATTTATTAATACTTTTATCTTACTACAAGAATTCCCCTAACATATTTGCTGCAAATTCTATTTTAAAGTGTAAAGAAATGGTCTGGAAAAAGGCTTAATTTCTCTCAATTTAACAAAGTGCATGTATTTTGTCTTAATTATCGCTCTAACAGCATAATGCTGCTATTACTTTACACCTCTGGTCTGTGAAACAACTGGTAGTTTCAGCGGAAAAGAATATTCGGTATACGAGTGTTTTTCATGTTAATGGCTAACTGTATTCGAGGATAATTAGCGCATAAAATTTCATTAATGCAGCGGAGTTGTTAATTGCCTCTCCAGTTGCATGTTAAAGGTAACATTGATCATTAATTATTTTTAAATAACACTCTATATAAAAAGAGAGAAATGTTTGTGGAACGTTATACAATTACTCTCATGTTCAGTCGATGTTTCAGAAAAGGGTGAACTATGATTAATCGGACAAAATTTCAATCGCCATGGAGTGGTACATATTTAATATCCAGCGCTCCAATCCGGCAATCGACAACAAATATCCGTACAAACGAGATTTTTACTTTCCTTATATACATAATGTATAAGAAAAGTATTGTGACGGGGTCGAAAATTCGAATTCGAGTTTTCGACGGGAGAGCACGTTTCAAGCATCCTTGATCACGAATCCAACATTTTTGAAGTGATGTCTGCGTGTGTGTGTGTGTGTGAAAATATATGTGTGTGTGTGTGTGTCAGTGAGACTGTGGAGACGATAACTGACGAACGAATGGACCGATTCGAACAAAATTTGGTACAAAAATCACAATCCGTAAACACTGGAAGCCTATTGTTTTTATACGCAATCGAATATTCAGAACCCCCCTAAATTTTTGCGTGAAATTTTGAAAAAATCGTCAAAAAATCAAAACCGCTAATAAAGTTACGCAAATAGACATTTCTTATGTAATTTTTCATTAGAAAACGATTGACATAAATTTTAGAACGCTAACATGAACCGTTCTCGAGATATTGCATATTTTTCAAAAAAATTATCAAAAAGTTATATAAAATAAAAAAAAATATTTCCTTTTGAGAAACATGTTCACTTTTCATATGTAATACCATACGATACATTGGGTGACATCATTCTCGTGGATTTAGCTCGTTCCATTCATGAAAAAAGATACTTTGAGTAATACTTTTGTATTTGAACGCCAATAGTCATTTATCTGCTGTAGGAATAACTTATTTCTTCGTCCATAACGCTTGGCGAGATTTTGACGACGAAATTGGCGTAATGTTGCCAACTTGGCGGCATTTTGAAATGTTGCCAAATTAACGAAAATCTCGCCAAATGGATAAAAATGTCGCTAAATCAATGAAAATGACAACTAATTGTCGAAAATTCAATATCTTGGAAAGAATATAAGTATCTACTATAAGAAAAACCTATTTTTTTATTGTAAAAGTAGCAAATTTATTACATTATATAAGGAAAGTCATGTGTTGCCCACATCACATTTTTCAAACTAGATTGCACGGAATTCTGCTATTCTGTAAGATACAAATAACGGTTTTAATCAATATAAAAGCTAAAAGGTGCAAGGATTGGTATTTTTAAAATGGAATTTATGTTTTTGAAATATGTGAATTCTTCACACATGACATACATTTTAATGGATCGTTTCATCCATAGGGTTTCAAAAATAATAATATTTCCTTAATCACCTACATAACTTTGTAAAGAAAAGTCCATGAATATACAGGCTAAGTTTATCTCAGTAAAGTCACCAGGCCCGATCGAATAAAAGTGATTATAGCGCACCTAGCGGAGAATGTAAAAAGCCAGTATAAAGAAAGTTGCAGCAAAGTCAGCTAGGCAAAGAAACACATATATAAAGTTGTAGGCATTGTAATTAGCAGGGATTGATATCAATAATTGATGAAAGCGTAGGCGGAAGGCGAGAAATACCAATGATACTTAATAAGTTGCTAGTAGCGCTGCTACGCCACAATACTGTTCAAAGTTGCCGGACGATTTCCCAAGGTATTCGAGTGATTGAAATGACGTAATACTGGTTTGTGAGTTAAAAAGCAGTACGTACTGAACGGATTTTGCAAATTGGTGCACTCGTCAGGACTCTGGATGGCGCCCGATCGCGCTTTTTGTTCGATATCGAACTCCCAAATATACAGGCTGACTTATCAAGTATGTTGAAGCCCAGTAGAGTTGCTCCAAGTACATGTGTTACTATATATGTCTCCATACGAGCATGTCCTGTACAAGGTGTCCAATGATCCCGTCTACTATTTATAAGTCATTTATTACTTTCCTTATATACATAATGTATAAGGAAAGTACTGTGACGGGGTCGAAAATTCGAATTCGAGTTTTCGAGGGGAGAGCACGTTTCGAGCATCCCTGATCACGAATCAAACATTTTTGAAGTGATATCTGTGTGTGTGTGTGTGTGTGTGTGTGTGTGTGTGTGTGTGCGTGAGTGTGTGTGTGTGAAAGTATGTGTGTGTTAGTGGGTGTTTGGAGACGATAACTGACGAACGAATGGACAGATTCGAACCAAATTTGGTACAAAAATCACAATCTGTAAACACTGGAAGCCTATTGTTTTTATACGCAATCGAATGTTCAGAACCCCCCCTAAATTTTCGAATGAAATTTTGAAAAAATCGTCAAAAAATCAAAACCAATGTAAAAGTTACGCAAATAGACATTTCTTATGTAATTTTTCATTAGAAAACGATTGACATAAATTTTAGAACGCTAACATGAACCGTTCTCGAGATATTGCACATTTTTCAAAAAAATTATCAAAAAGTCCTATAAAATAGATAAAAAATTATTTCCTATTGAGAAACATGTTCACTTTTCATATATAATATCATGCGATAAATTGGGTGACATCTAGCTCGTTCCATTCATGAAAAAAGATACTTTGAGTAATACTTTTGCATTTGAACGCCAATTTATCTGCTGTAAGAACAACTTATTTCTTCGTCCATAACGCTTGGCGAGATTTTGGCGACGAAATTGGCGGAATGTCGCCAACTTGGTTACTTTTTGAAATGATGCCAAATTAACGAAAATCTCGCCAAATAGATAAAAATGACGCTAAATCAATGAAAATGACGACTAATTGTGGAAAATTCAATATCTAATAAGTTATATAATATATAAATATATAATAATAGTTATATAATATATGTCGAAAATTCAATATCTAATAAGTTATATATATATATATATATATATATAACTTATTTCTTCGTCCATAACGCTTGACGAGATTTTGGCGACGAAAATGGCGGAATCTCGCCAACTTGGCGACTTTTTAAAATGTTGCCAAATTAACGAAAATCTCGCCAAATGGATAAAAATGACGCTAAATCAATGAAAACGACGACTAATTGTCGAAAATTCAATATCTTGGAAAGGATATTAGTATCTACTAGAAGAAAAACCTATTTATTTTACTCTAAAAGTAGTAAATTCATTTCATTATATAAGGAAATTCATGTGTTGCCCACATCAGATTTTTTTCTTCTCTCTTCGTTTCTGAAAAAGCAAAATAATCGTAAACCTTTTCTAGAATGATTAGAGCAGTTTAGTGCAGAACACATATCAATAACTACTTCAATAACACTTCCTAAAGTGAAAATACAAACAGAGCTAACGCTAATGGACTACGTTTTCGGCTTCAGTGGCTTCAATATGTCTGACGAGTTTGCTCGTATGTATAGGATCTTTAGTCCGATCTGTGACGTATGACCTGTATGTTGTATTACCTTCCATATATGTTACGTTTTGTATATGGATTTTTCTTCTATCTGAATTTGTTGCTGTGTCCGTTATCCTAATGTTTTAAATTGTCCGTTAAAGACGCTGCAATCTCTTTTATTCGATCGGGCTGGGTCACATTACGATTGGTAAACATAATGTATCCAATCATGTCATGGGTCATTCCTTACAAATGGAGTTCTTAAGGAGTTTCCTAGGAACCCTGTATAGTGTAATAAATTTCGCATATTGCATTGTATGTTCTATGTATTGAGTCAGTGATCGGAATTTTCTTTACAATAATAAATTTGCTTTTGAAAAAATTGTTTATCAGTATTCCTTCCATTTTGCCATTGTACATTCCCTGCAAAACATTTTGCAATCTGTGCTCATATTTTCCGCTACTTTGTTGATAATTTCGGCAAACTATCAGTAAAGCCACAATTACAGGCGTTTGTGAAATTACCAGCTTCATTTTTGAAATATTAAGCTAATTATCGTCTGCTGAAACGTTATTTTTGTATATATATATATAAATAAAAATTGAAAGATTTTAATTGAAAATTACGCATAAACTACTGTATGTACAAAAAAACCCATCACTAGCATATCTGTTACAAATGAGTAACTATAGACCAAGACTAAGGATAAAGATAGAAGGTAATATATCACTACAATGGTAAAGGGGGATGAGAAGATATTAGGATACAAAATTCACAAGTAAAAGTATATAAATATAACTATAAATAAAAATAAAAATAAAACACGGCAAAAATGAGAAAAGGCAGTAATAATTAGCTCAAGATAAAAGATTAAGACATAGAGAACAATCAATTGAAACTACACAAAAATGGCGGTTAGTTCGAAATTGCATTATATATATATATATATATATATATATATATATATATATATATATTATCAAATCTATCAGGAACCTTACCCCCCATAAAGGGGAGCCCCCATAAATATGCAAATAACATTATTAAGATGCCGTTAGTTGTATTGTTCTAACTGATTTACTTTCAAGTATAAAATTTGCGTTTGAAAAGTATTTTTTGTAGACTATTAATATTTAAATTAATAATTAATTATAATTTATTTTTAAATTATTAGTAATTTAAATATATTAAGAATTAATAGTTACTAAAATTAATAAGTAATAATTAATTATTAATAATTTAAATTATTAATAATATTTAAATTATTATTATTAATATTTAAATTTTTTTTAATATTAGAACTATGCTCGATTTCCACATAATTCCGTAGTTTATACCACTCAATTTCAAAACGCCTGTTTTTAATAAAAGTCATCCTTCCCACTCTGTCTCAAGCGCAGAGAAAATTGTACACGCAATGCAGCAACGGCTATATAAAATAAGTCACTGCTTGCTTTTGCATCCGTATCTAGAGTATGAGATCACTGTTAAGACGGACACGACTCCACGTGATATCATGAATAGTTGAGAAAGACTTCTTGGTAGTTCAAAAGGTGATTCGAATAAAAATAAAAACTTTAATTGACCCATTAAAATTCTTAAAAATAATGTAAATAAGGTGAATGTCACACTGAAAACCCGCCTTCCCCTACGTGTCGATACTAATCGACTCATTTATTGTCAATTAGCGCATTGTCAATAGGTGCATTTGTCAAGACAGTTATTGAGACGCATGGCTATCTTCTCTGGACGCAAATGTTGTCAGCAAGATTCAGTTGAAGAGATACCAGTATAGAGTTTACTAAATCATGATGTTCTTGCCGCAAGTCAATGAAATCAATTTTTAAGCAGATTATCTAGCTCCATCTTCTTTAGCTGGAAAGTTAGCTTATCTCCTCAAACACTGATTGATACAGTCGTCAAGTTTTACATTTTGACGACTGACGGCGTTCATGTATGATTGCAACTTGAGCCATACTGCTCAGAATGGAAATGCAAACAGTGTTTGTGAATTTCGTTAATATTTGTCCAATCATGAATATCTTAATAAATAACTGTCTGCTCTGACACCAGATCAAAATGTCGATTTCATTGTTATTTCTGAGTTGTATGTGTCTCGTCAAACAATGCAATCTTTGATACATAACACAGTTTATTGTATCCTTTTTAGATCCTTGTACTATTGATATATACTTGCACCGTGTACTGGCACCGCGATTATATTTGAAAGGCAAGAAACGTAGTATGTATCATCTAGTAAAAATATTTTTATTATCGTATTAGAATTAAATTAACCGTGTTTTCCATGGATTAGATCAAATATATTTGTTCTAAAACAAATATCTCGCTGCCTTACATCTTGTGTCATATTTATTACCGTTCACAGGACGCAAACTAATGGGCACTTAAACGAGCTAAACCCTTTGGTTATTTTCTCTACGTGTGTAATAACGTAGAACTTTATATTAATGAATTGCTTATTTAGAGGCAATATTCTTCAAACGTCATACGCTGTAATTGCTCGTTTTAAGTATCATTACTAAGTAAACGCTCGCTGAAAATAATGCTTAAAGATCTTTCAATTAAATTAAGTGGATCTTACTTGTCTTCATTATTGGAGAAAGAAGAAAAATGCTCAATTATTTTGCGTATTGTACGAATACACAGATGACAAGTTAAAATGGAATGGGACATTGTTTGTTTGCGTTTTAAAACGAAATAAATAACATTAGAAAAACTATTTGCGTAAAATTATTATTATACTTTAAAGTTTTCACTTTCAATATGTTTGTACTTTCCTTATATACATAATGTATAAGGAAAGTATTATGATGGGGTCGAAAATTCGAATTCGAGTTTTCGACGGAAGAGCACGTTTCAAGCATCCCTGATCACGAATCAAACATTTTTGAAGTGATGTCTGTGAGTGTGTGTGTGTGTGTGTGGGTGTGAAAGTATGTGTGTGTGTGTGTGTCAGTGGGTCTGTGGAGACGATAACTGACGAACGAAAGGACCAATTTGAACCAAATTTGGTACAAAAGCCACTATCCGTAAACACTGGAAGCCTATTGTTTTTATACGGAATCGAATGTTCAGAACCCCCTAAATTTTCGAATGAAATTTTAAAAAAATCGTCAAAATATCAAAACCTCTAATAAAGTTACGCAAATAAACATTTATTATGTAATTTTTCATTAGAAAACGATTGACATAAATTTTAGAACGCTGACTCGAGCCGTTCTCGAGATATTGTACATTTTTCGAAAAAAATATCAAAAAGTCATATGAAATAAAAAAAATATTTCCTATTGATAAACATGTTCACTTTTCATATGTAATACCATACGATAAATTGGGTGACATCCTTCTCGTGGATCTAGCTCGTTCCATTCATGAAAAAAGATACTCTGAGTAACACTTTTGTATTTGAACGCCAATAATCATTTATCTGCTGTAAGAATAACTTATTTCTTAGTGCATAACGCTTGGCGAGATTTTGGCGACGAATTTGGCCAATTTGGCGACTTTTTGAAATGTGGCCAAATTAATGAAAATCTCGCCAAATTGTTAACAATGTCGTTAAATCAATGAAAATGACGACTAATTGTCGAAAATTCAATGTCTTGGAAAGACTATTAGTATCTACTATAGGAAAAATCTATTTTTAACTGTAAAAGTAGTAAATTAATTAAATTATATAAGGAAAGTCATGTGTTGCCCATATCAGATTTTTATACTCAGGTTCGCATTCCACTCAGATCAATACTTGATCTTATATTGGGTTTATTTTGTATATTTTTTAGGACAGATCTGATGAAATTGAAATTAAAAAATATATACGATTTACTTCAAATATTTATTATTTACTTCAAATATTTTATGAATAATTTCTTAAAGATGGCAACGTGTCCTTTCCGACAATTAAATGAGTCAACCAAAACTAGTTAATTTGCATTAATACTAATTCTGTCACGCGATTGTCTAAATTTCGTTTAATATCGTAATTGCTTACCACTATTGCTATATTATTGTTTTCAAAAATTTCTTTGTAGATTCAAGAGCATAATTTAATCAGGTAAATTAAAAGTGGGGTATTGGATTCTAAGTGATTTATATAAAGTTCAGATTTGTAACATTTATGGCTATACTAGATATTTCCAACTAATTTACGGAAAGGGCTAAATGCGTACCGATCGGCTAAATCTATTTACGCACATGATACATGTTATAAATATGCCCCAAACGTTGCAAATTAAAGTAAAATAATGGCGGGCATTCTGTAGTCTTGTTAGCATCTTAACGATCAGTTCGAATTGTTTAACCTAAACAATTTTGTGATAGTGTTATTACTTTCCGTATATACAATAATGTATAAGGAAAGTGTTTAGACGGGATCGAAAATTCGAATTCGAGTTTTCAACGGAAGAGCACGTTTCAAGCATCCCTAATCACGAATCGAACATTTTTGAAGTGATGTCTGTGTGTGTGTGAATGTATATTTGTGTGTGTGTGTGTGTGAAAGTATGTTTGTGTGTGTGTGTCAGTGAGTCTGTGGAGACAAAAACTGACGAACGAATGGACCGATTCGAACTAAATTTGGTACAAAAATTACAATCCGTAAACACTGGAAGCCTATTGTTTTTATACGCAATCGAATGTTCAGAACCCCCCTAAATTTTCGAGTGAAATTTTGTAAAAATCGTTAAAAAATCGAAACCTCTAATAAAATTACGCAAATAGATATTTCTTATGTAAGTTTTTACTAATAAATGACTGATATAAATTTTAGAACGCTACCATGAACCGTTTCCGAGATATTGCACATTTTTCAAAAAAATTATCAAAAAATCATATAAAATAAAAAAAAATATTTCCTATTGAGAAACATGTTCACTTTTCATATGTAATACTATGCGATAAATTTGATGACATCATTCTTGTGGACTTAGCTCGTTCCATTCATGGAAAATATACTTTGAGTAATACTTTTGTATTTGAGCGCCAATAGTTATTTAACTGCTGTAAGAATAACTGATTTCTCCGTTCATAACGCTTGACGAGATTTTGGCGACGAATTTTGTGGAATGTCGCCAACTTGGCAACTTTTTAAATGTTTCTAAATTAACGAAAAATTCGCCAAATGGATAAAAATGACGCTAAATCAATGAAAATGACGACTCATTTACGAAAATTCAATATCTTGGAAAGAATATAAATATCAGCTATAAAAATAATCTATTTTTTTTTTACTGTAAATGCAATTCATTGCATTATATACGGAAAGTCATGTGCTGCCCACATCAGATTTTTTTTTACTATCTATTAGTTAACAAAAATTGTAACCCTTTAACGAACATTCCGAATATATTAATCTAAACATTTTTTGTGGCGGTTTTATTTGTGCTATTAGTTAGTTAATTAAAACATTTTAATCACGTTGAACAAGTTTCTTGTCAACGTGCGTTAATAGGTTAACATAGAAATTTCGGTATGTGAAGCAATATTCCATATCCAATCTGGATGTGTTAACATTTCTCAACATGTTTAGATCGATCATTATAGTATTATTTTTCAATTCTTAGAATTAAATAATAACCAAAAAAGAATTTCGGTATATCAAGCGCAACTCAGTTACCATAAGAGAATTAAAAAACGTCAAAGAAAAAGACAAATCTGCTGTAACTATGTATAGATTAACATATCTCAAAAACGCTTGAGTGTACACCTATAGAGTTAATTAGAAAATTTATATATATATATATATATATATATATATATATATATATATATATATATATATATATATATATATATATATATATATATATATATATATATATATATATATATATATATATAGATATATATATATATTATATACATCTATTTTCTGTATCCATCCTTTCGTGAAGTATAACTGAAATAATATTAGAACAAAAATTGGTGATTCAAAAATTTATCTAACAAAATTCCGAGATTTTAAATTTTTCTTTCTCATAATATGTAATATAGCATAGAGAAAATATTGTTTTCACGAAAATTTTCGAATTCGTGATTTCGGTGGTAATATATGTTTTAAGAACTCATGAACACGTTTTGACTATTTTTGGAGGTCTGTCTGTGGTCGATTTTTTGTGTACGCGATAGCAGCCACAAATATTAATGGATTTTCACGAAACTTTACGTCGGGGTTTATATAAAAGAAATCTAGAACTAGACAGAATTTATTTAATTCGAGCGAAAATGTCGAAACTTTCAATTTTTTTACCTCTTTAACGCTTATGCTTTTAATACCTCCTCCCCCCCCATGCTCTGAAAGGCTGATTCTTTACAAACATAATATCGTCCACGTAATAAAACCTAACGTAGCCGAAATTTAGATTTCCATTTAGGAGCAGGAAAAACAAAATTTAAGATTCTTCAAAGTTTTTTTTCGAATCTTCCACACACCTTCCCGGTGTCGTAGAAGGCAGTTTACACACTGGCCTTTGCATAATTATAGTATCTATCGCATTAAAGAAAGTAGTATATATATGAACGCATGAGCGCACATATATTTTTAACACTAAAAACATGATTTCATAGCTTATTTTTATCTTTTTTTATATAAAAAAAAGGTCTCGATCCATTTTAATATTAAAAACATGATTTTATAGCTAAAAAAGGCCTTTTTTACATTTAAGCCAAATTTTAACAGAATGCGTGAAAAACCTCCAAATGAATGGAAGTCCTCTAAATTAAAGATCTTTTAGTTATAAAGCTCCAGATTCATTTATAAATATAGTATGATTTTGAAGATTTCTATCAAATTCATGACCCCCCTGCTGGGGGGGAAGGCATAAATTCTCATATTTTTAATAGAAAATGTTTAATTAAACAAAAATTAAAAAAAGTAGTATCTATACGCTTGTATGAGCACACATATACTTTTCACATTAAAAACATAATATTATAGCTTATTTTTATCTTTTTTATATATAAAAAAAAGGTCTCGATCCATTTTAATATTAAAAACATGATTTTATAGCTAAAAAAGACCTTTTTTACATTTAAACCAAATTTTAACATTTTTAGTTAAAAAAGCTAGACAATTTAAAATAAATGCGTGCCAAATGAATCCTCTATATATATTAAAGATCTTTTAGTTAAAAACATATTAAAATTAAAAAAGAATTATAAAAATGGATGATGGTCTATCCTATACCATCATCAGGGTTTCATACCTTTTAACTTAAAATATATGAATATTACCAAATCAAAGATATTGTCGGATGACTATACGACACTGAATTTGAGAATAATATAATAATAAAGAAGAAATATTAATAACACCAAATATATTAGAATTTATGAGATTTATAGATGAAAAAACACGTCCGGAAATTACGGACGTGTTTTATAGAAAGAAAAAAGGAAATTTTATAGAGTTTTTAGAAGAAAATAAAATAGATTATGAACATATAGATTATAAGAATGAAAAGGTTAAAAATTATAAATATATACTAAATGAAATAGGTGATAAAAGAAACATTCATTCAAAGAAATGGCTTTTAATGCCTATAAATAGTTTTAAAGAAGCTATAATGATGTTAAATAATAAAAAATCAAAAGAGGTTAGATTGTATTATCTTCAATTAGAAAAATTAAATAGGACTATGATAATTATAAAGAAGAATAAAATAATGAGAATAAATCAGATATTATAAATTATATAAAATCGAAAGATTATTAATTAAATTTAGGAAATTGGTTCTTTGATACATGGTTTCCTTTGAAAGATAAAAAAGAAATGATAATTACAAATAATATACTATATTTTATACATTATGGTGCAAATCCAGTGGGGGGAGACGCACCCCCACTGAAAACGAGATTAAAAATATAAAATTTAATATTTTATTAGTAATTAATAATTAAGCTTTCTCTAATTCATATTCGTATTTATCATCAATCACACCCGATTACTTAAATAAAAATCTAATGATTTACATACTTTTAATGATTATGTTATTGACAACTTAATAAATGAATCTGATGATTTTATATCAAAAGGATCTGGTTGGAGTCTTGAAGAAATTAAATTTTTGGATTTGAGAATATATAAGTATCAACCCTTGAGAGGATCAAGTTATATTGATTTACCTGAAAACATTAAATCTAAACTAGCTATAATAAATGTAAAAAATAAAGATAATAAATGTTTTATGTGGTCTATATTATCAGCAATTCATCCTGTAAAAAAAGATCCTCAAAGAGTGTCAAAATATGAACAATATAAAGATGAATTAAATTTCAAAGGTATTGATTTTCCTGTTTCATTAGACAATATTAAGAAATTTGAAAAACTAAATAATATATCTGTAAATGTTTATAGTTATGATGGTTCAATTTATCCACTTTGAATAACTAACAATAAATTAGAAAAACATGTAAACTTGTTTTATATGAAAGATGAAAAAAATGATCATTATTGTTGGATTAAAAATATGAATAGTTTGATCAGATCACAAATTACTAATAATCATCGTATATTTTTATGTGATAGATGTTTAAATCATTTTTATTCTGCATATAAACGAAATGCAGACAACGAAATGCAACTAAATGCATGCAGAAACGAAATGCAAACGAAATGCATGTTTTTTTATATGCATATTGAAAAAATCCCTTTCTAAAATTTTTTCATTAATAAATGGATATCGATTGGAATGCATTTTCTAGAAAAAATTTATCTAAAGATGTAATTAGAAATCTGAAAGATTATGTAAATTGGGATTTAGTTTTACAATATTCAACACTGTCTGAATCTTTTATTGAAGAATTTGCTCAACCTGATGATTGGCTTAAAATTTCTAGATATTAAAAAGTATCAGAAGATTTTATAGAAAAATGTAAAGATAAAGTAGATTGGGTAAACATATCTCAATATCAAATTTTAAGTAATGAATTTATCATAAAATTTTCTGATAATTTAGATTTATATAAAGTATCAATATTTCAAAATCTTACAGAAGATACCATGAGAGAATTAAAAGATGATTTAAATTGGCTGTATATAACTAGATATCAAACATTTAGTGAAAATTTTATAGAAGAATTTATGCATAAATTAGATTTTTGTTATTTGATTAAATATATATTTGATCTATTACCTGATCACTTTTTTAATGTTTATTGGAAAAAAGTACAAGCTATACAGATGAGTGAATTAAATAAAAAGTTTGGTCATCATGAAATAGAACCTTACAGGGAGAAAATTATTGAAGAGATATGTAAAGTTAAATCAGTCTTGAGAGAATGTGTTTATCTTTTGAGACAATTAACTAACAAAGATGAAAAAATAAATATTTTATAAAGTTGTTTCTAAATAAATGAATGTTATATATAATAATAATATAAAAAAAAACATTTATATCTTTCTTAAATATAGAGAATCCTACTGAAGTGAAATCTATTTTTTTATTAAATTGTAATTCACTTGATGGTATAGAAAATTTAATACATTTAAAAGAATTATATTGTGAGGGAAATAAATTAACTTCACTTGAAGGAATAAAAAATTTAATAAATATAGAAACATTAGATTGTAGAGGAAATAAATTAAAATCTCTTGAAGGAATAAAAAATTTAATAAATTTAAAAGAATTATATTGTGAAGATAATAGATTAACTTCACTTGAAGGAATAGAAAATTTAACGAATTTAAAAGTATTATATTGTAGAGGAAATAAATTAACATCTCTTGATGGAATAGAAAATTTAATAAATATAGAAACATTATATTGTGGTGGAAATAAATTAAAATCTCTTGAAGGAATAGAAAATTTAATAAATATAGAAACATTAGATTGTAGAGGAAATAAATTAACATGTCTTGAAGAAATAAAAAATTTAACGAATTTAAAAGAATTATATTCTAGAAATAATAGATTAACTTCACTTGAAGGAATAATAAATTTAAGAAATATAGAAACATTAAATTGTAGAGGAAATAAATTAACATCTCTTGATGGAATAGAATATTTAATAAATATAGTAACATTAAATTGTAGAGAAAATGATATTACATCTCTAAATGAATTAATATTTTTGCCTAGAATAAATATTATATGGTATGATGAAGATAAAATAAATTTACCCCCGATTTTAAGAAGACAATTATTACATAATGATGTATATAATGACTCTCAAAATGTACATAATAGATATATTCAAAAATCTTTGAGAGAGACTATCATAAAATTATTCCTTACCATTGATTTCTCGTGATATCAGTGAACTTTTATCATATATATATATACTTTCTATTGTATCATATATAAGTATATATATAGAAATTTTCATATACATATCTGTAGTTAATCGCATCTCTTGATCCAGTAATTTAGAACTCATCATATTGAAATTTACTTTTGTAAATTTTTCATCTGTAAAAATAAGATCTTCTACGGTAATCCAGATATCTCTATTGTCTAAATATATTTTATTGACAGCATCTTTATCATATTCTGGACCTGCTACATTACCTATTCTTTTATTGTTTGCATCAAATTTATGATTCTGTAATATTAACGTATTTTTTTCAAAATATCTTTTATTCACAACATTTTTTTCATCTTTAGGATCTGCTACATTTCCTATTCTTTTTCCTTTTGCATCGTAAGGTTTTCCTTCTTATATCTTCCTTTATTGATTTTATTTATTGATTCATCAGAAAGTTTTTCATGTTTATTCGCTAGGTAATACTCTTTTTCTTCAGCTTCCACATCTAACTTTACGATTACTGTATCTCTATATTTAGTTTTAATTTTTTTTAATGATATCAGATCATATTCACTAGGATATAAATCATTTAATTTAAACGTTTTGGGATAACCTCTTCTTTGATTTGGTCTCAATAATATTCATATAACTCATTTTTTAAGTTAAAAGGTATGAAACCTTCTCCTAATGATGATGGTATAGGACAGACCATCATCCATTTTTATAATTCTTTTTTAATTTTAATATGTTTTTAACTAAAAGATCTTTAATATATATAGAGGATTCATTTGGCACGCATTTATTTTAAATAGTCTAGCTTTTTTAACTAAAAATGTTAAAATTTGGTTTAAATGTAAAAATGGTCTTTTTAGCTATAAAATCATGTTTTTAATATTAAAAAGTATCGAGACCTTTTTTTTTATATATAAAAATATAAAAATAAGCTATAATATTATGTTTTTAATGTGAAAAGTATATGTGTGCTCATACAAGCGTATAGATACTACTTTTTTTAATTTTTGTTTAATTAAACATTTTCTGTTAAAAATATGAGAATTTATGCCCCCCCCAGCAGGGGGGTCATGAATTTGATAGAAATCTGCAAAATCATACTATATTTATAAATTAATCTGGAGCTTTTTAACTAAAAGATCTTTAATTTAGAGGACTTCCATTCATTTGGAGGTTTTTCTCGCATTCTGTTAAAATTTGGTTTAAATGTAAAAAAGCCTTTTTTAGCTATAAAATCATGTTTTTAATATTAAAATGGATCGAGACCTTTTTTTTTTATAAAAAAAGATAAAAATAAGCTATGAAATCATGTTTTTAGTGTTAAAAATATATGTGCGCTCATACGTTCATATATATACTACTAACGAATCTAAAGGAACCGGATTTCCGACAGAATTGACGATTATCGAGATAGAACCTAACAGAGCTATATTTTAGATTTCTCATCCGGGGGACGGGTTATATAGAGGGGGCAGAAAAGTCTTTTCAGAGAGAGAGTTCCGCACCTCTAGTTATCTAGATGGCTAAAGCTTTGCACATCTATAGTACTGCCCACGGGACAGAATCTGAGTGAATTTTAGATCAAGGCTACTATTGAGCTTTAAGTTAAACAAAAAATGCTCTTTAGAAAGTTTCAACTTAATGTTTTAAGAATATTTGTTTCTTCACCAGGCTTGATTACTAGTATAAGATGGGTTTGTCTCGTTTCAGTAACTCAATAGAGAGCTTCGTTTGACCAACTGAAAATCTGTTGTTCCATTATATACTATCAGCACATCCGTTCTTCGTATGGAGTCTATATAATAAAAGGCAATGTCTGTGTGTCTGTGCGTCTGTCTGTCTTATACACTATACGTTTCGCGACCGCGCGTCGGAGAGCTACAAAATTTGGCATTCGGAGACCCTGGGGGGTGGGAAGGGGACACGTGAAAACCGATTTTTAAAATTTTAATTATTTTTTTTGTTATATAATGTTTTATGCGATTTCGACCGTTTTTTGATCTTTTTGCCCTTTTTTCTCCTCGATCCAGACATCGTAGAAAAAAACAAATCACACCATCGGAAAGAGCAGAGAATTTCGAGTAAAAATATATCAATTTCAAATTTCAGAGATAAATTCTAATATTTTTTTCTGATTTTAAAGCAAAAGTCACTTTTGACTCAAAAAAACGATTTTTGGTTTTTAAATTCTCGCATAGTAAAAAGTACTCAGAATTTCGACTAATAATTTACATTTTTAGAAAGGTCAAACATCTGGAATTCTTACAAGTCCAATCTGGTCAAGAAATAATTATAAATATTCACAGGATCGCGATTTTAATGACCTAAGGATTTCCAATTTCTCGGCTAACCGCGTTTTCATCCGTTGAATTTTCTCCCCGTCTCCATGGAGACCGACCGCCCTTCCGGGTTTAAATGAATTAAGATATGTGTTGTATACAACGGGTGAAATGATTATATTTATATTATATTTTAAATGGATATTTTAATTTATGGATATTTTAAATAATTTAAATGATTGCATTATGGTGGATTGAATTGTGGTGATGTATTTGAACTTATTATATTTATGTATTTGTGGAACGATATTGAATATTTTAAATAATTGAACGAATGGATATTTTATTGAACGTTCAGCGACCGCGCATCGGAGAGCTACGAAATTTGGCAATCGGAGACCCGGGGGGGGGGGGGGGGAAGGGGATTCGTGAATACCGATTTTTAAAATTTTAATTATTTTTTTTGTTATTTAATGTTTTATGCGATTTCGACCGTTTTTTGACCTTTTTGCCCCTTTTTCTCCACGATCCAGACATTGTAGAAAAAAACAAATCACACCATCGGAAAGAGCAGAGAATTTCGAGTAAACATATATCAATTTCAAATCTCAGAGACAAATTCTAATATTTTTTTATGATTTTAAAACAAAAGTCACTTTTGACTCAAAAAAACGATTTTTGGTTTTTAAATTCTCGCATAGTAAAAAGTACTCAGAATTTCGACTAATAATTTACATTTTTAGAAAGGTCAAATATCTGGCATTCTTACAAGTCCAATCTGGTCAAGAAATATTCCGTATTGGCCACAGGATCGGGATTTTAAGATTTTCCGAATTTCAATTTCTCGGCGATCCGCTAAAGCATTTCTTAACCGACGTTTCTCCCCCACAGAAGCAGGGAAGGTGGTGGGTGGGGACGTCAAGGTGGAGGTTGACGTCACGGTTCTGTATATGCATAGCGATGGGTGGGACAATAAGAAACCGAATTGGTTTTTACTTTCCGTTTCCCGCGCTTCCGATTTTAAATGAAATAAGAGCTTAACATATGCATTGTAGAAATTATTATATTTATATTTTAAATGATGGAACGATATGGATTTTTTAAATGGATATTTTAATTTTATGGATATTTTAAATGATGGAACGATGGATATTTTAATTTTATGGATATTTTAAATGATGGAATGATGGATATTTTAAATGATGGAACAATGGAATGAGGATGATGGAATTAAGAGCCTAGAGAGCATATGGTCATTTTAAATTGTAAATTAGCGCACGGGAAGTTAGCGGTAGGCCCGGGTACGATTCCCGCCACTGCCAAAACTGCCGAAGTGTTCACGCGGAATACGATCACGTTAAACATGTGGGCCCGTAAGTCCTTCCGAGAGGTTGGTGGTAGGGGAAGGAGGGTACGGTCCCTGTGGATGCCTCCCTCACAGGGTTCCCGTCTAAATTGGGTGAATATAAAGAAAGTTGCGGAGGGCGAGGCAGCCCAGTGGTTAGCGCTCAGGAATTGCACTCGGTAGGCCCGGGTTCGATTCCCGCCACTTCCAAAACTGCCGCCGTGTTCACGCGGAGTACGATCACGATAAACATGTGGGTCCGGAAGTCCTTCCGAGAGATTGGTGGTAGGGGAAGGAGGGTACGGTCCCTATGAATGCCTCCCTCACAGAGTTCCCGTCTAAATTGGGTGAATATAAAGAAAGTTGCGGAGGGCGAGGCAGCCCAGTGGTTAGCGCTCAGGAATTGCACTCGGTAGGCCCGGGTTCGATTCCAGCCACTTCCAAAACTGCCGCCGTGTTCACGCGGAGTACGATCACAATAAACATGTGGGTCCGGAAGTCCTTCCGAGAGGTTGGTGGTAGGGGAAGGAGGGTACGGTCCCTGTGGATGAATAAAAAGAAAGTTATGGAGATTGTCGCGTAGGGCAAAGTAGCCCAATGGTTAGCGCGCGGAAATTGCACTCGGTATGTCCGGGTTCGATTCCCAAAATTGCCGCGTAAACGATCACGTTAAACATGTGGGTCTGTAAGCCTTCCGAGAGGTTGGTGGTAGGGGAAGAAGGGTACGGTCCCTGTGGATGCTTCTTCCACTTGGTTCCGGTCTAAATTGGGTGAATAAAAAGAAAGTTATGAAGAATATCGCGGAGGGTGAAGTACCCCAGTGGTTAGTGCGCGGGATTTGCACTTGGTAGGCCCGGGTTCGATTCCCAAAATTGCCGCCATGTTCACGCGGAGTACGATGACGTTATACATGTGGGTCGGTAAGTCCTTCCGAGAGGTTGGTGGTAGGGGAAGGGGGGTTCGGTCCATGTGGATGCCTCCCCCACTGGGTTTCAGTCTAAATTGGCCGAATAAAAATAAAGTTATGGAGATTGTCGCGGATGGCACGGTAGCCCAGTGGTTAGCGCGCGGGAATTTCACTCGGTAGGCCCGGGTTCGATTCCCGCCATTGCCAAAACTGCAGCCGTGTTCACGCGGAGTACGATCACGTTAAACATGTGGGACTGCAAGTCCTTCCGAGAGGTTTGTGGTAGGGGAAGGAGGGTACGGTCTCTTTGGATGCCTCCCCCATTGGGTTCCGGTCTAAATTGGGTGGCACTTCCTGGCCTTCCAAGCAGTTACCTTACACCTTTCTGGTAGGTCGCGCCAACGAGTTTGCCACGGTCAGAATTTTCAAGGGTAGCGAACAGGCTGGTCGCCAAAGGCGGCTAGTATATAATAAAGAAACTTAAAATTCAAAATCATGTGCAAATTCCTATACTATACTAAACTAAATGACTTTTTTAATCAAAGTATTCTGTCAAAATATTTAATTTAATGCTCCTAAAAAGAAGTTTAAGACTCTTGGATTAGAAGATATGTCAGAGTTTTTGTAGAAGACTACACGCATTACAATATAAGTCTCAAAAATTTTTGCCAAAATAAAACAGATCACATAATAAATTGAAAATATCAATAATTCCCGTAATCTTCATACCACAAGGCCATGCTTGATTCCAATATATGCCAAAATACCTGTACTACTTATATTCTCGTAGATAAGAAAATATACCCGTGCATTTGTAAAAGATAACTCGTACAACGTACAATATATGAGTTTCAATAATTTTTGCCGCAATAAAACAATGGTATAACAACTTGAAAATATCAATAATCTCTGAATCAATAATCCCCGAAAATATCACTAATGATAATGTTTTAGACCGTAATTGATATTATCCAGTCAAAAATGCAATGACAATGGATTTTATTTTATATACATATCTTCATTTTTCAAATCGGAAATAATTTAATAAAAATCGTCTGTGGCATAAACTCATTAGATTTAAATCCGTTCCTAAGCGACATGATATCATTTGCTTCAAATAAATTGGTGGACAAGATATCGTCTGAATAATGCTATCTCTATGGAAGGTTTGGCGAAATTTTAAAAAATCGACAACTTAATCACCAAGTGGGACTGTCAGTTCTACAGCCACACTTGGCGTCTGCCTCATAACACATTGGATTTAAATCCGTTGCTAAGCGACATGCTAAGACGTTGCTAAAAAGAAAAATATCGTCTGAATAATGCTATATCTATGAAAGATTTGGCGACATTTTTGTCAATTTTGCGCCATTTAAAAAAATCGCCAAGTGGGACTGGAGAGCTGACAGGTCCACTTGACGACAAATTGACGAAACATCCTCCCAATACTATCCCCTAACAAAACACAATTCATTTCATTTATTTAGCGCTACTTTATCAATTTCAAGATATTTTTATGGATTTCCAAACATTAATATCAATTTGGTAACATTTTAAAAATTCGTTAAATGTGTTACTCAGTGGGATGGTTGAACTGACAAACAAATGCAAAAGAAACATCATTTCAGAACTCTCTTCTAACAAAAAAATAATAATTTCATTGATTCGTATCGTTTTTTTAAAAAAATGCTGACATTTCCGAGTATTTGGCAACGTTTAAGAAAAGTTTCCAAGTTAGCGATATCTCACCAAATTCGTAGCTGTGAATTTGCAGATCGGCATAAAACATCCTGATCCCGTTTGTATATACTAAATGAAAACACTAAAATTGCATTAGAAGATATACCAGTTATACTCTTTTTCTCTTTCAACAATCTGCAAAATGAATTTATTGGCTAAACACAATATATGATTTCATTAGCTAAACACAATATATAAGCTTGAAAACTCTTTGCCCAAATAAATGAAAGTCATGTACGCAGTCCGCAATTAATATTATTAAAAGAAAAATCAAACGGTTCATTTATAAGATATATTTTTATATCCATTTATTGATTATTCAAATCGAAAAAATAATAATAAACATTAACAAACGCATTTAAATTAAATAACCATTTTGATTTCTTAGTACTTTTCATTGTTGATTAAAAACTTGCGAAAAATAAATCATGGTGATAAATTTTCTATTTAAATTTATGTTTCAAACATTCATGTTTTGTCTCTCCCTTCGAGGAGTGGATCATCCCGGAAGCGTTCCCCACCAAACACACACTCTGTTTTATTATAAGTAAAGCATAATGCAAGACTTTTACATTTTCAACGCGAAATAATTATGGACAAGATTCACGGCACAATATTTTTAAAGTTGAAAAGGACACTGACATTGGGTGCTTGATAACATGCAAAATTATATTGAAGTACCAAATTAACTTATACTTCGATCAAATATAGCTTGACAATTGGAAATATTGTTAACATTTGTTAAGCAATATACGTTATATTAAAATGTTAATCATTAATTCATCAATTTTGCGACAGTTTCATCAATGTAGCACCATAATAAAAAGTCTCCAAGTTGGCGATATTTCATAAAATTAGTAAACACAGTCACTAAATTTAATATCTCATGTGTTACATAGTTGATATTAGGCGCTTTTCTGGATGACAACATGCGAAATTATTTTGACGCAGCTAATTAACTTCTATTTCGCGCAAATTTAACTTGACAATTGCAAATATTACAACCATCTGCTAAGCAATATACACAGTTACATTAAAATAGGTTCATTATTAATTGGGCGTCATTTTAGTTATTTCAGAGTCAGTTTTGTCATGTAAGCTGCATGTTTGTCAATTTAGCAGCACATTGAAAAATCGCCAAGTTATATTTCTTTAAAATAGTCTCCAAGGTTGACAAATTTATCGACATGGAATACACACATATCGATAAATACACACATTTCCTCAAGCACGTTCGATTTGAGCTCAGAGATGCATGAAAACTACTTTTCCGTCGAAAACTGAAATTTGAATTTTCGACCCCGTCACAATAGTTCCCCCCAATACATTATACTATATGCATATAGGGAAATTAATAAAAATGCTCTCACAACTCCATGTTTTATATAAGTTTATGGTGGATTTTAGATTTGATGTGTACATATTTGAGTCCAACTGTATATATATAGGGTGGAAGTATACGTGACTTTCGACTCGTATTCAGGATGAAGGAATCGTGCCGAGACTTAATGGGTGTATACTACAAGTGAGAGGATTAATAGGTGTTAGCAGGTAACAATGGTGTGTTGGATGATGCAAAATTCAACCTTCCTGCCGGAGATTTCTTTAAGTAGTATTAACTTGATATTAAGAAATATACAGAAAATTGTCATTTGCAACGCTGTAGAGCATCATCAAATCAGTATAAAAGGAAATATCCCGCCTCCCCCACCATCCAGGCACACACAAATTCGTGAAAGTACGAAACGCTGATAAATTAGAATTTGTTTACAGTCTTCGATACAGAACATGCATGTTCTTAAATTTACTATATAAGAAAGCACACTCATAATGGCTTTACAATTACATAAACACGTTTGACTAAAGTTTTTGTTCACTGCATCTTAAGTTTGTTGAAACAAGAAACATGTACACATTACTGTGATCTAATCCATCCAGATTCAAATGCGTCTTACTCATGGTATGAGCTTGGTGATACTGTAATAAGTTGATTCTGCAAGTTAGTTGCATTTTCAATGGGACTTATCAGGCTGAACTCTAAATTAAATGGCAGTTTAAATAAATTTAGCGAACATGAAATTTTTAGACGTTATTTATGGTTTATAAAACGAATTTTTTACATTTATATAATATATACATGCATAAAACACAGTTTCCTGCTGAGAATGTGGCGAGAGTATTTGTGATAGTATATGTTCGCTTGCATTTAATGTTAACAATTTATCATGTAACAATCTTCATGAAACAAAATTAAAATGTATATTACCTGTCATCCATCCCATTACTTGACTTTACTGGACGAGATTAGATGATACTTATTCTCACACAGAAGTCAAACACAGTTAGTTCTATTACACACGTTATTCAATTCAAAAGGCATCCTGCCTTATTGCCGAAAATCTTTCGGTAGGCTCAAGGTTCTTTAATATACTATTGAGCCGTCAGTTTGGCAACAAACTAAATTGCAGTCAGTCTCAGGTCAGTGGAGTACAATTTCACTATTCGTGACGTCACGATCCAGAGAGAATTTTAAGAGGAGTTGCCAAGCCATTGTAAGTGTTTCCAATATAAAAGTTAAAACATTGTTTGGTAATTTTATGTGTGCAGTATCCAGACGTAAACAACTTAAGCAAATATATTGAATTGGGTTGTGCACACATTATCCAGTGACATCCAAGGAAATTTAGTGACGTCGGTGGAGTAGAATGACAGTCGTAGTTAATAAGTTCCGAATATCTTGGGTGTCCCAGAATAAAATCAGCTCAGCGCGTTCTCTCTTCCACTGATATAATATGCGCTGAGGGAAGCTAAGAAAAGAAAGTGATATTTGGAACGAGACCCCCCCTGTATATATATATATATATATATATATATATATATATATATATATATATATATATATATATATATATATATATATATATATATATATATATATATATATATATATATATATATGTATATATATATATATATATATAGGGTGATTAATAAAATATGAGCCAAACTTGCGGTTACTCGTTGCAAAGCTGGATCTTCGCAAACTTCAAAACGTCAGTCTGGTGGTTACATTCTTTTTGAAACAGGAACCCATTTTTCATCTGGGAAAGAAGAATAATACTTATGCAAATTATTATAACACTGAATGTACGCACTTATTAGTTTGCAGCAGTTATTCGCAGCTCCAACTTTAGAAACGATGGGGGAATTTACAAATAGAGAAAAAGACGATATGCATTTCATCTATGGATCTGCAAATGGAATAACACAGAGGCAAACGACGGTATGGCGAACATTTCCCTCATAGATAGTTGCCCAATCATAAATCATTCGAACGCTTGCATCGGCAGCTTTGTGAATCGGGATCCTTTCTTGCTACCAGGTCTGATGCAGCTCATGCAAGGAGTGCTAGAACGTCAAGTGTGGAACAGGCTAGTTTGGACAAAGTAGCTGTTTTGCCAGGCACAAACACAAGATCAAGGGACACAAACTTGGTGTGCCACACTCCACGGTATGGCTTGTTTTGCATGGGGAATATTTACACCCATACCATCTCCAGCGAATCTAAGCAATGATGCTGAGAGTTATCCTCGTCGAGAGGAGATCAACCGCTGGTTCCTGGGACATAGTGCGGCTCAGTCAGATTTTCCGACTACTGGGTTTTTCACGGATGAAGCCTACTTCAAACGTGATGACACATTTAACATCCATAACGATCATTCCATCCAGAACATCCATAACATCCATGTGTGGGCTAGTGTAAACTCACACGTGACATATGATATGTCGCGTGTGAGTTTACACTCCCGTGCAACGTGAAAACATCCTTTTGAATGTATGGAAACCGACTGAAAATTTTGTTTCTCCATCGACCAATTTTGGAAAGCGGCAACTGAAGTTTCAGTACAGTTGATTCAACAATCGTGAATGGCTTGCCTATTCAAAGAAATGTGATGGTGCATTTTGCAAATATTGTGTTCTTTTCTCACCATCAGGAGCTGGAAAACAAGGCCTACCTTTGGGAAAACTAGTGAGAGTACAGTACAGTAATTGGAGGCATGCAATATAAGATTTCAACAAACACCAGCTTGCTAATTATCATGCCAAATGCAAGCTTGATTCTGAAAACGTCTTGCAATCAAGTCAGGTAAGAAAATCGATATAATAAATGATATAGATAAAAGTATAAGCAGGAAAATTATTGAAAATCGACTTATGTTAACTCCTCTGATAAAAACTGTGATATTTTGTGGTAGGCAAGGGATAGCTCTCAGGGGTCAAGCAGATGGTGGCTCAATTGACGTTGATTCTTTTGAAGAAACCGTGCAAGATGAAGGGGACTTTCGCGCTCTTTTAAGAATGCGAATTGAGACTGGGGATGATATCCTAAAAAAACATTTAGTGAGTGCGGGTAAAAATGCGACTTACTTAAGTTGTTCTTCTCAAAATGACATCATTACAGCATGTAATGAAGTGATTTTGAAAAAACGTATCAGAAGAATCAATAACGCGAAATGCTCCAGCATTTTAGTCGATGAAACAACTGATGTTTCATGTGCCTAACAATTTCCATTAGGCTCTCGATATGTTGATATGGAAAACATGGCAGTACGCGAGGACTTTATACAGTTTGTTCCGATTACATACATGTCTGGACAGGGTATAAGTGAAACTATTTTGAACAAACTAAGGTCAATTAGTGTCGCAATAGAATTCTTGCGTGTTCAAGGATATGATGGTGCATCAGCCGTGAGTGGCGATTTTCGTGGAGTGCAATTACATATTAAGAATCATTTTCTAAATGCTTTGTATGTTCATTGTAGCAGCCGTTCCTTAAACCTGGCTATATCTGATTCATGTTCTTCAACGTTTCGATTACAGACATGTCTGGAAAATGTATAAGTGAAACTATTTTGAACAAACTAAAGTCAATTGGTGTCGCAACAAAATTCTTGCGTGGTCAAGGATATGATGGTGCATAAGCCATGAGTGGCGATTTCCGTGAAGTGGAATTACATATTAAGAACCAATTTCCAAATGCTTTGTATGTTCATTGTAGCAGCCATTCCTTAAACCTGGCTATATCTGATTCATGTTCTTCAACGTTTATCAGAAACTGTATCGGGACCACAGGTAAGGTGTATGACTTTTTCCATACGTCTACACGTCAAGCTGTATTAAATAAATTCAGTGAAAATTACTCTCAAAGAAACTCAAGCGATACAACGACATGATACAATAAACATCTTCGCTGAAAAGTACGATTCAGTTGTGAAAGCCCTTGCAGAAATATCATCTGCATGGACAGATAGGGATTCTTCCAGCAGTGGAAGCATTTTGTACAATGCAATTAACAAGTGTGAATTCGTTATTTCCCTACATATTGTTAAAAAACTATTTTCGTATAGTTTACCTTTGTCGAAATATTTACAATCTGAAAAAATTGATGGTTCCAGAGCCATTGGTTATGCTGAAGATACACGAGCAATTATACAAAGTTTAAGGGACAATTCTGAAAAGAGTTCTCCGTGATTTTTAAAGATGTTGAAACATTTTGTGAAAATTATGAAATCCCCATATCAGTACCAAGAACTGTCAAATATCAAGCCACACAAATTAACGCCGACTATGATACTCCTGAGGTATATTATAGGAGAGCTACTTTTACAGCTTTTATAGATCATTTTCTAATACAGCTCGATGAAAGATTTGTGAAGCATAAAAATATATTAGCTTCTTTTCAAATCATATTGCCGAGCAAAACAGCTCCAGACCAAGACCTTACAAAAGAAAACAGTGTAGCAATGAAGACGCTATGTTCCCGGTATTCAGAAGATATTGGTCATATCACATTTAAAAATTTGTATAGTGAGTTTAAAATATGGCACAACAAACTCGAACGACTTCAGAAATATCCATATAATGCTTTGGAAGCTTTTCATGAATGTGATGAAATTGTGTTTCCAACTACACGAAAACTTCTGCAGGTAATGATTACACTTCCAGTTACAACGTGTAGCGCAGAGAGATCTTTCTCAACCTTACGATATTTAAAAAATTATTTAAGAAATTCAGCAGGTGAACACAGATTAAATGGACAGTCTATGTTACATATCCACAAGGACATTGAAGTAAACCCTGAAGAGGTTTTAAATGAAATGGCTAAGAAGCCTAGACGACTTGATATTAAACTTTGGATATTGTATACTTTGATTTATAGAAGTTATCAGTACTGTTCTTATTTAGTAAACGTAATGTTAAATAAATAAATCTATTTGGCGATAAATTGATTTATTTCAATATATTGTCATTTGACATGCGTAATAATATACAATGAGGTTTGACCCATCCCCTCCCCCAGAACAAATTCCTGGCTGCGCCACTGGACATATCCACATGCACATCACTGACGATTATCCGTCAATGTGTGTTCAGGATCGGCTATCGCCTAATAGGACCATATCTTATGCCGGAATGACTTGATGGGAGACTGGACCCTATTTCCGTGGAAGTCTTGCTGGTATTGCTGGAGGGTGTTCCAAAAGACATCCAGCGGCGTATGTGATTCCAGGAGCATGGAGCACTAGCCCCATTTCAGAACAGAGGTAAGGAGCTATCTGGATGTCACACTTCCAGACCAATGGATTGGGCCAGGTAGCCCCATAACTTGGATCCCTCAATAGCAGGTGTCGAGTCAATTCGTCACTATTTGTCGTGGGTTAATTCGTCGGTCATAATTAATATCGGGACAATTCGGCGCAGTCTCAATTCGTTGCAATGAAAATTTGTCACAAAATGATTTTCTTTTTAAATGCTTAAACATGCGACAAAGACAATTGCGTTACACAGACAAAAACTCATTTCTCATCTTCCTTTCGCAACAATTCGTTTCCCATCGCTTTAACTACGTGTAAGAAAATGAAAATAAAATTACTTCAAGAAAATATATTTTTCGTCCCAATATATTCCACTAAGGTCCCATAGTGTCCGAAATGTATAGTCGGTGTAGGCCGCTGCGCTTCGCCAGCTGGCTAACAATAGACCTTTCGATTGCCCAAAGCCAATCAAAGGGTCAATACAATCGTATGATCGTATGCAGTTAAATAAATGGTATTTGTTTCGATTATTTTAATAGATAAACAAAAGAGGATGATAGATATTGAAAACGTTTCGTCCAGAGAAAGACTCTGATCATTTTGATAATTTTTTACAAACATTTTGAAAAACAGTATAAAAATATGATGCTGGATTTATATTCCGCTTCCCTAAAATTTCATTTTAGGCAGGTTTTACTGTATAAGAAAAGTTATGTGCTGCCCATATCAAATTTTTACAGTTAAATAATTTTTATTCTGACTCAACAAAATTGCCTCTGGTTGCCATGCATTAACTTTTACAAAATTAATCCTGGTGGTTTTTGCTAATAAACAGATGGATAGACAGACGGACGGGCAAACTGATTGCAATAGATGTGTTTTTCGAATTTATAGCATACGAACACACATAACAAATCATGATTTGCATTTAAACAATTCATTAAATAATTGTCATTTTACTAGCAGCATATATGTTCTTCATACGGAGTATATAATATAAGAAACTTAAAATTCACAATCCTGTGCAAATTCCTGTAAAATTCTGAGTGGCGATATTATTCAAAGAAATCGATTAAAATATATAATTAATGCTCCTAAAAGAATATTTAATAATCTATGTTCTTGCTATACAGAATTATCTTCCCAGGAAGATCAGACGAATAAAATATCCTGATTTCGCTTGTAAAGAAATTTACAATAAATATAAAATTAAATCGATATATGTCAAGATAAAAGCCCTAAAGTTGTATGGGGAGATATATCCGTACTGTTTATATTATCGAATATTAGTAGATATATATACATGTGTATCAGTAGGAGAAATATATATACCAAAAAATAATAGATAACGTAATAAATTGAAAATATCTGCAATCTCACTAATCTTAAAACCCAAACGCCGTAATTGATGCCAATATGTAGTTAAAATTAATATGCTAAAATCAATATGTATGATAACTCAAATTGTATCGGAAGATATACCCGTACTACTTATAGTCCCGAATATTAGTAGATATTCCCGTGTATTAGTAGTAAATGACCCGTACTACAATGTATGAATTTAAAAATTCTTGCCAAAATACAACAGATGACGTGATAAAGAGAAAATATCAATTATCTGCAAACTTGAGGGCCGTAATTGAGTCCAATATATGTCAAAATCGCTGAAATTGCATGGGGAGGTATAACCGTGCTACTTATATTTTAGAAGATATACCCGTGTACAAATAGAAGCTTATCCGTACTACAATATATGAGTTTCAAACTTTTTTGCCTTAATTGAACAGATGACATAATAAATAATCCCAAAGCCATCTTTAAATCTGAAGGTCGTGATTAATACAATCCAGTCAAAAATTCAATTTCGATAAAATTTAAAATTTATTTCAAATGCATTTCTTTATTATTTAAATTGGTAGATGAAATTTATTTCATATACATTTCTTTATTATTTAAATTGGAAAATATTTATTAATACAAAAAAGATCAGTCATGCATAAAGCATTGATTATGAATCACTTTCCAACTGAAATGCCATGTTATTCAAATATCTCTGAAATGCGATACAGTCGGCGGTGATATTTTATTAATTGTCACAAAAATACAATTTATTTTACTTTAAAACATAAAACTTCATTGACAAAAATAAACTTTATTCAAATGACGTCATCGAAACATAAACCATCTGGATCTCTATGTAAAAGTAGTAAATTCTTCATTCAAACATTTTTATTCCAGACTCCAGAGTTAAATCATTTTGCGTCAAAAAAATTCAACAATTCTTATATAACTCATCTTACAATCACTTGTTTACAATCTGAAACCATTAAAATTTGGCTTCGTTGCAGAAATAATCAAAGTTGGATGATCATTTAATCTAAAAAATATTGTAGTTGCGTTTGAGCTGAATATACGAGATTTACAGAAATGACGTAATTCTCGTAGATTTACAGAAATGACGTAAAAATGAAACAGTTTTTGGACAACACTCAATATAAATGCAATATAGATGCAACACTCAATATAAATTTAAAAGAACTTTATACATCACGATTTTGACACTGGGAAAAACATCTGATGAAAAACATGACTTTCTTTATATAATATCCTAGATTTACTTCTTTAAGGGTGAAAGAGTGATGATATAATTTTACGCACAGTGTTTGTAACGTTAAATTGTAAATTTTGTGCTTTTCTGGATGACAGCATGTCAAACTATTTCGTACCCAATTAACTTATATTTTACGCAACTCTAAATTAACAATTATCAATATTGATATCATTCTCAATAAGCAATAGTCCATATATTTAAATATTTTAATAATAAATTCATTAATTAGGCGTCATTTCATTAATTTGGAGTCATTTTTATAATTTTGACGATATCTTGGGGTCATTGTGAGGATAATATCGTCCAGTTGACGATATAAGAGCATAACTTATATAAAATATATGCGCATCATATGGCAAAATTAAAATTTTGCAAAACATTCCATCCCATTTGGCATCATTTTTATCAATTTGGCAACATTTTATCAGTTTGATAAAAGTTTTTCAATTTGGCAACAGTTTGGCCAATTCGGCAACAATTAAAAACTCTCTAAGTTGGCGATATGCCGTCAAAATTCCGCTAAGCGTTACAGATTGAGAAATAGGTTATTCTTATGTGCTTTGCAAAATATAGAATTTTCATCCATTAGTTGTTATTTTCCTTATTTAGCGTCATTCTCATCAATTTGGCAACATTTTTTATTAATTTGGCGACAGTTTCACGATTTGGAGACATTTCTTATTAATTTGGCGACATTTAAAAAACTTGCCATGTTGATGACATTCCTTCAGAGTCGTCACCAAAATGTCGTCAAGCATTATGATCGGAGAAATAGATTATTCTTAAAGTAGATGGCGTCCAAATACAAAACTATTACCAGAAGTATCTTCTCTTATAGTAGATTCTTATATTCTTAAAAACGGTATTCAATTTTCATCAATTAGTCTTCATTTTCATTGATTTAACATCATTGTTATCAATTTGGTGACGTTTTTATCAATATGGCGATATTATCGTCAAATTGGCAACATTTAAAAACTCGCCAAGTTGGCGATATTCAGCCATATGTGTCGCCAAACATTATGGGTGCAAAAATAGGTTATTCTTATAGTAGATAAACGAATAATGGCGTCAAATTAGAATGTTATTACCCAAAGTGGCTTCTCTCGTGAATGGAAAGAGCTAGATCTACAAGAATGATGATAATAAATTTATCGCATAATATTACATATGAAAAGTGAACAAATTTCACAATAGTTAATACTTTTTATGAATTTTATATGATTTTTGAAATATTTATTTGAAAAATGCGCAATATCTGGAGAACGGTCCATGCTATAGTTCTAAAGTTTATGGCAATCGTTTTCTAATGAAAAATTACAAAGAATTGATTACTTACACAAATAGAGAGTTTTAATTTTTAATGATTTTTTCAAAATCTTATTTCAAAATTTAGGTGGGTTCTGAACATATGATTTCATGCAAAAACAATAGGCTTCCAGTATTCACTGATTGTGATTTTTGTATCAAATTTTGTTCGAATCCCTTCATTCATTCGTGAGTTATCGTCTCCACAGACCCACTGACACACACTTTCACACACATAAACACACACACACACAGACATCATCTGAAAAACGTCTGATTCGTGTTCAGAGATGTTTGAAACGTGCTTTCCGTCGAAAATTCGAATTCAAATTTTCGAACCCGTCATAATACGTTCCTTATGCATTACATGTATATCATGAAAGTAATATCAATAATCCCTGAATTAATAATCCCCGAAAATATCAATAATATTCATTTTTAAACCTAAAGACCGTAATTGATATATATTATCCAGTGAAAAATGCAATGTCAATGAAATTTATTTTATATACATATCTTTATTATTAAACGATTTAACAAAAATTGTATGTCGCATAAGCACATTGGAATTAAATCCGTTGCTAAGCGACATGGTATCATTTGCTTCAAATAAATTAATGGAAAAAATATCGTCTGAATCAGGCTATCTCTCTGGAAGGTTTGGCGACATTTTAAAAGACGCCAAATTTATCTCCAAGTGGGACTGTAGAACTGGCAGTGTCACTTGGCGACATATTGACGAAACATCATCTCAATACTATCCCCTAACAAAACACAATTAATTTAATTTATTAAGCGCAGTTTTATCAATTTCATGATATTTTTATGGATTTGCAAACGTTTTTATCATTTTCATGACATTTTAAAAATTCGTTAAATGTCTTACTAAGTAGGACGATTGGACTGACAGACAAATGCTACTGAAACATCATTTCAGTACTCTCTTCTAAAGAAAAAATCAAATTTAATTTCATTGATTTGCGTCGTTTCTATCAATTTGGCGACATTTCCGTCAATTTGACAATGTTTAATAAAATTTGCCAAGTTAGTAATATCCCTCCAAATTCGTAGCTCTGAATTTGCAGATATGAAGAATAAAACATCCTGACTCCGTTTGCATATACTAAATGAAAACACTAAAATTGTATTAGAAGAATTATACCCGTTCTTTTTTTCTGGTTCAACAATCGGCTAAATGAGTTTATTGGCAAAACACCATATATGAGTTTATTAGCTAAACACAATATATAAGCTTGAAAACTCTTTGCCAAAATAAATGTAAAAGATGTACGCAGTCAGCAATAAATATAAGCAAAAGAAAAATCAAACCGATTATTTATAAGATATATTTTTATATCCATTTATTTATTATTTATTTACTATATAGAACTGCTAGGAAAAAGTTTCGTTTTTCATTAATATCTCAACAACACCTGGTCTTCGAAACTCGAAACTTGGACTAAATATAAGTGGGGCTATTTCAAAGCGATACGATAGTTGCTCGGTGTTGGAAACAGTGGATCAAAGAAGATACATGTAGCCGCTAAGAACGCCCCAAGCAGACAAATGTATCTGAGGATCGTGCAGTTGTGAAATAATCCAAATACACACTAATGGCGTCGTTATTTGCCATTGGAAGGCATTGTCCATCCTTCACACATCCTGTTTCAAGATATACTATTTGGAGACGACTGACAGAAGATGGGATTAGGTATCAACGTCCATTAAGGCGCTTACCACTGACACCTTAATATAGTCAGAGCCGTCTGGATTCGAGCTCGGTTAGCCTGGACAGTACCTAAGTACTTACGCAACCAGGATAACGCAATCAGGATAACGCAAAGTACTCACGTGACGTCAGGGGAGGAAACAGAAAACGGACTTTTTACGATTCGTTTATGGGTCATTCATGTTAAATCATCCAATTTTTCCCTTTATAAACCCATTGACTATTTTAACGAAACTTGGCATAAAAGCTAATCAACTCGAACTATTCATATTTAAACTTCCTGTATACTTTAATGTATATAATCTGATTTGTATAATATCTGAATTTGTATAATATCTGATATGATATCTGATTTTGTATAATATCTGATATGATATTTGATTTTTAATGTATATAATCAAGTTCTTTTTCTTTTTGATAATACAAAAGTTGAGTTTTATTTTGCAACATGTTATTCAACTGGCTCTATGATACAGAGCCGTTTTTTTTTAATTGTTGATCAACGTCTTGGCCAGACTAGGTCTAGCTTAGAGCTAAATAATTAAGGACGCCCGGGCAAGGGGAGTCAACGAAAAATGTGATTTTATGCTTTCACGGAAATCAATGATCAAAAGTGCACAAAATAAATATTTCAATTTTTTTCTGCCTAATTATGGTAAAGATATGTTTTGTGAGAAAATAATATGTAAAATTATTTCATTATTATGTGTACTTTTTATATTGCCATAGGTTTCATTAAAGGAAAATATAACTTTTTTTAAGAAAAAATTCTCATCGGTACATTTTACAAAAAATCCTGCCACTACAATGTCATAAAACTTTCAGAATATGCTAATTTATATTCAATTTCACTATTATACCTACAATTTTTATCTATAAGAGTAATAATTTTCAAATGATCTAAAATAGTACATTGGACTCTGGAAGTTCTGGAAATTTTGTTAATTCAAATCAACATAAATTATTATATTTTGATAATATAAATATAATTTTAGGTGCAAATGATAGTATTTTATGAGCTAATAAAGCATATATGATTTCATATCTGTATCTTTGGCAGTTTATCTAATAATTCTACCGGAATCTCAAAAAACTAAGTTTTGAGAAACTCAAGTATAAAAAAAAATTTCATAAAAATGTATGTTAAAATTATTCAGGACCATAGTCTGTTTGTGTCAATATTTCGCTTAAATCTGCTTTTCTTTTTTCACCTCGATGTTTCATCCTGGCTTTTTCTGTTATGTTTTGCACATTAATTTCAGCTCTGAATACTTGCAGTTTATCAATGATCCTATGAGCATTTACCATGTTAACACCTGAAAAATAGCCCATGGACTTCAAAATTTTTAATCGACTCATAGCGCCATCATTGAAAACAAATGTGGCATCCATAACACAAATTTGAAGGGTTGAAATTTCAGCAAATGTATTTTTAGCTATCCTCTTTCTTATGAAGTGGTTCACATTCATTGGACTTTGTGTTTGCCCATGTTAGCATTTTTTCAAAAGCTTTGGATTAGCTAAATCTCTAAATACAAATTTTATTTTATTCATTATAGCCACTGGGAATGAATGCTTATGCTTATACATTCTGCCTTAAATGTCTGCTTTTTAAAACCACAGCCAGAATCTGGACCGTCTGGGCATAGACCATATTAAATGCAAGTTTTAACATTTCTAATCATGGTAAATAATTAAGACTATATATCATTGTGTTCAGAATTAATTAATCTATAAAATGACAGTAAAATTGAAAAATCGATATTTTGAAGATTTTACTTGCCAGGGTGTCCTTAAGCGTATTTTCCCATAGCTAAATGTCTCTGAAAAGATTATATCTTTTCCAAAAATCGATGCTTATACGATAACCCTGTCTCGAAAAACAACGATTTCCGCGCGAATGTGGTTTGTTATTGTGAAATCTGTTCTAATTACTTTAATTTGCTGCATCCGTTTTGGAGCAACGTTCTTGATGTTATACAAGTAGTGACTGTCATTGATTAAACGAAATATCATTTTATGTGCAACTTTCTTTTAAAATATTTATGGTAGATTAGAAAAACTAAATTTTTGGAAACAGAATTCTCAGTAGTTGTCTGTGAATCACGTTTATCCAATTCGCTATTTTTTTGTTCATTACTTGGTCTTTTTCTACTCATACACTAAAAACGCTGCTTGCGTACCGTTGATTCCAGCCTGTTAATTTAATCATATCTAGAAACTGGATGTTGAATGTGCGGCGTTTCAGATGCCGTAAAAATTCCTTGAAAAGGCTGATTATGATATACATACACGACGTTTTCAGAACAAACCTGATCAGTACCACAATTGTTTTCTCTGCAGTAAGCGTTTCGTTGGAACTGCAGGGAAAACACTCTGTATAGTTTGACCAGTGTTGCCAACATCAACTTTACTAATACCATCAGTGGCTTTGAAAGCCCAGCCAAGGTCGGCTATCTGGCTTTTAAAGGGCGCCCAAATTTGAACCATGGACTGCACATTGACTTGCTCGACTGCCGGAAACGCTGCGCCAAAACAGTCATCCATATAGCATAGGACTTACTCAATAGATCGCTTGTAAATTTTAATGAATGCATCTTTGAAAACGGCTGGCTGTCTAAATTAGTCTAGTTAACCCTTAATTTTAAATTTTAGGTAGAAATTCGTTGATCGACCTAAATATACTTGTAACCTCGTTGCTATTCTTGCGTTGTTAGGATTTATTGCTTAATCGATCAATTTATCGTCTTAACTGATTTCGAAATGCTATTAATTTAATTGATGAATTGTAACAAGAAAATGCCACTCATTAATTTTGTGGCCCAATTGGTTTACGGGTTACGTATTTTCAAATATACACTGTAATTTCAAGCTTTTGCTATCATTATATAAATTTATAAGCTATTATTAAGCAAAGGGATTTAACTTTGCGATTCTTTAGGTTCATATAATGCTAAATATATTTCCGTTTGTAGCTTTAATAAAAAAAAATAAAATATAATTCTTACATATTTTTGTGTTTTGCAGTGAATGCTACAAATATAGTTACAATCTGCCGTACAATAGTATTTGTATTTTTGTATTGCAAAACTAAATTCTGGATGTTAATGAAATGTTATAAATTTAAATACTAAATATTAATTGACACCATTTTCAAATGAAAGAAATGAATATCACTTTAAAATACAAAAGAAAAATATTTCAAAACTTGAAGACGCATTTATTAGTATTAAATAAATACCCATTGGTAAATCAATACCTGTAGCATACGAACTTCTAATTTGCATTTTAAATGAGCTTTGGAGACGAAATATATGTTTTTAACACTTTACAATATAATTGAAAAGTTTTTAAGACTTTGTTCATTGTGCCTGTCTGTCTGTCCATTAGCACGATAACTGCCGTAGAAATGGCTTTATCAAATTTAAATTTTAGAATGTTATTGAGACGATCTGTTGGAATTATGAGAATATAAATGAATAATATCAAACAGTTAGTTTTAGCTTGAACGCGGTTCCAAAAAATGAAATACATTGAAACCCTACTGGACCTAATTTTTCAAACATTTTTTAAACGAATTTAAAATTTACAAATTGCTTCGGAAGTTTTAGGAAACATACAAATTATCCCATAAAGATATTAAAAAAACAGCAAAATAGACTCGGTGGCTTTTTAAATAATAACTAAAATAATAATTGCACTCATATCATATGAAGAGATCACGTGACCCACTTCAAAATAAAACATGGCATCTATCTTGTGTCAAAATCGGGATTTTTAAAGCTATTTTTAATTTGCATTTAGTGCTGTATCAGTCCTAAAACCGATTTATTTTTGCTTAATTTCTGTGAATGTATATATTCTGAAATAGCGCAATTACAATATATTTCAGTTTAAATGATTAATGCCATGCGTTTTGTGTCAAAATCGTGATTTTTTAAGTTCTTTTTAATTTATATTTAGTGTTGCATCCGTCCTAAAACCGCTTATATTTTTTCTGTGCATCTATATACTTCGACAACGCAACTACAATATTTGTGAGTTTAAATGACCATCAAACTTTAATTATTTCTGCAACGAAGCCTGATTTTCACGTAGGAAGAATGTAAACAGATCCAAATGTAAGATGAGTTGTATAAGAATTGCTGAATTTCTTTAACGCAAAGTTATCTATCTCTGGAGTCTGCAACATAGCTGATATGAATGGAACATTTATTGATTTTACATAGAGAAGCAGACGATTATATTTCTTTTTTCGATGGAAATTTAAGCATGGAATTATACAGTACTTTTACCCCCATGATTTAAGTATATTGTGATAATTTTAAAAACATCGCTGCTGATTGAAAGGAATGGAAAACGGTTTATGCATGAAATTTTCACTGCTTTTATATAGACAGCCAGGCGATTTATATTTCAATGACGTTATTTGAACGAAGCTCATTTGATTTTGATGAAGTTTTCAAATATAATAAATTGTAGCATTGCGATTATTTTTAAAAATATCACCGCTGAATGTATCGCATTTTAGATATGTTTAAATAAAATTGAATTGCGGTTGAAAAGTGTTTCATAATCAATGCTTTATGCATGATTGGTATTTCTTGTTAAAATATAAAATAGTTTTAGAAGCTAATTTGACTTTTCGTTAAATATTTTTCGATATTTAACGCAACTTATTTTCATAATTAACAAAAAAATAGCTGCAAATTAGTAAACATTTGTTGTATAATGATGCTTAAATTGTTATTGTTAAGCCGGATAATAAAACCATTTATATACATATTAAACTTGTCTCATTAAAGACATTCATTTACAAGGATGGTAACATGATACAGTTCAAGTAGGAAACTTATTGCACAACTGAAATTTATATTCGGGAAATCCGATCTGATAACTGGAAATGCTTTCCCTGAAATTAAACTAATCACTACCATTTCAAAGCGTCTTACTGAATTTCCCATTATTGTCATTACTGCGTATCATATTAATTTAATGACAGTGGTACAATGTATGGACTTAATTTCAAATATCTATTTATATAAGCATTTGTTTCATTACTTAAAAGTAATTATAAGGCGACAGGCACATAAATTGTAGACTTCATAATATATTCAATATGTACATTTAAGTATGTCTTCGAAATGAATAATGCAGTACATTTTATTATGTCTCAAAATAATAAATGATATATATATATATATATATATAATATAAAACTTGAAAAATTGCTACAGTTTTTAGTGAATTGATTAAAAAGCTGAAAGCAAAATGGCGATTATATGACGATAATATTGCCAATAGGTCTTGTATCCAATTCTTAAAACAACCACTCTGATTTGAATTTCAAACATTAGTTTTGAATATATAGTTTTTAAAGGATTAAATAACCTCGAGTGAAGTAATTTCATGCATTAGTATTTATATGGCGATAATGTTGCTAATAGGTCTCATATCCAATTTTGCAAATAACCACTCAAACATGGATTTCATTAGTCTTGAATATATTGATTTTAAAGTATTAAATAACCACTAGTGAAGTAACTTCATACATTAATTATATGGCGATAGTGTTGCCAATAGGCCTTGTATCCAATTTTAAAAAACAAACACTCTGACTTGGATTTCAAACATTAGTTTTGAATATATAGTTTTTAAAGGATTAAATAACCTCGAGTGAAGTAATTTCATGCATTAGTATTTATATGGCGATAATGTTGCTAATAGGTCTCATATCCAATTTTTCAAATAACCACTCAGACATGGATTTCATTAGTCTTGAATATATTGATTTTAAAGTATTAAATAACCACGAGTGAAGTAACTTCATACATTAATTATATGGCGATAGTGTTGCCAATAGGCCTTGTATCCAATTTTAAAAAACAAACACTCTGACTTGGATTTCAAACATTAGTTTTGAATATATAGTTTTTAAAGGATTAAATAACCTCGAGTGAAGTAATTTTATGCATTAGCATTTATATGGCGATAATGTTGCTAATAGGTCTCATATCCAATTTTTCAAATAACCACTCAGACATGGATTTCATTAGTCTTGAATATATTGATTTTAAAGTATTAAATAACCACGAGTGAAGTAACTTCATACATTAATTTTATGGCGATAGTGTTGCCAATAGGCCTTGTATCCAATTTTAGAAAACAAACACTCTGACTTGGATTTCAAACATTAGTTTTGAATATATAGTTTTTAAAGGATTAAATAACCTCGAGTGAAGTAATTTCATGAATTAGTATTTATATGGCGATAATGTTGCTAATAGGTCTCATATCCAATTTTTCAAATAACCACTCAGACATGGATTTCATTAGTCTTGAATATATTGATTTTAAAGTATTAAATAACCACGAGTGAAGTAACTTCATACATTAATTATATGGCGATAGTGTTGCCAATAGGCCTTGTATCCAATTTTAAAAAACAAACACTCTGACTTGGATTTCAAACATTAGTTTTGAATATATAGTTTTTAAAGGATTAAATAACCTCGAGTGAAGTAATTTCATGCATTAGTATTTATATGGCGATAATGTTGCTAATAGATCTCATATCCAATTTTTCAAATAACCACTCAGACATGGATTTCATTAGTCTTGAATATATTGATTTTAAAGTATTAAATAACCACGAGTGAAGTAACTTCATACATTATTTATATGGCGATAGTGTTGCCAATAGGCCTTGTATCCAATTTTAAAAAACAAACACTCTGACTTGGATTTCAAACATTAGTTTTGAATATATAGTTTTTAAAGGATTAAATAACCTCGAGTGAAGTAATTTCATGCATTAGTATTTATATGGCGATAATGTTGCTAATAGGTCTCATATCCAATTTTTCAAATAACCACTCAGACATGGATTTCATTAGTCCTGAATATATTGATTTTGAAGTATTAAATAACCACGAGTGAAGTAACTTCATACATTATTTATATGGCGATAGTGTTGCCAATAGGCCTTGTATCCAATTTTAAAAAACAAACACTCTGACTTGGATTTCAAACATTAGTTTTGAATATATAGTTTTTAAAGGATTAAATAACCTCGACTGAAGTAATTTCATTAGTATTTATATGGCGATAATGTTGCTAATAGGTCTCATATCCAATTTTTCAAATAACCATTCAGACATGGATTTCATTAGTCTTGAATATATTGATTTTAAAGTATTAAATAACCACGAGTGAAGTAACTTCATACATTATTTATATGGCGATAGTGTTGCCAATAGGTCTTGTATCCAAATTTTTAAATATAACCACTCTGACTTGGATTTCAAACATTAAATTTGAATATATTGATATTAAGGTATTAAATAACCACGAGTTAAGTAATTCCATACATTAGTATTTTAAATTAATTTTTATATTTTTATAGTGTGCATTTTGGTTTGTTTTAGCGTAGAATAGTAAACTTTTAAAGATTTACATGTTATTGAGAGTGTATATGTATGTATGTAATTTTTACGGTTTTATAAGTGTCATGAAGAAACTAGTGTAAGGTGTTTCGGCTACCGGGAGCGTTTGCCATGGCGGAAAGAAGCTTTAACCGGAGGGTTGGGGGTCACAACTCCCCCCGGCCGTTACTACCATCATTCTTCTAGAAATTTTACGAGTACATTGTTGCTTGTCCTATTTGGGAATTTATATATATATATATACATATATATATATATATATATATATATATAAATTCCCAAAAAGGACAAGTAGCAATGTACTCGTACAGATTCTAGATGTGTGACAGAAGTACCGGCCGGGGGGAGTTGCGACCCCCAGCACTCCGGTTAAAGCTTTTTCCGCCATGGCAAACGCTCCCGGTAACCGATACTCCCTACACGATTTCCTTCATGACCTTTTATAAATCCGCAAAAATACATACATATACAATTTCAATAACATGTAAAATCTAAAAGTTTACTTTTCTACGCTAAAACTATCCATGAAGCATTCTGTAAAAATATAACAAATAATTTAAAATACAAAATTCTTAAGACTAAAGAAATCCCAGTCTGAGAGGATATTTTTTTAAAAAATGGATATAAGACCCATAAACCGCATTATTTCCATATAAAAACCTGTGTGTAAAATTACCTCACAATTAGTCATTTAATCCTTTTAAACCCTTTCTATTCAAAACTAATGTTTGTAATACTAGTCAGAGTGTCTGTATTTTTAAATATGGACTCAAGACCTATTGGCAACTCCATCGCCATATATATACTAATGTTTGAAATCATTTCACTTATGGTTAATTATTACTTTAAAAACTATATATTCAAGACTATTGAAATCCATGTTATTATTATTAAAATCCTTTCTGGATACCAAAACCTATTGGCTTCTTTATCACCATAAAAATCCTAATGTTTGAATTTACTTCACTTGTGATAGTTTAATGCTCATAAATCGATATATTCAATTCCAAAAACATTCCAGTCAGAGAGTTATTTTTAAATATTGGATACAAGACATTTAAACAATATTATCACCTTATAAATATATATACATATATATAGACACATAAATACGCCATAGTCCAAACTCTACGCAATACACTTTCCCATGGAACAACACATAACTTTTTGATTTTATACCACTTTCACATATGACTAAAGTAATTATTAAAAGTTCGTCCAATATTTCAGAAAACCCTTATAATCACGAACTTACAATCTGGATAACGCTTATAATGTTTCCACATAAAAATAGCCCTAGCTATAAAATTCCGGTGTATAGCCATATTGAGCTATCTGATTTATGATCCTCAATTTGGCATAAAAACACGTCACCCTCTGCGTATTACAATTACCGCCATTAGGCTATATCCGAAAAGTCGTATGTTGTTATCATTCCAAAATATCTCTTCCTGGTTACGGCTGCAGTTAAACCATTATAATTGGAAACCAATCTTATCAGAAAAGCGGGAGGATAACCCTCCTTGATAGCCTCCTCCAGAAAACGGCAATCACACTTCTATCTATCGTTGTTAGTAAAATTCAACAACTTATGTCATTTCATTTGATTTACTATCAGATTTCTGAATATGTTACGGTGTAGACTAGTTGTCCATGACGTCAAATATTTGATATCAAAATTAAAGGTGTTACGTTTATCGTAAATACGATAACATTGTATAGTGGCAGGCTTCATTATAGTGAGATCTAAAAAATCCAGACTTTCATCCTCATTGCATGGTGTTTCTATTAAAGTTAAACATGGAGGATAAAAGTCAAACTTCATTGTATAACCACTATCCTCGAATCCGCATAGGATATCATCCACGTAACGTAGGAATAACATCTCATTTAAAAGATGTGTTCCCCTTTCATATCTATCTAGGTAAATATCTGCCATAATTGACGAACAGTTACCCCCCATTGGGATACCCTTAATTTGTTTATAAAAGTTTTCTCCATTGTATAAAACTGTCTCGAATAAAACCAACTCCACCAAAGCCTTGTACTTTCCAATTGCTATATATAGCTGCAAATCACATCTATGGTATGATTCTATTAGGATGCCATATAGATCCTTAATGTCTATATTATTGAAAAGGTCAGCAAAGTCATAACTCCTGTATATACCGATGTTTGGCAATTCTTTCAGTTTCTTAACTACTTCGAGGCTGTTTTTTATAAAATAGCTACCCTGGTCATATAGTTTCCGTAATACCAATTTTAAATGTTCCAATAATAATTTATTGGCCCTTGTTAAATAAGTTTTAAAACCGATGGTTACTGGTCGGAATTTAACTGGATTTTTATGTAGCTTAGGTATTAACGTTAAATAGGGATAATATATATATATATATATATATATATATATATATATATATATATATATATATATATATATATATATATATGTATATATATATTATATATATATATATATATATATATATATATATATATATATATATATATATATATATATATATATATATATATATATATATATATATATATATATATATATATACAGAGAGAGAGATAGAGATAGAGAGAGATATATACTCGTTGAATGAATTATTTATAGAAGTGACCCAGGAGGTTCGAATATGAGACTTTAACTATGACTAAGACAATGCGAGGAGTTACACTTGACCATTTGCAAAATAATTGGTTGGTGCATATCTCTTTGTACAGTTGCACTGCATCATTTGTCATGGATTTATGGTTCGTAAACATCTCCGAGCAAAACTATCAACCGTGGCGTTACTCGTCTGAGCTCTTTGTTTGCCTTGTTTTGATTGTTATATAGACTGAACTAAAATTACCTAAGACGTCTCACAAAATGTTTAGAGAATTAAACAATAAAGACAATATATTTGATCGCGTGTATACCAAACATGAAGGAATTAAAAATATTCGCTTTACACTCGTACATACGCGATTAAAAATGATGCGTATGTAGACATGCTGTTTAATGTTTTACGACACGTCCTCCGGAAACGTGGGTGTACTCTCAAGATACAAGAATGAGTCCAAATTTCAGGATAACAATGACGTTTATTTGCAAGTATAGCGTAAACAGAAATAATATACAGCAAATAACTCGATAACTGTCTCTAAATCAACTCTCACTAAACAACTGTCAGGTACAGCAAAAAACACAGAGTGAATGCTCACCTAATTTCATAAAGCTCACATAATTTCTCACGCAAATACTCACATAAGTTCATTAAATCCCACAATTAAATGTAGCTGGTATTAAGTCAACTGCTCTAATTGAGAAATGATGCATTTTATATACTTTCAGTAGAACCTTTAAGAAGGGGCTCATATCTCGTAGAATATTCATTAATTTGAAAAAGTTCTCAAATACTCGAATGTTCGCAAAAAGTCGCTAAATTGGCAATAAATAGCCAAATATGGCATCACTGAACTGACTGTCCTGAAATGGCAGCCTTAGATTCACGTCATACTAAAATTTCATTTTGATAAAGTTAAAAAGTAAGATATAAAGAGTTAAAAAGTAAGATTACAACAGGTTTCGGGGAAATTGCTTGCTCAGGATAAGAACGGCAAATCAATAAGTTCATGACATGAAAACTCATGTCAATAGAAAAATTAATCAATTGACTATAGACGAAAAAGTGTACTTAACCTCATAAACAATCTTAACTCAAAATTGTTTCAGTTAGGTTTATATCCTGCGGGCCACATTATAAGTGTGTAAAAATTTTCAACTTATTAAGTCCTCTGGATCTCAAAAAGTTTGTTTTCTATGAACATATATATACCGAAACTGGCTAAATACATTTCGCAGTTCATTTTGTCTGATATTGGTGAGAAATTAAAAATCCTGCTCCGTTAGGTTTCGTCCTGAGGTTTCTACTATAAGTTCACAGTGACTCACTGAAAGGGTTCACAGTGACTCACAGTCATCTGGGCGATAAGGGGCTTTTGAAGGGTCTTGAAGTACTTTTTGAAAAAAATCGTATGTTGGCCGGACATGTTGGCCGGACTTTCCTTATATAATGCAATGAATTTACTACTTTTACGTTAAAAAAATAATATATAAGATCCACGGTACGGTGTTTTTATCGTTGAATTGTACATTTGGCGATTTTCTGGCTGAAAACATGTGAAACTATATCAAAGTACCAATTAACTTATATTTCGCGCAACTCTAAATAAACAATTATCAATATTAATAGTAGCTATAAGCAATACAGCCCAGATATTAAAATATTTTAATTATTAATTCATCAATTAGGCGTCATTTTCATTAATTTGGTGTCATATTAATTAATTTAGTGTCATTTTCGCAATTTTGACAATATTTTTGTCAATCCGGGGCGAAATATCTCCAAGTTAGCAATACTTTGCTAAATTATTCACCAAGTTCGCCAAATGCATCACAAAGTGATACATACAAACAGGGAGAAGAGCATTTCTTATACACTAGATGGTATGCCCGTCATATGAGGGAAATAAGAAATTGCGAAATATTACTTCTCATTTGGCGACATTTTATCAATTTGGCGACATTTTCTTTACTTTGGCAACATTTGAAATAGTTCGCAAGTTAGTGACATCCCTCTAAATTTTTCGCAAGCGTTACGGACGGACAGAGAAATTGGTTATTCTTACAGTCTTCTTATACTATTCTTATATTATATATACTCTTTCATCAATTTGTGGCCATTTTCATTGATTTAGAATCATTTTTTTCAACTTGGCGACAATTTCGTTTATTTGGCAACACAAATAATATGCCAAGTTGGCGACATTTCACCAAATTCGTCACTGAAATCTCGCCAAGCGTTATGGACGGAGAAAAATCTTATAGCAAATAAATGACTACTGGCGTCCAAATACAAAGGTATTACCCAAAGTATTTTTTCTCCTGAACAGAACGAGCAACGAACCACGAGAATGATGTCACCAAATTTATCGCATGATAGTACATATGAAAAGTGAACATATTTCCCAATAGTTAATATTTTTTTTATTTTAAGTGATTATTTGATACATTTATTTGTAAAATGTGCAATATCTCGAGAACTGTTCATGCTAGTTGTAAAGTTTATGTCACTCGTCCTCTAATGAAAAGTTACATAAAAATGACTATTTCCGTAACTATTTTAAAGGATTTTATTTTTTAATGAGTTTTTCAAAATTTCACTAGAAAATTTAGTAGGATTCTGTACATTCGATTGCGTTTAAAAACAATAGGCTTCCAGTATTCTTGAATTGTAATTTTTGTACAAAATTTCCTTTGAAACACTCCTTTCGTTCGTGTGATATCGTCTTCACAGACTCACTGACACACACACACACAGCCATCACCTCAAAAACTTCCGATTCGGGTTCAGGGAGGCTCTCCCGTCAAAAACTTGAATTTGAATGTTTGACCCCGTCACATTAATTTTGTTATACATTATAGTATGTATATAAGTAAAGTAAAAACATTTGATTCGTGTTCAGGGATGCTTCGAGCGTGCTCTCCCGTCGAAAACTAAACTCAAATTCGAATTTTCGACCCCGTCACAATACTTTTCTTATACATTACACTATGTATATAAGGAAAATTAAAACATTTGGTTCGTGTTCAGAGATGCTTGAAACGTGCTCTCCCATCGAAAACTAAACTCAAATTCGAATTTTCGACCCCGTCACAATACTTTCCTTATACATTACACTATGTATATAAGGAAAATTAAAACATTTGGTTCGTGTTCAGAGATGCTTGAAACGCGCTCTGTCCCATCGAAAACAAAACTCAAATTCGAATTTTCGACCCCGTCACAATACTTTCCTTATACGTTATATAATGTATATACGGAAAGTAAAAACATTTTTTTCGTGTTCAGAGATGCTTGAAACATGCTCTCTCGTCTAAAACTGAACTCAAATTTTCGACGCCGTCACAATACTTTCCTTATACATTATGCTATGTATATAAGGAAACTAAAAATAAACTATTTTCTTCTCCCCTGAGAGGACATTGAAAATCTGGCTTCATTAGGTGTTACGTCATATTTGATAATACAGCCTTGATCAAAAGTATTAGGCACCCTATTGAAATCCATTTATTTTAAACTACTAATGTGTTGGGATAAAATAAAAATGCAGAGATTCAAAATAATAATTTTTTATTGAAATTTATCAATGTTTGGTTGGACTTCCTTTCGCCTTTATGACGGCATTAATTCTTTTAGGCATAGAGCGTACTAACCTACTGCATTTCTCTCTCTGTATCTTCTTCCATTCTTCTTCCAATATGAATTCTGAGGTTGTTTTTAAAGTAATGTAACGCTTCCTGATCTTGTGTTTGATAAAAGACCCCAACTGTTCAATGGGGTTGAGGTCTGGATACTGTGGAAGAAAATGCAAAAGATGTACACCATTTTCAATAAACCACTTGAGAGTCACACCAGGTGTGTGGCAAGTTGCATTGTCTTGTTGGAGTCTGACCCCCTCCATGTTTGTATCGCCGAAAATTCGTGAAAAAAGATGCTTGCAGTGTTGTTTCTAGTACATTTATGTACGTCAAAGAATTCATTCGCCGCTCACAGATGTACATTTCGCCCACATCGTCAGATCCCATGCATCCCCAAAACATTATGCTGCCGCCACTATAAACTCTTGCTCATAGTCCTCACCTACACGGCTCCTCACATAAGTCACACCAGGTGTTCCAAATACCTATGGTATTGAAATTATTTTATTAACATCCTAAACAGCTTTTCAAAAGAATCTGATGTGGACAATACATGACATTCCTTATATAAAGCAATGAATTTACTACTTTTACAGTAAAAAAATAGGTTTTTCTTATAGTAGATACTTATATTCTTTTCAAGATATTGAATTTTCGACAATTGGTTGTCATTTTAATCCATTTGGCGAGATTTTCGTTAATTTGACAACATTTCAAAAAGTCGCCAAGTGGACGACATTCCACCGAATTCGTCGCCAAAATCTCGCCAAGCTTTACTGACGGAGAAATAAGTTATTCATATAGCAGATAAATGACTATTGACGTTCAAATACAAAAGTATTTCTCGAAGTATCTTTTCTCATGAATGGAACGAGCCAGCTCCACGAGAATGATGTCACCCAATTTATCGCATGGTATTACATATGAAAAGTGAACATGTTTTTCAATAGGAAATAATTATTTTTATTTTACATGACGTTTTGATAATTTCTTTTTAAAATGTACAATATCTCGAGAACGGTTCATATTAGCGTTCTAAAATTTATGTCAATAGTTTTCTAATGAAAAATTACTTAAGAAATGTCTATTTGCGTAACTTTATTAGTGATTTGGATTTTTTGACGATTTTTTCAAAATTCCACTCGAAAATTTAGGGGGGGTTCTGAACATTCGATTGCGAATAAAAACAATAGGCTTCCAGTGTTTACGGTTTGTGATTTTTGTACCAAATTTGGTTCGAATCGGTCCATTCGTTCGTCAGTATCCACAGTCTCACTGAAACACACACACACACACACACACACACACACAGACATCACTTCAAAAATGTTCGATTCGTGATCAGGGATGCTTAAAATGTGCTCTCCTGACGAAAACTCGAATTTGAATTTTCGACCCCTTCACAATACTTTCCTTATACATTATGTATATAAGGAAAGTAAAAGTTGCTACATATTGGCAATTTCACGCTAGTTTTGAATAAAAGCAAGTGAAATGAAACATTCCTGAACGTTTGATTCTTCAGACCACATAACTTTCGCCCAATCTTCTTTAGTAATATGACTATGTTTAAGAGCCCTTTCCAACCGTTTCTTTTTATTTATTTCGGAAATCCATGGTTTCTTTCTGGCCTTGCAGCCTTTCAATCTAGCTTCTACAAGCCGTCTTTTAGTGGTTGGAGAAAATATTCTTTTTCTTGTTGCCTCTGACAATTCAGCAGCTAATTGAAATGAAGATTTTCTACGATTTTTCAATGCTAATCGTTTCAAAAGTCGGTCATTCCTGGGTATAGTGATCTTTTTTCTCCCGCTTCTTTGACGATTTAAATGACTACCAGTATTCTTAAGACGTTTCATAGTGTATTGCATCGCGCATCTCGAGCATTTCACATTTCTGGCAATTTCAGATTGACTATTGCCTTACTCGTATAAAAATTGAATTTTCAACCGTTGTTCGTTGCTAATCTCCTTAGTTTTCGGCATTTTATACAGCCAAGACCTCAAATTTAGATGAGATAAGCAACAATCGCGTGCACGTGTACAAACCAAATCAGCGAATGCAACCGACTGCTTCCACAATAATCTAAAATCTCCAGTTATCGTCCTGGAAATGTTTTATTGGTTGTCAATTGAAATGGCGTTTCCATTTTCATTTTAACTTCCTATTACGTATACAGTCATAAACAAATGAGGTGATTTCAAGTAACACACCAGTTAAGCAGTTAAAGTAGAAAAAATAGGATGCCTAATACTTTTGATCAAGGCTGTATAAATGTGCAAGAATTCAGCTTTTTTGGTAACCAGGGGGTCAAAGATAAACGCACGTTAGACAGTTATTGCATAAATAGTTTAACCATTGGTAGCACAAAACGTATTTAATTTGTTTTAGTTATACATTTTAAAACGACGATATAATTCGAGAGATTTGTGTTCCTCAAAATTTCAGACACGCAAAAGAAAATACTTTTATTGCGGTATCTCGTTCAAGTTAAACTTTGCTCACAGAGTGTATGTATAGAGTGAGGGCTAAATATGTATCGAGAATGATTGCAAAAAGCATCTTCGAAATTATAACTACCTGAAAATGTTTAAGTATACACCCATAATTTGCTATACGCCCAAGATGCATTTCTGGAGAGTTGGTCAGTAAAGCGAAATTCTATAGTATAAATCATTTATTTTCAAAGAAAGCTATATACAATTTTTGAGAATCCGTTCCAAATTTATAGAAATGTTTTTTAAAAATTTCTACAATTTTTTTTTTAATTTCTAGCTGCATGGTTGAAATTACATTTATTATTTTTGTTTTCCGTTTAAAAATATAATTTACATAAATTATAATAAAAACCATTAATAAAAACTGAGTATTTCTCTTCAAAAACTGCATTTTTTTTAATAGAGATGATACGTAATTAATTTTTTTAAATACTTTATTTATATTACGTACATACCAACCATATTTACAATTGAAAGCTGAAACGCAACGCAAGGAGAAACGAATAATTTTTCCATGATCACGTTTACATATTATTTCATGCTGTACATTTATTGAATGCGGTGCTGCCCATGCAGACCAAGTGGGGATTATAAGAAGATATTTTGCCGTACATTGAAGAAGAATTAGGCCGTAAATCGAAACTTACCCATAATTATAAAAGACCGTTATAGCGAAAACCCATATAAAGAGCGGCTGTGTAGAGAGGTATGGGTATATTTTATACAAAGTATTATATAGCTACTTTTTACTTTCCCTGCAATACATGGTAATGTATAGGGAAAGTATTGGAATCATGCCGAAAATCACAGCTCGAGTTTTCGACGGATCCACACGTTTCGAGACCTCTAGAATACAAAAAAACCATTTTTAGCGTGACGTCTGTGTGTGTGTCTGTCTGTCTGTGTGTCTGTCTGTGTGTCTGTCTGTCTGTCTGTGCAAATTTTGTATCCACTCTAACTAAAAAACTAATGGACCGAATTTCACAAAATTTGGTAGGTGAGCGAGTCTGGTGCTGATTAGTTTTGGGTACGATTTGGGATAAAAGAACCCGCCTTTTTTTGCAAAATGGCCCGCAAAAGATTGTATCCACTCTAACTGAAAAACTAATGGACCAAATTTCACAAAATTCGGTACATGAGTCACTTATTACATTGGTGCTGATTAGATTTTGGTACGATACGGAAAAAAATAACCTGCCTTTTTTTGCAAAATGGCCCGCAGAAATCGTCAAATTCTAAACTAAAGAACTAGGCATACTCAAATATATCCATTAAAAGCCCGTTTAATACGTAATTTTTAACGACGAAAATAATAAGACCAATCCCATTACACTAGGTCTAGCCGTTCTCGAGATATTTTAGTTTTTCGTACTTTTCCTACGCCACCTTTAGAAACAAAAATCGTCAAATTCTAAACTAAAGAACTAGGTATACTCAAATATATCCATTAAATGCTTGCTTAATGCGTAATTTTTAACGACGAAAATAATAAGACCAACCCCATTACACTAGGTCTAGCCGTTCTCGAGATATTTTAGTTTTCAGTATTTTCTCTACGCCACCTTTGAAAATAAGTCCGGTTACCGAATGAGAACGAAAATTGAATTAAAAGTGAATAAATTTAATTAAAATATAGAGAACGTTAATATAAGTCTGCAGGGAAAGTCATGTGCTGCCCACATCAGATTTTTTGTATTTAATGTGTAGATACTGTCATACTGTCAACTAGTACGATTTCACTTAAGGATATAAGAAGGCTTTGCATGTATTTCTTTCATGAATTCCATTTGTAGAGGTAGGTAATTCAAAAATAACATGCGATCACGACAAAACTGTGCCTGAAATGCGGTATTTCTCTTTATATGAAAATTTATCGCCAGGAATTGCCGCAGTTGTGGGGTTTTGGAACTCAAGATTAGAGCGAATTCTTTCTCTCTGCATTGCAACCAAAGAAAATAGCGACTGCTAATCTTTATAATGTCTACTCACGTAATGCACTTTATTACTCTCAGGGGTAAATTAAAAATGAAGTAGAATCACTACGAGTATTTTCTTGCATCGGGGAACTTTACTGAATATTTAAAATGTATAATTAAAGGGCTAATTATTGAGTATGTATGTGAGTATGCATGCTGGTTTATTAGCTTGTAATAGATACACACACACACAAAAAAAAAGTGGTGATATAATAATGTCCGTTTAATTACTGTAAAATAATTTTTAAAAATATCAACTGAAGTGAAACAAAAAAAATAAGAAGAGAAAATATTTAGCATTTATCTGTGCATTAAAAAATCGTAATCTAGAAAATTAAATATAAAATAAACTCAAATAAAAAATAAATATTAAATATGATTAATTAAATCAAATTTAATATTTATTTTATATTCATTTTAATATTCATTCACATGATTTATTAATTATATGAATAAATATAAAATATGATCTTATATTTTAAATATTAAATATAAAATCACTATTTTAAGCATTTCTTGGTTTCTAAAGTAAACATTTGTTAAAAAAATTAAAACATTTGTTAAAAAAAGTATTTGGGGTGTTCCACACTTGCTTGCAAGCGCTCGCCAGCCCAATAATGGCGAGCCCTTTCATTCCGCTCGCTAAGCAGGTGTAATACGCTCGTTGGGGCCTTCCTATGCCGAGTGTAAATATACTCCAGTGTGTATACTGAGTGTAAATATACTCCAGTGTGTATACTGAGTGTAAATATACTAGTGTATGTGCTTTTATATTTGTACTATTTGGGTTGTTCAGCTTTATGTCAGAGGTTCCACATGACTTTTCGTCTACAACCACCGACCTCCTTAAGCAATCCTTACCATTCTCACGCTTGTGTGCCACTCGCATTGTTAAAGGCAGATATTTCTGCAAAATTGTAAAAAAATCCTTTCATAGTACCAGGGGCATGTACAAAGGGGAATGTTAATCCGCTTCCCCGATTGTTCGCCGCCGTTCTCCAATCTTTGAAACTCGCTTCGAGAGCTCTTCAAACCGACGCATTCGATCGTTCAATGTCCCTTGCTTGATGACGCTGACCAACTGCAAGGTCTTAGGGTCCGTTCGCTGAAGTTCATTAATCACCGGAAGTATGCCTTTTGTTCCGCCTGCTACGCAGGTGTATTGCACCCGTTGTGTCGTTGCCCATTGTTTTAGTAGTCATCCGTTATGGTTTTACCCCTTATTCTCTAACACACACCAACCCCCAGAACCTGCACTGCATCACGAATACCCCCAGTTTGTCGACGCAAACTGGTGGAGATCGAGAGCTTCACTGGCTGTTTAATGCCTCTTAAAAACCGGAGTTAATTTCCAGAGTTCTTTCACTCTGATCACGAAGTATAAACATTAGTTATATCATTAAGATTGCTCATGTCAGATTGCATATACCATTGTTAAAATTGCTCGACGTGTACTAACTAACGTTGACTTAGATGTGACGTTGTAGCCATAAACTTATGAAGCCAACCCCCAGAGAAATTGGATATTGGTTCGACCAATGAAATCATTGCTATTACTGGGAATGCAAAAATTAATTAATTAATATTTAATTGGCCTAAATCAAAATTATAAGCCAGTCTTGCACATTTATAGATAGATGTACATAACTGGCTCATAATTTTGTTTCAGGTCATTTAAATATTAATTTTAAGCCCATATATGAGCTCATATGTAAAAAATCAGAATGTGCAACATGCCGCTTGTTAGTAATACAGTAACAAACAATTGCAATACCTTGGTTAATATTTTATAACATAGTTGAAAAGTGCTTATGACTTTGTCCATTCTGTCTGTCTGTTCGTTCGCACGATAACTGCCGTAAAAATGACTTTGTCAAAATGAAATTTTAGTATGTTGTTCAGACGGTTTGTGGGACCTATGGGAATATAAATGAGTAATATAATGCAATTAGTTTTGGATTGAACCCGGGTTCAAAAAATGGAATACGTTGAATGGTATGGGACCTAATTTGCATCATATGAAGAGATCACGCGACCCACTTCAAAATAAAATATGGCATCCATCTTGTGTTAAAATCGTGATTTTAAACATTCTTTTTAATTTATATTTAGTGTTGTATCCGTCCTAAAATCGCTTTATTTTTGCTTAATTGCTGTTCATCTACATTCTGAAACAACGCAATTACAATATATTTGAGTTTAAATGACCATCCAACTTCGATTATTTCTATAACGAAGCTAAGTTATGAAGAATGTAAACACATAAAGTTGTAGGATGAGTTGTATAAGAATTGCTGAATTTCTTTAACGCAAAATTATTTAGCTGTGGAGTCTGCAATATAGCTGATGTGAATGAAACATTAATTAATTTTACATGAAAAACAGACGATTCTATTGCTTTTTCGATGAAGTTTTTAGTATGGAGTTAGAAAGTGCTTTTACCTCCATAGTTTTAAATTAAGTAAAATAAATTAGTGTAGTATTGTGATAATTTTAAAAATATCGCCGATAATGAAAGTATGAGACCAGAAATTGATCTCACAATTTGGTGAGACAGCTTTATGCCGTTTATTTATTGTGGCCAAAACGGCAAACAATACTGCCAGTCCGGATGGCACCGGGGTTTACAACTCATGAACCTAAAGGTCAGAAAATCATAAATTTAGGAGCGCCAAGACAAGAGGGCCGAGCTGGCCCGTAGAGAATGTGGAATGGTTCCATTGGTTAAAGGATTAACCAATGGAGAAAGTATTTGTTACGTCACATTCAATGATTCAAATGAAAGCAAGGGGGAAAATGAAGCCCCCGAGAAAGACGGAACCACAACCTCTGATCCGAGAATCAGAGAGATATACTAACATGACTTGAACAGATAACTTGGAGAGGATGGGTTGAATTGGTAAATACAGACTACTGGAGTGTTCCGTAGCGGTTCCAAAATAATGGAGATCTGTTGATTTTTGTGAGTGCAATTAGAGTACGAGAAGGAGCCACACACCGAGAGTTATGGGGAGTACGAATGACTGATGACATCATTTTGATATATGATCATAGTCCAAGACAGCCTTGAAGGTTTATCAATAATCAAAGGTCATAGATACATTTTAAAGAAATTTAATAGTACTGGTCTCACATAGCCCCTTCGCCGCAATAATTAATGAGAAGAATTGTTGTAAGGCATTTAATTAATAATATGATAAATTGTTCCGATTGAGTAGTATTTTTTAATAAATATATTGTTAATGTTAAATTGGTGTCATCCTTTGGGTAAAATATTAATTAATAATTCTTTACAAGACTCACACAGAGGTTAAATAATTGGAGGGTTATTGCAAACACAACGCACAACGTAATGATAAATAATATTAACGTTAATTATAACTTTAAGTTTCTCTTTTCTTTCGGTTGTCACAGAAAGGAATAGACAAAATTTCATGAATGAAATATCCACTGCTTTTATGTGGAGAGCCTGGCGATTTATATTTCGATGACGTTATTTAAATAAATTTCATTTGTTTTCGATGACGTTTTCAAGTATAATAAATTATTGTAGTATTGTGATAATTTTAAAATTATCACTGCTGACTGTATCACATTGTAGAGATGTTTAAATAAAATTGAATTGCAGTTGGGAAGTGTTGCAGAATCAATGCTTTGTGCATGATTAATCTTTCATGTCTGAATAACGATATATTTACAACAGTCAGACATATAATGTCTGTGCAATAATTAATGCTTTTGAATCGTAATTGTTCACGACAGCATCAGTTGAGATACACTCTGTGTGTTTGTAAGAATCAACAATAAGGCTGATCCTTGTCAACTTTCTTCATTGTCCTATATATATTAACTAACATTGCAGACAAGTTCAGTATTAAATATCTATATATTTAATGTATTTATTCAGTGTTTCAATTACTCAGAACTTTGCTACATCTGTCCAAAACGCTAACCCACAGAGCAAATTATATTTTTCTGATTCTGACGTTAAATGTCTCTGAAAATTATGTTTGAATAGGAAATTACTTATTTTAGCGAGTTTTCCTAATATTGTTCCACAAATGTATCAAATTTCATAATTTTAAATGATATAGTTTTTGTCGCACGAGACAAAGAAGTTAAAGGGAGAACGTCGGCTGCATCGTCATTTACTTTTTACTTCCCTTATATACATAGTATAGTGTATGAGGAAAGCATTGTGACGGGGTCGAAAATTCGAATTCGAGGTTTCGACGGGAGAGCACGTTTCAGACATCCCTGATCACGAATGAAACATTTTTGAGGAGATGTCTGTGTGTGTGTGTGTGTGTGTGTGTTTGTGTGTGTGCCAGTGAGACTGTGGAGACGATAACAAATGCAGCGATTCGAATGCAATTTGGTACAAAAATTACAATCCGTGAATACTGGAAGCCTATTATTCTTAAACACAATCGATTGTTCAGAACGCGCCTAAATTTTTAAGTGAAATTTTGAAACAATCCTCAAAAATCTAAACCTTTGATCAAGTTACGCAAATAGGTGTTTCTTATGTAATTTTTCCTTAGCAAACGATTACCATAAACTTTAGAAGGGTAGCATGAACCGATTTCGAGATATTGTGTATGTTTCAAATAAATTTATCAATAAATTCCATAAATTAAAAATAAATATTAACTGTTGAGAAACATGTTCACTTTTCATATGTAATACCATGCGATAAATTTAGTGACATCATTTTCGTGGATCTAGCTCGTTCCATTCATGAGAAAAGATACTTTGAGTAATACTTTTGTATTTAAACGTCAATAGTCATTTATCTGCTATAAGAATAACTTATTTCTCCGTCCATAATGCTTGGCGAAATTTTATCGACGAATTTTGTGAAATGTAGCCAATTTGGCGACTTTTTTAAATGTTGCCAAATTAACGAAAATCTCGCCAAATGGATAAAAATAACGCAAAATCAATGAAAATGACGACTAATTGAAGAAACTTCAATATCTTGGAAGAAATATAATTATCTAGTATAAGAATAATATATTTTCTTTTACTGTGAAAATAGTAAATTCATTACATTATATAAGGAAAGTCAGGTGCTGCTCACATCAAATTCTTTAATACAGAGCGATTAAATACTGCATCCTTTGAAATAGCAACATCGTTTTACAACATAGTAATCCTTAATTTTGAAAATAAATGAAATATCCAATGTATGAAAAATTAAAATTTTTATCCGATTGTAACCAAAATAGGAGTTAATATATACCGCAGTATTCTAAATTACCATGCACAATTGCAAATTAATTAATTTCATATGTCCAGAACCAGCCTTAACAGAAAATATAGCTATAGTAAATTGATTTTGCCAGAAGCTGTAGCAAGTTGTTTTTAATATAGAGAGAACGGCACATGGCGCATTATTCTATATCATCCTCCCCACAGCACAATCCTGTTCTGCAGTCATCTATCTGGGGCATTCGTTCTGAGTCTCTGCGATGTCTACATGCGCTTTCTCTGATCCACTACACCGAGCAAACACCATATCGCTTCGACCAAGATAGCGACTGATACGTTTGTTGTAACGAACAGATTCACCTAGGCGTCTGATCCGACAATTGTTCGTAGCGCCGTCGAGTTCGTTTCAAGGGAATATTTACACACTACTTGCAGAATCAAAGCAGGAAATCCAGTTCCAATGGCTCGGCAGTGAGAACACACGTCGTTTTAACTGCTACACAATGCGTCCGCCTTTTACATGCATGTTGCATGATCCCTATAACATCATTGGCCCTGGTAGTTTGATCATCTGCATAATAATCCTTAAAATGACATCGGCTTGCCGAATTTTGTAGGTGTAGCTCAATTTCACATGGATACATATACGAGGTAACTTTTCTCGTGCTTTTTTTGTAGCAGAGTACATTAAAAACGGCAATTTTATTAGGTATATATATTTTTAACAAATGCTTTAAAAACCTTTAGCAAACATGTGCATACTATTTAGAAAATAAAAACTCTGCTCTGTGAGAAGGATTAAAAATTAAATGGATGTTCATTTGACTTTCATCAAAAATTTTATCTTCATCGATTAGATATTATAGATAAAAATGTACTGTTGATGGATCTGATTGGATTTTAAGTGAAATCCTGATCTTATTTGTTGAATTTTACACTGGTAGCTCTAATTGCTGCACAATGCGTCCGTCGCTCACATGCATGTTGCATGAGCTCTATAACATCGTTGGCTCTGGCAGTTTGCTGATTTGCATGACCCTGAAAATGACATTGGCATGCCGAATTTTGTAGGTGTAGCTTAGTTTTGTACATACATTGTTGTACATATACGAGGAAAATTTTCTCGTACATTTCTTGTATTTTTTTGCAGCAGAGTATATTACAAACTGCATTTTTATTAGGAATATCTATTTTTAACGAATGTTTTAAAAACCTTTAGCAAACATGTACATACTATTTACAAAATGAAAACTGTGTCCTGTGGGAAGGATTAGAAATAAAATGGATGTTATTTTAACTTTCAAAACTTTTACCGTCATTGATTAGATATCAACGACGTAAATGTGCGGCTGATGGAGATGAGTTGTTTTTCAAAGAAATCCTGATCTTGTTTGTTGAATTGAATTTGTTGCGCTCACCATTAAGCTTTATATTTGAATTTGGAATAAACTTCTCCAGGATATCATGGAAACGTCATCATTTACTTCTTTTCATTCTCTTGACCTTGAAGTTCTTCCAATATTATATTATTTGTAGTTGCTCCATAAATTATTGGAAAAGGAGAGAGACAGGGGAACTACGACTTGTATTTTTTACATCTGTTGAAATTCTTTCCCCTGAGAACAAACATATATGCCACGATTTAGATTTTTGAAAGAATATGTCTAATCCCTGAATCTATACGATATAATTATCATACTTTGGAAACTGTTCTTCTATTCTATGTGAAATGATCCAATAGCAATGACGAGATTATCAACGTGAGGGCTTTCTTGATTTAGAATAATCATGCCAGATTTAGTCAAAACTATATCGTAATGAAAACTATATGATAATAAAATCACACAATTCTGAGAAGGTCGACGTTCAACGAAATGTCATGCATAACAATATGAACACTGATGTTATACGCCCAAATGAAACTATCTTAAAAAAATCTGATGTAGGCAACACATGACTTTCCTTATATAATGCAATGAATTTACTTCTTTTACAGTAAAAAAAAAATAGGTTTTTCTTATAGTAGATACTAATATTCTTTCCAAGATATTGAATTTTCGACAATTAGTCGTCATTTTCATTGATTTAGCGTCATTTTAAACCATTTGGCGAGATTTTAGTTAATTTGACAACATTTCAAAAACTCGCTAAGTTGGCGACATTTCGACAAATTCGTCGCCAAAATCTCGCCAAGCTTTACCGACGGAGAAATAAGTTATTCTTATAGCAGATAAATGACTGTTGGCGTTGAAATACAAATGTATTACTCGAAGTATCTTTTCTCATGAATGGAACGAGCTAGAACCACGAGAATGATGTCACCAAATTTATCGCACGGTATTACATATGAAAAGTGAACATGTTTCTTAATAGGAAATATATTTTTTTTATTTTATATGACTTTTTGATAATTTTATTGAAAAATGTGCAATATTTCGATAATGGTTCATGTTAGTGTTCTAAAATTTATGTTAATCGTTTTCTAATGTAAAATTACATAAGAAATGTCTATTTGCGTAACTTTATTAGCGGTTTGATTTTTTGGCGATTTTTTCAAAATTTCACTCGAAAATTTAGGGGAGTTTTGAACATTCGATTACGTTAAAGACAATAGGCTTCCAGTGTTTACGGATTGTGATTTTTGTATCAAATTTCGTTCAAATCAGTCCGGACCATTCGTTCGTCAGTTATCGTCTCCACACACACACACACACACACAGACATCACTTCAAAAATGTTTGATTCGTGATCAGGGATGCTTGAAACGTGCTCTCCCGTCGAAAACTCGAATTCGAATTTTCGACCCCGTCACAATACTTTCCTTATACATTATATATATAAGGAAAGTAATATAATTGAGTATACAAACATTATGCAATTACAAAAAGTATTGTTATTAAATCTGGAACATTTTGAAGAAAAAATTGTGTGCGCAGCACAGGTGGATGAGAAGTTGTTGTTGAAACCCAGACCGTCCGACCTACCAGAAAGGTGTAAGGTAACTGTTTGGACGGTCGGGAAGTGCCACCCAATTTAGACCGGAACCCAGTGGGGGAGGCATCCACAGGGACCGTACCCTCCTTCCCCTACCACCAACCTCTCGGAAGGACTTTCGGACCCACATGTTTAACGTGATCGTATTCCGCATGAACACGGCGGCTGTTTAGGCAGTGGCTGGAATCGAACCCGGGCCTACCGATTGCAACTCCAGCGCGCTAACCATTGGGCTACCGCGCCCTGAGATGTGGATGAAAAGTTGTACAAATTTAATATAGAAACTACATAATAGCGCGACAGTTTTATTTATGACGTCAGCAGGCATTATTCCATTCGAATTTCGTAAGACTCACTTTTCTGAGACGCATATGTCCTAAATAAATTAGTTGTTGTCTGGAACAACTCGACTTTCTCATACCACAATCCACTTTTATTAGTACTTATTTAAAATTTTACAAATTAAAAAACAAAAACAAAAAAAAAACAGAGAGAGAGAGAGAGAAGATATTAAGGGTCCAAATGATTACAATTATGGCATGTTACCCTTTACTTTAAAGAGCTTGGAAATATCTTTTGATTGTTAGGATACTTGACAATGTACTCCCAGGGAGGAAGTTGCCCCCCCCCCCCAAAAAAAAAATACTATTTTTTGCGGCTATTTCTCATAACAGTGATTGAAATTATTAGGTCCCGTGATCATTGAACCATAACTAAACCTTTTCAAGCATGATTATGCCGAATTTTGTCCTATGCTCCAAGGTAAAAAAAATATAAAATTTCGTACACATTCGAAGTTTTCGCTCGAATAAAAAAAATGCTATGTAGTTCTAGATTTGTTGATAACAAAGCCGGATATAAAGTCTTGTGGAAATAAATTACTATTTGTTGTTGCTATCGTATACACAAAAATCTACCACCGATATACAGACAGGCAGACGGGAATTACTACAAAAATTGTCAACCCGTATTCAGGATGTCTTTAAGAGATATTGGAATCAAAATCTTTGAATTCAAAAATTTTCCTGAAAACAACAATTTCCTTATGGTATATTAAATAGTATGAGGAAGAAAGAATATATATACGAAATGTATGCACTCTGTGGGGTAAATAAATCCATCTTGGCTCTAGGAATAAATGTAGAAAACTGAATTAATAAGAGGTATAAATACCCCATATCTATGGTTACACGACCCTTTATGCATTAACCTACTTGTGTACTATATCCTTATCTCATATACTGGAAGTGGACTCTACTACATTTGAAATAAAAGTTTGGGACTTTCTATCTATAACGCTGTTCACAAGACACATTGAAAATAGGACTGTTAATTTATTGAATTAATATGCTGCATAAACATAACTAAAATAGAATTTCTACTTGCTTTATTCTAAGGATTCTCAGTATCACAATCACAAAAAACCCGTAATTTTTCATACGATTTTTCCACAGCATGATCTTAAAATCTCTTGTACACCACAAATAACTTGAATTTTTAATGGCACATATAAACATTCTTTAATTCGATCTCATATATGAATATTAATGTCATTTTTTTTATAAAATCATCATTAACAATCTCCTAATTAAATCAAGTATTTTAACTCCTTAAATGAAATCTAAGTAAGCGAAATTGAAAAACTTATTCCATAACAATCAACATCTCACCCGTTCCATTTGCAAATGAAATTGGATCTTTGTTTATCACTCTCATCAGTTTAGATTCTTTCCAGTTTTCCTATTTTCAAAATATCTGCTGACAGAAGATGGGAAAATGATGTCATTGATTACTTGGAACTGAACTTCAATCCCAAGAGGATTAGTAAAGTGAAGAGGATTTTGTTTCAGCATTAGTGTCCTTCAATTGTTAAACTCTTCCGTTTTAAATTGCAGCAGTACGTTAAGAAAGTATTTTTCAAATGTCGATATGCAATAAATTTCCATTCAAATCTATTCATTACAGATTACAAATCGTATTTATTTTACGCTGCTTCGTAACATGTCTAATGTCCGTGGCCTCTTTAAGTTAATATTTCTCCTTAAGTTAATATAAAATGTTTCCAATAAATATATACACTCTTATGCAAAAAAAAAAAAAAAAGAAAAACGAAGCACCCCTAAAAGATATTCCAATCATCTCAAAATTTCGCATGCAAATTCCTTTATACCAAGTATGCAAATAATTAAATTTGCAAGGTTAATGAGTGTTACCTTCGGTCATAGCGTGCGTTTCAACTGCGAAACAATGATCCTATAAAATAGTTTAAGAATGTGGACGGTTTATCTTTGCTCGTTATCAGCGTTGCAGTTCCGTGGAGACGCATCCAATAATACCATTACGACATTGCCGAAGACCTTGTTAGCAATTACAGTAGTTCGAACTTAGTAATATAGATGCGGGATGCTGACTGGTCATACCCAGCAATAAGCCGTCACCTGCACCAAACGGATACTGTTGTACAAAGGTGCTGGCAGCAATGGTTTCTGCAAGGAACTCATCGGACAAATGAAGGCTCTGGTAGGTTAAGATGCACGAATGCGAGACAATATCGGATGATTGTGCGACAGTCCCGAACTTGTCCAACGGCATCATTGTTCGCCATCCAACGTGCTACAGCCTCTTCCATACCACCCGTGGTACCTTCCACCATATCATACAACTTGTCTGAGATGGGGTTACGCTCAAGGCGGCCTTTAAGACGTCTGCTCATAACCCCACAACATCGACATAGTCGTTTGGAGTGGTATCGTAGACGGTCATCATGGCTGCAAGTAGACTGGCATCGTATAGTGTTCAGCGATGAATCACTCTTCAGTCTTTAAACAGATGACCATCGGGTACGTGTGTGGAGGCGCTATGGCCAGTGGTCCCAATCAGCCTTTGCTTTACAGAAGCACACAACCATTACCCCTGGTGTAATGGTGTGGGGAGCGATCTCTTACGACTGCAAGTCTCCCCTAGTCCTCCTGCGTACAACTTTAATAGCTCAACGATATGTTAATGAAATCCTGCGGGGATTGGCTTTACCCTACATGGTACGTCAATCTGGAGCCATTTTCCAACAAGATAATGCCACGCCACATGCAGTTCGCATATCTGTGGAATGACTCCGTGCTCTTGATACTATTCCTTGGACAACAAGGTCACCAGACCTTTCGCAAATCAAGCATATATGGGACATGCTACGCCGCCAGATTCGGGCACTTCGAAATATTGCAGATCTAGAGCAACAATTGAGATACGCCTGGCAGAATGCATCGCAGGATGACAATAGGAAATTTTATTATTCCTTACCTAGATGTATACAAGCATGCATTGCAGACAAGGGGGGGGAGTCACCAATTACTGATGTGAAAATTCAAAGTGCAATTGATAACCGTTGATGGGTCCTGTGGCCTTGATTTTCTAATAATTTCATTACCTGCGTATGAGCTATACGCATATTTGATTTCAATAAAAACAGTCACTTTCTTCATAGTGCTTCGTTTATTTGTTTTTTTGCAAAAGAGTGAATATATATATATATATATATACAGGGTGTCCCAAAACCATTGATTTCGGCTTTTATTTCTTAAATATCGATCTTAGACATATATAATAAATTACAAAGCTGCGTAAAAAAATGTATATAATTTTGTGAAATCGATTAAAATTTTCAAGGAAATTAAATTTTAAGAAATACAAAATTTAAATTTTTATACGGCCCCCGTACAAAAACATTTCCAATGTGTAAAATATGCCCCATACACTAATAAGGTGATGTACAAAATTTCCAAATTTTATCATAAAATGTCCCAGAGATATGAAAAGACAAAAATGCTGACTTAAACCACTTTTCGATGCATCGACAGAGGAGAAAAATCATGTGGGAAGATCGCGTTTCAGGTATCATATACAAATTACGAAAGAAAACAATGATTACATAAATTAGTAGTAATTTTTCTATTTATTGGTACAAAAGAATCTACACAGTGTAGAAATAATAATTTTACACAAAGATTACAAAGCTTGTTCAAAATGTTTTCAATCCATGCCAAACATCCATTAAAGATAAGAGGCAGATATTATTTGTCTATGATGCATTTCTGCGTTGCGCCATTTGCACTCTTGCTGTAAACATTTACATTTTAATTTGTGATTTATCCCTCACCAAGTTTGTTTAAACATATCTCTAGGACTTTTTATGATAAAATGTTGAAATTTTGTACATCACCTTGTTAATGTATGGGGCACATTTTACTCATTTGCAATGTTTTTGTACGGGGGCCGTATAAAAATTTAAATTTTGTATTTCTTCAAATTTAATCCCCAGAAAATTTTTATCAATTTCATAAAAGTCTGTACCTCTTTTCGCAATTTTGTGATTTATTATATGTGTCTAAGATCAATATTTAAGGAATAAAAGCCGAGGTTAATGTTTTTGGTACACCCTGTATTTTTTCGACATTTTTCATTCTGTTGCGGCTTATCGCACTTACATGTGGACGTTGGTTCCTGCCTGATGGTAATACTTGTTTTCCTAATTTTTCTTTTTTTCACTTCTTCCTCTTTTAGTGCCTGTAGTCTGAGTTTTTGCATTTATAGTAACTTACTATTGCCAAATCTGAAACAGACATTTGTTTGGGTTAATTAAAATTAGATGATCAGAGCTGAAGAGGAATTTAATTCTGGTTAGTCTTCGAAATTGGGCCGGTGCTGTTCATTTCTATTATCGGCATTGTGTCCGTGGTTTGACTGCTTTGGTGATTTTAATAGTTCATGATTACTTGGAATTGGTTAATAATATATGTATATATATATATATATATATATATATATATATATATATACATAAAATTGTAAATCCAATGTTAGAATGTAAGTAGTAACTCATAGTACACTATCCCAAAATTTTCTACAAAATACAAAGAAATAAAAATACAACAAAATACAAAGAAATAAAAGAAATCCAACCGTAAAGAGGAAATTATAAAGCGTAATGCAGGTCATAAAGACAAAGACAATCAACAAATTTCAAAGGTGAGGAATGAATATTCTATTTAATGATTAGCAAATTGTACAAAATGTACTAAAAGAAGAAATCGTTAAGTCCATTTACATTTATATACTTAACATCAAGTACGCAACGATTTAAGATACAAAAATTAACTCACGCAAAGTTTTTTAGAAGTTATAATGTTATAATTATTAAATGTGAGTGAAAAAATAATTAACTTGTCCCAGTGTTTAGTTTAAAAAGTCAAATTTATATTTTATTTGCTGCCACACTAACTTTATATGTATGTATCCTTCAAAATGTTTACAGCAATGTTATTTTCATAGACCATTTTAGGTGCTCTTGTATTTTTTTTCTAAGAAAATTGTTCTTTATTAGTTAATATACAATTATAGGGCTTTAATTCACATGAATTAATCCCAGTCTTAAAAAAATATGCTATCAATTTCTTATGTTATCTTAGGTTATCGCTTGTGATCATTCCATTCAATGGCGCTTATGGGTAGCAATAGAATGAAAATCCGATATCCAATATCGAAAGACTTTTGCTTCGGATTCATGAGTGGGTTCAAGAGGTACCGTTCAAGTCAGATCAATACTATCTGAATATAGATCGCTCAAAGAAGGGATGACATTTTGAGTTAAAAGTAACATAAGTGGGTTAAGCGGGCTATAAGTATGTGGGGCTCAAGAAAATATGCTAAAGAACTGTAAAAATATATGATATGGAGGTTAATAACTTAATGTAATAAATCGATATTAGAGTGCATTATTATCATGTCAACACTGTCATATTAAACGTGGATTCTTATTTGGGTTAATGTTTTACGAATATACTAGAAAATGTTCCCGACGTTGCCCAGGAATTAATATGCAAACCTCTGATTAGAATTTGTAAAGTGTCTTGCTGCCCAACCTCGAATTGAACCTTGGAGCTCTGACCTGACCAACCAACGCTCTACCATTGAGCTACTGAGACGAAATTGCAAGCTCATATCGTCGAAGTGGGCGATGCATTCTCCACCCTCTAATGTCAGATTAGCAGGCCACTGACAATCTGACAGACCACCTCCTTTTTTTAACTCCAGGTTATCTGCTGGTACTATTATTTTTATCCAGGGAAATCCTGCGTGGTCATTGTCCTCTTAATTTGAAATCGGCGTTCCATATTCCATAGTCCACTGAATCCATGCTAGTCATACTAGGGTCACTTTCAGACCACCTCAGACATATATATATACATATACATATATATATATATATATATATATATATATATATATATATATATATATATATATGTATATCTTTCTTTTCCTTTTGGCCCTTTTTTATTTGTATTTTTTTTTTCGTATATTTTCTTTTTACATATTTTCTAAATTTTACTTTTAAAATTTTATTATTTTCTTTAATTTTAATCTATTTTTCATTATGTTATTATACCTCACTCTAAATTTTATTTTTCAATGATCTTTTTATCTATATTCGCAATAACCAGTTTCCCATTTTTTTAAAATGGACGTACTTGTCACGTCCAAATATAATGTAAAATTATCTGTTTAATCACAATATTTTTCATCAATTGTTATATTTTTAGACCTAAATAAAAGTTCGTTTGGCGGGATGGTAGACCATGGGTGCCTCCTGAGTGCAGGAGGTATCCTTTCCCGGCCGTGCAGACAGCTACTCTAAACCCACTATGTGAGTCGAACGGTTTGGGGTCTTCAGACCTCAGAAATATTTGCACTAACGTACAGGGTTAATTCGTTCTGGCGCTGATGGAAAGAGCCTTGCTGGCCCAACCGGGAATGGAACCCTGGATCTTCGAACTGGTTAGCCGACGCTTTGCCATTGATCTACTGGGACGAATTTCCAAGCTCTAATCGTTGAAAGAGACTCTACAAATTACACTGAAGGATACAGAGAATTATCGAAGACCCGACAACGCTTATGCGAGAAATACGTCACTGCTCCCATAGCAACGGATACAAGTTGTGTCGTCATTTGAAAATCTCAGTGCACAATAATAGGAGAACGAGTCGTCCCCCAAGCGAAACTAAAAATATCAATTTTCTATGCTTTTGTTTAAAAACATTATTATAGTTATATACCCATATTTTTGGGTTATACATCCATATTTCTGTCAAAATATAGAATGGTGATAATCTTTCTTTATTGGATGCGACGAAAAATAATTAGATAACCTGCAACTTTCATGATTCGATGTATTTAAAAAAACACTATATATGAAGGAATAATCCTACGGATTCGATTAAAAAAATCACTTGAAATAACTTTTTTTCTGTATTTCCGCTAATGTTGAGATGGGAACTCCAAGATAATACTTTCTATAGCTAAAGAGCCGATTTGTATGAGCACCGCTCGAAATTGTGCTTCATTAAAAAAAAAAAAACTCGTTTGTATTCTTGAGAGTTCAGCTAATGCTGTACCTAATTTGGCGACTGTCCAAAACTTATATTTTCCTCTACATACGACACACACACATAGACAAATATTTTCTTCTATTATGTACTAAAAAGTATCATCCGGTGCTACCTGGATCCTAAAAAGGTTCTCGCCACTTAAACAATACAGATACAGATAACGCCTCTCAATTTTTAAATGGCCTGTTTTAAATCAAAATCATTTCCTCCTTTCGTTTCAATCCAAATTCTTTAGTGTTGAATCATGTATAGTGGCTCGTAACTATCTGCCACCACGTATGCTCACAAACACGTATCCCTATGACAACGTCCAGTCTATTGCGTGTGTTGTTCTAAATTTATTTTTCTCCATTTCGATAAAATCAGATAAATAAAAGTATGAAGAAACACATTTTTAAATTATTATAAAAGTTAGGTTAATGAACAAATATAACATATTTCACAGAGGCAGGTCATATAGAAAAAAGTGAAGCAAGCATTCCGAACATAAACACAATTAGAATTTTGAAGTAACAATAGATCTTATTTTAATTAAAGAATCAGTTAGAAATTTAAGTTAGTTCAAAACATTTACATTTTTAAGTTAGTTTAATACTGCAAATTGTACACAAAGGTACCTTTGGGACGCACTCGACGGCGCTATGAACATTGTCAGATTTACAGAGCGGTTGCACCATAGGCCTAAGATCCTTCTGGTAGGTCGGACGGTCTGGATCTCAACAACAACAACCGTAGGCCTAAGAGACGTTGGTTTGTCTGATAGATGTATAAGTCGTCATCTTGGTCGGAGCGATAAGATAGTTGTTCGGTGTTGGCAACAGTGGATCAGAGAAGAAACACGTAAACGTTGCAGATGCTTAGGATGCCCTAAAGGGGCAACAGCTGGAGAAGATCGTGAAGTCAGGTGAGGAGCCATGACCACACCACCTCGGCCTTTCAATCAGTCATACGAAAACATTTGCTATCTTCCATGCATCCTGTATCAAGAAATACTATTCGGAGACGACCAAGGTGGGATTAGGTGTCCACGTGCTCTATACTGACTTCTCAATATAGACAGAGCCGTCTGAATTAGTGCCGATCTCGGTCAACCAGGACAGTGTTCGATTTGAGGCATATTGTTTTTAGCGATGAATCCTGCTTTTCACTGTGCTGATGACAGCTTCACACCTTTGTGGAGGAGCATTGTACAGCGTTCCTATGTATAGCGCATTTGTTGTAGAGCGACACACGGTCAACACACGTGGTGTATTAGTCTGGCTTGTCGACGATACTCTGCAGTTAATTGTTCTGCCTATTCTGTCAAGCCGCCCAGGTTCCATTTACTAATAAGATAACGCTCGACCATATACTACACGACTTTCTCAACAATATCTTGGAGGATTAAATATCCACCTATGGCCATCCAGGTTCCTAGACCTATCACCAATAGAAAACGTCTGGGACATGTTGGAATGACAATTACAACCTTCTCAGAATACCACTGAATTTCGTGATCAGTTGCAACATCTGTGGCAAAATCTTCAACAAAGGGACATAAGCAACTTAATTAAATCTCTGCAGCACTGAATATAGGCTTGTATAGCTGCTAAGAAAGGATTTACTACTTACTAAAAAGTCATCTTGTTGCTTCCATTTCTTACTAAAATGTTTTTTAAATCCAAATTCTAATCATTTGCATATATCCCGAAACGCTATATATATGCAGAGTTTCACGTGAATATATATATATATATATATATATATATATATATACAGGATGTATATAAACTGTTTTGACAAAATAAGATGGGTGATAGTACCCATCAACACGAAAAATATTTACAATGGAACTTAAGCTCGCATTCTAATCTTAGTGTCAGAAAAGCTTAAATTTAAGATTGAACTTTCAACAGTGAAAATCAGGAGAATTAACGTAATCATAAGTTGCGAAATCCTATTTATTCACGTCAGAGAAAAACTCAAAGTAGATGCTCAAAGTGACGGCCAAGAGTGCCGTTGCACAATTCGCAATGGTGAATGAACGACTGACCTCCCTTTTGAAGACACCTGGTGTCGTGTTTATCCTGGCCGCTGCAACAGCGATTCACGCGATGAAATTTTCTAAGGAGTACACAGGCGTCTTTTACACCAATGATTTTATGTGCCCCCAGAAGAAGTCTAGTAGGTAGAGGTCCGCGGAGCATGGAGTCCAAGCCCCTGGTCCACTACGTCCAATCCACCGTAAGGATATGTAGCATTAAAGATGTGCGGATGACTAGTGGTGACGGTGATGTTCTGGAGATGTGATACTTCTCCGGCACGACATATTTGTCGTCCGAAGTGGCGACTTGTGCTGTTGGACGTGTTTCGAAGTTACTCTTTTCTGACACTCAGAGTGGAATGCGACCCCAGGTTCCATAGTAATTATTGTTCGTCTTGATGGGTACTCTCACACCTCTTATTTTGTCAAAACAGTTTATATGCACCCTGTATATAAAGGGTGTTTCACAAAGGACTCCTTATCTTTGAAATGAAACAACTCGGAAATGGTGATCTAAAGAAGACTGAAACGAATGATATATGTATTGGGAAAGCCGTAAAAATCTGATTCAAAAGTTTCAAAATTAGTTACACATGTTGCGGATAGATGGCACTGTGCGCTGTAGTCGCAGCACAAAATCCGAAATATACGCTATAAATAATGTGCAAGGTGCGCATTTTGAATCGATTTTGATGTGATTGCAAAGACTCCTTTACAAAGGACAGACTCATCACTATTTGTAGCCAATTTCTGGGACTCCGTACTGCGACTACAGCATACCAACGTACAACACCATCTGTCAACAACACTTGCAACTAATTTTGAAACTTTTGTATCACATTTTTATGGCTTTCCCAATAAACATATCACTTGTTTCAGTCTTCTATCGATCACAGTTCCGAGTTGTTTCATTTCAAAGGTAGGGAGTCCTTTGTGAAACACCCTGTATATATATATATATATATATATATACTAGCAGCATACCCGTTCTTCGTATGGAGTATATAATATAAAAAAACTTATAATTCGCAATCATGTGCAAATTCTGTTAAAATATTAAATTTCTTGCTCCTAAAGAGAAGTTTAAGAATATCCCTTCTCACTATGCAAAATTATCTTCACGATCAGATCTGAAGAATAAAACATCCTGGACCCTTTTGTAAGTAAATTTACAAAAAAAAAAAAGAAATTGAATCAATATATATAACTCCGTACTACTTATATTGTCGCAGATTAGAAAATATTCCAGTGTGTTAGTAGAAGATTACCCGCATTACAATATAAGTTTCAAAAATCTTTGCCAAAATAAAAGAGATGACGTAATAAATCGAAATTATCAATAATCCCCGTACTTTTTATACCAGAAGGTCGTAATTGATTCCAGTATATGCCAACATATATCGAAACATATTCCAATGTACCTGTACTACATATATTCTCGTAGATTAGAAGATATACCCGTGTATTTGTAGAAGATTACTCGTACAACGTACAATGTATGAGTTTAAACAATTTTTGTCATAATAAAACATTTACATAATAACTTGAAAATATCAATAATCCCTGAATCAGTAATTCCCGAAAATATCAATAATAATAAAACCTGAAGACCGTAATTAATATTCCAGTCAAAAATGCTATAAGAAAAATTAAAACGTTATTTTCCAAAATATAATTTTATATCGATTTATTTATTATTCAAATCGAAAAAATACTAATTAAAATTAGCAGACAGATTTGATTTAATTGCGTTTCTGAGCAACATGATATAAGATAGAATCTCCCTCATAAACGGCGAAATTAAATAACCATTTTGATTTCTTTTTATACTTTTCATTGTTTAGTAAAAGCTGGTGAAAATAAACTTGCAGATAGATTTCCCATGTAAATCATGTTTCAAACATTTCATGTTTTCAGAAAGTGACTAATTAGCGCAAAAAATCTCGCACCAAACTCAGAGATAAGTTTTTAATTTACTTTCAAACGATTTTCAAGCTTTTCGTTTGGATAAACCACGGAGTTAGAGAGTAGAACTTCTAGGAAAAAGTTTCGTTTTTCATTAATATCTCGACAACTTCTAATCTTAGATATTCGCAACTTAGAGGAAATTTTTGGGGAGCTATTTTAAGGCCATCCACAAAATTTCATCAAATTTGGTTCAGCCGTTCTCCCTCGATGATGAAACAAACAAAAATTTCGTTTTTTACTAATATCTCGAAAACACTGATCGTAGAAGCTCCAAACATGGACTAAATTTTGAGTGGCACTATTTCCAGGCTACCCCTAAATTTCATTAAATTCGGGTCAGTCGTTCTCGCGTGATGACGGGACAAACAGACAGACGGATTTTCAATTATACATATATATATATATATATATATATATATATATATATATATATATATATTACTCATAATAATAGCTTATGTTTCGCATTTGTGTTACTTCACTGGAATAGATGGCCGTTGTATAAAAAATCGATATCCAATATCGAAAAAAAATGTTCTTCCGATTCATAAGCAGATTCACGTGGATCTGTTCCTTGGGATCAATGGTATCTGAATATGGATTGTTCGAAGAAGAGTTGTGCAGAGAATATCAAATGTAAGATGTAATCTAGAATGTAAAGTTTGTAAGGTAATTCTACTAAAACTTTATATGACCAGAGCATTCAGTAACAGGCATGTTTGGCTTCAACCAGGAATCGTGGGGGCTGATCTTTTACTCTACCAGCCATATAAATTTAGATGTAAAACTACATAAAAGCTGTTAAATGAAATTATAAGGTAGAAGCTGCCGGAGGATATCACTTTATTCGGTTGACGTCTTATTTCGCTAAGAGGAATCAAGTATTTTCTAAAAGGTCAGAGTAAGTACAAGTATAACGGCTATGTGCATGCCCAGAGAATGATTTGTATCTTCTGTTCCTTCTAATTGTTTTTCAGCAGCTAAACGTCGGCCTACTATTCTGCAAGTGCTTAAAACTCTATTTAGTTATAAATGTAGGATATGTAAACTAATTTTGAAATTGATACCAATTTATTTTTCTTTTGAATTTTCTATATCATTATTTTATTATATATCTTAGAAGATTGAATAAAATATGTATATAAAATAATGATTTCTCTTATTCCAGTTAATTGAAGCGAAGCAAATTTCTGAGTGTGTGATTCCTTAACATCAACTCAAATCTGATTATGTCCTAGAGTTTCGTTGATTAATAGACCAAAATCGATTCAATAAAATTTTGATACATATCCTGAAATAATCTTGTTTTTGATTATGATGAAACCTGAATTTTAAATTTTAATCTATGTATTGAAATTTAATATGCATTTCAATCTATGATATCTGAGATCAAAGGTCAGATAATGTTCTTGTTCAAAAAGTGTATTTCATTTCTTGGTTGATAAATGGTGCTGTGTATCCATAGATTAACTGTAATTGATCAGATGGATTCTGGAATAAGAAGCTTCAGATGGTAATTAAAATATTGGTATTTTTCTGTTTTTAGTTAAGATATGTTAATTTTGTAACTATCGAACGTTTCGATTTATAATGTTTCCATTTACGAATTGAAATCAATCAGTGGATTATGTTCATTTTTCCATTTATGTGGATGTTCATGATATGGATTATTTCAAAAATACTCTAAAAGAGCTGTTGACAGTATTGAAAATGGCAGATGTATTACAGTGAAATAGTCTCACATAAACCAGTGTGAGCTAGTCTACTATAATTCAGAAGTGGATAAATGGATGAGCCAAAACCCTGGCATACCTATGACAATTTACCATATCTGGCTGCTTTAGTATTATGCATCAAAGAGCAATGACTTATAACAATATAATTTCTGGATTCTAGAAATATGTAATATTTTATTGTGATACAGATATATTCACAGATTCTTATTTTTCAGCTTCTTCTGTATCTGACCTTTTAGTTACAGGTGGCATGACATGCCGAATGGAAAAGAATAATTTCTTAAATATTGATAGGAATGGTGCAAGCAATCCCTCATGATATGATGGAATATTGAGTGGTTTCCTTGGTAGCGATCATTTCAGAGGATATCTAAAGGCTGAAGACAGAAAAAATTGTCAACTGAAGAAAGGACGGAAATTAAAGGGACGTATCTTTGGAACTGAGAATCCTGAAAAAAATATTTTAAGAGAGATAAAACGACATCTAAGTAAAAAGTATGTCAAAAGTATAACAAATTGCGAATGGTACATTTGACGAAATCCAAGAAACTAAATTGTCCGATAATTCATCAGACCTATGCTGACATGTGTCAAAAGCTGCGTTCTGGGTTTGAAGAGATAGATCGTGGACACAGTTGAAGGAATCTTTGTTCTCGTACAATTTTGTGACAAACAAAAATGGTTTACGTTGAGAAGGTTGTGAATCTAGTTGATAAAGAAAAAGTCTTGGTAATTAGTTTCTGCGCAAGAGTCAGAAGATTTTAAAGGTTTTTATTAAGCCATATGTAATAGCTGTTGTACCTGTCCTAAATAAAGATACTAAATTGTTATTACCGACTATTACCTACTCTTTCGACAAGAATTTCCGCAAAGAAAACACAAAGCACAAACTGTTCGTCATATGAAGATAATTTTTTAATCTATGTGTGCGATGACAGTGGGTGATCTTTTGCACAATGTTACATTTTTTAAAACAGTAATCATGTTATGTCTTACTACTCCATTTGCTGTCTTGCTGTGCTCTATGCATGGGGCCCAGTAAAACTAATTGTGTTTTCTTTTTTTATTTTAAAATCGTGTAATGACAGTTAACGTTTTTGTATCTCAGCTGATGTTAAATATGTATAGCACTTCAAATTTGTGCTATAATTTTCCTTCAGAAGTAAATTTTTTGAATATCTTGAATTTCATATTTTTCGTTTTCCTCTGCCCACCTTCACTTACTTCATCTCTCAGATTTTTTACTGCTACATAGGGAGTTAATGTTAAATGTATTTGACTGCGGTAGAAAATTTTGTCACTCTCATATAAAATTTGATAAAGAGAACTACAGAAACGAAACGATATTGTGATAAGAATATATAAGTGTTTTCTAACCATCCTTTTAAGACAACCAGCAATAGTATCTACAACTATAGTGGAATAAAATATATTTTCATGCACAAACTATGAGAATAAGAATGTTTTTTTATGTAATTGTTCTTAATAAAGCGAAAGCAATATGGAAAGTAGTCATCTGAAAAATTAATGATTGATTATGATTTAACTCACTTATTTCACTTGAATTTCCACAATATTTTAATTTCGGTTATTTTTATATATCTTAGTAAATGTGTTTCAACGTAATTTGAATATTGTATTAAGGTTAAAAGTTCTATTTCAGTTGCATTATTGAGATATTATAGTAATTGCACAATCAATGCAGTGATTTGGATACATTTAAAATACATTTCCCTTGTATATTGTAGTGTATTAAGTGTATAGGAATCAATTCGACGAGAAGAACTTAGAATCTTGTCCTAGTAACTCAACGGTTAGTGCATAAGCTGACCACTTCGAATATTCGCGGTTTTATCCCGTGCTGGAGCAGTGATCCTTTTAGAATGGCGGTCAAATGAATTAATTTTGTAGGTTACATTAAATAATGATGATTATAGTCAGTAGTAAAATATGCAGTTATGAATTTTCAGTGAACCCTGTGAGTTATGGCGCCAGTTTTATCATGACGACAACAGCAGATAATACGAAACAAATAGCAACGAATAATAGCAAATAATACGAAAGTGGTCGCTCAGATCGTCAATTTCATACAGATTTGACATCAGAAGGTATTACAGGGACCATTTTGATGTCAAGAATTCGAATCGTGTCCCAATTACCAACCGGTTAGAGCATTGGTTGGTCTGTTCGATGATCTGCGGTTTTATACCCTGGTGGATCAGGGAGAAATTTAGAATGACGCTCTAACGAATTTATCCTGTAGGTTACTCGCAATGTTGATTGGAGTAAGACAAATACTTAGTTACGTATTTTTATTGGATTCTATGAATTACAGCTCCAGGTTCAACATCACGATCACACATGATGTTAGCCTGGATAAAAAAATCTAGCGAATGCGAAGGTAGTCGTTCAGATCGTCAATTGTATGAAGATCTGACTTCAGGGGGAAGCTATTATAGAGTCCACTTTGAAGTCAAGATTTGGAATTGTGTCCAAGTTACCCACTGGTTAGAGCACCGACTGGTCAATTCGAAGATCAGCAGTTCCATCCACAGCTGGGTCAGCGAGACCTTTAGAATTGCACTCGAACGAATTAACCATGTAGGTTACTTGGAATGTTGATTGGAGTAAAGGATCCAGTTACGAATTTTCATTGGACTCTGTGAATTCCATCGTCAAATTCAGCATCATGTCCGCACATATTAGTCTGGATAAAAAAATGCAAGAAAAACGAACATGGTCGTTCAGCACGTCAGTTGTATACCGATCTGACATTCGAGGGAGGGGATTGTAGGGTCCATTTTGTCGAGATGAACTTGAAATCTTGTCCCAGTAGATCACCAGTTAGAATATCGGCTGGTTAGTTCAAAGACCTTTGCTTTCCAGCGTGAGAACTTCACAAATATGGCTGATATATCAGTCATTTTTTATATATTACATTTAATATCCTATACTAATGAGAGTATAAAAAAATATAAATTAATTAAACATTGAAATTAGTTCAGATACAGATAGATTGAAATTAAATTTTGTGAACAAATATATGCAAAAAATAATATATAAATTATCAATGAAACATAATTTTCAAATTGATACGTGAGACATATTTAAAATTATAAATTTTGTATCCGTCTATAAATATTTAAACAGTTTTTTTCAGTTTATACTATGTACACGGATGTTATTTTGTACTTTGAATTTAGGAACAGAAAACATTAATTCTTGTTTTGATCAAATGTGTAGAAGCGGCGTAATTTGTAAAATTTCACAATAGAGAAATTTTAAACACCAAGGAAGAAATAGTTAGTTAAATCTATAATTACGTTGGATTATTTTTTTTATAAACTTACTTTCTTCATTGTCTAACTTTAAAAACAATTTTATAAAGTCTGAAGTTTAAAAAAAATATACCGCGGAGATAAAGGCAAATAATTTACATAAAGACAGATACGAAGACTTCTTTTGAATATGAAACAAAACTGTTTCTAAACATTAAACTAAGATAATTGTTTACACGAAACAGTGTATTAAATATGTAACCACTGGAAATTTTGTTTTACTATTTATCATGTTCAATACCGCAGTGTTAAGAAATTTATGGTTCACCAGGAAAAACTACATTTTTCTTATATTTGAATCAAAATACCACTTTGTGTTAGTAAAAAAGTTTGGCCATTCTATTATTTTTAATAATTTTTTAAGTATCTATTCCTAAGGTTCTACGGTAGATATTAGATGACGAAAGATATAGATTCAGCATCAGATCAAATTTCAGAGGAGTTTGGGGATTCACTAAGGATTTCCATTTCCCGTTTTTTTTTACTCACTGTAAAAATTGCCCATTTTAATTGAAATATCTATTTTTCCAGATTGACTACACAGAGTATTTATATAAAGAATGGCATGTATTTAGCTAAAACTTAGATGGAAATGGTCTGGACATGTCTTGAGAATGCCGCAGCATAACATCCCTGCTGTGGCACTTACTTGGGCGCCTGAAGGGAAAATATCTAGGAGTCAACCCAAGCTTACTTGGAGGAGACTGGGGCAAGACAGAAATTTGATGGGATGGGCGAGCTGGGCAGAAGCAAGGACTTCGGCATAGGATCGACCAGGGTGACGACACAAGCTGAAGACCTTTTGTGCCACTAGGCTTGATGAGTTATGATGATGTATTTAGCTATGTATATTTATATGTATGCATTCGGTTCAAGTAATATATATATATATATATATATATATATATATATATATATATATATATATATATATATTCACAGAATCGACGCACAGGGAACATTCCCAAAGCCGGAATTTCTTCTCACTGCAATAGAATCATTCATAATTCGTTTTGCGTTTAATATATGTCGTGCAACCTAAGTGCAACTTTTTGAAGAAATGTTTCGCTGGATGCGTAGTACACTTTATGGGGCCATAAAACTTATAGGGCCTATTTTGATGAATGTTCCAGTAGCTTAATGGTTAGAACATCGGCTTTCCAGTTCAAAGTTCCAGTGTTTGATCGACAGTGGACATTTACAATGACGATTGAACTAATTAATCCTTTCGGATGCGATACCGATTCAAGTCGCAAATATGCCTATGAATTTTTTATGGGCCTTATGACTTACTTTTAACAACATGATCAGACAGCAAGTTAGCAGGGATACAAAACCAAAGCTCTGGAAGGTTGTTGCGATCGGCAATTGCACGCCGTTCTGACTTTAGAGGGAGTGTATTATAGGGTCCACTTCGATGAGAAGACGTGAAAAATCTCGCCCCCGTAGCTTAATGATTAGAGCATCAGCAGGCCAGTTTAAAGATCCGCGGTTCAATAGCTAGCTGTCTGGGACATTGAGACTATTGCAATATTCACTAAATTGTCGCGCGTAGATTTATTTTGTTGCAATTATAAAAATCGATTTTTTTTACGCTGTCGAACGTTTAATAAGTGCGAAATTAATCCATGTATGCTGTTATTTGCACAGGAAACGGGCCAATTCTTAAGAAAATTAAATAAAAACAGAGTGACTTGAAGAAACATCTGCATGTGACGAATATACTATTTTTATGGAACATTTTTGTGTTAAACACGTTATTTTGTTCACTACTTCACTTCATAAATGCTTTCAAACACTTCTAAGTCTTCCCTAATATCAGGAATGGATGAAGCCCGAAATACAACCACGAATCAAAAGCAATTCATATTGCTTATCTGTCTAAATAGAGAGCAAATATTGTACGATTCTTATGGCAGCTAAAGTATTAATAAAAATACATTTTCTTGTAAATGCAGAAAATACCTTTTAAAATTGTGTGTACTCACAATTAAAAAAAGTAAATGATGTTTCGAAAAGTTTTATCATATATCAGGGATCGCCAAATAACAAATTTCGTGAGATCCGCCTTTTCAGAAAAATCGATAAAATTAAGTAATTACAATTCCAAAAATATTTGACAGGCTGAAATTTAAGAATGTTTCGACAGTGTGCAATTAAACCTTGCTTTCGTTTGACGACATTCATCATGAAATAAAATATTATTGTTGCTAAATCTTTAAATAAATGTTATTTCATTATTGTAAAAGGAAACCATGAATTCCAAATGATAGTTTTCTGAATGATAGTGCGATGATTATTTTCTCTTTTGCATAGATTGCAGTCGTGATATGTATTTGGTTGTACAGTTATATAGCTTGCAGCGTCGACTTCTACAATAATAGCTTGTAATTTCGTCCCAGTAGCTCAACGGTGGAGCGTCGGATAGCAAGTCCGTTGATCCAGGGGTTCGATTCCCGATTGGGACAGCAAGGTTCTTTACAATGGCACCTGAACAAATCAACCCTGTAGGTCAGTGAAAATATATCGGAGCTAGTACCACTAGCACGGATTCAGTGAGATCTGAGATATGGAGTGCCGTATTTTAATCAAGAGGATAAATGCTACTCATGGAGCTAACCTGGAGGATAAAAATAACATCGAAACGCTAACCTGAGGTAAAATAGTAGGAGGTGGTCAATTAGATTTTCAGTTGCACGTCGATTTGGCTTTAAAACTTAGAAAATACTGAATCCACTTCGAAAATAAGAGCTTGTAATTTCGTTCCCGTAACTCAACGGTAGAGCTTCGGCTGGCCAGTTCGAAGATCCAGGGTTCGATTCTCTTTGGGACAACAATGTTTTTTACAAGCTCTTCTGGCCAGTTCGAAGATCCAGGGTTCGATTCTCTTTGGGACAGCAAGGTTCTCTACAAGCTCTTCTGGCCAGTTCGGCGATCCAGGGTTCGATTCTCCTTGGGATAGAAAGGTTTTTTACAAGCACTTATCTAGACAAGGGGAGGATGGACGATGATTGAAGGGGGGAGTAGCGTGAAGGATGTCTCTTTCTAAAACAGATCCTGTGGAAAAGAAGTCACGTTATATGTTACAAAAAAATTGGAAATCGCATGATGTATTTCACCAGGCTCATTACGCGTATAATGTTACTAATTTGGTCTTTTGGACTATTTCATATCGACTCAACGCAAACGAAAACCCACTCATCTTATTTTTTTCTTAAACATGTCCTATTTTGTAGGCTATTCAAATATAAAAATGTGTGTGTGTGTGTGTGTGTGCAATTAGCTTCTTCCATTTCTTATGAGTTAATGTTGGCTCATTCGTGCTCTGGTAACTAAATCTATCCTTTTATTTACTTATTTTTGAATGGAAAAAACGATCTTACTTTGAGTTCTAATTTTATCCATGTTTAGATTAGAAATCAGTGCAGAACAACACACTTCGTGGCACTTCGATATATCTCTTACTTTGAGAAAATCATAAATAATTTTCTTACACAAACACAAATAAAGAAAAATCTGATGTGGGCAACACATGACATTCCTTATATAATGTAATAAATTTACTACTTTTACAGTGAAAAAATAGGTTTTTCTTATAGTATTTATTTATAGACTGTCCAAGATATTGAATTTTCGACAATGGGTCGTTATTTTCATTGATTTAGCGTCATTTTTATCCATTTGGCAAGATTTTCGTTAATTTGGCAACATTTCAAAATGTCGCGGAGTTAGCGGCATTCCACAAAATTCGTCGCCGAAATCTCACCAAGCGTTATGGACGAAGAAATAAGTTATTCCTACAGCAGATAAATGACTATTGGTGTTCAAATACAAAAGTATTACTCAAAATATCTTTTTTCATGAATGGAACGAGCTAGATCCACGAGAATGATGTCACCCAATGCATCGCATGATAATTCATATGAAAAGTGAACATGTTTCTCAAAAAGAAATATTTTTCTTTTATTTTATGACTTTTTGATAATTTTTTGAAAAATATGCAATATCTCGAAAACGGTTCATGTTAGCGTTCTAAAAGTTATGTCAATCGTTTTCTAATAAAAAATTACATAAGAAATGTTTATTTGCGTAACTTTATTAGCGGTTTTGTTTTTTGACGATTTTTTCAAAATTTCACGCGAAAATTTAGGAGGTTCTGAATATTCGATTGCGTATAAAAACAATAGGCTTCCAGTGTTTACGGATTGCGATTTTTTTACCAAATTGCGTTTGAAGCGGTCCATTCGGTAGTCAGCTATCGTCTCCACAGAGGGGGGGGTTCTGAACATTCTATTGCGAATAAAAACAATAGGCTTCCAGTGTTTACGGTTTGTGATTTTTGTACCAAATTTGGTTCGAATCGGTCCATTCGTTCGTCAGTATCCACAGTCTCACTGAAACACACACACACACACACACACACACGCACACACACACACGCACACGCACACACACACACACACACCCACACACACATGGACATCACTTCAAAAATGTTTGATTCGTGATCAGGGATGCTTGAAATTGCTCTCCCGTCGGAAACTCGAATTCGCATTTTCGACCCCGTCACAATACTTTCCTTATACATTATGTATATAAGGAAATTAATAAATATAGCCTTAGAAATGTTTGTTAGCTGTTCAAATTATTAAAATCTGTGGGTCCGATTTAACCAAAGTTAATATTTATTGGACCTGTTTACGTAGCATGCTGTGCATCGATTATTTTCAAGATGCAACAATCTATTTACCCTCATAGATAAATGAATAAACAGTGTACTACTGAAATTTTCTTTCTCAAAAAAGGATATAAGAGACATCATAAATTTGCAACCAATTAATATATCATCAAGTCATAACAAATTGTCAAAATATAAACAAAATTGGATATGATTATTTTAGCTGGTGAATATCAGAGGTCCAGAAATTTTCGGGTTGAATGGTTTTAAGGAAAGGCTTAAATTTTTCGAACATATTTTTTCGAAAAGCGAAAAAATGTGATAATAATGTATAATTATGTGTAGAGATGTTATAAAAATACACATTTAACATGTGCTACTTTTATTTGATAAATCACGGCATCATTTCTTTTACACTAACAAGCGCCGTTCTCGAAATATTGCATAGATTTTATCAAAAACTGATAAAAAATAAAGCAAACCGACTGCTATTAAATGTACAAAAGCTTTCTAAATACTTATTTTTCGAAAAAATTAATGTATATGTCTAAAAATTATCATGAGCTCTTCGAAAGATAATAGAAATTACGTTTTCCCCACTTGGAGCGTTATAACTCGAAATTGAGCAAATTATAATCGATATGGTACGATTTTCCCAATAAATAAATCTCTGAATAGTATTTATTATTAGGGACCTCAGACCAGGGAAACAGATTCATCTTCCAGAAGATCGAAAAGGAGTTACAAAAGAAAATTATGTTAAAATATTTTATAAAAATATCCATTACTCTGCGATAGAGCGTAGGCTATTCCAGTATGAAGGTTTGGGGTTTGACTCCCGGTTGGGGCATCTAGGTTCTTTACAATGCTGCCCAAACTAATCAACTCTGTAGGTTTCTGCAAAGGCTCCGGAAGTCTGAAAGTAATTTGTAAAGTTTACTTCCAGAGTAAGAGCTTGTAATTCCATCCCTGTATCTGAATGATTGAGCGTCGGCTAGCCAGAAGGAAAATCCGGGGTTTGCTGCCCGGTTGAGGAAGTAGGGCATTTACAATGGCACCCAAACGTATCAACCCTGTACATTAGTGCAAATATGCCAGAGATCTGAAAGTAATTTGCAGAGTTCGCTTCGATAGTATGAGTTTGTAATTCCATCCTTGTAGTTGAACGGTAGAGCGTCGGCTAGTCAATAGGAAGATCGGAGTTTATTTCCCGGTTGAAGAAATAAGACCATTTACAATGACACCCAAACGAATCAACTCTGTAGGTTAAAGCAAAGAGGTCGGAGGTCTGAAAGTGACCCTAGTACGAATAGAACGGGTTCAGTCTACTTTGAAATGTTAAGCGCTGATTTCACGTATGGATGTCAAAGACAACTCAGTAAGCTAAGCTGGAGTATAAACATAGCAACACGAAGTTGACCTGAGGTAACAAAAAACAAGAGGTGGTCAGCCAGATTGTCCATTTGCAGATCAATATCACATTAGAGTGTGCAGAATGCAAAGTTCACTACGGGAGTAAGAGCTTGCAATTCCGCCCCAGCAACTCAACGGTAGAGAGTCGGCTGGCCAGTATGAAGTCACGTGATTTGATTTTCGATTGGGACAGCAAGGTTCTTTACACCACATTTTCCATATAAATAGCAGATGTTTACGATACATGTCTGAAATAGAAAAAGTAATAACACCGTCATCATATAATCGTTAAAATTTAAAAAAAATCTGATTTTAGTAACCAACTATTTCCTTGCTCACTCCTTTTGCTAAAGCTTTAAGAAATCTAAAGGATTAACAATTACAAATAACTATTGTTAAGTCATTACGATTGTTATAACCATGTAGGGGTAAAAATAAATTTAACTTTATTAACATCTTATCTGCCTCCCCCACTGGGTTCCGGTCTAAATTGGGTGGCACTTCCCGGCCGTCCAAACAGTTACCTTACACCTTTCTGGTAGGTCGGACGGTCTGGGTCTCAACAACAACAACATCTTATCTGCCAGGTTAGCAAATAATCACAAAGTGTGTTCACATTTGAAAGTCGCTTTCGCTATAGTGTTGTTGGTACTTCTAATTGGTGAAGGATTAAAAATTAAAAACTGGTTCTTGCAATGTGGTTAAAAATTTTACCAGCCCTAATTTCAAGCTCAAGTGTATCAAATAACGTTGTAATTTATTCTTGAATTAAATATCTATAATTTTAATAATTTCGGTGCTTCAATAATTCAATACTTTATCATGTTTTTGATATTTCGCCCACCGATTAAAGAAGTTAAACCAAACTAAAGTTTAATCCAACGTTTAACCAAACTAAAGTGTAAACCGAAATTCTACGCTCATTATTGCACTTTTACTGGTTCACAATAGTCTACATGTACAATTTTATAACTGTAAGTTTTGAAGTCTATTGCCAAAATTTGGCAGGAATTTTTTTAATATAAAGGGATAATTTTTAGCGTAAATATTACTATAACATTATAAAAGGACGCCAGATTTATTATTGTTTATTTGAAACAGATTACATTTTATAGCATTGCAATTAAAGTTTTATACTGCTTCTTTTATTTTATGTGCCAAAAATATATATAAAATATTATTTCCACAGATAAATTGTTTTTAGTCATGAAACTTCAAAACTTCCAATAACTCACTTTATAATAAATTTCACGACATTTATCCTCAAACCTGGCTTTTTGTTTCATGAAAATATACGAGACCAACGTGTTTGGGATGTACTTTATTTCTTAAATCATAGGGAATATGAGTATAACCGCATTATTTCTTACTTTAGGCGTAATGTAATGTATAGAGAAAGTACTGTACAACAAAGTTGAAAATTCGATTTCGTGGTAACTACTGATTAGCAAGTTTTTAACAACTCTGAATTTCATTGTGCCCATGTGTTGTTATGGGAATATACACACACACACACACACACACACACACATATATATATATATATATATATATATATAATTAAAAATTGAAAGGTATATATATATACATATATATATATATATATATATATATATATATATATATATATATATATATATATATAAGGAAACCAAAAGGCTGTACACATCGATAACCTAAGAGGCAAGTGAACAAGTGAAAAGCAAGTAATACTGAGACAAAAATAAGCATTGCAGCGCTATAATGTATTGTGTACTTGTATACATATAAGTTTCAAAAAGAATAATGCGTGGGAAAAAGCCAACAGGGATATACGGAAAGGCCGAGGAGGATTGTGACCCCCAGTTCCCGGTTATAGTCGACTTTTACTCCATAGAAAACACTCCCGGAGCCGATATATGCCTGAGGCCAGATTTCCATGAAGCATCAGAACAAAAGACGCTCTCCTCACGCAGAAACGAGGACAACCAGGAACTAGCAAAGTAAAATGCCTGCATCCAAGATGGAAAATATTGAAAAGCATAATAACCACTGTTAGATAAAATATATATAAGTCTCCCAACAGGATGAACGAGCAAATCCAAATGGAAATGGAAAAAAAGTTCAAGTAGTCGATAGAAGCTTTGCCAATTTTGGATTATATATTGAAAGTGTTGCCAAAATCGGTACGAAATGCATCTTCTTCTGTATTGCGCAAAACAATATAATAATGTTTGATGAAATCCATAGGATAATTCTGTCTTACTGCCTCCACGGTAAAGATGGCGTCGCACTTGATTCAATCACTTTTATATGCATGCATTCTAGCGGTGCGTATGAAATGATTCACTATGGCGTTACGAAAAATGGCATAACTCAGATTTGACTTCCAATTGATGATGTTATTGATTTCTATGTCGAAGTGCATACGCTTATCGTAAAGTAGTGTGTACGTAGGTTCGTTTTCCGTGAAGTTTATAGTACTCCCTAGGTAATTAATTTCATTTTTCTGAAGCTCGCTAGTCCCGATAAGATCCAGGTTTTGTGGATAAAATCCGAAGTTGAAGTTAATGCTGTATAGATTAAATCTAATTAAGACAACATCAACGAACGGTCTGTAACAACGGTCTGTAAAGCAAATAGGAAAATAAAATTAGTAGAAGTGAAAATTTGAAATCAAAATTTACTCTAGGACAAGCGCTTGTGAAAGATATAAATACAACATTATAAATAAAATAGGTACTAAATATATATGAAATACCCCTCTTTCCCTGTTCCATATAAGGTAAGCAATTGAAAAAAGAATTACATGTGGTGAAATATCGGTGAGTATAATTCGTTAACTACACCCTTAGATTAAAATTTTAAGTGTTATAATTAAGTGTTATTTTAACTGTTATATATATATATATATATATATATATATATATATATATATATATATATATATATTTGTAATATACAGGATGTCCCAAAAAAGTTGAAACGCGCTTTAATTCTTTACCTGTTGGAGATAAGTGGGCAATGGAAGTTGCAAAAATGTTGAAAGTAAGGTAGGAAATAAGACTACGTTAATGAAATAGTCCTCCCATTAATTTTCAAAAGGTTACACTTTTAAATTTTATACGACCCCCTTAGACAAATTTGGTTAATCAGAAATTTTTTATTTTTAATGCAAAACGGTCATTAAAAACCCCGCATATCTGTATCTTTAAAATTGAGCGAGTTGTATTTAATTGAAAATTGAACATTGTGTATGGGGAGCATATATCTAATTAGAAAAGTAAATTTATAACATATCACAAAAAAGATCAATATATGCGTATTTTACTTCTGAGCCCCAACCGCGTAGTGAGTACCACTGCTTTATATGATATCTGTCTGTATAATGCTTTATTTAGATAGTACAATATTTTGTGATAATAGACATTTGTGAAAAAAATTTTTGACACATATTAACGCATTTTTGATCTAAACAGTTTCCGTCGTTAATTTGTTTATAATCCATATTTTCACTGATGAAGCAGCCTTTCACATGGTACGGAAAAGTGGCATAAGTCAGATTTTTTACTTTATCAGAATTCACTTGATTTTAAAGATACATATATGCGGGTTTTTTAAATGATCTTGTTTCATTAAAAATAAAAAAAAATTCTGATTGACCCAATTTGTCTAAGGGGGTCGTATAAAAATTTAAAAATATAACTTTTTGTAAATTTATGAGAGGACTATTTCGTTAACGTAGTCTTATTTTCTACCTTACTTTCAGCAGTTTTGCAATTTACATTGCCTACTTATCTCTAACAGGTAAAAAATTAAAGCGCGTTTCAATCTTTTTGCGACACCCTGAAAAATATATATATATATATATATATATATATATATATATATGTAACTCCGGTTTGTAATACTTGCAACTCTATGAAGAAATCATCAGAATTGAATGAAATTTATTCCGCAAACGACCTGTATTAGCACAAATAAATGATTAAATTTACAAATCATAAAAGCAATATTTCATGTCGAAAATCAGTATTTGGTGAAGCCACCACGTACTACAATAAGGGCTTCTATACGATGTGGCATCGAATCAAACATATTTTGAATTTATACCCGAGGAAGAGCATTGCAGATTGCTTTTATCCGAATCCAAAGTCCTGCTGCATTAGCTATGCAGGATGAGCCTCACGGACGAGACGACGACCTACGAAATACCAGGCATGTTTCATAGCTCACATATTCTTCGAATAGGCAAGCCAACGATGAAGCTGTATCTGTTGTACTGAAAATAAGTCTTAAGTATTCCTAGCAGCATGTGGACGGTCATTTTCCTTTTGAAATATAACTCCAGAAATACGTTGAAGGAAGGGTACTACTTCAAGCTCCAGAACTTCTCTGATGTACCTGTTGAGATTAACCACAATTCTTAGAAGTTGACATCGTCCAAGACACCATTTTGACGATAAGAATTTGCAATTTTGTCCCAGTAGCTCAACATTAGAGAACTGGCTGGCCAGTTCAAAGATTTAGAGTTCCATTTCCGGTTGGGGCAGCAAGATCCTTTACACGTTAAATATCTTCGTTTCATCTCTGTCACATATTTTTCATTATTAAATCCTTACCCAGTGCTCTAAGATATTTTATATGAAACACAATTGGGGATATTCGAAACAAACTTATAGAAATTCAGTATAAATACGAAGCTTGATAAATGCTATTTTTCCATATAATTTTAAACTAGATTGTTTATATTTAGTAAATTATCCAAATACAAAAACATATGTGGAAACTTCTTAATGAGCAATGTCTAATTAAATATTTTGGATATTAGAAAGGCAGCTTTGTGATTAAAAGGCTAAACACAATGCTTTTATCATTAATTACAGATTTAATTTTCTCAGGAATAAATATGTAGCACTTTCATCTGTTAAGATGTAATTAACTTTTGCTATTTAATAGCTTCCTAAAAATAGTGAGAAGGAAATAACTATTTTGTACTACCAATCGATGTTGACAGAATAATAATAATAGTTTTGAATTTAAAAAGGTTCTGTCAAAACATATGCTAAAACAAACTTTACTTCGAATTATTTTATATATTCTAAGATAATGTCCAGCGATGGCGTGTTAATGCATATATACTATGATTGCTGCGCCTCTAAGATCCGGACTAATTATCGACGCAAAAAATGCAAACAACATCAAATGGCGCGGTTTGACAGTGGGGCAATCCAATGGTTTGCGCAGGTGGAGTTGCGGTCGAACGGTCCGAGTTCGATTCTCGACTGTGCCCAAACTGTCCCCGTGTTTCCACGGAGTACGAACACGTTAAATATGTGGATCCGTAAGTCCTCCCGAGAAATTAATGGAAGGGGAAGGGAGGTACTGTCTCTGTGGATGCTTGTTTGAATTGTGTGGCACTTCCCAGTTGTCCAAACAAATACCTTTGTAAAGAACCATGCTGCTCCAACCGGAAATCGAAACTTGGATCTCCGAACTGGCCAGCCGACGCCCTACCGTTGAGCTACTGGGACGAAATTGCAAGCTTTTATTGAAGTGGACACTGGATTCTCCACCCTTTAATGTTAGGTTGGCGGGCAACTGGCAATCTGACTAACCACCTCCTGCTATTTTTACGTCAGATTAGCCTCCTGCTACTTCTATTGTTACCCAGATTAGTATCACGAGTGGTCGTTATTCTCTTAATTTTTAAATCGCGCTCAATCAAGATTCCACTGAATCCGTACTAGTCGTACTTGGTTCATTTTAAGACTTCTGACATCTTTGCACTAACCTACAAGATAGATTTGTTCGGGTAAGATTGTAAAGAACTTTGCTGCTCCAACCGCCAATCGAACCCTGGATCTCCGAAGTGGCCAGCCGACGTTCTACCGTTGAGCTACTGGGACAAAATTGCAAGCTCTTATGGTTGAAGTTGGCTCTGAACCTAAAGCCTTCAGGTAGATCGGACGATCTGGGTCGAAGAAGAAAAAAAGGGAAAGGAGAAAATGGAGAGGTTTGTAGATTTACGTGGTACACATGTTATTTTTAATCGGACAATGGGAAAATTATTTACATAAATTTTGATTTTGTGCAATAGTTTACTTCTGAAGGGAAACAGACGGAAGGAATTTTTACCGATAACCACTACTTTCCTTTCATCATCATCAATGAAACATGACTCCTATTAATATAACGGAATGCAAGAAACTCCTCATAAAAGCACCTATTTCATATCCTATAAGTAGCTACATTACTTCTAAGTGAGCAATCTTGTGTGTAGAAGACAAAAGTTGTGAGTAAATCTAGACACAATTTTTCCTGAGACCTTAAGGGAGAAATGTGGGTAGCATTTGATGTGGTGATGTGGGCAGAACATGTCTTTCTTTATATAATGGAATGAATTTACTCCATTTACAGTAAAAAATAATGTATACGATCCGCGTACTATGTTTTTAATGTTGAATTATACATTAGTTAATTTTCCGGATGACAACATATAATACTATTTCAAAGTACCCAATTAACTTATGGTTCACGCAAATCTAATTAAAAATTATCAATATTGATGGTATCCTCAATAAGTGATATAGTCCATATATTAAAAAAAATTAATAATTAATTCATCAATTAGGCGTCATTTTCATTAACTTAGCGTCATTTTTGCAATTTCGACGAAATGCTTGTCAATCTGGGGCAAAATATCGCCAAGTTGGCGATACTTTGCTAGATTATTCACCAAGGATGACATATGCATCAGCAAATGTTATAGACAAACTGAGAGAGGAGCATTTCTTATATACTACAATGTATGCCAAAATGACAAAAATCAGAATTTGCGAAATATAATTTCTCATTTTGCGTCATTTTTATCAATTTGGCGACATTTTTGTCACATTTAGAAAACATTTAGAAAAATTGACGACGTCCCTCTAAATTTCTTGCCAAGTGTTACGGACGGACGAATGGATAAGTGGTTTATTCTTATAGTCTATTCTTATGTTCTTTCCAATATATTGAAACTTATTAGTCGTCATTTTATTGATTCAGCTTTAGTTTCTTCAATTTGTCGAATTTTTATCAATTGGTTGATATTTTCGTCGATTTGGCAACATTAAAAAATTCATGAAGTTGGTGATATTCCTAGAAGTTTGTCACCAAAAATTTATCCATACGTTACGGATGGAAAATTAGGTTATTTTAATACTACTGATAAATTCTTATATTATTTTTAAGATATTGAATTTTCGTCAATTAGCCGTCAGTTTTATTGATTTAGCATCATTTTTTATCAATTTAGTGACATTTTCGTTAATTTGGCAACATTTAAAAAATTCGCCAAGTTGGCGACATTCCGCTAAATTCGTCGGCAAAATTTCGCCAAGAGTTAGGGACGGAGAAATAAGTTATTCTTATAGCAGATAAATGACTATTGGCGTCCAACTACAAAAGTATTACCCAAAGTAATTTTTCTCATGATTGGAGCGAGTTAAATCCTCGAAAAGGATGTCACTAAATTTATCGCATGGTATTACATATGAAAAGTGAACATATTACATAATAGTTAATATTTTTTCATGTATTATGCTATTTTTGGTATTAATTTTCATGTATTAATTAAAAAAATGTGCAAAATCTCGACAACGTTTCATGTTAGCGTTCTAAAGTTTGCGTCAATAACTTTTAATGAAAATTTATATGAGAAATGGCTATTTACGTAACTTTATTAAAAGTTTTGATGATTTTTTAAAATTTCACTCAAAAATTAACTGGGGTTCTGAACATTTGATTGCTTTTAAAAACTGTAGGTTTCCAATATTCACGGATTGTAATTTTGGTATCAATTTCGACCAAAAAAGTTCACCTCAAAAACGTTTGGTCTTGTTCAGGGATGCTTAAAACGCGCTCTTTGTGTCAAAAGTTTAAATTCGGATTTTCGACCCCATCACAAAACTTTCCTTTTACATTGTACTATGTATATAAGGAAAGTAAAAACTATGGCTTCGAAAAGAAAATTAATTAAACTATCAATTGTAAAGAAAAATGGAATTTTAGGTTTGGTCAAAAACTAATTAATCCAATAACATATCAGATGATAGATTTGATGTTGCAAATATAGTGTAACAGGAAATTACTGCAAAATTTATGGAAACATTAAAAAATGCTGGCTGCAAGCATAACTTAAATAGTGCTTTGGCGGGTCTGCATTGAGTCTCTCACTGCTGCGTAAAGCATCCCGGATCATTCCCTCGGGTTCGAAGAATTTTTTGGGGCCTAACTTCATAGTACGGGACAAGCTAAAGTTTCCGACTTCGTACCTGTCTCCCACCATCGGGAATCTACAGCTCAACCACAGTTGGTGGCTTTGGACATACGAGCACGCAACCTTCTCCATCTCCAACGATCTCACATCTCTCACGAGATGCCAGCATTAGAGATAACGCACATTTTCTCCTCTCCTCTCCTTAGAGCTCCAATAGAGTAGCTTTACCACTCCTGTTTGACTACAACTGACATCACGCCGCCGCACGAGGTACGAAAGTATTTTAATGTTGTACAGAAACAATATTTTTCTCGCAAGTTGTTCAAATTCAAACTTAAACTGATCAATTTGCTTTGACGTCTTAATTTTCTAATATATTGTAAACAATCTCATATTATTCCTCCCTCTTTTCGTATTAAGAAATCTTTTTCAAGCGCTTCTGCTAATCGCCTTATGTACTTTGACGAGTTCAGACTAATTTGTAACGACATTCGTGATTTATGTATAAACATTAGTTTTTCTGAACGAACTTGCTTTTTCTGACATCGAGAATTTGTTTTTTATGTCCATACTGCCATTTCAGATTCATGTTTTCATTATATACACATGCGGTTAGCCTATGTTCGCAAAGATTTTTGGATTCGCAATTCTAATAAACTTCCCCTTGATTAACCGATCCCATGATTTCAAGTCTCCGCGTAAATATTTTCAGTGTAATCGTTTCCACAAGTTTGAGCGCTAACATGTTTCACTTTATAAAACCTTCAAACTTCATCTTGCCATTCTATTTTTAAATATTCTTGCTTTGACTTCCTTATCCTAAATCCTATTATTTTTACCCAGCTTAATTCTCTTAAACCTTTCCCTTTTGTCAACTGCACGTTCCATATTATTTCACCTATTATTTCTACTGCTCTTGAATGCGACCTTAAATTCGCTTAAATCCCTGCTAACTTGCTAACTTGATCCCCTTGTGGAATATGCTCTGATTCACGCTGCTCATCCCCATAAAGAAAGATGCAGATTCATTATGTACCGTTTTATTTCTGCTGTTTTAATGATAGTAAAAATAAAAATAAACTTGATTTTTCATCTCACCTAGAAATTGCTGAATATATCTCAATTCTTGCTCTGATTTAGTGAATTTGTCAGCCGACAACACTAAACAACTTGTCCTCGTCAATAGTGACGATAATGGGAATTCAATGCAGAGGTGTATTACCGAGGTAGCTTACAAACCTGTTAAAGAGCTCCCCATTGCTGATATTAACCCCCGGATGGTAAAGCTTAAAAAATTCTTAAAAAAGCTTAAAAAATCTTCGCCCTATTATTATTAAAAGATTATCTTATCTTCCCCTCATTATTAAATTTGCTGTTTACCGTACTTCCTATTAATTGCACCAAATTTTCGACCAAATTTAACTCCATAAAATTAACCATCCAATGTGTCCTACGGTGTGTCTCTAAGTGTCCACTTACTTTTATAAAAAGCTTTGGATAATTTTCTTAAACCATTTTAATAATCAAGTGTATTCTATTAATTCTACTGAAAATTTCATTAAGCATATTTTTAATACTAATTTTGTTTCTAACTGTACCCTTCACAGGTTTGACTCAGTTTCCCGTTTTCCTAATGTACCAGTTTCTACTGCTATTAGCATTATTGCTAAAAAACTTAAATACCAAAATTATACTATTCTCTCTATCGGCTCAATCATTTCTGCTTTGAACACTGACTCTGAGACAAATTGTTTTGGCTTCATGAAGAACTCTTTTTGCAAACTACGGGCACCCCTATGGGTAGCCCCTTGTCTGGTATTTTGACTGAAGCTGTGCTGCAACAGCTGGAGAATGAGATTTTACCATTTATATCCGTTAAACTTATTCTTTGGCTTCTTTACGTGGATGTTGTGTATATTATTTGGAATCATAGTTTGAGCGATAATTGCTTGTTGATCATGACCTCGTCTACCGTATTTGTTTTGGTTTTCATAGTTCTGTATTTTTGTAAACCTACGTTCTTTAATTTTTGTATTTCCTCTAATTCTTATCATTCTATTTTTTCTAACATAGCATCTTTCATTGCTTATTTTAATCGTGCTTTTACCGTTTTTTCATCTATTTCGACTTTAGTTACTGAAATGAACTTTGTCTTTAACCTTGGTCTTTAACTTTGTCTTTAACCATGAACTTTGTCTTTAACCATGAGACCACTTATTCTTTCGATTTTATTTATAATATTTGTCCACTGTTTTCTACAATTTTATTTATCCTAAAACTAATCTTGCCCATTTTCTCTCTCATCTTGCCGTATATATCAAAACTTCCTTTCCATCCGGCTATTTTCCGTCCTCTTCTCCAATTTTGTCATGGATTAAAGTTGAAACCTATCCATCCTACTGTTACCTCTTTATTTAGTCCCATTCGTTCTGATAAATATAAGGATATGAGTAATTTCATATGTCAGGCTGGGGTGTATTTTGTCCCCCTGTTATCTCCCGAAAATATATATAAGGTACTACTAAGCGTATATTGGTACTACTAAGCCATATTGTTACTACCAAGCGTACCGTTGGAATTCGTTTATCCGAACATGCCATATATTAAAAATAAAAACTGTCTACTGTTATTTCCCTTTCTGTTATCAACGATATCTTTTACCCTATGTTCAATAAAACTTTTCTCGTAATTAGCTGCAATAATCCCCGTAATATGTTACATTATGAATCCCTTCTCATTTATATTTACCGCAACTCTAAGCGCAATTTTGATCCTGCTCAGACGCCGAGCTATACTTGGCGTCTCATTCTCGACTCACTGCGCGTTAAGCTATTGTATAATTTTCTGGATATATAGTAGCTTTTTATTTGCATTTGACCACACATTTATTGGTTAATCTGTATTTTACGACACTCTGTTATTTATATATTTTGTAATTAAACTGTTTTCTAAATGTATCGAGATTTTAAAAGGATTAATAAGAAAATATTGTCTCAATGTTGTGGGCTGTGTATAAGAGGTCATGTGTTCGTCACTCAACAATTTACTTTACCACTGATGAAGAACGTAGTGACGTCTGAAAACGCTCTGGATTTGTAATTTTAAGTACGTTATAATGGTGTTGTTATTAAAGACACTTTAATTTGAAAAATGTGGATGTCTTTATTTTATTTTAAAGTATTTTAATGTGCTTAGGATATCTTAAAGGATGTTTTCCGTCCTACATATGAAAAGTGAACATGTTTCTCAACAGTTAATATATATATTTTTTAATTTATGGGATTTTTTGATACATTTATTTTTAAAATGTGCAATATCACGAGAATGGTTCGTGCTAGCGTTCTAAAGTTTATGTCAATCGTTTTCTAAGGAAAAATTACATAAGAAATGTCTACTTGCATAACTTTATTAAAGGTTTTGATTTTTTGATGATTTTTTCAAAATTCCACTCGAAAATTTAGGGGGGTTCTGAACATTCGATTACGTTTAAAAACAATAGGCTTCCAGTATTCACGGATTGTGATTTTTGTAATACATTTTATTCGAATCGCTCCATTCTTTCGTGAGATATCGTCTCCACAGACTCAATGACAAACACACACACACACACACACACTTTCACACATACACACACACATACTTTCACACACACTCATACGCACGCATACATACAAACAGACATCACCTCAAAAATGCTTGATTCGCTATCAGGGATGCTTGAAACGTGTTCTCCCGTCGAATTCCAATTTTCGACCCCGCCACAATACTTTCCTTATACATTATGTATATAAGGAAAGTAAAAAAAACAAAGAATTGGAAACAGTCTAAGAAAGTAAAAACCATTTTTTTTTACTAAAAACTTCATTAAACACCACTACATTCATACTATCCAAACAATAATAATGAGAGATGCACAATTATTTTACAAAGTTTGCCTACTGTATTCGTCTGCTCTGTTTTATAATTAGACTGTCCGGAATATTTTGAATAATTTTTCCCAGCACTATTAAGCGGGTGCGAAATTTTCTTAATAAGCAACTACTAATTAAATACTTCGGATATTAGAGTGACACTTACGTGATTAGAAGTCCAAATACAATGTTTCCATCATTAATTACTGATTTAATCTTCCCAGGCATAAATAACGGGGAGAGTTCCATGTATTAAGTCGTAATTTCCATGTTGTTATTCCTCCTAGTTTTGTGAAAGTCTTACACAGTAATTTTATGTTACTAATCGATATTGACAGGATGTTAATGAGATATTTTATAACAGAAAGAAGTGTTTTCGAAAGTTTCAACATCTTTTCCGATACAAATTGGAAAGCACAATTATGTACGTCTGTTTCGATATTGTTCTCAGATATCTCTCAGAAAATTTAATTTTTATGCAAATCAGTCATCTGCGTAATAAATAAATTAAGATCTATTTTTTTCAAATTATATGGAAATTTGAAATGTGGCTATATACCAAAATGGGACACTTCAAGCAAGTAGAAAAAAGTGTGGGGTCTGGTGGGGTTTGGCCACCCATGGCGAATTACTGGCTTATCTCAGGTAGGTGGTGTTATCTTAGCGAAGGAAACGCTTGCGATTTTGTATTAAATCGGTACAGATGGCTGCTATATCAAGCGTTATAGTACTGCGAATTTTGAACTACAAAATTAAAATAATATGTGGTGAGTGATTATTTTGTTCACAATTTAATTCAAAACATATTCAATTGCATGACCGTTGTGAACTTTAATATGCGCTATATTAAAATGTGTTTATTTGTCTATATTTTAACAATTATTGCGTCTTTCTGTTTCCATCAGTGTTCTATGGAGTATCAAAAATGTAAGTTGTGCTTGTTTACTAGGTTGCATTTTGTTACATACGAGGTTAGTTTGGTATGTTGCAATACAAGAATTATTTAAGTAATCCAGATCACTTTATTTCAGTTTTGATTTCATTCGAGCATTTAAGGCAATCTTCCAAAGCAAGACAAGAAAAAATATTAGAAAAGACAGGAAAAGAAATCAACTGCTGTTTTGATCAATTTATCATTGAAACAAACACGACAAGAAAGTAAAAATAATACTAAAGAAAGAAAGCACAGTCTCCAGAAGGGAGAAACACTGATGAGGTGGTTTTAGCTCTTGATTGGGAGCAGTGCTCTGTATATTAAATGGGCTCATAAAAAATGTACCAGTAGGGCAAAACTTCACCTCTTGCATGTGACACGAATGGAGATTTGAAAGTGCATTTTCACATTTATTTTCAAATGTCTAGAAAATTTGCACCTGATAAATATTATTGTGTTATATAATTGATATTGTTGTGTGCTATTTTTATTTTAATGGATATATATATATGTATATATATATACCTAAATAAAATTGTTAGTAAACTTATCACGGACCTAAGATTTATTGACTTTCATATCATATTTATATATTTCGCGATTGCTTTTTATCTCTTATAAATTCAGCGAGATATTTAGCTACATTTCAAAATTGTTTATCTGACTATTATTAAACTAAAATTTTGCTAAAAACTTTTGAATAATTTAAATTATAAAATACTAATAATATAAATACCCATCCAAATCTTATGAACAAGCCCTGGTCACTTCTCATCTATATATATAGGAAGAAGAAAAGTGTGTATGTATGTATGTACGTATGATCCACCATAATTAGAGAACGGCGGAATCGAATTTCATGAAATTTGTCTTGGTAGTCTTGAAATCGTCCCACTTAAAACATAGGCCATGTTTCGAGTTTCTACGACCAGTGGTTCTCGAGTTATTAGTGAAAAACGATACTTTCCCCTGGGAGTTCTACTCTCTAACTCCATGACTCACAACGAAAAAGGTTGGGCATTGTTAGTTTAAAACATGAAAGTCAATTAATTCAGTGAGTTTTTGAGACACTTTTAAAAATCGCATGTGTGAGATATGAATTTAAATGGTAACTTTCACCATGGTTTCTTTCTCACAGGCATACTTTATATAAAATATATATATATATATCTATATATATATATATATATATATATATATATATATATATATATATATATATATATATATATATATATATATATTTATTTATTTTGAATTGCTCGAAATATAAGCTCATTGGGTATTTTGAAATAGTTTTACATGTTATCATCCGGAAAATCGTTAAATGTGCAATTCAACTTTAGTACAAAACCAAATGTATAATTTAATGTCACAGTACCGTGGATCTTATACATTATTTTTTTACTGTAAAAGTAGTAAATTCATTGAATTATATAAGGAAAGTCATGTTCTGCCCACATTAGATTTTGAAATGATTATACTATAATCAAGCTATCAGTCTAAACAGTAAAAATGAGTATAAGGGAAAAATCATTGTTATTTATTATGGAAATTAACAAACATTGGACGCAGGTACAGTGTTCTTCTTGGTTTTCAAAATGATGGATTTGTCTTATTCATGTTGCGATTGAATGAGATAATTCCATAATGAAATTTTATAAGTATAAGGGAACAGTAAAAATGAGTAAAAGTAGTAAATTCATTGCATTATATAAGGAAAGTCATGTTCTGCCCACATTAGATTTTGAAATGATTATATACTATAATCAAGCTATCAGTCTAAACAGTAAAAATGAGTATAAGGGAAAAATCATTGTTATTTATTATGGAAATTAACAAACATTCGACGCAGGTACAGTGTTCTTCTTGGTTTTCAAAATGATGGATTTGTCTTATTCATGTTGCGATTGAATGAGATAATTCCATAATGAAATTTTATAAGTAAATGAAGTTCTCGATAAAATGTTTCAAATAATAAGTTTGAGGATTGATTAATGGCATTTGAACTGGAAAACTGATATAATTAAACATATGCAAGCCTTTCAGGTTCAATTGCTTTGAAAACCTATTGATGACTCATTCCGTGCGGAAGAGATGACCTTGCCCGTTATATTTTGTATGGTTTAGTTCAGCGTCCTTCATGCTTCAAATACAGAAATAACATTTCCAACCCACAGTGCATAGAGCATTGGAGGGTCAGGCAAGGATACTTTATTCAAATCTTGTTGAGTTTGTAGCGGATACTTGTTGAGTTTGTAGCGGATGGTGCCAGAATCGAACCAGGGACCCGGTGCTTACAAGACCGACATTATAAGATTAGAGCAAAAGTTTGCTTCCACTCCGAACTTGTAATTCGGGTATCCTAGCATATTCGATCGATGTCTTTGGCAGGAGCAGAGTTGTCTGCTGCCACACACTCCCTCACGTGATGAGAAAGCCCGGTCGAATTTCGGCGAGGAGGGGGCCGCCCAGTAAACCCCCGCGCGTCCCCATCCAAAATTCAGTCGAGGGGCTGAGAGTGGGAGGCGCGTCGAACCTCGGGCGTGGCGTCTGTCGTGGTCAACCCATCGAGATGAAGTACAGGTAGAGAGACTTATGGCAACCTTTCCGTGACCACTGAACTAAGTCACATGACTTAGGCACTCCTCTACGCTCATATTTTCTTGCGCATCTCCCCTTCCATTGCAATTGCATTACGTTTCCGAAAGCGAGAATGCACATCGCACGTTTGCTTTAACTTTTAAGCAAAATATGGTAATATCCTGCGCTGCATATGGATGTACGTCAAAGTTTATCAAAAGTGGAGACATTACGTTTCACAGGTAAGTCGTTTCCATTCATTTTAAAAGATATTTTATATAAAATAAACCGTTAATTGGCATGTACGACCATGCCTTCCTATAATAAAAGTAGATTTTCTGGTTTTGTAAATAATGTATAGCCTTGTAATTATTTTTTAAATAAAATATTTTATAAATGTTTGTGTACTTTCATAAACTGTACCTCTATAAATGCATTTATACATTTACTACTATAAATGCATTACTATAAATTACTATAAATGCATTTATGCATTTGTACCTCTATAAATGCATTTATTTAATGCATTTATGCTGTTTACATTTTCATACTCTTTTCCCTTGATAATGTTTTCATGCCATATAATGCTATGAAATAATTAATAACACACTCCCAAGAAATGTATATAAATATCAGAAAGTACACATTTAAATTGATATTTTTTGCTGAGCTATATTTTTCCAGACTTATAAAAATAAATACAGTGTATGGCCGTAAATATAATTTTTCTTGAGAATTGCAGCAGAAACAATTACTTTTTACACTTTCTTTTAGTATTAACTGTCTTTGTATGTACATTAAAAAATACTCGTTAAACATTTCAAAAAAGTCCTTAACTGTATATGTAATGTATCAAATAAAATTGAGCAATTAAAATGCGATTTGAAAATTTTTGTGATTATGAAATGTATAAAGCAACCATACGAAATTCCTAATATTTATCTATGATAAGTGCAATAAAATATTCAAAAATATTTTTCAATTCAATTTTTGTGCATTTAAAACTTTTATTAAAATGTTAGCTAATTTCTATTATTTTTATTAGTTTTCCCAAAGATGAAGAAAGATGTGGGAAACACAACTGAAAAGAGAAAAGTTTTAAGCATTAAAATATGCAAAATTGTGCTATATGTGCAAAATATGCTAAATTGCAACAAAATAGGCTAAATGAAAAAAAAAAACGTTTATTCATTTCAAACAATTATTTGTTATGCCTAGTGTTCTATAAAGGCTGGAATTTTTTAAACAGTCGGTGGGGGGATGAGGATGTTTTTTACAGAAACTTGGGAACAAAACTGATTTTTGTTTTCAACTCTGGCTTTTTTCCATATCTTAAAAATGAAGATATCTAAAGTGTCTCACTGTCTGATGAATATGTAAAGCAAAGAATGATATTTTAAATAATAAAAAAACATATATAATGAGTCGTCGCGTAAATTAATAAAAGATTCAAAGTAATAATTTTTTTTTAAATTAGAATGCGAAGATATCATTCCATTATGTTAAAAATTGGAATTGTGAAAATATTAAATTTTGGGATGCAACAACATAAATATAAGAAATTTCATAACACATATTTAAAAAATTAAAAATAATTTTAAATATGAAGAAATTATTGTCCTATAGATTCTATTTAGCTCTTTGAAACTTCGTCCTTTGATCTTTTTAATTATGTCAAAGTAATAATATTTTTGATCAGTGAGGAATTGAGTGTGAAAATGTTTCAAAATTGTGTTTAAAATGTTTATTCATTCCCCACTCCTTCCCAGCATTTAACAGGATGTTGTTTGTTCTATTGATAAATATGAATTAATAAAGCCATTTTATTAGAAAGTTAAAGTCATTAACTTTTGCAAGTTAATGCCTTACAAGCAGCATTTTGATTTATTATAATAACATTGTGTCCAAATTTTTTTAAAAGCAATTTTTTTCGGGGGGGGGTGTCAAGGAATATAAAGTAACTGTTGCATAATCTAGGAATAATATACAAGATTTTAAATAGTTACAATTGTATAATGCTCACCTATATTTCTAAAGTTGAAAATTGGCATTGCCTCAATGCCAATTTTGCACTTTAGTTTGTACAAAAACTAAAAAAAAAGTATATTGTTAAAAATACACGTTTACTGAAGTAAAAGAATCATTTTAGTGGCACTTTTATAATACTAAATGATATATGGTAGCTCTGTAAATGTATACTTTTAAAATCTCAAAGTTTATACAGGTTTTTTATTCATTATTAAAATGTTGATGCATTAATATTAAACATCAAGAACCTTAAATAATATAATTAATATTTTTTTCGAAATTAAGGACAATGTCACTGATGATTTTATTAATTGAATTGAAAACAAGTAAAAACAAACAAAAAACGTATTTTCTTTTCAAATACACCCTTTTATTAGTTGTATGTAACTTAAATATATGAAGGACAACACCATACAAAATGTTTGCTCCGGTTCCCGAGTTTTTCCTTAGAATAACATTAAGCTATTCTTCAGTGCATTACTCCTAACAGTTCCTGTACGGGCTCGGATGATAAGGTTCAAAATCCAATTAATTAAAATATACCATGAAAGATAATCATGCCAAATATGATATGATCTTTCTAGATACACCGGATCTCGAGTTATTCCCGCAAAATGAGTGTATATCTATGGTGGGCTAGCCCGATAAGGCTCAAAATACAAGAAATCAATATATACCGTAAAAGACAACGAAATACTAAATTTGGACCTTCTAACTAGAAAATTAAAATATATCATAAAAGACAACGACATGCCAAATTTCATGTTAGTGTGATTAATGGAACTTGATTAGTTAGGACCTAAACAACATGTATTTTGAAATACATCAGACGTATTCAGCACTGTTTTACTCCAGTACAAAAACATTATTTTATAGCGTCAAGCGCGGCAATAAGTCGCCAAGTCTGCGAGTCTTCGACCCTAAGTCACGTGATACATGCAGTGGTCACTTTTTCAATCTCGTCTGAATAGCAATGCTCAGTCTACCTATATCTCGGGTCGAAGGGTCAACCAGGAAGAGTGTGGTAGGGCCTCTGGTTCCGTGTGGTGCTGCCATCTCGTGTTGAGAGATGGGATCGTTGGAGAAAGAATGTTGCGTGTTTTAAACATTCAGGTTCGCCATTGTTGAGGATAGATTGTACCAGGCCCGAACCAGAGACCCGGTGCTTACAAGAGCGACATTATAAGATTAGAGCAAAAGCTAGCTTCCACTCCGAACTTATAATTCGGGTATCCTAGCATCTTCGATCTATATCTTTAGCAGGAGCAGAGTCGTCTGCTGAAACAAGTTGTTTAAAATATACAGATTTATATCACAATTTAACAATTCCATTATATTAATAAGTGATTATTACTCTTTTAAAAATAATGGGCACCATATTCTAGATCTAGATGGTGGATGTGTGCCGTTATATGATGGTGCTGTAATAAAGGTTGTTGAAGTATTGAATAGTGCAAGTTAGATGACCAGATATTGACGTGGCCAAAATTACCTCTTCCAAATGACTCGTCAAGAAAAAGAAATATGTACCATTTATCGTCCATGAGGACTTTTCATTTTAATAAAAACATATCTCTAAAGTCACTTATTAAAAATATCTATTATCACACTCGCTTCCAATTTAGAGTGAACCAAAATGTATTAAGAATTATTAAAGTGTAATTGAAAATGTTATGATTATTGTAAAATTATTAATTGAAAATTTCTATGACAATATGTTTTTAATAAATAATTAAGTAGGAAACAGACGTTAATAAGTAGTTATATTGAATGTTTATATTTTTAGGACCTGTGTTAAATATGTTTTTAATAAATAATTAAGTAGGAAAACGAACTTTAATAAGTAGTTATATTTAATGTTTATATTTTTGTAACTTATGTTAAATATGTTTTTAATAAGTAATTAAGCAGGAAAGCAAACTTTAATAAGTAGTTTTATTGAATATTTATAATTTAGGACTTACGTTAAATATGTTTTTAATAAATAATTAAGAAAAACAAAGTGAGTGCAATAAGTAGTTATGTTTAATGTTTATCTTTTAAGGATTTATTGTTATTATTGTTGCCACCAGACTGTGGAAAAGGTGGATTATCTGTCGGACACATACGACTTTGTAGAAACTATTACAATGCTAAATTAAGTGTAATTCAACCCTTTACTTTAAAGTATAATTTTACCACGTTTTAGTGGTTGCCCTTTTATATCCCCACCATATTAACGGCATAGGATGCATCAATGATACCCTCATGTATAATAAATAGATGATATATTAAAACTGAATATTTACGAAAAAATTCTTACTTAACAATGTATTCGTCAAATGATTTATTAAAATAAAACATTCATATGTATTTTCAGAAAATGAAATAAACTGAAAATATACAACATTCATTTTCATCTTATTGCTTTCTAAATTTCATTCATACAAATAACAAATTCCTATGCGCATTATGAGCATATTGTGAAATTTTGATATTTTTGACATTGATAAATAACAGTAGTTATCTTTAAATCAAAATGAGTGCTTAGTTAACTGCTGTGGATACATCATAAATCAAGAACCTTTTGTGAACACACTTGAAATACAAATAATGAATGGAATTTTGGAATGGAACACATAAAGAGTAAACATTGTAATTTCTTACTCTTCTAAATAGATGAAATTTAAAAATAATTTAGGTTATAATTTAGATTTTTTTATGCCAAACCAACTATTTGTATTTGATCAAACCATTATAAAATAAATGAAATAAAGGTTGATAATTTTTCCACATGCTTCTTTAGAATAATTTACATTATTTCTAATTCAGATTTTAAATATTATTTATTCAGTCTCAATGTCTTGAGTTGAGTACATTTATAATGTATTTTGATAGAATATTATCATGTATTAAATGCTGTAAATTTATTTTCCTATAAGTCATTTAATAGTATCTATTGTTGATAAACGGATGACTATATGGAATTCAAATGTTAATTAGAATATATACACACAGACGATAATTTAGACGTTCCTCTCTATGCATAAGTTTCTAATGAATGCGTACAAAATATAAAAACAGTTTGTACCTAAATATTTTCTTTACTAATTATTACAGTACTAAACTATTTACTTTACTAACTATTACAGTACCTATATATTTACTTTACTAACTATTTTACAGTACCTATCTATTTACTTTACTAACAATTACAGTACCTAACTATTTACTTTTGTACAACGTTGTATTTTGTACGAATATTAAAATAATATTGCCGTAGAAAATATTTATGTATATGTACATAAATAACAACAATAATTGCTGAAAGGGATGTTGAAAGTTTATTTATGGGGCCAATATCTATATCTGCTGTGAGATAAACAATTACCAGACAGTCTGTATTCAATTTATTACGGTAGAATGAAACGATGTGTTCGAGACATTTATGAATATTTGCGACAACGTGACTAAAATATCTGAGATATAAGACAAAATCTAAATGAGCACGTCATATTGTTATATATCGTTTCAGGAAAGAAGTGGTTAGAAACGATAAAAAAACAATAAAAACTGTGCTTAGACTGACCAAATAGTGTGCTCTCGTCTATATTGCCTAAGAGAATTAGGTGTTGGCAGGAAAGTGAGCCCAAATATTTAGTAAAAATACAGCAATTATTCGCTGTAACTCTATGGAATGTATTTTGTGAAATTAATGACATCACCTCATAAAACTTGATGTAAATGGCGACTAAGAATTTGTAAACATGGTTCCCTAAACAGAACTTAAGCGTCTCAATAAATTTGTGAGGAAAGACCCACGGGTGTCCACGTTAGATCTATTAATAATAAAGTGGCCATTCCGAATCTAATAAAATTGATTTCAGCATCTCTAGTGGTGAATTGCTGAATTAAAAAGTTAGTAAGGCGAACTTGGCAATAATGCGGGATAGCAGAAAAATGAAATTTTGAAAGTTGTCTGTCTAATTAGTAGGGAACGGCAATAAATCGAATATAGAATTAATTTATTGGATACAATATGGCTGCTGTGAATGGTTGTCATATTCAGGAATTTTACAGTACTAGAGGGCTCTGTACGCTCTAGTATTCGCTTCGCTCGACCCTGACAGCATAGGGATACGTCCTATAATTGTGGTCTGGACCAAAAATTCTAAACATTTTGATGAGTGAGCGCGTACTGCAGTAATGACAGTGCATGTTCAGGAAAAGAGGTTGTTTGTTTAAAGCAAAAAATGTTTGTTTGATGACTTAAAAAATCTGATGTGGGCAGCACATGCACACAGACGTCACGCTGAAAATGGTTTTTTAGTATTCTACAGGTCTCGAAACGTGTAGATCCGTCGAAAACTCGAGTTGTGATTTTCGGCATGATTCCAACACTTTCCCTATACATTACCATGTATTGCAGGGAAAGTAAAAAATCTGATGTGGGCAGCACATGACTTTCCCTGCAGACTTATATTAACGTTCTCTTTATTTTAACTAAATTTATTTCACTTTTAATTCAATTTTCGTTCTCATTCGGTAACCGGGCTTATTTTCAAAGGTGGCGTAGGGAAAATACGAAAAACTAAAATATCCCGAGAACGGCTAGTCCTAGTGTAATGGGGTTGGTCTTATTCTTTTCGTCGTTAAAAATTACGTATTAAATCAGCATTTAATGGATATATTTGAGTATACCCAGTTCTTTTAGATTTGGACGATATTTGCGGGCCATTTTGCAAAAAAAGGCAGGTCATTTTCTTCCGAATCGTACCAAAGTCTAATCAGCACCAAGGTAACCCACAAGTGACTTATCTACCGAATTTTGTGAAATTCGGTCCATCAGTTTTTCAGTTAGAGTGGATACAAGCTTTTGCGGGCCATTTCGCAAAAAACGGCGGGTTCTTTTATTCCGAATCGTACCCAAAACTAATCAGCACCAGACCCGCCCACAAGTAACTTACCTACCAAATTTTGTGAAATTCCGTCCATTAGTTTTTTAGTTAGAGTGGATGCAAATTCTGCACAGACAGACAGACAGACACACAGACAGACACACACACAGACGTCACGCTAAAAATAGTTTTTTCGTATTCCAGACGTATCGAAACGTGTAGATCCGTCGAAAACTCGAGTTGTGATTTTCGGCATGATTCCAATACTTTCCCTATACATTACCATGTATTGCAGGGAAAGTAAAAGGAGTTTAAATGGGTCCAGGAAGTCCCAAAATGTATGAGTTGTATTAGAATCGCTGTAATTCTTTAACACAAAATCATTTAGTCCATGGAGTCTGCTTAGCTGATATGAATGAAGTATTCATTGATTTTAGAAAGAGACGGACGATATTTTTCGATGAAGTTTTACGCATTGAGTTTACTTACTTGCAGCTCAATGGTCTTAATTTTTAAATAAAATAAATTGTTATAGTATTATGATGAATGACATGAATGGGGGAATTATTTATGAATGAAATGTTGCTTTTATAGAGAGAGCCAGGCGTGTTATTTTTTATGACGTCATTTGAATGGATTTCAGTTGTTTTCGATGAAGTTTTCAAATATAATACATTATGGTAGTATTATGATAATTCTAAAATTATTACCGAGGAATGTATAACATTTAAGAGATGTTTAAACCAGGCAATTTATACTTTAATGCCGTCATTTGAATGAAGTTAATTTTTTTCGATGAAGGTTTAAGGTTTCAAATATAATAAATTAATGTAGTATTGTGATAAGTTTTAAAATATTACCGAGGAATGTATTGCATTTTAGACATGTTTAAATAAAATTGCATTGAAGTTGGAAAGTGTTTCATAATCAATGCTTTAAGCATGATTGATCTTTCTTGTTTTTCTTTCTGGAGGATATCCCAAAAGTCAGAATTTAATTGAAGTTGTCTTTTTCCCTATATTAAATAATTTTTAATTAAAAAACTACATAATATATTTTACTGAATTTTTTTTTATATATTTTATTGGATAGTGTGAATATTTCCTTAAAATTTCGAAGCAATTTATGGATTTTAAATTTGCTTAAAAAATGTTTGAAAAATTAGGTCCCATAGGGTTCAATGTATTTCATTTTTTCAACCCGGGTTTAATAAAAAACGAATTGTGTGATATTAGTTATTTATATTCCCATAGGTCCCACAGACAGTCTGAACAACATACTAAAATTTCATTTTGATAAAGTCATTTTTACGGCAGTTATCGTGCTAACGGAGAGACAGACAGACAGACAGACAGAATGATCAAAGTCATAAACACTTTTCAACTTTGTTGTAAAGTGTTAATAAAATATTGCAAGGTTTTATTTTATTTTATTTTTTTGTAGTTTTTCGAATATATTACTTTACTTTAATATGTGAGAAATTACATTAATATTTGACAAAATTTTTCAAAGATACACTGGAATATATATTCTTTTCAATAGTTCGTTTTATTCTTAACAGTGATATTCTTTTAAATAAAAATTGTATATAAGTAAAATTTTCCATTTCGTCAATTTATAGTTATAAATTACAAAATAAGACCCAAAGTAATTTTGAGCCAGAACAGTCCAAATTTTAAATTTGGCACTAAAATATTATTAAAAGAACATATAATATTAACTCAACTCGACTTTCACATACCATAATACATTTTTAAGTTACTTGTGATTTTTGTTTTGTAAAGACTACGACACTGAAGTGCTTGCTCTTATAACTCTCAATCGTGTTAAAAGGTATTGAAATACCAGAGTTTCTGTTGTAATTAAAAAAAATTTGATGTGAACAACACATGACTTTCCCTACGGATTCGAATTCATTTTGTCATATTTAACACTTTACAACAAAGTTGAAAAGTGCTTATGACTTTGTTCATTCTGTCTGTCTGTCTGTCTGTCTGTCTGTCCGTTAGCACGATAACTGCCGTAAAAATGACTTAATCAAAATGAAATTTTAGTATGTTGTTCAGACGGTCCGTAGGACCTATGGGAATATAAATGAATAATATCACACAATTAGTTTTGGATTGAACCCGGGTTGAAAAAATGAAATACATTGAGCCCTATGGGACCTAATTTTTCTAACATTTTTTAAGCGGATTTAAAATTCACAAATTGCTTCGAAAATTTTAGGTAATAGTCAAATTGTTCCATAAAATATATAAAAAAAAATTCAGCTAAATATATTCAGTAGTTTTTTAAATAAAAATTAAAATAATAATTACACATCTTATATGAAACGATCACGTGACCATGATATGAAACGATCACATGACCCACTTGAAAATGATATATGGCATCCATCTTGTTTCAAATTCGTGATTTTTTAAAGTTCTTTTTAATTCATATTGAGTGTTGTATCCATCCTAAAACTACTTTATTTCTGCTTAAATTCTGTGCATCTACATAGTAAAACAACACAATGACAATATATTTGAGTTTAAATTCTCTTTCAAATTTGATTATTTCTATAACTAAGCCTATTTTTCACCTATGCAAAATGTAAACAGCAAAATATGTAGAATGAGTTGTATTAGAATTACTGTATTTCTTTAACACAAAATAATTCAGTCCATGGAGTCTGCATGGCTGATATGAATGAAATATTAATTGATTTTATAAACAGAAGGACGATTTTTTTCGATGAAGTTTTAAGCATAAAGTTTATGAATTGTAGCTCCATGGTCTTAATTTTTAAATAAAATAAATTATTATAGTATTGTGATGAATGAAATGGAGAAAGTTATGAATGAAATCCTGCTTTTATAGAGAGATCCAGGCGTGTTATTTTTTCTATGACGTCATTTGAATTAATTTCAGTTGTTTTCGATGAAGTTTTCAAATATAATAAATTATCGTAGTATTATGATAGATTTAAAAATATTACCGTGGAATGTATTGCATTTTAGAGATATTTAAACCACGCAATTTATATTTCAATGCCGTCATTTGAATGAAGTTCATTTTTTTCAATGAAGGTTTAAGTTTTCAAATATAATAAATCAATGTAGTATTGTGATAAGTTTTAAAATATTACCGAGGAATGTATTGCATTTTCGACTTTTTTAAATAAAATTGCATTGAAGTTGGAAAGTGTTTCATAATCAATGCTTTAAGCATGATTGATCTTTCTTGTTTATTTCATTGTGCACTAAATTGAGTTTAATTGTTGTAAAAAACCATGGACAGTTTTCTGATATTAAATCCATTTTGCATTTTTATTGCATCTTTGTGAAATTTGGCAACTTGATTCACTTTACATTCTTCAGGCCCTCAAAATAAAAATATATATATATCTCGAAAACTGTTCATCCTACAGTCATGGGTTCAATATTATTCACTTAGATGCCAAAATTTATCTGAAGAACAAGTACTTAATTACTATATTTCAATATATACATATATATTCATTTTAGTCATTTATTTCAAATTTTCACTATCTTTGCGGGCCATTTCGCAAAAGAAGAGTCGGATATACTTTCCTAAATTACATCAAAATCCAATCAGTATCAGGGTAATCATCAAGGGACTTAACTACAAAGTTTTAAGAAATTTTATTAAATAATTTTTTAACTACAGTAAAAATCGTCTTCATTTCCTCAAAATAAACATTTAAGTAATAACTCGAAAAAAGTTCATTTTAGAGTAATGGGGTGGATCATAGATCTTATTTTAGAGTAATGGGGTGGATCTCAGATCTTATTCTAGAGTAATGGGGTGGATCTTAGATCTTAATTTAGAATAATGGGGTGGATCATAGATATTATTTTAGAGTAATGGGGTGGATCTCAGATCTTATTCTAGAGTAATGGGGTGGATCTTAGATCTTATTTTAGAATAATGGGGTGGATCATAGATATTATTTTAGAGTAATGGGGTGGATCTTGGATCTTATTCTAGAGTAATGGGGTGGATCTTAGATCTTATTTTAGAGTAATGGGGTGGATCATAGATATTGTTCTAGAGTAATGGGGTGGATCTTAGATCTTATTTTATAGTAATGGGGTGGATCGTTTTGTCGTCTAAAATTACGAATGAAACAAGTATTTAATTGATACAGTTGAGCATATGTAGTTTTTATTTTAGATTTTAGCCATTTTTGTGAACCATTTCGAAAAACAGGCGGGTTTTTCTATGCCGAATCGTTACAAAATCTAATCAGCAGCAGCATATTCTAAAACTGACTTATATACCAAATTTTGTGAAATTTGGTCAATTAATTTTCTAGCTAGAGTGTATACAAGATATATTTTTGCAGGCCATTTCACAAAACAAAAAAGGTTTTTTTTTTTTATATCGAATCGTAACAAAAACTAATCAGCACCAGGGTCACACACAAGTTACATATATACCAAAATTAATGGAATTTTGATTACAGTGGATACATACATTGCACAGACAGACACACAGACACAGACATCACGCTAAAATTAGTTTTTTCGTATTCTAGAGGTCTCAAAACGTGTAGATCCGTGGAAAACTCGAGTTGCGATTTTCGACATGATTCCAATACTTTCCCTGTTACATTACCATGTATTGCTGGGGAAGTAAAAATGCGATGTGGGCAGCACATGACTTTCGCTGCAGACACATATTCATGTTCCCTTTATTTCTTCAATAATTCATTAATATGAGTTTAATTGCACAAAATTACAGTCATATTTATTTCAAATTATACTAAATTTGCACCATTAATTCCATTTTCATTTCATTGGGTAACTGGACTTATTTTCAAAGGTGGTGTAGCGAAAATGCGAAAAAACTTAAATATCTCGAGTACGGCTAGACTTAGAGTAATGGGGTTGGCCTTATTATTTTTGTTTTCTAAACGTACGTATATAATATGCATTTAATTGATATATTTGAGTATACGTAGTGTTTTATTTTTAGATTTAGCATCTTTTGCGACCCATTTAGCAAAAAAAAAATAATTAAAAAATGCAGGTTATTTTTTTTAGACATGCCAAAATCTAATCAGCACCAACTGTATCTACAAGTGATTGGCCTTCTAAGTTTTGTGATAGATAGACAGATAGATAGACACATACACATACACCCAGGCACGCACACAGGCGTCATGCTAAAAATAGTAAAAACGCTAGGGGTCCCAAAACGTATAGTTCCATCGTAAACTCGAGTTGCGATTTCCGACACGATTCCAATACTTCCCCTATACATTACCATATATTTCATGAAATGTAATAGACGATGTATTTATTCTCGTTTTGTGCAGTGTATTTAAACTTAAAATGTGCACTAAATCGTGTTTCAGAAATGAATTTTATGTTTTTCGTACTTTAATAGGTGAAGTGCACTTCCCTTTATGTATCTGAATAGTCTTTACTTAGAAAATTAATCCACCTTCACGTATTTCAGTTATTTCAATGAATATAAATAAATTTGGATTCGCACAGGTTTCCATCCTTTTAAAAATAATAACATAAATCACAATTTTCGTTTAATTTGATCTTGCTGTAAGAAAATATATTTATAGTTTTTGATTGTGTAATCTGTAACCTATTTCACCAAAATTGTTCTTTTTTTTACTTTCCCTATAATACAGGGGAAAGTATAGGGAATGTATGGAAATCGTGTCGAAAATCGCAACACGAGTTATCGAGGGATCTACACATTTTGGGACCTATTGAATATAAAAAAAACTATTTTTAGCGTGGCGTCTGTGTGTGTGTCTGTGTGCAATGTATGTATCCACCAACTGAAAAACTATTTGACCAAATTTCATAAAATCTGGTAAGTTAATTGTGGGTGCCCTGGGCAGATTAGATTTTAGCAAGATTCGGAAAAGAAGAGCCCGACTTTTTTCACGAAATGGCTCGCAAAAATCACAAAAATCTAAAATAAAAGACTACGTATTCTCAAATGTATCAATTAAATGTTTGTTTCATAAGTAATTTTTGATAAGAAAAATAATAAGAGCAGCCCTATAACTCTGGGGCTAACAGTTCTTGAAGAATTTGAGTTTTTATTTTTTATTTTTGTTACGCCATCTTCGAAAAAATGTCCAGTTACCAAATGAAAACAAAAATTGAATTAAAATTGCAAATTCCGTGTAAATTAAAATAATTATGGCTGTTAGTTTGTGCAATTCAACTCAATTTAAAGAATTATTGAAGAAATAAAGAGAAAGTGAATATCAGTCTGCAGGGAAAGTCAGGTGCTACCCACATCTGATTTTTACTTTCCTTACAATACCTGGTAATGTATAAGGAAAGTATTGGAATCATGCCGAAAATCACAACTCGAGTTTTCGACGGATCTACACGTTTCGAGACCTGTAGAATACTAAAAAACCATTTTCAGCGTGACGTCTGTGTGTGTGTCTGTGTGTCATGTGCTGCCCACATCAGATTTTTTAAGTCATCAAACAAACTTTGCTTTAAACAAACAACCTCTTTTCCTGAACATGCACTGTCATTACTGCAGTACGCGCTCACTCATCAAAACTGTAACTAAAAATCTACTGTAACTAAAAATCTATTTGAAAAAATGTCATAACATTTCATATGTAAGACACTTATGGATGACATTGGTGCTGATTACATTTTGGTATGATTCGTGATAAAAATCCTACCTTATTTTCCGAAACGACTCTCAAAAATTGCATGTATCCATTCTAACTAATAGACTAATTAACCAAATTTCATTGAATTTGGTAGATAACTCGCTTGTGGGTTACTTCTGTGATGATTAGATTTTAGTAAGTTTCTGGAAAAATACCTGCTTTTTTTCGCGAAATGGCCCTCAAAAATCCTCAAACTCTAAAATAGCAGATTACATATGTTCAATGACTTTAATACAATGCTTGTTTATACGTAGTTATTCACGATGAAAATAGTAAGACTAATTAGCCATTCTCGAGATATTTTAATTCTTCGCATTCGCATTTTTGTTACCCCGCCTTTGAAATTATGTGATGTTACTAAATGCAAAGGAAAATTGAATTAAAAGAGCAAATTCAATGGCATTTCAAATAATTATGCTTTTTATTTTGTGCAATTAAACAATATTCATTGAATTATTAAGAAAACAAATAGAAACTGAATTTAAGTCTGTAGAGAAAGTCATGTGTTGCTCACATCAAAATTTTTAGTTACCACCAAATGCCATTCTTTCAAAGAATAACGTAGAACGATATAAATCATCATGACATGTAATTCATCGAAATATTTCATAATCTGTCTTTTTACATTTTTTTCTGACAATTCCAGAAAATGATCAGGTGGATTTTGTGATGATGGAGAATTTTGATTTATTATCTGAGAATATACATAAGAAAAGCCAATATATCGTCTTCTTTCTGTGTCATGCTTGGCGATAAATTTGAGAGCTATTTGGCGATAAATTTGGCATAGTATTGCCAACTTGGTGAGTTTAAGGGAATATCGTCAAGGCAATAATTGGGTGAAAATTTTTGGGTAGTATCGGTGACTTTTATGAAATGTAGCCAAGTTGGCGATAATTTAATACTTCTGAAAATTGAATAATATTTATTTTATAATGCCAGTCACTTTGTTGGAATAGTTAATTTGTTTCAACAATAATTATTCCAACAAACAGTTCAGACAGATGATGGAGTTTCATAGTTTAAGTGATAGATGCAGTTTCACAGTTTAGGAGACAGACAGATGTCTTTTGCTAAGAAATCGTACATATAGTTATACGAATATTAACGATATTGATGGGAGATTGGTGTTTGGTATACCGGGAGTACTGATTGTGTGTGGAATGAAGGAAATCTTTTGCATAATTTTATTCCATTAGTCATATGACGAGAATTACATGCAGTGGAGAATAAAATAAGATTCTTCACTCCAAATATTAAGATTATAGAAATGTAAGTTTCAGTTTTGTATATATTTTAATGTACTGGGTAAACTTTTGAATGGATTCTAAATATTAAATTGACTATTTTGTTGAATTTTTTCATGTTTCGACGTTTAACTGTAATCGGACATTTAAAACATTACATGTTCACTTTGTACAAAGTTGGGTAAAATTCAAATTAATTGATAAATTCTGATTATAAAAATATTATATTTTTTTTATTTGGATTCATTTTATAATTTTTTATTCACCGTGATATCAATCGTCTGATTAATGATTAAAGGGACTGTTTGTTTATTCGTCAATCGCATCATGACAAAAATGGAAAAATAATTTAATCATTAATCACGAATACGACCAAAAAGCATATTTGATTGATAATAATTGCGATGATTATTATGTATGGGACTGTTTAATCTTTAAACAGTACTAAAAACATTTTATGCTATCTCTATGCTATCTCTATGGAATGCTATCTCTATGGAACTCTATGAACTACCTACCTATCTCTATGAGCTACCACCGAAACATATTATTTGAAAAATTAAAGTTTCAGTATTGTTTAAAGCAATTGTTTTGGTTTAATGATGGAAAATTAAGTTTATTTTTTTTTGTGTAAAATTAAATTAATTACATTTTTTTATATTATGAAGAATTGAGTTAAATTTTGTGTAAAATAGAAAATAAGTACATTTTTTTATGATGAAGAACTTAAGAATTTTATTGATAATTCAACATAATTACTTTATGAACTTTATTTTACAGGTTATTCAAACTTCTCTTTGAAAATTTTCTTTTATAAGCATTTTTTAGAAAATTTTGCATTAAGTCGTGGAATTCTTATATTGTTTTGGTATTGCAAATTGAAAGAAAATGCTTAAAAAAAAAATTCAAATTGGCAATTTTATTCAATTGTTATGTCTGGTTTTCATTGAACATATGTGGGTATCTTCCGACTCTATCTTTTTTTATTGAATTTTGATGGCTCATCCATATCATCAAATTTTTTGCTAGTGCTCATTTATAGCTCTGACCCGTTCTCAATATTTCAGTATTGATGTTTTCTGATTGGAAATCTTGATAGCATCTCCGTTAAGTTATTTTTCAGATAATTGATACATCTCAACTTTCATTTCATTCTATCTTGTCAGTCTTTAATTGCAAATTTTGAATTATTGTCTTTATTCCTCATAACACATAATCTTTTTGTAATTAATCACATAATCTTTATTCTCTACATGCAGCTTATTTGAATATGTTGATTTTATGTAGATTTTCAAATTTTCAAATTCATTTTTGTTTAAAATTCATCTTACATTGTTGAATATTTTCATTTTTACGATTCAAATTTGTTAATGGTTTATTTATTTTTCTAATGGTTTATTTTCAGATTTCTGAGGTTAGAATTTGATTTGTACTAATTTTGTTTTTAAATTTATTATAGTTTCAGCAATATCTTATATGGAATTCAGGTTTTTGGAATCTTTTGGTACAGAATCTGTTGTTGATTTCATCTTACTGCATGTTTTGATGGAGAATTGGGGTGGATTGTTTTCAAATCTGCAGAGGGGAATAGTTTCTGAGGTCTTTTCTGCCCTGATCAAGCAGGTAAGCCTGGAAGTGTCTCTGTTCTTCGTTGATTACTGTTGGGGAAGTCTCAGTTTGGTAGCATTTTCTTAAAATTTCATTTTATTGATGGATTTCATTTCTTTAACCGAATTCATTTATTAGTTCAACGTATTGATAATTCATTCATTCATTCATTCATTCATATAATGCATTATTGATAAAATTTCATTTTATTTATGGAATTGCTGATTGCTAGGATTCATTCATCGATATTTTTTTCATTGTGATTCAATTAAAATTATGTTATCGTATTTTGGTAACATTCTGTTTTATTTTGGTAAAATGATCCAATTTTGGAAATTTTCTCATATGAATCGAGTAGTTGGAAATTTAAGTTAATTGATAATAATTGTTTAATTTTCTTTTAATTCATTTATTCTTATTTGAACTTCATTGGAAGATTTTGGTTTATTTAAACTTTGTATTAAAATTTTGAATTTCATTTTTACATTATCGAGAATTTGCATTTTGCATTCATTATTTTGTTTGACTTATGGTCTGATTTTTTTTTATGGTTCAAGTTTGTTGATTATTTCTCAGAGACTTAGAATTTAAAGTACTATTTTCATATTCTACTGGATTTATTAAGTTCATTTATGAACCTTGCTTTACGAATTGTCCAAATTTTGGATTGTAGTTCATTGAAGTTAAATTTTAAATAGAATTCATTCTTCATCCTTATTCTAATTTTTATATTTGATTTTGATTGAAATTTAGAATTTTTTTTTTAGGTGGTAGATAATAATATTATTTATAGTGATGGCATTTTTTTACTTTAGTGGTGGTAATTAATTATTTTTATGCAACAATTTCAATGTGATTTTTTTTATATGCTATCAACTGTACTCAACTCAATTTTTTTTTTACATACACTCACCTTGAAAAGAAAAAATTGTTTACATAATTATTCACACTCATCTTAATGCATTTTATTGTACTCATCTCACAGTCATTTTACTTATATGGTGAACTCAATTCTCTGTAATTATTGGTACTTGTCTCTATTCTCAGAATTTTGTTTTATTTATACTGAATTCACTAAAATTGGTTTCCGCGCATGTCATACATTGTCTTCATTCATATTTATTCATTTGCTGATAATTAATTGTTGTTTATTGTTACTCTACTAATGAATTTTGTAAGCAGTATGGTATTTTGGAGAAAATATTTTAAGTATATTGTATTAGGCATTCATCAGGTTTTGGCATTTTATGAAATTTTTTTGAAAATTATTTTACTGTAAGGTTAAATTCCTTTTTTTAGTGAGGGATTGTATGTTGTGACTCGTCACAACATGTTATATTTTTACTATTCCAAATTAACATTTTTTTATAATTCATAAAATATTTTTATTTTATTTTAAATTTATTATTTAAAATGATCTTATTCAAAATTGATTTTATTTTTAGATATACATTAATAGGCCAATTGTCTCTTATCCTAAATTAAACTATAACGTGCTGCTATTTTTCAATGTTTTCATTCGTTCTGGGAATGCCCCTTTTAACTACTGCGGAGTAGCAGCACACGTTTTCAACAATTGGCAAGGGGTTTGAGTATGGAGAAAACTGGTAAGGGAATAATCTTCCGGCGCTCACTTTTTGAACCTCCCTGGTTGCGCAGCAGTTAATTTTTGCGGCATGGCAACATGATGTTAGGCGGGAGAAATTTTATGCTGACTCGCTCGTCTCTCGAATATTCTACGTGGGTGAAGGTGGTGTTGGATAAAAGGGGTCCCTTCGGGGACATCCCTTTGCCATTTTTTTATGTATTTTTGAATTCATTTTTTTAGTATTAAATCGATACTATACATTCTGTCTATGATCAGTATGTGGAGTAATGCTGATTAACTCTTCTTGAAATAATTTGTGATAAGAACAGGTGTTGTTGTTGTTGAAACCCAGACCGTCCGACCTAACAGAAAGGTGTAAGGATAAGAACAGGTGTGTATTTTCTTAAGGTAAGGGTGTGTGCCTAAACCCCATGTCCTTATCTTTTGTTAAGATGGAATCCATGTGCAACATTCATCAAGTATTTTATCTTGTGACAGCAAAAAAATAATAATAATATCAGTAATATGGAGAGTGAGTACATTTGAATAAAGTATTTATTTATACTAACTTGTGTGTTAAAATGGAGATATTGATAGTGCATGTGAACAAAAATGATGACCTTATTCTGCAATAACAATTTGGTCAATATATATATTTTATTATGTGCTTTCTTCAACTAAAAATAAAGGTGAATTTACTTTTTAACTTCTGTGCTTGTTTTTCAATATGTACAGAGGATTTTTCTTTTCAAGGAAGAGTTACTGAGCTATGTAAAATAGCTTTTTTGTGAATTCATGAGAATTCAAGGTGAATAGATTCTGCCTTGGATTCCGGATTGATATGCAAAGGAATATGATTTGTTTGCATAAAAACACATATTGAGGTCATTTAGCAAACTTTGTGAAGTGTCCTATGAAATCGGATATTAAGCACTTGTGACTTTCACGAAACCACATCACATAAATATAAATATGTATTCATCTAATAAATACAATATAAAATGCAAACTCCTACTTATTGAAGCTCTACATATGAAGGTATATTTTATTCATCTATATTGACATCATTTTAGGTAACGGGAGTATTTATGAATCAAGAAACTTATATTGTTTGTCAAATTGATAAAGAACACCAAGCTACTTGTGACTGAGAGTTATCAGTCCATGTCTCATGAACTATCCTTCAGTAACAAGAAATAATTATTTTCCTTTGTGGTTCCAAACTAAAGGGAAACCTTTTTTTATGTTAATTGATCAAAAGGGTATTTTTTTACACTATTTATAAATTTCTTATTTACAGATCCTGAATACAGGTATTTTTTTAAATGTTAAATTTAATTAGTATTATATTTCATATGTAAGTGTAATTTAGTTTTAAGCGCTCACATGCAAAATGTGTCAATGTTTTATAAACACAACGCAATGCAGTTTTTCCTTTTATTCAAAATTCATTCCCCATTTATACGATTCCATTCTCATTAAAATTAATCATTAATTAATTCAGTTCTCCTTTTAATTGCATGTGAGTGTCCGTCCCTTAGCTAGATGTTGAATAGGGGTTGTAAATTAAATTTATCTCTTTTAATTTCCCTTTATATACAGCCTTTATCACAACACACTGTTTAGATATAATAATGCATGCTTGTAAGAGAAACTACTACATAAACAATTATTTTATGCAACTAAGGTAAAGAACAATGCATGTAAGGTAACTAATTGTTTTTACAAAAGCAGAGGGGTGATAGTACCCCACCAGACGAGCAATAATTACCATGGAACATTGGGTCGCATTGCACTCTGAGAGGCAGAAAAGAGGCACGTCGAACCGCGTCGAGAATGACGTAGTCAGCGCCTCGGACGGCATTGGGTACCTGCCTACGTAGTATCTCCTACGCCAGACACGAACGCAGTTACCGTATGCAAATATCCAGGGAGCAGAATCAGCATAACTGGCTCCTAGTAGGTTCCGGCGATAGCCAATCAGAGCACACGTTGCCCTTTAAAAACCGGCACAACTTAAAAGCAGGCCGTTCTGCTCCCCATCCAGAGCGACATGTAGTTTATGCACAATGGAACCCCAGCACATTTTCCATCACGGTCCGGAACTTCTTGAATGACACATATCCCGCACGCTGGATCGGACGTGGCGGATCTGTGACATGGCCTCCTCGCACACCAGACATCACCCCACTGGACTTTTTCTTCTGGGGGCCACATGAAATCTTTAGTGCACGAGACGCTTGTGGACTCGGCGGAAGATCTCGTCGTGCGCATCGTTGTTGCCGCAGACCACATTAACACAACACCCGTAATCTTCGAGAGGGTGCGTCAGTACTTCCTTCGCCAGTGTGAATGATGCAACTACATGCGTGGTCGCCACTTTGAGCACTTTCTGTGAGTTTGTTGCTGCACAATAAATCTGTTTATGCAACGTTTGGTATCATTCATTCGCTTTCCTAACACTGATGTACGTGCAGGTTCGTATTCTAATTTTACTCTTTTATGCCTCTCTGAGTGCAATGCGACCCTATGTTCCATGGTAATTATTGCTCGTCTCTGGCGGGGTACTATCACCCCTCTGCTTTTGTAAAAACAATTCCGACTCACCCTGTATAATGATCGTACATTAGGTGTAGCAGACTTATTTTTCCACCGTTAGATGTCGCTTGTTTCTATAATCAAAGTAAAGCCATTCCAGATCGAAAACACAACCTTACTGCATCATCCCATATAAAAAAGAGCAGAGAAAATACGAAGCATTGATCCATATGTGGATCCATTGGGATATAAGTGGCTTCTTTCACGGATCCATACCTGAAACCACAGGGCTAAAGGGGTTAAGACGTTGAAGACACAATTTCTACAGTTTACATTTCGGAATGGTGTGGAAAAAAGAAAGAGTGTTACCTGAATTAATGACAAGGTTTTTAAAATAAATTTCTATTCTCAAATAAAGAAGTATTTAATGTCTGGATCATTGAGCCTTATAAGACTAATAAATTAAGTTTGATGAAATGAATAGAATACTAAAATACCCAAAGGTGTCATTAAAGAAAAACAAATAGTTTATATTATTCCCGTGTGAGATTTGAATATGCAACAGTTTTAAAATAAAATTAGAAGTACATCTATTTTCGTTTCATATGTTTTGTTTTCTTTTTATAACATTAATCGGTGTTTTAAATGGATTAAATGTATTTAATAAAATCCTCTTATTTGAAAGATTTAAAGCTATGGAGCACAGGATATTATATGAGGATTGTTTCTTAAAGTATGATTGGAATAAATTCGTGGATATAATGCTAAATACCATTTGTATTAAGCTGCTTGTCTTTTAAGCAAGTATTGCATAATTTCCGTTCCATCTTTGGTAAATATAATGTTATGTATTTTCATGATACACTGGCAGTTTAAATTTCCAAGGCGTTAGTTGCGAAGACATATGTGATAGTTTACAGGATAATAGTTTAGTTGTCGGAAATCTTATATCTCAGTTAATGTGGTTTATAGCCATTATAATTGCAGATGATTAAAATTACAATATATGTAAGATGATGATCCTGTTTCTGAGTTAATGTAGTTTATAGCCATCATAATTCCATCTAATCTTACATAATTTGTAAGAAGAGTTGTAGTTATCGTAAAGACATGTGGCTTTGTTTATTAGAAAGAACCCAAAAAATAATATTATTTTTCGCTTTGCAGTGCAATGGCTACATTTTTGTCAAATATGTGTGAGTTTTTTTAATATTTTTGGTTTAAAATAAGGGAAGGGCGTGACCTAGAAATTAAAATTTTTAGGGACCTGTCTCACCCTATTTGTGAACATACCTAAAAATTTTGTCTAAATCAGATGAATTTTTCATATTGAAACGTTGTCTAAGTAAGAAGAGGAAGGTAGAAGATTACTGTACATTTACTATATTTTTCCTAAATTCAAAAAGCTGTATTTTCCTCGCTTTTGAATATACAACCATGCAACTTTGGAATAATATTCAAGACTACCATAGACTTTTCCATCCGGACATCTTAAAATATTTTAAGCATTGTAGTTTTAGCGATCAAGGTATAGGGTATGCAGCTTAAAATCATTTCCGTAATATACTGTCTTGTATTTGCAGTGTCCTTGCCCCTTATGGCTGTCGTGACACTTAATAAGATGATATAATGGATATAACAATGGAAAATGGTATAAAATAAATAAAAATATTCAAATCTCTGTCATAAAATTCAAATATCTTTGAATTTTGATAAATTAAAAACGTGTAGTTTCGTTATCAAGTATGTTTTCTATTTCATTCCTCCAATATAAATATGAAAAATAGATATATTAGAAAACAATATATTTGAAGATAAATTATATTTTGCTGATTTTAAATTTTGTACTGCTAATTAATAATAAAGCACTTCTCACTATCCCCTATTAACGCAAGTTCCTTATGATGTGCATTAAATAATTATATATTAAGACTACTATTACAGCCTGTTAAAGACAGGCACCCTTACACACTTAAAAATTAAGCTTCCAATTTTCGTAATACGTTTTTTTTGTTTCTGTATGGTGTTTAAAGTCGAAAGTAGATACCTCAATTAGAAAGTTGCACACTTAGGTTCTGCTTTATGGTCGAATTCCAGTTATTTATATCCACAGTGAGAGCTTCGAGAAGATTATCAAAGAATCCCTACCTATTTTGTCGACCCTGGGAGAATTACAAAAAGCAATATGATGTGGCCAGCACATGCCTTTCCCTGCAGATTCAAATTCATTTTTCTTTATTTCATTAATACCCATTACATTGAACAACTCAATTTAATAACCAATTAAATTGAGTTAGATTGCACAAAACAACACTAAATAGACACTTTTAATTCAATTTTTGTTCTTATTTGGTAATTGAGGACATATTTCCCAAAGCGGCTTTACGAAAATCTCAAGTATCTAGAGAACGGTTAGTCCTAAAGTAGTAGATTAGTCTTAAATTTTCCTCATCAAAAGTTACGTATAAAACAAGCATTTAGTGAATACATTTGAGCATAAGTAGTTGTTTTAGATTTTGACGATTTTTGCGGGTCATTTCATAAAAAAAATATAAGGTTGTTCTTTTCTGAATCGTGTCAACATCTAATCAGCACCGGAATATCCTACAAGGTACTTATTTACCATATTTTATGAAATTTGGTCAATTAGTATTTCTTCTAGAATGGATACATATATTTTGGCGGACCTTTTCGCAAAAAAAAAAGAAAGAAGGGTTCTTTTTTCCGAATCGTACCAAAAACTAATCAGCTCCAAAGTCACACACAAGCGACTTACTTACCAAATTTTATGAAATTCGGTATCTTAGGTTTGAGTTAGAATCAATGCATACATTATACACAGAGACACACAAACGTCACATAGTTTTTCGCATTGTAGAGATCCCCAAACGTGTAGATCAGTCGAAAACCCGAGTTGCATTTTCGGCATGATTCCAATACTTCCCTTGTACATTACCATGTATTGCAGGGAAAGTAAAAATCTGTTGTGAGCAGCACATGACTTTCCCTGCAGACTTAAATTCATTTTTTTCTTTATTTCTTTAATAATTCATTAAATTGAGTTTAATTGCAAAAATATCACTAAATGTGCATTTTTAATTCAATTCAATTTCTCTTTTTATTTGGTAACTGGACATTTTCCAAAGTCGGCAAAACAAAAATGCAAAAAATCTCAAATATCTCGAGAACGGCTAGTCCTAAAGTAGTAGAGTTGTTCTTTTATTCTTATTCTTTTTCTCGTCAAAAATTACGTATAACACAAGCATTTAATTGATACTTTTAAACATACGTAGTCTTTGTTTTAGATTTTGACAATTTTTGCTGGCCATTTCATAAAAAAAGGCGGATACTAAATACATGAGTAAAGTTACAATTCTGTACATACCAGTATTTACCTAAATTTGCAGATTTATAATCAGAATCCTTAAAATACAGAAATATTGAAGATTTTTTTTAAACATAATAAAATTTATGACATTTTTCACCTGAATCTTCATATAATTTTAGATACTATCATATGCATATTTCTAGAAAAAAAAATAATTCCTAGAGGAATGTTTAATAGTTGTAATAAAGTAACTCATACCATGAATGTTCATTAAGAACTCTCTCAAAAACAGTGTAATTATTTTTTCTTTATTTAAGTAAACAGATAAAAAACAATTAGACTTAAACACAATTTTCTTTCATTATATAGATAATGTAGATACGTGTTTTAGTTTTATAAAATTCAAGGCGCAATTTGTTTTGCATATTTATATTTTTATGCATGAATCTTGGCTTTTTTTTATAATTGCACAAGATAAAATTTCTTTACGAAACACCTTACCAAAAATCATTTTTATGTCATCTGTTTGAAATCATGTATATAAATTATTTCACTTTCTTCATTAAGGAAATAATTATATATTTTCATTTTGAGTGCTACTACTTGATAAAATATTGTAGATTCAAGTTTGTACACTAGTATTATTTCTGGATCAATGTTGTTGATATTCACACTGGATCTGATGTTGATATTCACACCAAGAAACGTGATAGGATCTTCAACCACATAACCTCTGGGCGCGGTAGCCCATTGGTTAGCGCGCTGGAGTTGCACTCGGTAGGCCCGGGTTCGATTCCAGCCACTGCCAAAACTGCCGCCGTGTTCATGCGGAGTACGATCACGTTAAACATGTGGGTCCGAAAGTCCTTCCGAGAGGTTGGTGGTAGGGGAAGGAGGGTACGGTCCCTGTGGATGCCTCCCCCACTGGGTTCCGGTCAAAATTGGGTGGCACTTCCCGACCGTCCAAACAGTTACCTTACACCTTTCTGGTAGGTCGGACGGTCTGGGTTTCAACAACAACAATCACATAACCTCTGACATGCATGACAAAACTCGCATGACAAAAAACTCCAACATTTCTTAGATATTAACTAGATATTTTTATATCCTAAACATTAGTCGTCATAAATTAAAATGTTGATGTAACAACGATAATAATAATACTTATAATTCAAAATTTCAAGCAGTATAGCATGTGGGAGAAAATCCCTATAACGAGCTTTGTCCACCTTACTAGATTTTACCTTTTTCCATTCTCCTGAACATATTCCATTTTTTTATCTATTAATAAAACAAAAGCTCATTTGAATATTTCAAACAACTCACTCCCAGCAAAAGGCTGGGAGCACGTAAAAGAGTACAACCTTCCGTTTTATAAAATGTAGCATCAACTGCTCGATCGTTGGTTCTTCACTTGCAAGGTAGGTGTTTAAAAGGGGTGCCTAATCCGGGTTAACAACCAGACTTTAATCCCCTATCTAAAAAGAGAAGAAAAACGAAGGAAAGGGATTTTAATAAAGGGAGTTTACAAAAGTCAAAAGGTTGCTCGGAGAATTTATGATCATCCGAGTCTTAAGAAAGAAATTTAGATAAAAAAGGATTTAATTTATTTTTACTAAAAATTTTTAAGTTTAAATTTAAAATTTAAAGGAGAATCCAGAAATAGGAGAATAGAGGAATTTTGAACGTTTGGGTGCGCACCGAACTGCGCGGACCTTTCAAGGAAACGCAGAGATGCCAGCTGCCCAGAAGGGCGGGGGGGGGGGGGGAGAAGATGGTCGAATGCAGATAAATTATCCCAAATGCGAGGGTGTTAAATGTTCAGAGGAAAGACGTTTGAAGGTTGGAAAACTGGATTAAGATTGAAGCTATTCAATGCGTCGACATTTAGGATTATACGGGACGTCTTCACGGCGCCCGAGCAGGGCCCGTGGTCGCTTCCTGCATTTAGGAAGCCGAGGATCGTAATTAGACAAATTTAACAGAATAGCGTTTCCAACCTTCGGGAGATCAAGATGAAAATGCAGCGCTAATTTCTTAACATGGGCCAAAAAGGTTTTAATTTTGAGATCTCTATGTATGACGTCATTCCTAACATAAAGAGGAGCATTAACAATCATTCTAAGGGTAATGTTTTGCTGAGTTTGAAGTCTCTTTGGTTCTTCACAAAGAGAAAAAGACCACCCAGATGTGGCGGGATATAATTGGCTGACACCCCATATCCACATCGTAAATACAAACTCTTCACTCAGTACATGGAGTTCTAGAGTGAGCGCCAGACAGATTATTCAGTATACTAGAGTTAGCATGAAGCACAAATTATAATTTATGAATTTAATATTATGGAAAGATTTTAATAAATAATTTAGAATAAGATAATTAATTTTAAATAAAAATTTTGTATAAGATAATTTTGAATAATTAAAGTTGAAAATTTAAATTAAAATAAAAGTATTACATTTTGAATAAAAGATAAATCAGTGTTGTGATTTGTCACAACACTGTAAACGTGCAGTATTTCAGGTCATCAAACGTGCAGTATTCAGTATTTCAGGTCACCATGCTGCGTTTCTGGAGGGTCTGAAAAACGTTTCGCGGACCCCCATTTTCTTACCTTTTAAGGAGGGCAAATTCAAATCCCTGCTCCGTTAGGTTCTGTGTCGTAGTTGATACTAGAACTGTGCAATGATTCAGCCTTCTTCGTTACAAGGAGAATTATGTAGGCTTTGGAAATACTTTATCAATCTCTGTGGGGTTACTTGAAAATTCGGCTTCGTTAATTTATGTTTGATACTCGATACTATAAGTACTGTGCCTAGAAGTAAATCTATTCTAGGCACTGTACTATAAGTGTGTAAAACTTCTGCATTACAGGTCACCAGGGGGTTTCTGGGGGATCTAACAGTTTTCTGTTTATCCACACTTTCTCCGCGCACCCACGGGTGGTGAAAATTGAAAGTCTTAATCGGTTAGCACTGTACCTTAGTTGAAAATAGAAGTGTGCAAAGATCCAGCCTTCTAGGTTAACGGGAGGGGGGGGGGCTTTGAAGGGTCAGGAAAAATTTTCGAAACTCCCATTGTCTCCTCCATCTTGGCGGGTAAATTGACACTCCAGCTACGGAAGATTCTATACCGTAGTCGGTACCATAAGTGTACAAAAATTCAGCCGCTCTAGTCACAGGAAGGCGTCTGGAGGGTGTGTAAAAGACAAAATTGCGGTAGATACGTTAGATAATTGCACATAATGATAATTATGCCTCATTTTAATAAGGTAAAAATTTTAATTAGATAATTTGTTTGAATTAAAAAAATAATATATTTCCCAATAAATTTTCAACTGAAGTGCAATTTGTTCTTATTTTTTTTTTCATTTTCCTATGATGCGAATAGGGAAAATTAGAAAAGGTAAAGTAATATACAATTATCTTAAATAATTTTCTTTTTAATTTACTTGAAAAAGATGGAAACACATATCTTCGAAAATATCCAAAAGGAAGTTTGATAAAATGAGCAGAATACCCAAACACCCTAAGGTGTCATTAAGATAAATAAGAATATACCCAATTCTCTTATGGAATTTGAATAACCAACAGTTTTTGAATAAAATTAAAAAGATCTCCCCTTTCGTCTTCAAATATTTATCTCATTTTATTCCCTTACTAGTTGTTTTAAATGAATGAAATGTACTTGGAATTAAACAGCGTGTTTTTGAGATAGAAATGTTGTAAACAAAGAATCATTATGGTAAGAGAAATGTTTCATGCAGTGGTTTGGGAAAATGAATGTTTATCCTTTAAGAAAAACCAGTGTCTTTAAATTTTTTAGTGTTTATAGCATTATTTAATATTTTAGAAATAAAATATCTGTTTTATCCTTTTTTTCTTCATAATAAATTTCAAAAGAATTTTGTGTTCATTAAAATTTAGCTTAATTTAAATATAGATATTTCAATAAAACAAGTATTCAAACATTTAAATTAAAAATAAAATAAATATTTTTGTTTGTTTTACATATAAGTAAATTAAAAATTCGTATTTATATTTGTTAAAAGTATTTTAAACCAATGGATCCAAACTGATAATTTTCGATCTCCTTGGCCTTCTCGAGGTTTCGTCAGTAATTAATAAGTATCATTTTTTTGCAAATTATAAGTAATTAACCGGAATGTGACACAACTGGACTTTCTCATACCAACATCCATTTCTAAACAGCTTGTAATATATTTTTAGCAAAGTTTCCAAGAAAAATGTGAAAAATCTGCGTCATTGAACTAAATGATCAAAATTGTAGCATGTTACCCTTCATTTTAAAGGGCGTGAAAAAAATCTTTCGAATGATACTAAGTTTGTAAATGTACCCTCTTGGTAGGAGTAAGTTGCCTCTCGAGGAGCTTAATGACGCATGAACACAAAAATTGCATCGCGGCTGCTTTTCATCACAATGATTGAAATTGTGTCCACACACTGAAAATTGTGTTCACAATACTCAGATGATCCCATTGCTCCATAAATAACCCCTCTTATGCTTACTTATGTTAAATGTTGCCCTATGCTGCCATGTTAAGAAAATATAAAAAAATCGAAATTGCAAAGAATTTCAAAGAATTCTATCTAGTTCTAGATTGTTTGTCAACTAAGCCCGATATAAAGCTTAGTGAAAATCCATTAATATTTGTGGCAGCTAACTTGCACACAAGAAATTCACCTTAGACAGACATAACATCAAAAATAGTCAAATCGCTGTCTAAAACATATATCGACTTCAAAATCTTGAAATCGAAAATTTTCGTGAACACAATATTTTCTCTATAATATATTCAATAGTATAAGGAAATAAAAATTGAACAACGTAATAATGCACAGATTAAAATGCAGTGCAGCAAACAATTATCTTCAGAAGAACGTTGTTTTTTCTAAATAGTCGGATCCAATGTACTCTCGAAACAGATGCATTTTACGTTGCATATTAATTTGGAAGTAATTACTTTGATTATTTTTTTTCTTCAAAAGATGTTGTTAAATATAGTTGGATCCAATGTACTCTCGAAACAGATGTATGTTACGTTGCATATTAATTTGGAAGTAATTACTTTGATTACTTTATTTTTCTTCAAAAGGTGTTGTTCTAAATAGTTAGATCCAATGTACTCTCGAAACAGATGTATGTTACTTTGCATATTAATTTGGAAGTAATTATTTTGATTAATTTATATTCTTCAAAATATGTCGTTCTAAATAGTTGGATGCAATGTACTCTCAAAACATATGTATGTTACGTTGTATAATTATTTGGAAGTAATCAATTTGATTATATTTTTTTTCTTCAAAAGATGTTGCTAAAAATAGTTGGATCTAATGTAGTCTCGAAACAGATGTATGTTACTTTGCATATTAATTTGGAAGCAATTATGTTGATTATTTCTCTTTTCTTCAGGAGGTTTGCGAAAATATATGTGCAGATTCCACTTCGACAATGCGAGCTTAAAATTGCTTCCCAGTAGCTCAACGGTAGAGCTTCAGCTGGCCAGTTCGAAGACCCAGGGTTCGAATTCAGGTTGGGGCAGCAGCTTCATTTATATAATTATATATATTATAATTATATAAATGTGGGTAATTATATACGTGTGTAGTTTACAGTCGCCCAAATAGATATAACTAAATTAAAAGATGACCAGCTAATTATTATGTATGTGGTACATTTAGCATGACATGTTATACACTACCTGAAATTTTCACGATCCTTTTGCATGTGACTTAACCAGTTTCTTAAGCAACAATCATTTTCATTTACATTTCAGTATTCTGGAATGATAAATTTAGATGTGAGTTTATATTAAACATAACGAAAATATGAGATCTTCTGAAATTTAAAGAGCCTGTTTCTTTTATGCTAGAAAAAAAAAATGCTGCTAACTGATCAAATATGCAGGAATAACCTGTACTTTGGAATTACTAGGGCTTGGAAATGAAAATGCCTATCTTACAGACCACTTCCCGATATTTTTACCCCAGGTTAACCATCTACTGCTATTTTTTCTCCAGATAATTTTCCCTCCTGATTTAAAATCGGCCCTCAGTACAACAGATTGCTCTCAATCCAGAATAGTTGCACTAGGCTCATTTTCAGACCTCCATATTTGCACAAATCTACAGGGTTGATTGATCGGGTGCCATTGTAAAACATCTTGCTGTCCCAACCGCGACTTGAACCACGGATCTTCTTATTGACCAGCCTATGATCTACCGTTGGGCTCCTGGAGCGGGATTGTAAGATCTTATAGTCAAAGTGAACACTGGAATACTTTTTCTTAGTTTTCCTTTAGCGTGTTTATTAGCATCAAATTATGATATTTTAACTCACTAATTACTTCTTTTACCTTCAGAAAAATGTTGGACTTATTTATATACATATATATATATATATATATATATATTAATTATATATATGTTATATATATATATATATATATATATATATACATATTAATATATATATATATAATACATATTAACTTCAACTTTTATCCCGCAAATTTGGAATTGATCGAAACAAAACAAGTGAAGAAAGAAATAACAGAGTTTTTAGATAAAAGCATTTATTACGACAACAAAGAAATAATTTGCTTTAAAATGTATGATAAAAGAAAGACCTTTGATGTCAGCATAAACTATATCATCAGCTGGAATTCCAACTTGAGTATAAGCGTACTACGTAACTTAATACTCAATCATCTTAACAGGATTAAAAGATTAAATACAACCAAGACCGAACGCATTATATGCGAACGTAATTTGGTATGTGAAGCGAAAAAACAGCTATATCCGTTACATTCCCTAAAGCATTATTATGAAAAATCATACAAAAAGTATGATCAGGACTTTTATGCAAAATTCTATGAACTATTATAGTTACGTCACGCTGGATGCAAAAAGATTAACTGTGACATGTATCTTAACCGTAACATGTTATAAGGACTTACAAGGACTTGCACGTAATGAAAAGTCTGTGCTGATATGGATGTTATAGGTTGTTTAGACATTAGGCATCCAAGTAGTCTTGCTATTAGTATCGTTTCATGTTGGTGATCTGGGTTTTCAAGTACGTTTTTCAATGGATTGAATTTGGCTTTTTCAATGGATTGGATTTGCTTTTTCAGTGGATTGGATTTTGCTTTTCCAGCGTTGGTATATGGAGGACTGCTTCAGGCGAGTCTGGTTCCGGGAACGTTTCCTGGGATTAAAAGCGTGCTTCAACCGGGAACAAGGGGTCGTAATCCCCCTTGGCCGTTCGACTTCCTTGTAAGCATCCCCATCCGTTTTTACTTCTTTCATTTCTTATTCATTTGAATCCATATTCGTGCTTATATTGTATGTGCTGCAATGCGCCTTATGATAGTATGGGCATATCCCGTTTTAATATTTCTAGTAAAAGTTATATTTTACTTAACATTTGTATTGTATTATATATATATATATATATATATATATATATATATATATATATATTATATATATATTGAGCCTCCAGATTTTGATAATCCTTTGATGTTTAAACTTGATTTGCATGTATCGCTCTTGAATGTTGATAAATTCATGTGTATTATTAATCATTTATAATTAAGATTAATTTGCCTTATCTAGTAGCAATGTTTTTGTTAGATATTACCTTTCATATTCTGTTTACTTTATTTTCTTCCGTATTGTTTTTGAAACAGGGTATGGCACTATTCATATATTTTAAATTAGTCTTATTATATTTATATATTTTTATATTTATATTGTATATATATATATATATATATATATATATATATATATATATATATATATATATTCATATATATATATATTATTCAAGTTTTACAATTATTTATTATTTTCTCAATAAAGAGGCATTCCATTTCAAGATGTGGCTGGTGTAAAACAGTCAAAATTTTCAAAACACCCTTATGTGTCATTAAGAAAAATAAGAATATGCCCAATTCCCTCACGGAATTTAAATATCACACGGCTTTCAAATAAAATTAAAAACACCCATGTTTCGTTTCCAAGTGTTTCCTTTTATTCCTTTAATAGGTATTTTAAAAGTACAACAATTACTTGAACTACAGCTCTTTCGAATATAAAAATATGAGAACAGAAAACTGTTGTAAAAGGGGAAAAGGTTTCAATTTATATAAATTTGTGAAATTAATGTTAGTTTTTCTTTCCACAGATAAATTACCGAATCTATTTCGTTTTTTTTTATCTTTGTGAAAGACATAGAATAAAAGTTATATTCGTTTACAACAATGTGCATAACAGTTGTAATTGATTTTGGTAACATTCAATATTTTTTAGGAAATCAAATTGCGTCAAATGACCATTTTTACACAATCATAAATGATTAAAAATTTAAATGTAAAAAAAGAAAAATATTTTGTCTGCGTTTAACATATTTTAAATTGTTTTGATATTTACGTAGTTTCCATGAATTTTAGCATCTGAAATGTTTTAATAGTTACACATTATCATTTTTTGTAAATTTTCATTTCTTGAAATGCAAAAAATATTAAGATTTAAATCAAACACTTTTTTCTTGAATATTATTATATTTATATGAAGTTTTCAATTCCAAAAACTTTTCTTAAAATTATCTTAAATTAAACTTGCTGACAACCTGGCGTTCTATTTAATGAAATTAAAATGCATTTAATACCTGCTAACATTTGAATATTCAACGTCATATATATGTTTTCGAGCTATTAATTTGCTTTTAAATGCTTATTTTTATTTATCCAATTATTATAATATAAACGTATAAAAGGAATACTAAATTAAGCTATGTATTTAAGATAGAATAACTGGTGAATAAGAATCTGAAAAATAAATACTCTGTTAGGAAATAACATAAAAAGCTTCTTCTTCTTCGACCCAGACCGTCCGACATACCAGAAAAGTATAAGGTATCTATTTGGACGGCCTGGAAGTGCCACCCAATTTGGATCGGAACCAAGTGATGGAGGTAACCACAGGGACTGTACCCTCCTTCCTCTACCACCAACCTCTCGGAAGTACTTACGGATCCACATGTTTAACGTCATCGTACTCCGCATGAATATGGCGGCAGTTTAGGCAGTGGCGGGAATCGAACCCGGACCTCACCATATAAAGCTTCCACGTCCCAGACCGCGCCCCTTGCCAACTGGGGCTTAAAGGGTTTAGTAGCGCGGCAGGACCATAAAAAGCTTGTATTAAAATATCAATTTATTAAAGGCAAATAGGAGTGTGTTTGTATGGAATAAATCAGACAGAGATAGCCCCGTATCAAAGACGCCAAGTACCTGTTTGTCAAAATATAGTTGTATCACAGGAACCAGAGAAGTAATTGTTGTCAATAAAAATTTGAAAAATATGAAAGGAAACAAAGATGAGGATAAACAGCAGTAGAACGATTTAAAAACTTACTCAGTGAACAATATTTAAAATAAAACGTTATTTGCAAAAGTTTAAGATCGCCTGTTTGTATTAGGAGTTTTCTACAGACTGTGCCACATGCCGTCCATATTGCTCAATCCTGTTGGTGCTGCATCATATGACAGCAGTAGGTGTTGATTGAGTTGGAGGAAGCGTTTAAAAGTCAGAATGCTTCTGGTTTACATATTGAATGCTTTCATGTTGCTTCTGATTTTCATGTTTTCATGTTGCGCAAGCAGTGTCTTGAAATATAGGCAAAATAGGCGTAATTAAGTTTCATCCACAGGTCACAAATAGTGACTTTATGTCATGGAGGTTACTCGGGACACAACATAAGCAGAAAGGTGAATTTGAACGAGACTGATATCCATAACACAATCACCATATATCAAGATGCAGGTAATTTTATCGATCGAAAGTGGAGTTGATTTTCTAAGAAAGCAAAGGTGGATTGTTACCCGTAAAGAGTTTGTGCACATAAATCAAGTCCTTTCAAAATTCAAAGTCCTTCCAATTCAAAAAGGTATTGAAACCCAGACCGTCCGACCTACCAGAAAGGTGTAAGGTAACTGTTTGGACGACCGGATTCAAAAAGGTGTGATATTAGTGTCAGCACGATTTTGAAATCTCTCATCAACGATTTTGAATTAAAATCATATGCACATAAACCTAGGCTAACCCCTACAATGCAAAAGACGGGACTCGAGTTGGCGGAACTTTATCAGTTGTGGATTACTCAAAAGTGGTGTTAAGTTCTTTTCGATGAATTGTCTTTGTGTCAATTTATATCACACCAAAATCATGTTTGACCACCAAAAGGCAAAATGTTTCATAAAATACGCTATTAACACCATAAAACATCTGCCAAGTTCGATGATAAGGGGCGCTATGATAACATCCGGTATTGCTTCATTATCCTTTTTGCCAAGAAGCACTACCATGAATGGCCCTCTGTATGCAGATGTGTTATGTGAAAAGTTTGTACTTTCTTTATGCATGATGGTGCTCCATGCCACAGATCATAATTGGAAAGGATTATCTGCAGGGAAAAAAACATATACGTGCTTGATTGACCAATTAACACTTCCGACCTCAACGTCATCGATAATTTGTGGACCATTTTAAAATATAAAGTAGCAGAAAAAGGCCATCACATTTCCATGATTTGATTGACGGGATAAAGTATTAGTGATGTAAAAACATTTAAAGTAAGAACTGCAGAACTCTCATTGAACGTATGCCACATCCTATCTTGTCCGTTATAAGTAAAAGGTGACCTCACAAAGTACTGATATAGGCCGTTTTGTGTACTAAAGAATCTTCATATGTGTGTAAAAGCATTCATATGTGGGGAATGAACTCTGACAAGTAATTAATTGCTTCTGTGAAATTTTTAATTTTCAATAAAATGACTAGTGTTCTTAAACTTTTGCAAATTAACATATATACAAAATTATACTTTATATGTCATATTAGCCCTCGGTACATAATACTTTAATGATGAAATTTTTAAATCCTCCTACTGCACTTTTTTTTCGTTATTCCTTTTCCTTTCATTTTCTTTTATGATGCAATTAATTTTTAAAAGATGTGTACTTGCTCTTTTTAGTAATGATACTCTGTCCAATTTATCCTGAAGTAGATTTTGAAGCTTTTAAACCTGGTTGATATTTTATTCAACATTTCTATACTGTTTAGTGAGGAAGTATACATTATTCTCAGAGCGAAATATATGTTTATATTTGTAAAATAGAAATTACAAGAACAGTGTTTCAGGAACAGTATATGAAGTTTAAAAGGTTTTGTTAAAATAATGATGTTTCAAACTTGTATTATTTTATCTACTATAATGCTAAGAGTGTCCTATCAATTCCATCATATTCTTAAAAGATAAAATTTTGCCCCATTTCAAATTCTATATGTGTCGAAAATTCAAGTAATGTATTTTTACCGTTTTCATCTTTTTCGAGTAATGCACATTTTATTTTGAAACATGCATCCGATTTATTTCAAACATATTACTTTAAAATTTAGAGTGTTATTTCATACAAAATATTCAGTGTATTTGGAGATATTACTAATGAAAACAATTCTGTCACTGAGATGAATTTCACTGTGACAGTCACTGTGATTCAAAATTCTGTCACTGAGATGAAAGTTACATTTACAAATATAATTTAGAATTTTTGATTGATAAAAGAAAGGAATTTTTCACTTATAGCATCGGAATACTTTTCATAACACAAAATATGTGTGTGATTAATCAATGCATTATATTTTTATGAAAAGGAATAAAATCAGATGATTAGACATAGAAATTGCCAAAAAGTTGTTATATATTTATATACATATATATTCAAAACGAAAACTCAAACCATGTATACAAAAATTATGTATACAAAAATTTACCAGGATACCACTCAGGATAAGGCGCATTGCAGCTCTATAATCCGAAGCATCTCCACAATAATACTTTCAAAGATGATTGTATCATAAGTAACAGAAGAATCATGCAAGAAGCATATACAAATATTATCCGATTAATTTTCTTAAACATCATTATAATTCCTTCTTTAAAGAAGAATACTCTTTTAGACAAGACATAGGTAATTTGACATCATAACAGTGTATAACGATGTACGCATGCGTTAGAATGTTTACTTACGGATGTGTTTTGTACATTCCGAATTGTAAGGTTGTCAGAAAGACATTATACGTTCTACCTCTCGTTATTCTATTTCTGTCTCCATTCTAGTGCCTTCGATTTTGCACATATCGGGGACCTGTCATTATATAGCATTGGTTTCCGTGGGCGTTGTCTAGACATAAAAGTACTTTAAACGGGAATGAGAGGTCGCTAATATATATATATATATATATATATATATATATATATATATATATATATAATAAAAAATATATATAATAAAAATAGGTTTGAAGATCCAATGAAGGAAAAGTGAGAAGCTGTAACAAGAAAATTCAACTATCTAACAGGCTTACGAAATAAAAGTATAAATCGCCAAATCCTCAAGCAAATGGAAAAAAAACAAAACAAATAAATAAAATAAAAATAAAATCAACTAGTCAGTGAAAAGTATCAAAATACAAAGGTATGGAATCGAAAAAAGAATAACAAACGAAATCAAGCACAAACGCTATACACGTGGACAAGGCTCCAAGCCTAAATCATGAATTGTTCAATTCCACAAAAATCGTAATGATGCCCATGTTTTTTGTAGAAGCACACACAAAAATGTATGTTTCTGAAGAATTAGATAGATTATATCTATAAACTATTTCTACTTAGATGACATACATAAATAAGAAAAATAAAAGGAAAAATGGATACCAAAAAACTGACTGAAAAAACACACTAACCTAGTAAGTACGGGAACACAGAAAGAAGTGACAAGTGTTGCCATTCACAAAGGAAGAAGATATACTGTTGCCATTCGTAAGAAATAAATAACAGTAATACGAAAAAACATGTACAAGAGATAATATACCATCAAGAGGGGCAAAAATAGAAAGGCTAATGTCTAAGTGGATGTATAAATAAAATATAATTAAAATATAAATAAAACAAGAGACGGGGGATGTCAGGCTACAATTTAAAGCAATATTAAATAAATAAATTGAAGAAATTAAGCTATTCTAAATTTTTTAACTATACCATTTACAAAATAATACAAAATAATTATATATATATATATATATATATATATATATATATATATGTGTGTGTGTAGGTGTGTGTGTGTGTGTATACACATACCCCATACAGTTTCTATTTCGCTTAAATATTAAAATTTGAGTTAAAAATATATGAGTTACCATATTTTTAATCTTTAAATTGCGGTTATATAGATTAATATTTTTAAATATCTGAGTAAAACTTAAGTCTAATTTTTAAATTTCCTGCAAAAGCATTTTGTAAATTTCTACCTGAGGAACCCCAAAATACTTCTAAAGAGATTTTAATGGCTTTTTATCATGAACGTGAATAACTTAATTATGTAAATTTAATGTAAAACACTCGCATTTATCGTAGTTATGAAAAGGGCAAATGCTGTCTTCAAAAATTAAGAAAATTATTTTTGCAGATAAAATGGCTAAGTGAATAATTTTGTCATTAAATAGTTATAGATTTTAGTAAGTGCACACTGAAATTATTTAATTCATAAAAAATTGGGTATTCTTTAATATATATATATATGCATATATATATATATATATATATATATATATATATATATATATATATATATATATATATATATATATATATAATAAATTCATATTTTTTCTCAAAATTGATTACTTTTGTACATTAGCTTGAGGCAGTATGAATCAAAGAAATTTTAAAGTTTCCATAAAATATAGCTTAAACTTTAGCTATTTAACACAGATTTGGACAATAAAACGATTTCCTTCGTAAAAGTAATAAGACTACAACTCAAGCAAACAGATGCGTTTCGGTTTAAATTGATTTTATTTCCAGATTTTTCATCAGATGTCCATGAGAAAGAAGCGTTAGGTTTCGAAGTTTAGAATATGAGCAAGTACCATTAATTCCTAGGCTTGCTACGGACTATGCATACCCAATTCACATTTTTGGACTTAGTAATAACTTTTTGAAATCAGTAATGACTTTATAGTGAACTTTCAGAAATACATTAATGCTATTCTTGCAATGTTATATATCTTCGTTGAAAATGGGAAATTTTTCTTGCAGAGTACATTATGCTTGTGATGACGAAAATTCGTTTTAATTTCGTATTGTAAATAACTGCAGCTTTATAAGGCATTTATGACTTCACACAGTCAGTATCAGAAGGTGACATTAAAGGTTGTAAGCGTCAAACAATGCACGCAGTCAGACGGTCACTAGTGGTTGACATTTAGTTCAAATAACTTTACTGGGGGAAGGGGGTTAATAAAGTATGCCCACACACATTGTAAGGTCATGTGGTCTTTAGGACCTAAAGCAATTACGTCCAGTGTATTTCCGGACAGTAACAACTACCTCGCATCAGATCACCAGTCAATGGCCCATGTAGGGGGAGACAGCAGACAAGTCACGTTTTCGTACAAGAAATGAGAAGAGAATTGGAAATGACTTTGATGAAAAGTTTGAAGCGAAGTGGTTGCCGTAAGTAAAAAGTTGATGGTGACCGTCAAAGACAGGTCTTAAAGAAAAGTCGATATAGGCGCAGGAAAATCCCCAAAAATGACCCTGGCCAAGACGATTTCAGCGAAGGATCGTACAACACGTACGGCATCCACAACAGGTACACCTTTTTTCTCTCATGAAGAATTCGCGTTTGTTAAGAATCTGTTTATTGTAACTTAAATTTCCTCATCACACTTGTCTCTAAATTAAAGTAAAAGTGAGCACAAATTGTAAAATTATTAATAGAAGATGTTCGTTGAAATAAATAATTATGTAAGGAAAATCAAAGTTGTCTTCAGTAAGTGGCCTATAATTACTGTTTATTTTTTCGGACTCATGTTTTGTTATAGATAGATGCCAAGTTACAGAAAATTTGGGTAATATGTTAAATTCATGATATTGTACATATACACACTGTTACGATTACGAGGCAAAAGTAAATTTAACAAACAAAATAAAAAATCTGATGTGGGCAGCACATGACTTTCCCTGCAGACTTATATTCACGTTCTATTTATTTAAATTAAATTTAAATCACTTTTAATTCAATTTTCGTTCTCATTTGAAAACTGGACTTATTTTCAAAAATGGTGTAGGAAAAATACGAAAAACTAAAATATCTCGAGAACGGCTAGTCATAGTGTAATGGGGTTGGTCTTCTTCTTTTCTTCGCAAAAATTACGTATTAAACAAGCATTTAATGGCTATATTTGAGCATACGTAGTTCTTAAGTTTAGATTTTGATGATTTTTGCGGGCCATTTTGCAAGCAAAAAAAGGCAGGTTATTTTATTTCTAATTATACCAAAATCTAATCAGCACCAGGGTAGCCTGCAAGCGACTTATCTACCAAATTTTGTGAAATTCGGTCCATTGGTTTTTCAGTTAGAGTGGATACAAGCTTTTGCGGGCCATTTCGCCAAAAAAGGCGGGTTCTTTTAACCCGAGTCGTACCCAAAACTAATCAGCACCAGATCCGTGCACAAATGACTTACCTACCAAATTTTATGAAATTCGGTCCATTAGTCTTTTAGTTAGAGTGGATACAAAATCTGCAAAGACAGACAGACAGACACACAGACAGACACACAGACAGACAGACACACAGACACACACACAGACGTCACGCTAAAAATAGTTTTTTCGTATTCTAGAGGTCTCGAAACATGTAGATCCGTAGAAAACTCGAGTTGCGATTTCCGGCATGATTCCAATACTTTCCCTATACATTACCATGTATTGCAGGGAAAGTAAAAATGCAATGCTATCTCACATACATTAATTAATTATAATTATTTAATTTAATAAAAATACTTAAATTACTGTTTTTTTACCACATTTATGACATTTATGCTTATATATGTGTGTTTATAATGAAAGCTTTAAAATTCTAGAAGAAAAAATAAAACATTTATTATTTTCTGTAACTCCAGTCGTAAAACAAATTATATTGGATTTTTTCTGTTCTTTATGCAAGAAATTATGGAGCTTTGAGTTTCTTAATGTAAACATATAATTTACAAATTTGCAATCAATGTGTTGAATACATGAAAAGAAACAATTACACGCATAGCAATTTTTAATCAATTTATCAATTTCACGGTGATTGTAGCCCATGCAGAAAACTGAGATTAAAGCTAATAATCTAGAAACTGTTTAAAGGATTGAAATGCCAAAGTAGAATTGAAAAATTATTGTAAATTACTGGCCACTGATATAAAATTGTTCAACCGCCATAAAAATATATCTTAAAATGAAACCGTGTAGAAAAAACCTAAGACATACTATGTATCTTCCAAAAGAGACATATGGGATCTTGATTTACTTTTAATTATAAGAAAAATATATGGATTTCAACAATACTCAATAGCTATTTTAAATACTCAAATACTCAAAATATGACAAATGTAATAATTTTACAGGCTTGAATTATACAATATAAATCTTTATATCAATTCGGAGCATATCTATTTTACGTATTATTTATTGCCTTTTAATGCAGCTCTAGCTGCATTCTATTGTGTTCTATTATCATTTCTTATTACAAAATAATTTAGCGTATAAAAGTAATTATTTTATTTTATAATGTATAATCACCTTAATCACCTCTAATTATGTAAATGTTAAATACACTGCAATAGTTTTGTATAGATTATTGTTCAGTAATCACATTAGTGTAATTACTAATTAGTGTAATTACTGTAATTACATTCTGTAATTACACTGTATTTAGTGTAATTACTGATTAATTACAATCGGTAATTACATTACTATATTTAGTGTAATTACTGATTAATTACAGTCAGTAGTTACATTACTGAACAATAACTCATACAAAATCATTTTATATATCTATGTAATAACTGTTTTTATATGTATAACAACCTTTTTAAATGAATCATCTGCTCCTAGTATGTCACTAAATAAAACGAATTTGTTTACGTTCTAAGCAGTTGCACTTTCATGGCAGACTCCCATTTTAATTAAGACACTAAATTTATTGCTTACATGTAGTGTCTTTTCCAAGAACAGTTGGAATCACATGTAATAACAACATTAAATCCAAAACTTTCGTAAAATTTCACTAATTTGATGAGGGCGGTATGTTTATTAAGGACATGTAGAAACAACAATTTATTTCCTTCTACTGCTACTTTCATTAGTCCTTTCATTTAAAAGGAATGTTACTAAATATGAAAAACTCAATTTAATTAAAATATCTATCAAATCTATAAATATCAGCATCTGATAAAACTACACATATGATATAATATCATATATACCTACATATTAATAATGTAATTCTAATTATTTGAATAAATATGTGAAATAACCTTTGTATTATAAAGTTTAACAATGTCGGTAGGAAGCACTAGGTTTTGGTTCAGTGCAACTGACGTCATTCAGTGCAACGGACGTCGTTTTTTTAAAAAAATATATTAGCGATTATAGTCATAATAAGTAGCTTATGACACCTTATCAACATCCATTAAGCTTTGTGTATTTTCAATGGAGTAAATTGTTGATACAATATAAAATATTTGCAGTAGCTTTTTTAAAATATTTCCAGTCACCAAATCTATCAAATAAATATTTTGAGTTAAATATTAATAAAGCGAACCGCGTTATCCATATTACCTGATTTGATGTTGATACTGATTTTGTGTTGTAGATGTAAGATAGTAACAAAAATATAATAAATGATTGAATATAACCAATATGTCAGAAACTTTGTTTGACACATTGGCCCCATTCTGCCATTTTATTTTTATCACCAGCAAAATTCACGCTCTTTGTGTGCTACGGCCGTCTAAGTACATCACGGCCATGGAAAACAGTATCCAGAGAGATACCTTACAACTGCTGGTAGATCGGCCGGTCTGCGAAGAAGAAGAAACTAGCGGATAGAAACTTCCGCCGACTCTCCCATACGCTCCTAATACCCACAAACACATGCGAGCCATACACCCCTCCCATTCAATATTACTATATCTTACACGACTCCCTATCAAAACATACATACTATCTCCCTATCAACATACATATCAAACCCCCAAACAAACATACATACTCCCCATCAAAGCATACATCAAGTTTAATACTTCAAACCATGGAGTTAGAAGGAAGGCGATAAAACTCCTATGGATGAATCGCTGGAAAATATCATAATGCTTTGAGAATTATATCTAGGTGTGGATACCTTTAGTATAATAGTCATTATTGTTAGTTGACACAGCAGAAACGCGTAGTGTGAAGTATATAAATATTTAGTATTATTTTTAAATTAAGGGTTCCCTAATTATGAGTTTAATGAATTAGTATTTTACCATAGTTTTAGAATAGAGTGCAGAATAATGGAGATAAAAATGAATTGTGAGGTTAAATAATGTTGAGTGCGTAGAAAATATTTTTTATTGTTTCAGTTCTAATTTGCATTGAGCTAACAATTTAATTTGAAAAATTCACATTTTAAATAAATAATTTAAGCATTTCGTCATTGAAATACATAAAATGCAAAACTGCTTATCCAACCCCAGCGCCACTTAAATAATTGTATCAAACGATATTGTCGTTTACGTAATGTGAAGCTTTAACTCCTTGCATTTACCTCCAAGGCTGAAACATTTTATCTCAAGTTTTCAATTTCTTGTCATCATGGAAGAAAATAGGCTCACTTTCTCTCTAACTTTATGGGTTATACAGTTCAATTTCAACCAATCTATCTATAAACAAAGTTTGCTTTAATTTCAGTGTTTAAAACGCGAATTTGAAGATTTATATCTAACTTTATGGTTTAAATATTCATATTCTGAATTTTGAAATTGAGATGACTTCTCAACATTAACTTTCCTATTTAGCTGATTTCATGGAGGTGATCTTTTACTCCATGGACTTTGAATACACTTTTCTCTCTAGCATTGAAATCTTATGACCATGTAATTGCATCATGACACACAGCTTTTAGAAAGGTGATTATTAACACACAGTAAATTTATGCTGCACATGTAGTTTGTTCCTCTATAGCTTTAATATGGTTTTATAGAATTCCATAAGAATAAATTGATTACTTAAAAATATTTATGAAGAATTTTGTGGTGAAAAGATATCTTAGGGATTTATTTAGAAAAGGTTACATTTCCTAGGGGTGAAAGAAATCTTAGGCTCGTATAGTAACTATAGTCGTTGTGGACCAACACGTAACCAACTTTTTTTATAGTTCGCTTTCCCATAGCAAAAACTAAATATCCTGAAATAAAACAAAATACATACTGGACACTAAATTGATGACACGTTGTAATATTTACTCATTTCCATTTATTCAAACTCTTATCTTTCATTTTAAACTCATATTTCAAAATTACAAAAAGTGTTCGTCAAAAGTACTTAATACTAATTACTATTACAACCCTATTTTTTTATGTTCTAACCTTTCAGGAACTCGAAATGTGATGACAAACAATTGACATTGTGGACGTATAACTCACATTTTTCGCAGTTCAGCTTCACATAGAAAAAGCTAACTATTCTGAAAGAAAATAAAAACAACAAAACTTATGGACATTGAAATGTTGACAAGCTGTAATTTTTACTCATTTTCATTTATTCAAACTCTAATCTTTCATTTTAAATATTTCAAAATTACGAAGAGTGTTCTTCAAAGGTACTTAATACTAATTAATATTACAAAAATATATGTTCTGACATTTTCGGGAACACGGAATTTGATGACAAACGCAATTTTAATGGCATTAGTCTTTTACCATTGATTGAAATGGATCTCATGCAGAGCATTGCAAAATGTATTGCTTTATTTGAGCCTTCCTGGCATTTTATTTGCTAAGAACTGTTCCATAATATGCCAAAATTCTAGAATAACGCAATTTTGTCATCGCAAATTTCAATTCAAATTGTTAAAACTATTATTTTAAGCAGATAAAAATTAAAGTTTTAATTATGCTTTGATAAAACAGATTGGAGCACTGCTTTTTAAACATACCTGAAATCAGAAAAAAAGGAACTAAAGCGAACACGCAAATTTGTATATGTGTTTCATCGTCATCAGTATGCTATGTTATAAATAAATGTTATTTAAACAATTAATACAACACAAAAAAAATCTGATGTGGGCAACACATGACTTTCCTTATATAATGTAATGAATGTACTTTTACAGTAAACAAAATAGGTTTTTTCTTATAGTAGATACTAACATTCATTTCAAAATATTGAATTTTCGACAATTAGTCGTCATTTTCATTGATTTAGCGTCATTTTTATCCATTTAGCGAGATTTTCGTTAATTTTGCAGCATTTCAAAAAGTCGCCAAGTTGGCGACATTCCGCCAATTTCGTCGCCAAAATCTCGCCAAGCGTTATGGACGAAGAAGTAAGTTATTCTTATAGCCGATAAATGACTATCGGCGTTCAAATACAAAAGTATTACTCAAAGTATCTTTTTTCATGAATGGAACGAACTAGATCCACGAGAATGCTGTCACCCAATTTATCGCATGATATTACATATGAAAAGTGTACAGGTTTTTCAGTAGAACATATTTTTTGTTCTATTTTATATGGCTTTTTGATAATTTTTTTGAAAAATGTGCAGTATCTCGAGAATGGTTCATGGTAGCGTTCTAAAATTTATGTCAATCGTTTTCTAATAACAAATTACATAAGAAATGTCTATTTGCGTAACTTTATTAGTGGTTTTGATTTTTTGACAATTTTTTCAAAATTTCATTCGAAAATTTAGGGAGGTTCTGAACATCCGATTGCGTATAAAAACAATAGACTTCCAGTGTTTACGGATTGTGATTTTTGTACCAAATTTGGTTCGAATCGGTCCATTCGTTCGTTAGTTATGGTCTCCACAGGCTCACTGACACACACACACACACACACACACACACACACACACACACACAAACACACACACATACACACACACGCAGACATCACTTCAAAAATGTTTGATTCGTGATCAGGGATGCTTGAAACGTGCTCTCCGGTCGAAAAGTCGAATTCGAATTTTCGACCCCGTCACAATACTTTCCTTATACATTATGTATATAAGGAAAGTAATGTGAATTTCGATTTAAATCTAACATTCTTATATTTTTTATAAACTATTTTTAGTTATAAATAATAATAAATTTTAATTCGCGATGTTAGTTCTAATTACTTTCCTTATATACATAATGTATAAGGAAAGTATTGTGACGGGGTCGAAAATTCGAATTCGAATTTTCGACGGGAGAGCACGTTTCAAGCATCCCTGATCACGAATCAAACATTTTTGAAGTGATGTCTGTGTGTGTGTGTGTGTGTGTGTGTGTGTGTGTGTGTGTGTGTGTGAAAGTATGTGTGTCAGTGAGTCTGTGGAGACGATAACTGACGAACGAATGGACCGATTCGAACCAAATTTGGTACAAAAATCACAATCCGTAAACACTGGAAGCCTACTGTTTTTATACGGAATCGAATGCTCAGAACCCCCCTAAATTTTCGAATGCAATTTTGAAAACATCGTCAAAAAATAAAAACCGCTAATAAAGTTACGCATATAGACATTTCTTATGTAATTTTTCATTAGAAAACAATTGGCATAAATTTTAGAACGCTAACATGAACCGTTCTCGAGATATTGTACATTTTTCAAAAAAATTATGAAAAACTCACATAAAAAAAAATCACTTTTCATATGTAATATCATGCGATAAATTGAGTGACATCATTCTCGTGGATCTAGCTCGTTCCATTCATGAAAAAATATACTTTGAATAATACTTTTGTATTTGAACGCCAATAGTCATTTGTCTGCTGTAAGAATAACTTTTTTCTTAGTGCATAACGCTTGGCGAGATTTTGGCGACGAATTTGGCGGAATGTCGCCAACATGGCGACTTTTTTGAAATGTTGCCAAATTAATGAAAATCTCGCCAAATGGATAAAAATAATGCTAAATCAATGAAAATGACGACTAATTGTCGAAAATTCAATATCTTGGAAAGAATATTAGTATCTACTATAAGAAAAACCTATTTTTTTACTGTAAAAGTAGTAAATTCATTACATTATATAAGGAAAGTCATGTGTTGCCCAAATCAGATTTTATTTTAATTATTTTCATTTCCTAATCTATTCTGAAATTTATGAATTGAATAAAATACATAGAATTTATAAATCTAACGCTATTAGGTTTTAGAATCTATTAATATTCTTTGATGATTTAAAAGCGGTTTCACCGTACTTTTCTTTTTCAAATATTACATCCATCCTTTTTGATTAGGTTCATAATTGAATGGACTTTTTGTGTAAATACCGACTGTAAAATTAGTTTCCTTTGCCTGGAGCATAAATTCATTCTTCGCGTCATTTCTTTTCCATTTTAAATTCAATTTTAAGATAAAGCCACTAATATCCGGAAATCCATTTTCATCAAGTTCTCTTTTAATTAAAAATCCCCTTAAGGGAAATTAATTTATTTGGATTGAAATACAATTCTTTGTAATACAAGTAATTAATGCATAAATTTACAAACAAACTATGCATATTAAAGTTTAATTTTAAAATATGGAAATATATTACATTGGAAAGTATATTTCTCCCTATGTATTGTGAGAAATATACTTAAATATTCCAGTTTTGCTCTGTGGTAAAGATCGTCTGCCTATAAAACAACGTAGCTGCTTTTTAAATACATATGAATATTTCATTTCCAACATTTTTTTATAAACTTAATGACTTTCACTATATATATATATATATATATATATATATATATATATAAAATAACTCACGCCCACTGCCGTTGTTTGACAATTTTTGCATCCCTCGAGTTCCTGTGTCTAGTACCGTAAATATTCATCATACAAAATTATGGAATTTAATACATTTTTAGGGGAATATCAGGTGAACACGATGAAAGAAAACAGTTTTTGCGATTTAAACTTTAGTTTAAGAAATATTAAGGTCAATAGAGGAGTATTTGAACTGCGAGTTCGCGTCGTGGTTGAACTTGTAATAGCCAGACCACGAATTTTTGTAGTCATGTAGCTACATAGTTGAAATTTTGTAGGATATATTCTTTATATATTTCAATTTAGTTTATAGTTTATTCTATTTTTATGCACTTTTGAAATGATTTTTTTTTCAGTATGGAGGAATATTCACTTGTTCGACCCAATTGGTAGCACTAGGAGGGTAGTATGCACCGGACATAAAGTTTGCTAAGAAGCTCTGGAGATTAGTGAGTGCCAACGAACACCGGGCATATCACGCCTGTGTAACAGGCGGCATGAACGAAGTCCCAAAGCGAGCACATTGACAGAAGACGGGTACGTGAACTAGCTTTGCAGGCTTAGCGAGCAGGGAACGAGGTCCCAAACTAAATAAATAGTAGAAAAGCAGTGGAAATGACATAAATGGATTTCCATTTTAATTGGAATCTTTTATAAAACTACCGCTCTTTGGAGTAATTGTTAAATTTCGCCAGCCTTTGGTTTCGAAATAGACACATTGTTTAAGATCTGACTAAGAGGAGTGGCGTCTTTGTTTAATGTACATCTAGCAACTTCACGTGTTTCAGATTAATTTTTCTCTAAAATTACATTATTCGTTCCTATTAACACTTATCACTTTCCTTATATACATAATGTATAAGGAAAGTATTGTGACGGGGTCGAAAATTCGAATTCGAGTTTTCGACGGGAGAGCACGTTTCAGGCATCCCTGATCACGAATCAAACATTTTTGAAGTGATGTCTGTGTGTGTGTGTGTCAGTGAGACTGTGGAGACGATAACTGACGAACGAATGGACAGATTCGAACGAAATTTGGTACAAAAATCACAATCAGTAAACACTGGAAGTATGTTGTTTTTAAACGTAATCGAACGTTCAGAACCTCCTTAAATTTTCGAGTGATATTTTGAAAAAATCGTCAAAGAGTCAAAACCGTTAATAAAGTTACACAAATAGACATTTCCTATGTAATTTTTCATTAGAAAACGATTAACATAAATTTTAGAACGCTAACATGAACCGTTCTCGAGATATTGCACATTTTTAAAAAAAATTATAAAAAAGTCATATAAAATAAAAAAAATATATTTGCTATTGAGAAACATGTTAACTTTTCATATGTAATACCATGCGATAAATTTGGTGACATCATTCTCGTGAATATAGCTCGTTCCATTCATCAAAAAAGATACGTTGAGTAATACTTTTGTATTTGAACGCCAATAGTCATTTATCTGCTCTAAGAATAACTTATTTCTCCATCCATAACGCTTGGCGAGATTTTGGCGGCGAATTTAGCGGAATGTCGCCAACATAATGACATTTTTTAATGTTGCAAAATTTACAAAAATCCTGCCAAATGGATAGAAATGACGCTAAATCAAAGAAAATGACGACTCATTCAAGGGAATTCAATATCTTTGAAAGAATATAAGTATCTACTATAAGAATAACATTTTTTTTAAACTGTAAAAGCAGTTAATTCATTGCATTATATAAGGAAAGTCATATGTTGCCCACATCAGATATTTTTTTGTTTATAAAGTTAAGCCATTCACATTAACTAGTTTATTATTGTTCTACATGCATTGTTTTGAACTTCAAAGATGATGTGATGAAGTGATACAGAGAGAAAGCCGTCAAAGGAAAGATTAATAAAAATGACTCCCAATACAATATCATTGTATCCGTATTATACAAATTACGTTATTACTTAGTTATCGTCCCTTCATCCCAATAGTTTCGTGGTTTACACACTCAGAAGCACCATTTCAAATATTTAAGTACCTCGAAACCCTGAAATCATCTTTTATTTTTCTCTGGATCAAATATGATTCTTGTAATTCTTTTGATGATTACAAATCCCTGTCACAATGGTAATTCACAATGGTAATTTTGTGGCGCAAGAATATGCTACTAATAACGCAGGATGTAGATAGACACATAGATAGATAAATGGTCGCACACGTTTTAATAGTAGAGATTTTTATTGAAAATGTTTGCAACTTTTAAACAACATCTTATAGCAACAAGATGTGTAAGCGATCACGACAGGCAAATTGAATCAGCTTTTTAATTTTCATCGTTCTACTTTTATGCGTAGGATGATGAAGTTTTTATAGGAATTATTTCGGAATTCAACCTCGTTGATGGAAAAATACATTCAAATCGACAGTATAGTTGAAGTGTATCGTTTTACATTTTCTTTTCCTATATTTGAAGAAATTTAAAATGCCTTAACCATACACCTGCTTCTATTAAAATTAACAAAGCAGTGAAACAAGTATGTAAATTGGTAGAATGCAGGTGCGTTACAAGATACCACCTCAGACAAACAGAAACATTTGTGTTTTATTTTCAGTTCCTTTGAAGTTAGATCTACAGTTAAAACATATTGAAATATTATCTGGTATTCTTATTCTGAAAGTTATTAAAATTGGTTGATACCTTTTCGGGTGATAAGCATATTCTGGAATTTTATATCACCTATAATCCGTAATTATTAACATTAATTATATACACTGTCTTGCTACTATGAAAACGAAACTTCTATAAGTATTTTGTATAATATGAGTAAAATTGTTGAACGCTTTTTATTCAACAACCATAAACACACATCACAAAAAAGTAAACGGATAATCAAATCAATGAATGTTGCATACTACTACGGTTTTCACTATGACGCAATTTTAATGGATGATATAAGAACATAAGTTTTAATATTTTCAAGAGGCGTAAATGAGAAATATACTCCTGCTCAACACAAAAGCACTTTAGAAAAGTACCATGTGTCTCGCGAGAAAGCAAAATGCTGATTAATTGTTTGGAAAGACAATTAATTGCTACCTTAGGACGTTGACTAATTACTTGTTGTGGAATATATTGCTACACGTTTGTGTTAATATGGTCATGGTGAAGTTATAGTCAAAGAAAATTTCAGGAATACATTATAAATTGTTTGTGCTAAAATATAAATTAATGTTTATGCTTAGAATTCATTATATCTACTAAAATAATTGTAAGGTGATTCAAAGGAATCTTTTTCGTAGCTGGCATGTGCAATTGGTAGTATACATGGGCTCAATCTATGAAGACCGTTTTCGATACAAAGTTTCATCATTGCATTCTGATCAAATTAAATTTAGCACCCTACAGAATTCAAATATTCTAAATTTAAATAACAACATAATACATTAAAAAATTAAACTGCGGTGCACTTGGTATATACTAATTCTAAAAATCTGATGTGGGCAACACATGACTTTCATTACAGAATCGAATTAATTTTCTCTTTATTACTTTAATAGCTTATTAAATTGAGTTTAATTGCACAAAATAACAAGCATAATTATTTGGAATTAGAAATTACACTGAATTTGCAATTTTATATCAATTTTCCTTTTCATTTGGTATCTGAGAGAATTTTTGAAACCAGAACATTCATTTCATAACTGGAGATATTTTCAATACGCCAAAAACTGAAATATCTCAAGAACGGATAATTATAGCGGAATGGAACTGGTCTTATTCTTTTCATCATAAATTACGTATAAAAGAAACATCTAATTTTTAGAGCGTACGTAATCTTTTATTTTAGAATTTGCCGAATTTGGACGACCATTTCGCTAAAAAGACAGGTTTTAGTTTCCGAATCGTACCAAAATCTAATTAGCACCAGGGTAACCAACAAGTGGTATATCTATCCAATTTGATGAAAATGAGTCAAATAGATTTTTAGCTAGAATGGGTAGAAACGATTTGTGCGAGTTTTTTCGCAAAATAAGGCAGGATATTTCATCTCGAATCGTACCCAAATCTGATCAGCACCGAGGTATATCACAAGTAACTTATATTATCATCATCCTCATCATCATAACTAGTGGCACATAAGGCCTTCAGCTTGCGTCGCCACCCTGGTCGATTCTGTGCCGCAGTCCTTGCTTCTGACGAGCTCGCCCATCCCATCAAATTTCTGCCCTGCTCCACCAGTCCCCTCTAAGTAAGTTTGGGTCAATCCCTAGATATTTTCCTTCAGGCGCCCAAGTAAGTGCCACAGCAGGGATGTTATGCGGAGGCATTCTCAAGACATGTCCAGTCCATTTCCATCTACGTTTTTTTTATCTCCATCTCAATTGCTTCCTGTTCAGTACTCTTGTAGAGTTCAGTGTTAGTAATAACATACGGCCAAAGTACTCCCAAAACTTTTCTCAGACAATTTGTCTGTCAGGCATTTAACTTGTTGCATTGGCCCCTTGTTAATTTCCATGTTTCAACTTCATACTGTAAAACGTTTTTCACTAAGGAATTAAAAATTTTAATTTTAGTTTCTTAGTTAAGGTTAGTAGTTCTTCATATTTTATTTAGTTTTCTAAAACAATTCTGAGCTTTTGCAATTCTTATTTTGATTTCTTCATCTGTTCCACCCTCCTTGTTCACCAGTACACCAAGGTAAGTTTACATCCTCAATTGATTCATCATCTAATTTTACATTTTCAGAAGTTTTTCATTCATTCTTAAAACTTTTGTTTTACTTATTGATTTGTAGACCAGTAGTTTTAGCAAACTTGTTAAGGCCCTTACTTTTCTGCTGTAGATCACGCAATCTAGAGGCTAAAAGAACAATGTCATTTGCAAAATCTAAATTTTCGAAAACTGATGTAAATTTCCACCTAAAGCCTCTTCTATTGCCTTTGATGGTGTTTTTCACGGTCCAGTCAACAACTATATTACATAATAAACCTGATATCCTTGCTTTACACCTGATTTACTTTGGAAGGGCTAGTAACTTATATACTTAAATATAAAATTTGATGAAATTCGGTCCATTAATTTTTGAGTTAGAGTGGATATATGCATTCCACAGACAGACAGACACACACACACAGACACACAGAAGCACATACATAGAAACACTCACAAACGTCACGCTAAAAATTGGTGTTTTTTTCGTATCTAGAGCAACCAAAACATCGATCCGTCAAAAAATCGAGTAGGATTTTCGACTATGATTCCAATACTTTCACTATACATTACCAATTGTAGGGTATTGTAGGGAATGTAAAACGCCATATTTAATTGCGCAACCTTCTTTTAATTTTAATACATCACTAATATAAACATTAAATATAATTTTGTCATTTATTTACAAACATGACAGAACATGTAAATATTGACCAATCATTAAACAAAACATATATTACTTAAAAAATAAAGACAACCAAAAAAATTGGCTTTAATTTAAAGCATTTTATTGAAATATCCTTTAACGACGCACAAAAATTACACAAACATAGCGTTTACGGGTTAAGCCCTTCATCAGTGGCAAAAATTGTTGGCATTTGTCGCTGATGAAGGGTATCGTATTGCCCGAAAGAGCTATGGTTGTGTAATTTTAGTACGTCGTTAAGGTATATTTTAATAAAATACTTTTAATTATAGCCAATTTTTTAGTTGTCTTTATTTTTAAAGTAGTGATTATTTTGACGTGTTTCTATACAATTTTATTAAAACATATATTGTATAGTAATATTCGACATAGATTCATATACACACATTCATAACTATACTGACGGGTGTTAATATTAAGATTTTTATATATTTAGATGAGGTACACAACGATTTATAATTGAGCCATTATTTTAAATGCAATCGGATGTTCAAGAAACACCCCAAATTTTCTTATGGAATTATGAAAAATCATCAAAAAATTAGAACCATGAATAATGTTATGTAAATAGTCATTCACTCTGTAATTACTTTGTGACGTATAAAAATAAAACTTAGTCTGAAAGCTTAAAGAGTGGCCGTAATTTCAAAATGGTATATTGCCGTTGTGATAATCCGCCAATTATTTATGTGTTTATTAAATTATATTTATGCTAATCTCACTCAACATTATATTCATCCTTAAAAATCATCAGTTAGCAATATTATTACAGATTATTCTGCTTAAATACGGAGATATGATATAGTGAGAAATTAGTTACCGACTTATAGTCAGTAATATTATTTCCTCAGGTATAATACATAAAATGTTACATTATTCATATATTATGCACCGCTTTTGGCATGGCGAGATGTATTCGCCAGTTCAACTTATCTATATCAACTTTAGTGCACTAACTGCCATTACATTTTTAAGAACATTTGCTTTCTCCACATTTCCAAGGCCAACATCACAAGTCAAAGTACCTGACTTCACATTGTCAAATCAACTCAAGAGATCAAAAAGACTGACTTCACCTTTTCAAGTCAAAGTCAGAAAGTAAACTTTTTTCAAATTTTTTGCACTGGGACACTCTGTGAGCTCCTCCTTGTTTCCATTGGCTCTCCGGCATCTGTTTGCCCATTAGCTCACAGGTCTGTGAGGAGTCGACCATGCCTTCTATTGGAGAACCTCCCGTAGCCCCTCGGACTTGCTGGAATTCACGAAACTCATTTGCCGCCAGGTCATTATTTATTTTCTTGACCATAAATGGATGTCCTTTAGAATGGTGGCATGAGCCGTTCTCGAAATATTTCCCGTTTTCAAATAAATGCATTAAAATCACATAAAAACATTTAATTATTGTAAAATATGTTCAATTTTCATTTGTTATATTATGCAACAAATTTGTTAACATCATTCTCGTGGATCTAGTTCATTCCATTCACGAGAGAAGATAGTTTGGGTATCAGTTTTGTATTTTGAGACCTTACAATTCGCCAACAGTCATTTATATTTGAAAAAGATCTTCTTTCTGTTTGTCTGTAAGGCTTGGCAATGGATTTGTCGAAATTGGATTTGACGCCTAACAATTTGCCAATACTCATTTATATATAACAAACGCTTTTCTGCCCGTTTGTTTGTAACGCTTGGGGGACGAACTTGGCGACTAATTTATCGAAATATAGCCAATGCTCCAGTCTGAAGAATATATCGTATAAAATGCAAAAAGGACGTCAAATTGAGGAATTAAATATTAAAATATTTTAATACATGGACTACATTGCTTATTGTGAATGATATCGATATTGATAATTGTCAGTTTAGAGCTGCGTGGAATGTAAGTTAATATGGCATTTTGAAATACTTTTACATGCGTCGTCATCCAGAAAAGTGCCAAATGTACAATTCAGCATTAAATACATCATGCTGTGTATCTTATTTATCATTTATTCACCGTGCAAAAAGTAAATCCACTGCATTATGTAGGGAAAGATATGTACTGCCCACATCATATATATTTTTTCAGCAAGTGTTAATACTAATCGAATGAATCATTTCTCTATAAATGATGCTGTGTTTTTTAATACGTCTTTATATTGTCCTTTTTATACTTCTCCTTTTCATACACATGCAGGTAGAAATGTGGTATTTGAAGAAATATCATATTTTTCCTTTCAGTGAAAGAAGAAAGAACAGAGCAGAATCATTTATGGGATTTCGATGAACATTCTTTTAAAAGCATGGTCTTTATACTTTTTCCATCCATTCTATCAGAAAACCACATGCCATAAAACCTACCACTATGATTAGGATAGACGAGAATATGATCTCTCTAAACACAGAAAAAAGTAATGTAGATATATCGCAGATCAAGAAAAATTTTTGCTATATAACCAGTTTTATCGGTCTGGTTCTTAAGAATACAATAATCTATTTTAACTGTAATTAAAGCATCATTTATTGTAATTTCTGACGTAAGAAAAAATTCATTTCCCAAAGTTCCATGTTTTATGACTTAATATAACTACTTATTTCACACAGAACTATAAAAATATAATAAAACAGAAATATAAAAGATATTTCACACAGAAATATAAAATACTCTTCAAGAGATTTCAATATATAATTTTATTTTGAATTTGATGTAATTGTGTTGCTTTTGTTACTAACCCTACCCGGTCGAGCCAGACGTTAGACCAAGTCCATAAGCCTTCCTTCTTGAGCCATGAATAAGCCATGAATGAGCAATAATAATAATGTGCATATAATTATATTTAAAAGTTAGGTTAACTAGTTTAATTAGCAAATAATATAATGATTAAATGAAATACTGAAAAATAAATCACTGTTTCGTTATTGTGGTGTGTATAATCCCTCCTATTTATATGCATATAGTGCATCATAATCACTAAATATGATGTATAGGAATTAAATCAGTCAATAATTAAGTATAAATAAATTTATCCCATTTATTATTTACATAAATAATTATAATTTGATACATTCCGCAAACAATCTTTGGAGGGATAACTATGTGAGGTAAGACAATTATTCAACATTTGTTAATTGGATAAACTTACCCTCAATATAATTTCAAGAAGTCGGTACGTTCTACTATATAATAGAAGCTGCATTCATTTGTGCATAAAGTGGCGGGGCCATTGTATTAAAACAAACGTAGTTTGAACTTTATATGTATTATACGAATTATTCCCACGTATGCGTTTCTTGCCCTTAGTATATTTATTTCATCTTTCACTGATGAGAGAAATAAAGGAATTGAACAATGGCGTTTTTATAAAAGTAAAATTTACCATTTTCATCATATTTGTTACTATAAAACTTCGCATATAAATACAGCGGTTGAGAATGGGACACTTCGGAATGACAAAAATATGCGATTATAGCCAAATCCGGCACGACTAATTGAAATACGGATGTTCGTTATGGAGAACAACTTTGTACGAGCGTTACAGACTTACCACCACTCAACTATGAAAGTTGTTCCAAAACACTTTACATCATAATCAATAATTATAAATACAATACAGTTCGCACGAATTAAAATTAAAAAATCTGATGTGGGCAACACATGACTTTCCTTATATAATGTAATGAATTTACTACTTTTACAGTAAAAAATAGGGTTTTCTTATAGCAGATACTAATATTATTTCCAAAATATTGAATTTTCGACAATTAGCCGTCATTTTCATTGATTTAGCGTCATTTGTATCCATCTGGCGAGATTTTCGTTAATTTGGCAACATTTCAAAAAGTCGCTATTCCGCCAAATTCGTCGCCAAAATATCGCCAAGCGTTATGGATGGAGAAATAAGTTATCCGTGCAGCAGATAAATGACTATTGGTGTTCAAATACAAAAGTATTACTCAAAGTATCTTTTTTCATGAATGGAACGAGCTAGATCCACGAGAATAATGTCACGCAATTTATCGCATGGTATAACATATGAAAAGTGAACATGTTTCTCAATAGGAAATATTTTTTTTCTTATTTTATATGACTTTTTGATAATTTTTTTGAAAAATGTACAATATCTCGAGAATGGTTCGTGTTAACGTTCTAAAATTTATGTCAATCGTTTTCTAATGAAAAATTACATAAGAAATGTCTATTCGCTTAACTTTATTAGTGGTTTTGATTTTTTGACGATTTTTTCAAAATTTCATTCGAAAATTTAGGGGTGTTCTGTATATTCGATTGCGTATAAAAACAATAGGCTTCCAGTGTTTACGGATTGTCATTTTTGTACCAAATTTAGTTAATATCGGTTCATTTGTTCGTCAGTTATCGTCTCCACAGACTCACTGACACACACACACACACACACACACACACACACACACACAGACATCACTTCAAAAATGTTTGATTCGTGATCAGGGATACTTGAAACGTGCTCTCCCGTTGAAAACTCGAATTCGAATTTTCGACCCCGTCACAATACTTTCCTTATACATTATGTATATAAGGAAAGTAAAAATACGGTATCTTTACCATAATAAGAGGAAATTATCGTAAAAGTTTTTGTCGAAAATATCGTACCTTGGCAGTTTATTTTGCCCTGAAATGTACGTGCATAGCTGTGGACATGCATTTGTCTTTATATATATATATATATATATATATATATATATATATATATATATATCTTACATATGTATTGAAAGCAGCGACAACTGCGTCAGAACTAGCCAGCGTTTAAGCTGATCGCCTGATTTCTCCTGTCTCAACTTTTTCTTATGGGGCCATATGAAAAGTCTCATCTAAGATAGCCTCATCGACTCAGACGACCTTGTTGCTAGGATTACTGTTGCTGCCGCCTTTGTCCGAGATATGGCGGGTGTTTTTGCTAACTTGCGTCGCTCGCTACGTCGCAGGTGTGAAGAATGCATTACTGCTGGTGGTCGCACTTTTGAGCAGCTTTTGTAACTTTGTCCATTACTTCAGCAATTTCTGTCAGTAAAACGAACTTCGTGCCTACTCTGTCATTTGTGTGTTTCCTCTTTTTACGAGAGAGTCATCATTTCCTCATTTCATGAGCTACCACCTAGCGGTTCACCTCTTGCGTTACGACCCTGCTTTGTATGACAAAAAAAATCTGATGTGGGCAACACATGACTTTCCTTATATAATGTAATGAATTTACTACTTTTACAGTAAAAAAATTGGTTTTTCTTATAGTAGATACTAATATTCTTTCCAAGATATTGAATTTTCGACAATTACTCGTCATTTTCATTGATTTAGCATCATTTTTATCCATTTGGCGAGATTTTCATTAATTTGGCAACATTTCAAAAAAGTCGCCAAGTTGGCGACATTCCGCCAAATTCGTCGCCAAAATCTCGCCAAGCGTAATGCACTAAGATAAAAGTTATTCTTACAGTAGATAAATGACTATCGGCGTTCAAATACAAAAGTATTATTCAAAGTATATTTTTTCATGAATGGAACGAGCTAGATCCACAAGAATGATGTCAATCAATTTATCGCATGGTATTACATATGAAAAGTGAACATGTTTCTCAATAGGAATTTTTTTTTTATGTGACTTTTTCATAATTTTTTTGAAAAATGTACAATATCTCGAGAACGGTTCATGTTAGCGTTCTAAAATTTATGCCAATCGTTTTCTAAAATTACATAAGAAATGTCTATTTGCGTAACTTTATTAGCGGTTTTGATTTTTTGACGATTTTTTCAAAATTTCATTCGAAAATTTAGGGGGGTTCTGAACATTCGATCACGTACAAAAACAATAGGCTTCCAGTGTTTACGGATTGTGATTTTTGTTCCAAATTTGGTTCGAATCGGTTCATTCGTTTGTCAGTTATCGTCTCCACAGACTCACTGACACACACACACACACACATACTTTCACACACACACACACACACACAGACATCACTTCAAAAATGTTTGATTCGTGATCAGGGATGCTTGAAACGTGCTCTCCCGTCGAAAACTCGAATTCGAATTTTCGACCCCGTCACACTACTTTCCTTATACATTATGTATATAAGGAAAGTAATATCGAGCGGCGGGCGTTAGCAAAAACACCTGGCATATCTTGGACAACGCCGGCAGCAACAGAAGTCTTAGCAACAAAGTCCTCGTCGGAGTCGATGGGGCTATCGTAGATGAGAATTTTCATATGGCCCCATAAGAAAAAGTCGAGACAAGAGAGATCAGGCGATCAGCTTAAACCTTGGCTAATTCTGACGTAGTCATCACTGCCTTCACTGTCAGCGACGTCTAGCGGGTCTCCTCTTGCGTTACGACCCTACTTCGTATGACAAAAATTGCTTGTTTAGACAAAGATGTGATTTATCACCCCTTAAAGTTTGGGTCAAGAGATCTGACTCACTCTGTATATATATATATATATATATATATATATATATATAAATAAAAATTAAAGGATTTTAATCAAAAATAATGCATAAACTACTGTATGTACAAAAAAAAACCATCTCTAGCATATCTGTTACAAATGAGTAACTATAGGCCAAGACTAAGGATAAAGAGAGAAGGTAACATATCACTACAATGGAAAGGGGGATGAGAAGAATATTAGGATTCAAAAATCACAATTAAAAGTATATAAAAAAAATCTGATGTGGGCAACACATGACTTTCCTTATATAATGTAATGAATTTACTACTGTTACAGTAAAAAAAATAGGTTTTTCTTATAGTAGATACTAATATTCTTTCCAAGATATTGAATTTTCGACATTTTCATTGATTTAGCGTCATTTTTATCCATTTGGCGAGATTTTCGTTAATTTGGCAACATTTCAAAAAGTCGCCAAGTTGGCGACATTCCGCCAATTTTGTCGCCAAAATCTCGCCAAGCGTTATGGACGAAGAAATAAGTTATTCTTACAGCAGATAAATGATTATTGGCGTTCAAATACAAAAGTATTACTCAAAGTATCTTTTTTCATGAATGGAACAAGCTAGATCTACGAGAATGATGTCACCCAATTTATCGCATGGTATTACATATTAAAAGTGAACATGTTTCTCAACAAGATCTTTTTTCAATTTTATATGACTTTTTGATATTTTTTTTGAAAAATGTGCAATATCTCGAGAACGGTTCATGTTAGCGTTCTAAAATTTATGTCAATCGTTTTCAAATAAAAAATTACATAAGAAATGTCTATTTGCGTAACTTTATTATTGGTTTTGATTTTTTGACGATTTTTTCAAATTTTCATTCGAAAATTTAGGGGGGTTTTGAACATTCGATTGCGTATAAAAACAATAGGCTTCCAGTGTTTACGGATTGTGATTTTTGTACCAAATTTGGTTCAATCGGTCCATTCGTTCGTCAGTTATCGTCTCCACAGACCCACTGACACACACACACACACACACACACACACACACACACACACACACACACACACATACTTTCACACACACACACACACACACACACACAGACATCACTTCAAAAATGTTTGATTTGTGATCAGGGATGCTTGAAACGTGCTCTCCCGTCGAAAACTCGAATTCGAATTTTCGACCCCGTCACAATACTTTCCTTATACATTATGTATATAAGGAAAGTAATAAATAAAAATAAAACTCGGCAAAAATGAGAATATGCAATAACAATCAGCTTAAGATAAGAGATTAAGAATAGATAACAATCAATTGAAACCCCACAAAAAATGGCGGTTAGTTCGAAATTGCATTCTCATCAGGACAGCCATACAATTCGAATTAAAACCGATAGAATAGCCAGTTTCTGACAATGGCGATAGTATTTAACTATAGACACCATTGGAACTGTCTACTGGCTAGTGGAAGGAGAAAAATAAATCAAATGAATTATACAAATCTGAAAAACAATACCTCCTGGAACTGAAACACGAAATCAAAAGCATAGCACCACGTGTAAGATAAACCAGCGACTGAGCATTTCACCTCACTTCGTCAATGCGAGTGGGCACCGGAATGAATACACTTGAACGACACATAATATGCATGGAGACCCTCAAAAATAGCAAACAGTATAGGACTCAGGACAAGTGGAAAATAGTCATTCGAAAATAGCAAACAGTATCAGACTCAGGCCTAGTGGAGAGTGAAGTGATAAGAATGGGTGAATTTTCAAAAATGAGTAAACCAGTCAAAGACAAATAATGCATGTGTAAAACCATTACGTGGTATATTTGAAATTATTAATAATATTATTTACAAAAACTTCCGGGTATTGGTAATTTTGACAAATGCGTTTAAGTTTATTGATGTGGAGAAAGTGAAACTGAGGATCAGAAAGTCGATGTATTCGAAATAGCTGGTTTAAAATGATGTTTCTAAACAATTGAATAGAATTACAAGAATGATATGATAGCAGCTTTATGATAGTGAAGTTGTAAGAATCTTTTTTATCATATAGATTGGTGATTACATGATTATTGAGGGTATCTAAATTTAGGTCTAAAAAATTAACAGTTTGACTAACGCAAGGCTCATTAGGAATTAATTCAAGGTTAGACGGGTAAAAATCAATATTAATGGGATAGGAATCATCAATGATAATACAAATTAAGTCGTCAATATATCTATATATAATATATGAATTAGAGTTAAAATGACATTCATAATAATAAAGATATAAGTTAGCTAGTATACTACTACTACAGCCACCTTATGGTACACCAGATATTTGTAAATAAATGTTATCACCTTGGATAATATAATTGTTGTATAACACAAAGTGCAAGAGCATAGGAAAATTTTTGACATTAAAAGCAACATGATTGGAAGATATATAGTCATGATAAAGAGAGATAATAACTTTATGTAAATCTTTAATGACAATATTATTAAATAGGTCTTTAAAATCAAAGGTTTGGAAACCAAGAATTTGTGGAAACTTGCTAAGATGATTAACTAAATCAAAACTATTGTTCAAAATGAAATATCCTGAATTCCTGAATTTAAGAGATTCATTAATTCGATTTAAACAGTTAAGCAAGTACTTACTAGCTGTAGTGGTAAAGGTATTATGTCCACAAGTGACTGTTCTAAAACTGAGAGGAGATTTGTGGAATTTAGGAACCAAAGTAACATAAGGAAATTTAAAAAACTTACAATTAATATTTAATTGTGTATATAATTTTAGCATTTTAGTTTTGATATGGATAGACTGATTATTAATGGGTTTAAAAATTTGATTATTTTTTAAGTAATTCTGTAACAGAGAAACATAATATTTTTTACAAATGATGGCATAATTATTAGAAGCTTTATCTACATAAGTTATGACAAAATGTTGTTGAAGTTCTTTGATAGCAGATAGGAGTTGTTTATAAGGATACCTAGGCTTCGTTAATTTAATGTTTATAATAACATTTTTAAGTAGATGTAAGGTAGTATACTTCCATTGATTGAATGCTTCAATAGGAATAGAATGTGAACAAGCAAGTTGATATATGAATTTATCAAAATCAAATGATAGAGACTGAAGAAGTTGTTTAGGGTGATGGCAGAATGGAATGCGAAATTTAGGTATATATATGTACTATATGTTTATATATGTGTGTGTGTGTGTGTTTTCTTATGAGTCAAATAGACACAGCAAAATTGCAGAAAAATAACACTAAAATATTTCGAAAGAGAGCATTTAAATTTCAATATTTAATTCGCCGTTCGCGATGTGACTAATCTTTTTACGCAGCGATCCTTGTTTATTGATCCGCGTTCAATGTTTGGTGTATCTGGCGATTGAGTTTTAATTTTGCTCAAAATTTATTCTCAATCAGAAAAGGGATATAAATAAACTTATTTGCTCTCTATAACAGTAATTTCAACGTAAAATAATACAAAAAATCTGATGTGGCCAACACATGACTTTCCTTATATAATGCAAGGAATTTATTACTTTTACAGTTAAAAAAATGTTATTCTTATAGTAGATACTTATATTCTTTCCAAGATATTGAATTTCCTTCAATTAGTCGTCATTTTCAATGATTTGGAGTCATGTTTATCCATTTGGCGATATTTTTGGTAATTTGGCAACAATTAAAAATGTCGCCAAGTTGGCGACATTCCGCCAAATTCGTCGCCAAAATATCGCCAAACGTTATGGATGGAGAAATAAGTTATTCGTACAGCAGATAAATAACTATTGGCATTCAAATACAAAAGTATTATTCAAAGTAAATTTTCATGAATGGAACGAGCTAGTTCCACGAAAATGATGTCACAAAATTTATCGCATGGTATTACATATGAAAAGTGAACATATTTCTCAATAGGAAATATTTTTTTTTATTTTATATGACTTTTTGATAATTTTTTTGAAAAATGTGTAGTATCTCGAGAACGGTTCGTGCTAGCGTTTTAAAATTTATGTCATTCGTTTTTTAATGAAAAGTTACATAAGAAATGTCTATTTGCGTAACTTTATTAGAGGTTTTGATTTTTTGACGATTTTTTCAAAATTTCACTCAAAAATTTAGTGGGATTCTGTACATTCGATTGCGTATAAAAACAATAGACTTCCAGTGTTTACGGATTGGGATTTTTGTACCAAATTTTGCGCGAATCGGTCCTTTCGTTCGTCCGTTATCGTCTCCACACACACACACACACACACACACACACACACACACACACACACACACATACTTTCACACACACACACAGGCACACACATACTCATGCACACACACACACACTTTCACACAAACACACACACACAGACATCACTTCAAAAATGTTTGTTTCGTGATCAGGGATGCTTGAAACGTGCTCTCCCATCGAAAACTCGAATTCGAATTTTCGACCCCGTCACACTACTTTCCTTATACATTATGTATATAAGGAAAGTAAAAATTTACGGTGCCGAATTTGGAGGGAATTTACTAAATATTTTGAAATTCCTTATTTGACGTTCTTCAAATTTTCCATTAAATATTTCTTTTTTGTTCCGATTGTTAGATTGAGATATAACTTATGAATTAACCGGGAATTATATGAACCTTTTTTCAAAAAGTGCAGAAAATGGAACTTATTGTGTGGCGATTGGCCCCATCGGACCTATAACTGGCTGTCTGAACATTTAGTGATATTTAGTTTTTATATTTATATTAACTTCAGTTTTATATTTTATTGGTTTCATATTACTTAATTTTTAGTATAACCGCAATTTTTTTTTATCCATGAAATTTTTTATCCATTATTTTTTTATCCTGTTTACCATCCAATGAAAATATATAAATTCAAAAAAAAAAAAAGAGAGTCAATAAATGAATAAAAAATAAAAATAGGAATAAATAAATAGAAATAAATATAAAAATAGAAATAATAAAATATATATATTATTTGGATCTAGTTGAGTGTTCCTCATACCCTGTCATTCGTTTGGTTCTGAAAATTTTGAAATTGTATATTGGAATATCTTATCAAGAATTTTAATATTTTTTATGAGGTCCAATTTGCAACTTTATTACCTATTTATTCGGAGAAAATACTTAACTGATTATTTATGTTATTATACATTTAAAGAAAGAGCATTTAACTTCGGATTGTAACTTGCATCAAATTAAATACTTGCAGAATTGTCATTTCATCAGTGACTGCAGCACTGTGGCACCTGTAATGCATGTCGAAGTACGAAGTAATATTTTCATTGATTTGCATATGAATTGTTGCTCAAGGATAACATTTTGAACAGACTGTACATTACATTTCTGAACGCTTAAATACTGTTTGTTTTAGCCTCCTTGAATATAACAGCAATTAACTGGCAACCATGTTATTGAAAATAAATGCATTCTGAAACAATTTTATAGTCAATTCCTTCTAACTAGACAATTACTTTTAATTTTGAAAGCTGCTTTTGCAATCTTTCTCACTTTCTTAAGGTGGTTGTTATCCTAACCATAAAAATGTCTGCTATGGAGCCTGAAATAATTTTTATTCGATCGGAAATGGTAACTTTACTATAGATAGACCTAAAGCACAAGCTTACGGTGTGAGACCAGAAATTAAAAATCTGATGTGGGCAGCACATGAGTTTCCCTGCAGACTTATATACACATTCTCTTTATTTTAATTAAATTTAATTCACTTTATAATTCAATTTTCATTCTCATTTGGTAACTGGACTCATTTTCAAAGGTGGCGTAAAAAAAAACGAAAATATCTCGAGAACGGCTAGTCCTAATGTAATGGGGTTGGTCTTATTCTCTTCTTCGTTAAAAAAGTATAAAACAAGCATTTAATGGATATATTTCAGCATACGTAGTTTTTTATTTTAGATTTTGTCGTTTTTGCGGGCCATTTTGCTAAACAAGGCAGGTTATTTTTTTCCGAACCATACCAAAATCTAATCAGCACCAGGGTAACTCACAAGTGACTTATCCACCAAATTTTGCGAAATTCGGTCCATTAGATTTTTAGTTAGAGTGGATACAAGCTTTTGCGGGCCATTTCGCAAAAAAAGGCGGGTTCTTTTATCCCGAATCGTACCCAAAACTAATCAGCACCAGATTTGCCCACAAGTGACTTACCTACTAAATTTTATGAAATTCGGCCAATTAGTTTTTTAGTTAGAGTGGATACAAAATCTGCACAGACAGATACACAGACAGACACACAGGCAGACTCACAGACAGACACACAGACAGACTCATAGACAGACACACAGACAGACACTCAGCCACACACACAGACGTCACGTTAAAAATAGTTTTTTCGTATTCTAGAGGTTTTGAAACGTGTAGATCCGTCGAAAACTCGAGTTGCGATTTTCGGCATGATTCCAATACTTTCCCTATACATTACCATGTATTGCAGGGAAAGTAAAAATATACTCAGGTAATAAAAGTGCAAGTCACTATGACGGCAGAAAAAAATTATACGAAATACGAAAGAACAGCCTGAATGGAGCCGACAGATACCGTAAGTTCTAAATCAGCCCAGTTGTATCAGAACCGGATCAGTTGCGTCCGAATCAGAACATCTGCATATCATATTAAATTAACGGCCGTTCAATCAAACGAAGGAAGCGAGTACGAAAATTCCTAACTTAGGGCAAATCGAGGCGAGGAGAAGGACTTGCCCAAAGCAGAGTATTGCGAATGACTCGGTTGAATAAATTATAGAAATTAGATGACAAAAATAACTTAGATAAGAAGCGGAGAAAAGAAAATGACCTTGTAAAGTGCTAATGTTATATCTAAGAAGAGTAAAATGTAAAGGGACAGAAAATATACCGTCTCTTTGCTGTATCTATGTTTTTGTGACAAAAAAACAATATAAATAAATTCAATTCTGTTGTAAACAAAATTGTAGCATCTGACGCAAAAATATGTTGAACTACAATGAAGTACAATCTCTCTTATTCAAGCAAGATCGAGACTTTACTTGAATAAGTGAGGTTCCGCTTCTTGTTTATTCAGAAGAAGAAGGCTGGCTTTGCCTTCGAAACTGCCTGACACCAAAAGTTTTCTGTGTATTTTATTTATGTTTTCATATTATTCGTCTTTATTACAGCAGTTTTTAAGTATTTTTGGATATAATTTTTTGTCTTCTCTTGTCAATTTGGTATATAAGTATTATAAAAAATTTATTGCAAAATTTATCGCTGTATTGACATATAAAATATTAATCAAAATGTATTCTTAACTAATATTTGTACAGACGACTTTTGTAAAAATATTAAAAATTGTATTTTCTTCTGTTATCGTAAAAGAAGTATAAAGCAAAGAAACCATATGTTATCTTTATGGTATTGGCTGACTCAGAATTCAATTTTCATAACCCAACAGTATTTGCTCAGGATAAGAAACCGTTCGATTTCGATCATCATGTGATTGAGAAAATGTTCTCAGTCACTTCATCTTGCAGAAAAGATGGATATCGATTGGAAGATAAGAACTTACTTTATTTGAAGACTGAATTGAAGCGCAGCATCTTGATTTGGAATCTTTTTGGATAAAAATCGCAAATACTGTAAATATACCTACAAGTAGGGATGGCCGGGTTAATTGGGATTTAAATGCCTGAAAATTTGCATACTTACAGTTTCGATCGCAGAACAGAGTCTAACTAAGCCAATTTCTGAGTAGGGCAATTACATGGGCATTCAAACTTAAGGTGCAACCTGCTTTTTAGGACTAACTTCCAAAGAAAGTAATATAAAAACGTGAAATTTGGATGAGCAGCACATTATGCAATTATTCATTACATTTTGAAATTGTTTTACATAATGCATAGTTTAAAAAATAAGAAATACATTTTTTGAAAAAGTTTATTTTTAGAGAAAAATAATAAAAAAGTATGTTTGTAAAAACAAATGAAGAAATCGTTTTTAATACGAAATGTGTCCTCCCCTAGGTGTAATGCATGCCTATATTCCATCGGCCGCCGTCTCATATTGACAATAAAGTTGTCAGACACTTGCAGGGGAAACAAATACCATATACGTAGCAACTATTTTTCCAGCTAATTTAAAGATGTTGCAGCTGGATTTAGAGCAGCCACCTGTATTCCAAGGTAGTTCCAAAGATTCTCTATAGGATTCAGGCTTGGGATTGAACTGAGCACTCCATTTATTCCATACATTCATTAGCAAGACATTTATCGATAAACTCAGCTTGACGCGGTCAGGTGTTTTCATCCATTAGTATAAAATCATCACCAATTGCACTCTTACATATAGAACACTGTAACCCGATGTCTTTTACCATTCACAGTCCCTCTATTGAACTGATGAAGATTGGTGTGATCACTCAAAGAGATTCCAACCGAAACAATTATCCCACCTCCTCTATAATTGTCACTTTCAATAATGCTAGTTCGGTTGTATCTGGTGCCTTGTTCTCTCGAGATCAGAACACGACGATAATAACTATCCAAAGTAAACCTGAACTTATCTGTGAAGAGTACAGACCTCCTTTGTTATGTAGTGCAGGTGACATGCTCTCTTGCCCAAAGTAATCGGGCACATCTCTGAAATCGGTTAAAAAGAACACACACAACTTGTCTTATAGCACACAACCTTTAATTATGAAGATGTATGTGCACAGTAGTAGGAGATATTCGTGTATCTGTTGCCACAAAATGCTGTGCAACGAGCTGGAGCACACTATAGTGTTCCTTGTTCTTCAGGCTAGAAAGAGCCAGGAAACGATCATCAGCCGGTGTTGTAAATTCAAGTTTCCTTAAGACTGAATTTTCGGTTTCGAACTGATCCCAGAAACTTTGTACCACACTGCGTGACATATTAAGTCGTCCAGCAACGCCAGTTTGTGATAAGCCCGTTTATATCGCCCTTCATCTTAACGAATCAGGTAAGCGATTTCTCTTTGACACGACCAAAAATAAATTTCCGTCATAAACTGAAGACGAATTAGCGTTAATTAGAAAATTACCAAAGTGCCACATCCAGGACTACCTCTGGTTTTCAAATAAATACCCAATGTTTTCTTTTAAAAAAGTGGTAGATATAATTTTAAAATTTTATTTTATTAACGTGATAAATCCTTTATATAAACTGTATTTGTAACCTTTGTTTTCATACTTGTAATGGTGAGGGTCAAATAATTCGCTGTACCTTAACTTTTGGAGACTAATGTATTTACAACACTATACGCCATGCATTGTGTTTCAATTTAGCCTCCCCCGGGGGGCGGAGAAAATGAGGCATCGAACCATACTTTCAGACTCTCCAGTAGCCTCTTTGTAACCTAAAACGTTAAATCATTGCACATTTATAACACTAAACATTGGGCACAATTTAACCCAACCGGATATTTTGTTTACACCTCGGGGGCGGTGAAATAAGCATTTTTCAAAATGTCTTCTCAGACCCGTCAGAATCACCCTCTGGTGACCTAGAAAACTGAATCTCTACGAATTTAATGTATTAACCATCGAACAGAACGTAACGTTGTAGGGTTTTCGATCGTGCTAATGTGGCAATAATTGTGTTTTTTTAAATCTGTTTCCTAATGAATTAGCAGCCTCCCAGTGGTTTAAAAGGCTAAATTTTTGCGCACTTATAATAACGATCACTGAAACGAATCTATCGAAGCCAGATTTTCGAAATTTCTTCCAGAGTGATTTAAATGGAGGGAGGAGTATTAAAGTCTCATAGAATCCCCCCCCCCCGAGACTACCACCGAAGACAGGAATGGCAGATGCTAAACCACCGGGCAGAACCTAACTTGTCCAATTTTCAATACAGAAACCTCTATTTTAACACTAACCATCATAAAAAAATCGTTGAAACGTTAAAAAAACGTTTCGATTTATAATTTATAGAACAACTTTTTCCGTATTTTTGACAAATTTAAATACTAATCTATAATGAAATGTCATGTGCTTGGCACACTCTATTATTTTAACCGGGCCCCGTTATTTTCAGTTTAACGTATAATGACCATACCTGACAAATTAATAAACCATTTTATGGCTTATTTTGGTAAAAAAGATGGATTTCATATCGGTATCCGTAACGACGAAAGTAAATACTCGGGAAATAAGCCATATGTCACTATGTCCATGAGTTGAATCCCGAGCTTCGTTTTGAGCCGAGTATTTGCAGAAGATCAAAGATCGGTCGATTTCGAACATCTGATGATGGCGCAAATATCCGGGGCCTTCGATATCGAATCTCATTCGAAAGAGATGAATATCGGTTAAAGGTTGGTCGTTACTTTATATGCAGATTTAAATCGAAGTATAGAAATTCAAATGGGAATAAAGCAAGACTTTTCTGCAGACATATCACGTTTCCCTTTATTGTATTCAGTAAATTTAAATCCATGACACAATTACAATATATATTTATTTAGCGTGTTTTTCTCTTTCCAGAACCTCCAGAGCCTCCTCTTCCACGGTGACCCAAAAGTCTGAATCTCTGCACATTTTCAGTATTGACTACTGTACAGAACCGGACGATGTCGGAATTTTAATTTACCACTCCCCCATGAAAGAAGAAAATAGGGGTCACGAAAAGTCAATGCCTCAAATGCAAAAGACAATGCCCCAAGTGCAAAAGACAATGTTCCAAGTCCGGTGAAGAACTTCCCCGCAGTCCTTCTAACTAGGGGAGCTAAAGAAGCCCCGAACGCAAAAATTGTATCGCAACTATCTTTCACTATGGTGATAGTGATTTTTCAGTTTTGTAATCATTGAGCCCTATATAACCTCTTTTGTATATGATTATGTCGAGTGTTGTCCTATGTTGTCATGTTAAGAAAAAATAAAATATAAAATCTGTTATGTTAAGAAAATATAATATATAGTTTTCGCTCGAATTTAAAAAAAATTATAACTAGTTCTCGATCTTTCGATAACAAATTCGAATGAAAAGTTTTTTTTGAAATCCATAAATATTTGTGGCGACTAAGGGGTACATAAGAAATTGACTACATAGAGAGAAACAGACATACTGATTTTACTCTAAAATAGTCATATCGCATTCAAAAGGTCCTAAAAGGTGGCATCAAAATCTCTAAATCGAAAATTTTCGTGAATACAATATTTTCTCTACAGTTCGTACGAGAAAGTAAAAATTACAGTTTTATATTTTAATGATATTAGTTTCCCATCTTCGGCAGACTCAAGGGCTTCTCCAGCGTGATTTTATCTTTAAAGTTCCTCTAAATATCTCATGTTGATATATAGAACACTGGATATTTTCTTACTTAGGCTTACCGTACGTCCCGTTTTCACCGGTATTGTCCCGATTTAAAGGTAAGTCCCTGCTGGTTTGTCATTTTGTCCAGATTTGAAATTTACCTTTTGGATTAAAGTTTGGTGGGAAAAAACAAGTATTATGGCTGAGGGAGCAGGATTGATTGCAATTGAAACATTTGTTGAGGAAATTAATGAAACACTTAAAAGTACTGTTATCGACGTAGTACATGATTTGTTTCATAAAATTTACCATTTGGATTAAATGCTTGGTGGGAAAAAACAATTCTTATGCCTAAGGGAGCAGGATTGATTGCAATTGAAAAATTTGTTGAGGAAATTAATGAAGCACTTAAAAGTACTGTTATCGACATAGTAAATGATTTGTTTCATAAAATGTACCTTTTAGATTAAAAACTTGGTGGGGAAAACAATTCTTATGCCTAAGGGAGCAGGATTGATTGCAATTGAAACATTTGTTGAGGAAATTAATGAAGCACTTAAAAGTACTGTTATCGACATAGTAAATGATTTGTTTCATGAAATTTACCTTCTGGATTAAATGCTTGGTGGGAAAAAACAATTCTTATGCCTAAGGGAGCAGGATTGATTGCAATTGAAAAATTTGTTGAGGAAATTAATGAAGCACTTAAAAGTACTGTTATCGACATAGTAAATGATTTGTTTCATAAAATGTACCTTTTAGATTAAAAACTTGGTGGGGAAAACAATTCTTATGCCTAAGGGAGCAGGATTGATTGCAATTGAAACATTTGTTGAGGAAATTAATAAAGCACTTAAAAGTACTGTTATCGACGTAGTAAATGATTTGTTTTATGAAGTGGTGATTGCTAAAAAATGTCAGTCTTCGAAAACTCTAGTCAGTCTCATTAAACTGTAAAGAAAATAAGCTCTAACGATCCAATTTTTGAAGGATAAAAAAAATAATACAGAATTTCAGTCGAGTTCTGGAGAATATTTTTTATCCACTAGACACTCTCGCTCTTGTTAAACGGGTGTATATATCTCCATCATAAACAATATTTAGTTTGAGCAACGACATAAAATTGACGAATCAATTAGGTCTAATGCATGTTCAATCAATTATAATGCTTTGTGAAGTAAACATAGATCTAGAATGTTCAAACTTTTATGAAAATTTTATGAACGATAAACGTTCTGTTAAAAAGTTAATGATTACAAAAAACATACGAATAGTCGGAATCAAATGATTAATGTCTTATATTTTAGGTTTCAATTCTGTATTTCTGTAATCAATGAATATATTTATGTATTTAGTTTTAACACTTTACAATATAGTTGAAAAGTGTTCATGACTTTGTTCATTCTGTCTGTCTGCCTGTCTGTCCGTTCGCAGGGTAACTGCCATAAAAACGACTTTATCAAAATTTAGTATGTAGTTGAGATAGCCTGTGGAACATATGGGAATGTAAATGAATAATATCACCCAATTAGTTTTAAATTGAACCCGGGTTGAAAAACTGAAATATATTGAACCCTATGGGACCTAATGTTTCAAACATTTTTTAAGCAAATTTAAGATTCACAAATTGCTTCGAAAATTTTAGGAAATATTCAAATTATCTCATAAAATATACAAAAAAAAATTCAGCAAAATATGTTTGGTAGTTTTTTAAATAAAAATTAAAATATTAATTGCATCCGTATTATATGAAGAGATCACGTGACCCACTTCAAAATAAAATATGGCATCCATCTTGTGTCAAAATTGTAATTTTTAAAGTTCATTTTAATTTATATTTAGTGTTGCTGCGTCCTAAAACCGCTTTATTTTTTCTTTTCTGTGCATCTATATACTTCGCCAACGCAATTAGAATATTTTTGAGTTTCAATTATAATTCTACAACGAAGCCTTATTTTCACGTATGGAGAATGTAAACACATCAAGCTGTAAGATGAGTTGTGTAAGAATTGCTGAATTTCTTTAAAGCAAAATTATTTAGCTCTGGAGACTACAATATAGCTGATATGAATGAAACATTCATGGATTTTACATAGAGAGGCAGACCATTCTGTAGTATTGCCTTTTTCGATGAAGTTTTAAGCTTAGAGTTAAAAAGTAATTTTACCTCCATGGCTTTAAGATTTTTAGTAAAATAAATTATTGTAGTATTTTGTGCTAATTTTAAAAATATCGCCGCTGAATGAATGGAATGGAAAAAGTTTATGAATGAAATATTCACTACTTTTATATAAAGAGCCAGACGATTTATATTTCGATAACGTCATTTGAAAAAAGTTCATTTGTTTTCGATGAAATTTTCAAATATTATAAATTATTGTAGTATTGTGATAATTCTAAAAATATCACCGCTGAATGTATAGAGTTTTAGAGATGGGTAAATATAATTTCATTGCAGTTGGAAAGTGATCCATAATCAATGCTTTATTTTTCTTGTTTTATTATGTCCTGGTTTGTAAAACAATTTATATATTAAGTATATGCATACTTATAACATATTTCACGGGACTGAACTTCTCGGAGTTGAATATTATTCGATCACTACCCCCCCCCCCCCCAGGGGTAGACAAAATAGGGGTAGGATCGAAAGGACAATTTTACCTGACCACCTCAAAGGTTCCAGGGAAAATAGAGATCTAAACTGTTTATATTTACAGTATCAACAACTGGACAAAAGGTATATGATACAATTTTTTATTTAAAAGACTATTTTCGACACTAAGCGCCATATTGTCGAAAAAAAAAATCTATTAAAATATATCAAAGTATACGTTTTAGCAAAATCAATTTATCACAATTTTCACTTTATGTTTTCCCGAAGGAAAAAATATTCACGACTTTATGTGATTCACAGAAGACCTCTTAGAATTCTATGTTTCCTAAAATTTAGTGTTTCTTATTTACCATAAATATTTCAAAAGACATGATATACATGAAATGTGATTATCTTTATTCAAGCGTTTTCAACAGACCAAACCATCAAAAACGTTGATCCATATACGGACGCAGTAAATTAAAATACTTAGAACAGGTTTTTCAATAACAAACTACATTTGGGCGGTAACTTTGTTTTTCGACGCAGCATTGTCCAGCAATGTTAGAGATAGATCTAACCATTTTTGGTTATAGATCATTCAGTTGAGATATAAGCATCACAAATTTGAAAAACGTAAATTTTTCAATCTTCTTTAAATCGACAAGGCGATTACTCGAAAACTGTAATAGCATTTTAAATAATAAATATATATTTTCATATTTTCGTAGTTTACTATTTATGTTTATCCTTTATAGTTTGCTTTATATTTAGATTGAAAAATGAAATGAAAAAAAAAACTTGCGCGAAGAGCTACTTTTTTTAAAAAAATTACAAAATATTAAAATACTATAATGCACTATTCTTTCACATTCATAATTTGGACTCCATTTCTTACAAAACAAAAAAAAGAAAATTATTTACATTTTTAGCTATTAGGTTTGGGGGAATAAGCTTCTAAAGTGTTTACATTTTCCGTAACGCTCCGTGTTTCCTCCCGAGAAACCTCAACCATAGATGTCATTCACATCAAAAGTTACTACTTCATTTAAGAGTGTTAGTTTCCATGCATTTGACCGTTTCAAATATTAGTTATACATAAAAATTTTGCTGACGTCAAATGGTATGGAATTTAAAATTATAGTATATGACTAGAAAATGGGCCTGGCTTTATCCAGCAATTATATCAAGGATAAATTGAATTCATTAATCTAAAAAGTTAAAAAGTAAACAAACATTTATTTATGCAAATAAATGGGAAAATTGTATACAATCCTTCTGCAACCGGGGCAACGACGAGCTCATCCACACATTACCCTCTTCTCTCTATCTTTAAAATGGATCCGATCAAGTCTAACTCAGGAAAATAAAATCAAAGAAAATAAAATAAAATAACAGAAGTTCGAAATAAAGGAAGAAATAATTATCTGGGTGAAAACGCAGGGCGTCGTAAATCTGACAAATTCATTGGATTTTATAAAATTTATAATTAATCAACAGGTGGATTCGGGATTTTTTTTGCTTTTGGAGTAGTATGTCTCACAATGTTTAAATATTTCACAATATTGTAATATTTAAAAGAGCGTCTGTTAAATTTAACTTTAAAAACTCGAATTTTTAGTGAATTTTTTTTTATATCGCAATTAAAAATTCGAGGATGTTTTCAAATACATGAAAAATATATAATTTTAAATTCACGAAAATTTCAATGTTAATTCTATGGGTTCCGCACAAAGTATTTTGAAAGATAATATTTAAATCTTTACGATGGTATGTTAAGATGGAAACTTTGTGGTAATATTTTGGGTCCTTCTGGAACCGATGTGTTGTTGTTGAGACCCAGACCGTCCGACCTGCCAGTAAGGTGTAAGGTAACCGTTTGGACGGCCGGGTGGAACCGATGGTGTTGAAGACCCAGACCGTTCGACTCATCCTAGGATTTGAGCAACCATTTGGACGGCCGGGAAAGAGGTGGAACCGATGTGTTGAAGGGCCAGACCGCCCGACTCATCCTGAGGACTTGAGCAACTATTTGGACGGCTGGTGGAACCGATGTGTGTGAAAATTCATCCAAATCGTGCCAAAATGGGATAATACGAGTACATAAAACAATAAAAACCAAATTAAATTAAAAACATAACGTCGAGGGGTACTTATGTACATCGAGAAGTATCAGTGTACCAAATTCCATGGCTGTACGACGTTTGGATTTCCAGTCCCAGACTGCACAGTCAGACACACATACACACACACAGACCTCTTTCTTTCATTAATTAAGATTTGTCAAGTTGGCATATTTTAAAATGACGCCAACTCTCCAAGTTAAAATAATTAAATAATTTTGTTTGTTTTAGCATAGTGGACGTAATAAAATTCGTTATTTCATGAAGTATTACAAAAAATAATATTTTCTGCTGTTATGTTTTCTAATGTAATGTTTTCTAATATAACTGTTCTTAATCGATTAGTTCCAAAACTAATCAACAGAGATCAAAGAGAGACAAATACATTTTCGAAATGTTTATTAAATTCATAATTGTATCTATTACCACAGAAACATAATGAAAACAGGGTTGTTTATTTTCGCATGGATCATTTTAAGTCCATCTGCTAACCACTTAAAGAACTCAATATTTATGCAGGATCAGAGACAAGTTTATCTTAATCCTCAGAGGATCTGCGAAATGATTATAGCTGATGATATTTGTTACACACAGAAGATAAGAATACTGACTTAAATATATAAATTTACTGTATTTACAAATGAATGTTTCCACTCAGTAGTTGCACAGTGCAAAAAGCAATTCGCAGTCAACTGCAACATTTTCATCGAACACATTTATCTAAATTAATATAGTTCCGAACATGAAAAGTGCCTTCCTTCACTGGAAGCTATTTTGAGATCCAGAAAGGAAAAACACAGTACAGGAAGCTACTCCTAGAACGTGGAACTATGGTTATCAGAACAGGTTAAGGGTCACCAGACTTACCGATGTATCGCCAATTCGACGACTTTGATGACATTCTGAATGTTTGGAAACCATATCTTGATTTAACGAATACTCTACGAGATATACAAGTCTCTTCTAGAAGTTTACTTATAGAGTACATAAAAGGTGTCATCACTCAGTTGGAGAGCAGTTTAAAAGATATGAGCCACATTTTATTATGAGATAACTCGATGTTTTGGGAATAGTAGCATCTTTTTTGCTAAATTAGTGGAGCATTGAATTGCTGTTATACTGTACCTGATGGCTGTTTTGTAATATTATGAGATAGTCATAGATCTATTTGCTGTAAATTGCTCCTTTTTGCGCTCCTGTTACTACTTGTGAATAAACGCGTTAGATATCAAGAAATGTGGACTTATTTCTGTGTCCTCAGAAGTCACCGACCATTCCAGAGGATTCATCATAACATTATTTTTATTTTGCTACCACAAGAATATAAGGAAAGCAAAATAATGCATTTTCGTCAGCATTACTCAAGTTCCTTACGTCAACTTTACTTTGAAAGCAGTTCAATATTTATGTAGGAACAAAAAGCAAGTTATTTGAATCATCAGATGATAGTATGAGACCAGAGATAGATCTCACACTAATTAATTTGAGACAGCTTTATGTACATTATTTATTGTGTCTGAAACATCAAACAATACCTTCAGTCTCAGTGACGCCAAAGTTTACAAGATGCTGACCCAAAGTTCAGCTAAAACCATAAATTTTGAAGCGTCAAGACAGAGGGGGGGGGGGGGCGAAGGACTCTTAAGAAAATTTGAAGTAGCGACATTGGATAAAAAGGCTTGCCAATGGAGAAGTTACTTGTGGCTTCGCTCTGAAGGCGGCCAATAAGAGCAAAGGAGGAGTGTCAGACCTCAGGCAAAGAGCCACAACAAAAGGAGATACAGGAAGGTATATACAGACTTACATCACTACAGTTAAAAAGAACAGACTACTAGAATGACATAAGAACGAAGATACAGAACGACTATACATAGAGAGAACGGAGATATAGAGAACGATTTCGACAGCAAGATTGCAGCATGAATTCTACGTGAGAGGTGATATCGAAATTCACGATGACTTCTGCACGACAATTGCAGAATGTAAACGACAAAGTCCGGAGTACAGTTATTCCAGAAGTGTGCGATATTAACACCTAGCCAGCAGTACAATATGATCTGCGAATTACACTTCGAGTTAATTCCAGTAAAATGAGCAACATTAAGTATGTGCTGGAGACTAAGTCCAAGACAGTCTTGAAGGTATGTATTCCTCAAATAATATTGCAGGTGTTAAATAGATTTTAGGCATTTTTAACTAATGGGCTCACATTGTCTCTCTCCGGCGTGAACAAGAGGAATAATCGTTGTAACTAAGTAATTAAGTATTTTATGTTGTTATTAAATGATTTATTGTTAAAGTTAAAATGCTGCAATTAATGGAATAGTATTGTGTTAATTAATATTCCTTTAAATAACTCAAGCTAAAGAAAATAATGGTGGGTGTTAATAGCGGCATACAGCGCAATGTTTAATTTAATAATAATGAGTTCCACTATGTATGAATTAACAGCCATGTCAATCTTATTAAATTAATATGTCTGAAAAGCCAACTTTAACTTTTTTTTGTTAGTGCACCACAGATAGGAAAATAGTATTACATCAATACTGCCTCATACATGTTTACTCGTAAGTTTCTTATGTATCCGTTTAACTTTTGATTGAAATATTCTAGTGACGCAGAATCAAGTTATACTAATAGGAAAGTGACAATGCGCTATTGTTTGAGACAATTTGCAGCGCCCTTAGCGGTGAATTCGAAAATTTATTATTCATATATTGAAAACGAAGTAAGACAGGCAAAAATTTTTAATTAAAGTTGTAGCACTTTCTCTATTTAGTATGGAAAATCATGGAGTTTGTCAATAACGAGTACACAGGATATAAAAAATGAAGTTAACAAAATAAATAATTGTAGTACGGTATCTTATCTCTGCAATTTTGATGAAATATTTATTATTTATTGCAAAAAATAGTTCTAAATAAATAAAAACGAGCTAAGCACATGGGTTAGTATTTTTACATGCGTATTTCTCACTATTGCCTTTGGAGGCACTTCAGTAGTGAACAAGACAATTGCATAAGTAATGCTTTAAATTGGTCTCTCTTTTAACGTCTCTGTATGTATTATCCCCAAACAGAACGTCTTTTAAATAAGAACGCTCTGTAACTTTGTTAGCAAAAGTTTCATTAATCTTTGTTTTTGATATTCAATTCTAACTTCTTCAATTCGCCGCTCGAGGCGCTGCAAACGTTTCAATAATAATGCATAATCACTTTTATATTGGTAAACTCTGCTTTTGAAGCTCTACACTTCAGCCGAAAGGTGAAGGAAAGGACAAGAACTTATGAGGTATAGGTAGTTACATTATTTACAAGTCTCTAATTTTTACGTTAAACTAGAATATTTCAATATAACAAATGCGTCTAATAATTAAATTCGTATTCATATATATTATCACAAAATTATTAGGAAAGTGATTTTTATTTCTCCTTTGCCTTATTCACTCCAGTTTCTTTTGCTGACTTCATTTTAACAGCGGCTTATTTCGTTTTAAAAACAGCCTAAAATTTGCATAGGATTAAAAACCGTTTTCATCAATCCTATAATGAGAGAAGGAATGCTTCTAGCTGTAGATTTTGAATATATTACAGAAAAATCTGATGTGGGCAACACATGACTTTCCTTATATAATGTAATGCATTTACTACTTTTACAGTAAAAAAAATCTGATGTGGGCAACACATGACTTTCCTTATATAATGTAATGAATTTACTACTTTTACAGTAAAAAAATAGGATTTTCTTGTAGTAGATACTAATATTCTTTCCAAGATATTGAATTTTCGACAATTAGTCGTCATTTTCATTGATTTAGTGTCATTTTTATCCATTTGGCGAGATTTTCGTTAATTTGGCAACATTTCAAAAAAGTCGCCAATGTGGCGACATTCCGCCAAATTCGTCGCCAAAATCTCGCCAAGCGTTATGCACTAAGAAATAAGTTTTTCTTAAAGCAGATAAATGACTATTGGCGTTCAAATACAAAAGTATTATTCAAAGTATCTTTTTTCAAGAATGGACCGAGCTAGATCCACGAGAAGGATGTCACTCAATTTATCGCATGGTATTACATATGAAAAGTAAACATGTTTCTCAATAGGAAATATTTTTCTTTTTATTTTATATGACTTTTTGATAATTTTTTTTAAAAATGTACAATATCTCGAGAACGGTTCACGTTAGCGTTCTAAAATTCATGTCAATCGTTTTCTTATGAAAAATTGCATAAGAAATGTCTATTTGCGTAACTTTATTAGTGGTTTTAATTTTTTGACGATTTTTTCAAAATTTCATTCGAAAATTTAGGGGGATTCTGAACATTCGATTGCGTATAAAAACAATAGGCTTCCAGTGTTTACGGATTGTGATTTTTGTACCAAATTTGGTTTGAATCGGTCTATTCGTTCGTCAGTTATCGTCTCCACAGACTCACTGACACACACACACACATACACACGTACTTTCACACACACACACACACACACACACACACACACCACTTCAAAAATGTTTGATTCATGATCAGGGATGCTTGAAACGTGGTCTCCCGTCGAAAACTCGAATTCGAATTTTCGACCCCGTCACAATACTTTCCTTATACATTATGTATATAAGGAAAGTAAAAATAGGTTTTTCATATAGTAGATACTAATATTCTTTCCAAGATATTGAATTTTCGACAATTAGTCGTCATTTTCATTGATTTAGAGTTATTTTTATCCATTTGGCGAGATTTTCGTTAATTTGGCAACATTTCAAAAAGTCGCCAAGTTGGCGACATTCCGCCAAATTCGTCGCCAAAATATCGCCAAGCGTTATGCACTAAGAAATAAGTTATTCTTACAGAAAATAAATGACTATTGGCGTTCAAATACAAAAGTACTACTCAAAGTGCCTTTTTTCATGAATGGAACAAGCTAAATCCACGAGAATGATGTCACCCAATTTATTGCATGGTATTACATATGAAAAGTGAACATGTTTCTCAATAGGAAATATTTTTGTTATTTTATATGACTTTTTGATAATTTTTTAAAAAAATCTACAATATCTCGAGAACGGTTCATGTTAGCGTTCTAAAATTTATGTCAATCGTTTTCTAATGAAAAATTACATAAGAAATGTCTATTTGCGTAACTTTAATGGTGGTTTTAATTTTTTGACGACTTTTTCAAAATTAAAAACAATAGGCTTCCAGTGTTTACGGATTGTTATTTTTGTACCAAATTTGGTTCGAATCGGTCCATTCGTTCGTCAGTTATCGTCTCCACAGACTCACTGACACACACACACATATACACACATACTTTCACACACAAACACACACACACAGAAATCACTTCAAAAATGTTTGATTCGTGATCAGGGATGCTTGAAACGTGCTCTCCCGTCGAAAACTCGAATTCGAATTTTCGACCCCGTCACAATACTTTCCTTATACATTATGTATATAAGGAAAGTAATAGCTTATCTCAATCCTAAGATAATGAGGGGAATTCTTCCAACTTTTGATATTGAATACTAGCCGCCTTTGGCGACCAGCCTGTTCGCTACCCTTGAAAATTCTGACCGTGGCAAATTCTAACCGTGGCACACTCGCTGGCGCGACCTACCAGAAGGAACGACCTACCAGGAAGTGCCACCCAATTTAGACAGGAACTCAGTGGGGGAGGCATCCACAGGGACCGTACCCTCCTTCCCCTACCACCAACCTCTCGGAAGGACTTACGGTCCCGCATGTTTAACGTGATCGTACTCCGCCTGAACACGGCGGCAGTTTTGGCAGTGGCGGGAATCGAACCCGGACCTACCTAGTGCAAATCCCGCGCGCTAACCACTGGGCTACCGCGCCCTCCGCGACAATCTCCATAACCTTCTTTTTATTCACCCAATTTAGACCGGAACCCAGTAGGGGAGGCATCCACAGGGTCCGTACCCTCCTTCCTCTACCAACAACCTCTCGGAAGGACTTACGGATCCACATGTTTAACGTGATCGTACTCCGCGTGAAAATGGCAGCAGTTTTGGCAGTGGCGGCAATCGTACCCTAGCCTACCGAGTGCAATTCCCGCGCGCCAACCACTGGGCTACCGCGCCCTCCGCGACAATCTCCATAACCTTCTTTTTATTCACCCAATTTAGACCGGAACCCAGTGGGAAAGTCATCCACAGGGTGCGTACCCTCCTTCCTCTACCACCAACCTCTCGGAAGGACTTACGGACCCACATGTTTAACGTGATCGTACTCCGCGTGAACACGGCAGCAGTTTTGTCAGTGGAGGGAATCGAACCCGGGCCTACCGAGTGAAATTCCCGCACGCTAACCACTGGGCTACCGCGCCCTCCGCGACAATCTCCATAACTTTCTTTTTATTCACCCAATTTGGACCAGGACCCAGTGGGGGAGGCATCCACAGAGACCGTACCCTCCTTTCCCTGCCACCAACCTCTCGGAAGGAATTATCGACCCATATGTTTAAGGTGATCGTACTCCGCATCAGTGGCGGGAATCGAACCCAGGCCTACCGAGTGCAATTCTCGCGCGCTAATTTAAATTTATAACGACCATATGCTAGGCTCTTAATTCCACCATCCTCGTTCCATCGTTCCATCATTTAAAATAGCCATAAAATTAAAATATCCATTTAAAATATCTATAAATTAAAATATCCATAAATTAAAATATCCATTTAAAATAAAAAAATCAACCATATCGTTCCACCAATCCATAAATATAATAATTTCAAATACATCACCACAATTCAAACCACCATAATTCAATCATTTAAATTATTTAAAATATCCATTTAAAAATATCCATTTAAAATATCATATAAATATAATAATTTCGCCCGATGTATACAACACTTATGCTCGTAATTCAGTTAAAACCGAAAGCGCGGTCTCCATGGAGACGGGGAAGAAACTAATGCGGATGGGTGGAAAATGCCGTTGAGAAACTGAGCCGGTAGCCGACAAATTTAAAATCATGGCGTCTTTAAAATTGCCATCCTGAAGGCAATTTTCATTATTTCTGGACCAGATTGGACTTGTAAGAATGTCAGATGTTTGACCTTTCTAAAAATGTAAATTATTAGTCGAAATTATGAGTACTTTTCACGATGCGAGAATTTAAAAACAAAAAATTGATTTTTTGAGCCAAAAGTGAGTTTTGTTTTAAAATCTTTAAAAAATATTAGAAATCGAAATTCAGATTTGAAATTGATATATTTTTACTCGAAATTCTCTGCTCTTTCCGATGGTGTCATTTATTTTTTTCTACGATGTCTGGATCGTGGAGAAAAAAGGGCAAAAAGGGCAAAAAACGGTCGAAATCGCATAAAACATTAAATAAATAAAAAAATAATTAAAATTTTAAAAATCGGTTTTCATGTGTCCCCTTCCCTCCCCCCCGGGTCTCCGATTGCCAAATTTCGTAGCTCTCCGACGCGCGGTCGCGAAACGTATAGTGTATAAGACAGACAGACAGACACACACACACACAGACATTGCCTTTTATTATTTAAGATATCACAGAAGATGCCTTTACCAACTCAAATATGAGAAGTTAATTTTTATATGTTTCTGTGTTTCTTCTCACTAGTTGCAAAGCTTTCGAAAATATATACTTTCACTTTAAACTGCAGTATTTCCATAGAACACATTTGCCAAATAATTAAATCAATAGTGTTTAATACCGCAAAATGTATAAACGAAAACGTACTTTTTCGCATAAGTTCCATCTTCTGACTTATTTTCGAAAACAGCTCAATACACCATCTAGGATCAAAACGGGGATTTTCTCAATCCTCAGTAGATGATAAAAATGTTCATAGATACTAATATTGACTATCGTACAGAAGACATCGACATTGACTAAAATGCAGGAAGTTGCCCTTTTTTACAATCAATCTTGGAGTAAAAATCTGATGTGGGCAACACATGACTTTCCTTATATAATGTAATGAATTTACTACTTTTACAGAAAAAAATAGGATTTTCTTGTAGTAGATACTAATATTCTTTCCAAGATTTTGAATTTCGACAATTAGTCGTCATTTTCATTGATTTAGCGTCATTTTTATCCATTTGGCGAGATTTTCGTTAATTTGGCAACATTTCAAAAAAGTCGCCAAGTTGGCGACATTCCGAAATCTCGCCAAGCGTTATGCACTAAGAAATAAGTTTTTCTTAAAGAAGATAAATGACTATTGGCGTTCAAATACAAAAGTATTATTCAAAGTATCTTTTTTCAAGAATGGAACGAGCTAGATCCACGAGAAGGATGTCACTCAATTTATCGCATGGTATTACATATGAAAAGTAAACATGTTTCTCAATAGGAAATATTTTTCTTTTTATTTTATATGACTTTTTGATAATTTTTTTTAAAAATGTACAATATCTCAAGAACGGTTCACGTTAGCGTTCTAAAATTTATGTCAATCGTTTTCTAATGAAAAATTACATAAGAAATGTCTATTTGCGTAACTTTATTAGTGGTTTTAATTTTTTGACGATTTTTTCAAAATTTCATTCGAAAATTTAGGGGTTTCTGAACATTCGATTGCGTATAAAAACAATAGCCTTCCAGTGATTACGGATTGTGATTTTTGTACCAAATTTGGTTCGAATCGGTCCATTCGTTCGTTAGTTATCGTCTCCACAGACTCACTGACACACACACACACATACACACATACTTTCACACACACACACACACACAGACATCACTTCAAAAATGTTTGATTCGTGATCAGGGATGCTTGAAACGTGCTCTCCCGTCGAAAACTCGAATTCGAATTTTCGACCCCGTCACAATACTTTCCTTATACATTATGTATATATAAGGAAAGTAAAAATAATATACGTGATTCCTACAGATTAGCAATTTCGATATTGGGGACAATGGAACAAATTAGAGATTTTTCATAATTCCATATCGCTGAACATCCATTGACAAATTGTTTTTAAGAATAATAATAAGTAACTTGATTTATAGTAGTTTGAGCTTATTTTGAAAACGATAACAAAGGATAATACTGCTGCCAGTTCGTAAACAGATAATTTAAAATCTTTATTTTCTCATTGGAATGTTCAAGCTTTGATAGATCTAGCCTTTAAGCCTCTCAAAGACAGGAAAACTAACACTCTTAAAATTAAATTTCAACGTCTTTTAAAAATGTTTATCTATCACTAGAATGAGTACTCGGCGTTGTCAGGGATTTAAAGCAGGATAGTTTTATAAAATAACAAAAAAATATTCGTATAAATAACAGTGAACACAAAAGGTGGATATGCCCCCCCCCTGTACACACACACACACACACACACTCAAAATCACAAAACCAAAATCTATCACTTTTGTGGAGTTTGCGTTCCCTTTCGGGACGGCGGCATTCCGGAGCTGTCGCGGCCCAAAAGACGAAGCGCTTCGCTTCCGAACTGGTCGAAAAAGACGGCGCATTTTTTGCACTAAGCCTAACTCTCGAAAAAAATTCACTAAAAATCACCTATTCAACACAGAAATCTACTTTTTTCAGGAATAAAAGAAATATTTATGTTTTCTATTTGATGTATAATTTTCATACAAATCTGAATACAAAATACTCGTTAGTTGCTCCCATTCTTTTATCCGAAATAAACGAATAATTTCACTGCCTCTAAAACCCAAACAAAAAAAATACTCTCTTATATTCCTATGATTCACCAACGAAATCATAACGCTGAAATAAAAATAAAAACCGAAACACAATTATAAAATTGTTGATGCTACGAGAATTGCTCTGTTTGTTTATGTTACAAAATTATTTTCACCGCTCCAAATGGAGAAATAATTCTTTCGATCCTCTTCTGCCATGGTCATGCCTCTGCAAAATACATTGAAGTTAGTTCCATGGACAAGTAACGCCATCTAGTACACAAATTAAAACGACGTTCCGCGTGGTGGCACTTATAGGTGCCACTATCCGCTTGCGGTAAAATTTCCTCTGGCCCGAGTGAGTGTCGTTCGTCCTTGAATGCAAGTTCGCAGATGGCACGTGGGCGTGCCGATCGTCGCGAAAGGGTTAAGTTAATGGTCATAGGTAAGTTTCTTCATCAAAATTTGTCTCCGTTAGACTCGTGGCAAATACTCTGATTATGTTCCGATCCGGTGGTCGAGCGGACAGGGGCATGCATTTCCGTCTGATCGCTGGATTGCCGGGTTCGAATCCCGCCAGAGGGCATTGGATGTTGTCATGTCGAGGCCATGTCAGACTTCCGCCCTTCGGGGAGCCTCTATAAAAGTGAAACTGCGATTCTCCTCCCCTTTACCATGGGATACCCTGGGGGGTTTTGTGGACGTGGTGCATAGGCGCTCCTTCACCACGGCGGAATTAGTAACGAACGAACTATGATTATGTAGTTTCAGCCTTCTAAGTTAGCAGAAGAATTCAAGTGGTATGTGGAAAAACTTTTCACACCTTATTATTTTGTCTGTCCAAAGGGGTGAAATATAAAATGCAGCTTCAATAAGACCTGTCCCACCGTCGCTATCGTAAGTGTCACAAATATTTAGTATTCTAGGGTATCGGGTGTCTTCTGAAGAGTATAAAAAATACTCTCCGAAAAATGATTTTCTTCTCCTGCTATTAGACAATTGAAAATCTGACCACGTTAGGATTTGTGGTATGCTTGATACCATATTTTAAGTCTGTCTGTGAAGAGGGCAAAATCTTCAAGGTTAATGAGAGGGGCTTTCTGGGGTATTAGGAAAGATTCCCCAGAATACACGTTTGATAATTATTACATAGATTAGCAGTAGACATAAATCTACTAATTCGACTCCAAAGACTTTTTTTTTTCCAATCATGTTTATGTTATTTGTAATATACAGTGATATAAATTGGTGGAAAGGAGATAATTCACATTAAAAATTTTATGGAAAACTTTAAAACATATAATAGAAATAATTTCATTTTATATTACTAGAAAATCAAATAAATGCATTGCAAATATCTTATGTTATTTGTGTTCATTTTTTGCTTACCCACATATATCATCAAAGTCAGTCGATAATTATTATATAGATTATTATTATATAGATTGATAATTATTATATAGATTATTATTATATAGATTGATAATTATTATATAGATTATTATTATATAGATTGATAATTATTATATAGATTAGCAGTAGACATAAATCTACTAATTTGACTCCAAAGACATTTCCTTTCAAATCATGTTTATGTTATTTGTTATATACAGTGATATCAATTGGTGGAAAGGACATAATTAACATAAAAAATCTTATGGACAACTTTAAAATATATAATAGAAATAATTTCACTTTATATTACTAGAAAACGAAATAAATGCATGGCAAATATCTTATGTTATTTGTGTTCATTTTTTGCTTGCCCACATATATTACCAAAGTCTGTCGATAATTATTATATAGATTATTATTATATAGATTTCTAATTATTATATAGATTAGCAGTAGCCATAAATCTACTACTAATTCGACTCCAAAGACATTTCTTTTCAAATCATGTTTATGTTATTTGTAATATACAGTGATATCAATTGATGGAAAGGACATAATTAACATAAAAAATCTTATGGATAACTTTAAAATATGTAATAGAAATAATTTCACTTTATATTACTAGAAAACGAAATAAATGCATGGCAAATATCTTATGTTATTTGTGTTCATTTTTTGCTTACCCACATATATCATCAAAGTCAGTCGACAGCAATCACGAGTTGATGGGGAAGATGTTTTTACTCATTCAATGTTGACCCTTTTTTTAATGGAATTGACCCTTTCAAGAATGGATGGATATTAATTTATTAATCTGGAAAGGAGGAGTTACTTTATATATCTATATTTAATAAGAATATAAATAAAAAAAAGAACATTTTTGTGTAAGAAAAGTCCAATCTACAACATATTAGTATTCTTATTGTATATTCCAAAAAATTACGTAATATCTATTAAAATGTTCTTACTTCTTCGACCCATGCCGTCTAACCAGAATATGTAAGATATCTCTTTGTATAGCAGGAAAATGCCTCCCAATTTAGACCGGAACCCAGAGGGGGTGGCATCCATAGGGACCACACCCTATTTTCTCTACCACCGAACTCTTGGAGAAATGCACTGGCTTACATATTTAGGCCGTCAGTACTCCACGTAAACACGGGGATTGTATGAAAGAGCAGGGAATCGAACTCGCGGCGTCTGAGTGTAATTTCCACGCTCTAACCACTGGGCTGTCCTCTCCAAAGTTTTTTAATGTCATTGCAGGACCATTTCATGCTTATGAGCAAAGAACAAGTGTTAAACCGGAACAGGCATTTTATTATCTGCAGAGGGAACGTGATTCTTTAACAATGTCCCCCCTACTGGCAGTCTTTAACACTTAATATGCGTCTATTAGTATATGCGTCTTTAAGAGTTAATATGCGCAAGTTTTATATGCGTATATTGCTTATTAACACTTTACAACAAAGTTGAAAAGTGTTTATGACTTTGTTCATTCTATCTGTCTGTCTGTCTGTCTGTCTGTCTGTCCGTTAGCACGATAACTGCCGTAAAAATCACTTAATCAAAATGAAATTTTAATATGTTGTTCAGACGGTCTGTAGGACCTATAGGAATATAAATGAATAATATCACCCAATTAGTTTTGGATTGAACCCGGGTTGAAAAAATGAAATACATTGAGCCCATTGGGACCTAATTTTTCAAACAATTTTTAAGCGGATTTAAAATTCACAAATTGCTTCGAAAATTTTAGGTAATAGTCAAATCATTCCATGAACTATATAAAAAAAAACTCAGCGAAATATATTCAGTAGTTTTTTAAACAAAAATTAAAATAATAATTACACATCTTATATGAAACGATCACGTGACCATGATATGAAACGATCTCGTGACCATGATATGAAACGATCACATGACCCACTTCAAAATGATATATGGCATCCATCTTGTTTCAAAATCGAGATTTTTTAAAGTTCTTTTTCATTCATATTGAGTGTTGTATCCGTCCTAAAACTACTTTATTTTTGCTTAAATTCTGTGCATCTACATACTAAAACAACACAATGACAATATATTTGAGTTTAAATTCTTATTCAAATTTGATTATTTCTACAACTAAGCCTATTTTTCTCCTATGTAAAATGTAAACAGCAAAATATATAGAATGAGTTGTATTAGAATTACAGTATTTCTTTAACACAAAATAATTCAGTCCATGGAGTCTGCATGGCTGATATGAATGAAATGTTAATTGATTTTATAAAGAGAAGGACGATTTTTTTCGATGAAGTTTTAAGCATAGAGTTTATGAATTGTAGCTCCATGGTTCTTATTTTTAAATAAAATAATTATTATAGTATTGTGATGAATGAAATGAATGAAATCCTGCTTTTATGGAGAGATCCAGGCGTGTTATTTTTTCTATGACATCATTTGAATTTATTTCAGTTGTTTTCGATGAAGTTTTCAAATATAATAAATTATCGTAGTATTATGATAGTTTTAAAAATAGTACCCTGGAATGTATTGCATTTTAGAGATATTTAAACCAGGCAATTTATATTTCAATGCCGTCATTTGAATGAAGTTCATTTTTTTCAATGAAGGTTTAAGTTTTCAAATATAATAAATCAATGTAGTATTGTGATAAGTTTTAAAATATTACCGAGGAATGCATTGCATTTTCGACTTTTTTAAATAAAATTGCATTGAAGTTGGAAAGTGTTTCATAATCAATGCTTTAAGCATGATTGATCTTTCTTGTTTTATTATATCAATATATTCATTCATTTAGATAAAATAATTTAAATAATTTCTTTGGGAACAATTTATATGCATCAAATTATAATCAATATTGTAATAATATATAACATATTCAATTCATATTTTAAATTTTATATATTTAAAAATACGATCATGATTAACTATATAGCGTTTAGAGTCGAGATTGTATAAGGATGCTCACTATATAATATTACATTCCAGTACTTATTGCATATTATTTAACAAAAACTGTCCCGGGGGTAGCTTCAGGAAAATATTGAACTTAATCAAATTCGTTTCCATTACCACGAAAACAAATATACGGTCGAGAAATTCTGGGTCACTCTTGTTCCATCTGTTGACTCACAAGCATCACTTTGAGAACTGCTCAATATTTGCGGAGGATCAAAAAGCTCCCGATTTCGAACATCAGAAATGGAGAAAGTATTCTTAGCTATTCAATATGGAATTTCTTATGGAAGAAGCGATGGACATCGATCGTGTGAGATAGATAAGATGTTACTTTATTCACAGAGCAATGGGAAGTTTTTGGACTGTGAGTCTCCACTGATTTTCTCATTAATTGATATGCCATGATGGTTAGGTCTACTTTATCATAATCAGTGTCATGATACTGATTCATTCTTTTTATTTGGTACCATCCGTATGTTATTGCATTTAAAATTTTAGTTAAAATTCGAAACGAAATATGTAAGTTGACAATATCAGGTATTTTCCCCTAATTATTTGGTTACATTTGGCTGGTCTGATTTAAATTATGCTGTTTTAATTACATGGTTCAAACTACAATTTTGACAGGATTGTACTATTTTATCCTGATAAATTTGTTACATTTGGCTGACCTAATTTCAATTACGCTGTTTTAATAACCTAAATATGCCTGGTTCAAACAACGGTAAGGTACAACAGGCTTATAATATTATTTTAGATCCTGGAATTATGTTTCTTCTAACAAGAAAGAAGATCTTAATTTCAAGTAATTCTGTTAGTTCCTTTTACATGTTTGGTTTTTTCAAAGGAAGCGTCCTTGTCTTGGAAAGTGACGCTGAAAAAAAGAATTTAAAAATTAAACCAAATGCAATGCATGTTCTTTAACAAAACCAAATGCATGTTCTTTAACAAAATTGGGTCTTACAGCCCTCGTTGCGTTTAAAGCTGATTTGGACAAATTTGTATATATGTCCACCATTTTAACTACGTGGATTCTCAATTAAACTGCGAAAAATAATATCAGTTTAGAAATCCAGAAACACATTACAGTTAAAAATCGCTTTTGTAATGGCTTGATGAATTGCATTTAGATAACACCAAATTGGGAAAACAACAAAATTATAACTATTTAAATATAAAGCACTTTCAGAAACGGACTCTCACACCTTAAAACTAACTCATCGCATCTTTGAGAAGAAAAAATTATGCACGCTGTTTTTGATGAAATTCGGGAAAATAATATTTGAAGAAGACGATGGAATTTCGAACTGAACGGATTATATAAAAATTCTCATTTAGTATAATACATGGTAAATAACGGGATAAATTAGGTAAGAATGGATTTTGCTAAGAATTGGATAATAGAACCATAAAGAAAACATTTATTTCCGCAGCAACAAATAAAAAGAACTAGAGGAAGAGCTAATTTAATATATTATATCGACTGTGTGGACAAGGCCATTGAGGTGTTAAATATAAAACAATAAAAATAAAAAAACAGTGTTACAAAGCGAACCGCTTTAAGAAACTTCTGAGGAATGCCAAGGCCCACAGTCGTCTGTAGAGCCATTGATAAAATTGAGTTCGCTTTCAATGTGCCCCTTTAATTTCTTTCAGATACAAAATTTTCAAGAAATAAAACGAATGAAATGTTTCAATTTCTTTAATTAAAAGCAAATTATTCTACATACAATTGAAATAACAGTCAAACTTTTGTGTTAGATAAGAGAACATAAGCAATAAAACTCACCCTAGTAGCAATTCAGTATTGGTCCAATATTGGCTCCAATATTGGACAAATATGAAAAAGTGGACATTTTGATGGAATTGACCAAATATTGCTTTAAAAAATTGGGATAATATTAAACAAATATTTACCATGTAACACCAATATTGGCGTTATATTATAATGAAAATCGTGGCCAATAATGGAGACCAATGTAATCCAATATTTGCCCGATATTGGGATTACATTGGAAATATTTCCAATGTAATGCCAAGATATACAATATTGATCTAATTTTGGGCCAATATTAAATGCTACTAGGGCATTTAGGTGAGAATAATAAATTCTTATCTTGTTAGCGTTACAGAGAATGAAAAGATAAGCAAGTATGATCAATCAGCTGAATTTGTACAGTTGAAGTGGAAGTTTCTGACTCCAGAGTCGAATGTGGATTAAAAACTTCCTGGCGGTCGGATATTTGGCGCTTTTTACATTTCCGTAACTTTTGAGTCGATGATTTACCGGGCATTTTCGGATTCCTACCGTTCTCCTGTTTCTTAAACTTTCAGCAGTTCTTACAGTAATTCTCTCTGGATTTTCACAGCATTTTTTCCTTTTTATCACCCAATGCATTATTTAAAAATGAAATAATCGTCCTGAATGTCAGTTACAGAATGCGAGACTGCAGTCATGGCTAACACAATTTATTTAATCTTGTAAAAAGAACATATTAATTTAAAAATTGGAATTCTAACTGGACAGTCTTGTTGCTTATTGTTTATATCTATGATTTATTGTTTAGCAGATATTTAGAGTGAAAGTACACAATGTTAATCAAAATTACTCTCGAACAAAAACGTAGTAGTGTTTTATTTTCAAAATATCACAATACCGAATTATTTTTAAATATATAGTATGTACTATATATATTGTGCTATATTTTCAACAAAACGGGTAAAATTTCTTTACAATTCTATCGAATTGGTTCAGAGATATAATCGGCCAAAGTGCGTACATTTATCGTCACGCTCCGATTTCTGACCTTCCCCAATTATAGATGTTACTGACATAAAAAAATCTGACGTTAGCAGTATATGACTTTCCCTGCTGAACAAATTTATTTTGTAATTTTTTATTTCCTTCTGCATTAAATTGAGTTTAATTACTGAAAATAGTATGGATAATTTTTGATAATATATCCACTTTGTCTTTATATTGCATCTTCGTTTCATTTGGCAAATTAATTCACTTTAGATTCTCTAAAATACGAAAATACTAGAATAATTTGAGAACAAATTATCCTACGGGGTCAGACCTATTCGGTTAGTTGTCAAAATTTACCTGTAGAAGAAATACTTAATTAATATATGTGAACAGTTTTAATCATTTATTTCAGAGTTTCACTATTTTTGTGGGGTATTTCGCAAAACGGAGTCAGATATTCTTTTCCTAATCATATTAAAATCAAATCAGCATCAATATATAACCATCAGCGGACTTAATTACTAAGTTTTAGGACATTTTATTAAATAGTTTTTTAACTATTATGAAAAGCGTCTTCATTTCCTCAAAAAGTGAAAATCTAAATATCTCGCGAACTGTCCATCTTAGAGTAATGGGGTGGATCTTATTATTTTTGTCGTCAAAATTGAAGTATAAAAAAATCATTTAAATGATAATTTGAGTATGTATAGTATTTTATTTTAGATCGAATAGTTTAGATTTGCCGGCCATTTCGCCAAAAAAGGCAGATTCTTTTTTTTTCCAAATCGTATCAAAATCTAACCAGCATCACAATATCCTACAAGCGACTTATCTACCAAATTTTGCGTTATTTAGGCAATTAGTTTGTTAGCCAGAGTGGATAGATGCAATTTTTGAAGGCCATTTCTCGAAAAAGGCAGATTACTTTTTGACAAACCGTACCAAAGTCCAATCAGCACTTAGGTTAATAACAAGTGACTTATCTAACAAATTTTGTAAAATTTGATCTATTAGTTTTTCAGCTAGATTGAATACAATCAATTTCTGAGGGCCATTTCGGAAAAAAAGCAGGTTCATTTATCCCGAATCGTAATAAAATCTAATCGGCACCAGGGTCGCCCACAAGTGACTTATCCACCTAATTTTATGAAATTTGGCTGATTAGTTTTTGAGTTAGAGTGGATACGTACATTGCACAGACAGAAAAACAGACACACACATATACGTCACGCTAAAAGTAATTTTTCCGTGTTCAAGTGGCTCGAAACGTCTGTCGCCTACGGGAACCCGTTTTCCGAGCTGTTTCTCGTTTTAAAAGACACGCTGAAGACATGCCTGGCCGACAACGCCGATGTCCGTCTCAGCAATTGGACGACCGCACGAAGAGACTCATTTTAGGCCTACACTCGGCTGGGTCGTCGTACTGCCGTATGGCCGCTGACACATGCATAAATGCGTTCACTGTGCAAAATATTTAGAGAACATGGATTGAAGAAGGACATGTGAACCATCGCAATTGTATAGGTACGCGTACGCCAAACGTACGTAACTACGCGTTGATCGATGCATTCAAAGGCAATCTGTAGCGGCCCCATATACGACGACTGTCGACATTCTGTTGAATTTGCAAGGTACAATGGATGTTCCAATGTCAGCGAGAACAGTCTCTCGACGATTGGCCAAAAGCGGCTTGCACACCTTTACGAAGGCTGCATTAACGTCAAGATACTGACGTGAGAGATTGCAAGATATCGGGCCCGAGTCTCTTGGACGACTGAATAACACAGGGAAGTAATCAGTGACGAGTATCGGTTCTGTTTGACGAATAACAGTCACCGTGTGAGAGTCTGGAAGCGACGTGGAAACATATCCAATCCTGCTGCAACTGTTGAACGCCATTTTTCTCGACAACGCGGCATCATGGGTTGGGGTGCCATAGGCTTTGATTGCCAGTCACCTTTGGTTCGTTTCAGAGGCACAATGACGGCATGGCGATATGTGGATGCAGAGCTGCGCCCGGTTGCACTGCCCTACCTCCAGCATTTCAAAACTCTGTTTTCCAGTAAGATTATACCATACACGGCAACCATCAGCAGACAAGCCTTGCAAGGTATCCTGGTGATTCATTGGCTTCCGCTGTATCAATAACTCTTAACTATCGATCATATATGGGATGTCATTTGACTGCCCGTCATTTGAATGCCATGTCCACGTCCTCAAACAGAGAACGATCTGTAGTGGACGGGCAAGGCTTTTGGCCATCCATTTTTCAGGAAAGTATCCGCACGCTTATTGCATCTGATCCTCAAAGAGCTGCTTCTTGGATCGCCGCAAGAGGTGGTCCTACCGCCTATTGATCTCCCTATCTATGGTATTACTGTATTGCATTATCCTTCTGGAATTAACATCAGTTATTTATATATGCCCTCTCTGTCTGTGTGTCCTTTATCATCACACTAAATTCGCTCTTTCCTAGTGTTACATTTTCCATGTCGGACAATGTATTTAGGTGTTATCATGCACTGTTCTCGATACATTAAACATGTCTGTTATCACACGGAGCTTGAGATTTCTTCAAATAATGAATCAATTTCCATTAAATATGATCCGCTCATCTTATCTCGATAACACCAAAAAGTCTATTGATTTTCATGGAGATGGATTAATGACGAATTATCGTTTTTCAACGATGATCAAATTTGTTAATATGTATGGAAGTCCTTTGTTAATATCCATGCAAGACATTTGTTAATATATATGGAAGTTTTGTTCTTTTTTATAGTCAAGCAAATGCTCATTTTACTATTAATGATTTCCGCTTTATGATGAAAAGAATTATTGATAGCTCAGTTTGAATTCCCAGCATGCGCGTTAAGATATCTTAATGATCCTCCGCCATGAACGAGAATAACTTAATTATGCAAATACAAATGTGTAATGCTTGCATTTAAACTTGTACAAAACAGAAAATGATGTTCCAAGAAATTAAGAAAATCATTTTTGATAATGAAATGGCTCAGTGAATAAATTTGTCATTAAGCAGTTTGATGTTACCGTATATATTGATTTAAATTTATTATTTTTTTAAAGTGCGTCTTGTTGGATGTATCTACATGAAAAACTCATTTTGTCTTCCTGAAACCATTACTTTTAATCAATTAATCTCATAAATAGTTTTAGCCTGCAAGTGTTCCAAATTTATGAATAACTTAAAATATTAACCTTTAAGTATATTAATATTCATATATTAATAGTTTTTCAAAGAAATTTGTTTGAGTTAAATGGAACTTTCAATGATTTGTTTTAAAATCATAACCTCAAATATATAGCTTATTATTAAATAAATTGAAAATGTACTAATATATATATATGTGTGTCTGTGTGTATATATATATATATACATACAGTCAAAACCCTCTAAACGGTCACCCCTGAGATATGGTCACCCCGTTTTTACGGTCAGTTATAAATTCCCCGGCAGGAAACTCATTCATAATATGCACTTTGAACCCCTGATTAGCGGTCACCCTCAGATACGGACGCGGACACTATTTTAATGATTCATTCCATTAGACTAAAACCTCTGTACGGACACAATCAAAATTTGAAATTTCTATACCAAAGAAAATTCCCAGAAAAAATTGCAACTCACCTGAGTAAGAAAAACACCTGCGCCTACAACAATGGTCATTCTCTAGGGACATTAAGAGCAAGCAATTCAAAAGGGAGATAAGGAGTAACGGGAACTCCCCCATCCCTCAGTCACAAAGGAGTGAGATCCCACTTCAAGGGAAAAACTCGACAAAGAGCACGGACGTCGAGTGCGCATGGTCGTTAAATTAACATTTTATGCATTACTTTTCGAGAATTCGAAGTCACATCGACATTGCGGTCGTAGAGTTCATACGTGTATGTATATTCACCCTTCTTTCGAAATGGCCAGCATTAGTAATCGTCGTGCTCTGTCTCTGAAAGATAAAATTAATGTTATTGAGTATAATGAAAAACATAAAGTCGGAGTTCGTACCCTCGCAACTAAATTTAATGTAGGAAGAACCCAAATATGCTGTATTTTGAAAAAGAAAGAATATTGGCGAAACTAATGGTTGAAAAACGGAAATCAAGAAAGAAAAAATAAATTTCCTAAAACACCTGGACTTGCTGTAGATACAGTTGTTCACGATTGGTTTGTTTCTGCAAGAAACAAAAATCTCCCTATTTCCAGGCCAATTTTCCAAGAGAAAGCAAGAGAAGCCGCAGAAGAGTTAGGATACACAGACTTCAAAGCCCCGAATGGTTGGCTGGATCGATTTCGCGTTCGACATGAAATTACGTTCAGGAAACTGGTTGGCGAATCTGCTGATGTCGACAATGGTGTGTGTGAAGATTGGGTTGAAAAAATACCAAGAATTATTGAAGGATATTCAGCAAGGGATATCTGTAACATCGATGAAACTGGATTGTTCTATCGAGCTCTTCCTGATAAAACGCTTTGCTTAAAAAAAGAACGCTGCAATGGAGGAAAATTTCTAAAGAGCGATTGACAATACTGCTGGGAGCAAACATGCAAGGTGAAAAGTTGATCCCTTTGGTGATTGGAAAAGCAGCAAAGCCTCGCTGCTTTAAGGGACTGGATATACGTGGCTTACCCGTCGAATGGCACTGTAATAGAAAAGCATGGATGACTTCTGATATCATATTGAAATATTTGATAAACTTAGACAAGAACTTCATGAAGGGAAAAAAGAAAAGTCCTGCTGTTTATGGATAATGCCACGTCCCATCCAACAGACGTTAGCCTGAAAAACATAAAGGTAATTTTCCTTCCCCCTAACACGGCATCAAAGTGTCAACCACTGGATCTCGGTGTAATCAAATCTTTTAAAGTTTAATTCCGCGAGCTACTTTTAAAGCATTTTATCTGCAAAATGGAAGAAGCTAAATCAGCCACAGAACTATCTAAGTCGATTAACGTTTTGAATGCAGTTGGTTGGATAAAATCCGCATGGAATAGTGTAAAAGAAGAAACGATTTCAAACTGTTATCAAAAAGCTGGTTTTAGGGAGTTTGCAACATTTCCGACTGATTTAGATGAAGAATCTAAAAGTTTACAGAGCTTGATGGAAAAGGCCGGATTCTTGGGCATGTCGTCTGAAGAATATGCTCCTATGGATGCAGATGTGATGATAGAAGAAAGCAACAAAGAGAAATATCTGATATCGTCAGGGAATTTACAACAGAATAATCAGAAAAGGAAGAAAGTGAGTTTCCTGTACGCATAATGATGGAAAGGCATTAAATTTAGTCTCACAACTTAAAATGCACTTCGAAGGAGAAAGACTGGTGGCTAAAACCCACCAAACATCAATTGATCAGTTCTTTCCCCGAAGGTAAATAAATTCAATGTATACTACTGTACGTTTATTGCATATGAACTTACATGTTGTGAATTTAATTGTTTTTATGAAACAAATGTGCACGTTCGTCACCAAGATCGCAGCTGGGAGGGGGGGGGGAGTTAACCCCCCGATGAAAGAAAAATTTGACACTGAAAAGGTACAAGGTAAAGATCCAATCAGGTATAGTATCAAAAACAATGTTCAACCTCCCCTCCTCCCCCCCCCCCCGAAATCAAATTTCGGTTACGGGTTTGTCCGTTACCTTAAAATTGTTTTATGTTCTCAAAAATAGGTATGTTTCAATATGAGGAATTTAAAGCGATTAAAGTGTAATATTTGATCTAATTTAGAACGATCCCCTCCTTTACGGTCACCCCTCGTTTACGGACAAATTTTTTTGTCCGGAAAGTGACCGTAAATGAGAGGTTCGACTGTGTATATATATATATATATATATATATATATATATATAAATATATATATATATATATATATATATATATATATATATATATATATATATATATATAAATTCACCATCTATGATAAAAGAAAACAATTTAAATTACCCATTATTGGAATTATACATTGGCATTCCAACATTCATTTGAATGTGTTTCGCAATGTATTCTTGGGAGGTTTAATCAGAATAAAAAGAACTATCAAAGAAGAGCATTTACGCATCAATTTTGATCAAGAATTTTTAAAACAAGCATTTTTTAATAAATATCCTATTTCCTTTATGCTTAAAAATATTGATAATTTATATAGAACCAATTTGTCATATAGTGTAAGACTTAAGTCTTTTTTGAGTTCAATTAGAGACAAAATCATCGAACCCTCCATAAGACAGGACCGCACTGTGATCAAAGGACCGCAGCTGGCACTTCATTTCCTTTGAGTCGGCAGTTCAGTTGGCTTTATTTGTGGTGATATTGCACTCGTCCTCATTTCTATCCAGGTCTCGTGATGTTTTCAATGTCACTCCGGAGGTTGGCTTGGGCCATAGCTGGCGACCAGGAGTGAAAGGCCGCGGCGTTTCTGACAAGCTCGTTGAACTGGGGAGTAAGGTCACAACCCCTTACCGCCATAATGTAAGCTTTTTGCCTGGCCTTCCTTCCTTTATTCCATGTTTTTTTCACTTTTTATCTTTCACTTTTTCTATATATATATATATATATATATATATATATATATATATATATATATACATATAGATATACATATATATATACAGGATGTTTCACAAAGGTCTCCCTAACTTTGAAATGAAACAACTAGGAATTGGTGATCGGTAGAAAACTGAAACAAGTGATTTTTTTTATTGGGAAAACAGTTAATATCTGATATAAAAGTTTCAAAATTAGTTAAAAATCTTGCTGACAGATGGCGTTGTATGCTGTAGTCGCAGTACGGATCCTTAAAAAGGGTGCTTTGAAGCACAGGGCGATTAGTTTTTGGATGGTGTTCGGCTGTTGAAATGTGAAAGGCGGTTAGCGCACTGAATGAAGTGGATGAGTCATGTATTCGGTGGAATAACGTGTTTTTCTTGTACTAGAATATCACCGGTTAAATCGCAGTGTTAACCTGTTAAATCGCAGTGTCACCGGTTAAATCGCGATGCCGTGAACAGACAAAACTGGCTTTTTTGGGATACCGAAAATCTGTATTTGTGTCAAACACGACCACTACTACATTCCCCTTAAAATGCCATTTGGGCTGCAATATCATTAAAGGGCATCATTGGCCCTTTTCTTGTGACAAACAAATGCTATAAAACAGTACATTGCGGTTTTGGAATACTTCAGTAATAGAGTCATTGCTTTGAACTAATTCACTTTTCCTGGAACAGGCAATTCTTCAGACCTTACGGCCTGCGACACCTTCCTGTGGGGCACAATAAAGGACATTATTTTGCGCAACAATTCTGCAAAACTGGATAAGTTTAAAGAGTGGATCTGTTAGGCATGTGCGTCCATTTTTGTTGACACACTACAGAAGGCGACTGCCAATTTCATTCGGCATTTGCACCATCTCTGAGCTGTGCAAAGTGCACATTTTGAATCGATTTTGATGTGATTGCAAAAATTGCTTAACCGAGGACAGTCTCACCACAATTTTTAGTCTATTTCTCGAACTCCGGACTGCGACTACAGTGTACAGCGCCATCTATCAGAAGCATTTGTAACTACTTTTGAAACTTTTGTGTCCTATTTTTACGGCTTTCCGCAATAAACTTATCACTTGTGTCAATCTTCTATCGATCACCGTTTCTGAGTTGCTTCATTTCAAAGTTAGGGAGCTCTTTGTGAAATGAAACACAATACCCTGAATATATATATATATATATTGTACAGAACCTTGCTGTCTCCTCAGGGAATTGAACCCTGGAACTCCTAACTGGCCAACAGACACTCTACTGTTGAACTGCTGAGACGATATTGAAAGCTGTTATCGTCGAAGTGGACTCTGCGTTATCCATCGTCCAATGTCAGATTGGGGGCAACTGGCAATCTGACTGACCACCTCCAGCTATTTTTACCTCAGGTTAGCGCCCTGCTACTACTATTTTTACACAGGTTAGTATTCTGCGAGGTCATTATCTCCTCCATTTGAAATCGGTGCTCAATCCTCCAGAGTAAACCAAATCCGTAATAGTCATATTAAGCCCATTATCAGACTTTCGGTATCTTTGTATTAACCTACAGGGATGATTTAAGCGGACGCTATTGTAAAGAGCATTGCTAGTCCAACCTAGAATCGTATCCTAGATCTTCTAACTGACTAGTTTGTTGCTTTACCTTTGAGCTATTGCAACAAAATTCCAAACTCTTATCGCTGAATTTCACTTCGCAAAGTTTAAATATATTTATATACTCGACTATGTATATATATATATATATATATATATATACAGGTATATGTATATATATACAGGTATATATATATATATATATATATATATATATATATATATATATATAGGGTGAGTCGGAATTGTTTTTACAAAATCAGAGGGACTTATAGTACCCCGCCAGACAAGCAATAATTACCATGGAACATAAGGCCGCATTGCACTCAGAGAGGCAGAAAAGAGTAAAATTAGAATGCGAACCTGCAGTTACACCAGTGTTGGGAAAGCGAATGAACGACAGCAAACCTTGCACAAACAGATTTATTGTACAACAGATTTATTGTACACCGTTCACACCGGCGAAGGAATGACTGACGCACCCTCTCGAAGTTTCCGGGTGTTGTGTTAATGTGGTCTGCGGCAACAACGATGCGCGCGACGAGATCTTCCGCCGAGTCCACAGGCGTCTCGTACGCTAAAGATTTCATGTGGCCCCAGAAGAAAAAGTCCAGTGGATTCAGGTCTGGTGAGCGAGGAGGCTACGCCACGGGTCCGCCCCATCCGAACCAGCTTGCGGTATATGTGGCATTCAAGAAGTTCCGAACCACGATGGAAAAGTGTGCCGGGACTCCATCGTGCATAAACCACATGTCGCTCAGGATAGAGAGCGGAACGGCCTGCAATAAACTGGGCAGCACGTGTTCCAAAAAGATACAGTATGTTGTGCCGGACAAACGGTCTGGCAGGATGTACGGGCCGACCAGGTAATCACCAAGGACACCTGTCTAGGTGTTCACGGTAATTCGGTGCTGGTGTTTACGATGGGTTGTGCAGTGGGGATTACAGGCAGACCACACGTGTTGATTGTGCATATTGAAAATGCCTTCTCTGCTGAACGTTGCCTCATCGCTAATTAAAACTAATGCAGGCAATCATGGATCGGTATTCCTCATTCCGAGCATCCTCTTCACAAAGGCTGCCCGGCGGGGATAATCATCTGGGTGCAAAGATTGCACCTGTTGCACGGTAGGTGTGCATGCAATCCACGTGTAAAATACGCCCCACCACTTTCTGAGAAACACCCATTTCTTCTGCCACCGCTCGCGTACTGGTGGACGGAGCTGCTGCAAATCTCGTCAGGACTCGCTCTTCCAGTTCAGGCGTTCGTGCAATTCGCAAACGTCCTGCATTGCTGTTAGCGATGGCGAACGATCCGGTTTCTCGCAGTCATCGATCGACACTGGCAAAGGTAGGATGATTGGGAATACGACGCATTGGAAACCGCTGCTCGTACAGTCTTCGTGATGAGCGTCCATTCCCTTTGGCTTCACCGTATGTAAGGTGCATGTCGGCCAATTCCTCGTAGGTGTACTCCGCCATAGCATTCGCGCAATGTGTCGGACGATGTTATCACGGGAATAACTTGCAGCGTTGAAGTTGTGACGGTTTTTAAAGGGCAACGTGTGCTCTGATTGGCTATCGCCGGAACCTACTGGGAGCCAGTTATGCTGATTCTGTTCCCTAGACATTTGCATACGGTAACTGCGTTCTTGTCTGGCGTTTCAGATACTACGTAGGCAGGTACACAATGACGTCCGAGGCGCTGACTACGCCATGCTCCACGCGGTTAGACGTGCTTCTTTCCTGCCTCTCAGGGTGCAATGTGACCCTATGCTCCATGGTAGTTATTGCTCGTCTGGTGGGGTACTATCACCCCTCTGCTTTTGTAAAAACAATTCGGACTCACACCGTATATACAGGGGTTTGTCCAAATTAATGGAAGCATCTGAAACAAGGAAGTCTTACGCATCTAGTAAAGTGTTGTGGCACCTTTGCCAATTAAAATTATTTGAATCCTCCTTAGAATAGTTGTAATCAATGTCTGGATGGTTGTAAGTAGTATTTGTCTCCATTTTTCTTGCAAAAACTGTTTCAATTCTTTGAGTGATGCTGGAGGAGATATAACGGGTTCTAATCCTTCTTTCCAACACTGACCATAATGGTTCGATGGCTTTTAAGTTTGGTGATTATACAGACCAAGGAAGGTGAGTAACGTCAGAGGCATGTTCTTCAAAACATGATTAAATAGTTTTTGCTCCGTTAATGGGAGCCTTAGAATCCTGAAAGTAGCAATCCTCTACTGGAAACAATGTGTGCTCCAAAATAATTACATAGTCACTGCCAATTATCCTTCCTCTTAAGGTGATAACGGGAGCAGCGTAAAACAACAATATCACTGTCCAAAGTATCACGGAACCGCCATTATACTTTACCGTAGGAACAATAAAATCAGGCTTGTAAGCCTTTGTCGGTGTTCTCAACACGTACATATGTCCAAAGGTAGGGAATAGTGTAAAGGCTGATTCATTGGAAAACAATACATCCAAAAGTTAAACACACAATGCAAATTTTCATTCTTCGAAAGTGTATTTGAATTTGAGTGGCTGAATATCGCTGCGGATATAGATAGGCAATATGCAAATATCGTATGTTACAGCCAATCACGATTGACTGTCCGGATATATGCTAATTAGGTATCCGTTGAAGACGCTATATGTTATATTTCGTGTATTGTTTTGCTATTTTTAACATTTTAACACTTTACAACAAAGTTGAAAACTGTTTAAGAATTTTTTCATTCTGTCTGTCTGTCCGTTAGCACGATAACTGCTGTAAACAAGACTTTATCAAAATGAAATTTTAGTACGTTGTTCAGACGGTCTGTGGAACCTATGGGAATATAAATGAGTAATATCACCCAATTAGTTTTGGATTGAACCCAGGTTGAAAAAATGAAATACTTTAAACCCTGTGGGACTTAATTTTTCAAACATTTTTTACGCGGATTTAAAATTCCGAAATTGCTTGTTTTATGAAATATTCAAATTATCCCATAAAATATATAATTTTTTTTAACAAAATATAGTCAGTAGTTTATTAAATAAAAATTAAAATAATAATTACATCTTTTATACGAAGCGATCACTTGTCTATTATATGAAGAGATTACGTGACCCACTTCAAAATAAAATACGGCATCCATCTTGTGTCTAAATAGGGATTTTTAAAGTTCTTTTTATTTCATTTTGAGTGTTGTATCCGTCCTAAAGCTTCTTTAATTTTGCTTAAATTCTGTTCATCCACGTACTGAAATAAAGCAATTACAAAATATCTGTGTTTAAATGATCATCCAAATTTGATTATTTCTACAACGAAGCCTAGTTTTCACCTATGGAAAATGTAAACAGAAAAATACTTAGAATTTGTTGTATAATAATTGCTACATTTCTTTAACGCAAAATTATTTAGCTCATGGAATCTGCAATATAGCTAATATGAATGAAACGTTCGTTGATTTTACAGGGGGGAGGACGATTTCTCGATGAAGTTTTAAGCATAGAGTTTAATTACTTGTAGTTCCATGGACTTAAGTTTTTAAATAAAATAAATTATTATAGTATTGTGATGAATGAAATGAATTGAAAAATGTTTATGAATGAAATGCTGATTTTATAGAGCGAGCCAGGCGTGTTATATTTCTATGACGTCATTTGAATAAATTTCAGTTGTTTTCAATGACGTTTTCAAATGTAATAAATTATTGTAGTATCATGATAATTTAAAAAATATTACCGAGGAATGTATCGTATTTTAGAGATGTTTAAAACAAGCAATTTATATTTCAATGCCGTCATTTGAATGAAGTTCACTTTTTTTATGAAATTTTAAGTTTTTAAATATAATTAATTAATGTAGTATTGTGATAATTTAAAAAAATATTACAGAGGAATGTGTCGTATTTTAGAGATGTTTAAATAAAATTGCATTGAAGTTGGAAAGTGTTTCATAATCAATGCTTTATGCATGATTCATGTTTCTTGTCTGTTTTACTTATTTCCATTTTAGTTTTAAATAGTTATTTTTACAGTTGGTGTGAGCAACATGTGTAACCTACAAAACTGGTTAACTGCTTTGTTAACACTTTACAACGTAGTTGAAAGCCCCCCACTGGGTTCCGGTCTAAATTGGGTGGCACTTCCCGACCGTCCAAACCGTTACCTTACACCTTTCTGGTAGGTCGGACGGTCTGGGTTTCAACAACAACAACGTAGTTGAAAGTGTTTATAACTTTGTTCATTCTGCTTGTCTGTCTGTCTGTCCGTTAGCCCTAAAACTGCCGTAAGAATGGCTTTATCAAAATGAAATTTTATTATGTTTTTCGGACAGTCTATGGGACCTATGGGAATATAAATGAATAATATCACCCAATTAGTATTTAATTGAAACCGGGTTGAAAAAATGAAATACATTGAACCCTATGGGACATAATGTTTCAAACATTTTTTAAGCGAATTTAAAATTCACAAATTGCTTCGAAAATTTTAAGAAATATTCAAATTATTCCATAAAATATATAAAAAAAATTCAGTAAAATATGTTAGGCAGTTTTTTAAATAAAAATCATTTAATATAGGGAGAAAAAGAAAATCAATTAAATTCTGACTCTCATCATATCCTCCAGAAAGAGAAAAGAGATATATTATATAATAAATATCTTTGCAAGAGTTTTATTATTTTATATATGAGAAACGCTTCACATTTTAAATTAAATGTAGTAGATAACAATTTTTAAAATTTTTAAATAAAATAAATTCTTATAGTATTGTGATGAATGAAACGATTGGAAAAATATTATGAATGAAATGCTGCTTTTATATAGAGGCGATTTATATTTCGATGACGTCATTTGAATAAATCTCATTTGTTTTCGATTATGTTTTCAAATATAATAAATTGTTGTAGTCTTATGATAATTTTAAAAATTTTACCGTGGAATGTATCGCATTTTAGAGATGTGTAAACCAGTCAATTTATATTTCAAAGCCGTCATTTGAATGAGGTTCATTTTCTTCCATGAAGTTTTCATATATAATAAATTTATGTAGTATTGTAATAATTTTAAAAATATTACCGAGGAATGTATCGCATTTTAGAGATCATTGTATAAAATTGCATTGAAGTTGGAAAGAGTTTCATAATCAATGCTTTATGCATGATTGACCTCTCTTGTTTGGTATTTGGTTCAAGTTCCCTAAAAATATGCAGGAAATGAAAAACGGATCTTGAATGAGATTTTTATTGGTTTGAAAGCATGATATATTTCCACTCTTTTGTTCAAAACATGTTTGTCAGGAACACGGTTGATTTTTATAATGAAACAGAATAATTATTTTGATAGTTGATAAAACCGAATAATTATGTATGTATCTCATTTTCAATTAGTTTTGATTCGTAAACCCTATTTGTGTCTGATTTACTTAAATTTTCAATAGCGATGCCGTTGTTGTTGCCGCCCAATTGTTGCCGTAACAACCTGCAGCCCACATTTAAAGTTTATGTTTCTCATTACCTTCTCATTTGCTCCAAAACAAATACGGGCATTTTGACTTCTGATTGTATTTCTTTTCTCTTTACAATTTTCACTTTTTTTATACAGCTTCAAAAAATGATGCCGAACCTTATCAATATCGCAACATTCATATATAAACGTATTCAGTACATTCAGTCTATCACCCCATGTAAACTATCAATTCCATTTAATCCAGTAATGAGTTCATATAAATTAAAAACATATTATATTATGTAACATTAGCACGCATTTTGTGAAGGCGTCTTCATGTGGGCTGGAGGTAAACGGTGTGTGTGTGTGAACTTAATTTTCGACGAAATTGTATATTTTATTTTATGCGCAATTATTTTGCAAAGCAAGAGGAATTTTTTGAAAAACCGGAAGTCTTAACTCCAGAACCAGAAATGGAATTTCTTTGTGAAATCCCCTACTATCCTTCGAAATTTTATTCTCAATCTATGCAATCATCTAATCTATATTTATAGCCAATCATGAGGCATAAAACTTCTATAGAAAGTTTTGAATAGGAAAGTGGAAATGAACTGACAGTGGAAGTCGTTAATGAACCCCATTACTCCCTAAGAAATTTTAATTTTATTCCATATCAGTCATGATATAAATTCTATCTATAGCCAATTCTGAGAAATATACTCTATAACAAAAAAAAACGACGCACTAAGAAGGAATTGTCCGACTGTAATGAAATTTCGTATGCAAAGACATTTTGAGCGAACATACAAATGAGTAAATTTTGGCGTCCAATGAATAAATAGTGGGAGCTTCAGCACATCGGAACTGCGCATTTAGCAGGTGTATATAAGGAGCGATTCTGAATCTGTGGTCTAATTTTCTGTTGCATATCGACTGCGGAAATCTTACGGCGACTGTAACAATGTCTCGCCGACAGATTCGTGCTCATTACGAGCATATGTCAGAGTTTGAAAGAGGTCGTGCTCTCGGATTGAAGGAGGATGGTTGGACGAATTGAACACGATCGAACAAGATAATGCCCGGCATCACACGGCACGTGTTGCTATGAATTGTCTTCAAGCTTGCCCAACACTTCCTTGGCCAGCTAGGTCTCCTGATCTTCCTATAGAGCACATATGGGACGTTATGGGAAAGTGATTGTAACCATCCCGGAATGTTGACGATTTAGCCCGACAGTTGGAGACAATTTGGCAAGACATTCCGAGGGACACCATCCGTAAACTTTATCTGTCTATTGCACGCCGGGTGATATCTTGCATCCAGGCCAGATGTGGACCAACGCCTTATTGACTTTTTCCCTCTGTATACGGTCAAACTCTAAATCATTAAATTGTTCTGAAATTTTAATCGTTTTTAACACTTTACAACAAAGTTGAAAAGTGTTTATGACTTTGTCCATTCTGTCTGTCTGTCTGTCTGTCTGTCCGTTAGCACGATAACTGCCGTAAAAATGACTTAATCAAAATGAAATTTTAGTATGTTGTTCAGACGGTCTGTAGGACCTATGGGAATATAAATAAATAATATCACCCAATTAGTTTTGGATTGCATCCGGGTTGAAGAAATGAAATACATTGAACCCAATGGGACCAAATTTTTCAAACATTTTTTAAGCGGATTTAAAATTCACAAATTGCTTCGAAAATTTTAGGTAGTATTCAAATTGTTCCATAAAATATATAAAAAAAAAATTCAGCGAAATATATTCAGTAGTTTTTTAAATAAAAATTAAAATAATAATCACACCTCTTACATGAAGCGATCACGTGACCATGATATGAAACGATCACGTGACCAACTTCAAAATATAATACGGCATCCATCTTGTCTCAAAATCGTCATTTTTAAAGTTCTTTTTAATTCATATTGAGTGTTGTATTCGTTGTAAAACCTCTTTATTTTCGCTTAAATTCTGTGCATCTACATACTGAAACAACGCAATGACAATATATTTGAGTTTAAATGAGCATCCAACTTTGATTATTTCTCTAACGAAGCCTATTTTTCACTTATGTGAAATGTAAACAGCAAAATATGTAGGATTAGTTGTATAGGAATTGCTGTATTTTTTTAATGCAAAAGAATTTAGCTCATGGAGTCTGCCTAGCTGATATGAAAAAATATTCATTGACTTTACCGAGAGAAGGTCGATTTTTTGCGATGAAGTTTTAAGCATAGAGTTAAATTACTTACAGCTCCATGGTCTTAATTTTTAAATAAAATAAATTTTTATAGTATTGTGATAAATGACATGAATGGGAAATTATTTATGAATGAAATGCTGCTTTTTTAGAGAGAGCCAGGCGTGTTATTTTTTCTATGACGTCATTTGAATGAATTTCAGTTGTTTTCGATGAAGTTTTTAAATATAATAAATTATCGTGGTATTATGATAATTCTAAAATTGTTACCGTGTAATATATCACATTTTAGAGATGTTTAAACCAGGCAATTTATATTTCAATGCCGTCATTTGAATGAATTTCATTTTTTTGGATGAATGTTTAAGTTTTCAACTATAATAAATCAATGTAGTATTGTGAGAAGTTTTAAAATATTACCGAGGAATGTATTGCATTTTAGACATGTTTAAATAAAATTGCATTGAAGTTGGAAAGTGTTTCATAATCAATGCTTTAAGCATGATTGATCTTTCTTGTTTTTCTATGCATGTTCTTCACATCCACGAATTTTTATCCCAATCGGTCAACTCCTTCTTGGCGGGTCGATTTTTTTTTGTTATATAGTGTAAATGATTCAAGAAAAACATTATGGTAAAAAATAGATGTCAAATTTGTTTTTAACCAACAATTATCAGAATAAAGAAGCTGAGGATTCATTTTACTCAGATAATTTAATTGCATACCATTTTTCCACATTCTAAAGGTAGACATGCGAGTCTAATGTGAAAATAAATTTTTCCAGACACAAATGCATATTTTTCCATGCATAATTTTCCATGCAGAGAATCATAATTATATTTAATTAGTCTTTTTTGTGATACTTTTGCCTCTGAATAATATTTCAAACCCTTTATGAGAATTTTAATTTCGTGTAAGAATTTTCTCTTAAGGTGAAGTATTTCCTTCTGCAAAGCCAAAAGCAATCATATTAAGTTATAGAAGTAAAAAAAACAAAGTTTTAATCAAAATAATGTTGCACAATCTTTATTAATGATTGTAATAAGATAAAATGGCTTAAAGGAAGGGTTTAGAGGTTAAGTTTGTTATTTGAACATTAAGAGGTACAATTAATAAACTTGAGGTTAGAAGTAATATTTTTCTATGAAGTAAACATTAATAAAATGTTTCAAAAATCTATATGAATAAAATTGAAACTATGTCTGTGTGCTTATGTAAGTGTCTCATCATCAAAAGAGAATGGTTACATCGAATTTCATGAAAATTTGTAGATAGCTTTGGAATAAATTGACACACTTAAGATTTAGTCTGCGTTTTAAGGTTCTATAACTAGGAGTTATCGCAGTGGTAATAAATTACGAATATTTCATAAAGATAGCATTCTGCAGACGATATATTTTTTGCGAATTTGTTCGAAGAAAAATATATCTTGTCCTTAGTAATTAAAGTCAATGCTATTTTTATTAAACTATTTACGATTTAAAATATCTGATGTGGGCAGCACATGTCTTACCTTATACAATGCAATAAATTTACTAATTTTACAGTAAAAATGTAATGTATAAAATCCACGGAACTGTGTTTTTATCGTTGAATTGCATATTTGGCGATATTGTATATTTGGAATATATTCCGTACGAAGACCGGGTATACTGCTTGCTAGTCTATATAAATAAGATTGAAAATATGTTTCATCATGATGGAAAAACTTTTGCACCGATGTTCATAAATTTTGTGGGTAATCTTGAAATAGCCCCAATAAAAATTTAGTTCATGTATCGAGATTCTAGATCTAGGGGTTATTGACATATTAATACAAAGCAAACATTCCATTGAAATAACACCATGCAGATGATATATTTTCCGAAATTACATTTGAAGAAAAATATATCATGCTGCTTACCGACGAAAATAAATCTAATGTGTTTATACGACATATGCTTTTTATTAAATTTTTTCGATTTCAGTTATAAAATATTTCATGTGCGTAACACTTTCCCTATGACATAAATTCATATTCTCTTTCTTACTTTCAGAATTCATTGAAATCAATTTTATTGCCCAAAATAAAGTGGATAATTATTTGAAATTAGAGTAAATTTTCAGTTTTAATTTACTTTTCATTTTCATTCGGTAACCGGACTTATTTTCAAATGTAACGTAGCAAGAATTCGAAAAACTAAATACCTCGAAATCTGTTTGTCCTAAAATTATGCGGTTTTCTTTTCATCTTCAAAAATTATGTATACACCAAGCATTTAATTGATACATTCCAGCATGTGTGGACTTTTATTTTAGATTTTGTAGAGTTTTGAGGGCCATTTCGTAAGAATGTCAAGATTATTATTTTTCTAATCGTTCCAAAATCCAATTAGCACCAGAATGACACATGTGGTCTTCGGGTTAAAAAAATACGGGAATTATTGAAGTTTTCAATTTTGTACATCATCTGTTTTATTTTAAAAATATTTTTCAACTCATATATTGAGTTTAGCCAGTTATTAAAACAGAATGTAAGTAGTACGGGTATATCTCCTAATACAATTTTGCATATATTATATCAAATGTTATATTTTGTTTATATTTGTTTATAAACGGAACCAGGATGTGTTTTTCTCCAGATCTGTCTGTGAAGGTAATTTTGGACCGTCAGAACAAATATTATTATATTTCTTTTAGAATAATGAAGTTAAAGATTTCAATAGAATATTTTGAGTAACAATGTCATTTAGAATATTGAGAGAATATGTCCATATTTTAAATTACGAGGAACGTCAAACATGGCCGTAGATGTTCGAAATATCGTGTAAAATGTAGATCTTGGTGGATTAAACTTTCATCTACATAAGGAGATTACTATGAAGCAATTCTTTGAAATGTCCTTAATGATGAAAAAGTGCATAAATGTAGACTATTACCATTTAGAAAACACAATGGTTACTAAGCCAAGAAAACTCATAAAACGAGATTTCCAAAATATGCAAATAAAGAAGGGGCTTTCTACGAGATGCAAAGTTTATCTCTGGCCAATAGATTAGAGCTCTGGCTTTCAGATCCACAGGAGCAGGAAAAATGCAAGAAAAGGCTCAACTGATCATGGCCCACCACCATGATTTCGCGGTAGTCACTCGATCAGATGATCAGTGACTACAAAACTCTTTAAAGCAATGATTCAAAATATTTTTTGTACGAGTATGAGATCTGTAACTGAATGGAATTGAACTACTTTTGCCCTATAGCAGGGCTTTGTATGAAAGGAATATATAAAAACAAGTGCTCAATTGATCATATATCACCACCCGTAGATCACAGTATTGACAGCACCTTTGCTTTCTAACGCTGTCTGTTCAACATATTCTAAGGTTTAGAATATCGGTATGAACGCCCGAGAAAGCGCCACTCAATTTAAACCAGAACCCAGTGGGTAAGGCATCTACAGGAACCACAGTATCCCCCTTTCACTGTCACCAATATTTTGGAAGGAGTTTGGGAACAGTTACATGAAAAGAACGAATGGAACTTTAGTAATAGAAAGTTTAAAAAAACATTAGTTACATTCCATGTATATATTGTACGTATTTTGTTAAGTTTGTGTTTGTAAAATTTGTATTGTAAATTGAGATACAAAATTTGAATGAAATTTAAAGTAAACAAAAGCAGTGCAATCTCAATAGTCCGGCACTATTATAAATCAGCTACTGTTGGATTGCTGGCATTATCAGGTTATTGAAAATTATAGATAAAGATATTATAGGTAAATAAATAATTTAATACATAAAGTTCTCACGTGTTTGTGTTTGTTATACTTGAATTGTAAATTGAGATACAGAATTTGAATGAAATTTAAAGTACACAAAATCAGTGTAATCTCAATAGTCCGGCACTGTTATAAATTAGCTACTGTTGGATTGCTGGCGTTATCAGGTTATTGAAAATTATAGATAAATATATTATAGGTAAATAAATAATTTAATACGTGAAGTTCTCACATGTAAATGTATGCAATTGAACTTACTACAGTGCGATTTATGGCATGTACAAAAGGAATCTAGATTTATGCATTATAATTTTATACATATTATACTTTTGTAGGTTATTATTTAGTATAAAATAGTGTTTAGAGAAATTGTTTTTAACAGAAATTGTCTCTTTGCAACTATCTCTTCCTTACTTTTATTTTCCACATTTTATTCGCACTCTCCTTTGTTTAATTGTTTGACTAATCTTCGGAAATGGAAACAAACATCTCGTGAATGGAAATAAGCATATAGTGAATGGAAACAAACATCACGTGAATGGAAACAAACATCACGTGAATGGAAACAAACATCACGTGAAAGGAAACATACATCACGTAACATGAAAAAGGCCATCCGTTCCATCTCTCGTCGTGGCATCGGGTTATTGGACGTACCGGAGCAATGAAGTGTTGGATTACTGAGATCGTACTGTACAATCATTGAAGACCATTACAGATCATTTGCATAAAATTTTATCTACAATATGTTTTTATATCTTTATCTTCTTATAGCCTTATTGTTATAAATACTACAACACAACGAGACTCTTCCAAGCCGAAGTCTAAGCTGTTCTAAGATATTTAAACAAGTATCCATTTAATTCGCAAGAAAGCAAAAAGAAAATTGCATTTAAGCATTACCTTTATGAAAAGTATATAACAGATGTGTTTACAAACGAATTTGGTGAATTGTTGTGCCGCATTAAACTTTTGTTTTAAAAATAATTATTTGTTCTATTAAAATATAAAATTACAATATTAAGTTTGTAAGGATTAACAATTTCCATTCTCGACTTCTTATATTTCAAGCAGTGTCTTTCCCGAGGAAATAAGAGTCTAAATTTAAATAACAGCCTCGCAGATTGCGGACGGTACAGGGATTTGGCAACTATGTTTATAAAATGCGAACTGCAGAGCACGAGTTGGAACAGGGTGTGTGTGGCTGCAGCCGACGATAGAAATGGTGGACCTTTTACATTCTCATTTATTATTTGTAAATTACATTAATGGGTGTTTATTTTATGATTTACTATAGTTTTAATAATAAACTTGTTTTATCAAAGATGTCTGCTTGTTCATTTCGCCACATTTACAAGTTATGAAAATAAAATATATGTTTTAATCGGGTAAATGCTATGAAGCCTTTGTCAACAAATTCATTTAAAGTTTTCGGAGTATTTGGAATAAAAACAGATGAATAAAGTTAAATATTTGACTATACTGATATGTAAATATTTAACTTTTCAATTCACTACCACACAATATTCCTCAAAATATTTATATTATCTTTTATGCGAGAGACTCATTTTGGTGTTGTGTTATTTTTTCCTCGAATAAATATCTAAAATGCATTTATTCTAGTAATACATCTAACTTATTACAAGAAGATTACTAGCTTTTAGTTTATCAAGTCAGGAATTATTTCGAACAATTTTTTTCCAGTGAGTTTCCGACAATTATCGGTATAAACAAATATAGTTATATAATCGTATTTGAACATAGGTGGTAATATTACAAACATTATTCAATATATTTATATATTTTATATTTTCTTTGGCACTTGACGCTAATATTTACTTTTTTCCAACCTTAGATTACATTTTGCACGGCGTTAATGCTTAATTTTACTAATTCTAAGCCATATAGAAATGTAATTGCGCTCATTAGTCTTTTTTAATCCCAGATAATGTCTCTTTCTTTCACTTTGAACCTATGCAGGAAATTGAATCGTCGTATGTGCACCCCCCCCCCTCCCGGTAAAATACCATCTATATTTAAAAGTAAATGTACTGCATTAAATTATGTGAAAAGTGAAAGTGTTAATAATGCAAATGTGACCAGATCTTTGTTAATGAATGCAATAAAAATGTTGTAATTAACAAAAGACTAGGAGGCAAATATTTAAATGGTAGTTTCACGTTTTATATTCGTGCAATAAACATATTACCATAAAATTGTTCATAAAAATATATATATATAACTTATCGAAGAATTTGGTTTTCTTGAAATATATTTAAATTCTTTTAAAAGTACACTTTGTTGGGATTATTATTGATATTTTCGCAACCCTCTTTAGTTTTCGTGACCTTCTCTTTTCTTTAAAATATGACAGGTATGCTGATATATACAGGCGCTTTGACCCTTTAACAGGGCGTTGTATACAAAAGTATGATCATTGATTATGATCCATGGTCCGGGATTTCTCAGTTATTGCCACTCGTCCACAAATTATCAGTCAGCACAAAACTCTTTAAAGCAATGTTTTTTTAGAATGCTTTTTGGCAGAAACGTTGTAAATTCGTAAGCATTAACGAGTGTGGGCATTTTCAGCCCCGCCTACCGTTAATATAATTTTATGCGTCCAAGAATACAAAGAAGTAATTTCTGTCCAACACAACGCCCTATTACAGGACAGGCGTCGTTTCAGTCTCTGTATTCCTGAGAGCATAGAGTTTTATTTGCTATGGGCGGGAATAAATACACTCTCAAACGGTGTGACATTAGAATTTACAACACTTCTACTAGGAAAACAATAAAATAAAAAATATTGTACATTTTAAAAAATGTATAAAACCTTTCAATTAAAAAATTTTATACATTTTGTGCTCACCAACCATTTCTCCACCTGATCAGTGCTGGCAAACAGCAATGATCGCCAAACCAAGAGGTGTAAGTAGTGATGGATGACAGTTTTGCTTTTGTGCTAATATATACTTTAAGTCGATGTTTTAAAAATATTGTGTTGTTGGAAGAAAATAAAGATGTGCAATGCATATATTAAATTTGAACTCTTAAACATGGCCGTTGATCGTAATTCGTATAACATTGTATTGTGCAATTAATAAAAATCCCACAATATTTATTTTTAGTACGAGTTTCTGGAATATAATACATTAACATAATACTACTCACAATTAACTGCACCCATTTTAACTTTAAAATAACATTATTTATTAAGAACATTCTATTCATTACTAAATTAATTACAATTACCACATATAATTAATGAGAAGATTGGACATGTGAAACCAGGTAAGTTATTATTTTCAAAATGGTTATGACCTCTTTTAAGCTGACTTGCACATACCTTTTGGTTGTCTTTGGACATTGACAAACAACTTGCTATTGTACATTACCTCATCGGCAACCTTTGCTTCCATTTTATGACGGCACACTACTCACTCTCGTCTGAAAGCTGACACATCATCACTGCTGCATTTATCTCTGCATTCTAGTCTGTAACGTTACTCCGAAAACCACAAACCTGTAGCCATAATTTTTACATGTCAAAATCTCTAGTAATTCTATCTCTCGGTTGCCACCTCTTTTTGCCTGAGGTTTGATATGCCTCTTCGGCTACCATTGACCGACCTCAGGGCCACGTGACAACACATTTTCCATATTGGTTTAACTTTAAACCAATCCCATGGTTTTTCTTTTAGCCTCAAGTAACTGCTCTGGTTCGACTGAACCAGTATTTGAAGCCCTCTTATTTATGACACTTGCTGACCTCTCGGGTCAGGGTTGTAATACCTTGGCGTCTTGACGTCTGATGCCAGGTTGGCCCGCTAGATATCATAAATCCACATGTAAAACTGATTACGTGATTTCACAGGTATATAATAGAATGATCCCGCGAAGCCCTTTTTAGAACAAAATTTGAACGCGAAGCTCCTTAATTTCATTTTTAATATTTGTGCTGTAGGTAGGGCCTATATATATGTTAGTTGGGCCAATGGACTATTTTGTTAAATGTGGTTTTTTATTACCATCACTTCGACGAATCAAATTTTTTGAACAATTGCTTTAAAGCATGTTTTGAACAATTGCTTTATTAATGTTAATTTTCGAAAATAATTTCAAATTTCATTTCAATATTCAAAATCTAGCATTTCATCTGAAGAACTATCTGAACTGAGCTTGAAGTCGACAGTTACATATATCTGACTAATCAAAATAGAAAATATCTCTTAATAAGCCTTAATTATCAAACAATGAACTTGTGTTGTATATTTATTTACCTCACTTTATAATTTTTATACAAACGTCACAGTTTTCAAAGTTTTGAGTTTATTCAACAGCAATCAATTTTGAAGCATTCTATGGCATTCAATTTTAAAGTATTCAATTTTATATATATATATACGAGTACAATTCACAAAAACTTAGGAATAAAAGAAGATGAGCCTTTGGCTAAACATAAGAAATTTATAACTAACTAACTGACAGACAGACAGGCTGGTAAACAGACAGAGAGATCATTTGTAAACTATGAAATGATATTTAATTGACGTAACCTCCGCCGGGAACATTTATCATGATTCTGTCGCAAGACATAAAGCATAGCCACTTTTATCTGTATGCCTGTTCTTTCGTCAGCAAAACTGGATAACTCCCCTGGCGAGAAAATGACCGCTAGGTGGTGTTAGTTAACATCAAAAGCAAAGTGGTAATTTTAAAATATTTACATATGTGTGAATTTATTTATGCTCTAAAGTAGTTACATGATAAAAGTTCGCAAACGCAGTCTGTTTCGATTTGTATTTGAAAATTGTCATATCAAGGCACATCATCGACCGTCATTTAAATCTTCATCTTGATCTAGCTGTCACCGGTAGATAGCAATACTTACCTACTTTTTATGGGTGTGTTCTGGTTTCCATTTTTAACACTTTACAGCAAAGTTGAAAAGTGTGTATGACTTTTTCATTCATTCTGTCTGTCCGTTAGCACGATAACTGACGTAAAAATGACATAATCAAAATGAAATTTTAGTATGTTATTCAGACGGTCTGTAGGACCTATGGGAATATAAATGAATAATATCACCCAATTAGTTTTGGATTGAACCCGGGTTGAACAAATGAAAAACATTGAGCCCTATGGAACCTAATTTTTCAAACATTTTTTAAACGGATTTAAAATTCACAAATTGCTTCGAAAATTTTAGATAATATTCAAATTGTTCCGTAAAATATATAAAAAAAATTGAGCGAAATATATTCAGTAGTTTTTTTAAATAAAAATTAAAATAATAATTACACCTCTTATATGAAGCGATCATGTGACCATGATATGAAAAGATTACGTGACTCACTTCAAAATGATATATAGCATCCTTCTTGTCTCAAAATCGTGATTTTTAAAGTTCTTTTTAATTCATATTGAGTGTTGTATCCTTCTTAACACCACTTTATTTTTGCTTAAATTCTGTGCATCTACATACTGAAACTACGCAATTACAATATATTTGAGTTTAAATGCTCATCCAAATTTGATTATTTCTACAACGAAGCCTATTTTACACTTATGTAAAATGTAAATAGCAAAATCTGAGTTGTACTAGAATTGCTGTATTTCTTTAACACGAAATTATTTAGCCCATGGAGTCTGCATAGCTGATATGATTGAAATATTCATTGATTTTACAAAGAGAAGGACGATTTTTTTCGATGAAGTTTTAAGCATAGAATTTAATTACTTGTAGCTCCATGGTCTTAATTTTTAAATAAAATAAATTATGATAGTGTTGTGATGAATAAAATGCTGCTTTTATAGAGAGAGCCAGACGTGTTATTTTTTTTATGACGTCATTTGAATGAATTTAATTTGTTTTCGATGAAGTTTTCAAATATAATAAATATTATAGTTGTATTATGATACTTCTAAAATTATTACCGAGGAATGTATCGCATTTTAGAGGTGTTTAAACCAGGCAATTTATATTTCAATGCCGACATTTGAATGAAGTTCATTTTTTTCGATGAAAGTTTAAGTTTTCAAATATAATAAATTAATGCAGTATTGTGATAAGTTTTAAAATATTTCCGAGGAATGTATTGCATTTTAGACATGTTTAAATAAAATTGTATTGAAGTTGGAAAGTGTCTCATTATCAAGGCTTTAAACATGATTGATCTTTCTTGTTATTTAAAAATCTACTTAGCACATTTTGTTGAAATTTGTTTTATACATATTAGGTGATAATTGGAATATTTCCTAAAATTTTCTAAGCAATTTGTGAAATTTCATTCCGTTTAAAAAAATGTTTGAAAAATTATGTTCCATAGAGTTCAATGTATTTCATGTTTTTAACTCGGGTTAAATCCGAAACTAATTGTTTGTTATTATTTATTTTCATTCCCATATATCAGTCTCAAAATTTTATTTTGAAGAAGTCATTTTTACGGAAGTTATCGTGCGGACGGGCAGACAGACGGTATGGATAAAGTTAGAGACACGTTACAACTATGTTGGAAATTATAAAATCCAATATGGGCGTCAAATGACTTTCCTTATATAATGCAATGCATTTACTCTTTTTACAGTAAAAAAATAATGTATAAGATCCACGGTACTGTGTTTCGTCGTGGAATTGTACATTTGGCGATTTTCCGGATGACACCATTTCAAAGTAAACTATTTCAAATTACTCAATTAACTTATGTTTCGCGTAAATTTAAATAAACAATTATCAATATTCATACATCCTCAATAAGCGATATTTTCCATATATCAAAACATTTTAATAATTAATTTCTTAATTATGCTTCATTTTCATTAATTTAGCGTCAATTCTGCCATTTTAACGACATTTTTGTCAATTTGGCGCGATATATCGCCAAGTTGGCGATACTTTGCTAAATTATTCACAAAGTTCGTCAAATGCAGCACCAAGTGTTACAGACAAACTGAGAGAAGAGCATTTATTATATACTAGAAAGTATCCTCGTCATATGACTGAAAGCATAATGTGGGAAACATTACTTTCCATTTGGCGTCATTTTCATCAATTTAGCGACATTTTTGTCACTTTGGCAATATTTATAATAGTCGCCAAGTTGGCGAGGTCTCGCTAAATTTTTCCCAAAATGTTACGGGGAAATGGGTTATTCTTTAAATCTGCACTGATATATTTTCCAAAATATTAAACTGTCATCAATTAGCCGTCATTTTCATTGATTTAGCGGTATTTTTATCAATTTGGAGAAATTTTCGTTAATTTGGCAGCATATAAAAAAATTTCTAAGTTGGCGGTATTCCGTCAAATTCGTCACCAATATCTCGTCAAGCGTTATAGATGGAGAAATAAGTTATTCTTATAACAGTTAAATGACTATTGGCGTCCAAATAAAAAGTATTACGCAAACTATATTTTCTCATGAATGGAACGAGCCAGATCCACGAGAATGATGTCACTAATTTATCGCATGATATTATATATGAAAATTGAACATATATTACAATAGTTAATATTTTTAACACTTTACAACAAAGTTGAAAAGTGTTTATGACTTTGCTCATTCTGTCTGTCTGTCTGTCTGTTTGTCCGTTAGCACGATAACTGCCGTAAAAATGATTTTATCAAAATGAAATTTTAGTATGTTTTTCAAACGGTGTGTGGGACCTATGGGAATATAAATAAATAATATCACCCAATTAGTTTTTCATTGAGCCCGGGTTGAAAAAATGAAATACATTGAACCCTATGAGGCCTAATTTTTCAAACATTTTTTAAGTAAACATAAAATTCACAAATTGCTTCGAATTTTTTTGAAAATATTCACATTATCCCATAGAATATATAAAAAAAATTCAGTAAAATATGTTAAGTAGTTTTTTAATAAAAAATTATTTAATATAGAGAAAAAACAACTTCAATTAAATTCTGACTTTGGGATAGCCTCCAGAAAGAAAAGAGAGAAATATTATATAATAAATATCTTTCCAAGTCTTCTCAAGAATATCTTTCTTTTTGCATATGAAAGAGGCTTCACATTTAAAAATAATTTTGGTAGATAACAATTTTTCATTTTTTTAAAATTTTATATAACTCTTCATGATATACTTATTTGATGGCATTTTTAATGCACTTTCCTACGTCCTAGAGAGTTAAAATTTGGTACACAGCTTAAATTTGTTGAACATTTTATTCGACAAAAATTTGATGGATCTTTAAATATAGATCATACATTTTGTTTCGAAATGGCCTGAAAATAATCCCCGTTCACTTCTGTAAATCATTGTTGTAATATTGTGAAAAATTCTGATGTGGACAGCACATGTCTTTCCCTGCAGATTCATATTCGTTCTCTTTATTTCTTCAATAATAATTTGAGTTCATCTACACAAAATAACAACCATAAGTATTGTAAATGACATTGAATTTACACGTTAAACTTAAATTTGGTTCTCATTTGATAGCTGGACTTATTGTCGAAGGTGGCGTAGCGAAAACGCAAAAAAACTAAAATATCTCAAGAAAGGCTAGTCCTAGAGTAATGGGGTTAGTGTTATTCTTTTTGTTGTCAAAAATCACGTATAAAATAGGAATTTAATTGATATAATTGAACACACGTAGTCTTTTATTTTTATATATAACGATTTTTGTGGGCCATTTCGCAAAGATAGCCCGTTCCTTTTTCCCGAATCGTAAAATTTTGTTAAATTTGGTATATAAATCACTAGTAGGCTATTGAAATATTATACACCAAATTTTGTTAAATTTGTTCCATTAGTTTTTAGCTAGAGTGGATAAAGGCAATTTCTGCAGCCATTTTGCAAAGAAGGCAGATTAGTTTATTACGAATCGTACTATAATCTAATGAACATCAGGATTTCCCACAAAAAACATACCTACCAAATTGTATGAAATTCGGTCCATTAGTTTTTCAATTAGAGTGGATGTAATATCCACACAGACACACAGAAACATACACAGATACACCCATACACACACAGACGTCTTCCTAAAAATTAGTTTTTTCATGTTCTAGAAGTCCCAAAACGTGTAGATCCTTTGAAAGTTCGAGTTCCGATCTTGGGCACGATTTCAATACTTTGTGTACATATACATACACACATATATTATCTGTGCAACTGTGTATTATCTATGTTTCTAAATTCCGTGCCTATGCAATTATAATAGTTGTGATTTTAAATGATCCCTAAACTTTTATTATTTCTTCAACGAAGCCCAATTTTAACATATGCAGAATGCAAATAATTTAAGCGATTGTAAGATGAATAGCATAAGAATTGCTGAATTTTTTTCACACAAAATTATTTAGCTCTGGAGTCTGGAATACAAGTTATTTGACTGAAATATTCATTGATTTTGCATAAAGAATCAGATAATTTATATTTCGATACAGTTTTAAATATTTAAGTATGATATATTACTGTAATACTGTGATAATGTAAAAGATATCACCACTGAATGCATCACATTTTAGACATTTTTAAATGAAATTACATTTCAGTTGGAAAGTGTTTCATAATCAATGCTTATGCATGATTGATCTTTCTTGTTTTATTTTACGTGAGTTTTTGATAAATGTAATCTTAAAATTTAAAATATCTGGAGGTCGGTTCATGCTAGCGTTCTAACGTTTGTGTCAATCATTTTCTAATGACAAAAATGCATATGATATGACTATTTACGTAACTTTATTAAAGGTTTTGATTTTTTGATGATTGTTTCAAAATTTCACTCGAAAATGTAGGAGGATTCTGAACACTCGATTGCGTTTAAAAACAATAGGCTTCCAGTATTCACGGATTGCATTGTTTGTACCAAATTTTGTTCAAATCGTTCCATTCGTTAATGAGATATCGTCTCCATAGGCTCACTAACTCACAAAGAAACATCACCTCAAAAGCATCTAATTCGTGCTCAGGGATGCTTGAAACGTGAATTCAAATTTCGACACCGTCACATACTTTATACTATGTACATATATAAGGAAAGTAAAAATGTAACTATATATCAAAATAGTAATAACATATTTCTCGTAATATAATCGTATGCTTGAAGATAAGATTAAAAAGAAAGATCAATCATGCATAAAGCATTTATTATGAAACACTTTCCAATTGCAATGCAATCTTATTTAAATATCTCTAAAATGCGATACATTCAGCGGTAATATTTTTTAAATTATCACAATACTACATTAATTTATTATACTTAAATATTTAAAATGTCATCGAAAAAAATTAACTTTATTCCAAAGACGTCATTGAAATATAAATCGTCTGGCTCTCTATGTAAAATCTGTAAATAATTCATTGATACACTTTTATTCCATTCCTTTCATTCATCACAATGCTACATTAATTTATTTTATTTAAAAATTTAAAACCATATAGGTACAAGTAATTTAACTCTATGCTTAAAACTTTATCGAAAAAATCGTCTGCTTCTCTATATAAAATCAATGAATGTTTAATTCATATCCGCTATATTGCAGACTCCAGAGCTAAATAATTTAAAAAAAATTTAGCAATTCTTATTCAACGCATCCTACATCTTTATATGTTCACATTCTCCATAAGTGAATATTAGGCTTCGTTGTAGGAATATTCAAAGTTTGGTGATTATTTATACTCAAATATATGCAGAATGTAGATGCACAGAATTTAAGCAAAAATAAGGAGATTCTAGGACAGTTACAGCATTAAATATAAATTAAAAAGAATAAAAATCACGATTTTGACACAAGATGGATACCATATCTTTTTAAAGTGGGTCAAGTGATCTTTTCATATAATATAGGTATAATTATTATTTTAATTTTTATTTAAATAACTACTGAAAATATTTTGCTGATTTTTTTTTCATATTTTTATGGGATAATTTGAATAAGTCCTTAAACTGCAGAAGCAATGCATTTTAAATTCGCTTAAAAAATGTTTGAAAAATTTAGGTCCTATAGAGTTCGATCCATTTCATTTTTACAACCCGGGTTCAGTCCCACACTATTTGGGTGTTATTGTTCATTTATATTCCCATAGGTCCCACAGGCCGTCTGAACAAGATTCTAAAATTTCATTTTGATAAAGTCATTTTTACGGCAATTATCGTGCTAACGGACAGACAGACAGAATGAACAAAGTCATAAACACTTTTCAACTATGTTGTAAAGTATTGAAAACTTAATTGATTATTTTATATGAACATACAAATACATCAGAACATGTATACTAACTTGAAAATTAGAAATATTGAAACAATATTGTCTGTATATTAAATGATTTTTGTCATTAAAAAGTATTAGATTTTTAACAATTTCGGGGTCATTTTCGCCAATTTGGCGACATTTTCGTAAATTTGGTCGCATTATAAAATGTCACCAAGTTAGCGATATTCCGCCAAATCTATCGCTAATGCTATTAAAGGATAATTGCCAGGAATTTTAATGTTATATAACGTTTTAAAAAGTTATATAAACGTGTTATATAAACGTGCATCTCATGAACGGTTCATGCTAACGTTTTAAAGTGGGTGCCATATCTTTTCCTAATGATGAATTGCTTAAAAAATGATTAACAATATCACTTTCTAATGGTTTTCTCCAAAAAAAAAAAATCGAAATGCTGTGTCTTCCAATTATTCTCTCTGGTTTCATTGGGGTTCCAGTTTTCACTGATTATAATAACCGTACAATTTTTTTCTCAAATTGCTAATTTCGTTCTTAAAATATCATTTTGTCAGACTCACGGACACATACTCCAATAATGACATTAATAAACATACACACACACTGACATATATCCAGAGACAAGGACAACACCTTAAAAACGTTCGGATCAAGGTCAGTGATGCTTGAAACGTGCTGTTTTGTCAAAAAATCGAATTCAAATTTTGACCCTGTCACAGTACTTTCCTGCAGTTATATTATGTAAGTGGCAAAAGTAAAAATTTCAGCTATGTCGGCTCCATCAAGTGGTAGCTTGTGTTCGATGGAGTCGAAATGATTTTTAGTGAATAACGTTTGTAAAATAAAACTCCAATAAAGTTTAGAAAGTTTATTACTTGTTTGTTTTTTTCATTTACAACCAATAAAACATGCTTTTGGTAAATAAAGTAAGATACATACTTCTCACTAAGTCTATAAAAGCTTGATTACGCCTGGTATATTTTATAGGATGCAACTATACTTCGAAAACTAAGAACGATATTCGAAACGTAATATTATATCTTTGTAGGATTTTCAAAGTACTATAAATTACTTCTTGCTGTTTAAAGCTAGCATTTTTTGTAGTTTTATGGATTCAAGCGTTATAAACTTTAAAAATAGAAATGTTACTATATTCTACAATTTGACAGCACAATTGCTCAAAAACTATAAGAGCTTTGTAAAACAAATTATGGATCTAAAATCCGTTCCTGAATATTGTTTCCAAACATATCAGTTGCTTACTGTTTGTATCTACCTTTTATAATTTAGAATTCATTGTAGTGAAAACTCGCTCAGACAAAAGCTTTTTTGTATTTTTCGAAAAAAAAATTGTTCAAAAAATTAACATATTAATATTATTTTTGTATATTCTTAAATGGTACTATATTTTTTTGAAAAATATAAATTGTTAATATTTTTATCTATTGGGTTCGGAGATATAAGCAACCAAAGTGTTTTGCATTTTTCGTATGCCCCAAATTTGGACGGATACCCCAACCATAGATGTTATTCACTTCAAAACTTCTCAGGAAATACTGGTTAAAGTAAACAAAATTATAAGAGCCCGAACGCTTTCCTCTAGATATGTATTCAGTGTCCAACCCCGAGCGCTCCAACATTTGACACACGTATTTGTACCGTCCTTTCGCTTTCAATACCTCACCTCTTCCTCCGTTTACTCACCTTATCGACGGCACGACAAATACCAGGGCGCTCTATCCTCCAATTCCGAATGCATTCGATTCTGTGTTGGACCCGGGTTCCATCCTCAAGCGCTAATAATCTTCGACTTTCTGAATCTAATTCAATCAATTATACTCAATGGAATTAATTTGTGTCGATTATGAGCCAATTGACGCCGAATGATTTCAAATTTTCGCCATCGAATCTGTTGACTCCTATTAAACTATTGTCTTCCACAACTCAATGTATACGACTTCAATTTACTGCATTGAAATCCATCAACTAACTGCCAATCATACCACGTTGGTTTCAACTTAGACGACTCTAACTAACATATTGATTCCAATATAATCAATTACCACCGATAGCTCTTATACAGTTGTCTTCATCTTAAACGACTCCAATTAACTTATTGCTACCACTTAGTCAATTACCTTACCGATCAGTCATTTTCAGATGAAATCAACTGGGTAAGACCTATCGGTAGAAATTGATTATATTGGAATCAATAAGTTAGAGTCCTCTAAGTTGAAACCAACGTGGTATGACTGGCAGTTAGTGAATGGATCTCAATATAACAAATTGCCGCCAGCCATCTCAAGTGAATTTCATTGGTTCAATCGAAATCAATTAATTCAGATGGTCTAAATTTACCTCTATCGACATCAACTTGAATCCAGCCAGTCCTGACTAAGCACGATTCTGGATCCCAAGATATAATCAGGTTTCCTTTGTTTTATATCATTGTCAACAAGTTTAAATAAAAATGTGGTAATGAATTAATTTTAAATTTCTGTTTTATTTTACTCATATGTCAACAATGAGATTTTGCAACAAATGATATACATAAATTTTCAGTGAGATTCAACTGGACTTTCATAAATAACGCTGTTAAATTTCTATAAGTTACACGATCTTCATTGTCTCCTCTGTATGTGACGTTACCAAGGTTCTCTAAGAATTTTGTTTGGTGTTGAGGTGAAATCTTCTTCGTTTACTTCAGAGAAAATTAAATTTAAAAATGTTTTAACTCACATTTTAGTGAATTTCAAAAATCCTTATTTTACTTTTCATTAATTTAAATAAAAATAAATCCGTGTACAAGTTATGATTTTTCTACAAAAGAACAACTTTATTTGGCTGAAGATAGGCTTATTGATACCGATAAAAAATTGATGTATTCACATTGTTCTTATCTACCCCATGGAGGTAAAAGAAAGAGTTAAAATTTTATATGGGAAAAACGCCACAATTATTTAAAACAATATTTCAAGGTGGCCCTGGGGTAATAAATGACCCATTACAGTGTATATGTACACTCTCAGACAAAAAGCAGCCCGCAAAATAATCCGATAGTAATGAAACTTTACATGCAAACACTTTCGACCGAATATGCAAATGATCAAAAATTCGCAGTCAATGAATGAATAATCGGATCAACAGCACATTGAAAGTGAGCACCTTGATGGTATATATAAGAAGCAAACCACGCTTTCAGGAACAAAACGTGCAGTGGATTTCGATTGCATTTACGTACTTTGATTGTAACAATGCCTCACCGGCGAATTAAAGGCCACTACGAACATATTAAGGAGTTTGAAAGAGTGTGTGCGGACGGACTGCATGAGACTGGATGGTCACACCAACGAATCGCTAGGCATTTGGGTAGGAGAGATGCAGAAATTAGTCGGTGTTGGCAGGAATGGGTACAGAATGACAGATTTCAGCGGAGGGCCTAGAGCGACGACAGAACGAGAAGATAGAGCGATTGTCAGAGCAGCTGTGACAGCACGAGATTAGTCGTTATCAACCATCCAATGTGTAACAAACACGGAAGTGACCACCCGGACCTTTAATAGAAGACTATGAAATCGGAATCTATACTAGCCGCACTTATGACGCCGCCTACCACTGGCCAGTATGTACCGTCAATAGCGATTGCAATGGTGTCGGACCCGATAAACGTAGAATTGTTCTGATTGGAGACGAATTGTCTTCAGTGATGGGTCCCGTTCGAAATGAGTTCCAGCTACCAGCGCAGACGTGTCTGGAGACAGCAAGGATATTGACAGGATCCTGTTCTTACTGTCACACGCCACACGACCCGACAACAGGAAGCTATGGTCTGGGGTGCCATTTCTTTTGATAGCCGGACAGCTTTGGTATTCCTCCGTGGCACCATCACAGCGCAGTGGTACGTTGCCGACATTCTACGACCCGTTGTATTGCCATTCCTTTCGCCACACCCCGGCTAACTTTTCTTCAAAGTAATACCAGGACACACACGGCACGCCACTCTATTGATTGTCTGCTTGCTTATGACACACTTCCTTGGCCAGCCAGATACCCAGATCTATCGTCTATTGATCCCATTTGGCTGAGATGGGGCGTAGTCTGTGACCATCCCAGAATGTAGATGATTCAGTTCGTTATATTGGAGGCCATTTGGAACGACATCCCTCAGAACACCATCCGGCAACTTTATGCATCAATGTCACATTCGGATAACAGCTTGTATGAAGGCCAGAAATGGGCCAACGCCATATTGGTGTGCGCATTTTGTGTAGATATTTCAATGCAATAAATGAAAGAATTGGTCTGAAATTCTAATTATATCTTTTTCTATACATCCACATTACACGTACCAAATTTTGTCTCATTTGGATAATTCTTCTTTTTTGTGCGTCGATTTTTTTGTCTTAGAATGTACTTTTCAATATGAAACACCTAGCGGTCGACTCAAATGAGAATATAGCTCCAAAGTAACATGCGTTCATTAAATGATTAAACAATAGGTTTATTCTCAACAGATATAAGCTCTATATAATCTTTTGGTTATAATTTTTACCCCATTTAAATCATGATCTAAATTATGATTTATTTTCCATTAACAACTTCTTACTTGTTCAGTTATGTAGATCAATCCAGAGCTGGATGGCAAGTTTCTGCGATCCTGATAGTAGAACAAGTTTTGTTTCGTGGTGAATAAGTATTCGTATTCGCGTGAGTCGCCATTATTCCCGGAGTGAAGCATTGAATCCACGGGCTAGACGTGTGAACCACAGTTTAGCGATGAGTGTCGAGTATACAAAAGGAATACAGTTGATGTTATTAGAAAATGTTACAACTGTAGATCATGCTGAGGCCTACAGGCATAATCTGATGAAAGTCGGTGAGATTTATCAGTCAGTACTGTTTAACTATGAGTAATACCAAAGTTCACATATATCGCCCATAATTTTTGAGTTTGAAGTTCAATCCAGTGAACGGGCTTGTGCAATAGTATGTATGTTTCCTGTATACAGACCCCTTTGCTCCTACAGCCAATCGCTGTATGACTTAGTTTCTCTCAATTAAGAAGGTGGATTTAAATCCCATGTATCTGTTGTATTTACTTTGGCCGTTAAGACTACTTTGAGTTACCTCAGAAGTTCTTAGTTGTGTCGCTTTAGGAATCAAGTTCTAAGACAAGAGTTAGGGATTTTATATTGGTTAAGGCTTTCGTTTTAGAAACTTCATTCAAGTCAAATCGGACTGCTCATGGTCATACTGAGACGTCCAATGCCGGAATCTGGGAATACAAAAAACCGGCATTCCGACTTACATCAGTTTTTGATACTGATATTGATACGAAATTGCAACTAGTTCGAAAATTTATATTTACTAAATTGATATATCAAAATCTCAATCATTATTGTTTACTGTTTTTAAACTTCCTAATTTTTTACAGCTTCTTAATAACAATACAACATTTAATGTCACTTACTGTATCATTTTGTAAGTCAATGAATGTCTGAGAAACATTTCGATCTCACATGATTATTTGCTTGAGAAAGTAACTAAACAGTAATAAATTAAAATAGCTGTATTAAAAGTGGCATATAATATTAAAAGTAGCTGTATAAAAGTACAGTAACCAGTTTCGAAGGGAAGAAATAGTCTTCTTCGTCAGGACGTACTAAAAGCGCAAGCTTCATGTCTGAGAGTTAGATCAGTGACTGAAGCAGGGAAAGGGGGGGGGAGGGTGCTCAACGGCTAGGAAAGTAAAAATAGGTAAAATACCAAGGTGTGTGGAAAAAGTGGTAATAAGCAATGGACGCTAAAATAGCAAAGAGGAAAGTGGGCGTCCAACAAATAATTCAAAATACTTTTTCAGTGAGAAAAACTATGGACATAATAACCCCGTTAAAACAGAAAATCAAATAACCAGTTTCGAAAATCCAGTCGATTAAATTAGCAGCAAAAATAACAGATACAAACAGCAAAAATAAATAAAACAATAAACAGTGTTTAAAGTACAAAGAATCATCGTCAACATATTCTTCGGAAAAAACAAAATTGAAGAAAATGATGAAAATTGCCGAAATAAAAAGTAAGAAGCAAACGAAATCCGAAAAATTAAGCCCCAAATTTACAAACAGAATAGAAGAAAGGGCTATCCATAATAAAGGAGTTTGTCTAAGAAACAATAGAAAAACTTTTAAGAAAGTCCAATTCAAAAATGAAATTAGGAGTAACAAGAAAGATCAATTATGTACAAACTTTGATTATGAAACACTTTCCAACTGCAATGCGATTTTACTTAAACATCTCTAAAATGCGATACATTCAGCGGTAATATTTTTTAAATTATCACAGTACTACAAGAATGCATTATATCGAAATAAATGAGCTTTCTTCTAATGATGACATTGAAATATTAATCGCCTGGCTCTCTATAAAAAATCAGTAAAAGTTTCATTCATAAACTGTTATTCTATTCCTTTCATTCATCACAATACTGCAATAATCTATTTTACTTAAAAACTTAAAACCATGGAAGTAAAAGTAATTTAACTGTGTGCTTGAAACTGCATCAAAAATTCTACTATAAAATCGTCTGTTCTCTCTGTAAAATCGATGACTGTTTTACGTCAACTATATTGCAGACTCCAGCGCTAAATAATTTTGCGTTAAAGAAATTCAGCAATTCTTATACAACTCATCTTACAGCTTAATGTGCTTACAGTCTCCATAAGTGAAAATTAGGCTTCGTTGTAGAAATAATCAAAGTTATATGCACATTTAAACTCAAATATATTGTAATTGCGTTGTTTTAGAAAATTAATGCAGAGAAATTAAGCAAAAATAAAGCGGTTTCAGGATGAATACAACACTAAATATAAACAAGAAAGATAAATCATGCATAAACCATTGATTATGAAACACTTTCCAACTTCAATGTAATTTTATTTAAACATCTCTACAATGCGATACATTCCTCGGTAATATTTATCATATCATCTACGAATTTGAGGGGATATCATTAACTTGGCACCTTTTCTTAAACGTTACATTATTAATGGAAATGTAATCAAATTGATAACTGAAATGATGTTTCTGTAGCATTTGTCTGTCAGTCCAACCGTCCTACTTAAGCACAAATTTAATAAAATTTAAAATTTTAAAATGTCGCCAAATAAAAGTGTTTGTAAATCCATAAAAAATATCTTGAAATTGATAAAATTGCTCTAAATAAATGAAATTAATCGTTTTTTGTTAAGGGATAGTATTGTGATGATGTTTCGTCAATTTGTTGCCAAATTTAACTGACAGTTCTACATTTCCAGTTGGCGATTAATTTGACGGTTTTTTAAAATGTTGCTAAATTGACGAAAATATCGCCAAACCTACCATAGAGATAGCATTATTCAAACAATATTATTTCCACCAATTTATTTCACGAAAATGATATCATGTCGCTTTGCAAAGGATTTAAATCCAATTTGTTTATTCTGCAGACCATTTTTATTAAATCATTTCAGATTTAAATAATAAAGATATGTATATAAAATAAATTTCATTGATTATGAAATAAATTTTATTTTTGATTAGATAATATCAATTACGATCTTCAGGTTTAAACAATATAATTATTGATATTTTCAAGTTATTACGCTATTGTTTTATTTTGGCAAAAATTGTTGAAATTCATATTGTGCGTAGTACGGGTAATTTTCTGCAAATGCGCTGGTATATCTTCTAATCTATGAGAATATAAGTAGTACATGTATATTGGCATATATTTTGATATATATTGGCATATATTGGAATCAATTACGGTTTTTTGGTTTAAATATTACGGGGATTATTAATATGTTCAATTTATTACGTCATCTGTTTTATTTTTTCAACGATTTTGAGGCTTACATTGTAATAGGGGTAATCTTTTACTAACACTCGGACGGATATATATATCTTCCCATATAATTTTAGCACTTTCCTTTTGGCATATATTGGAATCAATTACTGCTTTCAGGTTTAAAGATTACTGGTTTATTGATATTTTCAATTTATACATGCAATCTATTAATACAAGTTATATCTTCTAATATTCGCATATATAAGTAGTACGGGTCCCTTACAATTTTAACTTTTTTAAATTTTTTTTTTAATATATTTATTCAATTCCATATTTTTTGTAAATTTGCTTACTAAAGGGACTAGGATGTTTTATTCTTCAGATCTGTCCGTGAAGATCATTTTGTATAGCGAGAACAGATGTTCTTATACTTCCTTTTAGGAGCATTAAATTAAATATTTAAACAGAACATTTTGATTAAAAATGTCATTTAGTGTGCTATAGGAATTTGCACATGACTGTGGATTTCAAGTTTCTTTATATCATATATTCCGTTCGAAGAACGGGTATGCTGTTAGGTGTATCAATATATGCAAACATGAAAGCGTTAAAATGATATTAGAAGATATGATGTTAACAATTACCTGTACAATTTTTAGTCCTTTTTCAACAATTGGCTAAAATACAATATATAAGTTTGATAAATATTTGTCAAACTGAAACAAATGACCAGGAAAAATTGAAAATATCATTAATTCCTTTAATCTTAAATTCCAAAGGCCATACTTGATATAATCGAGTCAAAACAGCAATTTCGATAAAATATATTTTTATATACATTTCTTTATTATTGAAATCAGATAAAATTTAATGTAAATCGTCTGCCGTATATACATATTGGAGTTAATTTCGTTGTTCTAAGTACAACATGGTATATATTTCTTCAAATAAATTTGAGGGAAAAGTATCGTCTGCATCATGGAGTTAGAGAAAAGAAGATAAAACTCATATGGATGAAACCATGGAGGTAAAAATACGGAATTGAAACGTCAATATCATTTGAGACCATAATTCAGGTGGCGCTGGGATAAGATAAGTAGTTGTGCATTGACTGCATTTCTATGGCATTTCTATAGCTGATATGAATGGAATACGCAGAGAAACAAACAATTATTTTCGATAAAGTTTTAAGCATAGAGTTAAATTACTTGTACCTTCATGGTTTTAAGATTTTATATAAAATAAATTATAATAGTATTGTGATGAATGAAATGAATGGAAAAGTGTTTATGAATGAAATGCTGCATTTATAGAGAGAGCCAGGCGTGTTATATTTCGATGACGTCATTTGAATAAATTTCAGCTGTTTTCGATGAAGTTTTCAAATATAATAAATTATTGTAGTATCATGGTAATTTTAAAAACATTACCGAGGAATGTATCACATTTTAGAGACGTTTAAACCGGGCAATTTATATTTCAATGCCGTCAGTTGAATGAAGTCCATTTTTTTCGATGAAGTTTTTAGTTTTCAAATATAATAAATTAATGTAGTATTGTGATAATTTTCAAAATATTATCTAAGACTGTATTGCATTTTAGAGATTTTTAAATGAAATTGCAATGAAGTTGGAATGTGTTTCATAATTAGTGCTTTATGCATGATTGATTTTTCTTGTTAATTCATATTGAGTGTCATATTCGTCCTAACACCGCTTTATTTTTGCTTAAATTCTGTGCATCTACATACAGAAACAACGCAATTACAATATATTTGAGTTTAAATGATCATCCAAATTTGATTATTTCTACAACGAAGCCTATTTTTCACTTATGTAAAATTCAAACAGCAAAATATGTAGGATGAGATCTATAAGAATTGCTGTATTTTTTTAACGTAAAAGTATTTAGCTCATGGAGTCTGCATAGTTGATATGAATGAAATATTCATTGATTTTACAGAGAGAAGGACGATTTTTGTCGATATATGTAATGAACTATATGTAATGAACCATATGTAATGAACTTAATTAAATGTTTATTAAATGTCATTTTATAACTTTTAAGTCATTCTTATATTTCACCTCACCTCATCGGTTTCACCATTAAGCACCCACTGGCTCCTTTACGTTTCATTTTCGATCCTGTAAATTATGACGAAAAATGATTGGTTTGGTGTGTGGTACCAACTCGAAAAATGTGATCCATCTTTTTCTAATCACCCTGTATATATAAATATACAGGATGATTAAAATTATGGGCCAATAATTGTCCAATTTAATGTCAACTCTTCATGAAAAAGCAAGGCCTAATTACAGTGCATACAAATCGTGAAAAATATTTTGTGGTCTACATCTAAATACCAACTCAAAATGGCCTAAAACAGAAGCTTGATTTAGCTCAGAATAAGTCTCCGATTTCAGCTACCCAAATAAATGAATCGGTGTTTTCTTCGTTACATTATTAATTTGAGTTTGAAGGAGCAAAATGACAAGGTTAGTCAGACAAGACAATGACTTTATATCGGAATAGAATTAAAATGTAAATCAGTGTTTACGTACAATAAAAGTTAACTTAATGAAGTGTTGAACTAAATAACTTGCACTTCTCTGAGTATTTATTCCAACGTTTTATCCTTGCGTATTTGATGCATTAAAATGCAGTAATGAATTCTTATTCAATTATTGACTGCGAATTCTAAAAACTCTTTAAAGAATACAAACAGTCTAGTACAAATTATATTTTGGCTGGAAAATTTACCATTGATATTTTCTCCCAAACTTGCTGACTTATAGAAAAATACTAGTTATTTTATTAAATAATTTCCTGCTGGATCTGCTGCAATCATTGTCTTACAGTGGGCTAAGTTCATTTTACCTACACTTAAGTTGCATGTCTCTTACTTGGCGACTATGTCCCTTACTATGCAACCAGTCTATTTTATATTTTCATGGATATTCCTATTAGAATTAACACTGTAAAATAAGCTCTAGGTATTCAATTTTATTTATTTAAAATTGCAACTTTTTCATCAGTTGTAATTATATCTAAAATCATTCCAATCATTATTCATAGATGAATATCCATATAAAGTTGCAAATTGAACAAGTACTCACTCCACATTTGATTTTCTATCCTGTACCATTTATATGCAGCCATTTACTGCATTACACGAATAACGGTAATCTAAACTCTAATGGAATTGAAATATCTAAGTGAACATATTAAAAGTTCGTTTAAATCATTGTTTTATGTTTTGAATGTTTATGTTAAAAACACAGAACTTGGTAGTTTGGTTACAATTTGCCTCTGAATATAAAACTTTTTCATAGTGAAAAAATCCCTTTAAAGTTGCCCATGCGAGGTTTGAATGTACCGCATTTAGAAGAAAATCGCAAACACAAACTAAGAACAAATATATACAGAATATGACTTTGTGCACAAACAATAAATGGACTGGATCATAACGTAAAGGTTGTTGCAATATACTAGGTTTGGGCTGTTAGCAATTTTGCCTCCTGCGCGGCAAGCTAAATCTTTCATTTGGTGTGTAGGTCCAAGCTAGTTCGCACCTTTGAAGGAAATTCAAAAATTTCCGAAACATACATCTGCTTATCATATCGTATTTGAGCAGCATTTTATGTTGTGTTCTAGTTCATTTATGTACAAATATTTCATTTTACATGCATTAATACCTTATCTATTGATATTGTTTCATAGCTTTAAATAGCTAGAAAATATGTTGCCCGTAAAATATTAAACTCGGTTAAGCCAAACAGACTTTAAAATAAGCGGCCTGGAAAATAGCCTCTATATATTCCAGATTAACAAGTGATTCTCAACAACGTTGGGAATAAAATCGCTGTTTTATGAGAATGAATTTTGAGTAAATGTATCTTCTGAAATGTGCATTTATCTTCTAAATAGTTTATTGTCGACCCGTTTTATGGAAGATTGTAAAAATATTTATATGCTCATACACTTTTATAAAAGATTCGTGAAGAGACATATTTTGCATCGTGGCATTTTATTCCGTAATGCACTTTATCATTTACAGATTAAAACACGTTATGTAGAAAGTACGTAGCGCGAGTTTACATAGAATGTACATTATATTATTCAGGACAAAGGGGACTAAAAAGAATAATTTTTATGCAATAGTAATTTTGATGTAACTTTATAAGTATTTTTAGACCGGTCTGTAAAATCCACTGAAACAATCAAAAACTCTATGAAGAGGGCTGTGAAATCTACTTTCTTTCGACCCAGACCTCCCGACCCACCCGATGATGTGAGGTATAAGTTTGGATGGCCGGGATAGTGCACCCAATTTAAACTGGAACCCAGTGAGGGGTATCCACGGGGACCATATCATCATTCTGCTACCACCAATCTCTCCAAAATACTTTCAGCCCCACATATAGCTGTCCGTACTCCGCGAGAACATGGATATAGTTTTGGTAGACCCTTAAATCGAGCTCAGGAACTCTGAGTGCTTTTACTGGACTATTAACCACTAGACTCTTCCACTTCTGCAAAATCTACTACAACCTTGTGTGATTACAATAACCTAATTGTTATATTTCCCTCCTTTTGTTAAGTTATTTCATACATATAATTTATCACTTTATTAAAGCTTACGGTTGGAGAGGCCAATTGCTTCACTAGCCCGGTTAAAGAAGTGATTTTGAAAGGAAAGGAAATTGTTTCGATGCGCAATTTGTCAGTTCGATCCCCGTCTGCGAATTTTTTAGTTGTTTCATATTGAGAACAGTGAGTGAATAATCCATGTATTGAATCGACAATCAGCTATCAGGCCTCGAAAATTATAATAAATTTTCACTTGGGATGATTTAACAGGTTAGGATTTTAATTTACTCGTAGTTGTATTTAAGTGCAGTCAATGTGTGTTATTCGAGATTTCAAGCAAAAAACATTAAGTTATGTTATTCTGCCAAGATGTCCTGTGTATTGCGTTAACAAATTTGTTATTTGAATTTTCAATTGGTTACTGAGTAGCACAGTTGTCTTGATTTCATATTTGCCATTTGGAAGTTTTAAATGCTTGAGTTAGGTCATATTTGAATAGTTAAAGTTCTAAAAGAGTCGGGAATTTACAACATTTATGTGTGAATATGTGAGAAAGGGACAAAGGAGTTATATTTCAAAGATAACTTAACACTAGAACGGCGGAAGCGGTCATATTAACCGCATAACTACTTTGAGAAACTATTCTTTCAAAACGGCTAATCCCAGCCCATTGAATTTTTATAACCTTTTTTATTTTCTTAAAGTTATAAAATATCAATGAATTATTGAAAACACAAAATAAAATTATTCTAGGTAAGAGAATATATATCTATAAGAGAACAAATCAACGATCTTCCTAGAACGACGACAACGGTCAAAATGGCCTCTAGAGAGATTTCACAACGTGATGTAATCCGACTGCTGCGTTGCGCTACTGTAAGCCGTAAGAATGATTGTATCAGCTTTTTAACATTATTCTGCGTGTTTCAAGAACGAACAACGACTCTGCCCGTGCTAGATGTAAATTATTGCATTCAATTTTGGCGCGATGTCTCGCGGGAAATGACTGACTACTGATGAGTGTCTAGCACTTTTACAGCAACTTAGCGAGAATTTCAGTGATAACGGCGGTGATAGTGATGCAGATTTTGTAGTTTCTAATGAAAATGAAATTGCAGAGCACAGCGTCAGCTCCTCAGAGGAGCAAACAGACTCTGACGGTAACGATGCGTCCAACTCTGACGGTAAACATACGTTAAACGGTAAAGATAAGTAATTCAACTCGCCGTAAATGCAATACCTCTTCTTTAGCAAATCTTCGTGCCAAAGATGGTACTTACAAGGAAGGCCTCCTGACCGACCCCCACCGATTTTAATGAAAAATTACTGTGAATCGTACTGGTCTGTCACAACAGATTGTGTAAGTACCAGCGGCCTTATAGCAACAGAAACGACACAATAAAATATTGAAGTCCTCTGGACGAGTCGGACGGTCTGGGTCTTCAACAATAAAATATTGAAAATTGGTTCTGGGTTACCAGAATCTATACTTTATCCCGATTTGGCGATTATACATTATGATAACTGTTTTGACAATCGTGAAAGCTTAAAACCTCTGAAGATGTAATTCTATAAAAATTCGGTTAATGCCTAGATCCTGTGCATACGAGCGTCGTTTTTGAATGTTTGACAAAAGTAGTAACATTGTTTACGAAAGCTTCTGCAGAGATTTTTATATCCATCTGTTCGACTATTTCCAGAGGCGATATGGTTTTTGTTATTTTCCTGCCGACAATACGGTACTTTTTCTTAAATGTGGTTAGCCATTTTCGCGATGCCGAGAATTTCATTCCTAAATCATTGGCTTTAGAACAGGCCCAATGCTTTAAATCACATTCATATACAACGATGCATTTTTGTCTTGTTTCCTGGAATTGTCCGTATAAAAAATCTTTTAATTTGTGTCCGCCATCACTCAAATGTCCAATTTGTTTTTCCCAATTTTTTAACTGGCGCAGATTTTTAATAATTTAAAGCGATGTTGTACAGATCGTTGAGGGCGCCATGACGTTTACTTGTATTTTTCCAATATTGCACTGCAGCTTCCTTATATTCTAAACTTATCTTCGGTATCTGTACGTCACCTTCATCAGAACCCAAATTAGCATCAGCACTAATATATTCAGGATCGCTTTCGTCGTCAAGCTCGTAATCAGAGGATTCTTCCTCAATCCCCGCATTTTGCATCGAAGTAACATATTCATGTATGACTTCATTGATTCTGTTTTTTAGATCTCTTTCTTCTTGGATGAAAGGAGTTATTTGAAATTAATTGTGAGTATATTCCTGAAGAAGCATCCATATTACATTCCATTACGTTGATGCTAGTCATTTCGAATTAACGGGATTCAAAATTACAAAAAAAAAAAAAATAAACAATGCGAAAGCGTTTAAACACACTGTTCTATCAGCCTTTGATAGTGCAAAAAAAAACAGAAAATCATGCAACAAGCTTCCATTCAAACAAACAGTAAAGATGAATAAACTATAAAAAATATCATTGGAGATACGAAATGTGCACTACTACAGAACAGTAAGCGAATCGAAGAGCAAAGCAAACAAGCCGATGCACTGTTTCCGTACTTATACTCGGGGAATGTGACGTATACTGTACGCCAAAGTTATCGCCGAGTTTTACACTAGCGTTACATTTGGCGATGAAAACTAATTTTTTCAATATTTTATTGTGTCGTTTCTATTGCTATAGGGCCGCTGGTATTTACACAATGTGTTGTGACAGACCAATACAATAATCACAGTATTTTTTTCTATGAAATCGGTGGGGGTCGGTCAGGAGACCTTGCTTGTGAATGGAAAATATTGGATCAAAGCACCGCTATTTCCGGGAGGTTTGGTTATCAAAACGTCGTGAAAAAAAAGGCTGGCCCAACTCCGTATGCCAAGAACGGTGCATCAAGAACGCTTATTGCAAAAAATGTGTTGAAGAAACATCCTAAATGCTGTAAATATGATGTTTTGGTTTTAAATGAAAGGTATGTTGTATTTTTTCCATGGCGGTCAAATTGACCACTGCCCGTCGTTCTAGGTACTTCAAAAAATCCGTCGTTCTAGTGTTAAACGATTCGAACGAAATTTGGTAAAATTATCTTAAATAGAAACGTTTTAAGGTCTTTTAGAGTATTAATATAATTGCGATGTAACAAAGTGAAATTTCTGTTACGAACCAGCGAATACTGGGTGTAATCAACAGCAAGAAGTCGGAACTGAACCGGTTGCAAAGTAAATATTGAATTCATCCTAATAATTGCTGAAAAAGTGGTTGTAAAAGCATAAAAAAAAGGTGTGCTATAGAAAAATGATCCAGAACAATCCTATTTTATGCAGTTTTAACATTTCTGGTGAAGATATTAAGCAGGTTGAGCGACAATTTCTGTAACTATGTACTGAAAAATTTACATATAAGATCCACGGCACGAAGTTTTTAACGTTGATTTGTACATGTGGTGTTTTTACGGAAGACAACACGGAAAACTATTTCGATATAACAAATTACTTATTATTTGCATAACGCTAACTTGGCAATTATCAATGTTGATACCAACCGCAATAAGCAATATTATCTATATAATAAAAATTTTGATAATTAATTCATACCATTGGCGTATTTTTGGCGTTATTTTTTCAATTTTGAAAATTTTTTGTCAATTTGGTACCATTATAAAATAAAGTCTCCAAACGGTAGTTATTTCGTCTTGTTATTAGGCAAGTTTGAAAAATTTATCAGCAACCGTTTCAGGCAGACGTGAAGGACTTTTCTTAAATTTAAATAAATGACTATTGGCGAATTATCTGGCGTCAAAATGCATAACTATTATGTAGAGTATTGTTTCTCTTGAATGGAATGTACTAGAACCACGAGAATGATGCTAAGAAATTTGCCACACAGTATTGCGCATGAAAAGTAAACATATTTACGATAGTTAATATATTCAATTTTTCGTTGTAATTTTGCTGATAAATGTATTTGAAAAACATGCAATATTTCGAGAACAGTTTACGTTAGCGTTGTGTGTCATTTCTTTTGTTACTGAAAATTTACAAAAGAAATGATTATTGATGTAACATTATTTAATTTTCTGATTTTTAATATAATTTTTTTAAATTTCATTCGAAAACCTGAGGAGGGAGGGGGTGGGTCTTCTGAACATTAGATTGCGTTTAAAATCAATAAGATTTTAATATTTACTAGTTGTAATGTTTATATTAAATTTCATTCGAATCTCTATTCGTTCGTGAAATATAACATCCTCATACTTACTGATATACGCATCCATATACCCACATACACAGATATTACATAAAATTTATTCAATTCGAGTTCAGGGATGCTTGAAACTTGCGCTTTCGAATATTAGAACCCATCACAACACTTTTACTATACATTATACCATGTATGTAAGGAAAGTAATTACACGTCGTAGATCACTGATTCATTTTTTAACTCCTGGTACATTGTTTTTCCATGTTGGATATAATGGCGCTTTTGTGCAATAGGTGGTAGTCCTACAATAAAGACTTAAATAAGACTACAATAAAGACTCTACCTAGGTCTACATTGTATCTTAAAGTTCCAGTGCAGGATCACTAGGATCCATTAAAATTTAATGTAAGCATGTCCAACCTATTCGTTTAATGAGCTTACTGTGGTTTATTATTTGAATGGCAGTTCGAGAAATGTCATGAGTTTTATCAAGAGTATATAAAATAATCAACATTCATGACGTATTAATAAATACCGTTGTTAAAATAATAACTTCTATATTCATTTATTTTTTCATTTTAATAAAAAATTCGTTCTTTTATTAAAAAATTTGTTAAACACGTGCTAAAAAAATTGTTACATTTTTTTTTATTATTGTTAAAAAATTTCGCTGCATACTAATGTGCCGCGACACATCCTTTAAGAAATGTTGTCGTAGAGAAACAAGCAATTAGTATAAAATTTCAATTTTACGCAAATATTAATATACGAGCTGCGTTGCTCACAGTCAGCGGTAAATATCAACCTCTTATTTTAGCAGTGTAGGCCAACGGCATTACATTAGAAAATTAAACAAGCTTCTTACCGTCGTTTTCGTGAATGAAGACTTCCGCGATCTTTGACAACCAGATCGGTTAATTTTTAGAAAATCTTTCTTAAAGTAACTCTCAACTGTAAGGGTATATCTCATCCTTTCCTTATTTTATATGTTTTTATTTTCTTATGTGCATAATGTATAAGGAAAGTATTGTGACGGGGTCTAAAACTTGAAATCGAGTTTTCGACGGGAGAGCACGTATCAAGCATCCCTGATCACGAATCAAACAATTTTGAAGTGATGTGTGTGTGTCAGTGAGTCTGTGGAGACGATAACTGACGAACGAATGAACCGATTCGAATCAAATTTCGTACAAAAATCACAATCCGTAAACATTGGAAGTCTGTTTTTATACGCAATCGAATGTTCAGAACCCCCCCTAAATTTTCGAATGAAATTTTGAAAAAATCGTTAAAAAATCAAAACCACTAATAAAGTCACGCAAATAGACATTTCTTATGTAATTTTTTATTAGAAAACGATTGACATAAATTTTAGAACACTAACATGAACCGTTCTCGAGATATTGTACATTTTTCAAAAAAATTATCAAAAAGTCATATAAAATAAAAAAAATATTTCCTATTGAGAAACATGTTCATTTTTCATGTGTAATACCATGCGATAAATTGAGTGACATCAGTAGTTATAAATTGGGGGTTCCAGTCCAAAGAGGGGAGGTGCAGCAAGTGCAGCAGGAGGAGAGGCCCTCTTTGGGAGGAGGGTCCCTCTTTGGGAGGATGCCTCTCTTGAGCCGCCTCCCCTCTTTGGAGTGGACCCTCTCAGAGGGTCTTGAGACCCCCAGGAGGGAGGATGCCTCTCTTGAGAGGATCCTCTTTGGGAGGATGCCCCCCTCCCCTCTTTTGGAAGTTTGGTGAGGTGCAGCACCGGATGCCTCCGCCCAAAGAGGGCAATTGCGAAAGTCTTTCACAGAGGCATGATGACTCATACGGAGTGAGTTTCACTCCGAGTCTTGAGAGGGAATGTCACAATCGCTGACTGACCCTTGACCTGAGGAAGTGGTTTCAAGGGATTTCGCAATCACATAATCTGGAAATGACGTGTCGCGCCTTGGAGCTCCTTAGCACACGTCCTCCCTTTCTGCTGGTCAGCGACAGAGTGAAAGATCTTATCAGCGTGACGTAGTTAAAGCGCCCTCTGGCGAATTTTGATGAAGTGCTGCCATCTATCGGCATTTTTTTTCCAAAAGAAATTAATGTTTCACTGGTCAGGAGCTGGATTCGAACTTGGGCCCAACTGATTAGAAGCCGCGCGTCTTACCATCGTGCCAAAGCACCCGTGCTTTATAAGAAGTTATCTTCGAAGTGTACCTTATCAGTGGAAGCTAGATTATTTTTCAAAGTTCATTCGAATCGCTCGGTGAATAGCGATGCACTTTATAAAGGGTGCGTTTTAAAACAGAATGCTACGGAGTGAATATAAAATTGCGTATTATAACATTATGATTTTTTTTTAAAAACAAATGTATACACAAACTTTAAAAACACGAATGTAATAATTAGCTAAAATTGTATTCAGTGGATTTTTTTTTAAATAAATCTAACTATCAATACGATTTTTATAATAATAACGAAATGATTTCGAATGTTTAAAAACAAATTGATTATGGATTTCCAATGAACACACAAATTGTGTTCAGTGAATACCATTCGACCATTTTAAGTGTTGTGTATCTAAAAACAAATGTATACACAAACTTTAAAAACACGAATGTAATAATTAGCTAAAATTGTATTCAGTGGATTTTTTTTTTTTTTTAAAATAAATCTAACTATCAATACGATTTTTATAATAACAACGAAATGATTTCGAATGTTTAAAAACAAATTGATTACGGATTTCCAATGAACACACAAATTGTGTTTACGGATTTCCAGTGCACACACAAATTGTGTTCAGTGAACACAAAAATTGTATTCAGTGATATATAGCAATGTGGATTTTTTTTTTTTTTTTTAAATAAATCTAACTATCAATATAATTTTTTTAAAATGATTTGAATACACCCAAGTATAGTTACGCATTTTCAAAATGGTGTTAAGTGAATAGCATTCAACCCTTTATGTGTTGTGTATCTAAAAACAAATTTATACACAAACTTTAAAAACATGAATGTAATACATAGCTGAAATTATGTTTTGTGAACAGGATTCGACCCTTTCAAGTGTTGTGTATCTAAAAACAAATGTATACACAAACTTTAAAATAGCGCATTTAGTTAAAATGAAGTGAACAAGATTTCACCATTCTAAGTGTGTGTGTGTGTGATTTTTGAAAAATAAATCTAACAGTATATAAAAATAATAATGAAAATTAGAACTCACGGAACGACGTCTTCACTACCCGCTGGTCAAACTTCAAATGAGTGATACACTCTCATTACGCTATTAAAAATTAGATATTATCTATAATGACGTCAGCAGTATGAGGTGTTGCCACCTATTTTTTCTAATAATATATTTTAATAGTTGGATACTTCAAGGGTCTGATTTGGTACACGTAATCTGAAATACATCATTTTAATGATATTACGCATTGAATATGATTTGGCCATTTTTAAAATGGTGGATGTAATTGAAATATCGAAGTTTAGAATTTAACAAACTAACGAATTTTCACCCCCAAAAATTTTAGCATTCAGTTTAAATAAAACCCAATGAATATGATATCACCATTTTAACATCGTAATTTTACTACCATTATAGAACTTAGAAGTGAGTGTACATTATTTTTTTTTCAGGACACCAACACATTTTAAAATCTATTGAATAGGAATAGACCATTTTGCACATATATGTACCTAGATTTCAACACCCGGTATTAAAACCTGCTAAACATGAAACGAGTAAGTATTGTGTGAGATTTTATCACACTAACTTTCAAACTTTTTAAATTTTTAAAAATGTCCGAAATAGTTGTATTTCATCGGTAGACATAAATTGTATGGAACACATTTTTATGAAAAAAATATCTGTTTCGACAGCTTTTAAAAATAGATTTCTACAGTTGTACACTACGGTTCTAGAATTTTCTAAATACGAATCAACTGTTTGAACTACCAATGGTGGTTTTACCGATGCAAATATTTACAGGACAAATATTTCAATGAAACCGAACTTAGTTGAAGCTTCTAAGTTTGAATATTTAGAATCATTTCATATAATTTTTATATTCACATTGAAAATAGTTAACAAAATTGGAACTCACGGAGCGACAACTTACTGTCCACACTCCAAATGAGTGATACACTCTTATTACATTATTAAAAATTAGATCTTATCTATAATGATGTCATTATGTTGCCGTATTGCCACCACACAATTATTCTTTCCAAATTATGCATTTTTTCTTTTTTCTTTTTAATAACTTGCTACTGTCTTATGCTATCCATTTTTTTTTTTTTTTCATATAAGCAGATATTCCATATACCTTCTAAATGTTAAGTTATAATTTAAAAAAAAAAGCATTAGAGGTGTATTTTACGTCTGAATTCGTCCAAGTGGAAATCCGACAATTGCAAATGCATGATTGCATCCTCACATTTCAATAGACACCACTAAAATGTGTGGATCTTATTTTGAAAAAGCTACTCTCAGAAAGAATATGTATATGAATACATATTTTCCATAAATATACCCCCTCCCCCCACAATACACACAACATGCAGGCCAAAGACTCACCCAAAATACATTCCAAATCGGCTCTATAGCTTATCGCGCTTATCAGTGTAACAGATAGTGACCCAAAGTTCATGTTCGCAAAGCGAGTTAATTGCAATGTTATTGTTTTAAGCAGTTCCCATATTTAAATGAAAAATTTATCAAATTATACAATACATACAAGAGCTGGAAGATCATAGCATTTCAATATTATAGAATACTCACGAATGGTTTTTTTTCCCCATTTAAAATTATCAAATTTTAATGCAATTTGACAAAAATTGCACAATACTTAGTGTATGACTATCAAATAAGAGCTAGGTTTTATTGTTACAACAACGTTTAAGATCATTAAACGAGTATATATATATATATTTTTTTTTAAAGAAGAATAGTATATAACTTACTGTTTTTAAGGATAGGTGATTGTTAACATTGAATTTAAATGAATGAGTGACCCTCTGAGACAAGTACAGTACATTGCAATAACATTAAAAAATATGAAAGATATGCAATTAACACCTTAAAAGAAACATGTAATGAGTTTTGATATCTTAATACGAGACATTATTGACATGCACATAGAAATGTCACAATTTTGTGGCTGTAGGTGCTCCATAAGACCCCTCTGCTCTTAATAAATGATCCCATTTGAATGTACATATTTAACAACACACAGAAAATGACAGGACCACAACAAAATTTTACACCTATTACAGAATAACTCCCAACTTCGTAGATTTTTAAGATACTACAGTCGAATTTTCACCGATTCTTAGAGATTGAAACACAGCATTGTTTATGAATCTTCATACTTTAGAGAATGGAACATAAATTAGCATTTAATTTGAATGAATTCAGAATTTTGACATTGATTATAAATTTATGATTTAAAATCTGTAAAGTGTAAATATCTTTTGTCATGAAACTCACACTGTAGACATTTGATATGATTCGAATAAATCTATTTTTAATTTTTTATATTTTATTTTAAAAAGTGAGATTAGTAAACCTGTTACACTTGAATGCATAGATACATAACTCACAACAATATAACATTTCTTAAATGGAACATGCTAAAAAAAAAAAAAAAAAAATAATTAGCTAATGAGTATAAATAAGGAATTCAATTTGAAAGATAAAAACCATTTAATGAATCTATTATTAATGAAATACACATTAACCATTATCACTTGTACATTTAAACAAATAAGTTAAAATAATTTCCTTATCGCACTTTCATAGTTCTCTGATTTGAATGACTCGAAAAAATTTCTATCATAGCAGTAAAAGACTTCTTCACCACGCAACAAAACTTTCTTAGCAATGTTATTAATGTCAAGATTTAGAAGTACTTGTTCAGACACTCTGTCAAACATTTGTAATGGAGTGCTGTAAAGACATTCATGGTAACTTAAATCTTCAACTTGACCAACACAGCCAACACATTTGAAAAGTTTTCTTACATGACACATGATGTTGTCATGAATACAAGAGATTAATTGTTCGAATGCAAAATTTTTGTCACAAATAAGTGATGGTAGAAAGGTTATAGTGTTCTTTATTTTTAATATTTGAGCAGGAAGCCACTCTATAAATATACTTTCTCGAAGATGTATACTAATGTTGTTAACACTATTCTGTAAACATGCTATTTGATTTTTATCTAAGGTAATATGACACTGTGTTAGACAAAATTTTGGATCATATAATTGAATTATTTTCTGCAGATGCAATTTTCCGTTGTCATTGAAACAGAACAACTCATTGCGACTGACGAAAGAGGTATCTGCATATAGAATATTGAACGACCGCAATTTTTGAGAAAATTCACTCCATGTAGCCGGTGACAGTGTAACACCTTCACGCTTAGGCTGTAATTCATTTCGATCGTTAGAGAGATATTTCCATATATACACATTTAACTTCCCATGACGAAGTTTCAAATACACATACACATTAGAACCTAAATGCCAACGACGGAGTGCATCTTGCATAAAATCTGAAGAAGTAGATTCAGTCGAAACTGATTCTGCATTGGAAGATAACAGTCCACTATGTTGTTGTTGCTACCCAGACCGTCCGACCTACCAGAAAGGTGTAAGGTAACTGTTTGGACGGTCGGGAAGTGCCACCCAATTTAGACCGGAACCCAGTGGGGGAGGCATCCACAGGGACCGTACCCTCCTTCCCCTACCACCAACCTCTCGGAAAAACCTATGTGTTAGAGCACAAGAAAGCAGATCATGAGTTGAGTTTTCAACCTCGGTGAGAACTTGTGAATTGACAACGGTAGATGTTTCTGCTGGGGTTTTGGAAGACATAAGATAGGTTTCTAACCAATCCACAGCAAATTTTTGTGAGGGTGAATTAATCACATCTGAGACAATGTCCACAGATTTTGTTTCTTCTAGGGCAGGAACAGTCAACTCCGCACTATTTACACTAGAAATTATTTGCTCGAGTGATGGCATACTTTGAATTTTAGACATTCTTTTTAGATAGTAACATCCAACTACGACATTCACAGTATAAGATTTATTTTTAAAACACTAACATCTTAAAACATTATAATTCTGTCACAGCTATGAGCGAAGCAAACCTATCCACACAACGTCCAAAGTTGAAATGACTTATCAAACAACTTCATAAGTATAATCACGTAACCTAAATCGAGTGTCGTGTGCGAACAGATCACATAAGATATGAAGTGATTAGAACTTATAATTTTTAATGAATCGTACAACATTAGATTGTGGTAAATACAATTGTTATCTACATGAGAAAATTTCTATATTATTTCATTCAGCTTCGAAATCATAGAGTGAAAATATGTACCAATCTTACTTAAAGTTCCGAATTTTAAATCACATTAACATTATATACTTAGAAAAATTTTATATATATTTTTATAACTTTAGGTGATATGTATCACGCGGAATATACAAGAATAACTACCAAAAACACGAAAATAGTAACAACAACAACATAGTGGACTGTTATCTTCCAATGCAGAATCAGTTTCGACTGAATCTACTTCTTCAGATTTTATGCAAGATGCACTCCGTCGTTGGCATTTAGGTTCTAATGTGTATGTGTATTTGAAACTTCGTCATGGGAAGTTAAAAGTGTATATATGGAAATATCTCTCTAACGATCGAAATGAATTACAGCCTACGCGTGAAGGTGTTACACTGTCACCGGCTACATGGAGTGAATTTTCTCAAAAATTGTGGTCGTTCAATATTCTATATGCAGATACCTCTTTCGTCAGTCGCAATGAGTTGTTCTGTTTCAATGACAACGGAAAATTGCATCTGCAGAAAATAATTCAATTATATGATTCAAAATTTTGTCTAACACAGTGTCATATTACCTTAGATAAAAATCAAATAGCATGTTTACAGAATAGTGTTAACAACATTAGTATACATCTTCGAGAAAGTATATTTATAGAGTGGCTTCCTGCTCAAATATTAAAAATAAAGAACACTATAACCTTTCTACCATCACTTATTTGTGACAAAAATTTTGCATTCGAACAATTAATCTCTTGTATTCATGACAACATCATGTGTCATGTAAGAAAACTTTTCAAATGTGTTGGCTGTGTTGGTCAAGTTGAAGATTTAAGTTACCATGAATGTCTTTACAGCACTCCATTACAAATGTTTGACAGAGTGTCTGAACAAGTACTTCTAAATCTTGACATTAATAACATTGCTAAGAAAGTTTTGTTGCGTGGTGAAGAAGTCTTTTACTGCTATGATAGAAATTTTTTCGAGTCATTCAAATCAGAGGACTATGAAAGTGCGATAAGGAAATTATTTTAACTTATTTGTTTAAATGTACAAGTGATAATGGTTAATGTGTATTTCATTAATAATAGATTCATTAAATGGTTTTTATCTTTCAAATTGAATTCCTTATTTATACTCATTAGCTAATTATTATTATTTTTTTTTAGCATGTTCCATTTAAGAAATGTTATATTGTTGTGAGTTATGTATCTATGCATTCAAGTGTAACAGGTTTACTAATCTCACTTTTTAAAATAAAATATAAAAAATTAAAAAATAGATTTATTCGAATCATATCAAATGTCTACAGTGTGAGTTTCATGGCAAAAGATATTTACACTTTACAGATTTTAAATCATAAATTTATAATCAATGTCAAAATTCTGAATTCATTCAAAATAAATGCTAATTTATGTTCCATTCTCTAAAGTATGAAGATTCATAAACAATGCTGTGTTTCAATCTCTAAGAATCGGTGAAAATTCGACTGTAGTATCTTAAAAATCTACGAAGTTGGGAGTTATTCTGTAATAGGTGTAAAATTTTGTTGTGGTCCTGTCATTTTCTGTGTGTTGTTAAATATGTACATTCAAATGGGATCATTTATTAAGAGCAGAGGGGTCTTATGGAGCACCTACAGCCACAAAATTGTGACATTTCTATGTGCATGTCAATAATGTCTCGTATTAAGATATCAAAACTCATTACATGTTTCTTTTAAGGTGTTAATTGCATATCTTTCATATTTTTTAATGTTATTGCAATGTACTGTACTTGTCTCAGAGGGTCACTCATTCATTTAAATTCAATGTTAACAATCACCTATCCTTAAAAACAGTAAGCTATATACTATTCTTCTTTAAAAAAAAAAATATATATATACTCGTTTAATGATCTTAAACGTTGTTGTAACAATAAAACCTAGCTCTTATTTGATAGTCATACACTAAGTATTGTGCAATTTTTGTCAAATTGCATTAAAATTTGATAATTTTAAATGGGGAAAAAAAACATTCGTGAGTATTCTATAATATTGAAATGCTATGATCTTCCAGCTCTTGTATGTATTGTATAATTTGATAAATTTTTCATTTAAATATGGGAACTGCTTAAAACAATAACATTGCAATTAACTCGCTTTGCGAACATGAACTTTGGGTCACTATCTGTTACACTGATAAGCGCGATAAGCTATAGAGCCGATTTGGAATGTATTTTGGGTGAGTCTTTGGCCTGCATGTTGTGTGTATTGTGGGGGGAGGGGGTATATTTATGGAAAATATGTATTCATATACATATTCTTTCTGAGAGTAGCTTTTTCAAAATAAGATCCACACATTTTAGTGGTGTCTATTGAAATGTGAGGATGCAATCATGCATTTGCAATTGTCGGATTTCCACTTGGACGAATTCAGACGTAAAATACACCTCTAATGCTTTTTTTTTTAAATTATAACTTAACATTTAGAAGGTATATGGAATATCTGCTTATATGAAAAAAAAAATGGATAGCATAAGACAGTAGCAAGTTATTAAAAAGAAAGAAAAAATGCATAATTTGGAAAGAATAATTGTGTGGTGGCAATACGGCAACATAATGACATCATTATAGATAAGATCTAATTTTTAATAATGTAATAAGAGTGTATCACTCATTTGGAGTGTGGACAGTAAGTTGTCGCTCCGTGAGTTCCAATTTTGTTAACTATTTTCAATGTGAATATAAAAATTATATGAAATGATTCTAAATATTCAAACTTAGAAGCTTCAACTAAGTTCGGTTTCATTGAAATATTTGTCCTGTAAATATTTGCATCGGTAAAACCACCATTGGTAGTTCAAACAGTTGATTCGTATTTAGAAAATTCTAGAACCGTAGTGTACAACTGTAGAAATCTATTTTTAAAAGCTGTCGAAACAGATATTTTTTTCATAAAAATGTGTTCCATACAATTTATGTCTACCGATGAAATACAACTATTTCGGACATTTTTAAAAATTTAAAAAGTTTGAAAGTTAGTGTGATAAAATCTCACACAATACTTACTCGTTTCATGTTTAGCAGGTTTTAATACCGGGTGTTGAAATCTAGGTACATATATGTGCAAAATGGTCTATTCCTATTCAATAGATTTTAAAATGTGTTGGTGTCCTGAAAAAAAAATAATGTACACTCACTTCTAAGTTCTATAATGGTAGTAAAATTACGATGTTAAAATGGTGATATCATATTCATTGGGTTTTATTTAAACTGAATGCTAAAATTTTTGGGGGTGAAAATTCGTTAGTTTGTTAAATTCTAAACTTCGATATTTCAATTACATCCACCATTTTAAAAATGGCCAAATCATATTCAATGCGTAATATCATTAAAATGATGTATTTCAGATTACGTGTACCAAATCAGACCCTTGAAGTATCCAACTATTAAAATATATTATTAGAAAAAATAGGTGGCAACACCTCATACTGCTGACGTCATTATAGATAATATCTAATTTTTAATAGCGTAATGAGAGTGTATCACTCATTTGAAGTTTGACCAGCGGGTAGTGAAGACGTCGTTCCGTGAGTTCTAATTTTCATTATTATTTTTATATACTGTTAGATTTATTTTTCAAAAATCACACACACACACACTTAGAATGGTGAAATCTTGTTCACTTCATTTTAACTAAATGCGCTATTTTAAAGTTTGTGTATACATTTGTTTTTAGATACACAACACTTGAAAGGGTCGAATCCTGTTCACAAAACATAATTTCAGCTATGTATTACATTCATGTTTTTAAAGTTTGTGTATAAATTTGTTTTTAGATACACAACACATAAAGGGTTGAATGCTATTCACTTAACACCATTTTGAAAATGCGTAACTATACTTGGGTGTATTCAAATCATTTTAAAAAAATTATATTGATAGTTAGATTTATTTAAAAAAAAAAAAAAAAAAAAATCCACATTGCTATATATCACTGAATACAATTTTTGTGTTCACTGAACACAATTTGTGTGTGCACTGGAAATCCGTAAACACAATTTGTGTGTTCATTGGAAATCCGTAATCAATTTGTTTTTAAACATTCGAAATCATTTCGTTGTTATTATAAAAATCGTATTGATAGTTAGATTTATTTAAAAAAAAAAAAAAATCCACTGAATACAATTTTAGCTAATTATTACATTCGTGTTTTTAAAGTTTGTGTATACATTTGTTTTTAGATACACAACACTTAAAATGGTCGAATGGTATTCACTGAACACAATTTGTGTGTTCATTGGAAATCCATAATCAATTTGTTTTTAAACATTCGAAATCATTTCGTTATTATTATAAAAATCGTATTGATAGTTAGATTTATTTAAAAAAAAATCCACTGAATACAATTTTAGCTAATTATTACATTCGTGTTTTTAAAGTTTGTGTATACATTTGTTTTTAAAAAAAAATCATAATGTTATAATACGCAATTTTATATTCACTCCGTAGCATTCTGTTTTAAAACGCACCCTTTATAAAGTGCATCGCTATTCACCGAGCGATTCGAATGAACTTTGAAAAATAATCTAGCTTCCACTGATAAGGTACACTTCGAAGATAACTTCTTATAAAGCACGGGTGCTTTGGCACGATGGTAAGACGCGCGGCTTCTAATCAGTTGGGCCCAAGTTCGAATCCAGCTCCTGACCAGTGAAACATTAATTTCTTTTGGAAAAAAAATGCCCATAGATGGCAGCACTTCATCAAAATTCGCCAGAGGGCGCTTTAACTACGTCACGCTGATAAGATCTTTCACTCTGTCGCTGACCAGCAGAGAGGGAGGACGTGTGCTAAGGAGCTCCAAGGCGCGACACGTCATTTCCAGATTATGTGATTGCGAAATCCCTTGAAACCACTTCCCCAGGTCAAGGGTCAGTCAGCGATTGTGACATTCCCTCTCAAGACTCGGAGTGAAACTCACTCCGTATGAGTCATCATGCCTCTGTGAAAGACTTTCGCAATTGCCCTCTTTGGGCGGAGGCATCCGGTGCTGCACCTCACCAAACTTCCAAAAGAGGGGAGGGGGGCATCCTCCCAAAGAGGATCCTCTAAAGAGAGGCATCCTCCCTCCTGGGGCTCTCAAGACCCTCTGAGGGGGTCCACTCCAAAGAGGGGAGGCGGCTCAAGAGAGGCATCCTCCCAAAGAGGGACCCTCCTCCCAAAGAGGGCCTCTCCTCCTGCTGCACCTCCCCTCTTTGGACTGGAACCCCCAATTTATAACTACTGACATTATCCTCGTGGATTTAGTTCGTTTCATTTATGAAAAAAGATACTTTGAATAATACTTTTGTATTTGAACGCTAATAGTCATTTATCTGCTGTAAGAATAACTTATTTCTTAGTGCATAACGCTTGGCGAGATTTTGACGACGAATTTGGCGGAATGTCGCCAACTTGGCGACTTTTTGAAATGTTGCCAAATTAATGAAAATCTCGCCAAATGGATAGATATGACGCAAAATCAATGAAAATGACCACTAATTGTCGAAAATTCAATATCTTGGAAAGAATATTAGTATCTACTATAAGAAAAACCTATTTTTTTACTGTAAAAGTATAAAATTCATTACATTATATAAGGATATTACATGTGTTGCCCACATCAGATTTTTTAATTTAATACCCAGGTCGTCTAACTCACCCAAAGGATGTAGAGTAGTTATTGGCCTGGAAAACACACAAGAAAATACACAAATACATACGTATTGGATGAAACATGCATACACAATTTTGGACATGCCATGTAACACCGTAAAAGAGAGAAAAGTATGTGGTGATAAAGGGACACACAGACAGAGGGATGGCATATATAAATAAGTGACGTTAATTCCAGAAAGATAATACAATACAGAAATGGCATAGACAGGGTGATCAGTTAGCAGTAGGACCACATCTTGCGGCGATACAAGCAGCAACCCTTCGAGAAACAGATGCAATAGATGTGCGGATAGTTTCTTAATGGAAGTATGACCATATGCTTTCAACTATCCTCCTCAGATCGTCCTATGTTTGAGGCTGGGGAAGAGCAGTCAAATGACGGCAAATCACGTCCAATACATGCTCGATATAGGTGAGAGATCTGAAGACAGCGGAGGCTAAGGAAGCATCTGATAAACTTGTAAGGCTTGTCTGTTGATATTTGTCGTGTGCGGTCACGCATTATCTTGCTGAATAATAGCATTTTGAAACCACTGGAGGTAAGGCAGCACCTCATCCACATATCGTCGTGCCATTATTGTGTCTCTGATAGGAATTAGAGGTGACCGGCTATCGAAGCCGATGGCACACCAAACCGTTCTGCCGCGTTTTCGAGCACTATGGCGTTCAACAATCGCAACATGATTGGACCTGTTTCCATGTCACTTCCAGACTCTCACATGGTGACTGTCATTCGACAAACAGATCCGAGACTCATCGCTGAACACTACGCTGTATCATTCAGTCGTTCCAGAGGCTCGGATCCGATATTATTGCAATCTTTCGCATCGGTGTCTTGTTATCAATGACAGTGTCCGTAAAGGACGGTTTGAGTGCAAACCGCTTTCGGCCAACCATCGAGAAACTATTCTAGTTGATATTGGAGCATACAATGTACCCTGCAAATTCTGCAGAATATCGACAGTCGTTGTTTGTGGAGACTCCCCCAAATGCCTTCGAATGCATAGTTCAACGCGTGCTGACGTACGTCAGGATGGACCTGTATCACTGCGAAGATTCACATGCCCTTCTTCAATCTACCTTCTCCAAATCCTTTGCATAGTGGGTCATCTATGGCTGCTTCAGTGGTGATATGCCGGTACGACCACCCAGCCAGACGTAGGCCTAAAATTAAAACTCTCGCACGATCGTCTAAATGTTAAAACGGTCGAAGCGGACTTCGGTGTCGAAGGCCAGATAACTCTTCAACAACACGTGTCTTCTGAAACGAAAAACAGCTTTGAAAATGGGGTTCCGTAGTCGACAGATAGTAACAACGGTTGGCTCATCTGCTGTTTCCTCATCTGTTTAAATAATTTGCATGCATTGGCCAGTTACGTTTTTCTTGCAATTTACATAATTATACTGCCAAAGCTTCATGGTTTTGCATTCTCTAAGTCAGGTAGTGTATTATCAGCACATATAGATATACAGTTATGATATTATATTTACTATGATTTATTATGATATGCATTTATTATGAGATACATTTATTATGATATTATATGATATTACGCAGTTATAATATTGACACGGTATTTGACAAAGTACCTCCCCCCGGGGGGAAGGTAACTTCCCCTACAAGGGGGCTAATCACGTTACGAACGAAAAAAAATATATCGCTGTTATTTTTCATAACAATGATTGAAATTATTATGTTTGTAATCATAGAGCAACAAGTAGTCCCTTATATGCATGATTATGCCATATTTCATCCTATGCTGCCATGTTACAAAAATATAAAATTTAGAATGAGATTCAAAATTCTCGTTGAAAATGAAGCATACATAGTTCCGAAATAATTTGGGTAACTAAGTACTTCAAACTTGCAATTGATATATTTTCTTTATCTCGCTTACAAAATCAGATTCACGAACTTCTTAAACTGTTCTCTAGTTGGATTGTAATCAATATCTTATCTTAAAAACCATATACAAATTGCTATACCATTCTATCGCCTAGCTTTGATGTCTCATAAATCATTATTTAAAAAAATATTAGGTGATTAAATCCTTTATTATAAAACGTGTTTATGTATATTTACAACATTCACATTCTAATTAACGAGCTAAATTTCGGAATTACTTTGTGCCTAAAATCAGAGTGATTAATAAACTGGTTAATGAATTTTACATTTATTCATTCAAATTTACTGTTTTACTCGCCGGTAAAAAAACCCGAATTAGTATCAGTAAGTACCATCTTATTATTTTAAGTGAAATTTCCGAATTTTTTCTAACAGTCTTAATCCAATTGCGAAATAACCCCAGATGGGGACTTTTATATGCGATCTATCTTCTGTTAAAAATACATCTGTCTTTTTGCAATACATTTCAGACGATATGACATTGATTGATAAGTTCTTAAAAATCTATAATCCGATTTCAAAATATTCAGTTTTATTTATTGCTCTCATGGAGTAACGCATGTAAAATAAGCTAAAATATAAAATTATTTGTTCGTTCTATTTTTCGAAAAATGTTGAAGGTTTCCATGTTAGACATTCGAAAGTGTTTGCAAAAATTGGAAATTTGAAATCCTTATTTTTTAAATGCATCATGACATATGAATAGATATATACACCACAACTAAATTTGTTGAAAAAAAATGTTTTTATTAACACTGGCCTAACACTCTGAAGGCCTTACATTAACCGAACATTCAAGTTAGTATCGCAATAACCTTTTCCTTACGGCGGTTTACCGAACTGGGTCCTATTTCCAATGCTCATCGCCTTAAGCCCGTTCGATGGTTTGTTTCTCTAAGCTTATGCAAAACACTCTTATAATCACAAGACATTGTTTATTACATATAACTACAGATATGTATATCCACGGGAAAAAAAAACGCTCCATCCTCTATTAATCCAGCATCGTTCATCGTAGAGAAAATTGAATGATACCATTCGATTAGGAATAACATGCTCTAAAAATTTATGTGCGGAAAATGTGCATGAGGGGCCGTCTTCATATCTAAACGCGCACAAACTTTGAAATTTTCAATGGCGACACCCAAGTTTGACAACATAGTTCGAATCTTCGAATCTAGAGCAAAATTCAACCTGTGATACCAAATTTCAAGTCATTTGAGTGAAGCGTTTTTGAGTTGTGAGTATATAAAGTTTTGAGCTTCTAATGTTAAATTAGTTTCCAAGACTTCCATTCATATCTTCTGTAGTAATTATCTGCTCACGCTGTTTATTTGTATGACGTTACTACTAAACAACCCAAACACATTTAAGTGATTTTTATTTTTATGGAAATAATTGTTTGTATGAAATATTAATTATGAAATCAATAGTTGAAAAAATATTAATACAAACCTGGACATGTTTTGATAAAAATCGATTCATAAAGACTTTTTATATGTTTATATAAAATTTCAGGCCTTTCCTCCCTCTAGTTCTTTCGAAATGTTTACATATTCATCATCACGATGATTTTAGGGGTCGTATATTTGTTTAAAAACTGACTAATTTGAAAAAGTTATATTAATTGTAAGTTAATCTTTCTTTAAGAAAAAGGGAATTTATTTTTATCCAGTTTTAATAATATTTTGTATAAACAGTGTTGTATAGATGCAACCTAATCAACGTAATTCTGCTACTGTATTGAAGGGTGAAAACTTGTGTTGTTATAAATCGGATTTACTTACGTTCCCGAGCTACTGCGAGTTGAAATTTCCTACAAAATGTGATAATTCATAATAAAAAATATTTATATAAAACAATAACAAATTATAAAATTATGTGATACTAAACACCAACAAGACTTCAAGCGGTGATTGATAATGACGGAGGTTGCACACCGTATGGATACTTTTAAATTCGGGAGGTCATTCGTTCGGAGGTTCCAACGTTCCAACGGAGGTCATTCGTTCCAAGTTCCAACGGAGTTGATTTGTCGCGTGATCTGCAGATATTTGTTAGTTTCATAAATTGTTTTTGAAACAGCATTATAAAATAACATTTGAAAATAAACATTTCATTCTTCTTTCTTTTATTGACCCTGACCCGAATGCCCCATTAGTTTTTAGCAACGTACCCAGTACGGCTTTTTACCCCTAATAATCGTACCCAATTTGAGGATCACATAATCCTACCCATTACAGGCCCATTGCCTTAGTAACACACACAAGACAACACCATACACAGCCATGAAAATGCTCACCCTCTCATGCAGGAATCGAACCTGCGACCCTTTGGCTGTGAAGTAAGCCATAATGCTGAATGTCAAGAGGATAGTTCAATAATATACAACAGTTCTGTGGTCAATCAACGAAACATCACCCGTCGCCCCAGCCGCACAAGTCTGGAAGAAGTAAGATGGAGGGTCAAGAATAACGTTTCACCAGTCCTCTTGGCATGCGCAGGGGGGTCGTGACAGGCGGTACAACAGCTGTACCACTGAAAATCTCTTCTTCTGGAACGGCGCTGGTTCAACTACTGTACCAGTCTTTTCACCCCCATTTCTCTGGGAAAGGAGGAGAGCACCTATTGTACCCAGTTGAGTGTCTTGAAGAATGGCTGCAGCCCTTCCTTCAAGTTTATCCTGACTGAGGGGGGGAAAGAGTTACGAACAAAAGACAAGGTCATTGAAGGTGTTTATTTAGAGGGGTGGAATGTTCAGATATTTTGCCTCTCTGGAGTTCAAAAATTGGATTCTTGGAGCCGTAACGTAAAGGTCAAAACCTCTCAAGGTGCATAAACTCAGACACCAAACATCCTGGTACGTTCACTTACAATTTCTTGCTCTCACACACTGATCTAATAAATTTCACATCGGCGCGAGCAGCGCCATCTCGTCATTCATTGCCACAGCTCATGCGCTTACATTTTCTGCCGCCGTTGCAATATTTACATTCACATATTGGAGTATAATGAACTACACTAAAGACATACATTGCATGCTATAACAATTTACATTTTAAGCAAGCAATTGAATATGAAAATAAATTTGACCTCACACAATAACTCAATTCTTAGAAACATAATTCTTAAACTTAAGAAATAAAGTTAAAAATAGTGAACATGTAAGAACCTCAAACAGAATACAAATGATATATATAATACACATTAATAATACATTTGATTATCCTTTAAGGGAAGAACACAAGTTTTTGTAATGACTCTTAAGATACCATTTGCGGTTCGAAACATCACAACAATTATTTTATTGTCCAAACCTGGAAGCATTTCTGTAACGCTTCCTAACAGTCATACATTGGTAGGCCAATTGTCCTCTTTAAATAGATCAAGATTACTGATTTATTACTATCTTTTTTGATCATCCATTTTGAGCAGTTGCTGTATGATATTTAAATATTCCCTTTTCCAGATACATTGCATCACCTTGTTGTCTTTCTGCCACCTGCTGAGGCGATTATCATTTAATACAGCCATTCTGACCCTATAACGGTGTTTATTGGTCGCCCAATAAGGAAGAGACCAGGGGTCAAAGCTTCCAACTCGTCGGTCGAGAGTTTAGAATACCCTCTATCTGAGTTATACTTGTTACATTTTTTTTAATTTTTGATGACTTTTTCAAAATTTCACTCGAAAATTTAGGGAGGTCCTGAACTTCCAATTGTGTTTTAAAACAACATGTTTCCAATATTCATGGATTGGAATTTTTGTACCAAATTTCATTCGAATTGCTCTATTCATTCGTGAGATATTGCCTCCACAGTCTCATTGATACACACACACTCGTCGAAAACTCGAATTCGAATTTTTGACCCGGTCACAATACTTTCCTTATACATTATATAATGTATGTACAAGGAAAGTAATGAAATATATTTGTAGATTATGGTAGATTTGGTAATTTTAAAATATGTTACTTGGTATAAAGATACCTTGCTGGAATACTATCGTGTCAAGAAAAGAAAGATAACTGAATCTTCAAATTAATAGATATGTACAATTAATAATGAGTATTAATAAATAGTAATTAGACTGAGAATAAATTTCAACTTGACATGAAATGGAATAACTATATTTTGCGATTTATATATTTCATATACTTACGTTTTTACCTACAATTAATTACAGGATGATAAAAAATTCGAGCACCTAAAAATGTTAAACAATTCATTGTGCAGTGAAATTGAAATAGCAGTTTTTTTTTAGTTGTAGCACTAATTTACGTGTTAACACTATGTCAGAGATATTATCTGTTGTTTTTAATACCCCAGAGACTTCTTTTTATGGATAGAGACTTCTTTTTATGGATTGAAAAATAGAACACTTTTCCACAGTGTAATAAGTATTTTATGTAAGAGCAATATTCCTCTAGCCATTCATATGACAGTGTCATGTCATTGAAGAAATTCAGAAGAAATAGCCCCAATAATTCAATTATTATGAGGTTAGTAAAGTGTTTTTCAGAAACTGCATCTGTTGAACACAAAGGCGGAAAAAGAACCAGGTATTCTATTTTATCTCAGATAAAGTGTCTGAAATATAGACTTTGTTACTTATACTCTGCAATGATATTATCATATGACGAGAAAAATATTGCTTCAATTTTTTTCCATTTTTGAAAAACGTCATTTTCTTCGATTAATGAAAGTAGGTATGTTATAATCGTCCACCGTACAAAACACGAAACACTCTTCCACCTCTCTAAATGATTCTACTATTTCAATTTATCCGTATACTATATAATTTTGAAATTTAGTTTACGTTACTTTTCGATCATAGTGTATTATCTAACAGAAATTATAAAATGGGTGTTTGATAAAATAAATATTGGTACATTAACATTCGAGTTATGACATAAAATGTATAACTGAATCACATTGAATTGGTGAAATTTAAGTATATTGCACAAACTTAAAACGAATAAAATTCTGTTATAAAAACATATTATTTTTCTACACATTTTTTAGCATTAACATTTTACAATATGTGAATCCGATGCTTATATTTACATTTATCGCATCCCACTTTTCTGATCTGAGAGAAATTACTAATCTCAAAAATTTCTTATGTAAGGACAGCGCATGCATCACGAAATATATCTCTCAAACTACAATGATATCTTAAATTCGTATAACTTTAGCTCCGACATTGATAACATGCATTATAGAAATATTTTACTTATCTATACTGCCTTGTCTTTCCGATCGAGACCACATCAAAAGATTGTTCCAAAGAATTCAAAATATTCCAATTTTCTTTTTGATATAATCATTTGTATCCGTCCATAAAGCAGAAGAGTGCTCTTTATTTTCGGATAAAGTAACTCCAGATGGAGGTGGACTATTTTTGCAGTTCATATACAAAATACATACTATAAAATATTATTTAAAAGGTAATATGACATGAAATAATAAAATCATGTAATGTTAGGTTATGCGCTGAATATCAAAAACTTATAGAGAAAAATATATATAACATAGGTAATTACAGAAATGATAGATAACAACTGAACAGTTAAAATTTACGTAAAAAATATTTTTGAGGTTGGTATTTTAAATGAGATCTAAAGGGAAAAATTTAAGACATGGAAAATAGTCTATGTACCACAAATAGACGAAAGGAATATGAAAGGATGATCAAAGTAGAAGAAAACGTAAAGTTCTGCGAAAATGCAATGTTGAATACAGATGGTTGTTTTTAAAATACGTGTTTTTTTTTATTCCATTGCAAACAAACTTTTATCTAAACGTCAAATGAGAGCGAAACTATTCAATTACAGCAGATCGGTAAAACAAACAAACCTAGTATGGTAAGTTAAGCATAATGGAAAATAAATGAAAAAAATTCTGGTATAGTTTCTAGGTGGTAAGGTGGTCAATGAAATTCCTAACATTTTACTCTGTATGTGCTTACAGTTACATTTTGTAGGTAATGAGTTCTTTTAAGTAGTTTATGGTGAAAAATGTATGGTGAAGAAGTTGGTACATTTGTAGAGAATTATTAGGTAAATAAACTGTTTTTCGATTTAAAATTTAGTTTACGAAATATTTAATGTCAAAATCAAAGGAAGAGATATTGAGCTGCGAGTTCGCGTCCTGGACAGACTGACAATAGATGAACCTCCCATTTTTGTTGACATGTACCTACGTATTTGATATTTTGCAGGACGGAGCCCTTTTTTTAAATTTCTGTTTAGTTAATGAGTTATTCAATTTTTTATGCACTTATGAATTGAAAATTTCCTTCTCTACGGGAGAAGATTTAATTGGTCGAGACGATTGCTTTCTTCTTTCTGATTGGTTTTTGACAGGAACGTTACAAAATGGCCGAGGACTAACTTATTGAAGCATTAAAAACTTTAAAAGTATAGATCTTTATTTCTGAACATGACTACAACGTTAGTAGTGTACTGTAGTAAATGTGAAATGTTGATAATCATATGACGTATCGTTTATTCCTACAAACAAACTGAACAACCATTGTTGTCATGAATATCAGGATGTCATTGTCATATTGTACAACAATTAGATATTTTATTGTTGCAAATATCCCTATACTGAAAGCGTAACACGTATTATGAAACTGTATTAGGAACAAGTAGCAACACTTACAGTTATGAAAGTTTGCCATTCCTTCCTAATACGGTTATCTATCGTTTTTAATAGTAGGCGTCAAGAAAGGATTCGTGATGCAGGTTCAGCGAGAGCAAAGCAGTACAAGACGAATCCTTCCAACTCACGAAGCGATATTCTTAGTTGGCGAGCGTAGAGATTTGGGGGCAGAGCTTGGTGACATTGTTCTCAAAGTTAAGGGAGTTGATGAGACTCAACTAATAATGAGACGAAGCCTCTACGTGGATATCCCACTTGCGGCAAGTAGCGACTAATGAGCGGAAGTCAATGGGGAGCAGAGTCCTAGGATGCTGCGAGCGTCACTGAACATCAGAGATTTGGAGGCAAAACCTCCTGACTCGTGAATTGAGATAGGGGTTAATGAGCGGTAGCCAATGGAGAGCGGATCCCGGGGATTTTCCGATCATCAGCGAGTATGGGGCACATAAGATGTCTCAAGCGCCGTCCAGATTGGAAGAGATTGCAAAGCGAATTCTGAGACTGGTGAATGTCAGTTAACAAGGACGGTCTCCACTTAAATATTATGCCTGTGTAGCAGGCGGCACTAAAGTGCTAGCGAACCGAGCGTCAGTGAGTAGGAAACGAAGCCTCTCGATTCGCGAATCTAGTTAACGGGAGAATGAGCGGAAGCCAATGGAAAACAAATTCCCGGGGTTCTACTAGCATTAGTGAGCGTCAACGTTTTAGAGCGAAGACTTCCGACTCGTGAATCGAGTTACGGAGTTAATGACCTGCAGTCAATAAAGGGCGGAGCCCTGGGATTCTGCGAGCGTCATTGCGCATGGGACACGTAGGCGGTCGTATGCGCCGTCCAGATTAGAAGATAGCGTTTCTAGGGCTTTGATTCGAAGCGAGTTCTAGGACTGGTGAATGCCATTTAATAAGGATGGTATTCATTTACATGTTATGCCTGCTTAGCAGGCGGCCTGAAAGTGCTCGCGAAGCGAGTGGTAGCGGGATTTGCCGAGCGTAGAGAGCAGGGGGGCGGATCCCCTAGTTGTTATAAATAATCCTTAATTCTAGTATTTTTGTGTTACTCGGATAAGATTTAATATTCTTTTTTGTAAGGAATTTAAAAACTAATGCATCTTGAAACTATTCAGAAAACTCAGTTCCTTCCACTGGAAACTAAATAATATATTTAGGAAAAATTATAATATCTCAATTTTAAAAATATTCATGATTGTTTACAACTAGCTGTATGCTCGTTCTTCGTATGGAGTATATGATTGAATGAAATTTTGTTCACAATTTACGGTGAACTTTTAATATTTGGGGGTTTTCATAATTCTCACAAGAAGGAAGAGAGATAAACAGACTAAGATAAACTGAAATTATGCACAGACAAACAGAAGCACAACTTAAATTTTCATTTAAATAGATAATAAACATTTTACAATTAAATGGCATCTTCTTTTCAATTGCAGAAATAATAAGAAATCTTTCATTCTGGCACTCGAGCAGAAAACTCACCATTGGTCATGCAAAAGGCAGCAAGTATTTAGGAATATGTACGAGTACTGAATGTATGCGTTTGCTTCTGTTGTTTGCACTTGTTTATAAACCTTCCATAATTAGAGAGATTGAGGCACAATAAATGAACGAGTCACATTATCAAATTTTGACTGTTATTTATGATAGACAATCTCAAAAACTATTACGTTACATTAGTTTGAAGACTGAAATATGGATTGAGACCCGTTTGTTGGGAGGCTCATACAAAAACGTTTGGGTCACACTCAAAGTTAGAAAACAGGCAGTAGGACATGAAGGCAGACATATTGGAGGAGAGACGAGTGACTTTAAGTGTAGCCATTCCAACGCTACTCATCAAACTTTTATTGAATTTGGTACAGTTGTTCTGCCATAATGATGAGACAAACAAGCAAACATATATATTTTCAATTTTATTTATATAGATTGAATACTGAAATCCCTAATATAATCTATTAATTGATGCACAGTATTTAACAGTGATAGGATTATATAAAATTAGGGAAATTTGGCAGACAGGGAATATACAAGCATTATCTTGATGATGATTAGAACTTGAGACATATTAGATTAATTAAACTAAATTTTCTTGAAGTAGCCGACAGAAAAAAAGAATCTGCAATAGAAATTGTGAAAAAATTTAATCTGTTTATATGTAATATTCGACAACGAAAGGTAACTCACACCCACTGAGATAGTAAAATACGTTCATTAGACATTTTCATTCTTTATATTGAAGCCCCTTGGCGTGACGTAAAAAGGCTCCATGTCACAAAATAAATTACTAAACATACATTTTAAAATCGTTAAATTCTATGTAATGCGGAGTAATATTTTGAGTCATGTCTTACTTTCTGCGATGAGAGCAGGCAAATGAAGAAAAGGAAAGATAAAAAGTAGGTAGTTTCTGGTTTAAAAATCAGTGTGAAAGTCTAAATCTAATATTTGATTTTTGTCATTAATATGTTTCACAAAAATATTCTGCTCATTTTTCTTTCGTTTCAATAGGAACCAATAGTTTTCTCTCAGGAATGTAAATAGTTCCACAGAATTCGTTTTTCCCATATTTCCTCTATTTGTTTCGGTTCAGAGAGCAATGTAAGACAGTCTATGTCTAGAAAGAATAATTGTAAGTGCAAGTAAAATATTTTTGCTATAGGTATGATTTAGAAATATAGAACATAGTATAAAAGTGACTGCTTTAGCTAAAAATAAGGAAAGTTAGTAAAGGATGATCTTGCTTAAATTTTGCAACTACAAGAAGAATTAGAGAATAAAATACAACTAAACTTCTACAAATCCTCTCTGGAATATCTGATATTTATAAAAAAATAAAAAACCTAGGAGTTTATGATGGATCTTTCATATCGTGGTAACTGATGTGCATGCTTCATTTTTGACGGAACTATTAAGCTATTTTATACAATTTCACACACTTATCACATGCAATCATACGAATTTTCAGAAAAACTGGAAGTGGCATCTCCAGAACTGTCCCCTATCCTTTCCGAAATTTGTGTTGAATCTCCAGAACTGGATGTGATGGTCACTACCTGTTCCGAAATTTGTGTTGAATATCTAGAACTGGATGTGATGGTTCCTACCCTTTCCGAAATTTGTGTTAAATATCTAGAACTGGATGTGATGGCCACTACGAGTTACGAAATTTTTGCTAAATTTCCAGAACTGGATGGGATGGCCCTTACCCGTTCCGAAATTTGTGTTGAATATTTAGAAATGGATATGATGGTTCCTACCCGTTCCGAAATTTGTGTTGAATATCTAGAACTGGATGTGATGTCCACTACCCGTTACGAAATTTGTGCTGAATGTCCAAAACTGGATGTGATGGCCCCTAGGTATTCCGAAATCTGTATTGAATACATATTAGTCATCATTTAAACTCTATCTATACTCAATTCTGAGAAAAAATTGCTGAACGGAAAAATGTATATTTTTGAATTGTAAATGATATCTATAGAACTAGAAGTAAAAACCCTTACTGAAAGCTAACCTCACCAGAATAGGATGCTGAATTCATATATTAGTTATCATCTAAGCTCTATCGATATCCGATTATGAAAAAAAATAGGTTTCAAGAAAAGTTTTTGAACCGGAATTGGAAATTCTTAATAATCCAATGTAACTACTGCTGAATGTGATGATAAATTTATAGCGGTTATCATCTATGCTCTAAATTTATAGGCGTACTTAAAAAATATGTTTCAAAGAAAATTACAACTTTTGTTCCCAAATTGGAATCAGAATCAGAAGTGGAAATCCACAGTGTATCCTTTCTTCTTCGTCCGGAAATTTATGCTTAATCCATACCGGTCATCATCTAATGTCTATCTATAGCACATTCTAGCAAGTACAAAAGCGTAGAAGAATATTTCTATAAAAATGTTTTATTAAATTGTTGGTGAAAACTTTAGTATGGTAAAAATTTTGGCACCAATAATTATAGATAACTGTCATTTTGCCTATATAGGGCGCTTCGATTGAAAAATAAGGTTCGTGTACGAAATAAGGTTCGTGTACGATACACGTTATTTATTTAAAGCGACGAGTTAGTATTAGTATTCACGATATTCACATATAGAGAGCATTCCCAATATTAAGTTAACTTTACAATTACTGATAACTGCATTCATGGACCGGAAATCTGGACGTTATTACCTGTAATGGGAGTAGGGTCTTAAATTTTGGAACGCACACTGTAGGTGTGGTCTGTGCTTAAAAATCTGGTGAGAAAAAGAAAACTTGACTAATGCATTTACGCACAAAAATGAGCTAATAATGCAGCTTAGAGCTGCTTTGAGGATATGGTGGACCCCTTCTTTAGTGTAAAAGAACCATCTAACCAGAAGTCAAAAAGACGAGATCTCACAGTATCCTTGAAACAGCTGTAAGCCGCACTATTATATCATTTGTGCTTAAATACATTGCTCAAGTTTTCCTTATTCTTTGTACAGAGTGTATTTTAAGGAATTTGATAAAGGCTGTGTAAGAGGGCTGAGTTTTTGGTTTTACCAAATATTCACAAAACTGTGGAACATAGAATGTTTTAATGAGGCCACTGTAGGTACATGCATTTTTATGTTGACGAGTGAATAAGTGCAAAACCAGGCAGTGGTAGCTGTTGTTTACAATGGAAGCATGATACTAACTTTAGAATATTTTGAGTTTTCTGAAAACATGCATGGGCAATGATAAATTCTGTGTAATTGTTATATGGGCATTCAGTGTGTCAAGTTTCTGCATTTTGCAAAATTGTTGTTATTAGTCATTGTCATCATGTTGTCAAGGCATTCTGCAAGGTTGTTGTCATCATGATAAATGATTGTACTTATTTCAAAATTACAATGAATATTTTTATTGAAACGTCATGCCATTTTAAATGAGAAGGTCTAGCTCTAAATTTTAAATAAATATTAACTCTGTTAAGCGTTATAAATTGATGTGAAACGCCAATCCTTTCGTATATTTCGAATAGGGAAAAGGTTGATATGTGTCGTGCGTGAAGATGGTGCAAAGTTCTTAGAGAAGAATTGCCTAGGATAATACATATTTTGGTCATTTGAAATTATATTTTGTTCTTTGAAATTATGCTTTGATCTCTTGAAATTATTTTTTGTTCATTGAAATTACATTTTGGTCTTTTGAAATTATTTTTTGATCTCTTAAAATTATTTTTTGGTCTTTTGAAATTATATTTTGGTCTTTTGAAATTATTTTTTGATCTCTTGAAACTATGTTTTGGTCTTTTGAAATTATATTTTGGTCTTTTGAAATTATTTTTTGATCTCTTCAAATTATTTTTTGGTCTTTTGAAATTACATTTTGGTCTTTTGAAATTATTTTTTGTTCTCTTGAAATTATTTTTTGGTGTTCTAAAATTATTTTTTGTTCTCTTGCAATTATTTTTTGGTCTTTTGAAATTATATTTTGTTCATTTGAAATTATGTTTTGATCTCTTGAAATTACTTTTTAGTCTTTTGAAATTATATTTTAGTCTTTAGAAATTACTTTCGTATCACTTGTATATTTTATTTCATTTTATATTTTGAAAAATTATAAATTTTTGATAAATAAATAGAATGTTGTTTATGTTATTCGAATCTGACTCAAAACAATGATATTATCGACGGTGAAACGTTTTGATGTAACTTTTACAGTTACTCCTTCGGGAAGCGTACAATCAAAGCAAGTAATAAGCAATACTTGCATATAGCGTACGAGTATTTGCCGATACACAGATATCACGTATTATAAATGTAAATTTTCCCACTTTCTACCAGAACTGTTTTAAAAAAACATCTTAAAGGGTATTAAAAACAGTTCTGATGGAAGCATAATGCGCTTTTCGGTAGGTCGGACGGTGTGGGTCGAACGAAATTATAAATGATATATATACGTATAATAAAAAATAATTACATATTGGGTCTTATATTAATTTTGGCAGATACTTATGATCATACCATGTAAACAATCTGATTTAAATATCACGAACTGATATACCCTTTGTGGAATGCTTTAGAAAAGTACGTAACTCTCAAAGTTCATAGCCAATCTACAAAATTCCTGATATTCAAAACTCGTCGATAATCGTCAAATTTACGATATTTTCGTGAATTTGCCGCCCAGCTAAACGAATTTGTCGCCAATTTCAAACGATCTGTACTTTCGAATTATTACAATGGTTTCCTTGTTAAATGTTAGTAGCTATATGATGTCATTTCCGTTACATACTTCCGTTTCATTTGTGTTTCATTTTTTTTTCATGATTTACGCCTTGCCCAACACCTTAAGATGATTTACATCATCAATATATAAAAAAATGTTTATAATAAAATAATGAAAGTGGTTTTATTCACATTGTCATAAAAATACATAACGTAATTTTATTAAAAATTATAAAAATAGTTGCTGTTTAATTAGCTTTTTTTTATTTTTGAATCATAATTCGCCTCGGGACAGTTATTTTTTAAATTTGAACAAAAAATAATCAGCATCAGATTAACGAATAATCGTCAAATCTCATGACATCCACGTATACAGTTTCAGTGTTGGAGTCTAAATATAATTGGAACAGATTTGATTTAAATAGATTTGATTTGAACAGGTTATATCGAAGGATATACGATAATTTGAACATATTGCCAAAATTTACATATGCAAGTATTGTACATAAAACTTTATATTTTTTCATTGCATATATAATTCTTAATTAAATATCATCTTTTCGACAATATTACTTATCCGTATGCTACTTACAATAATCCTTACAATGCATTGTATTATATATAGAGAATATATTTTTGAAATAGGGGGATTTGAGGATTGGACTTTTGTTACCAATGGATATATATACTTTAAGTCTTTAAGCACCGATTATCAATGAGTTGAAGACCCAGACCGACCGGCTCGTCAACAGGGACATGAGCAACCGATTAGTCGGCCGGGATTATCAATACACTCATTGATAATCCCGGCCGACTAATCGGTTGCTTATGTCCCTGTTGACGAGCCGGTCGGTCTGGGTCTTCAACTCATTGATAATCGGTGCTTAAAGACTTAAAGTATATATATCCATTGGTAACAAAAGTCCAATCCTCAAATCCCCCTATTTCAAAAATATATTCTCTATATATAATACAATGCATTGTAAGGATTATTGTAAGTAGCATACGGATAAGTAATATTGTCGAAAAGATGATATTTAATTAAGAATTATATATGCAATGAAAAAATATAAAGTTTTATGTACAATAATTGCATATGTAAATTTTGGCAATAAAATTTTAAAATGTAATGCTTGAGTTAGCCTTTTTTATAGTTTTTTTTTTAAAAATATAGTGTCATATAATTTGCGTCTTGATATTTCCGTAGGAAAAATACAAAAATAACAAAGCATTTATTTGGATCTCTTAAAATTGTATATATCTTATTTCTATCTACAAAAACGTCCAGTTTTTTTTATACACTATGAAAAAACAGTTGGAAAAAAGCACATCATAGGCGTATATACCTTTTCATTTCTATCGAGACCAAATCAAAATATTGTCCCAAAGAATTCAGAAAATTCCAATTTTTTTAAATGTCCCTTTCATTCCGTCTATAAATCAAAATAAGAGAGAGACAGTACACTTTATTTTTAGGTACAATACTCTAAATAGATGTGGAATATTTTTGCTGCCGGTAGATATTTGGATTAGTTTCAGTGAAAAGTAAAAATATCAGGAAATGCTGATGTGTTGCAACGTTTGGCTTATATGCATTAAGCTTTTAAAACTAGTTAGAAATAAACATTTTATAGTAATTTAAATAATAATTATTAATAGAAATTTCCAGAAAGTGTTATGTTTCTTTTACGTTTTAAAATGATTGAAATATTCGACTGCTGAGTTTAATGAAACTGAAATATTCGAATGTTCAACTTAATGAAACGAAATATTCGAATGTTCAACTTAATGAAACTGAAATATTCGAATGTAGAATTTAATGAAACTAAAATATTCGAATGTTGAACTTAATAAAACTGAATCATTCTTACGTTGAATTTAATGACACTGAAATATTCGAATGCTGAATTTTATGAAACTGAAATATTCGAATATTGAATTTAATAAAACTGAAATATTCGAATGTTGAATGGAATGAAACTTCATCTCACAATCTGACTGATTTTGAACAAAATATTCCTTGATTTATTTTAAAAATGTCTTATTAAATGTTCCAAGAGCCTATTTAAATGGGGTTTAATATATGTGTAATTATTTTTACAAAATGAGCCTTATTGAATTTATATTTATTACGCCCACGTGGCGAGACATTTAACTTTCTGGAATACTGCACGGAAAATATTGTAATCTTATATATAAATTTTGAAAAGTTGAGTATATAATTCCAGTAAATAATTATTTCAATGTTTTGTCAGAATATATGGTGCTGAGTCCCTTTAGTATTCTAAAGTTGATCATCTGTTAGACTCCTATAACTCATATTGTAAAATGAGATTTAGAATATTTTGTTCGATTTACAATATTATTAAAATAAGAAATATGGTAATAGACGTAAACCCCGTGTTATGCCGAGCTGAAAATAATTGCGCAAGTGGAAGTTTTGCATTACACGGGGTGTTTATGTATCCCTGGGACTAGTAGTTTATACAATTATGATAAAAATTACAGTTGCGTTTTTCGTTCTTTCATTTCTAATAAAACAGGAATTTTATTTAGTAATTATGTCAGCCCGATAATGCGTAATTCTACTTGCTAAAATTTAGTAATATTTTACTCACATTCTTATCCTACCTCTGCCTTTAAATATTGTGTTGTTGACTCCCTGTATGTACTAAAAATCCACTTTTAAATCATATTGTACTGAGGCCTGCTGAATTATATCAACTTGAGACGTCAACTTTAAAAAGAACAATGTTTTATTTCTCGCCAGGACATCGTTATTTTATCCATTATCGTGTGTAAATATTTTTGAAATGTTGGTTTAAATTAAAGCTATTACACGTATATGTAAATGCAATCAAATCGGTAGCTATTGGCTGCATCAGATGCGATTACCTGTATACTGAATTTCCACATACGTTACCAATTCGCAGTTTTGTTAACTAAATTAAAATAGAAATTGTGTACAACAGAAAATATCTTAAAAACTGATATTCAGCATTCAGTGATACTTCAAGCGGATTAGAAAATTTGTCAAGGAAAGTTGTTAGGAAAGTTGTTAAGAAAAACATGCGAATGTGAAAAGCGAAAATAGGTTACCGACATTAGCAAATTTTTTACTTAAAAGCAAATTAAGGAGAAATTGCATTAGTATGTGTCAGTAATACGGATGAGACTATTTATAGAATTATTCATGGGCTTATTTTCTGAAAAAATACTGCTTCTTTTTCTTCGACCCAGAACGCTCGACCTACCCCAAAGTGTAAGGTATATATTTCGACGGTCAGGGAGTGCCACCCAATTTAGACTGGAATCCAGTGGGGATTTAATCTACAAGGCCGGTACTCCCCTTTCCTTACCACTATCTTCTCGGAAGGACTTACGGATCTACATATGTAACGTGTCCGTACTCCGCGTGAACATGGGAAAAGTTTAGTCAGAGCTGGGTATCAAATTTGGGTCGACCGAGTGCAATCCCCACACGCTACCCACTGAGCTGCCTCATCCTGGAGAAATACTTCTTCTTCGACCCAGACCGTCTGACCTACCAGAAAGGTGTTGTTGAGACTCAGACCGTCCGACCTACCAGAAAGGTGTAAGGTAACTGTTTGGACGGCCGGGAAGTGCCACCTAATTTGGACCGGAACACAGTGGGGGAGGCATCCACAGGGACCTACCCTCCTTCCCCTACCACCAACCTCTCGGAAGGACTTACGGACCCACATGTTTAACGTGATCGTACTCCGCGTGAACACGGCGGCAGTTTTGGCAGTGGCTGGAATCGAACCCGGGCCTACCGAGTGCAACTCCAGCGCGCTAACGAATGGGCTACCGCGCCCCCTAGCAGAAAGGTGCAAGGTATCTGTTTGGACGGCCGGGAAGTGCCACCCAATTTAGACCGGAACCCAGTGGGGGAGGCATCCACAGGGACCGTATCCTCCTTCCACTACCACCAACCTCTCGGAAGGACTTACGGACCCACATGTTTAACGTGATCGTACTCCGCTTGAACACGTCGGCAGTTTGGGCAGCGGCGGGAATCGAACCCGGGACTACCGAGTGCAACCTCCGCGCGCTAACCACAGGGCTACCGCGCCCTGGAAAAATACTTGACTTGAAATAGAGCTCACACCGATGTATGGGCATTATAAAGCAGTTATCAATTAGGGATTATTTGACATTATTAACCACCAATCGCCAATCATAAAATGCATTATGATGACTTGAAGACCTACTACCTTGAACTAGGTATTTTGCACATTTCTATTCTTTTTTATGTAACATAAAGCAAAATTTAGCGCAGATGGCTTTAAATTTCACATTACGAAATATCGATTTATGCAACAAATACAATATCACGGAAAGACGAAAGTGGGTTGAGAGACGGAAATAAATGACTAAAATTCATATACGAAATAATAAAACTGTGCTCCAGACACCATTGATTCGAAATCGATGGGGAAAAAAACAGCGCACTTGATATAAAACATCTTTTGATACTTTTGAAACAGACCTCATGATTTACGAGAGTAATAGAACATGTAAACGCAATTGACAGAATTGTTTTGAGCCAATTTCTCAACATGATACATCTTACAAAGCAACCACCTTATTTTATAACATGCATGTAACTTATATCGCAGGAGACTTATTTCAGGGAATATTATACAGGATGTATCAACATGATTGACCACGTTTTTCGAGCTTTGGCAATTGGTTGTTTTAGACACATAATTCAGATGTAAAAGTTTGTTAAAATTAAAGCGAAATTTTTTTGCATAATTATTTTTCTGATGGACAGTAATTTCATAAGAAAATGAAGTATAAATGTTTATATGGCTCTGTGAGCAAATCAAGTTCAATTAGTAAAATGGTATCCTGTGCAGTAACTATAGTCAAAGGAAAAAAAACGGTGCATTTTCCTTTAATATTTATAAAGATATTTACAATATAATTAACGTAATAACTAGTGAAATGGGCTATAATTGGAAAATTGGAATTGTGTTACACATCAACAATAATTCGTGTTGCAGGGGATCCATGAGAATTGAAACCTGACTTTGCATAAAAAGCGTCTATGCAATTTTATTTGCAGCTGATCTCGAATTTCTAGGTGAAAAATTGAGGATTTTTTATATTCAATAACTCTCCATATATCACAGGTAATTGCACCATATTTTTTAAGACCAGTTACTACACAGCTCATGTTTTTCTAATTAAACTTATTTGCTGAGGATACCATACTAAATTTAGATTTCTATTTTCATAAATATCCCATCCGCCATAAGTAATAAAATCTATATGAAAGCATTTTGCATTCAGTTTAAAAAAAAAACTTTCAAATTGGAAGTATATGTCTAAAATTAATTGTTGCAGTTCGAATGTGTGTATAGTAGTAGGTGAAAATATGACTTTTCTGTGACTAATTTTGCAGTGATAAAGAATGCATCTAAATTCCTAAAATGTCTCCAAAATTTAGTATCCATAATCAAAGAAAAAAATATTGTATTTTTTTCAATACTTATGAAGATACATATAATACAATTAAGATAAAAACTAGCAAAATTGACTAAAATTTGAAATTGGAATTATATTATCCCTCGAATTTGACTCATGCTGCAAGGGCAAATTGAAACCAAATTTTGTATGAAGTGTGTCCTTGCTTTTTATTTGTAGCTGACCTCGGATTTCTAGGTGAAAAACTCCCGTGATTTTTGTAATTAATAACTATTCGAATATCGAAGGTAATTCCATCAGATTTATTTAAGCTAGTTACTATATAGTGCAACTTTCTAATTGAAGTTTGTTGTTCAAGATACTATACTGACATTTAGACTCCAATTTTTATGAAAATCCTACCTGCTGTAAAAGTATTATATGAAAAGATTTTGCATCCAGTTTTAACAAACTTTCAAATTGGAAGTATATGTCTAAAATTAATTGTTGAAATTCAAATGTGTGTATAGTAGAAGGTGAAAGTATGACTTTTCGGTGACTAATTTTGCAGTCATGAAGAATGCATCTAGATTTCTAAAATGTCTCCTAAAATTTAGTAAGCATAGTCAAAAGAAAAAAAAAATCGTTGCATTTTTCTTCAACATTTAGTATAAGTGCATAAGTATAAGTATGCAGATGCATACTTATACTTATGCACTCAACGTAATATACAATATAATTAACGAAAAAACCAGCAAAATTGGCTAAAATTCGAAAATTGGAATTGCATTTTCCATCTACATTGATTCGTGACTGCGAATTGAAAACTGAGTTTGCATGAAACGTGTCCGTGCAATTTTATTTGCAGCTCACCTCGGATTTCCAGAAGACAAATTCCAAATTGAATTCCAACTTTCAAATTAAACTTTTTGTTCTAGATACCATATTAACATTTAGACTCCTATTTTCATAAAATTCTAACCTGCAGTAAAAAAAACCATGTGAAAGAATTTTGTATTTAGTTTTAATAAACTTTCAAATTAGAAGTATGTGCTGAACATCAATTGTTGAAGTTCAAATGTATATAGTAGAAGGTGAAATTATGACTTTTCTATGATTCATTTTGCAGTCTTAAATAATGCGTGCAGATTCCTAAAATGTTTCATTTTACCATAGTTCATATATCATAAATTTTAGCCCAATATATTCACATATGTCAATTCAAGATTTGTCAAAGTTTTACCATTCAAATGTTATTCTTTGAGAATTTAGCGGATATTTTTCATTTACAAAGTAGAGAAAATGACACCGGAGATCAATTTAAAGCCAATTAGCAGTAATTGTCCTTTTGTATTTACATTGCAAATAGACCCTCAATTTACATTGCAAATATATCCATTATAATTATTTAAGACTTTCATTAATCACTGGCGATGTTCTTAGAACTTTTGGTTACTCCCTTTTGGGAAAGCACACTTTTAATTATGCAGATCCTTTATAGAAGGGAATTATTCTCTTATAAACTTGAGCTTTAAATGTTGATTCAAATGGAAATATTTCAGTATTCTAGAATTTTGCATTAGATAAGCAAATGCCAGTAAGCATGAATGCCCTTAAAGAATGTAAACCTTTTGAATTATTTACGAACTAAAAGGGTCCTGGATAAGAAATTTCCGAAACATTGCACTTTTTTATTAAACTGAAAAAATTCAAATCGTGTGAAATAGAAAGAATTCATATTACGTAAATGATTTAATCAAAACTATTAAGACATTAAACATTATTTTTTTCTTATGCATAAAATCATGCAAACTGCATAGGACATTGAACATGTTCACTCAGAAATTAAATTCCTCAAAAGTTTAAGTTTTAAAGCGATATTAATCAAGAAAAATATGAGCTAGAACTATGAAATGTGAGATATTATGTACATATAATATTTATTTTAATGTATTTACAAATACAATTTTGAATTTTAAATTTACGGTTTTTGATACATAAGTCACTCATATAAAATTTTCCTCTTAACAACATTTTTCTCTTTTTGGTATATCAATATATCCTGAACTCAAGATAGAAAGCAATTTATCTCTAATAAATGTATCTTAATTTTGTAATTATAATATTTGCATTTATTATTATGCCAAATTTAAAATTTCAATTTTTTATGTAAATTTAAAAGAAATATATATATCTATATATATATATACACATATATACATATATATATATATATATATATATATATATATTTATTTATTTATATATTTATATTCATATATATATATATATATATATATATATATATATATATATATATATATATATACCCAATAAAAGAAAAACATTGGAGTATTTTTTTTTAAATCTATCCATAAATAAAGAAATATATAGTGTTTGTCCCGAACCAAATGCATCACTATAGAGCAATAGTACCAAGACGTTACGCTAAAAAGGTCAAACACACACACACACACTATCACAATATGTATATATATATATATATATATATATATATATATATATATATATATATATATATATATATATATATATATAAGATATATTAATAACCAAGCAATAATGAAACAATAAAATCATCAAACCAGATAAACCACTGCTACTATGCTTAAAAAAGAATTCAACAGCACTGGCTTAATTTGGAAGGTAATTAGACTAGATGCTTACTCAGGTCGGAGCATCTAACCCTAATTAGCCCAAACAAATCCTTGTTTCAGATATGTAAATAGTAAGTTACTGTAATTGCCTTAACTCAGACTACAATCATTAATAAAAAAAAATTTAAACATTATTAAGAAATCAAGTATTACCATGAACCATGAGGCAGAATCCCCGTATACACGTGCTGTGAAGGCGAGCAATTGCAACTGAATGAAAAAGGCTGTGATACATCCGGTAGAAGAAGGAGAAGGAATCAGAGATGAACGGATATTTGAAAGGACCTCCACTGAAACACCCATCCAGGGAGTTAGAGTTGGAGAGACAGAACAACCATAATTAATAAAAGGTAAACTGGACGAACAGAAAACATAAATGAAAATCCTCATATGTATATATATATATATATATATATATATATATATATATACTATATATATACTATATATATACATACGAGGGTGGCACTTAAAACTTTGAGATAAGGCTAAGTGGTACATGTTTGAGATAGGGCTAAGTTAAACATGTCAACTCTTAGAAGTGTTCAAAGTACTCCCCTCCAACATCAATGCACCTTTGGAAGCAAATTTTCCAAAGATTAAACTCTACAAGCCATCCATTTCTTGGAATCGATAAAAAATATGCTTTTAAAGCTTCATCAATCTCATCTTCGGAATGTAAACGACGCCCACGTAAACTTTTTTGGATTAAAAAATAGCCAAAAGTCACACACAGCAAGATCAAGAGAATACAGTGGATGTTCTATCACGTTGATATTTTTTGTTCAAGAAATTCGACTGTCATTCTCGCTGAATGAGAAGATGCATTGTCATGGTGAAGCATGAGTCCCCTAAGATACACTTCCTGAAGAATTTCTGGAAGACACTTAGTGTTGTACCAGTTAGCTGTAACTCTCCTGTCCCTCTAGCTTTATGGCTTTGACCAGACCTGTACTTCTGAAGAACACGGCATACATTAATTTTTTCAATGCTCGTTGTCTTTTTACAATTGTTGGTTTGAGGTAATCTTCAAAGACCCATACTTTACTCTCTTTACGTGTTTTACAAAAAACGGCATGTCCGTTTCATCACCAGTTACGATTTTAGAAATAGTGCTGTGTCCACCATAGTTAACCTTTTCCTTACTGCGGTACAACACTTGTATCACTGAAAATCTCTTCTTCTAGAACGGCGCTGGTTAACTGTTGTACAAACCTTTCTGGTAGGTCGGACGGTCTGGGTCTCAACAACAACTGTTGTACCAATCTTTTTCACCCCCACTTTTCTGGGAAAGAAGGAGAACGCCTATTGTACCCAGTTGAATGCCTTGAAGACTGCCTGCAGCCCTTTCTTCAACTTTCTTCTGACTGAAGGGGGAGCGAGTTACTAACAAAAGACAAGGTCATTAAAGGTGTTTATTTAGAGGGGTTTAATTTTCAGGTATTTTGCCGTTCTAAAGTTGAAGAAATGGATTCTTGGAACCGTAATATAAAGATTAAGTAATTTCAGGGTTTCTTTACTGATTCTGACACGCTTCGTTTTTTTGGTGTTCTGTTAAATTATGGGGAACCCAACGACAAACTAATTTTTCATATGCAGTTCTTCATGAATAATTTTATGTATAGCTGCGGATCCAATGTAAAGTTCCTTCTGTATCATTTGGTAGGTACAGCGATTATCATCGATTAATATTTTTCGAATAGCCGGCAGGGGACTAGAGCTGATAAATGTCTTCCTGTGTGTTCCTCATCCAGGAGAGAATTTCAACCTCTTCTAAACTCTGTAAACCACCTGAATACAGTGGTACGAGATGGAGCATCATTCACATATGCTAATAGTAGACGTTGAAGACATTTTTCTTGATTTAGCCCCACTTTAAATCATCGAAAATCAAAGCTCGATAATGCTTTCGCGTCAACTCCATTTTCTTTTCTTTCAAAATTTATTCTACGGTCACTAAATTTTAATTGTTGCCACACATTTTCGTCGGCGGACATAAAAGAGTTCAAATTTAAATGTCCAAACAATATTTTTTTAGCGCATATCGTCTGCCCCTGTCTCAAAAATTTCAGTGTGACCTTCGTATATATATAAATATGTAACAATACAATGGATAAATTTAAATAATTTATAGATGTAATACTTAAATGCACCAGCCAAGTGATTACGCAAAGACGATCGCACCAGTTAAATCCAGAGTTCGAACACAAACTATCTCCGTGACTGTCTATGTGTCACAATTTTATACACCTCACCATATGACGGTCTTAAAATCTAGTATAATGTTTCTGCATTCACAAAATCGCTTCAATAGAGTCTTATTTCAAAGTAATTTAGCACAATTTGTCCCTTTGTCGGACTATTTATATTGCAAATACCAATCCCGGCCTTACTCTCATTACTTAAGATGTCCATTAATCAACAGCTGTGCTCTTGGAACGTTTGTTCACTCACTTTCTAAAGATTCCACTTTTATATACAGACAAGAGCCTTTAGAATGCCAATTTTCTTTTATAACGCTAGGTTATAATTGTTGATTCGATTGGAAATATTTAGGTTGTCTAAAACATAGCAAGTAAGTTCCTGAAACAAAATTGAAAAACTGAAAATAAAAAAATGTATTATTAGAGCATAAAATGTTGAAAACGTTATCAACCAGTTTTAAAAGTAGAATATAACATTCTCTGTCAGGATGCTTGGGACGAGAGTTACCAGCATGAGTGAATCTTAAATTCGTATCTAAAATTGTTTAGATTTCATGAATAGCATTTATAAATAGTTGCAAACATAGGCATTTTCTGGCTGGCTTTAGTTATTGTGTGGTGCTGAAGATTCCTAAACATGACTAAATTTAGCTATAAAATGGTAAAGTTGGCAACCCTGAGTGAGACAGAGCACCAAATCTAACAAAAGCAAGATCATATCTACCTTTGAATGTATTATTTCTCCGCCTCATTTGTTTTGAAGAAAGAAGGTTATTAGAAAGTATTTTTTTTTGCCATTGAGACCGTTTAATACTCCTTACGAATATTTTATGCTGTTATTTAATAAATTTTATTATTTTAAGATTATTTCTAACAACAGTTAGAGTATAATATTTTTATAAGAGAGAATATACTTAAACGATGGAAAATGTTTCAGAGCTTTATAAAAGAATCATCGATAAATTTATTAAAATAATTTATAAGTTACTGAATTGTGAAATTTAGAATGCTTTATAAAGGAAAAATTAAATGCTTCATAATAGGAAAGCTCTTATTCTAGACAAAATCAACGGTATTAAAGAAGCAATTAAAACTGCTAAAAGCTGCATATGATTTTTCCTACGTAACGCAAGTACGTTACTTCTTTCACAACAAAATAATGATGGGCATGGCCCAGACTTAAAAAAAAATAGCATCGTGTTAAAGAAACTCGTTTAATTACACGTAAACGTTGCTATTTATAGCAAAACACAAGTAATTTTTACTTTCTGAAACATTTACTTTGAAAATAGTCTCAATACTATTCTCAATAGTCAAGATTCTCATGAACCACATTTGGCCATTCCTGATTTGAGAATTCATGCGTATTCCTTTCCAAAACATTTACCTTGAAAATAGTCTCAGTGCTATTCTCAATAGTCAAGTTTCTCATGAACCGCAGTTAGCACACCTGGTTTCAGAATTCAAGCGTTTTCCTTTTTGAAACATTTACATTGAAAATAGTCTCAGTACTATTGTCAATAGTCAGGTTTCTCATGAACCGCATTTAGCCACTCCTGGTTTGAGAATTCCAGAGTTTTCCTTTTCGAAACATTTACTTTGAAAATAGTCTCAGTGCTATTCTCAATAGTCAAGTTTCTCATGAGCAGCATTTAGTCACTTCTGGTTTGAGAATTCAAGCGTTTTCCTCTGCGAAACATTTACTTTGAAAACAGTCGCAGTACCATTGTCAATAGTCAAGTTTCTCATGAACCGCATTTAGTCACTCCTGGTTTAAGAATTCAAGAGTTTCTCTTTTCGAAACATTTACTTTGAAAATAGTCTCAGTGCTATTGTCAATAGTCAAGTTTCTCATGAACCGCATTTAGTCACTTCTGGTTTGAGAATTCAAGCGTTTTCCTTTTCGAAACATTTACTTGAAAAATAGTCTCAGTACTATTGTCAATAGTCAAGTTTATCATGAACCGCATTTAGTCACACCTGGTTGAAGAATTCAAGAGTTTTCCTTTTCGAAATATTTACTTTGTAAATAGTCTCAGTGCTATTCTCAATAGTCAAGTTTCTCATGAGCAGCATTTAGCCACTCCTGGTTTGAGAATTCAAGCGTTTTCCTTTTCGAAACATTTACTTTGAAAATAGTCTCAGCCGTGCCAGCCGTAGGAGGATCACTATCAGAACCCCAATATTTTTACTCTAACCTACAGAGTTGATTTGTTCGGACGTCATTGTAAAGAAACTTGCTGCCCAAACCAGTAATCGAACCCTGTAACATCGAACTGGCCAGCCGAAGCTCTACCACTGAGCAACTGAAACGACATTGCAAGCTCTTATTTTTGATGTAGACTCTGTAATTTTCATCCCAATGGAGCTGTATGGTAATTTAAACATTTTCTCACAGAGCCAGAATAGGGCAGCAGATAGCATATCTGTCTGCATTCCAGTAAGCCTGGTCCAAGTTTGACTCCTTTACTGAAAGATTGATTTTTCTGCTTCCCAAAATTAAATCTATAACTCTAAAATTGGTGCCTGACTTGAATGTAGAAGCCAGAAAAGAGACCTTGGTTCTGAAGTGTGTATGATAATCTAGTAATTTATTGTACAGATCCAGATGATGCAATAGGTTTTAATAAGTGTGTTTATGTTACAAATATTATCTTTTCAATCCATTCGATACTTTTCCACATAAATATAGAAATTTAATATAATAATTAGTACAACTGAATTAAATATTCAACTGCTTTCCAGTTTAGGGAAATCGATTCAAGGCATTCCTATGTTAAATTTAAATTGAAAATCTATTGCGAAACAATACGGCCTAAACAGGAAATCTTCCAAGCATCTAACGAATGTCAGGCATTTGAAATCGTTTAACTGCTCGGGAATGATTTCTCAACAGGGAAGGAAAAAGGTAATTATCTTGCGGATTCATTTAACTTTTACGTGATATCAGAAAAATGTGAATATATAGAATATTTCCCCAAGTCTCCCACCTTGTGTGATTCTTACATGTTACGTACTTTATCAATTTAAACTGCAGCGAAATATGTTATTTAAATTAAATGCATTTTCTTGAATATCAAATAAATTTTAAGGTGAGTTTACTTTATTTAGATGGTTAAAGTCTGCAGATTTTACATAACAAAATAATATTATTGCATTTATTTTTACAGTATCTCTTTCGAGGTAAAAGTATGTATTGAGAAGTGAAGCACAATTAAACGTATATTCAGTAACTTTTTCTTCCACATTTTAATTTCCGAACCATTGTGTTGAAATTTCAAAATTCACGTAATTCATGCATATTTCAGGAAAACCGGGTGTAATGTATTTCATTTATATTTATTTATCTGCCCTTCATTTATATTTAGCACTCGAATTATAAAAAAAATCTGATGTGAGCAACACATGATTTTCCTTATATAATGTAATGAATTTACTACTTTTACAGTAAAAAAAAATAGGTTTTTCGTATAGTAGATACTAACATTCTATCCAAGATATTGAATTTTCGACAATTAGTCGTCATTTTCATTGATTTAGCGTCATTTTTATCCATATGGCAAAAATTTCGTCAATTTGGCAACATTTCAAAAAGTCGCTAAGTTGGCGACATTCCGCCAAATTCGTCGCCAAAATCTCGCCATGCCTTATGCACTAAGAATTAAGTTATTCTTACAGCAGAGAAATGACTATTGGCGTTCAAATGCAAAAGTATTATTCAAAGTATTTTTTTATCATGAATGGAACGAGCTAGATCCACGAGAATGATGTCATCCAACTTATCGCATGGTATTACATATGAAAAGTGAACATGTTTCTCAATATGAAATATATTTATTTTATTTTATATGACTTTTCGATAATTTTTTTGAAAAATGTGCAATATCTCGAGAACGGTTCATGTTAGCGTTCTAAAATTTATGTCAATCGTTTTCTAATGAAAAATTACATAAGAAATGTCTATTTGCGTAACTTTATTAGTGGTTTTGATTTTTTGACGATTTTTTCAAAATTTCATTCGAAAATTTAGGGGGTTCTGAACATTCGATTGCGTATAAATATAATAGGCTTCCAGTGTTTACGGATTGGACAGGACATCACTTCAAAAATGTTTGATTCGTGATTAGGGATGCTTGAAACGTGCTCTGCCGTCGAGAACTCGAATTCGAATTTTCGACCCCGTCACAATACTTTCATTATACATTATGTATATAAGGGAAGTAATTATTGCAGTCAAAAATGTTTGTCTACTTTGTATTTATTACTTAATTATTTAATGTTTTTATACTTCCCTTATATACATAATGTATAAGGAAAGTATTTTGACGGGGTCGAAAATTGAATTCGAGTTTTCGACAGGAGAGCAAGTATCAAGCATCCCTGATCACGAATCGAACATTTTTGAGGTGATGGCTGTGTGTGTGTGTGTCTGTGTGTGTATGTGTGTGTGTGTGTGTGTGTATGTGTGTGTGAATGTATGTGCGTTTGTGTATGTAAAAGTATGTGCGTGTGTGTGTGACTGTATGTATGTGTGTGTGTGTGAAAGTATGTGTGTGAGCGTGTATCAGGGAGTCTGGGGAGACGATAACTGACGAACAAATGGACCTATTCGAACGAAATTTGGTACAAAAATTTCAATCCGTGAATATTGGAAGCGTGTTATTTTTATATGCAATCGAATGTTCAGAATCCCCTAAATTTTCGAGTGAAATATTGAAAAAACCATCAAAAAGCCAAAACTTCTAATGAAATTACGCTAATAGATATTTCTTATGTAATGTTTCATTAGAAAACGAATGACATAAATTATAAAACGGTAACATTAACCGTTCTCGAGATATTGTACATTTTTCAAAGAAATTATACAAAAATCATATAAAATAAAAAACTGATTTTCTATTGAGAAACATGATAACTTTTCATATGTAATATCATGCGATAAATATTTTGACATCATTCTCGTGGATCTAGCTCGTTCCATTAATAGGAAAAGATACTTTGAGTAATACATTTGCATTTGAACGCCAATAGTCATTTATCTGCTATAAGAATAGCTTATTTCTCCGTCCATAACGCTTGGCGAGATTTTGGCGACGAATTTAGCCGAATGTCGCCAACTTGGCGACTTTTTTAGATGTTGCCAAATTAACGAAAATCTCGCCAAATGGATAAAAATGACGCTAAATCGATGATAATGACGACTAATTAACGAAAAATCAAGATTTTGGAAAGGATATACGTATCTACTATAAGAATAACTTATTTTTTGCTGTAAAAGTAATAAATTCATTGCATTATATAAGGAAAGTAACGTGCTGCCCACATCAGATATTTTAAAATAATATTCTTGGTCTTCATATATATGAGAAATCTGCTACTTAAATAGAAACTATGAATGATGCTTTAAATGCAATACTTCAAGCACAAATACGATGCATTTATTTTCTGAAATTTAACTTTTATTCCAAATTACAAATTTTATTAAAGGCATAGCAAAAACACAAATGATAATGGTATTAATGGCGATATAATAACATTTCTAATAAGATTTTAATAAGTTCGTCAACGACAAAGTAATGGAATTTACTATGTCATTTACAAATTTCTTACATTTACAGTAAATTTTAAAGAAACTTTTGTTGCAGTCTGAGTAATTTAATTTTTGTAAATTTCTTTACTTTACAGAATAAGTAAATCGAAACACCGCTTCGTATCGCTGACGCTTGTCTATTACATTTATCATCTAAACTAGATGCAAAAACGAAGTAAAAACGCCAATCAAAATATACACGGCATTTTTAGGGTAGACCTGCTCAGTGGTACACCAGTTAAAAACGCTCATTATAGTTTAACCAGTGACGTCATATGGTCACCTGATAACGTTAGTGTTGATAAGGCTCCTAGTTGCGTTGTAAGCGCCAGACCATGGAGGTAAAAGTAAGGAGTTAAATCTTCATATTAAGAAAACGCCAATATCGTTTGAGGCAATAATTCAGGTGGCGCTGGTATAACATAAGTAGTCCTGTATTGTATGCGTTTCTATGGCGAAAGACCTAAAATATTTATTTAAACTGTCAATTTTGAAAAAATTAATTATTAGTACAGCACACGAATAACTGAAGCAATAAAGACTATTCCTACGTATTCAAAATTATTTTACTCTTCAATTCCTTTTTATCTCCACATATTATGTACTCTATCCTACATCTATGAAAAATATTGGTTAATTGTACTCATAATTAAGGAGTCCTTAATGTAAAAATTATTAAAAATACATATACTAAATACTACGTCTTTCTATAGTGTCAACTAACAATAGCAACTACTTTACAGACACTAGCGACACCTAGATATAATTCTCAAAGCATTATGGCATTTTCAAGCGTTTCATACATAGGAGTTTTATCTCCTCCTTTCTAACTCCATGCGCCAGACGCTCAGCCAACGCAGATGCTCTGGAGTTTAGAGCGTTCATATAAATTCAACTATGTACTGAATGTACGATGAACCACATTGACATACAAATGAACCCAATTGACATACAAATGAACAACATCGAACTGTTTGACAGACGTTAACGCGGCGTCAAAATGGCCGTTTTTTCAGCGTCTTCATGGAATAGGTCTTAACTATATTTGTGATGCATAGGGTAATTTCAGGGTAAATTCTGGATTCGGTATAGATTGCGCTCCCCCACTTAGTTCTGAAGCTTACCGTAAGATGTTAATGCAGTAAACACTAACGGTGTGTCATTTAGTGTTTCAAATGTCTTTGATAAAAGTATTGCGTTCCTGTGCCCTTTTCCACCTGAAATTGACAAATATCTAAGATGAATTGTAGAATGTATCATAAAATATTTTATTGTGCTACCACAGATTGTAAATTATAACTAAACCTCTAGATATGTCAGTGGATTTTTTGTTTGAGCTAAACGTAATCTTCGTGTAGAGTGTTTCTATTGTGATTTCGCCATGTTTGAATCCAAAATCAGGACGCCGGAAAGTGCGGCATCTCTCACCTAGAAATGGGTACACGCAAGAATTATTTGAAAATTAATTAACATTTTCATAATTACGTTATTAAGTCGATTTTCATCCTACTTCATTGTCTTTATTTTAACTGTGTTGGTTGAATTTATAAACTGAGTTTAAAATAAAAAAAAACAAATTTTTAGAATTTAGTCATTTTTTTATATTTTGCGAAATCAACTTAAGGTAATCAACAATCTACTTATATTTAAATGTGCATATTTTTTGAACGAAAAATATTTGGTACGTTCATTAAAATCAATTTATGTTGAGTTGAATGCTAAGAGTTTCCCTTATGGTGCGGCGTAGCATCCATACTCATCCGGGAGGGATGCCGCAATGAAGGAGTTTACAACATAAATCATAATTGCTTATTAAGAATTTTAAAATTTATTTTATCATAATGCATATGTTATCTAAATGCAAATAAATTGTTGGGACTACATAGTACGTTTCTTGTTTGTGCACCTTGGGTCTTAGATTATTAATTTTAAAAAAGTACGTCACCAAACCCAGATTCATCCAATATTAATATTATGCGCAACATTTTGTTAATTTGAAGCATATTTGAAGTATAATATGTTTATATATTATGCATATGATAATTATATAATAATATGCATAATATATAGAATAGTAATTAATATACATCAATATAATGATTTTTATAATTTCATGCATAAGTGATCAAATTATAGTAACTAATATTATATTAATTATTATTATAATTATATATAAGTAATTTGTAGTACTTTTATACATATTTTGGTGAAGAAAAAATACAGCACTATTTTTAAGATTCTCAAACCTACCGATTTTAAAGAAATTGCTGTTTTAGGGAATTCTAAATAAATATTATAGACAGGCCATCGTTCAAAACAACACCAGGCATCCATTCCTTTATTGTAATTTTACATGAGAAATCGAGTAAATAAATCCCAAGGTGCATTAAATGACATTTTAAAGAAATTGCAGCGTTTTTGTAGTTGTGTTAGAATACTTTGTCGAATGGCATCAATCAAATTAGCTCCGAATATCGACTTCACATATGGCCGAAATTTAAAGGTTCTTTACACGGAGACTTTTTTCTTTATCTTCGGGAATACATTTTTATGAATTCTTGAGTATTGAAAACGTTTTATAATGTTTTAGGATAAAAGAATTGATTATGGTTCGAAACTGGTGATCATTTTGATTGGACTACCTAAATATTGAAAATAATTGAAATTCTCAGTTATATTTAAGAGTGGTTATATACATTTTCGCAGTAAGAATATATTAGATAAACTTTGTAATTCTGGAACTAACAGTTATGAATTAGAAAATATTATTATGAGGAGCAGTGTTTAAGTTTTTAGAATGTGACAATATCAAAAACAGATAGATCATAGTGCAGACGATTTTTTATAATTTGATCTTCCATGTGGGCTGTTAAAGAACGAGAAATGATATAAAATTATGTTTTCGCCGCCGGTTTGAAGTTAATAAGGTAGTGAACAAAACTTGGATTTCAGTCGAATTATGTATAAAATGATCGCTGGTCACAAAACTAAACAAGAAAGATCAATCATGCTTAAAGCATTGATTATGAAACACTTTCCAACTTCAATGCAATTTTATTTAAAAAAGTCGAAAATGCAATACATTCCTCGGTAATATTTTAAAACTTATCACAATACTACATTGATTTATTATATTTGAAAACTTAAACCTTCATTGAAAAAAATGAACTTCATTCAAATGACGGCATTGAAATATAAATTGCCTGGTTTAAATATCTCTAAAATGCAATACATTCCACGGAAATATTTTTAAACTATCATAATACTACGATAATTTATTATATTTGAAAACTTCATCGAAAATAACTGAAATAAATTCAAATGACGTCATAGAAAAAATAACACGCCTGGATCTCTCTATAAAAGCAGGATTTCATTCATAACTTTCTCCATTTAATTCATCACAATACTATAATACTTTATTTCATTTAAAAATTAAGACCATGGAGCTACAATTCATAAACTTTATGCTTAAAACTTCATCGAAAAAAATCGTCCTTCTATTTATAAAATCAATTAATATTTCATTCATATCAGCCATGCAGACTCCATGGACTGAATTATTTTGTGTTAAAGAAATACAGTAATTCTAATACAACTCATTCTACATATTTTGCTGTTTACATCTTACATAGGTAAAAAATAGGCTTAGTTGTAGAAATAATCAAATTTGAATGAGAATTTAAACTCAAATATATTGTCATTGTGTTGTTTTAGTATGTAGATGCACAGAATTTTAGCAAAAATAAAGTAGTTTTAGGACGGATACAACACTCAATATGAATTAAAAAGAACTTTGAAAAATCACGATTTTGAAACAAGATGGATGCCATATGTCATTTTGAAGTGGGTTATGTGATCGTTTCATATCATGGTCACGTGATCGTTTCATATAAGATGTGTAATTATTATTTTAATTTTTATTTAAAAAACTACTGAATATGTTTCGTTGAATTTTTTTTATATATTTTATGGAACAATTTGACTATTACCTAAAATTTTCGAAGCAATTTGTGAATTTTAAATCCGCTTAAAAATTGTTTGAAAAATTAGGTCCCATAGGGCTCAATGTATTTCATTTTTTCAACCCGGGTTCAATCCAAAACTAATTGGGTGATATTATTCATTTATAGTCAAATAGGTCCTACAGACCGTCTGAACAACATACTAAAATTTCATTTTGATTAAGTCATTTTTACGGCAGTTATCGTGCTAACGGACAGACAGACAGACAGACAGAATGAACAAAGTCATAAACAGTTTTCAACTTTGTTGTAAAATGTTAAAAAAGAAATGAAATTGTAAAAGCAAAGCAACCATGAATTCAAACGATCACCTGAGAACTGGTGTGCTGGAATTGCAGAGAAAGAGGCCATTTGAGGAGAACATGCCCACTTTCTGAGGAACAGACCATATATGGAAGAAATTCCCACTTTCTGAGGAAACAGGCATTCTCTTCGGGCAGGCATTCTCTTCGTATTCTCGTATCTATCTTCGTATACTTGAGGCATTCTATTCATAGAAGCTACAGGAAAACTAATCATCAACCATCTTGGGGGGAGGAGGTTGCCGTATATAGAAATTGCCCCATTAAATACATTCCAGATTTTATTATTGCACGGAGGAGATAATGGACTTTACTTCACGGGTCATATGAATAATATCGATTGTCGATGATTTAAGACACGGGTGAAAATGTAACCATCTTTAAAAGTGACGTAGCTCGCCACATTAAAGGTCAATTTTTTTATACGGCACACTCCATCTCTCTGCGCGCAGTTATTGGAGAAATAGCAATTGTGCACTTAAAATGGAAACTACTATTTCTGTCGGGGCAAACATTTATCATAATGTTGCTTTTGCTGCGGTCATTTATGACTAATGCATTCTTGGACTGGACTTTTGAAGAAAACACGGATTTGTCGTAGAATTTAATAACAACGAATTATGGACAGCCACGAAGAGATTCCTTTGTCTGGAACACAAACGGGAGGCATCATAGTGTGTAAAACAGCCAGTGTCGAAGATGTTTTGCTACCAGCACGTAGCTAGTGTTTAGTGAGAGGAATCCAGGAATCCCCAAACACAAGTGGAATGACAGTAGGAGATTTACATTGTATGTCAAGAATACAAAGGAAAATTTATTTTTGTGGCCGCGGCTTTGGTTCCTGTTTTAAGAAATTACGTACCTGACCGAATCGCAAGCATTAGCGACAGTCCCAAAATACTTCATAAAGAAGAGCACTTAGTTGCTGCTCTGCAGTAATCGGCGCAATGCACAGTTATGCAAAATATAGAAACACCAGCCCCGAACATCTAAACATCATCTTGAACACTCTAACCCTGAACTAGCTAGTACTGAACAGAGGGCGTGTTATACCCTCATTTTTTAATTCAGTGCAATCTTCTCGACTGTTCTGGAGGACATGCGGCGAACTGGGCTAACTAAACACCTCATGTTTTTTATTTACTTCACACTGAGCAACATCTCAGATTCTGGAGTGCTATCAGTCACAGACGTGCCACATGCGATGGATCGAAGAAGTCCCCCTAGATGCCTGCAGTAATGTTTCAAACGTGCTCGCTAGGATCAGTGCAGCTCTCAAATCCTTGCATTCGGCCATAAGAAAGATATGCTGAATTTCTGGGTCTTGAATGGCATCTATATAATACTGGCCTACAAGGCCTTCATGAACCTCCATAGAGCATTCTGCAAAGGATAATTGTGAAAGTTTTTCAATATCTGAATCCAGGTCCTGTAGACTCCCTCCAGACATTTGAGAGTTCAATTGAACTCTGCTAGTGTCTTTCAAATTATTCTGCCCACAACTGAGTTCCAGGACATTTGCCAACGCTACGAATTCCACACGTTTCTAGGTCAGGAGCTTCTGTTGAACAACAGCCACGTGACCGCGAAGAGAAGCAGCGAGTTAGCAAGTTTTTTTGTCCCAATCGTTCGCTTCTGCAATGATGTTGAATTCGTCCAAATGCTCTATTCGCCACACGTAGGCGATTTTACTTAATATGATATCGGCATGTACAAATCCGCATTGGCGACTGACGAATTTCGATCGACTGCCAATAATTACTTTTTCTGTTTTTTCATATCTTCTTGTCCAGCATGAATGTATGCTTGTACGGATGTAATGTCTAGTCTCATATCTTCTTGGATGGATTTACCGTCTTATCTCTCCTTAGACAAATATAATGCTTTATTTCACCACTTCTTGTAAGGTTTTCATTTCTGTTTGAATATCTTTGATATCTTCTTTCATTTCAGCTTGATCAGATTTGGTTTCTTCTTCTATATCGGCTTATCTCATTTTCATTTCTTCCTTAAAATCCTCATTAACTGCTTTAATCTCTTCTATCCTCGTTTATTACCAGGCTTTCAGCTCGTCTTGTAAGACTTTCATCTCGTTCTTAACGGATTTTGTCTCATCTTGAACGGCTTTCATCGTTTCTGTTATCTCGTCTTGCCTAACGTTTACCTTTTCTGCCATGTCTCTGTCTTCGTTTCTTTTCCGGTCTGCATTGATTTCATAAATTTCAACATTTCGCTTAGCTGTTCCCTTTATCGTTTTTCTACTTGACTACTTGAGGGTACTGCTTCTCAAGTTTACAAAAAATCCTCATCTGACACCAATGTATTATAACGTTTTATCTGGATCCGTGCGTGTCTTATCAGAATTCAAGAATTAGTCAAAATTTCTAGATAACTAACCCGTTTATTTACAAGCATAGTATAAACAGGAATAACTTAACATATACAACAAATAACTCGAGAACTATCTCAGAAGATCACGAAACAACTGGCAGGTACAGTACAACAACAATAAAATACTACACAAATTTCACAAAACCACCACTACTATTCTCCAAGCAATTGACGCATCTCACACTTCATTGCAGCACATATCACCTCAACTGCCCTTCAAGTGAGTGATGACTGTTTTTTTCTAGTTTCTGTAGCACCTTCCACCGGGGCTCGTACCTCATATAATATTCGTTATGTCGAAAATGTTCGAGAACATTCGAAAAGTCACAAAAAGTCGCCAAATTGGCTATAAATTGCTAAACTAGTAACCATGTGTCGACAGTACTGAAATGGCGACACTAGATTAATGCCATAGGAAAGGCTCTCTGTACGATGTTTTTATCCTCTAACACTCAAAAGAGTGTCCAGTGAAAGCATTTTTATAATCATAACAACACAAACACGCACACACCCGGCCGTCCAAGTAGTTGCTCAAGTCCTCAGGATGAGTCGGACGGTCTGGGTCTTCAACACACACGCACACACACACACACACATATATATATATATATATATATATATATATATATATATGGTGATTCAAAACGACGATGGGGAAATCTTTAAGGGGTGATAGAACACACCTAAATAAGAACTTTTCATCATACATTACATGGTCGTAATGCGCGGTTAAGCGCTGGAGGAGCGCTGTCTAGCGAACGCATTAAGCGCTTGTTGTAGCACTCGCCATCAGTTCTATCGTGGATTTCAGAAGGGATGGATTGTTTCACGAATCAGGAGTAGACCGACATGCATTTCATTCTATGGAGCTACGGACGGGAATGCGAGAAAAGCCTACATCCGTATGTGGTTCCAACGTGACGGAGCTCCACACCATTTAAGCGTGACCGTGCGAAACGCCTTGGATACTACATTCGCAGGATGATGGATTGGTCAGGGTGGTCTCATCACTTGGTCGGCACGATTGCTGGATCTCTCATGCCTGGATTTTTTCGTATGGGTCTATATGAAAAGCCTCATCTACGATAGCTCCGTCAATTCCGATGAGGATCTTGTTGCCAGGATTTCTGTTACTGTTGCCGCTGTACGAGAAATGTCTGGCGATTTCGCCAATGTATTACGATCGTTACATCGCAGTTGAGAGACCTGCATTCATGTTCGCGGTCGCTGTTTTGAACAGTCTCTGTAAGTTATTCATTACAATTTGTTTGTAATTCCTTCGATTTCTTGTTTTGAGCAGTTTCTATAAGTTGCTCGTTGAAATGTGCTCTGTAATTTCTTCACTTTCTTCATACCTCCTTTGTCATTTTTGTATTCCATCATTTCATCTAATTTAACCGCTTGAGTTAGGACCATGCATTGTATGGCGAAAGTGCTTATTAAGGTGTTTTCTATCAACCCTTATATACAGTTTAGCCCCATCGTTTTGAATCACCCTGTATATATATATATATATATATATATATATATATATGGGTGGGTGTTCTTATAGATTAGCGAAGTAGCATTCAATAATGCACATAATGAAGATTTGTGAAAAATTAAACACACTTAATCTGGATCATCATGATACATCATGCCAAGACGTGTAACACATTTTCCCACAGTCCGCAACAGTTGTCGGAATTGGAAAGCCTGATAAAAGTAAGTTTTGTAGGATAAGTATTAATTTGCTGCAGCTTTATTTGGCGCAGCTTCCTGGATAGCATATTTGATGTCAACTAGAGTCCTACTCATTGAACGAAATTAAGCACTATGTAGCAAGTACTTCTAAAAAATTATTGAAAGTTATAAACAATACGTAAAAATTATTTCACGTTTAATTTTTTTAAATCCTTATACTCTGTCAATTCAATTCAAGGTTATAGTCATTTTTGGCTAACTATGAGCAGTCTAAATGGTTGCCGTCAAAATAATATTGCTGATGATCTGCTAGGTCATAAATAAAGTTTAAGAAGACTTTAGATTTGATACCGCAAAATTAGTTCCAACACGTATATATAGAGGGTGTTTCACAAAGGCCTCCCTAAATTTGAAATGAAACAACTAGGAAATGGTGATTGATATAAGACTGAAACAAGTGATTTATTTGTTGGGAAAACCGTAAAAATATGGTTCAGAAGTTTCAAAATTAGTTACAAATATTGCTGACAGATGGCGCTGTAGTCTTAGTACGGAGTACAAAAAATAGGTCATAAATAATGTGCAATATGCACATTTTGAATCGATTTTGATGTGATTGCAACGACTGATTTACAAAGGAAAAGCCTCCTCACTATGTGTAGCCTATTTCACGGACTCCGCCATCAGTCTACAACGTTTGTAACTAATTTTGAAACTTTTGTGTCAGATTTTTACGACTTTCCCAATAAACATATCACTTGTTTCAGTCTTCTACTGATTACCGTTTCTGAGTTGTTTCATTCCAAAATTATGGAGTCCTTTGTGAAACACCCTGTATATATACAAGTATATTGTTGTTTCTAATGACCTCATGTTTCGATACAGCCGATACATTACCAGTGATGCAGGAAAGAACGATGAAAAACACACAAGACCAGAGAACAAAGTTTATTACAAACAGGCATCACTGACGAAGATCGTAGGGGGTGCAACTTCATATTTAGACGAGGATCCAGAAGGCAGAAGACTGACTTGCCTCAATAAACATCCATGCCTTACTCGAGACTCGAACTCGAGCCCATCAGACAGCAGCCGAAGACGCTATCCACTTCACCGCCTTGGCGGCATACAAGTATATATACTTTCTCACTAAATATACATATTGTTAAAACTCATTTTGTACTCTTATTTAGATATCTTCCATAAAAAACGCGCATGTATCGAGTTTACATAGAAAATATTTTGTTGCATAATGTTCTAGTAAAGAGAAATCTACTAAAGGTTTATCAGACGTATGGAATTAACATTCTGGAGCATATTCGTAATAATTTTCCAGGAAAGAGGGAAACCCATAATTTATTTAACCTACCTCGAAGTCTGCAAACATGAAATGCCATGGATGATAATTCTCCGATTCTCCCGCATGTTTTCCTTACACATTGAAGAGCTTTAAAAATTTATTTGGAACAGATAAAAGGATAACATTCGCGTTTGCTCCAATTCTGAAGCGCGTCTTCAGCGAGATTGCTCTAAATAAGTAATAATTCGAATAATTTAAGAACTGGTTGTTTATTCATAAAAATTCATAAAAGGATAAAATGTGATGAATAGTCTATACCAGCACTACTGATCCTATTGAGAAATTATGCCATTTTACTTTATAATAGTGCATACATTTTGATGCTAAAACCATTTTACTGTTCAACATTAAATTCCAATTTGTTGAGCTTATTGACATTGTATCACTTATTATGGACGAGCGAAGTGAAGTCCATTCTCCATTCTTAATAAAACGGAATCAACATTCTCCTGAATTTTATTATCCCTTTTACTACAAAATTACAATACGTAATAAGATGCATACATACGCAATGAATACTTACGCAAAGTTGCAGGCAGATATGCAGAATTACAATTTTAACTATTCAAAGGAACTGTAATGGCTTAAAGCGCCCATTTTTAGGCTGCGCATGATAAATATTTTTCCTACAAATAGCGTTGTTGTTGAGACCCAGACCGTCCGACCTACCAAAAAGGTGTAAGTTAACTGTTTGGATGGCCTGGAAGTGCCACACAATTTAGACCGGAACCCAGTGATGGAGGCATCCACAGGGACCGTACCCACCTCCCCCTACCATCAACCTTTCGGAAGGACTTACGGACCCACATGTTTAACGTGATCGTACTCCGCATGAACACGGCGGCAGTTGTGACAGCGTGCAAATGCAGCGCACAAACCACAGGGCTACCCCGCCCAAAATGTGCCAACAGCACACGGTGTTCCCAGGTGGTCACCCACCCAAGTACTAACCGCGCCCGATGCTGCCTGACTTCGGTGATCTAACGAGAACCGGTGTTTTCAGTATGGTACGGCCGTTGGCCCCTACAAATAGCATGTAATAGTAAAATACAGGCCTATCGAAGCTTCAATATGAATAAACTTTGTTGTACCAAAGTTAATTAGAAAAAGTTCAATACTAACCTTCACTACCTCATTTTTTATACAACTGCTAAAAACCGCGACAAAACAAAACATACTTCATATTCGCATACTTCATACGCCCGAGTTACCATGGAGTTAGGGAATTACCGTTTACCTCCATGATACGTATAATAATAAAACGCAAATCTATAAAAATATGTTTGTGCGATTTTAATGTGTTAGTTTCATTTCATTCTTTTCCTATATTAAATTGAAATACTAAAAACATATATGATCTTTAGTATTAGGATTCTCAAATATTGAAATTCGTTTTCCATACTTCCAATTTTGTAATTATTTGTAAAATTCGGTATTGTTCGAGATCTTTCGCAGTTCGCATACTTTACACAACAGAGTCTATTCTAAACGCGGCTTTTTGTTAATTTAAAAAGTATGTAGCAAACGTATTAATCGTTAGAATTGGTGATCATTGCAGATAGATGGCAAAAAGAGCTTAAAAGTAACTTTGATGATTTTCTTTGAAGCCTTTGATGATTTTCTTAGAAGCCTTTGAAGATTTTCTTTCTTGTTTCTTCTCTTGATTCAACTCGACAAGTATTCAAGTTAAGAAGCGTACAAAATAAGTTTAAAGTCTTTAATGGTTTTGTTTCCTGCTCATCTATAGGTATGAAATCTCATCTATAGGTTTGAAAATATTAATGTAATGCCATGAGGCTAGATCTTGCAATGTTATAATTTAAAATTGGGTACTATACACTATTTTGTTTGGTAAAGTTCGTTGTTCAACAGCAGTAACAAAAACGTTGAAACGAGAACAGAATCGCCAGACTGGCACCAAGTTTGGAGACTTGCATATTAGAATATGTATTGCTATACAGACTTTAACGTGTGTTGCCAGTGACACCCACCCACAGTTCCCTCCGTTTGGAGTGGTGTCGCGCTCGACTGAGATTGGGCTGCAACCGAATGGAAGCAGGTCGTCTTCAGCGACGAATCGAGATTCAATTTGAGCAGTGATGACAACCGTGTACGTGTGTGGAAGCCCCGTGGTTTATGTCTCCATGCTTCCTTCGCTTTGCAGCGGCACATCACTCCCACAGCTGGTGTGCTGGTATGGGGTGCCTTCTTATTCGACACCTGGTCACCTCTAATATTGATCCACGGAACGATGACAGTCCAACGGTACGTTCGTGACATCCTTCAGTCACATGTTGAATGTTGAAAACCCAGGCCACTCGAATAAAACTTTAAGGTATACAGCAGCTGTTAGAGTGGCCAGGAATGGAATTTAGCAAAAACCGACTTCCACGGTCAGCGAACTACCATAGATTTATTTAAAATTTCGGCAGTTACATCTGGAGAATATATATATTTTTAAAACAGACAGTTTTACAAGAAGGAAAAATAATTTGAGATATAGAATCATGTAGAAAGAAATATAATTTTAAAAGATCTTTTTTTGAATTATGGTTATTAGATCGTGGGATTAAATAAATCATTTAAAGATGAGAAAAGTTATCGTAGACTGAAAATAATTTGATAAAAGCCGAAAAAGAGAGAAGGGAATAAGATAAAAGCCAAAAAATGGGAAAAGGAAATATAAAAAATAATTTTGAGACAAATAAGAAAGTTAATAAAATGGCTGAAAAATAGAAAGAATGAGGAAAATGAATAAACATTATTTACAATATACGATGAGAACAAACAGAAGAAATATGCACACATAAAATATAAAAATAAATATGATGAATGTACCAACAGAAGTACACAGAAATAAAGAAAATGCGTAAAAACAAGAAGAAAAAATATGAAGAGATAAAAGCAATATGAACAGTGCAAAAAAATTAAAGTTCTTTTTGAAGAGTTCTTATGCGCAATATTACTTTCCTTATACACATAATGTATAAGGAAAGTATTTGTGACGGGGTCGAAAATTCTAATTCGAGTTTTCGACAGGAGAGCACGTTTCAACATCCATGATCACGAATCAAACATTTTTTAAGTGATGTCTGGGTGTGTGTGTGTGTGAAAGTATGTGTATGTGTGTGTGTATCAGTGAGCCTGTGGAGACGATAATTAACGAACGAATGGACCGATTCGAACCAAATTTGGAACAAAAATCACAATCCGTAAACACAGGAAGTCTGTTGTTTTTATACTCAATCGAATGTTCAGAACCCCCCTAAATTTTCGAATGAAATTTTGAAAAAATCGTCAAAAAATCAAAACCACTAATGAAGTTACGCAAATAGACATTTCTTATGTAATTTTTCATTAAAAACTATTGGCATAAATTTTAGAACGCTAACATGAACCGTTCTCGCGATATTGCACATTTTTAAAAAAAAAATTATAAAAAAGTCATATAAAATAAAAAAAAATATTTCCTATTGAGAAACATGTTCATTTTTCATATGTAATACCATACGATAAATTGGGTGACATCATTCTCGTGGATCTAGCTCGTTCCATTCATGAAAAAAAATACTTTGAGAAATACGTTTATATTTGAACGCCAATAGTCATTCATTTGTCTGCTGTAAGAATAACTTATTTCTTCGTCCATAACGCTTGGCGAGATTTTGGCGACGAATTTGGCGGAATATCGCCAACTTGGCGACTTTTTGAAGTGTTGCCAAATTAACGAAAATCTCGCCAAATGGATAAAAATGACGCTAAATCAATGAAAATGACAACTAATTGTCGAAAATTCAATATCTTGGAAAGAATATTAGTATCTACTATAAGAAAAACCTATTTTTTTACTGTAAAAGTAGTAAATTCATTACATTATATAAGGAAAATTATGTGTTGCCCGCATCAGATTTTTTCTTTTTGCAACGACAAACAGGCAGCTCTGTCATACTGATCGTGGTCTGTTCTGTATTGTAAGTTTTTGTCTTTCTGATTGGCGAGATAGCAGTTTACACATTTTAATACATTGTTTGCACAGTCTTTGCAACAGTGAAATTTTGCTTGCACATTTGTTGCAATCCCCCGTGGGGAATGGGCAATAAGCCGCTACGTGATTGCAGTCCTGGTATTTATAGCACCTTTTAAGATAAATATACTTTTTGATAATGAAGTAATAAAAGTGTTGATAAACTTGTTTCGTATCGATCAACAATTTGGCATTGATCAGCTCAAAAGAAATACGCAGTTGGTATTACCATTTCTGTTTGAAAATCCTTTGATGATGCTTATATCTGAAGATTTTATTGAAGAACATTTTTAGATATAAGATTTTTCACATTATCTTCTTTAAAAATGTAGGGAATATTAAAAATTATCAATGGTTTCTTCATGGTAGGTTTTTTCTTTATGATGAAATTGTCTTTTATAACTGAATTTTGAAATAGGGATAGAAGGTTATCTGATGTTTCTCCTTCGCAGGTGATTTTCAATGTGCCAATTCTTTGTGATGAGATATTCCTAATGTTGACATTATATGGGCATAGAAGAGATTGGAAGTCTTGTTTGAGCTGATTATTGCTTTTGCTTTTGTAAAATGTCACACACAGCAAGGGTGTCACAGGAATGCCTGCGCCACATCACCACCCTGTCCTAGCCTGCCCGATCCTTAGATTTGTCAGCAATCGAGCATGTCTAGGATCACTTGGAGTGGCAAGTTGGACAGCCTACGAGTTTGGTTAAACTAGAGGCGCGCTTTCGACAACTGTGGAATGAGATGACGCAGGACACCATAGGACCCTTTATGCCTCAATGCCCGCCCGTATCGCATCGTGTATTCACGCTAGAGGTGGCCCTGGAGTACTAGAACCTCCATTCATTTGTACTTTTTCCTGTAATAAATCATCCTTTTGTTTTGATTTCGTATCACTTACTTATATCAACGTTGCATTCATATATATAATTTCGTTTGATTCTGACAACTATTTCTTGGTATGCAAAGTTTTATGACGATGAGTGTATAATCACGAATCGCACATAGAGGATACATATTTCTGGATCTTTTTCTCGTACGTTCAGTAACATATTCCTAAAATAATGCATTTTCTAAAAATTAATAGGATATCTATATTAAATATTAGTTTAGTATAGAAATATAAATTAAGTCTAATATTTAGCGAAATAAAATGAATTATTAACTAAATTCTGTTGAATTTTAGCAACCAATTTTATGGCAGCTTGTGTTGAATTTACATAGTAAATATTTTTCGAACAAACTGCTCTAAGAGCAGGAAATATTTCAGTAGATTAACGATGACTGATGTTAAAATTTGAAATGGATAAAGTAACCTGATTTAGAATAGTTTCTAAACAGCAATGTGGAAGGGGGGGGGAGAGGGGTTATTTACTAGGAAATAAATACAACGTTTTGCGAAATCTGAAAAATATAAAATTCTAATGAAACAACCGTCTATGTCGTTCACATCGTGCACTATTTATTCCTTTGAGTAATGTATTGTGTCACATTCTGATTTAACAAATACAATATTTCAAAATATGTCTCGCCGTTCTTAGCTACATATTTGCCATTTTGTATGTATATCTTATTTTTATAATCATTAATCATTTGGGTATAAGATATATGAATAATAAGCACTGTTATGTATGGATAGAATAACATATGTTCATAAATACGGTATCAAAAGTAAATTCACATGAAATGTATTCAGAAAAAAGAAATTCAGCTAAATTTCTAACTCGATTTTAGTTTCAAGTTATTTCGCTTGTATTGAATTTAAAGGAAGAATATATAATGTGCCCTTAAAAAGGAAATCTTACAGTTACTTTACGAGTGACTTAGAAAAAAGTAGAATTTGAAGATATTCTGAATTATTTCTCGACAACTGAAATTATTCACAATTAACTAGTGAAGTTTATTCACAACTTAACTGAAATTAACAAGTTAATTTATTCACAAATTTGGCATTCTTAACTAGTGAAGTTAGTTATCCACAAGTTAACTGAAATTAACAAGTGAATTTATTCACAAGTTTTTAATTCTTAACTAGTGAATATATTCACATTATAGAGGAATCTGACTACGTAGGACTGTAAACATGAGCATTTACCAAAATCTTCAACCTCACACGTTACTATTGAATTTAATTATCAGCTTCAATTAATAGATACTTCTGTGCATTAAAATGCACTTGGGAAAATTTTATTATTACTATAATAGTGACACAAAAGCACAGATAGTCCACCCCTCGATTGTAAATTAAGGGTTCAAAAGTATTAAAAACCCAGACCGTCCGACTCACCCGAGGCTGGAACAGCTACGGTTCTAAAGTGTTGTTGTTGAAACCCAGACCGTCCGACCTACCAGAATGGTGTAAGGTAACTGTTTGGACGGCCGGGAAGTACCACCCAATTTAGACCGGAATCCAGTGGAGAAGGCATTCACGGGGACTGTACCCTCCTTCCCCTACCACCAACCTTTCGGAAGGAGTTACGGACCCTCATGTTTAACGTGATCGAAATCCGCGTGAACACGGCGGCAGTTTTGGCAGTGTAAGGATTCGAACCGGGGGCCTACCGAGTGCAATTCCCGCACGCTAACCACTGGGCTACCGCGCCCACGGTTCTAAAGTGTTGTTGTTGTTGTTGAGACCCAGGCCGTCCTACCTACCAGAAAGGTATAAGGTAACTGTTTGGACGCCGGGAAGTGCCATCCAATTTAGACCGGAACCCAGTGGGGGAGACATCCACAGAGACCGTACCCTCCTTCCCCAACCACCAACCTCTCGGAAGGACTTACGGATCCACATGTTTAACGTGATCGTACTCCGTGTGAACACGGCGGCAGTTTTGGCAGTGGCGGGAATCGAACCCGGGCCTACCGAGTGCAATTCCCGCACGCTAACCACTGGCTTACCGCCCCCACGGTTTTAAAGTGTGATATAGTAGTTCCGTTTTTATATACTTCATTTATAGGTATTAAAATATGAATTTAATACTTAATTAAGTTCTTAAAAAACCGTGTCTATAATTTGTTTCTAATGTAAATAAAATCCATTGTATATATGGAATGTTTAAAGTATTGTTTTTTGTATATTTTTAATTGTAAACAAACATATATTTTTATTTTTAACAATAGTAGGATTAATTAATTTTGTAATACAATATATAGTATAATTACTCATAATTATATAATATAAATCACTAATCATAATGAAAATTAATGATATTATATTACATCTATCCATCGTTATAAATGTCAATGTATATTTGGATTAGTGATAATGTTAGACAATTTCATAAGTTTATTGATTCCTAAATATAAAGTAATAATTATATATGCAAAATAGAGTGTTTTTCACATGATCGATACTTCTTTCCAGATCTTTGTCCATATATTCATTCATTTTTTTATAAAACAATGTATTTCTGAATAGTAATATGAGTCCCATATACTAAATGCTATTTTAGTATAAAAGTACAAACACAATCCAAATCTAGTGCAATAAAATAATTATTAATCAAATTCCGGTTAAAATTAACGAAATAAATTCTACATACATTTGTGTTGCATTCAAACAACAAATGCTCTTACAACAATGTGTTCCAAGAACAGGAAATATTTGAGAAAATTAACGAGCGAACGGCATTAAAAATTGAAATGGATAAAATAAGTTTACCGGAATAATTTCTAAACAATGAGGAAAAGATAATTAAGAAGTAAATGTAGTAAACATTTCGCGAAATGTGGTAAATATAAGAGTCTAAAGAAACTATTCTTCTAACTCTTTCACTGTTTACTCATTTAATTAATTGATTGTGTTAATTCAGACTTAAAAGACATAATTTTTCAAAATACAGTTCATTACTTGCTCTCAAATGCATCTTTGTTCTTCTGTAATATTACTTTCCTTATATACATAATGTATAAGGAAAGTATTATGACAGAGTCGAAAATTCGAATTTGAGTTTTCGACTGGACAGCACGTTTCAAGCATCCCTGATCACGAATCGAACATTTTTGAGGTGGTGTCTGTATTTGTGTGTGTGTATGTGTGTGTGTGTGGAGACGATATCTCACGAACGAATGGCGCGATTCGAATGAAATTTGGTACAAAAATCACAATCCGTGAATACTGGAAGCTTATTGATTTAAATCACTATCGAATGCTCAGAACTCCTAAATTTTCCAGTAAAATTTTGAAAAAATTCATCAAAAACCAAAATCTTTAATAAAGTTACGCAAATAGACATTTCTTATGTAATTTTTCCTTAGAAAACGATTGACATAAACTTTAGAACGCTAGCACGAACCGTTCACGAGATATTGTATATATTTCAAATAAATTTATAAAAAAATCCCATAAATTAAAAATTTGTTCACTTTTCATGTATAATATGATGCGATACATTTGGTGACATCATTCTCGTAGATCTAACTCATTCCATTCCCGAGAAAAGATATATTGAGTAATACTTTTGTATTTGAACGGCAATTGTCATTTATCTGCTGTAAGAATAACTTATTTCTCCATCCATAACGCTTGGCGAGATTTTGGCGACGAATTTAGCGGAATATTGCCAACTTGGCGACATTTTAAAATGTTGCCAAATTATCGAAAATCTCTCCAAATGGATAAAAATGTCGCTAAATCAATGAAAATGACGACTCATTGAAAAAAATTCACTATCATGGGAAGAATATAAGTATCTACTATAAGAATAACATTTTTTAACTGTGAAAGTAGTAAATAATTGACATTATATAAGAAAAGTTATGTGCTCCCCACATCAGATTTTTTTTTATTTATAATTGTTTGGAATATAAGGTATATGAATAATGAACAACATACTATTGAAGAATAAGATCAAATATATTGCTACAAATGTATCTGAAGTATCATTTATTCAAGAATGTGAAATTCACATAAATATCTAACTTTACTTTAGTTTTAAGATATCCCGCTTGTCTGAAATAAAAATGAATAAGATATACTGCGCCCTTAAGTAAGACACTGCGCCCTTAAGTAAGACATATTTTACAAGTAGTTTGCAGTAAGATCGATGCACAGGTTCAGAATTATTTCCTAACAAGGAAAACTGTTAACTAGAGAATTTATTTGTATTTTTGTAGAATCTGGTAATAGAGACTGTAAACATATTTTGTCTTACATATTTTGTCTTTGATTTTAACATTAAATATTTTTTAAACTACAATATCACAAACATAAAAAAATCAACATATGTTACTCAGGAACTACTGTAGTTTAAGCTCAGCTTAGCTTACACAATAAGTGCTTTAGTTTAAACTGATAGTCAATTTTGTGAGTAAAAATGCAGTCTGCACACTTTCTTTTCTTTCACTAGGAGGCTCTGTCTCCTGCTCGCTGCAGTAGTAGAGCTCGCTTTATATCTATCTTTCCTAAAAATTCCACTTTCAAAAATATCTTTTCTATCACTGCCTATTTTCCGCAGGAGGGAAAAGCAGTCATTTTTCTAAGCCCGGGGAATCCAAAAACTGAATTCCTTGATTCTGAGCTCACTTCGCGAGTTATTTCATACCAAACTAAAGTTTAAATCGATAATCGGTTTATTTCATGGTGTCTATTATTTCTATATACACTATTATTTATCTATAAATGTACCAAATAAATGTACGAGACAGAGAAATCGCTATACGTGTCGATACGAAAGTTCACTTCAAAAGTGCATAAAAAGTAAAATATCTCAAAAAATACATCGAAATTACAAAATCTCATATGGGCAGTACATTACATTCCTTATATAATGCAATGAATTTACTGCTTTTACAGTAAAACAAAATAGATTATTTTCAAAGTAGATATATTTATTCTTTCCAAAATATTGAATTTTCGTCAATGAGTCGTAATTGTCATTGGTTTAGCGCCATTTTTATCCATTTGGCGAGTTTTTCGTTAATTTAGCAACATTTAAAAAGGCGCCAAGTTGACAACATTCCACCAAATTTGTCGTCAAAATCTCGCCAAGCGTTATGGACGGAGGAATAAGTTATTCTTACAGCAGATAAATGACTATTGGCGTTCAAATACTAAAGTATTACTCAAAGTATCTTTATTCATGAAAGGAACGAGCTATATTCACGAGAATGATTTCACCAAATTTATTGCATGGTATCACATATGAAAAGTGAACATGTTTCTCAATAGGAAATATTTTTTTTTATTTTATATGACTTTTTGATAATTTTTTTTGAAAAATTTGCAATATCTCGAGAAAGGTTCATGCCAGCGTTCTGAAATTTATGTCAATCGTTTTCTAATGAAATATTACATAAGAAATGCCTATTTAGATAACTTTATTAGAGGTTTTGATTCTTTTACGATTTTCTCAAAATTTCACTCGAATATTTGGGGGGGGGGTTCTGAACATTCGATTGCGAATAAAAACAATAGACTTCTAGTATTTGCGGATTTTAATTTTTGCAACAAATTTCGTTCGAATCGGTCAGTCGTTCGAATCGGACGTCAGTTATCGTCTCCACAGCCTCGCTGACACACACACACACACACAGACATCACCTCAAAAAGGTTTGATTCGTGATCAGGGATGTTTTAAACTTGCTAATGAACGTGACAGTAACAATGACAATGAATAAGGATTAGTGTATACTGCTTGCTGACGAGTTGGACAGGTGAGTGACGCAGGTGGGGTGAGGTTTGTGCTGTCCAATGAGATTATTGCTTTGGGGTATAGACATAGTTCAATATTCCTTAAACGTGTGTTCTAATAATGAAGATAAAAGTATTTTGCATGTTAAATGCATTAACCACATTATTATAAAATGATTATATAGCTTTGAATATACATGTATAATTTAAATAAATATTGCAATATTCAAAATATCCTTCCACTGTTTTAAACGAATTGAAAACATTTATGTATATTAATTGATTAATTAATTATGTGTATGAATTGCTTAACCGTTTATATGTATTTGAATGATACATTGTTGGTCATGGAGATTTACAAATAAATTATAATCTGTATGTTTCAAAAATATTTTATTTCACAATTGTTATACAAATTAAAAAAAATATCCATATAGGATAGTATTTAAATATTCATGACTTGATGAAAATTAGGTTTGAAGAGATAATTCATTATATTAACTCAGATTAACTACGGTACCCCGAATTTCTAAAATTCTCAAGTTTTGATTAGAAATCATGAATGTTTACCTAATACATACAAAACAAAAATTGAAATTGAGACATATAGAACTAAATTCTTATTTGTGTGTCTGTATATTACTTTCCTTATATACATAATGTATAAGGAAAGTATTGCGACGGGGTCGAAAATTCGAATTCGAGTTTTCGACGGAAGAGCACGTATCAAGCACCCCTGATAACGAATCAAACATTTTTGAAGTGATGTGTGTGTGTGTGTGTGTGAAAGTATGTGTGTGTGTGTGTCAGTGAGCCTTTGGAGACGATAACTGACGAACAAATGGACCGATTCGAACTAAATTTGGAACAAAAATCACAATCCGTGAATACTGGAAGCCTATTGTTTTTATGTGCAATCGAATGTTCAGAACCCCCCCCCCCCCTAAATTTTCGCATAAACATTTAAAAAAATCGTCAAAAATTCAAAACCACTAATAAAGTTACGCAAATAGACATTTATCATGTAATTTTTCATTAGAAAACGATTGGCTTAAATTTTAGAACGCTAACACAAACAGTTCTCGAGATATGGCACATTTTTCAAAAAAATTATCAAAAAGTCATACTAAAAATAAAAAATATTTCCTATTGAGAAACATGTTCACTTTTCATATGTAATACTATACGATAAATTGGGTGACATCATTCTCGTGGATCTAGCTAGTTCCATTCCAAGAAAAATATACTTTGAGTAATACTTTTGTATTTGAACGCCAATAGTCATTTGTCTGCTGTAAGAATAACTTATGTCTTCATCCATAACGCTTGGCGAGATTTTGGCGACGAATTTGGCGGAATGTCGCCAACTTGGCGACTTTTTGAAATGTTGCCAAATTAGCGAAAATATCGCCAAATGGATAAAAATGACGCTAAATCAATGAAAATGACGACTAATTGTGGAAAATTCAATATCTTGGAAAGAATATTAGTATCTACTAACCTATTTTTAAACTATAAAAGTAGTAAATTCATTACATTATATAAGGAAAGTCATGTGTTGCCCACATCAGATTTTTTATTTTATATCGTAGCAATCCCAAGAAGCGGTTGGTAATATAAGTTAGAACCTGCCGACATGATATTTAGGCGTTTCAATCATTTTCTTCAATGATTACTTTTTAATTTTCCAAATTTTTAAATAATTTTGTTTCTAAAGAACTATTAATTTATTGAAAATATCCAGATCTAATGTTAACAAGCGTATAATGGGTTGTTAGAGGGTAATTGGCCTTTAAAAGGTTTGGTAGTTAACATGACTCATAAGATCGCACAGATTAACACTGCAATCCAAAAATGTGCACAGAAATGGTTCAGGTCATGTATCCACTTCCATAAAGTCACAACAGGAATACGTAGGACAAGTTGTCTTAGACAAGTAATGTAGTCAGCTGATTTGACTGTAGCCACTGTATGCGTTGTCCGACCAGAAATGATTCAGTGTGTTCGGAAAATGACTACCCAACTTTATATGTTTATTTTTTATGTTTATTTTTTTATCCTTAGATAATACCTTGGAAGTAAGAAGGCACATCCAAATGTTGTGAATTATTCAAAATTACATTCGTCATCATTGAAATCGTGTGGTCATCAGTTAGGTGAACATTTCAGTAATATAATTTTCCTTTTATTTACTCAATAGTACCAAACACCGATTGACTCCTGCCATATTTTCAGAATTTATATATGGCACCTGAGATGTAGGATGCTATACACCAAATGTCATGAACCATGCAAGATTGCATTCGTCATCATTCAACTCGTGCTGTCACCAGTTCGGTGAACATTTTAATTATAGAGGCTGTGCTTATAATTACAACAGCTCCATGAGGTAGAAATTAATTTGCCCCCTATATTTTCCGAATTTGGATTCATGCGATTTCTTTCTTTGAGGATGCATAAGGGATATAATTTACAATAGGAATCCAAAAACAGTCGAAGAAATAAAACAACTCATCATTTAAGAGTTGGTGTCTATATCAGTCGAACGCAGACAATAATGTCTATATCAAAACGTAGACAATAATTTTACTTTTCGACTGTTACAGGCAATTGCTGTCAATGATAGATATTTTACATATATTGTATTTTAATATTATTGAATGTGCAGCATTTTACTTAAGATGTAATTCATTTTTGTATATCCTATATTTGACATTATTACACTTATCCATTGGTTATTTTCAATCTCATTGAAGATTTAGGGTTACATGCGCTGTATACCAATGACACCAACTCATCATAGGCAGCACTTGGATGCTTTCAACAAGTGTCTCGCGATTCAAAATGGTGTAAACTGATCTTCAATGATGAATTCTGCTTTTGTTTAAGCTTTAACGATGGCTGAAAATTCATGTAGAATTCTCGAGAATGAGACAAATTAACTAACTCTGTCGAACAACCTGAATATATGTCGTTATGGACTAGTATCAATCAGCTATAATAGTGTTCTGCTTTATTATGCACTGAAGACAATTTTGGAGGTATATATTATGCTTCAGATATTTTACAGCTTATAGCAATCATCTCCACAACTAGCGTTAATAACTCCTTTTTGAAGCACGAAAAAGCACGTTCACATACGGCAAACATTTCACTGCAATATGTACGAAGTATTAACATGCTGCTATGATCTGCTTCATTCTAAATAAAGATATCTAGGACATAATCTATAGGCTCTGAGGAAATCATCACAAAATTCATTAAATTCTCCTTTAACAATTTCAGTAAACACAACGAGATCCTTTACAGTTTACCAAAAAAGTATTCAAATACATCATAGCAAAATAGTATATACAGTTCCCCACAAAATTCTGAAGTGCAAGTGTTACTAATTGATTCTTATACGAATCCCTATCGAAACAACGTAATTCATTTACAAAAACCTAGATACAAAACTTTCACAAGCTTTTATCAAACAGAATTTTGCAAATATTTTCGTCAATTTAGCATCATTTTATATGTATCTGTGTGAATATTAAGAACATATATTCAATTTAATTTCTGATGGGGTACAACAGTTCGATTATATTTTCGATGGATTGTTATATTCCTCGAAGGTAAGCGGGTCCTGTAGCTAGTAAAGGAGGGGCTATTTGATACCGATATAGCCTTGTAAGCCATATTGTGCACAATATATGCTTCATTTTCTTTAAAAAAGTTTATCATACTTAAATTGCTACGAATCCACCCTTTCCCATAATCTTCTGATCGCACTTTCTTTTCTTAGTGCTGAACTTCAATTTCAATAAATGTATGCTTTCAATCCCTAGAACTACTCTCAATTGTAACTCAATTGAAAAATTAGATGATTTTAAAAATTCATCCTCACATACTATTTTCTCCAATTTCAATTAGAAGTACAATTTTAGCTGGACTTAACTTTGAAACCAGATTAAAGTAAAACTTTCAACAACATCTTAATTTTTCTACATCTTTCTTTATACACGATAGCGACGATTTGACATTTACCACTACAAATCGTAAGAGACTTTGAAAAATTAAAACTCGATATTTTTGTGACGTCAACCACCGCATTTAACAAGCGCGGTTAAATTGCTTATGTAACATTGTAAGAAATTCATATCTTATCCGGAATTTGTACCACATCTGCATATATTAATGCTACGCATACTCATGGAGCTACTGCAGTCGTTTCATCTATAACTGATGTATACTGCGTCAAAACCATAATCGGTGGTAAATATGGTGAAAGAAAACTGACGACGGAGTAACAAAGACGATTTTAAATTTAATGCTGTATATAAATTACTAGTCCTTGTGCAGCCTAACCCAGCAATATTTCTTTGTACGAGCCCACTTACCATAATTTATAAATAAATAACAGTACTCATTATTGTAAACAATTTTAACTTTAAAAATGAACATTTATTAAGACTAATCATGGGCATAATTAACATTACACAAAAGCTAACTACACATTTTACTCAATGGGCAGAAAGCACCCGTTTGAGACCATATCACTTTTACTTTATTCAAATAGGAAAACTCGACCTTCTATAAAATAAGATCAGCACATATATTGGTATTTTGGACTTGTTTTGATGGTCCGTTAATCTGCATTGATTTGTATGAATATTATTCATCTGACTGATATTCATCTGCATTGATATACACTGGAATTCATTCTCAGACTTATTTCAATAAGTTAAGAGAGAGTCTCAGACATTCTCAGACTCTCTCTTAACTCACCTTGATCGGTTCTGACAATCATATCTTTTCCACTCTCTAAACATAAGTCACCTCACTAGTTGATATTTTCCTCTTAGCATCAGTATTTTTGTCCTCGGGAAAACAACGCCTCCCTACCTTTAATTGGCCATTCCTCAGTGTGATGCTTTATCAAGGTTTAATTGGTTGCTCTGGTTCGAATGAAATTTGTTTTAAAGCCTGGTCCTAAGCATTGTTTATGCCCAGTCACAGCTGTAATTTGGATGTCGTGTATTTATTGGTTACATGGTATTTTCCGTAACAAAACTGTCAAAATTGATTACATTGTTTGATTGCAAACACCAAAATCTGAAATTGGTGCCAACTGGTCTCACAGTAAAAATTTTCTCATACTATTGTTTTTACTAAATCTTTTCCTTGAAGCATTTAATTCTCAATATCTATTATATGTAGAATTTAAATGATGAGTGATATAGATTTACCATTAAATTATAGAGGAGGTAAGGGTGGTTCGCTCATAATTTTATTTTATTAGAAACATCTTGTTTTTCAGATTTGCTCTAGATAGAAGTTAAATGATAACTGAAATGAATTTAGCATCAAATTCTGGAGGAAGTAGGGTATTCACAAATTTCCCATTTCTGATTTTTCTTCTTTTTCGAATTAAAAAAATTATTTGAATGCCTATTTCTCAGGATTGGCTATAAATATAGTTTATATGATGACTGATACAGATTTAGCATCGAATTTTAAAGGAGGTTGGGTTATTCACTACGAATTTCCAATTACAATTATAAAGAAGATAATAAAAATGCTTACTAGTTTGGTCAGAAATGACATATACAGTGTATACATCATTTGTCTTCATATAAAAACTCCTTCATAAATTTCTTGTTTACGGTATCTTTTCGAGTTTTGCATATTATATTGTATGTAAATAACTTGAATGTAACATTAGACATATATAATAAAAATATAAGCAAACTTTTACAATAAACACGATGTAAAAAATAATTTTCATTTAGACATCAATACCGCACATAACCTGACCCATACTACCGGATCTTTTCTTTCATTCCACATAGCTTCAAGATTGGAAAACCCTCCTGGAATGTAGGAAATTCCAGATTCTCCTCTCAAACATTCATCTGTCTTTCTTTCCAGAATACATCTGTTTCCGGATGAAATAGCTCTCCATTCATGACTCACATCAACGAAAAGAAATCGCATTTATCGGCGAACGCATTGGTCATTTTATTCCCATACAATTTATGGGATAATCGTGAGAAAAAGTAACAATTTAAAAATAACTTAGTTCAAAGATACTGAAATTAAAATATTTGAAGAGTGAATTACTTGTCTTTCTTATACATTGATATTCTATTACGTTGAAATATATTCGATTGGCAACTGGTCTGTTACACCGATGGAATAATATAACTGTTCTCTAATATACAGGATGGTCCAAAAGGTCTTAGATAAACTTTAAGGGGTGGTCAGGTATACGAAAACAAGACGGTTTTGCATAGGAACATGGAGCCGTAAACGCCACATTGGGGCACTACAGATGCAGGAAGAAACACAAAGAAAGGAATACAAATAATACAACACATGTTTATTAAATTTAACAATTACAAGTATCAATTACAATTGTTTATCTTAATATTAAAGTAGGTGTTTAAATTTACTTTCATCCGTAGTTGTGCATATTTTAGCCAGGATGTGCAGGGCTATCTTAATAGTAACATTCCTGCAAGGTGGTTCGGCCCGGGAAGGACCCCTCAGTTGGCCACCACCGTCCTCCAACTTATCTCCTCATGATTTCTTCCTGTGGAGTTACCTCAAAAACCTTGTCTCCTGTAACATCTGACACTGAGCTTGTTACTGGAGTCGTTGAGGCAGCAGAAAGTATCAGTGAATGTTTTGGCATTTTTATCGTGTTCTCCAATTCATGTGTCGACGCTGCCAGACATGCATATTTTCGGATGGCAAGAATTTTGGACACCTAATTTAATGAATACATGTAATTGTTATGTCTAATGAAAATGTGTTGTATTATCTGCGTTCCTTTATTTTTGCTTCTCCCTGCATATGTAGCAGCCCTGTGACGTTTGCGGCCATATATCCCTATGCAAAACTGGCTTGTTTTTTTTATATGCCTAACTTACCCTTAAAGTTTGTCTAAGACCTTTTAAACCCCTCTGTATGCATTTTAATTCCCTTTATACGCATATCGTAATTCAAACTATACATAATCATATACGCTACTATTCATCATTTTTTTGTGCAACAAATAAATGGTCTAAGATAGTTTTCAATAATAATTTCAATAATAATAATAATAATAATTTCAATAATAATAATAATAATAATTTCAATAATAATAATCTCAAGTCATTCAGATAATTTTTATAAAAATCCGCTGTGGGCAGCATATGACTTTAACTACATGCCTTCATTATTTTCACCGCGAAATAATTATACACAAATCAATCCACAGAATAATGCTTTTGATATTGAACAATACGCAAATTGAAATCTATTTTGGAAACTTATTTGTTGACACAGAATGACGTTTTCCATACTCTCGTACAAAATTCTCATCAAAATGAAATTAATATTCAATTAATATCCCAAGAAATAAATGATAATTGGCGAATCGTTTGGAATCAAAATATAAAATTATTGAAAAATGTATCTTCTTTCATGAAAGAATAAACTCGATCCACCTAAATAACGTTAACATATTTCTGGTAAATTTGCATAAAGAAAATGCACATACCAAATGACACTTACTTTTTAGTTATATTTCATTTTATTTTCATAAATTTGTATGAAAAACCTTCGCTATCTCAAAAATGAGCGTACTTAAGTTTGTGTCATTCGTTGTCTACTGAAAAATTATATATAAAATGATTATTTACTTAACAGTATTAAACATTCTGATTTTTTAATGTTTTGTTCACATATTCATTCATAGGTCATGCACTATCTTGAGAACGTTACATGATAGTTTTCTAAAATTTTTATCATTCGTTTTCTAATAAAAATTACGTTTAAAATTATTATTTATTTATCATTACTGAAGGTCTCGATATTTTAATAGTGTTTTTTTTCAACAATTCATTCGAAAATTAGAGGGGGGGAGTTTTCTGTACATTTGATTGCGTTCCAAATCGAAAGGGATTCTGTATTGTAATAATTGCAAGATATGTTTTTATAAACACTTAATTCTTTCGTGAAATATCGCGTTAATAGACTGATGGACACCCCCACACATACATACACACACATACACAAAGAGATAGGTTTGAGAGATAGAGAGATAGATAGATAGATAGATAGATAGATAGAGAGAGAGAGAGAGATCACCTTAAAGATTTTCAATTAGTGTTCAGTGATGCTTGAAACGTGTTTCTCAGATGAAAAATCGAATTCGAATTTTTTACCCCATTGCAATACTTTCCTTATACATATACTATGTATGCAGAAAAAGTAAAATTTTCTGCAAATTATATCCTCTTCTAGCTTTTTACTTAATCTATACATAAATCTTCTTAATGATACAATATTCGCTTCTGAATTTTCGTGTCCAAGCATAAACCCATAAACACTAACGGGCATCTTTCAAAATGTGTTCTAAATGTATTTAAGATTGTTTTAAATCATGCTAATCTGTCAAAATTAGCACGATTTACAACTCTGTGAATTCTTACAGATCGTCCTTAGATGCTGAATATCCGTGCTATTAATATTCCTTACTAATTCAAAAGTCAGACCTCGTGTATTTAGTGAAAATTTCTGCAGATTAAATGCTGCGAATAATTTTGCTGTCAACAAATTTTGTAAGACTTTTATCAATCGTTGTTACGACCTTGATATTTTATGTCTTATGTGAATTTAAAAATTGAATGTAAATTTAAACTGGGGGGGCCTTTCATTGCTTATAAAAAATAATTTTATGTTGTGATGGCCTTGGAGGATTTCGTGTTTACTTTAATTCTTTACGTCTGTGAATTATTGGGTTTTGTACCTGTAAAGTCGCACACTTTAATTTAAATAAATAAGTTAGTAAAATACGAATTCAAGAATTTTGCTCGAAATATTATTTTTTGCATTAAATAGTAAAGATTAAAAAGTATTTTTTTAAAGAATTTTGACTACTTACTAAATTAATTACTAAAATTAAAAGTGTTTAAATGCCAAAAAGATGTGTAAATTCAAGAAAATATTAAAAGTGTGTAAAGTAAAAAGAAAACATTAAATGTGTGTAAATTCAAAAAATTATTAAAAGTATGTAAATTTAAAATAGTTTAAAGTGTGTAAATTTTCTTATGAAATATTTCGTGATAACTTGCGTCAGATCCATATACAAAATACATCTGCAGGAAGTGCATCGTTTACGGTGCAGAGCATAAATAAACATTCATAAGAAATTCCTTATATGTAATGATTTTTATAACAGAACACAGGATAGTTTGTAAAATATATTTATTTCACCCTGTACAGTGCACGTATATTATGTAGTGAAATAATAACACATATATAATATTCATGCGTGTATATGTACATTTTATAAATATATTATGTATAGAAATTAATATATAAACACAGAATATACACATGTCAGAAGTAATGCTTATAGTTATAAATAACAAAACTAATAATTTTATAAGTAAAGCATATCTGACTTTGCGCACAATCAATAATGAACTGGTTAAAATGCAGCGGGAATCAAAAGATAAATTAGCATAATCAAGTTTCGGAAGTCAACTGGATTCCCTTACTCAGTGCAAAAATTCTGAACCTGGAAGTCCTAATTAAGCACAAGGCTATATCGGACAAACTACAGCGGCACAATGACATATCAATATAGTATCGCCAGTTAGTGGTACTAAAGGGAATAAAAACAAGAAAAATAGTAAAACTAGTAAAATAGTAATATGATATGTGATGTAGAGTATATGATATACGATGCACAGAAGAAAAAATAAAGGGCAGATAATAGGTAATAAAATAAACTAAAATATTAGACATGGCCATGCCATACCGCACAGACATATGGAGTCATTAATTAGATTACAAATCATTAATTAGATTACTGACGTTTACATAAATATGAAGAGTTTAAAGAAATCCAATTCGAAAACTGAAGAGAACTATTCACTAATGGAATCATGGAATCAGAGGAAAAGTTAAACCGGTGATTAAACATCTAACAATGATTAGCTATAAAAGATTTATTCATTTATTTGTTTTCTACACATATTCAATTTTCTTTTAATCAGCCTTTCAGTTTGACCTATGTGCAATCGTCCGCATTTGATAAATGCTCCATTTAGTAAACATTTCAATAAAATTTGAGCCAAAAAAAATTTAATTTTATTGATGAGAGAAGATGTAACTTTAAGTCAAACTTATTGAGCAATCTAGCAATTTAATGACTACTTTTAGAATAGAAAGGAAAGCATAAATATTGCTGAAAGTTTCAATGGATCTTCCTTTCTCTGATGTTGTTTATAATATTTGGAAAAATCACGACCAACAATTTTCTCTGAGAATCCACGATCTGAGGCGACAGATTTCGAATAATCTAGCGCAGTCTTTAATAAGTAAGAAATAGATCATAATTTAAAAGGAAGGTAAACATAAATATTGAATTCAGCAACCTTTTGATAAGGGGGATAACACACACACACACACACACACAAGAATTATTAAGAGGGGATAATGTAACGGCAAGAGGTTTATGTTAAACAGTGATCACAAATGAATTTTCATTGCAAATGCCTAGAACATCCAGAAAAGAAAGAAAATTAGTATATTCTAGCTCACAGATAACCGGAATACAAATATCAATAGAATTTATAATGGAAAGAAAATTGCCTGAATGAACATTAGAATGATCAAGAAAAGCAAAATAATTATCCACATAACGATCATCAAAGGAAAACAATGAAGAATAAATAATGCCATTTCAATAGAGCACGGGCACTAGCGTAAATAAACAGTCTCCGTAGTAGAATGCGCAGGAACGTAAGGGAAAAAGGGAATTATTTTTACCATTGCTCGTAATGATAAACATATGGTAAATAAAATTTCAACTAAACCCATTAAACATCGAAATTTACCTTTGTGCTGAAAACTAAGTTATTTAGAGTACTTGAGTAGCAATATATGTGTAAAGATTCCATTTTCTGCAATGCACTTTAAATGACTTTAAGTGAATGTAAAATACTACTTATTTTTACCGAAGTTACTAGCTAGCTTTCTGAAGATGTATAATTTAATTGAAAATTCGGTAGTGTATATGCGAGCGAGGAGGGAATTAACGAAATTTCTTAAAAAACTAGTGTATATATTTTATCGAAAATAAATATTTCATTTTCTGGTAAATTCAAAATATCCATCAAAGAAGATACATTTAGATATATCCTAATAAAATTAGAGGTTAAATGATTATGCATTTCTAAAGAAGCAGTTTTTAATGCAGAAATAAGGTACATTTCCATATTGCTAGGCATACGAGTATTTTGTTTTCGAAACTTAAGGGCAAAATTTTTCGGGTGACTTCACATGCCTTTGCTCTATATAGTGCATATAAATATCACACAAGAGTGGCCTTAGACAATTACCCATGACCAAGTCTCCCGCCATTTTAAATGTCATTACATTAAAATGTCGGAGTTACCTTGCGCTTATTCAAATCCAGATATTTTGCACTGAAGGAGGATATTCAGTTGATTTCCAATATTATACATATATTCCACGCATGCTTATGTATTTTGATTTGCGTTGCATTTCACGTTATACACTAGTTCATTAATAACATTATATCTAAAATATCTGGACATATCGAAAATTATGCCATCATACTTATTTGATGTTAGAAAATGCTTGTAGTTGATATTTTACCGCAGTTTTACAGAAAATGTCATTCCATAATTTTACAGTTAATATCGCCGCCCAGGCTGTGAAGTGGATAGCGTCTTCGACTGCTGTCTTGTGGGCTCGGGTTCGAATTCCGAATAAGGCATGGATGTTTCTTGAGGATAAAGTCAGTCTTCCGCCTTCTGGATCCTCGTCAAATGTGAAGCTGCACTCCTCCTGCCTTTATCAGTGATATTTCTTGTAATAAAGTTTGTTCTCTCGTCTTGTGTCTTTCTCCGCTCTTTTCTGCATCACTGGTCCTGATTTCTGCCGAAACAGGAGGTCATCAGTAAACAACAACAGCTAATATCATTCCATAAATCTATGGTGAATCTCATTACATATTTTTATAGTGAATGTCAACCCATAAAATTCTTTTGGCTGTCTTTCCAAAGGACATTGGTCATTGTCATTCTATAGGCTCAGTTTGGCTGCCATTTCACAGTTCTATAATTCCTGTCTTTCCACAGATCCACAGTGACAAGTCTTTTCACAGTTCCATAGTTACTGCCATTCTGTAATTTTATAGTAAATATTATTACATAATTTCATGGTAAATGCCATGCAGGTTCCATCTTGCTGTCTTTCCAAAGTACTTTGGTGATTGCCATTCCATGGTTACAATTTGACTTCGATTCCACTGTTCCATAGTTTCTGCCATTCAATAGTTCTATACTGACATGTCTTTGCACATTTTCATAGTTGCCGTCATTCTATAATTCTACCGCACGTATTATTACATATTTTTATAGTGAATGTCATCTCATAGGTCCACCTTGGCTGTCTTTCCAAAGTACATTGGTAATTGTCATTTCAAAGTTCTAGTTTGGATGCCATTCCACAATTCTGTAGTTGCAGTCCTTCCATAGCTCCATTGTGTCATGACGTTCAAGAGTTCCATATACTGTCATTCCGCAGTTTCATAGCCCATGTTATTCCATAGTTCTATTCCTGCTGTCATATCATTATTAAATAGTTGATTTTGCTCACTAGATCCATAATTTCATGAAATCATGAAAATCTTTTTAAAGCAGAAATTTCTAAATCTTATTTTATATAATCTATTTGCTTCTCTGCCATATACAGGGTCTTTCAAAAGTCCGTATAAATTTTAAACATTCATTAAAAATCGAAAAATCATCGCATTGAGGTACGGTTTGTATCATAAGTATTGCTAGGACTTTTTTTTTTGACGTGAAAAATTTTGTAGTTTAAAAAAGCACCTATAAGTGGCGTTGAACGCATGGGAAAGACAATTAAATAACTTACTGTACATGTCAAATCGTGTGACAAGCCTAAGTAATCCTGAACAAGTGATAGAACCATTTCCTTTCTTTTGATTTTTCCTAAATCAGAATTTTCGCAAAGCATCTGATGCTGATTCGCCGCTCACGTAATACAGCTTCACTAACAAGGCCTTCTCGATTAAAGTTAACATTCTCGCAATAGCTTCTTCTTTGCATCGTTTACTAATGAATCAAATGAAGAATCTACAGAGCACTGCAGCGCTTTTATACCAGTCTCATTTGCATACCTCTGGATGATGTATTCGGGTAAGCGAGACCTATAGGTGACTTTTTAAACTACAAAATGTTTTCACGTCAATCCCCCCCCCCCGTCCTGGCATTACTTATGGTACAACCCGTACCTCAATGCGATGATTTTTCGATTTTTAATGAATTTATAAATTTATACGGACTTTTGAAAGCCCCTGTATGTTTCCAGTTAAAGTAACGTTTTATTCTGGATTTATATTGGAAGAATGAAATCGAAGTTTTCGCAGTTCGTATTGGGCAATGATTTCGATTCATTTCATTTCTTCGATTTCATTTATGAACATGCTCACCATGAATGCAACTGCGGCTTGGGGGGGGGAATACCTTTTAATTCCTTGATATAAACATAAATATAAGAATTCTGTATCTATCACTTATTTCATATTGCTGCTTTTTAAATATAAGGATTTTTAAATGTACTCAATTTCCAGATCTACAGATGGGGAAAATAATACATATATATATTTAAAAATCTGATGTGGGCAGCACATGACTTTCCCTGCAGACGTTTATATTCACGTTCTCTTTATTTATTTTTAAATTTATTTCACTTTTAATTCAATTTTCGTTCTCATTCGGTAACCGGACTTATTATTAAAGGTGGCGTAGAGAAAATACGAAAAACTAAAATATCTCGAGAACGGCTAGTCCTAGTGTAATGGGGTTGATCTTTTTCTTTTCGTCGTTAAAAATTACGTATTAAACGAGCATTTAATGGATATATTTGAGTATATCTAGTTCATTAGTTTAGATTTTGACGATTTTTGCGGGCCATTTTGCAAAAAAAAAGGCAGGTTATTTTTTTTCGAATAGTACCAAAATCTAATCAGCACCAGGGTAACCCACAAGTGACTCATTTGCCAAATTTTGTGAAATTCGGTTCATTAGTTTTTCAGTTACAGTGGATACAAGCTTTTGCGGGGTTCTTTTATCCCGAATCGTACCCAAAACTAATCAGCACCAGAGTTGCCCACAAGTGACTTACCTACCAAATTTTATGAAATTCGGTCGATTACTTTTTTAGTTAGAGTGGATACAAAATCTGCACAGACAGACACATAGACTGACACACAGACAGACACACAGACACACACACACAGACGTCACGCTAAAAATGGTTTTTTCGTATTCTACAGGTCTCGAAACGTGTAGATCCGTCGAAAACTCAAGTTGTGATTTTCGGCATGATTCCAATACTTTCCCTATACATTACCATGTATTGCAGGGAAAGTAAAAACACTATTCCACTCCAAACTGATATATATAGATCGAAACTTAATACTCAAATCCAATATAATATTTTATGTTTATGAAAAATAATTACATTTCAATAGTACAGTATAGAAAATAATTTGATCCCTTTCCCTGTATTTTCATATTCGCGATTTAATAAGAAACACCTATTTTTAAAGTATCTTGGAGATTTTCGGAAATATATCCATTCGTTGTGTCTGTCTGTATATATATATGTATATGTGTGTAAATATCTATATGAAGTGTGTGTATACCTGTGTATATGTTTTATGAGTGGATAAGTTTGTGTATGCTTTACTAGTATATATGTTTTTGTATATGTTTGTGCACATGTTTGTGTTATGTTTGTATGTATGTTTTTGTATTTGTTTGTGTTATGTATGTGTGTATGTTTGTGTAATGTTTATGTGTATTCTTTACGTATATATATGTACAAGTGCAAATCCATGTTTGAATAGGTGTGTGTATATGTGTGCGTATCCGTGTATTATTTTTTATTTACTACGTATAATTTCTATCATTTTCAATGAAGAAATATACTGGAATTAACTGCGTGAGGTATGCAAATATATCAAAATACGTTTACAAAACATTTATTATGCTATGAAAATCCCTTCAGCGGAAACCTGTCGTAACATGATAGATAACCACACACAATGTCAGATTTGTGTTCCATAATTAAGCTTTGCTCAAATCTCATTTTATTCCCCACTTGAATATTCAATATCCCTTAATTTCCGATATACATGAATAATTATGTACTGGTGCATGCATAAAATCCTATTAAATAATAGTAAATATAGCTTATGTGCAAGGTAATTTCCCTTTCAGAAATTTAAAGCCACTTTTAAAGTAAAGTGAAATCCAATGCGCATAGCTCATGACAACTGCTGACACAAATTTTGTTTTTCACGATCTGTCTCTTATATTGATAAAAATTACTTGAGTAAATGAGGTTCAGCTTATTGCTTGTCCTGAAGAAGAAATCCGTTTATGTCTTCGAAACTGGTTGAGTCTTAAATTTTTGTGCATATTTTAATTATGTAAATATTTTATAAAAAAAAATGTGTCATTTGATAAAAAAACAGCAATCATCAAATTAGAAATGGTATTAACCAGTTTTGAGGAAGATAAACACATTTTTCCAGTATATAACGATAGAAAAACCATTCCAACAACGGTAAAACTGTGTCGATTGGTAATTCTTAAAAGATTGATGAATTCTTGATCACTATAAGAAAGTTGGGTTCACATTGCTTGCATTTTATACTTATATTAATCGAAAACAGTATAAGAAAATTGATTCCCAGCAAGATTAAGTCATAAGAAACAAGAGAATTTGTAGATATTGGTTTCTTTTCATTTGTTTGACACATTCAATTTTTTCTTTGGAGATTATAGTGGCATATCTTGCTTAACCTGTCACTTAAACTATATAATTAAGCTTCCGACTTTAGACGACACTATTGAAGATTTTCCTAAAATGGTGTATTATATAGTTAAATTACTCCACCTGGTTTAAATTTAAGTGGTATAAATCGGGCTCTGTTAGTGACAAGTTAGGGAATTTAACTTACACCTAATCTCATTAGAACGCTAAAGTGGTATTTTCGTGCAGGGAGTTAATTATCAAATGAGTCAATCTAGGTTTGCACTAAATGAACAATTGTAGCATGTTAAATTGTTCTAGTTGACTATAACAAAATCTTCTAAATCTTGTGTATACTAATTGAATGTTACTCACGGCTCAAATTTATTAAAGAACATATTAAAATGAATATGTATATATATACATATATATATATATATATATATATATATATATATATATATATATAATGTTTTTGCAACTATTTGAAAATCAAAAGGTAGATGGTTGAATTCACTGACATGGTTGATTCTGACTTGGTCTCGACATAACAACATCCATGCCCGCTGGCGGGATTCGAACCCCCAACCCGGCAATTCAGCGATCAGAAGGAAACGCATGCTCCTGCTCGCTCGACCACCGGATCGGCAAATAATAAATGTAAATGTACTATTAAATGAAGTAATAGAAGTCGGAATGTAGAAAATATATATATATACAATATATATATATATATATATATATATATATATATATATATATATATGTGTGTGTGTGTGTGTGTGTGTGTGTCTTCAGGATGAAAAGAAAAGGTAGACCAAACTTTACGAGGTGGTAGTATACACCAAACCAAGCATTTTTTGTCAGAGTTTACCGGGTTGGAAATGGAACGTATAAGCGTTACAGGGCGTCTACTCGTTGGGAAGCGGCGGCTCCGCAAACTTAAAAGCTTCATTCTGGTTGTTATTTTCTGGTTATAGAAGAAAATCACATATGCAAATTTCATCTGGGGAAGAAGAAGAAGCCTTATGAGAATTTTCGTAATTGGGCGAGAGGTAAGGTTCTATCTGGATGTCACTTCTCCGGGCCGATAGTTTGAGTGGGAGGGTTCCATAGCTTGGCCTCCACGATAGATCGATCTGTCTTGTCTTGACTTCTCCTTGTGAAAATATTTCAAGAGTCTCGTCTGTGACACTCCCTTTCAATCTAAAATGGACCTCGTGGCCAGAATTTCGCCTGCTGCTGTCGAAGTGCGCTACATGTCTGGTCTGTTCGAGAGAGTTCGCCAATCTCCCTATCTCTGCTGTGAGACGTGCATTTCGGTTGGCGGTTGCACTTTTGAGCCATTATTGTAATATTATGCTTTATTAAATGGCATTTTATAACTTCTAAGTCATTCTTTAAAAATACAAAAATACTTTATTCAGTGGTATTCATTAAAGACTGAATTTTTAACTACCATTACTCTTTAACTACTGAAAATAATATTTGTAATAATTAGTTACTAATAAATTATTTCACCTCATGCATCATTTAAAACTACGGAATGTAAGATTTGTCCAAGTTACAGAAATGTGCATTGCAGTACCAGTTTCAGCTAAGTGAATCGTAGTAGAAGGAACAAATCTGACGTGGGCAACATATGACTTTCCTTATATAATACAATGAATTTACTACTTTTACAGTTAAAACAATGTTATTCTTATAGTAGATAGTTATATTATTTCCAAGATATTCAATATTCTTCAATTCGTCGTCATTTTCATTGATTTAGAGTCGTTTTTATCAATTTGGCGAGATTTTTGTTAATTTAGCAACAACTAAAAATGCCGCCAAGTTGGCGACATTCCGCCAAATTCGTCGCCAAAATCTCACCAAGCGTTATGGACGGAGAAATAAATTATTCTTACAGCAGATAAATGACTATTGGCGTTTAAATACAAAAGTATTACTCAAAGTATCTTTTTTCATGAATGGAAAGAGCTAGATCCACGAGAATGATGTCACCCCAATTATCGCATGGTATTACATATGAAAAGTGAACATGTTTCTCTATAGGAAATAATTTTTTTTATTTTATATAACTTTTAGATAATTTTTTTGAAAAATGTGCAATATCTCGAAAACGGTTCATGTTAGCGTTCTAAAATTTATGTCAATCTTTTTCTAATGAAAAACTACACAAGAAATGTCTACTTGCGTAACTTTATTAGCGGTTTTGATTTTTTGACGATTTTTTCAAAATTTCACTCGAAAATTTAGAGGGGTTCTAAACATTCGATTGCGTATAGAGACACTAGGCTTCCAGTGTTTACGGATTATGATTTTTGTACCAAATTTCGTTCGAGTCGGTCCATTCATTCGTCAGCTATCGTCTCACAGACTCACTGACGCACACACAATTACTTTCACACACACACACACACACACAGACATCACTTCAAAAATGTTTGATTCGTGATCAGGGATGCTTGAAACGTGCTCTCCCGTCGAAAACTCGAGTTCGAATTTTCGACTCCGTCACAATACATTCCTTATACATTATGCATATAATGAAAGTAATGAGGCTGGACTGTGCGGTTTGAAGAGTATGTCAGATGACATGCACGTATCCCATTCCGCACAAAATTATAGTATATTACTTAAAACAACATTTTTCTAAATGATGTATGTATTTTATAAACAACACAACTTCAAAGATACGTTGTTATTTTAGCAGAGAAAACTAGTTATGTTGCAGCAAAACGAGCAACCGAAATTTCTAAACAAATCCAGGACTCTTCCGGTATTTAATCTGGCAATATATGTAAATAATTTATAAGAAAACTGTTCAGAGACACTAATGGCAAAATAAGAACATATGTAAAATAATGCAATATACTTATATTCTGAATAACCCCATATGATGATTATATCTATTGTATAATTTATATATACTCAACTTACATGACATGTCCTCAGCCAAGATTAACTATAATAATAATGCACCCACTAGCTGTATTATTTGTAAGCATACCTATTTACGTTCCAACCATAAACAGAAGTTAGAACAATGATAAAACTATCTATAGTATATGCTTATCTTACTCCCAGGAAGGTCGTGGTCATAAATTCTCTAAGATAATTACCCCTTTTCCTGTCTTCACAAAATATTTAAAATCGCTTCAACAATTCTTGGGACCTTACTAAGCATCGAAAGGATTTCCCGTGTACTTGACATTTTCTTCCTGAAACAATTTTGAATTTAGCATCATAATGCAGTTTTGAATGCTACTGCTTAAATCATCTTTTAAATGGGATGGTTATAATTTAAAATAAAGCAGTTTAATCCTTTCAAAAGTATAGCACTTATTTCTCTTATATTATAGCGAAAAGTATATAGATTGAATCAGGTTAATATAATATTCTTAATTAGAATTCAATTTAATCCGAATTTATTTCAAAATATAAATTTTGTCATAGTCATCAAATAGCTTTATAGGTTAAGTATCAATGCTTGTAATGTCGTTTATGTAGAATGACTGAGGTTGATGTCTACCAAATTTGGACTGTATGCATTCTGTGTCATAAAATTGGACATATCCTGAAGATAGAGGTGTATATCTATACAAGGGATATACAACAGGGGGTGTTCGCTCCGTGGCATTGCAGACTTAATTAGTTGTACCCGGCTATGTGCATATAACTATATGGGAATCAAAATCGCGCGCACATTTTGTTCTTTGGCTCTCAAGAGGGACCGAACTTGTTAACTGCGACTGTCATCTTACTTCACCGACGTCATTAAATCTTTTTGGACATCACTGGATTCTCTGTGCACAGAATAAATTAAAAACTTTGTGCAAGCTATTTACGCCGGGATATTGTCACTTCAAAATAAAGAAAGAATTTTTAACTGTAATAATGGTGAAAATATTTTGTGTTTTGTGCTCACAAACTTTACTCTCCTGCGTGACATTACGAATGGCGAAACTTAATTACCATGTCGTCAAGCTGAAAACATTTTGATTGGCTGTCGGGGTGAGTGCTCAACCTCATATGCAAGAACCATGTATCTTTCTTTAGCAAAAGCTATCTACTCTAAGACGACCAGCTTTTTTTAAACAGGCATTGAACATTTGGGGATAAATAATTTCAGCAATAAATATATATTTTAACCTACTGTGTTAATTTTATAAACATTACCTAAATGTGTACCTAAAACACACACGATTTTGCCTTCTCCGAATTTTTCTGAATTTTATAAAGCAGAAATAATTAAGACGCAACTTACAAATATAGATTTCCATTCGCCATTAGAAATGATGAGTAAATAATATAATTCAAATTTCCAGCTCAATCTTACTAAATAAGGCTAAACGATGATCTATATTACAGAATAAATTCGGACTATACATGTATGAAACTAAATTATAATGTATTTTGAAATTACAGAAACTAGTTCGCACTTTATGGAAACGATTGTGTATTTATGTTTCTCGTTAGCATTTTGAGATAAAGAATTGAAATTTTTAATATAATCGTCTGCTACTGTTTTGTTTTGATTGGAATGTATAATAAAATATTTATTTCGAAAATGGCTCCTGAAATTGATAAATGGCTTGAAGGTTACGTAAATGCACTTTTCGAGGAAAAATATTTGTGTCAACCAATTGTAAAACGGTGTAAAAATCGAGGTTATTGCATTTCAATAAAAGGTGTTTTTAATATAGTAAATGTGAATAGAAAAAAGCCTCTATCTGAAAGTACAAATGAAAAAATGGCCGCAAAATCGCATCCTAAGACTGTCCGACCGCGGGTACATATCAAGAAAGTGAAGTCTCTGATCCTAAAAGAAAATCTACCTACTCAAAGATACATTGCATCGAAACTGGGAATGTATTCCGGCACCGTAAGTAAAATCATTCATAAAGATTTGAAGTTAAAAAATATGTTTAAAAATAAAGTTCATCTGATTTTGCCAAAACATATTGCGGAAAGAAAAACAAATTGTAGAAAATTATATGAAAAACACCTAGCTGTTGATAAATGGAAATTTGTGGTAACTCTCGATGATGTATGGGTGTATTTTAAGTGATTGTAATAAAAATGAGCAATTTTCTATTGCTCAACTGACGAAAATGACCATATGAAATGGCTTTGTAAATGTGAAGAAAAGTTCCCAAAGGGATTCATGATAGTTGTAGGAGTTTTCTACAACGACAAATTTAAACCAAAAAAAGTCTCAGGTAAAGCTAAAATTAATTCACTCTACTATCAGCTCAATATTTTAGAATCAATTTTTGAAGAAGAAATTCCAGCCTTATATGGAAAGGACATCAGCACGTTGAGCTTCATATGGACAAAAAGCCTCTAATCACACGTCTAAGTCAACTGCCGCATATTTAGCACAGAGAGAATCAGAAACAGGAATAAAATGTATCCTATTGAATGAAATAGCTGTAAAATCACTTGACACTTCTCCTATGGATTTTTGCGCTTTCGGCTTGTTAAAACGAGTCGTAGAAAAATGGCATCCAAGAACACTGAACGGACTTTGGAAAACGACTCAAGAGAAGTGTGATAAAATTGACATGACGGCGCTAATAAAAAGTTTACTTTCATGGAAAATTCGAGGTAGAGCTACAATCAAGAATCAAGGCTATCAGATAGAGCCAAATAGCAGCAAAAAATCTAAATTTAAGGTAACAATATACAGAAGGGAACTTTATGGAAACGATTTTAATAATTAATTTTTATGCATAAAGGGCGAAAAAATGTATGACTTAATTAAATATATTGATGATTAATATTAATTTCGAATACAGTATTATAAACATAAAAATCTGATGTTGGCAGCCCATGACTTTCCTTATATAATGCAATGAATTTACTACTTTTACAGTTAAAAAAAATGTTATTCTCATAGTAGATACTTATATGTTTTCCAAGATATTGAGTTTTCTTCAATTAGTCGTCATTTTCATTGATTTAGCGTCATTTTTATCCATTTGGCGAGATTTTTGTTAATTTGGCAACAAATAAAAATGTGGCTAAGTTGGCGACATTCCGCCAAATTCCTCGCCAAAATCTCGCCAAGCGTTATGGATGGAGAAATAAGTTATTCTTACAGCAGATAAATGAGTATTCGCGTTCAAATAAAAAAGTATTACTCAAAGTATATTTTTTCATGAATGGAACGATCTTGATCCACGAGAATGATATCACCCAATGTATCGCATGGTATTACATATGAAAAGTGGACATGTTTCTCAATAGGAATTTTTTTTTATTTTATATAACTTTTTGATAATTTTTTTTTAAAAATGTGCAATATCTCGAGAACGGTTCATGTTAACGTTCTAAAATCCATGTCAATCGTTTTGTAATGAAAAATTACATAAGAAATGTTTATTTGCGTAACTTTATTAGCGGTTTTGATTTTTTGACGATTTTTTAAAATTTCACTCTGAAATTTAGGGGGGCTCTGAACATTCGATTGCGTATAAAAACAATAGGCTTCCAGTGTTTACGGATTGTGATTTTTGTACCAAATTTTGTTCGAATCGGTCCATTCGTTCGTCAGTTATCGTCTCCACACACACATACATACTTTCACACACACATACACTGACATCACTTCAAAAATATTTGATTCGTGATCAGGGATGCTGGAAACGTGCTCTTCCGTCGAAAACTCGAGTTCGAATTATCGACTCCGTCAAAATACTTTCCTTATACATTATGTATATAAGGAAAGTAAAAATATAACAATATACTAGTAATTGCGTTATGTAATTGCCGCAAGAGAAGCTACCAAAATATTGTTGCTTACTGCACCTAAAATAGAGGAAGCTGAAAAAGATATAATAATTTAATGTGGTATGAGCGAAATTGGTAAATTTAAATTACATATTTATTTGCTTCCATATCTTTATATCAACGAGTACTTGCATATTTGCAAATACGTAAATTTTGATAATTTAATGGACATCAAATTTGGCCTAAGAAGTGAGAAAGGCTTAAAATTCCGTGATGAATGACTCTTAACCTGACTTTCAAGCCATTTCGGTTAATATTAAATCAATTCCTTTTACCATAAATATTCTCACTGATTATTTTAAAAAGCACTAATACCTCATTCATGGGTTGATCACAGTCTTCGTAAAACACAGACTTTGCAGAATTGTCGAGGAGAAAAGATCAGTGCACGTTGTGAAAATCCAATTTTAATATTGCAAATGATATCCACGATGTACCCAAATACTTCATGTCAAGCTTTTTTAAGACCATTCGGTGAGAGATTTCTTGATCCCCAAACTCAACTTCATGCATCGAGTATTTTTAAGAGAGTGTCTATGCTTCGTAATATTGTGATTTTCGTTAGAGCTGTTTGCTTCTGTAATTGGTTGATTCTCTTAAGGGTTGGCGTTGCTATTTTCTTATTATTGGTGTTATTTGTGTAATTTGTCTAGAAATCCTTGCGTCATCAGATGTCTAGTAAATTTGATTTTATGGCTTGCTGTAAATATTTTTGCATTACTAATGTCCAACTGGTCGCCATGTCTCTCAAAGACATTGAGTCCATCCGTTAGTTTTGTCACTTGATGCTTGTCGCTGTCATTATTACTTATTTTTTTGGCATCACGCGATTTATGCTTTCCTTGTGTGGATGTTATCTGTTGTAAAATATTGTTGTTATTTGTTTAACATTTATTATTTATTTTACCTTAAAATTTATCTTTTCATACCAAATGAATACCAAATGGTATTATTACAACATCTACTTATATGAACCAGCAATTTGGCGATAATTGTGACGATAACTATAACGAACCAACAATGTGACTATAACTATAATGAACCAACAAATTAACTATAACTATAACGAATCAACAATATGTCTAACTATAACCATAGTCACCTTTATCTAAAATGCCCGTTCATTTCCCTTTTTTCTGTTGTTAAGAAGTGGAAACCACGATACACCCACAAAATATGTTATGTATCGCCATCTAGCGGTAATAGTTAGAACAAAATGAAGATTTAAAAGACCGTAGACGAGGTGAATTTTATATCTTGATAGAAATATCTTGATACATTGCTAGATAGAAATTCCAGCTTCTCTCAGGGTTATTGTAAAATTAAATATGATTTGAATTTGCATACAATAAGATGTAAACAACCATAAAAAATTATTTATTGATATCAATTTGACATTTTTAATGAAAATTTTAAATTTGCAGTGCTATATACAAAGTATATAAACCACTGCCAATATTTGCCATGTTTGATTGTGTCAACTAGCGGCGACGGTTCTTTTTTGATCAATTGCTCATAATAGAGTTTAATAGCCAAACTTTTAGAGGTGGTAGTATACACCAAATCAAACATTTTTCGTCAGAGTTTACTAGGTTGGAAATGAAGCGTTAAGGCGCCAGTGAGCGCTTAATGGTGAAACCGATGAGGTGAGGCGAAAACAAGAGAATGACTTAGAAGTAATAAAATAACATTTTATAAACAATAATTACAGTAACGGCTCGAAAGAGCGACCACCAACCTGAATGCCTGTCTCACAGTGGTGATAGAGGGATTGACGAACTCTCTGGAACACCCCAGACATGTCGCGAACTTCCGCAGCAGCTGCCAAAATTCTGGCAACGAATTTTTATTCAGATTCAAAAGGAGTCGAAAGCCCAGACCGACCGACTCGTCCGAAGACATGGAGCAGCAAAATGAGCGGCCGGGATTCAAAGGGAGTGCCATAGACGAGACTAATGAGATATTTCCACAAAAAGAAGCCGAGACACGCCAGATAGGGCAATCCAATGGAGTCCAAGCTATAGGGCCAAGTCGCCAAATCCATCGATCCGGAAAAGAGATGTCCAGACAGTTCCTTACCTCAAGCCCAAAATGGTGGTGAGAGGTAAGGAATTGCATAATGATTATTCTTTTTCCCCAGCTGAAATTTGCATACATGGGTTTCTTCTTCAAACAGAAAATAACAACCAGAATGACGCTTTTAAGTTTGCGCAGAGGCCTTTTCCCAACGAGTAAGACTCCTGTAACGTATTTGCGTTTCATTTACGACCCGTTAACTATAAGACAAAAGCTTCGCGTGGTGCGTACTACCAACTTGTACATTTTTCCCCATCATTTTTTAATCACCCTGTATAACGTGATATTTGTGCAACATACATAAATCCAGTTGTTCAATTATCAAATTCTGCACAGTAAGAGATTACCAACAATAAAAATTAATCTGAAAGTGTATCTTCAATACCTTGTACTTTTATTTCTTCCTTTCGTACATATGAAAGTAATGAATTCCGATGTTTTAGCCCAATCTTCATGAGATGATAGAGCAGTGAAAAATACCAGTACACTTGTACTATATAGTATGTTATTAACTTTCAACGTATGATAAACAAACCAAAATCATTTAACTCTGTCAAAGCGCTACACAATGAATAAAAAATCGTGTTACTGTTACGCATTTTATAATACATGACACTCACACACACACACATACTTTCACACACACATATATACTTTCACGCACACACACATACTTTCACACACACACACATACATTCACATACACACACATGCTTTCACACACACACACGCACGTAAGCACAAACACATGCCTCATCTCAGAAACGCCTGATTCGTGTTCAGGTATGCTTAAAACGTGCGCTCCCGTCGATAAATCGAATTCAGATTTTCGACCCCGTCACAATACTTTCCTTATACATTACATGTTTATAAGGAAAGTAATAAAGTTGTGCAAGTGTGGTTAATAAACATCTATTTCATCTATAATATCACTGTTGAGTGTTAAAATGTCAATACTTTCGAAGAATTGATTTCATTAAATATAAATAACTTCCATAAAATCAGCTTATAATTAAAAATAAAAGTATTATGATTCTTTTTGCAGTTTGGCCCATTTAATGTTTATTACATGCTGCTTTTAATGAAGTTATTTGAATTCCATATTTTAACAGCAGCCTGTAAAGAACCTTGCTGTTCCAACCGGGATTCGAACCCTGATCTGCGAATTGGCCAGCCGACGCTCTAACTTGAGCTACTCGGATGAAATTGCAATCTCTTATTGTCGAACGTGGATACTGTAAACTTTAAATTTCGATATGGCTGTCCAATCCCCATGTATTGCAACCTGTTTGTGTGAATTCTGCCTTTCAAGATGGAATATAAATATCTTTGAGAAAAGTGGATCAAATGTGCCGACAACACATAAAGTGGTAAAAATGTTCCAAAGTTGAGAGAATTGATATAAAAAGTTAAACAAAATTCAATGTTGGTAAAATTATGTGTGGTTTTCGGTAAATGAAAAATTATGTTATTTTTACCTCCATATATATCACGTGCATTGTTTTTTTGAATGCTTGTCTCTCTAACATGATGTATATTTGCATTAAAACGTTTTAACTTTGAAACAATTTATCAATTTTTTGTGGTAAGTGAATAGGTTTGTTGAATTTTTAAATGTCTGAGATAATCGATCTTTTCTAGTCATAACTATAATGTATCACTTTTCAGAAAAAATGAAAAGAGAAACAGTCCGGAATTCTGTTTATTAGAAATTGAAAGACCGAAAAATGACATCGTTTTAAAATGTTCAAAATGTCAGTTCAATATCCTTATTTAATTTCATGTAATCAATTCGAGTAGCACAAGGTGCATGAATCAGAAATTCAATATATATTCCAAATATGAAGAAATATTTTAATTTTAAAATGGTCTCTTTATATTAAAAATGTAGCTGACGTCTCAGTAGCGACTGTTTGACAAATTTCGCATTCCTCTAGTTTATCTGCCTTGTACCGCAAAATCTATTGCATACAAAATTAAAATTCACTACATTTGTAGAGAAATGTTAAGGTCACATACTGAAAGAAATTGTTTTTCGATTTAAACTTTAGATTAAGAAATATATAATGTCAAACTTAAAGGCACAATATTTGAGCTGCGAGTTTAAGTCATGGACAGACTAATATTAGAAATATCACAAATTTTTGCAATCATATGCATACGTGCTGTGAATTTTTCAAACTATTTTTAATATTTTGATGTAGTTTATAAGTTATTCTACTTTTTATGCATATATGAAATGAAAAAATTTCTGTATAGGCGAGTCCCCCGAGTTTCACTGTTTATTACCGCAGAAGTTGTAGCATACAAAAACATAAATTGTGGTGCATTTGTAGACACACAGTAGAGAAACACGTTGAAAGAAACTTCTTTTATTTAAACTTTAATGTGACTTGAAACACTTCTGGAAACGAGCTGAGTGAGCACCAGCGTGTAGGAGGAGGTGCAACAGAAGTCCGATCCCCCTAGTATGTACCTAAATAGTATACACACACACACACACACACACACATACAAACACATACATCATCTCAGAAACGCCTGATTCGCGTTCAGAGATGCTTAAAACGTCCACTCCAGTCGAAAACTCGAATTCGAATTTTCGACCCCGTCCCAATACTTTCCTTATACATTATATGTATATAAGGAAAGTAATAAAGTGGTGCAAGTGTGGTTAATAAACATCTATTCCATCTATAGTATCACTGTTGAGTGTTAAAATGCCAATACTTTCGAAGAATTGATTTCATTAAATACAAATAACTTCGATAAAATCAGTTTATAATAAAAAATAAAAGTATTATTATTATGATTCTTTTTGCAGTTTGGTTCAATAATTGCTTATTATATGCTGTTTTTAAAGAAGTGATTTGAATTCTATGTTTTAACAGCAGCTTGTAAAGAACCTGGTTGTTCCAACAGGGAATCGAACCCTGGTCTGCGAATTGGCCAGCCTACGCTCTAACGTTGAGCTACTGGGATGAAATTGCAATCTCTTATTGTCATACGTGGACACTGTAAACTTCAAATATCGATTTGGTTGTCCAATCCCCATTTATTGCAACGTGTTTGTGTGAATTCTGCATTTCAAGAAGGGATATAAATATCTTTGAGAAAAGTGGAACAAATGTGCCGAGAACACATAAATTGGTAAAAATGTACCAAAGTTCAGAGAATTGATATAAAAAGTTAAACAAAATTCAATGTTGGTAAAATTATGTGTGGTTTTCGGTAAATGAAAAATTATGTTATTTTTACCTTCATATATCATGTGCATTCTTTTTTTGAATGCTTGTCTCTTAACATGATGTATATTTGCATTAAAACTTTTTGACTTTGAAACAATTTATCAATTTTCTGTGGTAAGTGAATAGGTTTGTTGAATTTTTAAATGTCTGAGACAATCGATCTTTTCTAGTCATAACTATAATGTATCACTTTTCAGAAAAAATGAAATGAGAAACAGCCCGGAATTCTATTTATTAGAAATTCAAAGACCGAAGAATTACATCGTTTTAAAATGTACAAAATGTCAGTTCAATATCCTTATTTAATTTCATGTAATCAATTCGAATAGCACAAAGTGTATGAAAGAGAAATGCAATATATATTCCAAATATGGAGAAATATTTTAATTTTAAAACGGTCTCTTTATATTAAAAAAGTAGCTGACGTCGCCGTAGCGACTGTTTGAGAAATTTCGCATTTCTCTAGTTTATCTGCTTCGTACCGCAAAATCTATAGCAAACAAAATTAAAATTCACTACATTTGTAGAGAAATGATAAGGTCACATACTGAAAGTAACTGTTTTTGATTTCAACTTCAGTTAAAGAAATATATAATGTTAAAATTAAAGACAGAATAATTGAGCTGCGAGTTTGAGTGTTGGACAGATTATTTTAGAAATATCACGAATTTTGCAATTATATGCCTACATGCTTTGAATTTTTTCAAACTGTTTTTTAATATTTTGATGTCGTTTATAGGTTATTCTTCTGTTTTATGCGCAAATGAAGTGAAAAACTATTCTGTATAGGCGAGTCCCTCGAGTTTCACTGTTTATTACCGCCAAAATTGTAGCATACAAAAACATAAATTGTGGTGCATTTGTAGAGGCACAGTAGAGAGAAACACGTTGAAAGAAGCTTTTTTTTATTTAAACTTTAATGTGACTTGAAACACTTCTGGAAGCGAGCTGAGTGAGCACCAGCGAGTAGGAGGAGGTGCAACAGAAGTCCGAGTCTCCTAGTATGTACCTAGATAGTATACACACACACACACACACATATATATATATATACACACACACATATATATATATATATATTTATATATTCAGGGTGATTATAATTAAAGTTCCCGGTTTGAAAATGGTCTCAAATAAAAAGCACTGGTCATAATGATTTAAAATTTTGCGTGAACCCTCGTGGAGCAATGGAATTTTGTTTGGTGAAGGAAAAACAATAGTTCAAAAAGTCGCCGCTAGGAATAATTGGCGCTTTACTACGCTAGAATGCAATACAAAAGTAATAAACGCCGACTTACTCATTAGCTAATGACGTAATAAATGTTCAATATGCTGTCCTTCGCATTCTGAAACAATCTGAAAGTGCAAAATAGCGTGTTCTACAACAGATTTGGGTGTTTTGTAGAAATGTTGTGGATGTGATGTGTGATGCTAGCTTTAAGTTCCGCTAAATTGGTAATGTGTCCATTAAACACCACATTTTTCAGGTGCCCCAAAAGCTAAAAATCACATGGATTGAGGTCAGGGGAACGTGCTGGCCATCTTACAGGAAAATGGCGGGTGATGATTCTGTAATCTCCGAAATGACTGCGAAGTAGCTGCTTCACGGGTTTTGCGATATGTGGTAGAGCTCCATCCTGCATGAAAATGGTGTTATCGATACACTGACGCGCTTGCAGTGTGGATATAATGTGACTTTTCAAAAGACGTTCATACCGATGGCCATTGACAGAACAGGTGACGGGGCCATGAGGACCAACTTCCTTAAAAGAGAAAGGCCCGATAATAAACGCTGCTGTAAATCCGCACCACACAGTGGCTTTGGGAGAATGGAGAATCATCTAGCGTAGTTCCTGTGGATTTTCGGTTGCCCAGATTCTGCAATTTTGCGTATTAACAGTTCCGTGGAGATGGAAGTGTGCTTTGTCAGTCCGCAAAACGTTCCAGGGCCATTCATCGTCCACTTGTATTCGAGCCAACTGAAGTACTTTAAATATAAATGATAGTTACATGAAAGCTCAAAATCAAATAATAATTTCATCTGCCTGACTATAACAAAAACCAAACATTTTACCTCCGATAAACTATAGACGCTTTTGAACGATCTAAAACAAATTAACTGATAAATTTTGTATACTGTTGCAAATAATCTTACACCTTTGGTACACCGAATTCTTAACATTCTATACTAAAAATTGAACTCTTTAAAAATTTCTTTAAAAAATAAATAAATAAATAACTTGTATGAAATAAATTTATTGTAAATTTATTTCCCCCATATTCTTACCTGGCCTTCCTTCCAATTTTCGGATGCTTTGTTTATTAGTTCTTAGTCATGAAATAAAAATAATAATTTTCCACTGACATCTTTGATATAAAAATTGTCCGAAACAACTTCTCATCCCGTTTTTCTCGCCATCATCACCATGCTAATTGCTTCCATAGAAAGCCAACACAGTATAAAATTATTTCAATAAGTAAATAATGATCACTTTTGTAAACACGTACATACATAGCTTCTAGGTTAATTAAAATTAATTATTTGTAATTTCACATTTTCAATAATATTTAAATACAACGTACTCGAATTCTAGTTAAAATTGTATGTATATAAAGTACTGGCAAATGTGAAACTAAATTTACACTATATTGCCTAAAAGTATTTGAACTTGTAGAAAGTCATGTAATGCCATGAATCGCGTTTTACAATTCTCCAGTTGACCGTGGACTTTTTTTATTCTACAGATCGGCAAAGCCGGTAAGGTATCCGTGATGGTATGACGCTGTTAATTGCTGAAAAGGGCTAAGACAGTTTACTGTAGTGCACGCAGATATGAACTCAGAATAAAATTGTAGACAATTGCAAATATTCTAGACGATTGTGCACTGTCTACAATTGTGCAAGTGGGCAAGATTATATCGGAAACGAAAGAAGCGATTGGTTAGAACTTGAACGACAATTATTATCCTTAAATTTTGGATACTGTATTTGAATGACATCAGACTAAACTGAACATAAGGGACAACAATCATAATCAAGTCGAAATCAAGCAAGAGCCTAGACAGAAAAATACGATGGTATCTCATCGTTAAGATAGTTGTAGATAACCAATGCTTTTAATCAGGATTCCAACTATGAATTTTCGTCTAGTTAGTCAACTGTCTGTCCACTGAGTTATGCTAATTTAAAGCCAATGATTTAAATTAGTTAACTTATGTACGTATGGATGGTGATCCATTTAATGTTTTTGACTTTGATTAATATTTCTAGGTATACACAACTTGTTTGATTGCTGGGTGACTTCGTAATACTTGCATGAATTTGCAAGAAACGTTTAGAATTTTTTACTAATTTCTTTGTCTGCTACTCTAAATTGGGTAATATTCCAAATTTTTGGTTTGTTTGTATTTTTGTTAAATATATTATTTTCGTTGCATGACGTTAATTAATATTCATGATTTACTTTTAATTATTGCTGGATTTCCCAATTCATTTGTAGTCGGATGTGCTTAACAAAATTATTTTTGCTGCACATTGAAAATAGGTGATTATTGAAACTGTATTTTTTTCTGATGTATTCTTTAAGTGTTCATTATCAATGTATATTAAAAAATCTGATGTGGGCAACACATGACTTTCCTTATATAATGCAATGAATTTACTACTTTTACAGTTAAAAAATGTTATTCTTATAGTAGATACTTATATTCTTTCCAAGATATTGAATTTTTTTCAATTAGTCGTCATTTTCATTGATTTAGCGTCATTTTTGTCAATTTGGAGAGATTTTTGTTAATTTGGCAACAATTAAAAATGTCGCCAGGTTGGCGACATTCCGACAAATTCGTCGCCAAAATCTCGCCAAGCGTTATGGACGGAGAAATAAGTTATTCTTACAGCAGATAAATGACTATTGGCGTTCAAATGCAAAATTATTACTCAAAGTATCTTTTTTCATGAATGGAACAAGCTAGATCCACTAAAATGATGTCACCAAATTTATCGCATGATATTACATATGAAAAGTGAACATGTTTCTCAATAGGAATTATTTTTTTTTTATTTTATATAACTTTTTGATAATTTTTTTGAAAAATGTGCAATATCTCGAGAACGGTTCATGTTAGCATTCTAACATTTATGTCAATCGTTTTCTAACGAAAAATTACATACGAAAATGTCTATCTGCGTAACTTTATAAGCGGTTTTGATTTTTTGACGATTTTTTCAAAATGTAACTCAAAAATTTAGGAGGGGCTCTGAACATTCGATTGCGTATAAAAACAATAGGCTTCCAGCGTTTACGAATTGTGATTTGTGTACCAAATTTTGTTCGAATCGGTCCATTCGTTCGTCAGTTATCGTCTCCACAGTCTCACTGACACGCACACACACACAACACAAACACACAAACACACACACACACACACACATAAACTTTCACACACACACACACACACACACATACTTTCACACACACACACACACACACACACATCACTTCAAAAATGTTTGATTCATGATCAGGGATTCTTTAAATGTGCTCTCCCGTCGAAAACTCGAATTCGAATTTTCGACCCCGTCACAATACTTTCCTTTACATTATGTATATAAGGAAAGTAAAAATTGCCGGTCATCAGTATAACCACTCCAAACCCTTCTAGAGTAAGTTGAAGGGTCTGGACATTATAAAATATCGACGGATATAGTATCTAAAGTGGATTTACATAGCCCTCATACAATTTCAGGTTTGAGTGAAACTTCAGATCTGTTGAACTTTCTCATTCCTCTGTCATTTTTATACATTATATTATTCTAGTAGTGGTAACATTCTTGAATAAGAAATGCTGTCCCAAATAGAAAGTCCATTGAAAAATTCAAACTCAGTACTTTTGAGATCTTCATGGTCTGTTGCATATTGCTTACAATGTTAATTTATGCGAGCTACTTTGTAGAGAACCATGTCCCAACTAGGACTCGAACCATAAATCCTGGCACAATCAGTAGCGAGTCTATCCATTCAGCTATTGAACTATATATAGTATATATATTTAGAGTCTATACATTGAATTGTTGATAGTTCATTTCTAAAGTTAAAATAAACCTTACGTATCTCAGACCTCAGACCATTTTTCTCTAGATACAAATATTTCTCTAGATAAAATATATTGTATATGTACCAAGGCATAATTTCACAAATTTTAGAAAAATCACATTCAACAATTTTTACTGAACACAGATCTAATGGACAGATTAACACTATAAACTCATATTTTTAAAAATATTCGAAGATTTATTGCAAACATTATATCTTTACATTTGAGTGCAAGTATAGCCCCTCCTAATGTTCTGAGAATTTCAATAATGTGATCGTTTTTAAGGAAATTGAATTACATCTCCAATTCTCTAAGGATATTTATGAATGTGTCACAATGTTCAAGAGGACCATCTGTTTTCTGTCTGCCAGAATGTTATTACGTTTCTTCGGCCATGGGACTCATTTATATTACTTAAATGACCTTAGAATAAGCAGCGCGAGGGAAATTACGAGTATGTTATGTTTGTTCTTAAAATGTTTATATATATTTAAATAAACATATTTTTATACAAGTAGACCGTTCAAATGCCATTCGACTGCATAGAGAACTATGCATTTTGTACTTCAGCCTAGCGTGATAGAAGTTTTCAACACATCGATCATTGAATTAACAAATTTCAATAATTAAAGAAAATTTTGGTTCATAACTGTAATATAAATCATGTTCGTAGTAAAACCCTTAAGTATAAATATTTTAAGTAAACACCGTGTGTGTGTGTGTGTCTTCGCGCATAATTAAAAATAAATTGAACAGTGCAGAGACGACAAGAGCTTGCAATTTCGTCCCGGTAGCTCAACGGTAGAGAGTCGAATGGCCAGATCAGAGGACCAGGGTTCGATTTTCCGTTGAGGCAGCAAGGCTCTTTAAAATGATGCCCGGACTAATCCATTTTGTAGATTTGGGCAAATATGTAACGATCTGAAAGTGATCTTAGTACGACTAGTACGAATTCAGTGGACTCTGGAAGATTGAACGCCGATTTGGATTTTTGAAAGGATGACGACCACGCAGAATACTAACCTGGGTACTCTTAATACCCTCTTGATACTGACCAGGGTAAAAATAGTAGTATCGGGAGGCTAATCTGGGGTAAAAATAGCAGGAGGTGGTTAGTCAGATTGTCAGTTGCCCGCCAATCTGACATTAGAGGGTGGAAAATTCAGAGTCCACTTCGACGATAAGAGCTTGCAATTTCTTTCCAGTAGCTCAAAGGTAGCGCGTCGTCTGGCCAGTTCGGTGATCCCGGGTTCGATCCCAATTGGATCGGCACGGTTCTTTACAATCGTAATGCGAAATGCAACGCAAATAAATATAAGTAAGCATACTTAAATTTTAGAAGTCATTTTCCTTCTTCAGTGCAACAAGTTTGGACCGAAGCGTTAAAATGGCAGCAGACTAAGCCAGTGAAACAAAAAATGACTAACGGATATTACCCAGTACAGTAACGCAATGTAGAGTGACGTAAGGAAGTAAAACGAGTAAAAAATAGAGAAACAAGAAAAAAAGGAATTTGAGAAGCAAATAAGTAATACTAAGTAAAATAAAGGTATACTAACTCAACTATTACTCAACTATAACTCAAATATACCGTGGTTGGATCTGGATTTATTCAACGGGGATGACTTTTAAAAGTCATTTGTTGTAAATATTTTGTATTTTGATGTATTTATTTATTTGAAAGTGCTTTTGAAAATCATTTGTTGTCAATAGTTTGCACTTTAATGTATTCTATTATATTTTAATCTGTATATTTTGTATTCTATTTTATCTTGCACGCTGTTACTGGGACTTTGTCTTGTAGATTGCATTATTTTAAATAAGTTCGAGTCTATGGATGTTATATCTTATGAACGAATGTATAGTTTCGAACGCAATTTGGTACGGTTATTACTACCCGTGAATACTGGATCTCTATTGATTTCAAACGGGATCAATCGTTCTGAAAACGTCTAAACTTTCAAATGCGTTTTTGTAATTTTAAATGCTTTTATGCAATCCAATAGTGTTGTTGTTGTTGAGATCCCGACCGTCCGACCTACCAGAAAGGTGTAAGGAAACTGTTTGGACGGCCGGGAAGTGCCACCCAATTTAGACCGGAACCCAGTGGAGGTGGCATCTACAGGGACCGAACCCTCCTTCCCCTACCACCAGCCTCTCAGAAGGACTTACGGATCCACATGTTTAACGTGATCGTACTCCGCATGAACACGGCGGCAGTTGTGGCAGCCGCCGGGCTTCCGCGCCTGAAATGTGCCAACAGCACGCGGTGTTCCCAGGTAGTCACCCACCCAAGCACTAACCGCGGCCGATGCTGCCTGACTTCGGTGATCTAACGAGATTCGGTGTTTTCAGCACGGTACGGCCGTTGGCTCTGCAATTCAATAGTGTGAAATACATAAACATTTGTACTTCATACGTAATTAGGGGCCGCCTAGGCGGTGAAGTGGATAACGACTTCGCCTGCTGTCTTGAGGGCTTGGGTTCGAATCCTGAATAAAGCATGGGTGTTTCTTGGCGATAAAGTCAGTCTTGCGCCTTTTGGGTCCTCGTCAAATGTGAAGCTGTACCCCCCCTCCGACTTTAGTCAGTGATGCGTTCTTGTAATAAACTTTGTTTTCTCGTCTTGTGCCTTTCTTCGTTCTTTCCTGCTTCCTGCGTCACTTGTCCCGAATCGGCTCCGCCGAAACAGGAGGTCATCAGTAACAACAACAACAACAATTTGGGGCTCTGCCCCCTTCTCGCTATGCTCGCTAACGCCCGTAACTCGATTTGCGAGTCGGGAGGCTTCTCCTCCAAGACTCGATGATGCTCGCTGAGATCGCTTCGCGAGCACTTTTGTATTATAGGCTATACCAGCAGTGGTGTTTTTATCATAGACTTACGACTTTATTTTCAAAATTAGAAACCTAGATCTCTATTCAGTATTTTGATCTGACTTACTGGCATTTAGAACTGACTTTCCAGTTTAGTAGGCACTATCTATTACAGATTGCTTTAGCGAGGCCTAGTAGTGAGCACACCAAAAGTTTAAAATTTGGAAACAGGAGAAGATTTTTCATACCGTCCTTGAGTCCTTGAGGTCTTGGCCTTGCTCTGCATCAGATGTCACCCGTAACATCCCCAGCTGCATTGGCGCTTCTTTGGATTTTCTTGTTGAGGATTAGGATGATCCATCTTTTTGACTTCTGAAGCAACATGGTATTTTATTCTTAGTCTAGCATGTATTAGAGCAAGGAGTTTAGTTACAACAATAGACATAGTTTATCAATTAGTACTTTCAATTGGTACTATCAATTGGTACTATCGATTGGTTCTATCGATTGGTAGCTCCAGTTTACTCGTTGTCACAATTACTGGCCTTCTTTAGGAACTTATGTTACAAAACGCCATCTAGTGTCTACAATAGTGGTCATTTTCAAATATGACTCAAGTCGATAGGCATATTTGCACACATCTGCCTATTTGTATTTTAGATCATTCTATTAGCACTTTAGTTACCCCCATGAAGACTTTGAGCACTAACGCTCGTTTGGTTTGACCCGAATTATTACTTATGCGAATACTTATACGTTTCCAATTAATCACGATACGTCTATTGTTCACACCAACGCGTATGGTAATTTTTTCGAGAATTTTATGTAGCAATAATAAATTGTATTGTCACAACTGTCAACTTTTGGCGACAGACTCATTATCTTATTGGTAAGTGGATTTATTTTAAAGTTCTTACAGTAAATTTTACTCATTTTATCTACTTCATACACAGAAACCTTCATCCAGTATGTATCATCAGAGTTTAATCCTGGCCATCTTTTGGAATCATAGTATTATTTTAAAAGTGCTAATTTAGTAGTTTCCACTGCAAGTATGATGTTTTAGAGTTATTAATTCATTAATTTTATATCATTATGTGATTGTTTAAAACCAGCATATATTTTCTGAATTCAAATGTATACTGAAATCCATTATTTTAAAGTAGAGCTAGCGTATTTCAATGGCTAAACGAAACTTATTTCAAATTCCGTCTGCCCATCATTTTCAGTAATTGTAATCAAAATTACCTTGCAGCGTAACTCGCTTAGTTAAAATTAGGAGTTTTCCAGCTACTTAATATTGAATTCTCTAGGCAATTTTGATGACAAAGGCTTTTGCATAATAAGTCAAGGGATTTATAGTTCGAAGTCACAGTGTGTAAACTTGCATTCACTTGGTGCTACTCGCTTTATTCTGCATACTTATTATAAAGGTTAAGTGAATATATTAAATAATGCTGATGTGTCAAGATCTGAATATGAGATATATCATATCCATATTAGAGTAAAAAGTATAAATAAATGTAAGAATGTATAATTTTTGCAAATTTCAATATAGGTACTTAGGATAGCAGATTATAGGATCTCTTTTATAGTAATTGTAGTAATCGTTAATTGAATTTAATATGATACTAAAATGCAAAAAATGATTTATTGGAGGACTTACTTAATCTTACATTTCGAAAATAGGGTTAAATCAATGTATCTTAATTTAATCATGATATTTCAATTTGATTTTTGTTGTGATCTGCTATAATCCGCTTTGAAGTATTAGTTGCTTTGATGCTTATGAAATTATCTGAAAAATAAATATAATTAAAAAACAATAAATATCAATCATGCATAAAACATTGATTATGAAACACTTTCCAACTTCAATGTAATTTTATTTAAACATCTGTAAAATGCGACACATTTCTCGGTAATATTTTTAAAATTATCACAATACTACGTTAATTTATTATATTTGAACACTTAAACTTCATCGAAAAAAAAATGAACTTCATTCAAATGATGGCATTGCAATATAAATTGCCTGGTTTAAAGATATCTAAAATGCGATATATTCCTCGGTAATATTTTTAAAATTATCATAACACTGCAATAATTTATTATATTTGAAAACTTCATCGACAACAAATGAACTTTAGTCAAATGACATAATCTAAATATAAATCGCCTGGCTCTCTCTATAAAAGCAGCATTTCATTCATAATTTTTTTCCATTCCTGTCATTTATCACAATACTATAATAATTTATTTTATTTAAAAACTTAAAACCATGGAGGTACAAGTAATTTAACTTTATGCTTAAAACTTCATAGAAAAAATCGTCTTTTTCTCTGTGTAAAATCAATGAATGTTTCATTCATATGAGTTATATTGCAGACTCTATGAGCTAAATAATTTTGCTTTAAGGAAATGCATTAATTCTTATACAGATCATTCTACATCTTTTGGTGTTTACATTCTTCTTAAGTGAAAATTAGGTTTCGTTGTAGAAATAATCAAAGTTTTAAGGCCATTTAAACTCAAATATATTGTAATTGCGTTCTTTCAGTATGTAGATGCCCAGAATTTAAGCAAAAATAAAGCGGTTTTAGGACGGATACAACATTAAATATGAATTAAAAAGAACTTAAAAATCACGATTTTGACACAAGATGGATGTCATATTTTATTTTGAATTGGGTCACGTGATCCCTTCATATAATGATCACGTGATCTCTTCATATAAAGGGTCTAATTTTTATTTTAAATTTCATTTAAAAACTACTGAATATATTTTGCTGAATTTGTTTTTATATATTTTATAGGATAATTTGAATATTTCCTAAAACCATCGAAGTAATTTGTGAAGTTTAAATTCGCTTAAAAATGTTTGAAAAATTAGGTCCCGTAGGGTTCAATGTATTACAATTTTTCAACCCGGGTTCAATCCGAAACTAACTGGGTGATATTATTTATTTATATTCCCATAATTCCCACAGACCGTCTGAACAACATACTAAAATTTCATTTTGATAAAGTTATTTGTACGGCAGTTATCGTGCTAACAGACAGACAGATAGACAGACAGACAGAATGAACAAAGTAATAAACACTTTTCAACTATGTTGTAAAGTATTAACAAGAAAGATCAATCATGCTTAAAGCATTGATTATGAAACACTTTCCAACTTCAATGCAATTTTATTTAAACAAGTCTAAAATGCAATACATTCCTCGGTAATATTTTGAAACTTATCACAATACTGCATTAATTTATTATATTTGAAAACTTAAACCTTCATCGAAAAAAATGAACTTCATTCAAATGACGGCATTGAAATAAAAAATTGCCTGGTTTAAACATCTCTAAAATGTTATACATTCCTCGGTAATAGTTTTAGAATTATCATAACACTACGATAATTTATTATATTTGAAAAGTTCATCGAAAACAACTGAAATTAATTCAAATGACGTCATAGAAAAAATAACACGCCTGGATCTATCTATAAAAACAGGATTTCATTCATAACTTTCTCCCATTCATTTCGTTCATCACAATACTATAATAATTTATTTTATTTAAATATTTTGTTTAAGACCATGGAGCGACAAAAAATTAAACTCTATGCTTGAAACTTCATCGAAAAAAATGGTCCTTCTCTTTCTGAAATCAATTAATATTTCATTCATATCAGCCATGCAGACTCCATGGACTAAATTATTTTGTGTTAAAAAAATACAGGAATTCTAATACAACTCATTCTACGTATTTTGCTGTTTACATTTTACATAGGTGAAAAATAGGCTTAGTTGTAGAAATAATCAAATTTAGATGAGCATTTAAACTCAAATATATTGTCATTGCGTTGTTTCAGTATGTAGATGCACAGAATTTAAGCAAAAATAAAGTAGTTTTAGGACGGATACAACACTCAATATGAATTAACAAGAAAGATCAATCATGTTTAAAGCATTGATTATGAAACGCTTTTCAACTTCAATGCAATTTTATTTAAAAAAGTCGAAAATGCAATACATTCCTCGGTAATATTTTAAAACTTATCACAATAATACATATATTTATTATATTTGAAAACTTCATTGAAAAAAATGAACTTCATTCAAATGACGGCATTGAAATATAAATTGCCTGGTTTAAATATCTCTAAAATGCAATATATTCCACGGTAATATTTTTAAATCTATCATAATACTACGATAATTTATTATATTTGAAAACTTCATCGAAAACAACTGAAATTAATTCAAATGACGTCATAGAAAAAATAACACGCCTGGATCTCTCTATAAAAGCAGTATTTCATTCATAACTTTCTCCATTTCATTCATCACAATACTATAATAATTTATTTTATTTGAAAATTAAGACCATGGAGCTACAATTCATAAACTTTATGCTTAAAGCTTCATCGAAAAAAATCGTCCTTCTCTTTATAAAATCAATTAATATTTCATTCATATCAGCCATGCAGACTCCATGGACTGAATTATTTTGTGTTAAAGAAATACAGTAATTCTAATACAACTCATTCTACATATTTCGCTGTTTACATTTTACATAGGTGAAAAATAGGCTTAGTTGTAGAAATAATCAAATTTGCATGAGAATTTAAACTCAAATATATTGGCATTGTGTTGTTTTAGTATGTAGATGCACAGAATTTGCGCAGAAATAAAGTAGTTTTAGGATGGATACAACACTCTATATGAATTAAAAAGAACTTTAAAAAATCACGAATTTGAAACAAGATGGATGCCATATATCATTTTGAAGTGGGTCATGTGATCGTTTTATATCATGGTCACGTGATCGTTTCATATAAGATCTGTAATTATTATTTTAATTTTTATTTAAAAAACAACTGAATATATTTAGCTGAATTTTTTTTTATATATTTTATGGAACAATTTGACTATTACCTAAAATTTTCGAAGCAATTTGTGAATTTTAAATCCGCTTAAAAAATGTTCGAAAAATTAGGTCCCATAGGGCTCAATGTATTTCATTTTTTCAACCCGGGTTCAATCCTAAACTAATTGTGTGATATTATTCATTTATATTCCCATAGGTCCTACAGACCGTCTGAACAACATGCTAAAATTTCATTTTGATTAGGTCGTTTTTACGGCAGTTATCGTTCTAACGGACAGACAGACAGACAGACAGACAGACAGACAGACAGAATGAACAAAGTCATAAACACTTTTCAACTTTGTTGTAAAGTGTTAAAAACGCAATCTATAATAAGAATGAGCCAAATTGTTTGACATTAAAAACCTATATATTAGAATTTTAAAAAATGTTGCAATTTACATTTAGATTAACAGGCATACTTTTCTCATATTAATTTGTTGCTAACCTTCATTGCCAATAAACTTATCGTAGTTCTTATTATTATTTAATTGAAAGTCTTAAAGTTAGGGAACTTAGTCCACAAATGTAATGACATAATACATTTTAGCACTTGCTATAAAATAAAATAAATACTTCTATAGTATTCTTATTTTTGAAAAAAATATTTACTTATCATAAATATACAGATATTTGACAATACTGGGAAACAATAGCATGAATAATATCCAGTCCTAATTTTGGAAATTAACACATCGTGTTGCTTTGAGCTGGCTTTGTAATACAAATCTATTGGCTTATCGAACAATCTTTTCGTATCTGAAGACCACCATACTTTACAATTTGCAGAACTATGGCACGAACTTCCTCCACAAGTGATCTTCAACACCAGTACAGTTGTAGACTTGAGTATCGTATATTAATACATCAACTTATAAATCAAACTTAAGAACAATTTTTGAATAAATTGAAATCAGACTTTTCAGCATTCAACTTTCAGAGCAACTTATAAAATCTGTCTTTTTCATGAAGGCTAGTTTTTCAGTGAGAATGAACTTACTAAGGTTAATCGAATTTTGTATCCTCTTATCACTTGCAGTCGCATGTTATTTCACGCTATTTTTCTCCGCTTTTGGTTTAGGACTTTGCGGGTTGAGCCAAGTGTTAATTTACAATTCAATTGGCATTTTGTTTATTCCGATCCGCCTTGCATCCTTCCTAGGTACACGTGGCGTTGTCTTCATGTCTTGATGTACTTTATTTAACATAATATTTTCAGACACGGTGACATGGAGACTGTGACATTATACATCTTTTCCACTTTCATTTCCTGACGAATTTTAACTATCACGTTTATGCTGTTGTTGTTGAGACCCAGACCATCTGACCTACCAGAGAGGTGTAAGGTAACCGTTTGGACGGCCCGGAAGTGCCACCCAATTTAGACCAGATTCCAGTGGGGAGACATCCTCAGGGACAGTACCCTCCTTCCCCTACCACCAACCTCTCGGAAGGACTTTCCGACCCACATGTTTAACGTGATCGCACTTCGCATGAGCACGGCGGCAGTTGTGGCAGCGTGCAAACCAGGCTACCGCGTCCACCAGGCTACCGCGTCCGAAATGTGCAAACAGCACGCGGTGTTCCCAGGTGGTCACCCACCCAAGTACTAACCGCGGCCGATGCTGCATGACTTCGGTGATATAACGAGAACTGGTGTTTAGTCAGCACGGTAGGACCGTTGGCCACTTTTATGGTGTGTAATTGTTCTTTTTTTTCACCATCAGTATCTTTATATCTGCTTTAAGACATATATGTATTTTAAAATATATTGTTGTTATTCCTTAAAAAACACACATTTTTATCTTGTTTTAAAAATATGAATTTTCTTCGAAATTATAGCATTATACTAATTTAGAGACATTAACGCTATTTGATAGGTAATTGCATATATATGGTAGCTATCAATTTTATATCATATGGCTTATTTCAGCTAGTAAGTTCCCTTTAATATGTATCCAACCATTTATTTCTGTTATATGGTGCTATTACACAGGACGATTTTTATTGCCGAATTTCGGCAATTTCGCCAGTCAATCTTACTTTAGGCCCTCCTCCTTAATAGGTGCCTTTCCTCTAACGCCGCTGAGTTCATTCTAGGAATTATTCGGTGGGTTTTTTTTTTCATATAATTTGGATCTTTTATATTCCACAGATATCTATAATTCGGTAGAAGTTCTATTAATTTGTATTTCCATCTCCAGATTATAACTTAGATGAGCTGCTTGAGATGTGGCGGCAAGATTCAACAGCAAAATTTCTTCCAATTGAAATGTATGGTGTTGCTGAAAAATTGCTGGAAGGAATTTTAATAATACCTTTAATAATACCAGTGTAATAATACCTTTATAGTGCCTAGTTTTTTGTGCAATGCAATTACCTTTTGTTTACCGAGTTTAACCCTTAATAAATACATACATAGTCTACTTCAAAATTTAAAATTAATCATTGACATATGATTTTTCTAGATAAAAATAAATGCCTGAACTATTAAGTAAGATAAATCTGCAGTCTCTAAAGAATAGCATGCACTCTAATGTATAAAATAATTATGATCGTTCAGCATTTCACTCCTATAATATTATAAAATATTACCTAAATACGCTATTTTCGCTCCTCGTATAAGTATTATTTCAGCTGAATATTTCATGCAATTACTAACAATTTTTCTCCATAATAAATTTCTACATTCCATTGTTGACATTTTGTCATTAGAATCTCGTTTGGTGTTTAGTATCTTTATTTAAAAAAAATGTTTGATAATGATTTTGATGTTCCAATAAATTCCAAGATTCTGTTTAAATCCCCCGACATATTCAAATTTTATGTAAATAAAACAAGAAAACTAAACTGATACTTAGCACAAGAAACCGACATATGCAATACATGACGTGTCAAATACAATTTTTATTTAACATACTTCTAAATACATCAGTATGACATCAATCAAATTCTCTTTAGCGATTTCATTCAGGAGCAAATTTATCTTTGATTACTGAAAAGTTAATGTTTATATTTCAGTTTAGTTAAAAAAATAAGTATAAATGTGGATATTTATTTGTGAATTATTACAATTAGTAAGAATATGTATAAAAGGTTATAATAGTATTTTTGAAATTCAGAAATTAAGGTTATTGGACACTTTAAGTCTGCTTAAGTGTACTGTGGTCGTTGAAAGAACAATTTAAATGCTATATAGAAGATCATATGGCCTAGTTCATATTAAATTAATGAATTTCGCGACCTGACCCCGATATATGACTATAACTGTTATACTTGTTTCCATAACATCAACTCAAATATGATTGCATTTGACTGTAATTGTTATATTTGTTTCCGTAACATCGACTCAAATATGATTGTATTTGACTGTAATTGTTATATTTGTTTCCGTAACAGCGACTCAAATGTGATTGCATTTGACTGTAATTGTTATATTTGTTTCCGTAACATCGACTCAAATGTGATTGTATTTGACTGTAATTGTTATATTTGTTTCCGTAACATCGACTCAAATGTGATTGTATTTGACTGTAATTGTTATATTTGTTTCCGTAACATCGACTCAAATATGATTGCAAACGAACGTTTCGTAATAATTATTCTATTCGAATAAAATTTTCCGTAGCATCGACTCAAATATGATTATATTTGACTGTAATTGTTATATTTGTTTCCTTAACATCGACTCAAATATGATTGCAAACGAACGTTTCGTAATAATTATTCTATTCGAATAAAATTTTGTACATAGCTTGGATTCATAATTTTTAAAGTTATAACTAATATATTTTTTATTTCATTCTGTATACTGAAATATCTAAGGTTTAAAGTCAGATAATGCTAAGATTATGGAGAAAAAGTAACTTAAAATTCGCGGTAAACAGAATTATCTATTTGTTTGGTAAAACGTGTATTATTAAACAAGTTACATATCTGTCTTGTGTATTGCTTATTTAACATTCAATATTATAGATTTAATACATCTTATTTATTAAACATATAGCTGGATGCTCTGCTTTGCTTCATTTTCAACTCGAGAGAAACAGCTTAGTTTATTATTTTAATTTTAATTGCTAAATCATGCGTTAGAAAATGAAACATTTTTATAACTGAAATATTCACTATATAATAGGTGTATAAAATTATATCAAAATGGCATGTCGTCTTAGAGTAAATAAAACATTTCCCCGATAAACTTGCAATTATTATGGGCGACCGATTTCAAGTTCATTCTCCATTTCTAGTGAACCAAATGTCTCATTTTCTTAAATTTTGTCATCTGTTTCACTCGAAAACTACAATAGCTAGGGAGAAACTAACTAGTATAAATTTCTAAGGTGAACGCAAGCCGGGGTTCTACAATACATAGGAAGATGAAATTTTGCATACATACGGAAAATTGCATGCAGGTTTGCAGAACCACAATTTCGATTATTCAAGTGAACAATAATAGATCGAAATGCTCACTTCTAAACGGCGCATGCTCCATATGCTTCCTACATGGACTGTAAAAACCCATTGTTGTACAAAAGTTAAAAATGAATTTAATATTCAGATTTACTACCCCATTTGTTTTGTTTTGTTTTTTTGCATTGTTGCTAGAAGAACGTGATGAAACAGAATGCATGCCATGGAGTTTTAGAGTTACCCTTTGTCTCCATTATATATACAATAATAAATCGCAAATCTATGAAAATACGTATTGGTGATTTAAATGTGTTACTTTGATTCCATTGTTTTCGTGTATTTTAGTGTGTTTAATTTACAATGCAAATTCAAAAATCCTATGCTGTTTTGTGTCAGTATTCTCAAATACAGCAATTATATTTTTTATACTTCTGATTTCATAATTTATTTATTAAATAAAGCTTTAATTTAAAATCTCTCACAGCTCACATTCATCATACTTGCGAATCCATTAAATGCCCGGTTTTTGCTAGTTTAACTTATTTACCGTATGCCCACGTAGATGATGAAATGCATATTTGGGGCACAAAACGTTATTGCATTAGGCCGTAGCATAACTTAGCATAATAGGAGCATGCATTGGCATAACACTCGCTTAGTGTTTTACGTTAAATTTTTGTAATAAGCGGACGTAATATCAAAGCGACTTATGATGTCCGAGTATTTATAGTAAGTTCTAGGATAATTATAATCAGAGGACCACATCTGAAATTCTAGATAACGTCATGTACATTTTCTAGGTGTAAAAAATGAATATCTTATTTTGATTGCATCTTTGAAATTTCGACAATATTTAGTGGCAAAACAGAGCACAAAATTAGGCAAAATGTAGTCCTTATATTATATAAATACATTTATTTTTCAAATTTAATATGTCTATCTGTCTTTCTGATTCTAAAAATATCTTTAACTGATTAGCAGAAACGTTTCCTATATGTTGAAAATAAATATGCCAAAAATTTGCTATTTTCATTTATAATGAAAATAAATTGGTAGTTAATTTATAATTCACATTTGATATTTTTACGTTTATGTCATCGATAACCTGAATATATCGATTGCATTTTAAACTTGCATGATATCATTATCCTAGTATTTAAAGTGATATGTAACGTATTCATATTCTACTAAAACCGTACCATTGTGTTTTAATATTCTAGTTATACCCATTATGTCCCCGATGACAAACACGATGCTTAGACGTTTATGCTTATTTGATGCACAATATACAGTTTTCGAAGCATCATTACTGGGCTTAAGTTGATTTGATAGTATAAGGTATAAAGTATATTTAATAAAAGCGGTGTTTGTTTAATAATTGCATAAATGTGTATTGACGAGTTTATGCTCGCATAAAATGGAACAGTGCACGTGATTTATTTGAATATGAAAGACAACTGTAATCTGGTAGATCATGTAAAACAACCATCTTATGATGTGGAATATTCTCGTTTATAAATTGAAGTGAAAACTTGAATCCAAAGTGAGTTTTAGCGGTAAAATATTTAATTTTAGTGTACGTTCTATAAACTACGTTATATAGTTTATTAAATGGTGCATAAAATCTATAGTTTTAAAGTATGAATCATTACCTTAGGCGTAACACCAGATATTCCCGTAAGTATTAAGAAAATTTGAGGATTTAAATTTAAGTAGTAAGGTAATTTATCCCAATTCGACGAAAAAAGGTTGGAATGCTATCCCAGTATCTTATTGGGACAGCATTCACTAGTGGGACTAGTTCACTAGTGGTTATATTCACTTGTAAGATAACATTCACACAATTGGTCCGTATGAAAATTTTCTGTTCAGTCCCCTGCGGTGACAATGAATCTTTTACAATATCGTCAGAACAAATTAACAAATTAGATTCAATGATGATGGGGGGGGGGGGGGGGGTCGTAAAACAACAGTTGCACATTTTCAGTGGGTTCTGTGGTATAAGTCAGCGGTTCTTAACCTATGAATCGCGACCCAAAATTGGGTCGCGAAGCATATTTCTTGAGTCGCGCTGAGTCGAACCAAAATAGTTAGTAATACACCAAATAATAAGTAATACCAACACCTCCTAGAAGAGTTATTCCCTAATACAAGTTATTCCCTAATACAATGTTTCGGTTTTACCGCCCTTCGCGAATGGCCTTCCGGAAGTGACGTCCAATTCCTGTCCTGAGGCTTTCTCTTCTAGGAGGTGTTGGTAATACGCACGCCATTGCTTTGCGTTCGCGCAGACTCAGTAAGCTCTCTGTCAAAAACTCGTTTCTGCGTATTGTGTTGTGAATAACAGTGAAACGTGTAATAACAGTGAAACGTAAATACAAGCATTTTAGAAACAAATTTTGTCTTATTATTAATAGTGGAGTGATCAAGCTGCAGTGCGTATTGTAAAATTGTAATCACCCTAATAATGGCAAAACGTGAATACAAGGAAGCATTTTTAGAATTAGGTTTTACTTGCATTTATGATCGAGGAGTGAACAAGCCGCAATGCGTGTTGTGCAGTGAAATGTTAAGCAATGAATCGATGAAACCGAACAAACTTAAAAGACATTTTGATGCAAAACATAGAAATTTTTCCTTTGAGGGAAAAGATCGTACTTTTTTCGAAAGAAAAGAAGCCCATTTAAAAAGACAGCGTTTGGATGCACCAAGTAGTAGTGGTTTTATAAATTCTGCCAAACAAGCTGCACTTGCTTCTTTTCATGTGGCTTGGCATATTGCAAGACAAAAGAAACCCCATAATATTGCTGAAAAACTTATAAAACCTGCTGCCATTGACATGGCGCGTATCATGTGCGGAGATGAAAGTTCAAAGAAATTACAAAAGATACCATTATCAAATTATACAATTCGTTTACGAATTAATGATATGTCATTTGATATTAAGAATCAACTTATTTCTGCTATAAAAATTGCTGGTTTATTTAGTATTCAACTGGATGAAACGACAGTTGTAAGTAAAGATGCTCAACTCATGGTTTACGTGCGGTATCCAGGTCTAACAGATATACAGGAGGACATTTTATTTTGCAAACCAATGTCAACAACAACTAGAGGTGAAGATATTTTCCTTATGGTCGATTCGTTTTTTAAAGAAGAAGGATTAAATTGGAATCAGTGTTCCAGTATTTGCACCGACGGTGCAGCTGCCATGACAGCATCTCAAAAGGGATTTTCGACAAGAGCAAAACAAATGAATCAACAAATTATATCGATTCATTGTTTGTTACATAGACAAAATCTTGCTTCAAAAAAATTATCACCCGAATTATGTATCGTTTTGGATGAAATTGTTGCGGTAGTCAATTTTATCAAATCAAGAGCTCTTAACTGTAGAATTTTCCGCGAACTGTGTTTCGAATTTGGTGCAGAATACGAACATTTATTATATTATTCTGAAGTTAGATGGCTGTCCCGGGGCAAAGTTGTTCAAAGAGTATTATCATTACGGACAGAAGTCGAATTATTTTTGAGAGAAAAGAAACACCCAATAGCATCTAAATTCTCCGAGTTGAAGTGGATTACTCAAGTTGCTTATTTGTCAGATATTTTATTTGAAATAAATAATCTAAATACGTCTATGCAAGGACGTAATCATACTATTATTGAATTAACTGAAAAAGTTACATGTTTTAAAAATAAACTCAAATTATGGAGAAATAAGGTTGAAGTAAAGAAACTTGCTTCATTCCCGACTCTTAATTTACTTGTTGAAGACAATAATATTGATATCACAGATTTTGAAATATAGAAAATTATTATTAACCATTTAGAAAAACTAATAGCAGACTTTGATCGATATTTCCCTGCAGACGATGTTTTCAAATATAATTGGGTTCGAATGCCATTTAATTTTGATGTAAGTGATTTGCATGAGGAATTTGTTAATATTAATCAATTTCAAGAACAATTAATAGAAATACAAAGTGACCAAGCACTTCGATACAGTTTCTACAAAAACACTGAATCTTTATGTGCTTTCTGGTTAAAATTAAAAACCGAAAAGCCAATAATTGTTAAAGAAGCCCTAAAAGTATTATTGCCCTTTTCAACAACATATATGTGTGAGGCTGGTTTTTCGGCTCTGTGTGTAATCAAAAACAATTACCGGAACAAGTTAAATCCTGAAATAGATATAAGGTGCTCCTTGACAAGCATTCAACCGAGGTTTGAAGATCTTTCAAAATGTATTCAAGCACAAGGTTCTCATTAAAACTGTATGACTTGCATTTAAAATTTAAAAGACTTAACATATGTATTGATATTTCTTTTTTTTTTAGGAATAAGTTAAAATGTCAATTATTTTCAAAAAGTTATAAATATATTTTAATTTGGTCAATAAAAATTATTAAAAACACTTGATTATTAATTAAATTTTCCTTGGATCGAAAAGTACTTTTGTTTATCTTTATTATTAAAAAAAAAAATAAAAAATTTGTAAGTTAAAAAAAAATCATCATCGTAGGATTGAAGATTTTTTAAAAATACGATCTAAAATAAAGCAATGAAAAAAATTTTGACTTTTTTTTTGGGTCGCGACATGAACATATTTCTCAAATTTGGGTCGCGGCTTAAAAAGGTTAAGAACCACTGGTATATGTCACCGGTTTCACCCAGTTTCCTCATGACCATACATGCTGCTAACCTGGGTTAAAAACTAGATATGGAAATAGTCGTCCCGATCGCAGTTGCACTCCGATCTGATTTCTGAGAGAGGAGATAAAAGGGTCCAATTATAGAAGAAAAGGAATTGGAATCGTGCCCTATATCTCAATGTTAAGAACATCGGGCGGCCAGTTCGAAGATTAGCGATTCGATCGTCGCCTGGAACAACAATACCTTAACAACAAATGCAGATGGTAACACGTCTTACTAACAAATCGGAAACGTTTTCACACACCAACCGGACGCGGTAGCCCATTGATTAGCGCGCTGGAGTTGCACTCGGTAAGCCCGGGTTCGATTCCAGCCGCTGCCAAAACTGCCGCCGTGTTCACGCGGAGTACGATCACGTTAAACATGTGGATCCGTAAGTCCTTCCGAGAGGTTGGTGGTAGGGGAAGGAGGGTACGGTCTATGTGGATGCCTCCCCCCACTGGGTTCCGGTCTAAATTGGGTGGCACTTCCCGGCCGTCCAAACAGTTACTTTACACCTTTCTGGAAGGTCGGACGGTCTGGGTCTCAACAACAACACATCGACGGCCGGAGCCAACGGCCGTACCGTGCTGAAAACACCGGTTCTCGTTAGATCACCGAAAGTCAAGCAGCATCGGGCGCGGTTGGTACTTGGATGGGTGACCACTTGGGAACACCGCGTGCTGTTGGCAAATTTCATGCGCAGTAGCCCGGTGGTTTTCGCGCTGGATATGCACGCTCCCACAACTGCCGCCGTGTTCATGCGGAGTACGATCACGTTAAACATGTGGATCCGTAAGTCCTTCCGAGAGGTTGGTGGTAGGGAAGGAGGGTACGGTCTATGTGGATGCCTCCCCCACTGGGTTCCGGTCTAAATTGGGTGGCACTTCCCGGCCGTCCAAACAGTTACCTTACACCTTTTTGGTAGTTCGGACGGTCTGGGTCTCAACAACAACAACCCGTCGACGGCCGGGTATTGTTTGAGATTAAAATATGTCGTTCGATTAATAATCCATATTTGAAAATGTTAAGCTGATTTTTAACTATAAGGAATCAAAGTTCTAAAAGTTACAATATTTATTAACTTTAGAAACATGGAGAGGTGTATACTTTAAAGAACTGGACATTTAGGTATTGCTTAACTAAATGAAGTTTGGGAACAGATGCAATAAAATACCGAATTCCTTTTAGTTGCGTGTTTATTGAACTATTTAATGTGACTGTCAAATATGTTATAGAACTGGCGGTTATGTTAAAGTAACACACATTTTGCTTCTTTGCTTATATACATAGTATAATGTATAAGGAAAGTATTCTGACAGGGTCGAAAATTCGAATTCAAGCTTTCGACAGGAGGGAACGTTTTAAGAATATCTGGACACAAATCAAACGTTTTTGAAGTGATGTCTGTGTGTGGCATTGAGTCTTTGGAGACGATAACTGATGAACGAATGGACCGATTCGAACGGAATTTGGTTTAAAAATTGCAATCCGTGAATACTGGAAGCCTATTGTTGTGACATGCAATCCAATTTTCAGAACCTACCTAAATTTTTAAATGAAATATTGAAAAAATCATCAAGAAATAAAAACATTCAGTAAAGTTACATAAAAAATCATTTCTTATGTAATTTTGTATTAGAAAACGATTGATATAAACTTTAGAATGATAGCATGAATCGTTTTTGAGGTATTGCACATTTTTTAAAAAAATTTATCAAAAATCACATAAATTCATAAAAAGTATTAACTATTGTGAAATCTGCTCAATTTCTATATGTAATATTATGCAATAAATTTATTATCATCATTTTCGTACTAGATATAGCTCATTCCATTCACGAAAGAAGACACTTTGGGAAATAGCATTCTAATTTGACGCCATTAGTCGTCTACTATAAGAATAACCTATTTCTGCAACCACAATGCTTGGCGAAATTTTGGCGATGAATTTGATGGAATATCGCCAACTTGGCGAGTTTTTAAATGATGCCAATTTGACGAAAATATCGCTAAATTGATAAAAATGTCGTCAAATTGATAAAAAAATGTCGCTAAATCAATGAAGGGCAATTGATGAAAATTCAGTATCTTGAAAAAAATATAAGAATCTACTATAAAAGAAGATATTTTGATTAATAGGTTTGTATTTGGACGCCATTAGTGGTTTATCTACTATACCATAGGTTCTCAGCGTGGGCGATAACGCCCCCATGTGGGCGTTTGAGACTTTCAGGGGGGCAGTAGAAGACCCAGAGAAAATTAGGGGGCGTTGAGATGGGGCGGTGGGCAGATTAAAAAAATATAGTTTAGAAAAGACAAAAAAAAAACACGCTAATCATGTATTAACTAAAGTAAACTTTAATATTGGTTAATTTTTGTTATTGTATGTATTTTAATCATTTTTATCACGTGTGCGAAAATTCACATATTTCGGCAGTTCGAGAAGTGGATGAAAATTGAACTTAAAGATTCCATTACATTCAGATCTACATTAAATTGGATGATATAAAAATTTTTAATTTTAGATTTGAATTAAAAATTTTCAAATCTTCAAATTTCACGTGAAATATCTCATATATAAATACAGTTAAGTTACCAAAAGCCCGCTAATAAAAAATAGCAAAAAATATGCCTGAAGCAATTGAGTAATAACAAGTTGTTGTTAAATACCGTGATTTTTGCAATCCTGCAAGAATTTACAGTATTATCTGTGCTTGTTCTAACCCGCGCTCTGCTCTCGCATCACCCTTGCCCCCGCGCTTGACTTCGGCGCCGGGTGTTTTAAACGAGTCACTGCATATTTATCTTATTCCTGTCGATGCGTGTTATATGTCTCCAACCTATATAAAGGCAGTGATTGTTCATTTTATTTTCATTAGCATTATCGCGCGCAATTGATGACAGGGTTTTAAAAGTACACTAATACTACTCACGTATCTGTAAAGTAAAAACCATGTCGGAAGCAAAAAAGAAGAGGTGGCAGAATAGTGTGGATTATATTAAGTACGAATTTATCGAAAATCCCACAAATCCATCATTGCCAATGTGCCTTATTTGTCAAAAACACATTTTTAAATGAAGCGATGAAGCCTTCTAGACTTCAAGATCATTTTAATAAAATACACCCGGATAAGAAAACAAAGATGTGACCTATTTTCAAGACATGAAAAAGAAGTACGAAATTCAGCTAACTGTATCAAAACTTTTTTCATCAGCTTCTAAGCAAGACGATGACGGTTTTCGAGTTTCGTACAATATCTCATTGTTGATTGCTAAAACATGCAAACCACATACTATTGGGGAAGATTTAATTTTACCAGAAGTAAATTAAGTAATAACCACTGTGCTCCATAAACCAGCTGCAGATATTATCCGAAAAATTCCTTTGAGCAATAGTTCTGTGCAAAGACGAAATGATGAGATGGCTGAAAACATTGAGAATCATGGTGCAATCATCTGCAGACTTGTCAATTTTCAATTCAGCTGGATGAGTCCACTTTACCAACTAATGAAGCATTGTTATTGTCATGCGTGAGGTTTATCAAAGATGAGAAAATATGTCAAGAACTATTGTTTGCTACGAATTTGGAAACATATACAAAAGGAGAAACCATATTTTATACACTGGAAAAGTTTTGTGACGAAAAGGAAATTCCTTTTAATAATATTTTGTCAGTTGCTACGGATGGCGCACCGGCTATGATAGGGCGTCACACAGGCTTCATTGCGTGCTTAAAAAATAAAGTTCCTGACGTGCTTGCTGTGCATTGCGTAATTCATCGCCAACATTTGGTTGCGAAAAATTTGAGTGAACGCCTCCATACATCACTGCAATATGTTATCAGAACAGTTAATAAAATCAGAAGTAACTCGTTGAATGACAGATTGTTTAGTCAGCTTTGCATTGGCAATGATGAAGATTTCAGCCGATTGCTGCTTCACACAGAGGTGCGCTGGCTGTCAAAGGTACTTGTTTGACTCGATTTTACAATCTGCTTGGTTCTGTGATAGAGTTCCTAGGAAACAAAGATACGAATTGCGCGACAACCTTATCTCATCAAAGAACGATATTGCGTACTTGACAGACCTGTATAAATTGTTTAATGATGTCAATGTCCAACTTCAAGGCTACGACTTTAACTTGATTAAGACAAAAAATAGCGTTGCTGCTTTCGTGTCCAAACTGCTATTATACAAAAGAAATATCGGCAGACGCGAATTCAATAACTTCCCAAATTTATCAGCAGTATCATTCAAGCACGACGACTTGCTTGTTTACTGTGAATACTTGAAAAACCTCCACAGTGATTTCAAGGAACGATTCCAGGACATTTTAAACATGGACATACCAGACTGGGTTTTGGATCCTTTTTCAAATGTCAACACAGCAGGTTCATCCCAGTTAGAAGAAGAACTAATAGAACGGACGACAAATGAGGGATTAAAAATTAAATTCAAGAATGGCTACCAAGAATTTTGGCTGCAGAAGCCGATTTTGCAACTGTACCCAGGATTATGGTCGATTGTTCAACGATTTCTGATAGTAGCATTCCCATCTTCCTATTTTGCTGAACGTGGATTTAGTGCTGTAGCAACTTTGGTTAAAAAGAGAAATCGGCTCCATGTTACTGAATGCGGCGACTTGCGGTTGTTTTTAAGTAAAATCGAGCCTGATATTAACAAACTCCTTAAAATGCATCAAATTCAACCTTCTCATTAGATAAGTTATAAATTCAATGTCTTTTGAATGTTAATAAAAATGCTTTTCAATATAATTAAGTATGCGTTTTAATTGTTCTCATTGAAACAGTCTTCTTTAAACTCAGAAATAGGATAGGGCCATATCCTATCTTACGACTATAGTATATAACTAGCCGAATACCCGTTGAAAATCCACGATCTCGCAGTAAACAGCCCCCGAATAATGTAAATATTTGAATAATTTGCGTTTCACATTTATTCGGCAAATCGAATATTTTAGTGTGCAGAACACCCTAAAGAAGAAAATATTGGAAAACTTAAATTCCGCACTTTTTTCTTTCGAACTATCTACCAGTATACCAAATTAGTCTCTATCTCATTCCGAAGGATACTACTTTATCATCTCTCCTTTCGAACGTTTTTCTGTGGAGCACACCCATAAATGAACATTTTTGAAACAATTTTAAGTTCGTCTTGTGCTTTTTATCAGATGATTGGTCCATATACCATATATCAAACCTGTATCACCTTTAAAAGAAAGCGTGTCTCATTTATTCTGAAAATCGTACATATTGGTGTGAAGCACCCCCCTAAAGTAGCAAATATGGGAAATCTGAAAGTACACACTTTTTTCCTTTCAAACTGTATACCCGTACACCAAATTTGATGCCTCTATCTTATCGTAAAGCATATTTTTCTATCACTTCATCTTTCGAGGATTTTTCTGTGTTGCACCTCCTTAAATGATCGTTTTTGAAAAAAGGTAATAATCTCATCTATTCGGAACCTTTTTTTTTATCAAATGATTAGCCCATATACTAAATTTCAAGCCTCTATCACATTTTAAAGGAGTTACGTTTTTCATTTGTTCGTCAAATCGAACATTTTAGTGTGCGGCACCCCCTACAATACCAAACGTTGGTAAACTGAAATTGCACACTTCCTTCCTTTCCAACTATCTACCCGTATTCTAAATTTGAAGTCTTTTAACTCATCGCGAAACATGCTTTTTCTATCATTTCACCTTTCGAACGTTTTCCTCTGGAGCACCCCCCTTAAACGAACATTTTTGCAAAACTATACTCGTCTTGGGTGTTTACTTCAAATAATTAGTCCATATACCAAATTTCAAACCTCTATCCAACTTTAAAGGGCCTGTTTCTTATTTATTCGCCAAATCGAACAGTTTGGTGTGCGGCACCCCCTTAAGTAGAAAATATTGGGTACCTGAAACTGCACACTTTCTTCCTTTCGAACGATGAACCTGCGGCAGCAAAGACATCTGATCAAAGATGCTGTACCCGAATTATAAGAACAGAGGAGGAGCTAGCTTTTGCTCGGTGATTATAATGTCGGTCTTGTAATCAAAGGGTCCCTGGTTCGGGGCCCGGCGACGCCCAATCACAACAGTGGTTACCCTGGACATACGAAACACGCAACCTTCCTCTCCAACGATCTCACCATCTCAACACGAGATGGCAGCACCACACGGAGTCAGAAGCCTTGACAGTGGACACTCCCTTCCTGGTTGACCACGGTGTCCGTCATGCCGAGGCGACACGCCTCCCGGCTTTCCTCATCAGCGGAGAGAGTGTGCGGCAGCAAAGACATCTGATCAAAGATGCTGTACCCGAATTATAAGAACAGAGGAGGAGCTAAATTTTGCTCAGTGATTATAATGTCGGTCTTGTAATCTAAGGGTCCCTGGTTCGGGGCCCGGCGACGCACAATCGCCACAAACCCATACACCAAATCTGAAGTCTCTATCTTATCGCAAAGCATGCTTTTCTATCATTTCACTTTTCGAAAGTTTTGGTGTGGAGCACCCCTTCTAGAGAACGTTTTCGGAAAATTCGATTTTTCTAGGGGGTTTTATCGAACGATCGATCCGTGTACCAAATTGCAAGTCTCTATCTATTAGGGAAGTGCCTAAAAAATGCGTGACAGACAGGCAGACTTACAGACGGACACTTGGCAATTAGTATATACTAGCCGAATACCCGTTGAAAATCAACGGTCTCACAATAAACAACCACTGAATAATGTAAATTTTATAATAACTCGCGTTTCACATATATTCGACAGATGGAATATTTTGGTGGGTAGAACCCCCTAAAGAAGAAAATATTGGGAAACCAAATTTGCGGAATTCTTCCTCTGTTTGTCTTGTGTTTTTTATCAGTTTATTGGTCCATATACCAAATATCAAGAGTCTATCACATTTAAAAGGAAGAGCACCAAATTTGAAGTCTCTATCTCATAGCGAAGCATGCTTTTCTATGCATTTCACCTTCAGAATACTTTAGTGCAGAGTGTCTACCCCCTTAAATATACATTTTTGAAAAACTTTATTCTTTTTGTGACTTCAATCAAATGATTCGCCCATATACCAAATATCAAGCCTCTATCACGTTTTAAAAGGAGCATTTCTCCTTTATTCGGAAAATCGAACATATTAGTGTGCGCACCCCTGAAAGTAACAAATATTGGAGATCTGAAATTTCACACTTTCTTCCTTTCAAACTATCTACCCTTACACCAAATTTGATATATCTGTCTCATTTCGAAACATGGTTTTTTCGCAATTCACTTTTCGAACGTTTCACTCTTTAGCACCCCCTTAAACGAACACTGTTGAAAAACTATATTCGTCTTGCGCGCTTCCGTCAAATGATTAGCCCATATACTAAATTTCAAGTCTCTATCAAATTTTAAAGGAGCATTTTCTCATTTTTTCTGTAAATCGAACATTTTGGTATGCGGCACCCCCTTAAGCAGAAAATATTGGAAATCTGAAATTGCACACTTTCTTCCTTTCAAACGATTTACCCATACACCAAATTTGAAGTCTCTACCTCATCGCAAAGCATTCTTTCCTATCATTTCACTTTTCGAACGTTTTAGTGTGCGGCACCCCCTTAAGTAGAAAATATTGGAAATCTGAAATTCCACACTTTCTTTGTTTCAAACGATTTACCCATACTCCAAACTTGAAGTCTCTATCTCATCGCAAAGCATGCTCTCCTATCATTTCACTTTTCGAACGTTTTGGTGTGCTGCACCCCCCCCCCCCCTTAAGTAGAATATATTGCAAATCTGAAATTGCACACTTTCTTCCTTTCGAGTGATTTACCCATATACCAAATTTGAAGTCTCTATCTCATCGCAAAGTATGCTTTCCCGTCATTTTACTTTTCGAACGTTTTGGTGTGGGGCACCCCCTCTATAGAACGTTTTCGAAAAATTCGATTTTTCCAGGGGGTTTTATCGAACTACCGAGCCGTGTACCAAATTGCAAGTCTCTATCTATTCGGGAAGTGCCTGAAAAAATCGTGACAGACAGACAGACAGACAGACTGACACTTGGCAATTAGTATATACTAGCCGCATACCCGTTGAAAATCAACGACCCCACATTAAGCAACCCCTGAATAATGTCAATTTTTTAATAATTCGCGTTTCTTATTTATTCGACAAATCGAACATTTTGTTTTGAGGCACCCCCAAAAGTTCAAAATATCGGAAAACTGAAATTGCACATGTTCTTCCTTTCGAACTATCTACCTGTACACCAAATTTGAAGTCTGTATCTTATTTCGAAGCATGTTTTTTTTTATCAATTCACATTTCGAACGTTTTCCTCTGGAGAACCCCCTTAAACGAACATTTTTGAAAAATTATATTCGTTTTAGGAGTTTTCATCAAATGATTAGTCTATATATAAAATTTTGAGCCTCTATCAAATTTTAAAGGGGCCGTTTCTCATTTATTCGGAAAATCGAACATTTTCGTGTGCGGCAACCCCTTAAGTAGGAAATATTGGAAACCTGAAATTACACACTTTCTTCCTTTCGAACGGTTTACCTATATTCCAAATTTGAAGTCCCTATCTTATCGCAAAGCAGGCTTTCCTATCATTTCACTTTTCGAACGTTTTGGTGTGCGGCACCCCGTTGAATAGAAAATATTGGAAATCTGAAAATGCACACTTTCTGCCTTTCGAACGATTTACCCATCCACCAAATTTGAAGTCTCTACCTCATCGCAAAGCATACTCTCCTATCATTTCACTTTTCGAACGTTTTGGTGTGCTGCACCCCCCCTTAAGTAGAAAATATTGGAAATCTGAAATTGCACACTTTCTTCCTTTCGAACGATTTACCCATACACCAAATTTGAAGTCTCTATCTCATCGCAAAGCATGCTTTCCTGTCATTTCACTTTTCGAACGTTTTGGTGTGGGGCACCCCCTCTATAGAACGTTTTCGAAAAATTCGATTTTTCCAGGGGGTTTTATCGAACGACCGAGCCGTGTACCAAATTGCAAGTCTCTATCTATTCGGGAAGTGCCTAAAAAAGGCGTGACAGACAGACGGACGGACAGACAGACAGACAGACGGACGGACAGACAGACAGACAGACGGACACTTGGCAATTAGTATATATAATAATAGATATTACACGTTTAAATATAATCGTGACAATAGCTGTTACAGATTCGCAAGTAAAAAAAATTGGGGGGGCATTAGGAAAAAAATATTCTCAAAGTGGGCGGTGGGCAAAAAAAAGGTCGAGAACCTATGTACTATACGAATAGTCTATTTCACTCACCATATCTTTGACGAAATTTTGGCGACGAATTTGGCTGAATATCACCAACTTGACCAGTCTTTTAAATGTAGCCAAATTGATGCAAATGTTGCCAAATTGATAAAAATGTCGCCAAACTCACGCAAATATCGCCAAATTGAAAAAAGTCGCCATATTGATAAAAAAATGTCGCCAAATTGATAAAAATGACTCTAAAACAATCAAAATGACAACTAATTGATGAAAATTGATGAGATAAACTAAAAATGAAAAAACTAATTGATGAGATAAAAATAACCAATTTCTCCCTCTGTAAAACTTGGCGGAATTCTTGCGACGAATTTTTGCGGCATATCGCCAACTTCAAGACTTTTTTAAATATTGCCAAATTGGCTAAACTGTTGCCAAATTGATAAAATGTCGCCAGCCTGATTTTAATATCGTCAAATTGATAAAATTGTGGCTGCATTCATAAAAATGACGCCAAATGGGATGCAATGTTTTGCAAATTTTTAATTCCGTCATATGATGGTCATCCCTTTTATTATATAAGAAAGGTTCTTACAAATATCGCTAATTTGGCGATATTTAGCCATACATTAAAATATTTGACCCAGATTGACGAAAATATCGTCAAAATTGCAAAAATGACACCAAGTTAATGAAAATAATGCCTAATTGATGGACTTATTATTAAAATATTTAAATATATAAACTATTGCTTATTGAGGATGATATCAATATTGATAATTGTTAATCTAGAGTTGTGTATAATATAAGTTAATTGGGTACGAAATAGCTTTCCCTGTTGTTATTCGGAAAAGCGCCCAATTTACAATTTAACATTACAAACACTGTGTCGTGGATTTTTTCATCACTTTTTCACAATCAAAGAATTAAATTAATTGCAATATATAAGGAAAATCATGTGCTGCCCACATCATATTTTTCAGATTTAGAATGCTTCCTGCCATAGAGATAACATTAAGAATGATAGAAGCTTTAATTCTCTGTTCATGCATCCGATCATGAACTAAAGCGCAGGATTACAGTTAATCAAGCCGGTAGGAAAACCAATGGTGAGCATTGAAAGCAAAAGGTGTAAATCAAAATGAACTGCTTTGCTTAATTGGCTGCAACCTCTATTGGAAGCAGCGTTCTTGAACTGGATTATCGTACAGAGCAATACAAGTAGTACCAAAGAAAATATTTATTAAATAAAATGTATCAATAAAATATTACCGGTACTTATTTATAAAGCACTTATTTATTAAGGATATGTTTAAAAATCTGTTCTGTAAGGCAATATAGAGGAAACAAATGACTGCCCAAGTAATTGTCGTTACAAAAATCTGATGTGGGCAGCACACGACTTTATTTATAGACTTAATTTTCTCTTATTTATTTAATAATTCATTAAATTCAGTTTAATAGCACATAATAACACGAATAATTAATCGGGATCACACTGAATGAGTAGATTTAATTGAATTTCCGTTTTCATTTGACGACTGTACGTATTTTAAGAGGTGAGGTGGCAAAAATTCGAGAAAACTAAAATATCTCGAGGACAAGTATTTAATTGATACATTGGAGCACACGAAGCCTTCTATTTTAGAATTTGCTAATTTTTGAGGTCCATTTTGCAAAATAAGCATGCTTTTCTTTGCCGAAATCTAATGAGCAGCAGATTATATGACAAATAATTTATCTACCAAATTTTGTGAAATTTGATCAATTAATATTGCAGCTAGAATGAATGCACAGACAAACACACGGACAGACAGACAGACAAACCGACACACACGCAGACGGTTACACACACACATACAATAATTTAATGGATTCTGGAGTGCTTGAAACGTGAAGATCTGTCGAAAAATTGTGTTTTGAATGTCAGTTGTGTTGTTAAGTCTCAGGGATAAATTCTAATATTTTTTAAAGATTTTAAAACGAAAGTAACTTTCGACTAAAAAAAAAAAACTTTCGTTTTTTAATCCTCGCGTCGGGAAAAATACCGACAATTTCAACTAATAATTTACATTTCTAGAAAGCCCCAAAATCAGGCTATTAAGAAATAATAAAAAGAAGCTGCAGGATCCGGATTTTGAGGAAGTAAAGAATTTCAATTTCTCGGCGAATTCATACATTGTAGCAGATATGTCTAGAAATATAACAAAGTTGATTGAAAGTATACTCACTCTCTAACTAGAATCCAGCAATTCAAACGAAAAAATATTGTCAAATAAATTTGGAACTTACTCATATTTGCTTTGAATCGTATGTTTCGTGCACATACGTGAGTAATGAAACGTGCTCACATTTCTAATTGGGAGAATATAGGTACCAGATTGAGAAGTTCGTAATTTTGAATTTATAATCCCAGTCAGTCTGTTCTAGTCATACTTTGTCTCTCTGCTGACCCAAACATCTATATCTTATCACTCTATCTGGGATTTTCTTTTAGCGTTGATTTACTCACATTACATTTTTAACAGCAAAATTGTTGAAGTCTCAAGTCTTAACAGTTAATTGCAAATGATTAAAGTTCTATCATATTTTTAGATTATTTAATTGTGCATAACTTAATCCCAAGTACTATACCTTACATTTAAAACGAACTGAGGTTTGCGTTATAAATATATAATTTTAAAGTCACAAAATTTACATATTTTCCTGAGTAAAGAAATATGCTCACATATCCAATTGGTAGAATATTGGTGCAAGATTGAGAAGTTCGTAATTTTGAATTTATAATCCCAGTCAGTCTGTTCTAGACATACTTTTTCTCTCTGCTGGCCCAAACATCTATATCTTATCACTCTACCTGGGATTTTCGTTTAGCGCCGAATTACTCCCATTGCATTTTTTGCAGCAAAATGGTTGAAGTCTTAAGTCTTTACAGTTAATTCCAATGATTAAAGTTCTATCATATTTTTAGATTATTTAATTGTGCATAACTTTATTCCCAAATACAGTACCTTATATTTAAAACGAACTGAGTTTTTCGTTATAAATAATTAATTCTAAAGTCGCAAACATTAAAATTTGATTTAGGTTTTTTTATGTAAATAGCTTAAAACCTGTCATTTTTTTAAATTTTAACTTTATCTTTCATCCAAAATTCGTGATTCTCAATTAGGACGAATGTATCATTTTTACACTTACAATTTACAATTTAAACTAACATAATACAATCTTCTGCAGACGGTTGTTATATGGCTACAATGTAACAGCTGAATTTCTGAATATATTCAGCTTTATGTCCTTACATTCGTTGTTCTGCATTTTTTAGCCATTACTATGAAAATGCATTTGAAGCTAATTATAGTTCTTGAAACATGCGAAAATCAGAAAATATTTTCCTTCGTGTCTGGTGCCTTCACGAAAACTTAGAGGTAGGATTGATATTTGGTTCGAGGAAAACAAAAAATATATTGAATACGCCTTAGGCGTGAATCTGTAAGATAATATATATATGTCCTTAATATAACATATTCGACTCTTAAATCTCATACAGAAACGTTATAAATAAAATATGATACATCTAATGGTTTCAAAACATTTATTATTTACAATTATGTGCATAAGAGTATTTATTTTTGAATTTATTACACACATGCATTTTGAATTTATACTCCCAGTCCATCAACTTTATTCTTTAAAGTTGTGATGATAATTTTAGTAATAATTTCAGTTAATATCTGATTAAATAAAATATCAATGGGGTATAAAACAATAAGGAGTAAAAATTCAGGAATAAGAAAATTTAAAGTTTTCGAAAACTACATTAATTTTTTTGATTAAATAACTATGTTGTTTATGTGCTTGAATGAATGAAATGAAGGCGGGTGGCTCCAGGAGACTCCAGCACATCTACCAGAGGTCTATTGTACCACCCCAAAAATGAAGATCCCTACGAAAAGTTACCAATAGCCGAAGCAAAGATAAGCAGACACTTGACAGGAATGTCATTCAGCTCCCAGGGTTCAATCACATATGTCGACCTATGTGTTCGAACCTGTGGGCGGAGAAAACCTCACATTCACAAAGAATGTGAGCAGCCATTTCTTCGCTATAATTGCAGCCTCTGCAAAGCGAATCCTTAGTGACACCCATAATATTTAGGTGTCTTTTAAGGGTGCATGCCCAGTGAGGAACCGAACAGCCCTTCTGATGCCAGTTCTACTGAACTTGAATTATCCCTTCTGAAGTATGCTAGTGCAGTTGCAGTTAAGTATTTTCACCTGCATTTAACCCTTTTGTATTAAGTCAGTTCTTGCACTGAAGTTTTCTGAAGATGTCATAAAGAGTTCTTCTGGTAAGTTCATTGGGAACACCCAAAGCCGCTGCATGACCAACAAAAGGAGTGCAAGAACCTTTTCTAGCCAATTCACCAGCCAACTCATTTCCTAGAATTCCCGAATGGCCAGGCACCCAGTATAAGATGACTGTTATTGCTAGCAATTTTACAAAGTGCATTATAGCACTCCCAGACGAGGGAAGACGTCATAGTAGACTTTCCTAGGGCCATAAGAGCAGCTCGACTATCAGAACAGATAAGTACTTGTTTGCTCCTGTAATTTCTTTCATTGCAAATTCTACAACACATGAGAATGGCAAAAACTTCAACCTGAAAGACAGTAGCATAACTACTGAGAGGGTAAGACAGTTTTGTACCATCATACGGACAGAACACACCAACACCAGTACTAGTGCCTAGTTTCGAGCCATCCGTATACCAAACAATACAATTCTGTTTATTGCAAGTAAGAGTCCTCTTCCACTAATCCCGTGAAGGGACCTGAATTTCATAAGGCTTATCAAACGTATATTTGGCATGAATGCCGTCAGATGGCATATGGAAATAAGGATGATTTACAGCATTACTATTTAGACCACTCCAAGATAAATGTTTTGAGTAGTCTTTCCAGTGTTTCTGATATTTGGTCTGTTCATGCAGATGAGAGCCTCAGCTTCAACATGCATGTAAAGAGGGTGAAATCCAAGTAGAAGTTCAAGCGTTGCAGTGGGAGTGGTTTTCATGCATCCAGAGATCGAAATACACACCATCCTTTGAAGCTTAATTAGATCTAATTTAGCATTTTCACATCTGATTCTAGACCATCAAATAATGGAGCCATAGGAAATGAGGGGACAGATAACCATAGAATCAATCCAATAGCCTTGATTCAAACCCTAGGTTCTCCCAACGTTTATATGCTTTGTAAAGTGCAGAGCCGGATTGGGGAGATAAAGTTGACTTGCATTTTTATTTACGACAGCCTACTTTGACATCCAAGATCCAGGACTAATCACAAACTCTGTGCTCTTGTAAGGAATAATCCCAAGGCTCTCAAAACAGTTAGAATCATCAAATTTTCTTACGCTTGTTTTCTGCTAAAGTACGAGACAGTTTCATTCTCAAAAGTAAGTTTAATTGCTTATTACATGGTACGAATACAGAAAGTCATGTCAAAGTTACTTTTAGTCCTCATTCTACCAACTAACTCAATAACTACTACATTATGATGCGCAATATGTTGGTCATGTGTTTTTAAAATGATGATATGTAAACAGAGTGAGCAAGCAAATTGTAATTAAATGTCGTACTGTAAATCTATATAAATAAAATTGAAAATCTGTCTGTCTGTCTGTCTGTCTGTCTGTTTGTCCCATCATCACGGGAGAACGGCTGAACCGAATTTGATGAAATTTTGTGGGTAGCCTAGAAATAGCCCCACTTAAAATTTAGTCTATGGTTGGAATTTCTACGACCAGTGGTTCTCGAGATATTAGTAAAAAACGAAACTTCCGATTGTCTCATCATCACGAGAGAACGGCTGAACCGAATTTAATGAAATTTTGTGGGTGGCCTTGAAACATCCCCCCATAAATTTTGCCCAAGTTTCAAGTTTCTAAGACCAGGAGTTGTCGAGATATTAATGAAAAACGGAACTTTTTTTATAGGAGTTCTACTCTCCAACTCCGTGGTTTATCCAAACGGAAAGGATAAAAATCGTTTGTTTAAAGCGTCAAAGGGAATTAAAACTTTATTTTTGAGTTTGATGCAGGATTTTTGCATTAAATAGTCACTATCTGAAAGCATGAATTGTTTGAAACATGAATTTAAATGGAAAAATCTACCTCCATGTTTTTATATGTATTAACCTCCATGTATTTCACAAGCTTTTACTCAACGATTAGAAGTATAAAGAAATTAAAATGGTTATTTAATTTCGCATTTTATGAGGAAGATTCTATCTTATATCATGTTGCTCGGCAAAGGAATGGAATTAAATGTGTTTGTTAATGATTATTATTACTTTTTCTATTTGTATAATAAATAAATGGATGTAAAAATATATTTTATAAATGAACGGTTTGATTGTTCTTTTAATTATATATATTGCGGACTGCGTAGATTACTTTTATTTATTTTAGCAAAGAGGTTTCAAGCGCATATATTGTGTTTAGCTAATAAACTCATAATAAATGAACGGTTTGATTGTTCTTTTAATTATATATATTGCGAATTGCGTACATCACACTTTTATTTATTTTAGCAAAGAGGTTTCAAAGCTCATATATTGTGTTTAGCTAATAAACTCATATATTGTGTTCACCCAATAAATTCATTTAGCCAATTGTTGAAGCAGAAAAAGAGTAGAACGGATATATGTATCTTCTAATACAATTTTAGTGTTTTCATTTAGTATATATACTGACGGGATATGGATATTTTATTCTTCAGATCTGCAAATTTAGAGCTACGAATTTAGCGGAATATCTCTAAATAACTTGGTAACTTTTCTTAAACTTTACCAAATTAGAGGAAATATCTCCAAATTGATAAAAATGACCCAAATCAATGAAATTAAATTTGTTTTTTTAGAATAGAGTACTGAAATGATGTTTCTGTAGCATTTGTCGGTCAGTCCATCCATCCTACTTAGTAACGCATTTAACTAAATTTTTTAATATCACTAAATTGATAAAAATATTCGTAAATCCATAAAAATATCATGGAGACGAAAATGTCGCCAAACCTTCCATGGAGATTACATTATTCAGACGACATGATTTCCATCAATTTATTTGAAGCAGATGATATCATGTCGCTTAGCAACGGATCCAATGTGTTATGTGTCATACGATTTTTATTAAATCTAATAAAAATATGTATATAAAATAAATTTCATTGACATTGCATTTTTGACTGGCTAATATCAATTACGTTCTTCAGGTTTAAACATCATTATTATTGATATTTCGGGGACAGTTGATTCAGGAATTATTGATATTTTCAAATTATTATGCCATTGTTTCATTATGACGAAAATTGTTGAAACTCATATATAGTACGTTGTACAAGTAATCTTCTGCAAATGCACGGGTTCTAATCTACGAGAATATAAGTAGTACAGGTATATTGGCAAAATTTTTATAGATATTGGCATATATTGGAATCAATTACGACCTTCTGGTATTAAGATTACGGGGATTTTTGATACTTTCAATTTATTACGTCATCTTTTTTATTTTAGTAAATATCTTTAAGACTCATATTACAATATGTTTAAGCTTCTACTAACAGACTGGCATATTTTCTAATTTGCGACAATATAAGTAGTACGTGGTGGCATATATTGATTCAATTCTTTTTTTTGTGTGTGAATTTGTTTAAAAAAGGGCCAGGATATTTTATTCTTCAGATTTGCCCGTGAAGATAATTTTGCATAGTGAGAACAGATATTCTTAAACTTCTCTTTATGAGCAATAAATTTAATATTTTATCAGAATTTGCACATGATTGCGAATTATAAGTTTTTTTATATTATATACTCCGTACGAAGGACGGGTATGCTGCTAGTCTATATAAATAAAATTGAAGATCTGCCTGTCTGTATGTATGTATGCATGTAAGTATACATGTATGTGTGTATGTTTGTCTCCTCATCACCGGAGAACGGCTGCACCAAATTTCATGATATTTTATGGTTATCTGTGAAATAATCCACTTAAAATCTAGTTCATGTTTCGAATTTCTAGGGCCAGAAGTTGTCAAGATAGTAATAAAAACATACAATTAAAAGTTTTATAGAGGTAGCATTATTCTTATTAAATGGTGATTCTTATGGTGATTCTTATTAAATGGTTACTCACTGATTTAAATAATAAAAAAATGTATATAAATTATATTTTATTGAAATTGCATTTTCAACTGGAATATCTAAATTGCGGCTATCAGGTTTAAAGATAAAGGGGATTATTGATATTTACAGTTTATTACGTTATGCGTTCTATTTTAACAAATATTTTTGAACCCATAAATTATAGTACTGGAAATTTTTCATCAATATACGGATATATCTTCTGATCTACAAGAATATAAGTAGTACGGGTATATCTTACCATAAAATTTTAGCACTTTCATTTTGACATATATTGATTCAAATTCATATTTTTCGTAAATATGAATTCAAAAGGGACCATTTTGTTTTATTCTTCAGATCTGCCTGTGAAGATAATTTTGTATAGCGAGAACATATGTTTTTAACGTTATTTTTAGGAGCATTAATTTAAATATTTTAATAGAATGTTTTGAATAACAATGTCATTTAGAAAACTATAGGAATTTGCACATGATTATGAATTTTGTGAATTTTAAGTTTCTTTATAATGCATCTTCCGTACGCATAGTGGGTATACTGCTAGACTATAAATAAAATTGAAGATATATCTGTAAGTATGCATGCTTGTTTGTGTGTTTGTCTCATTATCAAAGGAGAACGGCTAAATCAAATTTTATGAAATTTTGGGAGAGTGGCCTCGCTTAAAAAACAGTTAATGTTACGAGTTTCTAGAACCAGGTATTGTCGAAAAATTAATAAAACACGTAGAATTAAATCTGTTATAAAAGTAGCTTTATACAGACGGTATTTTCACCGCCTATTTATTTGAAGAAAATTATATCATGTCGCTTAGCAACGGAATTAAATCCAATGTGTATTATGGCAGACAAATTTCATTAAACTTTTTTCTGATTTAAAAAAGAAATAAATGTATTATATCAAAAAAATTTTTCGAAAGTGCATTTTTGACTGATATTAGTGCATTTTTGAGATATTGCAGTTTTGACTGCATTTTTGAATATATCAATTGCGGTTTAAAAATTACGGGGATTATTGATAACAATTTTTTTAGTCATCTGTTTTATTTTAGCAAGTATTTTTCAACGACATATTTTAGTAAGGGTATATCTTCTAATATATGGGTATATATTTTAATCTACGAGAATATATGTAGTACTTTTAATACAAATTTAACTCTTTATTTTGGCATGCATTGATTCAATTTCATATGTTTTGTGAATTTGTTTACAATCGGGATCAGGATGTTTTACGCTTCAATTCCGCCTGTGAAGATAATTTTGTAAAGCGAAAACAGATATTCTTAAAGTTTCTTTTTAGGAGTACTAATGTAATTATTTTAATTGATTGTTTTAAATAGCAATATAATTTAAAATACTGTAAGAATTTGCACATGGATGTAAATTCTAAGTTTCCTTACATTATATATTCCGCCCGAAGAGCGTGTGTTCTGCTAGTATTATATATAACACAAAATTAATATATTACGCAGTATTTAAATAGTTTCCCTAATCATGGGAATAAACAATTATCTCAAGAATTTTAACCCAAGAATTTTCTCAGAAATGATGTTGACTCGGCACGCTTAGAATTGGGGTAATTACCCATTTTCTAGACACTGCTGCATAGACAGGAAAAATGGTTTTCCAAATTCGTCTCAACCTTCATCCATATTTCATTAATTATGGCTGTGTTCCTTCAGTTAATGTCTCCTCCAATTTAAGGGAAATAAGTGCATTTAATTGCCGGCGGAAGCTATTTTAAACAGGCAGATATTTTTAAAAACAAAGTAATAGGAATTGGTTTAAAATGGAATACAGAAGCATTCCAAAAATTTTAGATGTTAACAAAAATCGAATGAGGTTATATACCAGTAATTCAATAACAGTATCGCTTCTGATACGCGAGAAGTTAAAATTGAAATACTGTCTCAATCCCATGGCATTGCCACTAATTCCGGAAATTCTAATCGAATTTAATTGCTCGCGGAAACTATTTTAAACAGACAGATCATTTTAAAAAGTAAGTAATAGAATTTGGTTTAAATTCGAAACCAGAAACATCGCAATCGTTTTAGATTTTAACAAAAAATCAATGGGGTTTTGATATCAGTAATTTAACAGTAACATTAACTCTATTGCGGGAAATGTAAAAAAATACGAGATTGTTGCAATACCAAGCATTGCCAACAATTCCTGCAAATTCCTGAAAATGAAAAGTATCGTATGTTTCTTCTAAGATTATGCATATGTGTATAGGAAAGTATGAGTATTTTTGTAGTATGATGTGATTATAAGATATTGGAGCAATTTGTCAGTGATAAAACTTGCTTTTAATATTCAAATTTTGTTTCCGATATTTATGCATACACACTCTGTTTCTCTGCTCATACCTTATTAACTTTTTACAACAAAGTTGAAAAGTATTTAAGACTTTGTTCATTCTGTCTGTCTGTCCGTTAGCACGATAACTGCCGTAAAAATGACATAATCAAAATGTAATTTTAGTATGTTGTTCAGACGGTCTGTAGGACCTATGGGAATATAAATGAATAATATTACCCAATTAGTTTTGGATTGAACGTGGGTTGAAAAAATGAAATACATTGAGCCCTATCGGACCTAATTCTTCAAACATCTTTTAAGCGGATTTAAAATTCACAAATTGCTTCGAAAATTTTATGTAATATTCAAATTGTTCCACAAAATATATAAAAAAAAAATTCAGCGAAATATATTCAGTAGTTTTTTGAATAAAAATTAAAATAATAATAACACATCTTATATGAAGCGATCACGTGACCAAAGATCACGTGACCCACTTCAAAATAATATATGACATCCATCTTGTCTCAAAATCGTTATTTTTAAAGTTTTTTTAATTCATATTGAGTGTTGTATCGTCCTAAAACCACTTTAATTTTGCTTAAAATCTGTGCATCTACATACTGAAACAACGCATTTACAATATATTTGAGTTTAAATGTTCATCCAAATTTGATTATTTCTACAACGAAGCTTATTTTTAACCTATGTAAAATGTAAACAGCAAAATATGTAGAATGAGTTGTATTTCTTGCTGTATTTCTTTAACACAAAATCATTTAGTTCATGGAGTCTGCATAGCTGATCTGAATGAAATATTGATTTTACAAAGAGAAGGACGATTTTTTTTTTTTTTTTTTTAATTCAATTAACGTGGCAACAACAGATCGAAATCCAGTTACAGTAGCCACACAAGCCTCCATGCCTTATTCGGGATTCGAACCCGAGCCCTCCACACATCAGCCGAACACGCTATCCACTACACCACCTGGGCGGCAAGAGTTTTACGCATAGAGTTTAATTACTTGTAGCTCCATAGTCTTAAGTTTTAAATAAAATAAATTATTGTAGTATTGTGATGAATGAGATGAATGGGAAATTATTTATGAATGAAATGCTTTTATAAAGAGAGCCAGGCGTGTTATTTTTTCTATGACGTCATTTGAATGAATTTCAGTTGTTTTCGATGAAGTTTTCAAATATAATAAATTACAGTAGTATTATGATAATTCTAAAATTATTACCGAGGAATGTATCATATTTTAGAGATGTTTAAACCAGGCAATTTATATTTCAATCCCGTCATTTGAATGTAGTTCATTTTTTTTCGATGAAGGTTTAAGTTTTCAAATGTAATAAATTAATGTAGTATTGTGATAAGTTTTAAAATATTACCGAGGAATGTATTGCATTTTAGAAATGTTTAAATAGAATTGCATTGAAGTTGGAAAGTGTTTCATAATCAATGCTTTAAGCATGATTGAACTTTCTTGTTTTTAAATTGTCCGTACTTTTATGTAGATTTATTGAACAGAAATAACTTCACACAAAAGGCCCAATGGCAGATTTTTGTGATACTCTACTTGACATTTTCATGTGGCTCCTGTGTCTTGTCCGGCCCTAAATGTAATGTACGAACATCATCTGCTAAAAATATTGTATTAATTTTTAATTGATATTATTTGAATTCAAATATTAAGTAAATACTTAAAATATATTAGCTATATAATAATGTATATGTTTTTCATAGGCAATCATACCACACAATCAAGATAATTATACTTGTCAAAAAATAATCTCTAAACGTTTCTTTATAAAAATCTTAAGCAATTCTCGAAGGATATCTTCAATTCTCGAATGTCCCGCACAAAATTAAAGTGGTTTGGCTTGCGTTTCAAAACCTGATGTTAATATTTCTTTTTTTATGTTAATGTACAGGGTGGCCATAATTAAAGTAGAGGTGTTTAGAGTCCAATAGAGAGAAAACTGTTGGACCAAACTCAACCAAATTTGCAATAAATACTATATTTAGACCATGGGGTTTTGAATTTTAAAAGAAAATAATCGTTCGGATTTTTGCCATCGCGTGGCGCTGTAAGATTCATTTTTGGAGTAAAATAGGCATAGGAAGTATAGACAGTTCCATCAATGCTGAGATGTATCGAACATTACTGAGAGGTATCGAACAATGCTGCTGAACTCTGTTTTTCCGCAACTTCTACAGCGTGGATGTCTTGAATCTACGATATTTATGCAGGATGGAGCACCCCCTCATATTAGATTGCGCGTACAGGAAGTCCTACGACAGCATTTTACCAACAACAGAATAATTAGTCAAGGGTTTCCTATGAAGTGGCTAGCCTGTTCGCCTGATCATATCCCCTTGTGACTTTTGGTTCTGGGGTCATATAAAGCGCTTGGTATACCAAAGGAATGTGGATAATTTAGTCACTTTGAAGCACCGAATAACATTGCACTTCAAGCAAATCAATGGAGATCTGCTGCATTCTGCAGTAGAGAATGCCGTTCAGAGAATGCACTTTTTGCAACATATGAAAGGAAAACATATTGAATTACACATGTAAATGATACCAATATAAAAATTGATGTCATACGTATGTAAATGTAAGATGCAAATGTAAATATAAAATATAACTGTGGTGTCATTTTCAAAATGCATGTAAAATGCTAACGTTCTGCACTTCCTATGCCTATTTTACTCCAAAAATGGACCTTATAGCGCCACTTTGGCCGGCAGTGATAAAAATCAGAACTATTTTTTTTCTTTTAAAAACCGAAACCTCATGGTCTAAATAGTATTTACTGCAAATTTGGTTGAGTTTGGTCCAACAGTTTTCTCACTATCGGATTCTAAACACCTCTACTTTAATTATGACCATCCTATATTTCAATTGTAGTTGTATATAATACCTTGGTTAGTACATAATGCTTTACAAATCTTAAAAAGGGGCTTTTGACAATTTCGAAACAATTACTCTTATCTAATTTCTATATTGCATACTTGAAATTACTGAATTTTACTTTTTATATATATATATAGTATAATATACTCTCACTTCCAAAAGTTAAGCACGCAATGCAAATTTTCTTATTTCGAAAGCGTATTTGAATTTGAGTGGCTGAAAATCGCTGGGGATATAGATTGCAGTATGCAAAGATCGTATGTTACTGCCAGTCACGATTGACTGTCCGGATATATGCTAATGAGGCAGTCGTTGAAGACGCCAGCATTCTAAAAGGTTTGAGGAGGTGCATTTAAATATTGATACGAAGTGTTTAAAACTTTTGTAGGATTATTTTTGATGATATTTGTGTTTCTATGGCTGAAATAAGACGAATGGTAGATAGTGAGCGCTGGCGTGCTGTCGGACGCATTGAAACAGGACAGTCAAACAAAGATGTCGCTAATTTTTTTGGTGTTGATCATTCGGTAATTTCTCGATTATGGAAGCAAATTCAAACAAATCAAACAGTTGTTCGGAACTTGCGACCGGTCATCCAATGGTTATCACCCCTTCTGATGATCGGTATATTGCTATAGTAGCCAATCGAAATCGACGAGCGACCTCCACAACTGTTACATCCATGATTGCAGGGACACTTAGAAAGGCAATATCTACCAGTACTGTGCACCAAAAGCGCCACGTGAAGGGACTCTACGCCCGCGTACCAGGTTTCTGTATTCCACTAACCGTCCAAGCCAGATGGACAAGATAAAATGGTGTCGTCAACATGACAATTGGACTGTCTCAGATTGGTGCAATGTCCTGTTCACGGATGAGTCAGAATTTGCCCTGGAATCAGATGATAAGTGTAGAAGGGCCTGGAGAGAATGAGGCAACGCAATTAGGCCAGGAACATCATCGAACATAAGGCATTGATAGGTGGCAGCGTCATGGTGTGGGCTGAAATTTCACTGGGATATCGCACAGAGCTGCACATCTTTAAAGACGGTTCTGTGACCACTGTGCGGTATCGGATGAAGTCCTAGACCCCATTGCGAAACTCTAAGCTGAAGCAGTTGATCCTGATTTCCTCTTTATGGACAATAATGCCATTTTCATCGAGCTAACATCGTTGACAAATACCTCGAAAGTGAGGGCATTTTTCGTATGGAGTGGCCGGCGTATTACTCTTATTTTGATCCCATTGAAAACCTTTGGAATGCCCTCGGGCGTGCTGTCTCTGAAAGTTTACCTCCTCCAGCCAGTCTCAGAGAGTTGGAAACTACCATATTTGAGGAATGACCATTGTTCGCATCTGCAATGGTTGATCACCTCGTTGAAAGCATGGAAAATCATTGTAAAGTTTGTGTGAAGGTCTGGGGTTGTCACATATCATATAAATGTAAGTTTTGATCCAAATGTGACGTCATACTATAACTTACAAAAAGTAAATATTTTTTCATCTTTGTACATAATTCTTGTTTTCTTTAATAAACACATTTGCTACCTTCATGTACAATTTTGAGTTCATCAAAGTTTTACTTTTCCATTTTTGTTGATTTAACCGTCCTGGCTTAAATTTTGGAAGCCAGGTATGTGTATGATTCAAATTTTGAAGGAAGTGTAAAATGACTATAAAAAGATATATATATATATAATAAAGACGGAGTGCATAAAATAAATAGCGTTATTGAATGTATGTACTCTTTAATGTACTTTTGTTGACAGATGCAAACATAACTTTTGATCATTATAAAACATTTTCCGTGCAGTGAAAAATGTAATTTATTTTAATTTCATAAGATTATACAGTATAACTAAGTACTCCTTCTGAAATACTATATGACCTGTCTATTTGAATCTCGTTCATTCGAAAGACTTGGTTATCTAAACAAAAATAATTGACATTTCTTTTGTGTGTAAATACATGTATTTAAAAATAAAGTGTTAGAATTTGAGTTACATCGTTTATGCAACGTAATATATACGTCAACAGATTCTAAATGTACATTTCACAAACTATTTTCAAATTGAAATTTAGAATTTCATTTATATAATATATGAATTTTATAGTGACGAAGACAGTATATCTGAGTTGTCTTACTAACACCATGTTGACAATATTTTATGTCATAATAGTTGCATGTATTTTTAATGTTATCGAATTTGGCATATTTTACGTGAAATATATATTTATAAAAACATTGATCATTCTATAAAATAACAAAAATATTCCAGGCATCTTACAAACATAGTTTGTCAAATTTGACATCTATTTTTTTCAAGACATATGCAGTTTTAAGTTTGATAAAATGTATGAGTTCGTTGAAAGAATTTTCCTTTCAAAATAAGGTCACATATATACTCAAATGCATCTTATAAACTGCGTAACGAATAGAACAATTCAATATAAATAATATTTCAAATATTTGAAGGATAGAACAGACATAGTTTAAACTATTCTATTTAAAAGTAAATATTAAAGCTATAATCTAACATTAGCACGGACTCATTACAGATACATATAATTCGTATTCACAAAATTTGTCAATAAGGGTCAATTACAAAACTTGGTGAGATATTCCCCCCAAAGAGCGATAATCGTGAATTGGTCGATTTTGTGCATGCACTTTTGTGCGCGTTTAGCACTTCTGTACTAAATAATAATTTGCTTAGTATCAAAAGAAAACCTTACGAATAAGTGGTAGATCCAGCGGTCGGCAAAACGGACAGTGCTAACCAGACCTCAAGCCTTTTGAGGCCCCAGGGGGAGGGGGTAATATATGACTCCTGATGCAATATTTTGAATCAGAAATGTAAAACAATTAGTCGCATTCATATTATTTCTGATATATTCTCAAATAGTTTGAACCATGTTCCCAAAATACGCAATTAGGGACTTGCACTAGGCCAGAACCTATTCCATTGACCCAATGCTAGTTGAAGGTTTGTTAGGCACGGCTGCATGAGGCTCTAAACGACCTATTTTGAAAGCGTCCTAATTAAAATATGTTTTCAGCATTTTGAATAGAGCTAGAGGCTAGGCATTTACCCTTTGCACTTAGGCCTCCAAATGATTAGCATCGGGCATGTTCCAATGTGTGTTGCTTCATTTAGAGTCCACTCATATTCTTTTTCTATCCAGGGTTTCCAACTTATATCTGTCACTGTTGCGAATATATATGATGGGGCCAGTGGTAAAGGCACGGGTATTGCACTCGGAGGACCCAAGTTCTATTTACGTCTCTACCCAAACTATCCCCGTGTTAACACGTAGTGCGAGCGCGTTACATCTGTGGGTCTGAAAGTTCTTTAGAATTGTTTGTAGTAGGGGAAAAAGATACGATCCCTGTAGATATCGCCTTACTTAGTTCTGGTTTAAATTGGTTACAAGTGTCCTCGACGTCTAAACAAATACCTTACAATGGTACGTCGGACGGTTTGGGTCGGAAGAATAAGAATATCTATGGTGAATGTTTGGGAACTTTTAAGGTCTTTTCCGTCTTATTTTGCTGTCATATTTGCTGACTTTTCAATATGAACAAAGAAATTGTTATTTCGTGTGGTCTAACCCTCTCTAGTAGCATTTAATATTTGTTTAATATTAGACCAATATTGCATATCTCGGTATTACATTGGAAATATTTCCAATGTAATCCCAATATTGAGTAAATAGTGGAGTTAAATTGGCTTCCAATATTGGTTAATTATTTTCATTACAATATTATGCCAATAATGGTATTACATTGTCCTTCAAGGGGACTAAATATTTTCATTACAATATTATGCCAATAGCGGTGTTACATTAGAAATGTTTCTAATGAAACACCAATATTGGCTTAATATTGTCCAAATATTTTAAGCCAATATTGGACCAATTCCGCCAAAATGTCCACTTTTGATATTGATCTAATATTTCCAATAGTGCCTACCAATATTCGATTTCTGCTACGGAAATTAATTTTATGATTATATTATACTGCGTGATATGCTGACGATATGGGTTAACACCAAGATTCACCAAACTTGTAGCATGTAACAAATATTGCTGCTGCCTCTGCGAATATCGATTCTTCGGTCAATAGTGTAATAAGACCGAAATATATTTTTAGGTCAACAAATAAAATATTTTGTGGAAAGGATGGGTAAAATTGAAACAAAGAAAAAAGGATGGGTAAAATTGAAACAAACAGAAAAGGATGGCGAACACTCAATTCAGTACAAATTAATAAAAATGCAGCATTCACCTGTTTCGAAGATAGCTTGAATATCCTTCATAATGGACAGACCAACAAATGAACATATAAAATGACCCACTTAGTCCTTTTGACTTCGGGTTTGTTGGTCTGCTTACAATGAAATATGAGATTCTACGTATCTTTGGAACATCTGTATTAATCAGTTATTAGTTCATGATGAATTGCTTTGCTTGAGTTTCTCCAGATCCACAATTGTGGTCATGGGACTGGAAGCTCGATTCTGAAATGTTCTTGATTGAAAGTAACAAAACTCGCATATTCATCTTAAATTATATTTAATATTTTTATTAAACTCGGTTGTAGTTCTGACCCAGTTATTGAGCTGTTAAGGGAGCATTTATGAGGGTAATTAAATTAATTTGTTTTGTCACAATTTTTGGAACGCAAATGCCGGAAAATGATCTATGGTTAATGGAATTTGGCGGTGGAATGATACGTGGGAAATAATGTTCTATCTTTCGTGAAGATAGCTAGCTCTCTAAAACGGGTAATTATCTGAAAATGTGTGCTAGTCACGGCATAGACATCTAGATATTTTTGAGTTAAAATCATTACGGCTGAAAGAATGCATCTGTACTTGGTAATTGTAATTACACATGTGTTTCAAATAATTACAGACATTGGGAAAAATATGTAATGTACACAAGTATTGTTCGAAAATAAACACAAGCAAAATTGTTTAAAGAAATAGAACCACTTTATTAAAAATACACATATTTATCGAATTTCAATCCTTTTCGTTTTAAAGGAAATATGTAGATGTCCATTAAATATTGCCTGTAGATGTCCATCAAATATTACTTGTAAATGTCCATCAAATACTGCCCATAGTTCATACAGAAACAGAAATTGGGTAAATCGATAATTACATCTTCGTACATTTTATGTCTATGCCTAAAGAGCTATAATTAGCCATTTTATGGAGAGCATGAAATAACTTAGTTATAAGTGTATATGAGGTAGGGCAGATCATATTCCATATTAATGTCAAAAGTCTGAATTTATTTTAAAATTATTCAATTTTTTTCTACAATCTGCTTGTCACACATTATTTAAATTTTAATTGTTTAATAATTGGATTTGTATCGTATGCACACATATTCGATTCTTCAGTTTGTTTGTATATGTTAATATGTCATGTTTAATCCTCTAACCCACACTGTACTTTTGTTCATGTAAAAATAACATTGGACAGTTTATATATATATTATATATATATATATATATATATATATATATATATATATATATATATATATATATATATATATATATATATATATATATATATATATATATATATATCTATATATATATATCTATCTATCTATCTATATATATATATATATATATATATATATATATATATATATATATAAACTCAAAAGACAATAACCCTGAAAACCTTACGATCATGATGAAAACAAGAACGAAAGGAAAACATACGGGCTAGGTGCAATAAAATGGCCAATGAGGGATAGTGACCTCATTTAAGTCCCGGTTACCAGCCGGGTAAGCTGTATGTAATTTTAAAATTGATTTTAAATTATATATATATATATATATATATATATAAACTCAAAAGACAATAACCCTGAAAACCTTACGATCATGATGAAAACAAGAACGAAAGGAAAACATACGGGCAAGGTGCAATAAAATGGCCAATGAGGGATAGTGACCTCATTTAAGTCCCGGTTACCAGCCGGGTAAGCTGTATGTAATTTTAAAATTGATTTTAAATTATATATATATATATATATATATATATATATAAACTCAAAAGACAATAACCCTGAAAACCTTACGATCATGATGAAAACAAGAACGAAAGGAAAACATACGGGCAAGGTGCAATAAAATGGCCAATGAGGGATAGTGACCTCATTTAAGTCCCGGTTACCAGCCGGGTAAGCTGTATGTAATTTTAAAATTGATTTTAAATTATATATATATATATATATATATATATATATAAGCTCAAAAGACAATAACCCTGAAAACCTTACGATCATGATGAAAACAAGAACGAAAGGAAAACATACGGGCAAGGTGCAATAAAATGGCCAATGAGGGATAGTGACCTCATTTAAGTCCCGGTTACCAGCCGGGTAAGCTGTATGTAATTTTAAAATTGATTTTAAATTTTATATATATATATATATATATATATATATATATAAACTCAAAAGACAATAACCCTGAAAACCTTACGATCATGATGAAAACAAGAACGAAAGGAAAACATACGGGCTAGGTGCAATAAAATGGCCAATGAGGGATAGTGACCTCATTTAAGTCCCGGTTACCAGCCGGGTAAGCTGTATGTAATTTTAAAATTGATTTTAAATTATATATATATATATATATATATATATATATAAACTCAAAAGACAATAACCCTGAAAACCTTACGATCATGATGAAAACAAGAACGAAAGGAAAACATACGGGCTAGGTGCAATAAAATGGCCAATGAGGGATAGTGACCTCATTTAAGTCCCGGTTACCAGCCGGGTAAGCTGTATGTAATTTTAAAATTGATTTTAAATTATATATATATATATATATATATATATATATATATATATATATATAAACTCAAAAGACAATAACCCTGAAAACCTTACGATCATGATGAAAACAAGAACGAAAGGAAAACATACGGGCTAGGTGCAATAAAATGGCCAATGAGGGATAGTGACCTCATTTAAGTCCCGGTTACCAGCCGGGTAAGCTGTATGTAATTTTAAAATTGATTTTAAATTATATATATATATATATATATATATATATAAACTCAAAAGACAATAACCCTGAAAACCTTACGATCATGATGAAAACAAGAACGAAAGGGAAACATACGGGCTAGGTGCAATAAAATGGCCAATGAGGGATAGTGACCTCATTTAAGTCCCGTTTACCAGCCGGGTAAGCTGTATGTAATTTTAAAATTGATTTTAAATTATATATATATATACTGGGTGTCCCAAAAACATTGGCCTCGGCTTTTATTCCTTAAATATTGATCTTAGACATATATTGAATTACAAAATTGAGTGAAAGGAGGTACAGAATTTTAAGAAATCGATAAAAATTTTCAGGTCAATAAATTTGAAGAAATACAAAATTAAAACTTTTATACGACCCCCGTACAAAAACATTTCCCATGAGTAAAATTTGCCTCATACAGTAATAAGGCGATGTACAAAATTTCAGCATTTTATCATAGTAACTCACAGATATATTTTAAAACAAAGTTGGTGAGGGATTAATCACAATTTAAAATGTAAATGTTTACAGCAAGAGTGCAACTGATGCAACACAGAAATACATCATAGGCAAATAAGACCTGCCTCTTATCTTTAGATTTACTTACAATGTTTAAAAAAAATGCTTCCTGAAAAATACCTTACAATTTTACATGATGAATTACAGAAAAAAACTTGGAACTGACACAATCAAAATGAACATTAAAACAGCTAAGAAATGCATGCATATGCAAACATCTGACTATGATCTGTGCGTCACACAATCGCAACAGACGCATCACATGAGAAAATTATATTTGCTCTACCGTTGATCAATCGCCTCGCTTACACAAGAGTAGCGCGCGTAGCCTGGCAGTCTGAGCGACACTTAAGTATTTCGCATTTCTGCTACATTTTGAGAGTGTAGTTAGCCTGTACCGACAGTATGTCACAATACAATAACGAAGACCTTTTTGAAATGCTTATGCTGTACAGTTAATGTAATCGCAATGCTAACGAAACTGCACGGGAATATCAACGTACTTTTCCCACTTCTCGACATCCTTCTGGGAGATATATTTCCCGATTGGTGCAAAGAGTTCGTGAAAGAGGAAGCTTATATCGTGTAGGTGGACAAAGTAGGCCCAGACTTCACTCAATTGATGTAGAAATTGATATTTTGGCTTAGTTTTGCAGTCATCCACATAATTGATATTTTGGCTTAGTTTTGCAGTCATCCACATAGTAGACTTCACTTCCCGGCCGTCCAAACAGTTACCTTACACCTTTCTGGTAGGTCGGAGGGTCTGGGTAACAACAACAACATAGTAGATTTCGTACCGCTGCTTCAGAAATAAACGTACCGCGTGCAACACTTTGGAGAATACTGAGACTGAAATGTCGTCAGTTTAACATTCATGGTGTGCAAAAACAGGAGCCAACAGATTATCAACGTCGCCTAGATTTTTGTAATCAGGATGATGCAAATCCATCTTTCCTGAAAAACGTAATTTGGACTGACGAATACTGTTTTAAACAAGATGGATGCATAAATCCTCAAAATGAGCACTTCTGGCACTGACACAAATCCATTCGTGGTATGTGATATTCATCAACAGAAGCAATTTTCTGTGAATTTATGGTGTAGTACTTTCAGAAACCGTTTGCTTGGGCCCATATTGTATGAAGGTACATTGATGGGTGACAGATATGTTAATGAGATTCTCAATGTAGTTATTCCTGATTTTATGGATGAACTACCTCTAACAGTACTTCCACATGTATGGTTTCAACAGGACGGATCTCCAGCTCACCATACTACAGTTGGGAAACATTGGTTAAATAACAAGTTTCCAGACAAGTGAATTGGCTTGCATGGACCAGTAGAATTTGCCCCTAGATAGCCTGATTTAACGCCTATGGATATTTTTTGTGGTGTCGTTTACGCCCAACTATTTATCTGTCACCTCTCTTAAATAAACCAGAGTTGCCACAACGCATTCAAGATGGTTGTCGTGGCATCACCGAATAAGAACTGGTTCGAGTGCACAGCAGTGTCACGCAGGTTTTGTGTGACGACGGAAAATACGTATAGTGGAATCACGGTGCCAAGCACCAATATGTCACGGAGGAAAAATAGGGTGGCACGCACCCATAAATGTTGAAACCCAGGTTCTATTTCGAAGTTCTCTCGTCCAGGAATAAATCCCTGGATGGCCTGCAGTGCAATAAATACAAAGATTCAATAAACCCTTACCTTGTAAGGCGCCCACTTCTGAAAACACAGATGCACAATTTCAAGAGATAAAGATGTTAAATAACCACACAGGTTTAAATATAAATCACTTTCTTTATTCAATTTTGTATTAAGACGTTAAGAGTAATTAATATGATATACTGAATCAATCTCAGCAAGCACAACGTTAAGTATCTGTGACAGTGACACTGGACTCAGGATCCCTACTAATATATTTGCTGCCACGGAAATAATTCAATAATAATAAGTTGATTAACGATATAAACAAAGTGGCACAGCAACATTTAAGTATATAATAAAAAACATGATTTAAGAGGTATGGTCTCAAGCAATAGGAGAAAACTCGCACTCAGAGAAAATTAGGACTGATAATTAAACAAGTTGAAATAATTTAGGAAATTTATGCTTCCTTGAGACAGGCGTAGATGCAGAGAGCAGTCAAACCTTACCTCCCCAGTCGGAGTTGTAAAAGGGTCGGAACATTATACCATACCCATATTTCGACCTGGCACATAGACCTCGGGCCCCATCCTACCTTCCTCGTCGCAGCTCTCTCAGCTAGACATCGGGCTCTCCATCGATGTTCTTCGGCGATGTAGGCGTCTTCGGCTTTTCTCCCCATGCCCACAAGAGGCCAGAAGTCGACTTGGGGCCGACTCCCGCACTCCGTGGTGGGCAACATTGAAAAATGGTCCAGGCCGACCTGAGAGCGTCGACACCAGACAGGAAGAAAAAGCCACGAATATTCTTTGCAACAGCTTTTATGTATTCAGACGGATTCAGGCCCCAGAAGCATTCGGATCTGGCAGAAGACTATTTACGGCCTTTTGACCAATAGAAAACTTCACAGGCATAGCCTCGCCCGCCCAGGACGGGGTCTCAAAAATGAATATGCTGACACATCAGACCCTCGCCACAAGGTCTCAAATTCATCCAGAAGTTTCTCTCCAAATCTATTCTGCAGAAAAGTGCATGCCTTGCACTAACATTACCAGGCCTCGAGCAAGCCATCTGCTCTGCCCGGGAATAAAGACCTTGACTTTAACGGTCAAATAATAACGAAACTTCTCTCTGAATGCGGTTTTCACAGATTAATAAAATGGCTAAAAGCTTTCCTTTCAGTATAGAATATTTTGTATAATACATATTTCAAAGACAAGAGGGATAATTAAATCAGGGTTTAAAATAATGTAAAAATATAGAATCTTGATAATTAATATATAATTTGCGATTTTTACAAGGGTTTGGCGAGATTATGAAATCTCGTCACAACATACCTCCCCTCCTCGAGGCAAAAAAATCTGACTAACAAGAGGATTTTTTTTCATCACAGGATGTAGGCGCAAGTAGTTATTAGGTCCTTGAAGTCGTACGTACCTTCAAGAGAAATTTCAGCAAAAATTTAGAAGTGTACGTTTACACCAGGGTTCTCGGCACGAACACCATTCCATATGAGCGCATGTCGAAGAACCAGATCCAAAAGAAACCTAAAGTTGACTGCAATAGAGTCGAAAATCCTAATATCTACGAGCCCTTTACAAAAAGTTCACATTATGGGAATTCCAAATGTATTAAATTATGAATTCCAAAATTAAAATGTATATGTACAGAATATCCCTCAAGTCGACAGTAAATGTAAACAAATTAAAATTTAAGTGTAGAAAGTTTCCAAACAAATTTCCAATTTATAAGTTAAATTCTAAATTAAGTTCAATTCCAAAAACATTTCTTTATCTTGCTATAATATCTCAACCTAAGGACTTAATGCCAAAGTGTGGTCAGCAATTTTTCAGTTTATGCAGTTAGATCTTAATTTTTCCAATATTGTAAATACAAATTTCTCATGACCACAACCAATTTCCAGATCAATATAATGTTAAATTAGTAGCTATTGATATACTTTTGCAGTAGATAACATTACTTTTTATCAAAAGCTCAAATGCTGTAATGTAGTTAATAATTTGTAGATAATAATTTCCATGAAGTACCGTAATAAATAATTTCATTATATTACATAAATAAATAATATACAGATTTAAATAGTAGAAAAGACCATACCAAAGAATTTGAAAAATATAAAATTTAGTAAACAAACCTGGTCCAGTGTCTCACAAACATCCACATTTTAGCATGAAGTGTCGATTTGACACGAATTCTTGGTAATTTCGAAAATAACATTGAGGATGACAATCAGCAAGGTATCGTATTCTTCTTATAAAGAGGCAATCAGTAAGGCAAAACAATGGCAACAGCAAGAGTATCTCTTACCCAGATACTTTAAAATATAACATTATTTCATGTAAAATATAATAGTATTCATGATTTTTTTTCCATATATATATAAATTATCCAAAATATTTTTCTTTTCAAAATTGTATTCAATATATTCTATTTGTTTTTCACATTGTTATTTCAAATTTATCACTTCAAATTGTTATTTCAAAAATGTAACTTTTGTAATATACACAGACTCAGTCATGTGTCAATAAATATGAAATCATACATGTGGCAAAAAGGGAACAGTGGCCGAAAAACGCTTCACCAATTCAAATTATTGTACTAAATTGTTGTCTTTATTAACAGTAATTTGTGGCAGTCAAGTGGTTATAAAATTTGACTAGGTGACCAAAATCAACTCGGACTTTTCGTAATTATTCCTTTTATAATATTTCAATATTATAAATTTTCCTTAAAGTTGTGACTCGAAATAAGATGTGTAGACAAAATGTATGTCGAATATATGTAAATATAAATATATGTGTGTATGTAGATAGCAATTATACTTTAAGAAGTTTCTTTTCTTTTCTTTTCTTTTTTTTCAATTTGCAAGTAATTCGCAATAAATTGTTAAGAAATCTCTGTTCTCAACATCCCTCAAGTAATCAAATAATATTTCCACTGAAATATAATAAACATAAAACATATAGTATGTACACAGAAATAATTGTGGTATTAAATGATTATCTTGTTTACTCCACACACCTCAGAACTTGCAAATAAATTTTGAACATCCCGAACCAAAAACCCAGATGTCATGGCATACTGGTATTTGCAATTTCGATGAAATTTAAAGTGTGTTTGCAGCCACACCACCACACCTACAAGATCAGAGTGCGGCCAACACTCAACACTTGCAGGGGGCAAAGAGTCCAAATAAGGCCGAAAGAAAGGATGTCCATGTTCTACACCAGACGTAATATCCATATAAACATTAATATTATATGCAATTAGTAATTGTCCACTTGAAATAAATTGTATACGTTTATAATATGGTCTCATTCTTTGAGAACCACAACAGAGTCACAGCAAAATTATACCTTTAAGAAAATTGTCACCTTTTAGTCAAGCATTTGTAAATAAAATTCTTGTAGTAAATAAATGTAAGTAAATGTGCCTCGAAATTAAATAGCGCTACTCTGGCACGGCACGAACTTCATGCGTTATCAATTCACATCGTAAGTAAATATATCATATTTTTTTTTTATGAAGTTCTCAATAACTTGGCCACAGAAAATAAAATTAAATTTTGAAGAAATTTTTCGACACTCCCCGAATCAAATTACCAAAGCCACATATCAATATTGAAATTTGTAACATAAAAATAATTTACAACATGTTGCCAAATCAAAATACTCGTAATTAAATAGTGTCATTTCATAAATTTTCCCATAAATTCAATTTAATTTCATAAAATTGCCTTTTAAAAATCAATAGATTTCTTTAAATAATGTTGCCTTTCAAATATAAATAAAATAAGCTGATGTCAAGGAAGAATTTAAATTGAGTTAAAATAATTTTACACAATGTTATTCAAATTTTGCACAATTTTTCAAATTCAGGAAATTATATTATATTATCGTGTGCAAGTATTTCTGTGAAGTAACTTCAAAATAAAATTAATTGAAATCCAAAATATCCATTTTCTGTAATTATTAAAGTTTCCAAATAAATTCAAGGTGTTTTTAAAATATGGATTTCACAAAGTGAATCAGAAAAATAAAATATCCAAATATTATAAGAAAATTAAGTTTGTGGAATCCGTTTTAAAAATAAATCTATCTTGAAAATAAAATCAGAGTTCAATACTCTTTAAGGATTTCCACACTAAATGTAAATACAGTAAATAAATCATTAATACTTGTAAATTATAATCAAGTAATTTCGTGGAACAATTTTCTAATATTCTTATATATATTCGTAATTAACACCAGAGTTCATTAACTCTGTCAAGGGTTCCACGCTAAAGTAAATACACCATGGAATTGAAATACACGTGAATAAATCATAAAAATTCAAATGTTTGTAAACACACTTTCGAAAAAAAAAATTCTTAAGTCGTAATAAAATAGTCCAATTGTGGATTTAATTTATAGAATTCAATTCCATGTACGTAATTATGTTAGATAACGCTGACTCTATTTTCTTTTTTTTTTTTTTTACCACAATGTAAACAAGTGTTTTCTAGACTCCAACATTCAATTGTATTTCATATTATTTATCGTAAGTACCAGGAGTCGCGAAAAATATTTTTAAATTTCGAAAGTGTCTCAATTATAAATATAAATAATTCCATTCCATATTTCAATTTCTTAAATTTTCAATTTCAAACTTCATATTTCAATTTCTCAAATTTCAAATCGTGTATTTAAATTGTATTACAAATCTTAAGTTTCATTACTTTATCTCTCTCTCTTCGTTAAAAGGTTAAAAAAAATAAATGTCCGTTATTAATCTCATCTCTCAATTTGTTAAGCTGCCATTAACTTAATTAATTCAGTTTCTCTTTCGGCGTTAAAATGTTGCAGAGAGATGTTCCTTATTCGATTGTAGGCGAGAATAAAGTTTCAATGTCAAATCAGCAGTCATGAATACAATCAATCAAACAAAAACAAGAAAGATCAATCATGCTTAAAGCATTGATTATGAAACACTTTCCAACTTCAATACAATTTTATTTAAAAAAGTCGAAAATGCAATACATTCCTCGGTAATATTTTAAAACTTATCACGATACTACATTGATTTATTATATTTGAAAACTTAAACCTTCATTGAAAAAAATGAACTTCATTCAAAAGACGGCATTGAAATATAAATTGCGTGGCTTAAATATCTCTAAAATGCAATACATTCCACGGTAATATTTTTAAATCTATCATAATACTACGATAATTTATTATATTTGAAAACTTCATCGAAAACAACTGAAATTAATTCAAATGACGTCATAGAAAAAATAACACGCCTGGATCTCTCTATAAAAGCAGGATTTCATTCATAACTTTCTCCATTTCATTCATCACAATACTATAATAATTTATTTTATTTAAAAATTAAGACCATGGAGCTACAATTCATAAACTTTATGCTTAACACTTCATCGAAAAATATCGTCCTTCTGTTTATAAAATCAATTAATATTTCATTCATATCAGCCATGCAGACTCCATGGACTGAATTATTTTGTGTTAAAGAAATACAGTAATTCTAATACAACTCATTCTACATATTTTGCTGTTTACATTTTACATAGGTGAAAAATAGGCTTAATTGTAGAAATAATCAAATTTGAATGAGAATTTAAACTCAAATATATTGTCATTGTGTTGTTTTAGTATGTAGATGCACAGAATTTAAGCAGAAATAAAGTAGTTTTAGGATGGATACAACACTCAATATGAATTAAAAAGAACTTTAAAAAATCACGAATTTGAAACAAGATGGATGCCATATCTCATTTTGAAGTGGGTCATGTGATCGTTTAATATCATGGTCACGTGATCGTTTCATATAAGATGTGTAATTATTATTTTAATTTTTATTTAAAAAACTACTGAATATATTTAGCTGAATTTTTTTTTATATATTTTATTTAACAATTTGACTATTACCTAAAATTTTCGAAGCAATTTGTGAATTTTAAATCCGCTTAAAAAATGTTAGAAAAATTAGGTCCCATAGGGCTCAATGTATTTCATTTTTTCAACCCGGGTTCAATCCAAAACTAATTGTGTGATATTATTCATTTATATTCCCATAGGTCCTACAGACCGTCTGAACAACATACTAAAATTTCATTTTGATTAAGTCATTTTTACGGCAGTTATCGTGCTAACGGACAGACAGACAGACAGACAGACAGACAGACAGACAGAATGAACAAAGTCATAAACACTTTTCAACTTTGTTGTAAAATGTTAATAAAATGAGAAAGATAGCTAGCTATTCATGAAGCACATGAGCGAGATAAGATTGGAAGATTCATAAACAAAACCGCAACAGAAATTAAGCGTTTATGAATTCGTCCCGGATCGAGGTCAACTTGCCTTTGTATTAATGAATTTGCGGTATCATCAACATTTTTCACTTCTCGTGGTTCTAATTGTGAAAGTCTATTGCATTTCATTGCGCAATTAGCACGGAAACAAGATTCTCATTTGTATCGTGCCAGCCGGGGAAAAGAGCACAGTAAGCAGTATTTCAAATACAATTCAGTTATAGCTTTTTAAAGCGTTCTGTTTTTTTTTTTATTTATTTAATATTCCATTTCAGAGGGGGATTCTTTTTAAAACAAGGACTTTTCTTATTAAAATATGGGAAAACTGAGGCGAATATAATATAATTTGTTAATGACATAACATAAATAACTCGTAATGAAAATCAATGCCATAGTAAAATTTTGTAGTTATAATAATGGCAGAACGTAAATAAATGTCATTTTCAAAATCTCTCAATATATAATATATTCAATTTCAATAATTCAAAATTCTATTTCAATATTATTTCTAGATTTTCTCCACGTTTTAATTCAAATATTTTGAATTCAATGTTTTCAATTTCAATAATTTTTCTCCACATTTTAAAATTCAATAGTTTCAATTTTTTTTTGTAATAATTTCACTTGCCAAACAGAAAGCAACCCATCCTCAATATTTTAAGTTATTAACGTGTTGGTCTAAACAGGGAATTGTACAACTGTAGACCACACAAACTTTCGAATTGAATTTTTGAGCATGTAAAAATATAGAATCTTGATAATTAATATATAATTTGCGATTTTTACAAGGGTTTGGCGAGATTATGAAATCTCGTCACAACAGCAGTGTTATCAGACGAATATACTTGTTCTGTATTGGCATGGATTGAAAACATTTTGAACAAACTTTGTAATATTTGTGTAAAGTCATTATTTCTACACAGTGTAGATACTTTTGTACCAATAAATAGCAAATTTATTATTTATTTATGTAATCATTGTTTTCTTTCGTAATTTGTGTATAACGTCTGAAACGCGATCTGCCGACATGATTTTTCCCCTCTGAGAACCCATGTCGTTGCATCGAAAAGTGGTTTATACACACACACACACACACACACACACACATATATATATATATATATATATATATATATATATATATATATATATATATATATATATATATATATATATATATATATATATATACAGACCGCACTCAACTGATGTAGAAATTGATAATTTGGCTTACTTTTGCAGTCATCCACATAGTAGAGTTCGTACCGCTGCTTCAGAAATGAACGTACCACGTGCAACAGTTTGGAGAATACTGAGACTGAATAAATGGCATCAGTTTATCATTCATGGTGTGCAAGGACAGGAACCAACATATTATCAACGTTGCCTAGATGTTTGTAATTGGGCTCTAAATCAGGATGATGCAAATCCATCTTTCCTGAAAAATATAGTTTGGACTGACGAATGCATTTTAAACAAGATGGATGCATAAATCCTCAAAATGAGCACTTCTAGCACTGAGACAAATTCATTCGTGGTATGTGATATTCATCAACAGAAGCAATTTTCTGTGAATTTATGGTGTGGTATTTTCAGAAACCCTTTGCTTGGGCCCATACAGTTACATGCTGTTAATCAAAAAATTAATTGTAATTTGCAATCCTTTTTAATGAGCTTGCAATTTTGTCCCAGTAGTTCAACAGTAGAGCGTCGGCCAGCCAATTCGGAGAACCAGGGTTCGATTCCCGGATGGAATAGCAAGGTACTTTACAATGGCGTCCGAACAAATCAGCACTGTAGGTCAGTGCAATGATGCCGTTGGCCTGGAAGGGACCTCAGTACAACTAGTACGTATGCAATGGCCTCTGGAATACTGAGCACATATTTCAAGTTGACAGTATAACAACCAAGCAGGATCCTACCCTGGGTACCCTGTAGCAGTAGGCTATCCTGAGGCAAAAATAGCAGGAGGTGGACAGATAGATTTTCAGTTGCTCGCCAATCTGACATTAGTGTGTGGAGAATGCAGAGTCCAGTTAGACGATAAGAGCTTGCAATTTTTCCCAGTAACTCAACGGTAGAGCACCGGCTGGTCAGTTCGGAGATCCAGGGTTCGATTGTCGGTTGGGACAGCAAGGGACTTTGCAATTTCTTTTCACTGTTCATGTTATATACGTATAAGACATCGGATTCAATAAATAATATCTTATCTAACTACTAATAATGGGGGGAAATCCTATTAGTACTTTGATAATCTTTCTACCATTTCAACTTTACAAATTTCAAACAGTAAAAATCATGCATTTTTAGCACTTTACAACAAAGTTGAAAAGTGTTTATGACTTAGTTCATTCTGTCTGTCTGTCTGTCTGTCCGTTAGCACGATAACTGCCGTAAAAATGACTTAATCAAAATGAAATTTTAGTATGTTGTTCAGACGGTCTGTAGAACCTATGGGAATATAAATGAATAATATTACCCAATTAGTTTTGGATTGAACCCGAGTCGAAAAAATGAAATACATTGAGCCCTATGGGACCTAATTTTTCAAACATTTTTTAAGCGGATTTAAAATTCACAAATTGCTTCGAAAATTTTAGGTAATATTCAAATTGATCCATAAAATATATAAAAAAAATCAGCGAAATATATTCAGTAGTTTTTTAAATAAAAATTAAAATAATAATTACACCTCTTATATGAAACGATTACGTGACCATGATATGAAACGATCACATGACCCACTTCAAAATGATATATGGCATCCATCTTGATTCAAAATCGTGATTTTTTTAAGTTCTTTTTAATTCATATTGAGTGTTGTATCCGTCCTAAAACTACTTTATTTTTGCTTAAATTCTGTGCATCTACATACTGAAACAACGCAATGACAATATATTTGAGTTTAAATGCTCATCTAAATTTGATTATTTCTACAACTAAGCCTATTTTTCACCTATGTAAAATGCAAACAGCAAAATATATAGAATGAGTTGTATTAGAATTCCTGTATTTTATTAACACAAAATAATTTAGTCCATGGAGTCTGCATGGCTGATATGAGTGAAAAATTAATTGATTTCATAAAAAGAAGGACGCTTTTTTTCGATGAAGTTTCAAGCATAGAGTTTAATTTTTTGTAGCTCCATGGCCCTAAACAAAATGTTTAAATAAAATAAATTATTATAGTATTGTGATGAATGAAATGAATGGGAGAAAGTAATGAATGAAATCCTGTTTTTATAGAGAGATCCAGGCGTGTTATTTTTTCTATGACGTCATTTGAATTAATTTCAGTTGTTTTCGATGAAGTTTTCAAATATAATAAATTATCGTAGTATTATGATAATTCTAGAACTATTACCGAGGAATGTAGAACATTTTAGAGATGTTTAAACCAGGCAATTTATATTTCAATGCCGTCATTTGAATGAAGTTCATTTTTTTCGATGAAGGTTTAAGTTTTCTAATATAATAAATTAATGCAGTATTGTGATAAGTTTCGAAATATTACCGAGGAATGTATTGCATTTTAGACTTGTTTAAATAAAATTGCATTGAAGTTGAAAAGTGTTTCATAATCAATGCTTTAAGCATGATTGATCTTTCTTGTTTAATTATTCTCACCTTTTTTGATCAAATTTAAATTTAAAAATCGTGTGGCATTATATAACTAATTTAAGTTACAAAATTAATCTAACTTTTTTATCTGCCTTTCATATAAAATGCTACATTTTTTCGATGTTTTGAAAGACACGATTTTAGTAAGTTTATATAAATACCGGTTGTATTAGGAAAAGAAACTCATTTTATCGCACACATTCGTTTCTAAGCTTCCCGATACATAAGATACGGTTCGAGATATTGCATTCCAGTGTCAGTTGCAGTGTCACACTTTAGAATCTTTTCTTCCCCAGAGTTCAAAAGGGAACTATTGTTTACATATAGAGTGATGTCTAACCAGAATGAAATGCCTGTTTTGAATAGTACCGGCATACATTGAAAGCGTCTGATGCGAAAAGCATAGCGCTGTAGCTGCATTATAAAGAATATTTAAAGAAGGTGGAAGTTATAAAGATAAAGAATTCTTTATATATTTGTTATGTAGAAGGTTTATAGAACAAATATTTAAAACACAAACAGTAATAAAACATCATAGGTTTTTCCTTAAATAAAACGTTGTTTTTTAAAATAGTACATTTTTATTCTTTCAATTCATAGCGTTATAAATAGTATTTAAAGAAGATGGAAGTTATAAAGATATAGAATTCTTTATATATTTGTTATGTGGAAGGTTTATAAAAGAAATATTTAAAACGCAAAAAGTAACCAAACTTTATAGTTTTTCTTTAAATAAAACGTTGTTTTTTTAAATAGTACATTTGTATTCTTTCATATCATAGCGTATATATTTCTGAACTAACACTATTTTTACATTCTATAACGTGTACGGAAAATATTGGCGATGTCGAAAGTTCGAATTAGAGATTTAAAGTACGTTTCAAGCATCCTTAATCTCGAATTAAACGTTTCTGAGGTGATGTCTGTGTGTATGTCAGTGTGTGTATGTATATTAGTGAGTCCTTGGAAAGAACAAATGGAGAGTGTCAAAAACAGTTTGGTATGATTCAATTAGTGAATTCTGGAGATCTATTGATTTTAAACGCGACGGCTCCAATTTTAAGACTTCTTTCAATGTCGAATGACTTTTGAAAAGGTCTTCAAAAAAGCAGGATCCTGAATACTATTAAATAAATAAATATTTCTCTCGTAATTTAATATTGAAATAATAATGGCACCAAATTTTGAGCACTAATATGAACCATTCAAGATATATAGCTCGTTTTCGAACAAATTTATCAAAAATGTTACATAAAAATTAATAGTAAGTATCCTTAAATAGGTTAACATTGGCGATAAATTTGGCGAAAAATTCACCAACTTGTTGACTTTTGAGAATGTTGGCAAATAAGCAGAAATGTTTCCAAATTGGTTAAAATGACGCCAAAATTAATGAAAATTCAATTTCTTGAAAAATGAAATTCAATTTTTTTATAGTTCCTTTACAGGAACTATAAAAAAATTGAATTCTTTTTGGGGAAGAAAAATTAAATTCTTTGGGGAATTAATATTCATAATTCGAAAAATAGGGCTTTTCACTGTTTGTGATACTGGTATGTATTTTAGGGGGTGTATAAGATGTAGCATATCAATTGCGTTTGATAACGGGTTATATAGTAAATATGTATCAATAGGGAGTCGTATAAAAACATTCGGTGGTGGATTTTGAACATCATTAATTTACTTTGAAAGAAGTAAAGTAATTTCATTATGTAGGAAATCAACGTGCTTTCCACATTAGATTTTTTTATAGTAAATATTTGCCTTCCATTTTATACCTATAGTTGCTTTCTGATCTAGCACTATATTTTGCCTTTTAGATTAATAATTAAAAATAATTTTCGTTTTGAAGTAAGAATGTATATAAAATACTAATAATATAAACTTCCTAATAAAAGTTTATTTACTGAATATAGGACAGGGATGTATAAAATACGTCCTTAATAAGAGTCATATGGCGTATCATATCCTTAATCCGAGTCGTGTGGCGTATCATATTCTTAATCAGAGTCATATGACGTATCATATCCTTAATCAGAGTCATATGGCGTATCATATAATACGTCATCTATAAATGTATAAAATACATCCTTAATCAGAAGCATATGGCAAGACCATATTGGCAGCCTACGGTGCCCTCATTGACATACTGTTTTTTTGTGTTCTGCCCAAATTATTTTATAAGAGATTGAAAAAATATTTTATCTTTTCTACAGTTTAAACCTGTTTTATGGTATCGGTACGTAGATGATGTGCTTATTGTCTGGAATCGTAGCCGTAATGATACTTTTTTTGCTTTATAGTTTAAATGATTTTCAATTCTCCATGAATTTCACTGCTGTACACGAGAGAGAATGTTCCCTCCCCGTTCTGCACCCGCGGTACTAATGGATTCTATACCACTGTATTCGTAAACGTACCTTTACTAATGCTTTCATTCCTACTAATTCTTTTAACCCTATTATCTACAAAAAAGCAGCTTTCCTTACTTATTTATACAGATATTTCGGTGTTTTTTCCTCCATTAAATGACTAAAGGAAGGAATTAACTTTATTTTCTGCCGTGGATGCGATGCCGCATTTGCTTATACTTTTATCTTTAAAATGTATTCTTATATTCCTTCAAAATTTATTTTTCCAAATGCATCTCTCTCTCTTTTCACCACTGATTTACTTATATAGAATGAGTCTTCTCTTCAATCTTAAAATATTCCCTCCCCTTATTCAGTTCTGTAGTGAATTTAATTTTAAATCTGTCTATGCTGCCGATGTTTCTTAAACTAAAGGCCCCTGTATACGTTGCAATAAGTTGAATAAATAAATTGAGCTGTTAACTTATTGTGCGAACTTGCATCGTGTAAAATAGAAGTTGAGCGTCAATTTTTTTGCGCACGACATCTTGAACAAACCTTTGTAAAAACAAAGATCGTACATTTTCTTGATTGTAACTCACAAATCAGAATGTTTACTACGTAAATGTCACGATTATTTTTCGTATTTTTCACTGATTTTGCGATGTATGAAATGCAGCTATGACTTCCTTTCTTATGCAATTTTGATTGACTACAGTGCAAATGTATTTGGAATTCAATTTATGTGGATTTAGTAAATTTAATTTTAACTTTTAAAAAATTGTTTTTATTATCTTTCTGACTGAGACTTTACATATAGAGACTCAATTTCTCTATAATACCCAGAAGTACCCCATAGTGTTTATGACTTCATTTTGTTCATTCTGTCTGTCCATTCGCAAATTAATTGCCTAAAAATGACTTTATCAAAATGACATTTTAGTATGCTGTTCAAAGTTCAGACGGTCTGTGGAACCTATGAGAAAATTGCTTCGAAAAGTTTAGAAAATATTCAAATCATCTCATAAAAAATATGAAAAAATTTCAGCAAATTATATTCGGTAGTCTTTTTAAATAAAAATTAAAGTAATAATTACACCCATATTATATGAAGAGATGACATGACCCACTTCTAAGTACGATATGGCATCCATATTGTGTCAAAATCGTGATTTTAAAGTTATTTTTAATTTATATTTAGTGTTGTATCAGACTTTATTTTTGCATGATTTTTGTGCATCTACGTTCTGAAACAACACAATTACAATATATTTGAGTTTTAATGATCAAACATTGGTCCATCGTTTTAAGTTTTTAAATAAATTAAATAATTGCAGTATTGTGATAAATGAAAGGAATGGACTAAAAGTGTGTGAATGATATAGAGAGCCAAGTGATCTATATTTCAATGAAATCATTTGAATAAAGTACATTTTTTTCCATGAAGTTTAAAGTGTTCAAATGTAATAAATTATGAGTGAACATAGTGAGTTCTACTTGGGCACAAAGCCCAAGTAGCACAGTACATGTTTCTTGATGCACAGAACACAAACAGCTGTAAAATGAATCCGCATTTTTTCGACTAATTATATTTCTTGAAAAAAATTATCAAAATTATGCATGTTTTTATATCTTTTAAGTATCATGTTTATTTTCTTTTAAGTATAAGGTATAAGGCTATTTTTACTTCTTCCAAGTATCATTTTTTTTTCTTAAAGTATCAAATTTGTTTTAATTTAGTGTTGTGTTTTCTAACATTTCACCCCTGTATCAACTTATTTTTTATTTTTTGTGAGTAGCGTATTATTTTAAATGTCTTCCTAGTATATTTATTTTTATTTCTTCAAAGTATCATGGATATAAGAAAATTATATCGAAACATCAATTTTAAAATGCTTATAAATTAGACTTCTGTATAATTTTTTTTATGAAAATTCGGCAATTATTCATATTTTTTCATGTCGGATGAATCTGTCGGCCTGGGCTTTCGACACTGTACAACATAGTGTTTATGACTTCATTTTGTTCATTCTGTCTGTCCATTCGCAAATTAATTGCCTAAAAATGACTTTATCAAAATGACATTTTAGTATGCTGTTCAAAGTTCAGACGGTCTGTGGAACCTATGAGAAAATTGCTTCGAAAAGTTTAGAAAATATTCAAATCATCTCATAAAAAATATGAAAAAATTTCAGCAAATTATATTCGGTAGTCTTTTTAAATAAAAATTAAAGTAATAATTACACCCATATTATATGAAGAGATGACATGACCCACTTCTAAGTACGATATGGCATCCATATTGTGTCAAAATCGTGATTTTAAAGTTATTTTTAATTTATATTTAGTGTTGTATCAGACTTTATTTTTGCATGATTTTTGTGCATCTACGTTCTGAAACAACACAATTACAATATATTTGAGTTTTAATGATCAAACATTGGTCCATCGTTTTAAGTTTTTAAATAAATTAAATAATTGCAGTATTGTGATAAATGAAAGGAATGGACTAAAAGTGTGTGAATGATATAGAGAGCCAAGTGATCTATATTTCAATGAAATCATTTGAATAAAGTACATTTTTTTCCATGAAGTTTAAAGTGTTCAAATGTAATAAATTATGAGTGAACATAGTGAGTTCTACTTGGGCACAAAGCCCAAGTAGCACAGTACATGTTTCTTGATGCACAGAACACAAACAGCTGTAAAATGAATCCGCATTTTTTCGACTAATTATATTTCTTGAAAAAAATTATCAAAATTATGCATGTTTTTATATCTTTTAAGTATCATGTTTATTTTCTTTTAAGTATAAGGTATAAGGCTATTTTTACTTCTTCCAAGTATCATTTTTTTTTCTTAAAGTATCAAATTTGTTTTAATTTAGTGTTGTGTTTTCTAACATTTCACCCCTGTATCAACTTATTTTTTATTTTTTGTGAGTAGCGTATTATTTTAAATGTCTTCCTAGTATATTTATTTTTATTTCTTCAAAGTATCATGGATATAAGAAAATTATATCGAAACATCAATTTTAAAATGCTTATAAATTAGACTTCTGTATAATTTTTTTTATGAAAATTCGGCAATTATTCATATTTTTTCATAAGTTTTCACATTTTTTTTCAGTGTCAATTTCAAAATAAACTCTTGTTCATAATGAGATCTTTTCCTTTTTAACACTGTGCAACACCCGGCCGTCCAAAGTGCTGCAGCAGTCTTCGGATGAATCTGTCGGCCAGGGCTTTTGACACTGTACAACATAGTGTTTATGACTTCCTTTTGTTCATTTTTTTGTCCATTCGCACAATAACTGCCGTAAAAATGACTTTATCAAAATTAAATTTTAGTATGCTGTTCAAAGTTCAGACCGTCTGTGGAACGTATTAGAAAATTGCTTCGAAAGGTGGAGAAAATATTCAAATCATCTCATAAAAATTTTGGAAAAAATTTCAGCAAAATATATTCGGTAGTTTTTTAAATAAAAATTAAAGTAATAATTACACCCATATTATATGAAGAGATCATATGACACACTTCAAAGTACGATATGGCATCCATATTTTGTCGAAATCGTGATTTTAAAGTTCTTTTTAATTTATATTTAGTGTTGTGTCAGACTTTATTTTTGCTTGATTTTTGTGCATCTACAATCTGAAACAACAAAATTACAATATATTTGAGTTTAAATGATCAAACATTGGTCCATGGTTTTAAGTTTTTAAATAAAATAAATTATTGCAGTATTGTAATAAATGAAAGGAATGGACTAAAAGTGTATGAATGATATAGAGAGCCAAGCGATATCTATATTTCAATGATATCATTTGAATAAAGTACATTTTTTCGATGAAGTTTAAAGTGTTCAAATGTAATAAATTATTTTAGTCTTTTGATAATTTTAAAACTATTACCTTTAGATTATCACATTTTAGAGATGTTTAAATAAAATTGCATTGCCGTTGGAAAGTGTTTCATACATGCTTTATGCACGATTGATCTTTCTTGTTAATTTTATGCACATTTGACTATTTCCTTTTACAAGTTAAATATCACTAAATTTGCAAAAGAATTGGCAGGAAATGCCTTCCTATAAGAAATATGCATTTTATAAACACCAGATGCCAGAATATGTGTAAAAAACCATCACCAAATTCGAGACCATACAAATCATGGGGGAAAAAATTACCATTTTCGTAAGAAAAACACAATACTTTAACTATATTCTGCAAATAGCATTAAATTAATTATAAAAAATTTATACTTTAAATGAATAAAATTATTTTAATATTTAACACTGTCTAAACAGAGAATAAATGAAAATATAGTCATATTGCATTTGTTATGCATGCATGCTTATTTCAAAGCCTCTTTGTAAGTTAAAGAAAAGTTTTATAAACATTGTATACCATAACAGAATTGGTGTAAAAAACAATCACCAAATTTGAGACGATATTAATTATGGAAAAAAATGCCCATTTTCATGAATTTAAAAAAGTTTCTAAAAAGCAATAAAGTAAAAGCTTTAAACTTTTGTTTTAAAATAAAAGAAATCTTAAATAATAAGAAATATTATAAACTGAAAAGAGTTTGTTAAGGTAATGAAGTGCATGTTATTCAGTATCATGTTTTTATAGCATTCTGCACCTGTATTAGCAGAAAAATACTATGAAAAGATTGTGGAATCATTAAGTGAAATAGAAACAATATTCTGCAAATAATATCAAATTAATTATAAAAAAAATATACTTTAAATAAATAAAATAATTTTAATATTTAACACTGTCTAAGCTGAGAATAAATGAAAACGTGAATAGAGATTGCATTTTTTGTTATGCATGCATGTTTATTGCAAAACCTGTAAAATCAAATTATTCTGTTACGTGTTTTTTTTATGTATTTTTAGTTTTAGATACGTATAAAATTACACTAAATAAAGGTTGCTTCATTTACTATTATATAGATTAAAATTATTTTAATATAAACACTAACCAACATTAATAAATAAGTATTTTTACTTGCAGTTGGGTTATAAATAAAGTAACTTTCATTTAGTGTAATTATACCTGTCTAAGTATAAATATATAAAAACATGTAAAAGAATAATTTATGATTTTACAAGATTTGAAATAAATATGCATGCATGACAACAAATGCAATCTCGAACCACGTTTTCATTTAATCTCCGCTTAGACAGTATTAAATATTAAAATTATTTGAATCATTTAAAGAATACATTTTTTATAATTAATTTTATGTATTTGCAGAATACCGTTTCTGTTTATACGATTTTGTTCACTTACTGGTTCTACATCTTTTCATAGTAATTTTTCCGAGCATGTATGCACACATACCACGATGCTCAAAACATGCACTCTTCCCGTTTGCTTTTAAAGCGATATTTAATTCTAAAAGTAATATATGCATACAATAATGCTAGGAAGATATATAAAATAAAATAAAAGTTAAAGCTAAATATAATTAAATATGTTAAAATATATAAATTAAGCAACGTGTGAACCAAACCAACACATGAAGATACAAACTAGGCGGCAGGAACGGAAAAGAATGAATAACTCCAATCAGTGTTGCCAGATACGCAGAACCTATGCTTCTTCCACCGGGGTAGAAATAAGTTGATGGAAGCTTCGAGAACTACGTGACGTCACGTCCAGTCACCGAAATCAAGTTGCATCGGTCGCGGTTAGTACTTGGGTAAAGATGAATAGGAAGGGAGATCCATGACTACCTGTGTTGGAGGACAAAGCAGATAGGGATTAGCAAGAAGCCCCAAGGGGAGGGAGGAGGAATGGTCATTTTAACCTATGAAAAATGGTAATTTTAATGTAATATAAACGGTATTTGTAACGTATGACAAACGGTATTTATAATGTATGATAAACGGTAATCCATTAAAATGCCTTCCCGAAAAGGGTTCGAGAACAAAGCTGAAAAAGGATTTGAGCAGGGGAATTAAAAAAAGGGAGCGATAATGGTTATTTTTATGTCTGATAAATTGGTATTTTTAACGCAATAAAAACGGTTATTTTAACGTATAATAAACAGTAATACATACGTATTTAAAACGGTATTTCTACATACGGTATGTTCATACACGGTAATTCATACGTATGATATACGGTATTTTTATATACCGTTTACTCCTAACTGTATTATAACCGATGTATTACCGTTTATCGTATAACACATACGAAAATATAACGTATAAACGGTTTAACAACGGTTATAATACCGTATGTGTGTTAGTTGGGATGACGGTGCACGTTGGATATAATCTATGGTAAATTGATCTTGCCCGATCAAATAAAAGTAATTGGAACGACCTCTGGCTAAGAATTAAAAAATCTGATGTTGGCAGCACATGATTTTCCTTATAAAATGCAATGTATTTACTACTTTTACAGTAAAACAAAATTGGTTATTCTTATAATAGATAGTTATATTTTTTCCAAGATAATGAATTTTCGTTAAATAGTCGTTATTTTCATTGATTTAGCGTCATGTTTATCCATTTAGCAAAATTTTCTTTGATTTGATAACATTTTAAAAAGTCGCCTAGTTGGCGATATTCCGCCAAATTCGTCGCCAAAATCTCGCCAAGCGTTATGGACGGAGAAATAATTTATTCTTATAGCAGATAAATGACTATTGGCGTTCAAATACAAAAGTATTACTCAAAGTATATTTTTTCATGAATGGAACGAGCTAGATCCACGAGAAAGATGTCAATCAATTTATCGCATTATATTGAATATGAAACGTGAACATGTTTCTCAATAGGAAATATTTTTTGCTTACTTTATATAATTTTTTGATATTTTTTAATAATGTGCAATATCTTGAGAACTGTTCATGCTAGCGTTCTAAAAGTTATGTTAATCTTTTTCTGATTAAAAATGCCATAAGAAATGTATATTTCCGTAACTTTATTAGAGGTTTTGATTTTTGATGATTCTTTTCAATATTTCACTCGAAAATTTAGGAAGGTTGTGAGCATTTGATTGCGTATAAAAACAATAGGCTTCCAGTATTCACAGATTGTAATTTTTCTACCAAATTTCGTTCAAATCAGTCCAATCGTTCGTCAGTTGTCATCTCCACAGACTCACTGACCCACACACACATACATCATCTCAAAAATGTTCGATTCGTGATCAAGGATGCTTGAAACGTGCTCTCCCGTCGAAAACTCGAACTCGAATTTCCGACCCCGGCACAATACTTTCCTTATACATTATGTATATAATGAAAGTAAAAATTAGACTTACGAATTTCAGCAATAAAGGGGGAAATGGCATTTATTTACAGAGTTGTAGATAAATGTCTAATTAGTATGAATTAACACCATCAACCCTCGAAAAGCGTACATAGAAAATTAAAATACATATCATAAAGCCTCGTCATCATAGACCGTAACAGGGTGACAACTTTCATGCTTGTCAAAGTACACTCTGACTTCCTTTCACAAATTGAAATGGGTATTGCTTCTCTCTGACGAATGTTATTTTGAACAAACTGTATATTAAATTCTTGATTCCTTAAATTCAGCATTTTTGAATATGGAGCCATTAGCTAGTGACCATATTATGGGAAAAAATGTTTTTGTATTAAGTCAATTGTCGATTACCGTTCATAAGGCAATGCTCTGCATACAATTAGCGATTTCCGTCTGTTTCGCTTTGCTACCAAAGTTCTTTATCTTAATCACTAATTAGTTCTTTATCACTTTTATTTGAACGAGAATCTGCACTTTTTTGTAGATATGCCAGCCATATTTACTCATAAACCTATCATTTCAATGCTATTGGAGTTCTTAAGAACTAACTATCAAAGGAATTCTGCTCGGTTGGGAAAAGATTTAAAATACTATTTTGCATCCACTGATATTAAACATTTCAAAAAATAAAGTACATAAATTGACTTCCAGTTTTGCATGACGTTGTGTAATTCATTAATTTAGCGTGTACCACAATATATTTTAATAAAGAGGCTAGATAACGTTATATGTCAGACTGATGAATACTATACCAAGCATGTCAAGTGCTATTATCAGGTGCATAGGATTCATTAAGAATAAATGAGATTGGCATTATCAGGTAGCTAAATCGAAACGAATGAGGTCGATTATATTGATGTATCGTCAAATTAGTGATTTATGCGATAGGAGAATGCAACTATATGGTGAGGCTGAAAATGTTTACGCAGTGGGAGAATGCAATTTTTTAGTAAGATTGAAAATTTCCGGAACTCATTTAACAATTCTTATGCGTGCAGCAAATGCCTATCTCTATATAAAGCTTTAAATTTACTTATTTCACAGTAAAACAATAATGTATAGATCAACAAGTTCCGTAATGCTGAATTGTAAATTTGGCGCTTTTCCGGATGACAACATGTAAAATTATTTCGAAATGCCCAATTAACTTATATTTCATACAACTATAAAGTGACAATTATCAATAAAAATAGGATCCGCAATAAGTAATATAGTCCATATATCAAGATATTTTGATAATTAGTTCATTAATTTGGCGTCATTTTCGTTAAGTTAATATAATTTCTGCAATTTTAACTACATGTTTGTCTGTCTGAGGGGAAATATTGCCAAATTACCGATATTTTGACCAATTAGTAGCCAATTTCGCCAAATTAATCGTCAAGCGTTTCAGACAAACAAAGAGAACATCATTTCTTGTATATAAATGACTGTTAGCTAATTCCTAGGCGTTAAAATGAAAATTATTACAAAAAGTATATTCTATCGTGAATGGAACGAACTAAATCTACGACAATGATGCTAACAAATTTATCGAAAAATATTGCATATGGAAAGTGAACATATTGCACAATAGTTAATACCTTTTTTAATTTTATATGATTTTTTGATAAATTTATTTGAAAAGTGCAATATTCTGAGAACGGTTCATGCTAGTGTTCTAAAAAATTACATAAAGAATGATTAACTTTAAGTAACTTTATTGAAGGGTTTGATTTTTTAATAGTGTCAAAATTCCATTCGAAAATTATGGGATCATCTCAACTTTCGATTGCGTTTAAAACCATCCAGTATTCACGGATTTTAATTTTTATATCACATTTCGTTTGAAACGCTCCATTCGCTCCTGAGATATATTCTTCAAAGCCTCAAGGGGACACCAACACACACATCATCTGAAAAACTTTCTATTCGAGTTCAGGAATGCTTGAAACGTACTCTTCCGTCGAAAACTCGAATGGCTGACCTCGTCACAAAACTTCCCCTATACATTATACCATATATTTAGGAAAAGTAAAAATATTCTCATTTTTGTTTCACATATTGTTAACAAATCGTTTAAATAAAAGACACTGCATTTTATACACGTTATTCGCTCCATATAACCATGTTTTGATGTTTTACACTCTAATTGCTGTGATAAAGAATTTAAAATAATAGATACTCCTTTATTTAACAGTATAAAAAGGTTGAATTTTAATTAAAAAGGTTGTTGAAACCGACCCCAAATGCAAAAAAAAGAAATAAACAAAAATATTATGCGTCAGGACAGAGAAGCCAACGAGATTAACCATGCGTCTGTCAGACGCCTGATTTCTCTCCTCGATACTAGTCGGATTAATCCAAATCGAAAGTTAAGAACTGCAGTCGAAAGTAAGTAGAAAGAACACAAGCAGAAAGTGGGTACAGAACATTAGCTTAAGTGGCTGATAAAACATCAATGAATGTGAGGTTGTATTAAAATGCAGCATTTAATAAAAACAGAACGGTAATAAAAGTTTTTAAGATAATTAAGCTAACATCATCTGGATAAGACCTGCAAAGTTGACTTCGACAATAAGATCTTGCAATTTCTTCTCTCTAGCTCAACAGTAGAGCGTCGCTTGACCAGTTCAACAATCCAAGGTTGAATTTCGGTTGGAGCCGCAGGATTATTTACAATAACGCCCGAACAAATCAACCTTGTAGGTTAGTGCAAAGATATCTAAGGTCGGAAGACCCCAGACCGTGCGACTCATATAGTGGGTTTAGAGTAACTAGCTGTACGGGCGGGAAAGGATACCTCCTGCACTCAGGTTCTACCATCCCGCCAAACGAACATATATATATTTAGGTCTAGAAAGATAGCAATTGGTGAAAAATATTGTGGTTAAACAGGAAGTTTTGTATTACATTTGATCTTGACAAGTACGCCCATTTATCAAAAATAGGAAAAGGGTTATTGCGAATATAGATTAAAAGATCATTGAAAAATAAAATTTTGAGTAAGGTATATTAACATAATGAAAAATATGATGTGGGCAGCACATGAGTTTCCCTGCAGACTTATATTAACGTTCTCTTTATTTTAATTAAATTTAATTCGCTTTTAATTCAATTTTCGTTCTCATTTGATAACTGGACTTCTTTTCAAAGGTGGCGTAGAGAAAATACGAAAAAACTAAAATATCTCGACAACGGCTAGACCTAGTGTAATGGGGTTGGTCTTATTCTCTTCTTCGTTAAAAATTACGTATTAAACGAACATTTTATGGATATATTTGAGCATACGTAGTTTTTTATTTTAGATTTTGGCGATTTTTGCCGGCCATTTTGCAAAAAAAGGCAGGTTGTTTTTCCCAAATCATACCAAAATCTAATCAGCACCAGAGTGTCCCACAAATGACTCACCTACCGAATTTTTTGGAATTCGGTCCATTAGTTTTTCAGCTAGATTGGTTACAAGCTTTTGCGGGCCATTTCGCAAAAAAAAGGCGGGTTCTTTTATCTCGAATCGTACCCAAAACTAATCAGCACCAAATTCGCCCACAAGTGACTTACCTACCAAATTTTATGAAATTCGATCAATTATTATTTTAGTTAGAGTGGATACAAAATCTGCACAGACACACAGACAGACACACATACACACAGACAGACAGCTACACAGACACACAGACAGACAGACACACAGACAGACAGACAGACAGACACACAGACACACACACAGACGTCACGCTACAAATTGTTTTTTCGTATTCTAGAGGTCTCGAAATGTGTAGATCCGTCGAAAACTCGAGTTGCGATTTTCGACATGATTCCAATACTTTCCCTATACATTACCATGAAATGCAGGGAAAGTAAAAATAGATCAAAATAAAAGAAAATAATAAAATTTTAAAAGTGGAATTTAGAAAATATATAAAAAAGAAAATATATGCAAAAGGAAAGTAATTTAGACACATTGAAAATAGAAAAAGAAATTTAGAAATTTAGGGTAAAATTTAGAAAAGAAAATTTAGAAAGAATTCAAACAAGAAAGAGCAATTATGCCTAAAGCATTGATTATGAAACACATTCCAACCTCAATGCATTTTTATTTAAACATCTCTAAAAAATGATACCTTCCTCGCTAATATCTTTAAAATTATCATAATACTACAATATTTTATTATATTTGAAAACTTCATCGAAAACAAATGAATTTTATACAAATGACGTCATCGAAATATAACTCGTCTCTATGTAAAAGCAACATTTCATTCCTAACCATTTTTCCATTCCTTTCATTCATCACAATACTACAATAATTT